>CANTUV010000040.1:7500000-10000000 GCA_947685225.1 Garcia nutans
ATATTTTCATGTCTAACAGAGATGACACACATTCCATTTCTAAAGCTAAATGTTCTTTTTATATTTTTGAAGAATCATTCCGATGAATCATCATTTTCAGAGTCAACAATTGAGAAAGCTAGAGGGAGAATTTTACCAGAAGCATCTTGTGTTGACGCCGTGAGTAATGTCCCTCTATGTGTTGTTTTATTAGTTTTTGTTATAGTTTTGTGTCTTGTTTACTATGATAATTAATGTTTTATTTAGGTATTTTGTTAGTTTTAATCGGTTTGTTTGGTGTTTTCATTAATTTTGGTAGTTTTAGTTTATTTCAATGTTTATGTCGTTTTTGATGTAGTCTTTAGTATTGTGTTTATGTTGTGTTGGTTATTGTCTATTGATTTCTTGTTTAGATTTGTTTTGAGTTTTGTGTTAGGTTAAAAAGGCAAGGAAGCAAATTTGAAGGAGAAAGTGGCAGTGGCTGACACAGGCAGAGGACACGGCCAAGTCACTGGCCGTGTCCCATACCAAGTTAAATTGAAGAACAAGTCCCAGTAGCAGACACATGCAAGGGACACGGCCAAGTCTTGTGGCCGTGTCCCTCCAAAGAAGACCCACACGGCCAAGTCATCTCCACTTGGCCGTGTCTCACCAAGTTCCAAAGGAATAGAAGAAGCAAAACTCACAGTGGAAGACACAGGCAAGGGACACGGCCAAGTCACCTGGCCGTGTCCCTCCAACAAGCTGCAACACGGCCAAGTCACCTCTGACTTGGCCGTGTCACTCAACAAAGAAGAAAAAGAAGAGAGGCAAGCAGTGGTGGACACGGGCAAGGGACACGGCCAAGTCACCTGGCCGTGTCCCTCCAAAAGGCACTCACACGGCCAAGTCACTTCTGACTTGGCCGTATCCCTCATGAAACAAACAAGCAACGAATTTTAAAGCCGACGTTTCGTATAAAAGGAAAAAAAAAAAGTTAGGGTTGCAAACTGTTGACGATTTTGGAGAATATTTTCAGCCGTCAGAGAGAGTGAAGTTAGGGTTTAGCTTTGTTTTCTTGATTTTGATTTCACTTTTGATTACTTAGCTTAGATTAGATTGTTCTAGCCATTGTTTCATCCTTCTTGCAAGATTTGAGCAAGAGATTCTTCAGAAGCTTCAAGGAGTTGTAACTTGGTTTTGTTCTCGAACTTATTATCTTTATTTACATTGAAATTGTTTTAATGGATATTATCATGTCTATTTTGATTTCTTTGAACATTAATGAGATGAATATGTTTGATTGCATTATGAACTAATTTGATCTAGTATAGGGTTTGTATGGATCTGCTATGATTGTATGAATTGGTTATTCTCTTAGCTAATAATTTCTTTTGCCTTTATTGAATGAAATATTGTTACATATAATTGATTGGCCACCAATTGTGTGTTTTAGGTATTAGATGATGGATTGAGAGATGAAGTCTAATGCTGGAACAATTCAATTAAGGACTTAGGTGAATTAGAGATATAACCTATTAAAAAGATTGTTTAAATTATAACAAGATTAGTTGTAAGAGGTTTGAATGCGAGAGCTTATTTCCTTGACTCAATTAATTAAGTTGTTTGAGATTTAATCTTTGAAATTAAATTAGTTAAGTAGAATAACCGTTCATACAAATAAGTAGTAGAGAAGTGCAAACCCTAGACCTTTTTATCAAGTGAATCAAAACATCAGCTCTTGTTTACTTTTATTGTTTTAAACTTCAATTAAACTTCTTCTTTAGTTAGCAATTTAAATTTATTCATTACTTGTTACTTTTAATTTGATAATCAATTAGCCACTTTAGCTTCCTTGTGAGACGACCTTGGGGCGATCACTTTTGTTACAGCTACCTCGTATACTTGCGAGTGACGCTTTGTGGTAGAGTTAATTCGAGCGCAACATATGTCCCTTTCAAAAATGTTCCATCCACTACCATTATAGGTATGCAGTAAGTCCAGCCTTTTATTGATGCATCTAAAGCAATGTATACATAAAGAAATGAGCCATTTTCCTTTTGTTTCAATTTTGTAATTGATCTTGGATTTGTATAATTATCATGTATAAAAAGCTTGGAATAAGTTTGTAAGATTGAATCTGGTTTGCCTCTAACTTTTTCCAATGCTTTTTCTTTTGCTCTCTATGCCTTCATATATTTGAGGTTTACACCATATTCTTCTTTCATATATTTAGCAATATCTGCTGGAGATAGAATTATATATTGATATTCATTTTAAATAAATTCTTTTTTTAATAGTTATATGTTTAATATACCTACACATACTTAAATTAAAAATTTTAAACTGATAAACATTTTAAATACATTACTTAAGTATAAGAATATTATTCATATACCTTCATATACCTATATATTCTAAGATACAAATATTTAAACTGGTATTCATATCAAGTACATTTCTTTTATATTTAGGTATATGTTTTGTATACCTACATATACTGACACACAAATATGTGAATTGATTTTCTTTTAATGCATTACTTACTTTTAGGCATATGCTTCATTTACCATCATATACTGAGTCACAGAGAGTTATATACCGATATTCATTTTAAATAAATTCTTTTTTCAATAGGTATATGTTTAATATACCTACACATACTAAAATTAAAAATTTTAAACTGATAAACATTTTAAATACATTGCTTATGTATAAGTATATTATTCATATACTTTCATATATCTATATATTCTAAGATACAAATATTTAAACTGGTATTCATATCAAATGCATCACCTTTACATTTAGGTACATGTTTCGTATACTTATATATATACTAACAAACAAATATGTGAACTGATTTTCTTTTTAAATACATTACTTACATCTAGGAATATGCTTCATATACCATCATATACCAATAGTCACAGAGAATTATATACTGATATTTATTTTAAATAAATTCTTTTTTCAATAAGTATATGCTTAATATACCTACACATACTAAAATTAAAAATTTTAAACTGGTAAACATTTTAATTACATTGCTTATGTACAAGTATATTATTCATATACTATCATATACTGCCACAAAATATGTAATCTCATATTTATTTTAGGTATATACTTCAGATATCTACACACACTGATACACATGCGTAAACTAATTTTCTTTTATAAATCTAGTACTTATATGAAAATATACGTTCTGACAATTAATTTTTTAAATTGATATGATAGCATTATTTAAATGTATTTGTATCTAAATTTTATGTTTTATATTTGAAATCAGAACAAATATATATTGAAGATCTAATATAAAATAATAATATAGCATATTCTTTTTTATTTATTTTTAGATCTAAAATTTAATTAATTTAAATACCTGTTGAATCAAAATTGTCAAACTATTCTATGTCTTCTCTGTTTTCAAATTGTCGACCTTCTTCTTCTTCTTGAATTTGTAATTTTGATTTTGAAGGTACTTGTCTTGTTTATCGATTGATTTGATATTTATGTTTGATAAGTGAAAAAGTATATTTTGATTTTGTGTTCAATGAAGTTTATTTTTTTGGATATGATACAATGTCGTATTTTTGTTAATAAATAAGTTAGTTACCGTAAATATAATAAGAAAAAGATTCCACCATATTTTTTAAAATGAAAGTTAGTTTTAGGTTATTTTGTAATTACCCCAAGAGAAAATTACCTATGTTTTAGGGACATTTGCAAAATTATTTTTTTTAAAAAAATTTATTTCAAAAATACTATAAAAAATAAAAATAATTACACTTTTAAAAAAAAATTAGAGCAAATTTTTAAAAATATCTTACTCTTCATTAAAACAAAATTTCTTTTTATCAAATCTATCTCTGAAAAGACTTCCAAATTTCAAACTATATAGCTTTTCTGAAGATTAATATTGATTTTTCTCCAAAACATCGTCTCTATAAAAATTATACTAGTCCTTCATGTGGAAAGAAGATAAAAAAAAAAGCCATATTAGGTTAGATCTAAAAATAAAACAAACAAAAACTATAAAATTAAAAAAAATTGTAAAATTAAAAAGAACAAAAGAGGTTTAAGACTGTTTATGGTCCAAAATAGCCAACAAATAACCCTAAACCAATGCCAGAAGACCACAAAGGGCACCAATTAGAGAGAGAAAATCCTAAAAAAAAAGAGAATTTTTTATGAACTTTATTGGTGTCGTTATGTTAAAATTTGTCATTGTAATTTAGATTATGAATACACTAGTATTAGAGATGAGCAAAAATTTTAGCCGACCAAAAATCGACTAATCCGACCTATAATGTCGATTTAAACCGACTGAATTAATCGATTTTAGAATATAAATTTATTAATAAATCCGAACAAATCAGATAAAATTTAACCGAAACCAATCGAACAAATAAAAATGGTCAATTTTCTATAATAATTTTTTTCAGCTACTATTAAATAGTCGGGTTAATCGAGTGCTAAAATTCGATCAATCCTATTGATACTCATACTTAACTAGTATAACCATGGTTAGCTCTTGATTGTTCTTTTCTTATAAAATTCTATAATAGTCAGGATTTATATTAAATGATCCTACGGCCTACAAAACCATTGGATAGACCACAGAACAAGTCTTAACTTTGCTTCTAATTTCTTCTCCCTTAAACATAAAGCCAAATGACCAAAAAAAAAAAAAAAAAAAAAAACCAAAACCTATATAAAAACTTATTCACCAGCGTACAATACGCGGCTAAGCTATCACTGCCCCACGTGGCCCCCACTTTCCTTCCCTATAATAATAATAATAATATTATTATTATTATTATTTTATCTCTTGTATCTACAACTTAATCCTACAATATTAACAACCTTTTTTTATATATAAAGTGCAGTCCTTGGTTGCTCTTTCTAGCACGAGAGAGAGAAAGAGGGGTGATGGTGGTCGTGTTGAGGCAGATGGCCGCTGGAGCTGCCGATGGATTCCTCCGATATGTTTACGATGGATCAATTTCCGATGTAGATACCGGTATTGAACGGCGGCCATACCGCCGGAATTGCCGATGTCCGCTTCATAACAAATCGAAAGAGAATTGTCCACATGGAATGTCTTAAATGTAAAATCGTCTCGTATCCAATTCGGCGATCATGGAGTGAAGGTTGCTTGACTTTGGCTTCAGCCGCCGCTTCTAATTCCTGCCATTCCTCACCTTCTTCACCGTCTGTGCAAATCGGACGGTCGTCGACTATGCTACAATTAGGATCTTGCCAAGAGGAGGATGACGACGACATCAACGATGGCAGTGACGGAAGAGGTTCTTGTTCTACTTTTTCTTCTTCAACTCCACATCAACCACGGCAGTGACGGAAGAGGTTCTTCTTCTTCTTCTTCAAGGCTAACGTCCATGAATTTGATATTGATCGACATCGTTTTGTTTGTTTAATTTCTTTAAATATTTTTAATTATTATGAAATGTAATGTAAGATTAAAAAAAAAAAAAGTTGGCCTGACTATTGTTGGATCAGCGGGTCCAATAGCTGCTCTGATTTTGCATGTGATTGAAATGGGATTCATTAAAATTTGGGTTTTTCTTTCTTATTCGTTTGTTTGTTTTTTTTTTTTTTTGAATTTTATTTAAGGATGATTCTCTAATCCCTTTATCGATGTTGTAGTGTAAAATTTAACTTTTATAGTTCTGTTTGTTGATTAGTGTAATAATTTCTAGTGATAAAAAGAATGCAGGAAATATAGAATTGATACCAAAATGAAGTTGCCTTGATTTGATCAGCTTACATGAATTGATTGCAGAAAAATATGTCCAATATGATCTGTTGTGGTTCTGTTTCGCAACTTTTTGAATCTAACTTTATCATAGTCGATCTTAAATTGTATAAAAACGTATCAATTTTTAAAAATGAATTAAAGCGTATGAGCTGTGAGCATATTTTTAGTGTCGTTGGCAGCCAATAATCAAGTGTACTTCTTGTTATTCAATTTTATTTATTTTTTTTAACTCAGGATTTGAATTCGAAAATGTTAAATCTTTATTTACCCAAACAAATTATTACTATTCTGTTAATGATTTTGTTATTGTAATTGATATTTTGATGACTACATTTCAAAGGGACATTGCAAGCTCGTGCACTCCCACATTGTCCACTTATTCAAGTCAGTTTGAATTTTTTTTTCTTTTTAAAATTATTAGCTCAAAATAAAATGAATTACTTTTTTATTATTTTTATATATTTTAATAAAGTTATCTCAATTTTAATTGCAAAATAAATTTACTTTAAAAACATTAAAATGAAGGATTTGAAAAACAGTGCTAATGAATGAATATAGTAATTGCAAAAAATTGTAAAAGTTAGAGATTAAAAATTTAAATTATATTTTTTTAAAAAAATTAAACTTTTAATTATGATATTTAATTTTTCATTATTATTATTTATCAATGGTCAAATATTGGTTATTAACCATATCGTTTATTTTACTTGGACGTAGAGTTCTCTAGAAATGGTAAGAAAAATGCCTTATAAGAACAAATTTAAAAATTCAATTCCTTTCGTTAATCATTAGTTTAAAGAATCTATCAATTTATCAAATATTTACATTTCATCGTTAATAATCTAATACCAAGTATTGATTTGAATGGACAATGATAATCGAGCATGTTTATAGAGAAAATACAAATCATAGACAAATTGTCAAATAATAACCCTCCAACCTTATACCTGCTGCACAGATATAATCGGCAGAAAAAGAGAATATCAAAAAAGAGCATTTTAAAAATTGGAAATTCATAGTCTAGAGAGTGTTTTATGCAATAAGACAACCTGGCCATACGAAAGAAAAAACGAAAGAAAAACATGGTGAGGGAAAGTCCCATACGGAATCTAACAGCGCATGATTCCAAATGCAACTATTTTTGTTCATCCTTCCTTAAATATGAGTTTGTATGTCACCGAACTTGATCCGCTAAAGACAGTATGATTGATGTGAATTGAGATGAAACCTTTGAATTTGACACTTCAAACCCAATGGTTATAAAGAACCAAAATATATAAAGATAATCAATCCAAAAATTCCAGTAACAATTCTTCACAATTTAAGGACCTTTCAATCAAGATTCTGAAATTGGAAAGAAAGAAAACTTAAACCCAACTCGTTATATAACAACTAGAGTATTTAAGTATAGTTAATTTGGATTCTGAACGCCACAAGTTTTAAACTTGATAAGTTCCTAAGTACCAAACAAAGACTCAAAGAATAATTCTCACTGTTAGTGAAAACAAATAAATTTCTTTCAATTTTGCAATTCATCGTCCCTACAATGGAGAACCCTGTGCCTTTTATAAAAGGACAAATGCGTTGATAAAATAATTACATGGAATAAATGTGCATTGTATTGCATTGCTGTCTCCCATTTCCTCCATTAACTCTCCCAATAATGCTTGTTACTAGCATTTATAACTGCCATTATTAACCACTAAGTAACTCTCATACTGATCCATGCTTGTTAATAGCATTTGTAACTGCTATTAATGCTATTAACCACTAAGTAACTCTCATGAGTTATCAATTTTTATTCTTTAAGATAATAGACACACTAAAATAAAAAAAAAAACTAAAAAAAATATCCTCTTTGTCGCTTGAAGTCTCAATAGGCTGGGTTTATTTGGGCTTCAAACATAGAAACCAAGATTCAGTTTTATTATATCATTTCATGCCCTTTTGGGCTTGACTTGTTTGGCCTTGCAAAGTAGTAATCATGATTGAATAACTTTGGGCCTTGAATTCTTTTCCATGAACCATTTTTGAGCTATTGTCTTCAATGTAGCTTGATAAAGTTTCCTTAACCTTCTTTGCTCTAGCTCTAGACATTGGGCCTCCAAAATTGATTAATGGATCCTTTTGACCGGTTGACCCTTCTTGATGCTTACTAATGATGTAACTAGAAAGTACATTTTACAATAAATAAATGACATAATACATATATATCATTTATTGAGAGTTAGAACCAATATTTCTCCCACTTAGGTCTCTTATTTAATTCTTAAGTATTTCTCTTTATCCACATATAATTAATCAAATATATATATACCATTTTATATTTAGTGTGAATGATTAGGACTGAGCATGAATCCTAGTTATATCCAAACCGATTAGAATATCCAGACCAAAATATCAAGAACTAAAAAGATTCATTGACTTTTTTTAACTTAATCGTATCTATTTTTTTTAATATGGAACGGTTCTGGATATTAGGTTATATCATCACCGAGAGCCATACCATACCGAACCGAAATAATAATAAATTTATTATTAATAATATGAAATTATATTATATTTTATTGATTTATTATTTAATATTTGATATTTTTAAAATATATTAGAATTATTTTGTTAATTCATATTATGTCATGTTATATATTCACTTTAGAATTTCTAATTTTTGATATTATGCTTTATATATATAGATATACATTGACTTTTTATTTTATATTTCATTAATAGAATATATAGATGTCATTAGAATACTTTGATGATACTCATTGTTAAACTATAAAAACTATTTTATTTCCATTCATTATTTTATTTTCATTCATAATATTAATTGCATGAATATTAATTTAAACATAAGTAAATAAAAAATATAATTAAATAATTATTTTTAAATTTAATTTCAAATTTTATAACAAAATATATTTTTTTTAATTTGTTTATATGAATAATTACTATCACTAGTACTGATGATAGTAATTCATACTAATTACAGTAATTTGTGCTTAATAAAGTAACTAAATATAATAATATCAATAGCTTTCTATAACAATAATGAGTATGAATATTAATAATAATTAATACTATTGAATAATGATAGTGAAGATATTTAATGTTGATATAATTTTTTATGAATATAAGTAATAATAATTAATAAATGAATAATTATAAATGAATTTAAGAAGAATATGAATGATACAAATATAATGAATATGTATGTATATATATAACACTATAATTACGTATTAGTAGTAAATAAAAATTTACATGGAAATTTGCAATATTCGTGGTTTCAGATAAATTAAATAAGTATGTAGAGGATAGTTAAAGTATTGAGAGAGGTATATATGTAATATATACCTAATGCATATATAGTGTATACATAGTATATAAGTAGCATATACTTATTATATATATTGGACACACATTGTATACTTATAATATATAAAATATACACATGTTGTATACATAATGTACCCATAAATATATATATTATATATACGTTAGTTATGTTACATATACCTAAAATATAAATGACGTATGCATATATATATTTATGGGTGGAAGAGAGAAATAAATAAATAAATAAAAAGAAGTCAAAGTAAAAAAGAAATATTTGGTGGATAAAAAAAGAGGAAAAATAAATAATTAAATTAAATGATTAATTAGTTTAATAAATATGGTTAGTAAAAGAGAAGAGAAAAATACTATTCATCTTCTTCCTTTTATAAGCTTAGTCGATTTCTATAAGAGGGAGAGAGAGAGAGAGAGAGAGAGAGAGAGAGAGAGAGAGAGAGAGAGAGAGAGAGAGAGAGAGAGATTCTTCAAATACACTAGATTTTACAAGAATTTCAAGAGAAATAAGGTGATTTTAAAGTGTTATCAAGAAATAAGTAAGTAGTTTTTAAATTTTAACTAATTTCCTTGGTTTTATGATTATGTTTGATATAGTTAGAGAGAGAAAATATATTTAATGGTTGAATTTAGGGTTATGGGATGATTATATGAAAATTAGAATTTTGGTATGGGTGGCTTTAATTATTGAATTGAGATGGGTTAATGTGTCTATAATTATTGAATTGAAGTGTTTTGACGTTATTTTGAGATATAAGTAATGATTTTATGATTAAATGTTGAATATAAATTGTGTTGGATGAAGTTTAAACACAGTAGAAAAGGGTGAAAATAGGGTTTTGTTAAGATTTTGGTGGAAATTTCATGACTAATGATAATTTGATATACATTAAACATGGAGGTGATTTTAAGTGAATAGTGTTGTTTGTTGTTTGTATTATGTGTGTGTAGGACATGTAATCCCCTAAGAAGATCATTAGGGTTTTAGTGGAAATAAGAGATGGAGAAGAAATTGGAGTGATCTCTGTAATATCCCAAACTATACCCTAAAATTTTGGAGTATTAATTGTGGTATTGGATCAAATAATTTAAAGTGTATATGTTATGTATATGGAGATAAAAATAATATATATACAAGATTATGACTTTTAGTCAAAAGAGATATTTTGATTAATTAAATGGATTTGTTTAATGTTAGTGGAAGATGATGTAGTGGATTTAATATTATATAGTTTAAATGTATGGTGAACAGTAAATTGGGGAAAAGTGGTTTGGTTAAAAGAGAAGAGTAGTTGTTAAGTGGTTGACTTTCTTTCTCTCTTCCTTTGTTTCTTTCTTTCTTCTTCTTTGTTCATCTTCATCTTCTTCTTTTCTTCTCTTTGGCCGGCCACCCTTAGCAACCAAAGGAAAAGAGATTTTGTTGCTTCCAAGCTTAAAAGATTGAAGGTTTTCAAGAGATCAAGTTGGAGTTTTAAGAAATTTCTTCACTTTTGGTAAGTTTCCAACTTGTTTCTTGGTTTTCTTTTGAGTTTGTGTTCTTGGATTTGTTGGATGGTTGTTTTGGTATATTTGAGGGTTGTGTTGTTTTGTTAACTTTGATTTTCGGGTTGGATTGAAGAGAGAAAAGGGATGAGTTTGGTGAAAGAGGCAAGTGTGTGGATTGTGTGATTTTTGAGTTGTAAATATGGTGGTGTTTGTGTTTGATGTTTGTAATTGAGTTGTTTTAAGGTTTACTCAAGTATTATATGGGTTGTTGGTGGTTTTGGTTGAGTTTGTGTGTTGTTGATATGGCTATAGGAAGATAATTATGGGTTGTGGCTTTGTTGGTGTCGATTTCAGAGTTTTTGGCCTGACACGCCCAGGAACACGGCCATGTCTTTAGGCGTGTCATTAGTTCTGTTGTAACACCCCTATATCCCGTATACGTACATAGCATGCAAATACGATCGTAATATACGTATACTGAATATAGAAATGCCACAGTTTACTAAATAATGACTCATTTCTTTCTACAAAAATATACAAAAACTTAAACATTTAGGTTAAACTTAAAACACAATAAATAAAATATTCATTTAATATGCAGCGGAAAATATAGAAATATTTATAAATATATATACATTAAGAATCAAAATTTTACAAAACATAGAATTTATACATGATTGGCAGCTCTTCTCTGATCGTTAAGTCCAAAATCAACTCTTCAAAACCTAGATTCAACGCGGTCTAGAAGAACCCTCCGGTTCTACCCTGTCACCTGCGCGATGAACCACAATCGCGCTAAGCCAACAGCTTAGTGGTACAAACCCCAATAATACTATGCTTCAATGCAATGCCAATGTCACACAATCAATTTTCATAGTTTCATTACTCAACATAGCTTCCCATGCCACAATCATAAACATATTACACATCATGTACCTCATTAGTCATTGCTTTCACAATTCAAGAATCACATTAAAAACAAAGACAAGCATGGTCCCAAAAGACACTAATATGCCATTCAACTTTCAGAGTTAATATTTTGGTTTAATTATCACATTTATCATTATCATTATCCCAACTAGGCTTCAAGGATTTAGGTTCAACCAAGCTTCAAGGGGAACAAAGCATGCTAAGTATCAACCCAACTTGGCTTCAAGAACCAAACCCAACCTAGCTTCAAGGGTTGTAACATCTCAATTAGGCTTTAAGGACTAGACCCAACCAAACTTCAAGGGGAGTAAAGCATGCTCAACTTCAACCCAATTTGGCTTCAAGGATCAAGCCCAACCTAACTTCAAGATATTGTTACTATAGGCATGCCACCAACAACAAAACTCTAAAATGGAATAACACATTAGACACACAATTCATTATTATTTCATTATCAATTTCATTCTCATTTTCTCATCATCACTTAGGCAACCATGCCTCAATCATCTCATTTGTATCATTATCATTATAGCCAACAACCATGGCTCCTCATCTCATCAATAGAGTATACATAATTAATTGCATTGAATATCATCATCTAGGCAAACATGCCCTACTTATTTCATTTGAATCATCATAACCAATCACATTGGCTTCACAACTCATTATATCTCAATTCATCATTCAAATGTACACAACCAATTGCATTAACATACCTTTTAAATGCTCTTCAATCATTCACATTATACATAACATTCATTAAATGTATTAACAATGTAATCAATTACTTAACATATGTACAACCAAATATGTTAAGTATCAAAATCATGTAAATGTATGTAATCATGTAGTTTGTACTTACCTCAAAACCAACTCACACCAATCTATACACTTCCTCCTCCAAGAATCCTCAACACTTAGGTTAGGGCAATTCAACTTCTTCACAACCTAAACCAAAGGTAATCATACACACTCATTTAGAAATACATATAAGATAATAAAGCTAAGAATCAACTAGAGCAAACTCTAAACATGACACGCTCAACAACACGGGCGTGTCCCTGACCGTGCCCTAACTCCACAACACAGAAGCTTTGACACGCTCAGAACCACGGGCGTGTCACTGAACGTGTAATACATTCTGACTCACAGAAACATTGACACGTCCAACAACATGGGCGTGCTCATGGCCGTGTCAATCCTTCACCCACACAGTAGCTATGACACGCTCAGTGACATGGGCATGTCACTGGACGTGTAAATGCTACTGCAACACAGAACCATTGACACGCCCAAAGACTTGGCCGTGCTCATGGGCGTGTCAGGCCAAAAATTCAGATTTCGGCAACAATAACAACACATCCAACAAACCTCTTACTTCCACCATTATCCACTCCAAACCAACTTAACTAAACACACCCAAAAACCATAACAAACTTGCAAAAACACCAAAACAACTCAAAACATACATCAAACACAAATCATAATCATCACCACAAACCCAAAGCACAACCACAACACTTTCTCTTCCAACAAACTTACTCTTTCCTTCAATTCAACCCCAAAATCCAAAATCAATTGAACCAAACACTCTTAAACACACCACAATCAAACAAACACATATCAACCCCATCCTCAACTCACAAACTCAAAGAAAATCAAAGAATCAAGTGAAAAACTTACCGAAGATGAAGAAACTCTTAAATTTCCAACTTGATCACTTGAATCTTCCTTCAATCTTGAGTTTGGATGATCAAATCTCTCTCTTGCTCTCTTGCTAAGAAGTGCCCGCCAAAACAAAAGAAAAGGAAAGAAAAGAAAAGGAAAGCAAGTGAACCACGAAGAAGAAAGAAGGAAAGAAGAAAACCAAGAAAGCAAAGTCAACTTTCTTCCTCAAAACCCTCTCCACCAAGCAAAAATACAATAAAATATTTAAATATCTTCTTCCACTTCCACTAACTCAAATTTTAATTAAATAATTTAATCAATTACAAATAATTAATTATCTTCTTTTGACCATCACATATTGACTTGTATATGTTATATATATTTTCATATATACAACATATACACTCTCTCTTTAATTCTTTTCTCTTTCCAATTTATCATATACCTTAAATCCAAATTCAACAATAATTACTTCAAAACTTTTAGGGTATACTTTGGGATATTACAATTCTCCCCCTCTAAAAAGAAATTTCGTCCTCGAAATTACCTGATCTCATGTCTGAAACAATTGAGGATATTGATCTTGGATCGCTTGTTCACTCTCCCAAGTTGACTCTTCTCTACCATGATTCTTCCAAAGAACCTTCACAATTGGCACTTTCTTATGTCTCAACTCTTTCATTCCATATGCCAAAATAGCAACTGGTTCTTCTTCAAAAGTCAGCTCCGGACTCACCTCAATAGATTCAACTGGCAAAACATGAGATGGATCTGATCTGTACCTCCGCAACATAGAAACATGGAAGACATTATGGATTCAATCCAACTCAGGCAGCAAAGCAAGACGATAAGCAACTGGTCCAACTCTTTCTAAAACTTCATAAGGTCCAATAAAACGAGGACTCAGCTTCCCTCTTCGACCAAATCTTAAAATCTTTTTCCAAGGAGATACTTTCAAAAATACTTTATCTCCAATATCAAACTCTATGTCTCTCCTCTTCAAATCTGAATAAGATTTCTGTCGGTCTGAAGCTGCTTTTAACCGATCTCGAATTATCTTCACTTTCTCTTCTATCTCTTTAACCAAATCAGGACCAACTAATTTGCCTTCTCCAAGTTCATTCCAACATAAAGGCGTTCTACATCTTCTACCATACAATGCCTCAAATGGTGCCATACCAATACTGGATTGATGACTGTTGTTGTAAGCAAATTCCACAAGTGGCATAAATCTGTCCCAACTTCCTAAAAAATCAATGACACAACTTCTCAACATATCCTCAATAATCTGTATCACTCTTTCTGACTACCCATCTGTTTGAGGATGAAAAGCAGTGCTAAAGTGCAATCGAGTACCCAATGCACCATGTAAACTCTTCCAAAACCTTGAAGTAAACCGTGGATCTCGATCAGACACCAAAGAAATTGGGACTCCATGCAACTTCACTATCTCACTAATATACAGCTCAGCCAGTCTCTCAAGAGAATAGTCCGTCCGAACTGGAAGAAAATGAGCTGTCTTTATCAATCAATCAACAATCACCCAAATAGCATCATGCTTCTTCTGAGTCAATAGCAAACCAGACACAAAATCCATTGTCATTCTCTCCCATTTCCATTCAGGCACTGTTAAAGGATGAAGTAACCCAGTTTGAACTTGATGCTCAGCTTTCACCCTCTGACACGTGAGACACTTGGATACAAACTTCGCTATGTCTCTCTTCATCCCTGACCACCAATAATGCTGCTTCAAATCATAATACATCTTTGTACTTCTAGGGTGCATAGCAAAAACTGACTGGTGTGCTTCCTCTAAAATAATCTTTCTCAAACTAGCATCATCAGGAACACACAACCTATTTTTAAACCAAAGGCTACCATCACTTCTCACATGAAAATCTCTACTTTCTTCATTTTGGCAATCTAAAAAAATCTTCTGAATTTTCTCATCTGCCAATTGAGCCTCTTTAATCTGATCCAACAATATCGGTCTCAATTGCAACTGAGCCAACAATGCCATCATCACATGATTTAAAATTAGCATGCAACGCTCTCAACTCAACAAGCAACGAGAGCCAATACGCAGTCAAACCAAATATTTTTGACTTAAGGCATCCGCAACAACATTTGTCTTACCCGGATGATAATCAATCAAGCAGTCGTAGTCTTTAATCAACTCCAACCATCGCCTTTGCCGAAGATTCAACTCCCTCTGAACACCCAAATATTTCAAACTCTTATGATCCGTATAGATAAAACACTTCTCTCCATACAAGTAGTGTCGCCAAATCTTCAAAGCAAACACGATAGCTGCCAACTCCAATTCATGCATCGGATAATTAATCTCATGTGGCTTCAACTGCCGAGAAGCACAACTGCCGAGATGTTTGCCCTCTTGCATCAAAACACAACCTAAACCATTATGTGAAGCATCACTGTAAATCACATATGGTTTATCTTCCACAGGTAAAGTAAGAACAGGAGCTTGAGTCAACATCTCTTTCAACTACTCAAAACTAGCTTGACACTGATCTGTCCACACAAATCCAACTCCTTTTCGAAGTAATCTGGTAAGTGGAGTAGCTATCAAAGAAAAACCCTTCACAAACCGTCGATAATAGCCTGCCAAACCCAGAAAACTTCTAACTTCAGTCATAGACTTCGGTGGACTCCAATTCAAAATGGCTTCTAACTTCAGTCATAGACTTCGGTGGACTCCAATTCAAAATGGCTTCTGTCTTAGAAACATCTTCAGCTCTAACCCTCAATTGATGGTATCCTGATCTTAAATCAATCTTGGAAAACACTGCTGCTCCCTTCAGTTGATCAAAGAGATCATCAATTCTAGGCAAAGGATATTTATTCTTGATAGTCACTTTGTTCAATTGCTTATAATCAATGCACAACCTCATAGTACCATCCTTCTTCTTCACAAACAAAACAGGAGCTCCCCACAGAGAAACACTAGGGCGAATAAACCCTTTATCCAACAACTCCTGCAACTGCACCTTCAACTCTCTCAACTCCGCAGGTGCCATTCTATAAGGAGTGATAGAGATGGGAGTGGTACAAGGCAACAAATCAATACCAAACTCAACCTCTCTCTCAGGGGATAACCCTGACAACTCCTCAGGAAACACATCTGGAAAATTTGCAACTGTGGTTATATTGTCAAGTTGAGAACCCACTACTCCGGTATCCACAACATGAGCAAGATAAGCATCACACCCTTTTCTAATCAACTTTCTAGCTACTACAGCTGATACAAATAAGGATGCAAGTTGTCTCTGCTCACTAGACACCATCACATTTCTACCATCACTGGTTCTTAAAGTAACACATTTCTTTTGATAATCTACCGCAGCTCCATGCTTAGACAATCAATCCATGCCTAAGATCAAATCATACTGCTTAAAAGGCATTTCAATTAAATCACCATGAAACTCTTTACCTTGCACTACCACTGCACTGTCATGATGTACCTTGCTAACTACTACACTATGCCCTAAAGGATTTGTCACCAACACATCAAATCCTAAAGATTCTGAATGCAACTCAGACACAGGCAAGATAGATGCACTTATGTATGAATGAGTGGATCCTGGATCAATCAAAGCAAGAACTGGAATATCAAATAAAGAAAATATACCCGATATAACTGCTGAAGCATCCGGCTGCTTCTGCATCACATATACTCTCTGAGAAGATACGGCCTCATCTGGCCTACTGCCTCTGGATGAAGATCCTCCTCTCTGACTAAACCCAGGTCTACCACCTCTACTGAAACCTCTGCCCCCTCGACCACCTCTACTGACACTGGGTCGAGAAGCTGCAGTATCAGTCTGTCTATCATCCTGCATCTCAGGGCAATCTTTAATAAAATGAGCTGGTGACCCACATCTAAAGCATACTCCTGATCCACCGGTCTTCCAACAAGCACCCCCATGGGTCCTACCACAATGAACACATACAGGTGGAGTAGATCTCTAAACCACTGGAGTCGAAGCACTAGCTACAGAAACTGTAGGTCTCGGTCTCTGTCTCTGATATTGAACTGACCTACCAGACTGCCTCTGGCTCCTACTAATCCTCGGAATAAAACTTCCTCGGCCTTTCTTCATAGATGAAGATCCTGCCTCAAACTGGGATCTTCTCACTCTGGTCTCCTCCTCAGTAGTAGCTGCTGCAATACCTTGTGCTCTCTCAACACTTCTAGCTGCTGTAACTAGCTGAGAGAAATCCTGGTACCGAGAACCAGCAACAATACACATAATAGAGGGTCTCAATCCCTCCTCAAACCTCCTGCACCGGTCTATTTCATCAGAGATAATCCCACCGGTATAGTGACTCAACCGGATGAACTCTATCTCATACTCTGTCACTGTCCGGTTGTCTTGCCTCAAATTCAAGAATTCCATCTTCTTAACATCTTTATACTCCCTCGGAGTATATTTCTGCTCGAACTCCCTCAGAAAATCCCCATAAGATAATGTAGGTGGATCATCCATGGCATGAGGAACCGTCTTCCACCAATCATAAGCATCCTTCTGCACTAAGGATCTAGCACAATCAAATTTCTCATCTGAAGTAGCTTGCAACTGGATAAATATCCTCTGCACTTTATCCAACCACTGCTCAGCTACTGCAGGACCTGTAGTGCCCAAGAAATCTTCGGCCCCATACTTTCTCAACTTATCATAATGTCTCACTGGCACTTGAGGCTGTGGCAGCGGTGGTGGCTACTGTACGGGAGCTCTCCTTAACAATTCTACCATATGCCATAACCAACCCGGCGGAACCTCATCAGCAGCTGATCTCCCTAGCACAGGAACAGGGGCCTCACTAATTCTATCAATCCTAGCTCCATCTCTACCCTCTTCAGGAGCTACACTCTCAGCACTACCTTCTAAAGACTGACGTGAATGAGACGTCATCACTACCTATGTCTGAAAACACAGCAGAATATACCTCATTAAAGATCAGAGACTGCCAATACCAAAACATGTATAAAAACCAACTTTTAAAATCAAAATATTCTTTTTCTTACAATTGACCCAGGTTGAGAATCTTAAACCTAGGCTCTGATACCAAAACAATTGTAACACCCCTATACCCCGTATACGTACATAGCATGCAAATACGATCGTAATATACGTATACTGAATATAGAAATGCCACAGTTTACTAAACAAACGACTCATTTCTTTCTACAAAAATATACAAAAACTTAAACATTTATGTTAAACTTAAAACACAATAAATAAAACATTCATTTAATATTCAGCGGAAAATATAGAAATATTTATAAATATATATACATTAAGAATCAAAATTTTACAAAACATAGAATTTATACATGATTGGCAGCTCTTCTCCGATCTTTAAGTCCAAAATCAACTCTTCAAAACCTAGATTCAACGCGGTCTAGAAGAACCCTCCGGTTCTACCCTGTCACCTGCGCGATTAACCACAATCGCACTAAGCCAACGGCTTAGTGGTACAAACCCCAATAATACTATGCTTCAATGCAATGCCAATGTCACACAATCAATTTTCATAGTTTCATTACTCAACATAGCTTCCCATGCCACAATCATAAACATATTACACATCATGTACCTCATTAGTCATTGCTTTCACAATTCAAGAATCACATTAAAAACAAAGACAAGCATGGGCCCAAAAGACACTAATATGCCATTCAACTTTCAGAGTTAATGTCTTGGTTTAATTATCACATTTATCATTATCATTATCCCAACTAGGCTTCAAGGATTTAGGTTCAACCAAGCTTCAAGGGGAACAAAGCATGCTAAGTATCAACCCAACTTGGCTTCAAGAACCAAACCCAACCTAGCTTCAAGGGTTGTAACATCTCAATTACGCTTCAAGGACTAGACCCAACCAAACTTCAAGGGGAGTAAAGCATGCTCAACTTCAACCCAATTTGGCTTAAAGGATCAAGCCCAACGTAACTTCCAGAGATTGTTACTATAGGCATGCCACCAACAACAAAACTCTGAAAATGGAATAACACATTAGACACACAATTCATTATTATTTCATTATCAATTTCGTTCTCATTTTCTCATCATCACTTAGGCAACCATGCCTCAATCATCTCATTTGTATCATTATCATTATAGCCAACAACCATGGCTCCTCATCTCATCAATAGAGTATACATAATTAATTGCATTGAATATCATCATCTAGGCAAACATGCCCTACTTATTTCATTTGAATCATCATAACCAATCACATTGGCTTCACAACTCATTATATCTCAATTCATCATTCAAATGTACACAACCAATTGCATTAACATACCTTTTAAATGCTCATCAATCATTCACATTATACATAACATTCATTAAATGTATTAACAATGTAATCAATTACTTAACATATGTACAACCAAATATGTTAAGTATTAAAATCATGTAAATATATGCAATCATGTAGTTTGTACTTACCTCGAAACCAACTCACACCAATCTATACACTTCCTCCTCCAAGAATCCTCAACACTTAGGTTAGGGCAATTCAACTTCTTCACAACCTAAACCAAAGGTAATCATACACACTCACTTAGAAATACATATAAGATAATAAAGCTAAGAATCAACTAGAGCAAACTCTAAACATGACACGCTCAACAACACTGGCGTGTCCCTGACCGTGCCCTAACTCTATAACACAGAAGCTTTGACACGCTCAGAACCATGGGCATGTCACTGAACGTGTAATACATTCTGACTCACAGAAACATTGACACGTCCAACAACATGGGCGTGCTCATGGCCGTGTCAATCCTTCACCCACACAGTAGCTATGACACGCTCAGTAACATGGGCGTGTCACTAGACATGTAAATGCTACTGCAACACAGAACCATTGACACGCCTAAAGACTTGGCCGTGCTCATGGGCGTGTCAGGCCAAAAATCCAGATTCCGGCAACAACAACAACACATCCAACAAACCTCTTACTTCCACCATTATCCACTCCAAACCAACTTAACTAAACACACCCAAAAACCATAACAAACTTGCAAAAACACCAAAACAACTCAAAACATACATCAAACACAAATCATAATCATCACCACAAACCCAAAACACAACCACAACACTTTCTCTTCCAACAAACTTACTCTTTCCTTCAATTCAACCCCAAAATCCAAAATCAATTGAACCAAACACTCTTAAACACATCACAATCAAACAAACACATATCAACCCCAACCTCAACTCACAAACTCAAAGAAAATCAAAGAATCAAGTGGAAAACTTACCAAAGATGAAGAAACTCTTAAATTTCCAACTTGATCACTTGAATCTTCCTTCAATCTTGAGTTTGGATGATCAAATCTCTCTCTTGATCTCTTGCTAAGAAGTGCCGGCCAAAACAAAAGAAAAGGAAAGAAAAGAAAAGGAAAGCAAGTGAACCACGAAGAAGAAAGAAGGAAAGAAGAAAACCAAGAAAGCAAAGTCAACTTTCTTCCTCAAAACCCTCTCCACCAAGCAAAAATACAATAAAATATTTAAATATCTTCTTCCACTTCCACTAACTCAAATTTTAATTAAATAATTTAATCAATTACAAATAATTAATTATCTTCTTTTGACCATCATGTATTGACTTGTATATGTTATATATATTTTCATATATACAACATATACACTCTCTCTTTAATTCTTTTCTCTTTCCAATTTATCATATACCTTAAATCCAAATTCAACAATAATTACTTCAAAACTTTTAGGGTATACTTTGGGATATTACATCTATTTTCTGGGTTGGTGACACGAGTAGTGACACGCCCATGTAACTGAGCATGTCACAGCTTCTGTGTAGTAGTAGCATTTACACGGCCAGTGACATGCCCATGTTACTGAGCGTGTCATAGCTACTTTGTTGTTGGAGGATTAACACGGCCAGTGACATGCCCATGTCACTGAGCGTGTCATAGCTACTATGTTGTTGGAGGATTGACACGGCCAGTGACACGCCTATGTCACTGAGCGTGTCAAAGCTTCTGTGTTGTGAGTTTAGGGCATGGTCAGGGACATGTCCGTGTTGTTGAGCATGTCATGTGTAGAGTTTGCCCTAGTTGGTTCTTATCCATATTATCTCATGTGTATATCTAAGTAAGTGTGTATGATCACCTTTGGATTTGAAGAGAGTTGAGCTACCTTTATTCAAGTGTTGAGAATTATCTTGGAAGAGGAGTTGATAGAGTGGTGTTGTTACTCTTAGAGGTAAGTACAAACTTTGATTGATTGCATACATTTATATGACATTGGGACTTAACACAATTAGTTTAGAAATGTGTTAAGTTACTTGATACATTGTTGATGAATGAGTTATATGTTGTGATATGCATAATGTGAATTTTGTTGATGTATCAATGCAATTGAGTAAAGTATTGTATATGAAAAGAAATGTGAAAATATGTGATATGAGATGTGAAAACATAATGTAACCAATCGATATTGAGACAAAATAGAAGAATGAGAAAAATTAAGAAAAGATGATATATTAGGGCAATGAGCCTAGTTTGATTATGAGAAATGAAATGAGAAATGAATTGTGAAAGAGATTGATAATGAGATAAATAAATTAATTGTGCGCCTGGTATATTATTCAATTTTCAGAGTTTTGGGTTTGGCGGCATGCCTATGAATCGCTGGGCAGGTGAAAAGACCGGGTCGTAAGCCGAGCCCAGCTAAAAAATGTGAAATATGATGTTTTTGAGGTGAAAAGACCGGGTCGTAAGCGTCAAAAACTGTAACAGTCTAGCCTGGTTGAGGACTAAGATACTGGGGCCCTAGGGTCTAGCCGGGTTGAGGTCCAAGAGACTGGGTTTGTTACATTATCTATGGATATATATATATCACCTACGGGCTTGATAAATGTGATTATGGACCAAAGCAGTAACTTTGAACTTTGAATAGCATATTAGTTTCATTTTGGGCCCATGCTTGTCTTTGCTTTAATGTGAATTATGAAATGTGATGCAAATGATTAATATTTTGAGATATAATGCTATGAGTTGATATATTCATATGTATTGTGTATGAGCATCGCATTGATCTTTATTGAATCAAAGTTTGTACCACTAAGCTTTCTGCTTAGCACGATTGTGGTTCATCGCGCATGTGACAGGGTAGATCTGGTTGTGCCGGAGAGTTCGTCTAGACCGAGTCGAGTCTAGGCTTGAGATTAGAGGTAGTTGTGGACATCAAGATCAGAGACGAACTGCCAGCATGTATAAACTTTATATTTTTGTACTTATTGATTTTGATGTAAACATATGTATTTTCCGCTGCTTAATTATCAAATGTTTTGAACAGACTGTTTTAGATAAGCTTTTGGGTACTAATGTTATATATATATATGTATTTTAACGAAGGAATGTTTTATATATTACTATTTATAATATGAGTTAAATGTTTAAAGTTTACTAGGACTGACTTATGATGCTTATATGTTAAAGATTAAAGTTTGGTTTTTTTTTTTTAAAATGAACCGTGGCACCCTTTTATCCGGTATACGTATATCGTGTGTGTTGTGGGTGTATGCGGTGTGCGTATATGGGGTATGGGGGTGTTACAATCTCAAAGCTTATTCGAGGTTAGTACATATTTAATTGACTTTGAAGTGTTATTAAATGTGTTTTGGCATAATATATGCAGTTTACTAATGTAATGGGAAAATGTGAGTAATATGGGTAATCAATTTAAAATTGTGGAAAATATGTGAAATTGTGAAAAAAAAATGAAAATGATGGGAATTGATAAAATATGAGGAATGTGGTGAGAAAAGAAAATCACTTGGCTCACTTTAAATAATATATTTTTTAAAGTGACATTATTGTGAATTAATATGTTGAGATTAATAAGATGATGATTTCTATAAAGTATTGGGAATATTAGAATTTTACATGATTATGAAAGAATATAAAAATAGATAAAATGTGTGGAGTGAGTCACATTGTAAATGTGACTCAATGAAAAGTAATGTGAAAATAAAATGGTAATGAGAATATGAAATGCGTTTTAAAGTGTAGTATGGCAATGGTCATAAAAAGTTATTATTGGTATAATTGAGTCAACTTGTCAATAGTGAGCTATGGTGATTATTGTGCCTTTGGGAGAGATATTGTGCCTTTGGACGAGACACACTAGTGTCGAGCACATTTGTACTGAGGAGACAGCCAATGAGTGATGATAGACACTTTATCTTCGGTATCAAGAGAGGGCGGCCTTCGAGTGATATATTTGACACTTTACTCTCGATGTCGAGAGGAGTCAGCCTTCAGGTGACATTTGACACTTGCTTCCGGAGTTGATAAGGGATGATCTATGGGTGAGATGTGATACTAAGTCTTCGGTGTCGGACCTTTGGGTCACTTTAAATGTAATGCTATGCCCAGTGTGTGTGTATGTGAGAATATGTGTGTATTGTGCAAACATTATATTTCATATTATGGGATGTGAGTTTGGATATATATATATATGTTTGAATTATAAGATAGGTGTCTTAACAACAATGTTCAATTATTTTACGAAAAAGGTATTTATATGTGTTCTTAAATAAATACCACTAAGCAAATTGAATATGTACCATTAAGCAGGTGAGATGACTATAGAGCAGAGCGGTCTAAAGTGAGATTGAAATTAAAGCATTAGGTTTTCCATGAGACCAGCTGTTCCAGTGTTTGCATACATATATATTCTATAATATTGTGTATTTTAATAAATACATTATAGGCATTCTAAACATATTTTTGGGAAGTGATATGTATATATGTATGTATATTTATAAAATATTGAGTTGTGGCTAAATTGATGAGATAATTGGAGGATTGTTGGTGGTTGAAGAATATTGTAAAATTATTATTTTGGGAGTGTTTAATCTTATGCAAGTTATGTGTTTATTGTTTTAGGAAATATTGAGATTATAGACAAAACTTTGATGAAATTTTTTTAGAGATTTTCTATTAGATATGCTATTTTAAAATATAAAATATATGGATTTATCAGTTAAAATTTTCCTTTAATAATACAATTATTTTTGAGGTTGATTATAATGGTTTCTATAATGTTTTTGACGTAATATTCTTGTACTCTATGTATATACTCTATATATACGGGTATATATACTATACGTATGTAGGACATAAGGGTGTTATAAAATTAATATTAAATTACAAATTATTTGATAATAATACTTTTTCATGAATTGTGTTAATATATATATATATATTTGGGATTTAGGAGTTCTTTAAGTTTATGAAATTATTTCAGTGAATTTTTGTAATAACTTATGTATTTTATTTGAAATTTGTAATTATTTGGAGTTTAAACAATATTATTTGATGTTAGATGTTAAACATTTTAATTTTATAAATCGTTTGTAATGCGGATATTGGAGTTTAGATAATATTATTTGATGTTAGATGTTGAAAATTTTAATTTTATGAATAGTTTATAATGTAGATGTTGGAGTTTAACTTAACTTTTCATTTTTTTAATAACTAAAATAATTAGTATTATTCTATTGCTTAAATTTTTAAAAAAATTCAAATATCTGAATCTCCATTAAGTTTGGAACGACAATCACTTCGTTAGAATAGAATATCCAAACAGAATCGTACCAATTTTTCCAAAACATTATAATTCAGATATTTTATATGTACGGTTTGGTTCTGATTCCAATGATTTTGAAATCTTCAAACTTCGGTTTGGTTTTGGAGATTTTTAAATCTTCGAATTAAACCGGACTGTGCTCAGCCCTATGAATGATTAGTTTACTCTTTTTAATTTCACTCTAACTATTTTAATATTTTAAACTTAGTGTTTTTTCTAACCTATTTTAATCCTTATTTGTTGAGGTGATAGAACGCATAAAATATACTCCCTTACCTTGCATAAAAAATAAAAATATATACGAAAGGATTGTGAAGCCTCTCCTAAATATTGGTTTGGCTTGCTAAATGAGCCAAAATGCTCATTTGGGATAAGTTCTACACAAAAGTGTCTTCGGTAAGCATGAATTTAGTTTTGGACTTTTGTTTTGAAAATAATTTTTGGTGTGACTTTATTTTGAAAATCATTTTTTATAGAGTTGCTACCTTAATTTATTTTATTTGAAAAAAAAAACTAAAGGGAAAAATCCCATTAGTTGATAGAAAATATTTTATTGCCCAAAAAATATACTAATCTTGAACAAAAAAGATAGATCATGTACTAAGTTTTTAAGTTAAATAACAAATGATTGGCCTATGAGAAGCCTTTAACCTTTTGCAAAATATCATTTCATTAATGACAAATATAAAGGGTGAATGAAAATTTAAGATGTATGAATAATTTATGAGTATGGCATCCATTCAAAGCAAGTAAAGTAATTAAATACTTAATTACATTTAAAATCCCAAAAGAAAGAGATCCTAACTCTAACTGTTAGGGATTCTATATTAGGCACACATTCCCTAATAATCTAGGAAAAAAAATAAAAGAAGAAGAAAGGAAGAAGAAAGGTAGGATAAGGACCTAATTTGTGACTTTTATTTGGTTCGCTACTTGGGGTTGTATCCCAAGTATGTCTATGTATCCCATTGAATGAGAATCAGAACCTCACAATTTATTCATTGATCACAATGGGCTTTTGTTGTTTAATTGATCATGTTTTAATTTTGTTTTGGTAAGGAACATTGAAAAAGATAGAGTTAAGATGCTTTACCTTGGTTTTTCTCTTGGTTGACTTGGGGATTGGAGTTTAAAGAATTTTTCTGCTTCCTATTTCAACCTTGGAATGGCTTAGGCTTGAATTTTGGCTTCACTTGAGCTTGACTCTTTCGAAAATGGGTTTGGGCCAACTTGACTCTAAATGCAAAGGTTTAGGGAAGAAAGTCCAAATGTTTAGTCAATTTTAAATTGATTAGGCCAAGTAAATTAAATAGGCCAAGTTTAATTAATTAAGCCAATTAATTAATTTAGCACCTGAACAAGCTAATTAAGAAAGTTCTAGGCAACCCTAAATTAAAGCGGAAAGACCTTTTTCTTTTAAAGAAAAATGAGAGGTTGAAGAGAGAGAAAATAGAAAATAAGTCTTGCTTGCTTCCTGATATAGTTTGGAAGTGGGAAGAGGCCTTCTATTCATAAAAGGAGCAAAGGAGTTCTAAAAAATCCAAGTGAGACTGGGGGTAGGCATGGTTGCCACAGGCCATGCAGTAGCTGTTAGCAAATCGTGAAGAATCTGCAACCCTTGCCGCAGCGGAAAACAAAAAAAATTCTTTCGATTTACTCACAGGATCCATGTGATCCATTCAGTTCGATAAAAGAGATTCGAAACTAACCTTTTTGTGTAGCTTCAAAACGATTAACAGATGCTGCCTTCTGAAGACGAACACCCTCTAACGAAATCCACACAAACGTACGCCGGTCTGAGTGCTAGCTCACCAACGGCAGTGGCTGAACCTTTTTAAAACAAAACTAGGGTTTTTTTTTTAGGTTTTTTCTCTTCTTACGTTTTCCTTTTCAAAACGAATAATGAGATCATTAAACCTCCAGTCCTTTTAAAACCGTTTTAAAAGACTTTTTTTTTATCAAAACCCTAACTGTCCATATCCCATATGGACCCACGTTTTAATAATTATTATCTAATAATAATTATTATAACAATATTATTATTAATATCTAATAATAATAATAATACTAACAACAATAATTAAATATAATTATTATTATTTAAGTACAGCCTACGTTCTATGTGTGTGACCCGATAGGCTCATATTAATTGGTAGTGTATTTCAATCTCTATTGAAATGCACAAATCATAATTGGCCTCTAGCAAGACATTACGACTACCCAATTAATCATGAGAATCATTATAAATGAAAAACCTGAAATAGTACATGCATTAATCCCTTTGTCACACGATATCTAGTTTGAACATAAGTCATAGTAAATGTCATACTTATATTGTCCAAACTTATGATTACTCGATCTCCAAGTTAACTGATAAACAAATAAGATTGATCTTATATCAACTTATTTGAGCATGGCCATGCATTTCTCAGTTACACTTATCGAGGGGCCCAGAAGATATCTCTCTCATAGAGAGGGACAAATTCCATCTTGATTGTTCATTTTCCTCTACATAATTTATATCATGTTCAAGCATAACCTTTATAATTATCTAGTTACAGATAACGTTTGATCATGTCAAAACATAATATTCCTTATGTTGGAAACTATGACAATCTCAAGTCAAAGGATTAAATGAAAACTATTATGAGATACACTTATGACATTAAACCATGAAGTGATATCTGTGTGGGTCTATCCAATACACTGTTCTCTAACATGTATCCATAATATTGATTTGTATCTTCATACCTATAATCATCTTATGATTATCAAATCAATATTACACTAGTTATATTTATTATTATCTCCATAACAATAATAAACCAGGGATATAATCATTATTATATATAACATGCAAACATAACAATGATAATAAAAACTTCTTTATTAATAACAAAATGAATAACATTAAGGTCCAAATCAATGGCCTAGGGCATATACACTAACAGTAGCTTGCGCGGCTCCTGCGCTGGTGCCTTCTCGCAAGTTGAGCCTTTTTGATCCATTTGAGCATATTTGGTTCCTGAATCATGCAATTCCAATTGCATTGAGGAAATCATGGGCCTCAATTAGGTGCAATTTTAGGGATTCATAAATATCTCTCATTGTGTTAGCCGAGATGGGTGCAGCAAAAATGATGCATGAACCGGGTGCAAATTCGAAGGAGCAACCCTTTATTGCCATGACTAACTTAGGCTTATGGATTGTATGAAGCTGCTTCACCAATCTATGTGTTGTTGTAGAGCCTCAACGATTGACTACCTGATGTGGTGTCTATAATGCTTGATGATTTTTGGGCTTATGTTGACCAATGTGTGATGATGTCATCATCATGAGTTGGCCAATTCCAACGATGCTAAATTTAGACTTTATTTAATTGTTGAACCAAGTTTTGGACCTTAGGGCCACCTTTATATAAAGGGGTGCTCACCCTCATTTAAGCACTTTTTTTCTCTTTCTCTCTCTAGCAAAGCTTCTCTACCTAGCCTTTTGCTTATAGTTCTTCAGAATGGCTTTTTCTTAACTAATTGATGTGGCAGTCATGGGTGACTTGCTAGTGGAGGAACATACACACTTTTTCTAGACCTGGCTTGTCGAGGTACTTATAAAAATTGCATTCTTGCACCACAATTTTGCTTATTTGCATTTTGGTTTAGAATTCCGATGTGCTTGTATTTGTGAATTTTTACCTGTAAAACCACAAAACACCTTTCTTTTTGCCATTTAGCAAGAACTAGGACAAAATTAATTAGACTTTAGGTCTATTGCCTAAAATAATTAGAATTGACATTTATGACCTAAAACATGATTGCATGTTAGATTAGGAATATTATGATGTTGTACATAAATATGAATGAAATACATAATAACATCTAGCCATTACAAGAATTTTCCAATTTAGAAATGAAAATTTCATTTCTAAAACAAAAATTTGTTACTGACAAAATTCAAAAATGGATTTGAAACAAATACAAACCATTTCGAAAAACCTCATTGCTAATAAACCTAAAACAAAAAAGTGAAATTCATTTCTAATTAACAATGGATCAGAAATAGAAATAATGGTTGTAATAAAAAATGACAACATTTCCATTTCATATTTAATACCGGTCTGAGGAATGACTTAGAACCATTTAGAAACGAATGTATCCATTTCTATTTGCAACAAAAATAGGTTCGTTGCTAATAGCAATGGAAAATTCATTATTGAGTTGGAATTAAATTTGGATAGATTTGAAATGGAAACATCAATTTATTAACAGAATAATCTGTTCATTTGAAACTAGTAACAAGATTATGATATAATCATAACACTAATTGAAATGGATTTGTCCATTTCTATTAGAAATAGATTGTATTTATTTCAAATAGAGACTGACAAATCTGTTGCAAGATTCTTTATAGAGGACATGAAAATGGTGTGGCAGTGCGTAAATGGATATTTTATCATCAACTAAATAATTTGTTGTTGATAATTTTTTTTTAAAATTTATTCATTTTTTTTATATTTTTAATATATATTTTAACTTATAATTAATTTTTTATTTTTTATATTTTATAGATATTTTAAAAAAATTTATTCAATATGACATGTTTTATTTAAGTAGAAATTGGCAAAATTAAGCAAGTCAGAAATATAAAAAATTGTTGAAACATGAATTGAAATTGTAACTTTCTAAAATGAATATATATATTTGTAAGCAACATAATTGAAATGTCAAAAAATATTCGTGATATATAGATAAAATATATGAACATCATAGTCAAAGTATAAAAATAAAAGAAGCTAGACAAAGTAACCTACAAATCTAGGGTCTAATCATTAGTAGAGTCTTAATCAGAAGTACCATGATTTGTATGAAGTTGAGAGGATGACAAAGGCTAAAACTATCTCATTAGCTCCTCCAAATGTCTATGCACCTCACAATGCTCACGTTTGAGCTGCTACTCCCTCCCCTCCATAGCAAAACATGCTTTTTAGGAGAGAATGCAACTCCTTATGAACTGACGCATCTGTACTGCACCAAGTGTACCACTGCCTCATTCTGAAGCAATGGTGTTATAACCTTCCCTAGAACTAGGAGTTGACATAGCAGGAATGGAAAGGAGATTAGATGCATTACAACATAATGTAGAGATGTTAACTAAAACAATAACTAAGCAGAGGTAGCAACAACCTACACCTACTACTCCTGCACCAGTGGCACCTCAGCCACCTAGGTTAGAGTTAAAAGAAAGAAATTGTTAGAGCTTTTCCTATAGTTAACACCACCTACTTATTCTAAGAGGGAGACCCAATAGATGTTTTGGAAGAGATTGAGTCTAAGACTCAGATCATGAGATGCTCTGATAAGGAGGCTATTGAGTTTATTAAGTACCAAATGAAGACTGAAGCAAAGGAGACCATGTACCTTTCATGATGCGAACCCAATAGTAGAGTATAGCAGAGCCTCACTGAGGTAGAGAAGGAGAGTATAACAGAGTCTTCGACTGAAACCAAGGTGAGAAAATTGGTTTGTTGTTTGGTTTTAAACTAAAAGGTCATGCCTAACAGTAGAGAGTAAGACAATTGTCACGTTGTAAGTCCTATGTTTGCTGGGTAGGGCATTTAAAGGCAGTAAATCATTGATCTAGTTCCTTGCTACTAAGATATAGGTAGACAATTGATAGTTTAAACCAAAAACTGAAACCATTCTCTTTCTAAGGAATCTTAGAAATTTTGTTAAACTCAATTTTCTCTTCTTCATAGGTTAAATCAATTATGAATAGATTGTTTGTTGGATTAAAAAATGGAACTTCCACATCTAAAACTTCTAGTTCAAAAGGAAATAAAGAAATTTTGTTGATGGAAGATAAAAATCAAGATTTAAATGATTGGAAGCTACCTTCTATTTCTCATTCTTCTATCTACAAAACTAATAATTTTCTTTTTAGGTCTGATTATGTTATAAAGACTATAAAACAAGCTATTCCTATCCATGAAGGTTTTAGCTCTTTCAGACTTTTATCTGAAAGACTAATCCGGAAGCATCAAGAGAAATTCAAATTTCTTCATGCTGGAGTGATCCAAGTTGCACTTAAGCTAGCCACCAGACTTGGCTTAGACACATCGACAGTCCCGTGTGTCCAAGATAAAAGGCAAAATAGATTTCATGATTCCTTATTAGGAGTTTTGGAGTCTTCTCTTTGTGATTGGCCAGTCTATTTCTCTTGTTTCCTAAATTTTACTTTATCTTTATCAGACCCGCACTTATTGAGTGCACTTAGTATCGATATTAAGACTGAAGATTATGATATGATCTCTAAGTCTGAGGAAATTTTATCCTTATTTATAGGATATATTATAAAGTGATGAATACAATTGTCCCTAATTTGAGGGAATCTTTGTTGCGCTCGAATTAACTCTACCACAAAGCGTCACTTGCAAGTATACGAGGTAGCTGTAGCAAAGGAGATCGCCCCAAGGTCGTCTCTCAAGGAAGCTAAAGTGACTAATTGATTATCAGATTATAAATAAAAAGTAATGAAGAAATTGAAATTGCTAACAACTAATGAAAAAGATTGATTGACGTTAAAACGAATAAAAGTAAATTAAGCTGATGTTTTGATTCACTTGATAGAAAGGTCTAGGGTTTGCACTTCTCTACTACTTATATGTATGAATGGTTATTCATCTTAACTAATTTAATTTCAAAGATTAAATATCAAACAACTCAATTAATGGAGTCAAGGAAATAAGCTCTCGCATTCAAACCTCTTTCAACTAATCTTGTTACAATTGAAATAATCTTTTAATAGGTTATATCTCTAATTCACCTAAGTCCTTAATTGAATTGTTCCAGCATTAGACTTCATCTCTCAGTCCATCATCTAATACCTAAAACACATAATTGGTGGCCAATCAATTATATATTAGCAATCATTCATTCAATAAAGGCTAAAGAAATTATTAGCTAAGAGAATAACCAATTCATACAATCATAGTAGATCCATACAAACCCTAGACTAGATCAAATTAGTTCATCCTACTATCAAACATAATCATCTCATTAATAATCAAAGAAATCAATTCAGACATGATAACATCCATAAATTCAATTCCAATGAAAATAAAGAGATAAAGTTCAAGAACAAAACCAAGTTACAAACTCCTTGAAGCTTCTGAAGAATCTCTTGTTCAAATCTTGCAAGAAGGATGTATCAATGGCTAGAACAATCTAATCTAAGCTAGATTAATCCAAAAGTGTAATCAAAATCAAAGAAAACAAAGTTAAAACCCTAACTTCACTCTCTGATGGCTCAATTCAATCTCCAAATCGTCAACAACCCCAAAACCCTAGCTTCTTTTTCCTTTTATATGAAACGTCCGCTTTAAAATCTGCTACGACTTTGGTTCATGAGAGACACGGCCAAGTTGGATGTGACTTGGCCGTGTGGGTGTTCTTTGGAGGGACACGGCCAGTGACTTGGCCGTGTCCCTTGCATGTGTCACATACTGTAAGAATTCCTTCTTCTTTTCTTCTTTGGTTGAGTGACACGGCCAGTTGGAGGTTGACTTGGCCGTGTTGGACCCTTTTGGAGGGACACGACCAGTGACTTGGCCGTGTCCCTTGCCTGTGTCTGCTTCTGTGAGAATTGATCTTCTTTGCCTTGAATGTAAGTGAGACACGGCCAAGTCAGAGCAACTTGGCCGTGTCTGGGCTTCTTTGGAGGGACACGGCCAGTGACTTGGCCGTGTCCCTTGAGTGTGTCCTTCACTGTGACTTGCTCTTCTTCTTTAACTTGGTATGGGACATGGCCAGTGACTTGGCCGTGTCCTCTGCATGTGTCAGCTACTGTCCATATTTCCTTCAGTCTTGGTTCCTTGGCTTTTTAACCTAAAACAAAACTTCAAACAAACTTTAAACAAAAAGTAAATAAACAATAACCAACAAAACATAAACACCATACTAAAAACTAGATAAAAAACGACATAAACACTGAAATAAACTAAAACTACCAAAATTAACAAAAACACTAAATAAACCGATTTAAACTAACAAAATACCTAAATAAAATAATAATTATCATAATAAACAGGACACAAATCTATAACAAAAACTAATAAAACAACTACTCCACACTTAAAACTTTGCTTGTCCTCAAGCAAATTCACATGGCATAAATTAAAAACTCAAACAATCTTAACTATAATTCCAGCATATAAGATGAATTCCTTAAAGACTCAGCCATAAATATTCGCATCTTACTTCAATCAAGGATTTTCTTAACTCATTCATTAATCCAGACATACAAATCCCATCTCTCATCTAAGTGTTTCACTCAATTTCAAAGGTTAATCACTCAAACCATTCATGACTGCATACTGCCATAAACTTGCTTAATTATCCAATCTCCCTCACTGATTTTCTCAAGAAATAATCTGAAGGTCTTTCATTTGGATGTAATGGGGCTAAGGTAAAGGTGTGAGAAAAGACATTTAGGCTGGAGCATCAAGAAATAGAGTATCTAAATTAGACAATAGTCTTGCTAAGAAATTCATAACTCCCTCTAATGGCATACTCACAATCCATTAATACTTCACATACTTGCATACTTCAAGAAAAATAAGAGTCAACATTCCTCTAATGCTAGAAAATATATGGATTTTGTATATATATATATATCTTTTTTTTATTTTTTTTATTTTTTTCTTTTTCTTTTTCTTTTTATCATTTCTTTTTTTTAATATATATATACAAAATATAAACTTGCATGGAACATCTAGATTAAAATGTAGAGGAAAAGAATAATCAACTCTTAATACAATGTGCAAAGTATGCATTTCAACCCCAAATTGCAATACCATTTTTTTTTATTTTTTTTACTTGCTTACCCCCACACTTTGAAATACACCACCCTATTATCATATTATAAAACTCCATTCCTTAATGCAGATATGATGATAATAAGAACATGTTAAGTTGAGAATTGTGTTGATCAAATAATAAAAAGGTCAAAGGCTCAACTTGGCTCACTAAGGAATTAAATATTAAGGGAGGTCTTTTTAAGCTAAAGGGCTAACCTAATTTGCCTTCATCATTTTAAAACTTGAGATTAAATCATAATGTGAGTTCAATTAGTATGCAAAAGCAAGCTCTAGAGATGCAAAATCATGAAGGTGCACACTTAAGAAAAGAAAATCAATCATTTAATCTATAACGCTCAAAACTCACAAAGGTGGGTTCTCAAAGATTTATATGTCATGAACTGCAGAATGTGAAAATTGATCCTGAATGAATTCAAATGCTCATTTCTATGCTGATACTAAAGTCTCAACTATAATGCTTGAATCACATAAAAGATCAATAAATTTTCAACAATTATACCATGCACAACATAATAAAACATACCAAGGCAACCAAAACAAAAATTAAAGAAAAGCTAAAAGATTACCCCACACTTTAGAATTTACATTATCCTCAATGGAAAACAAGAATAATAAAGAGAAAGAATTAAGTACAACCTGTCTTCCATCGTCCCCTGGTGAGGCAAAACTCTATCTTTTATCACAAACACAAATGTTCAAAAACAAAACACAAGAGAGCTTTAGGGTTTCTATTTAATTAAACTAAAAATAAAATCAAAATTGCAAAATATAAAATTAAAAATATGAAAAAGAAATGCAAACCGATGGGTTGCCTCCCATTTAGCGCTTCTTTAATGTCATAAAGCTGGACATCATGCAAGGCTTAAGGATCATGGATCAAAGTGCTGTCAATGATCCTCACTTCCTAAAATCCTTCATTGTATAGTTTAACTCTATGTCTATTTGCTCTAAAAATCTTATTGGTTCTAGAGTTAAGCAATTCAATGGCACCAGAAGGACATACCTTAGTTACCTCGAAAGGACCACTCCATCGAGATTTGAGTTTACCTTGAAACAGACTGAGTCGAGAATTAAAAAGTAAAACTTTCATACCTGGACTCAATGTCTGTCGCACAATAAATCTGTCATGAATTGCCTTAGTGCGATCCTTGTAAACTCTCGAGCTCTCATATGCCTTCGAGTTAAAGTACCTTTGGGTCTCCCTCACTGATTTAGCCCCCTCTTATAAAGTCAGTGTCAGCTCCAATTTATCTGGGGAGTCTGTCTGCAACACAATATCTGAAACAACTGCTTCAACACTATTAATTAAAGAACATTCCTCATATAAAGCAGTTGTAGGAATAGGAGAAGTGTTAAAAATAGAAAATTCAACAGTTTGCCCTAAAACAGTCATTGACAACTTACCATTTTTAACATCTATTAAGGTGTTGGTAGTAGCCATGAAAGGCCTACCCAGCAATATAGTGTGTGCTGATGGTGCAGGGTTACCTCCGTCCATGTCAAGAACAATATAATCCACAGGTACTATCAACCCTCCAACCTTAACTAACACATCTTCTATAACCCCTTTCGGGAATCTAAAAGATCTATCAGCTAATTGCAACATCATTTTGGTTGGTTTGAGTTCCCCTAGTTCTAATTCCTTATACACAGAATAAGGCATCAAATTCACACTAGCTCCTAGATCACACATGCCATCAGTCCCCTTTCCATTCCCCATGGTCATTTGAATTATAAAGCTACCAGGATCCTTTAGCTTGGGAGGTAGTTTATGCTGCAGAACAGCACTGGCTACGTCTGAAACTATCACCTTTTCATTCAGCTCATACCTCTTTTTCTTGGTGATTAGGTCTTTGAAGAACTTGGCATAAGCCGGTATGTTCTTTATTGCATCCAGTAAGGGTAAGTTAATACTTACCTTAGACAGCATGTTGAAGATGTTAGAAAATTGCTTATCTATTTTATCATCCTTCAACTTGCTGGGGAATGGTATAGGAGGCCGGTATGGATTGCTTGCCTTATGTAAATCTGATGAAAGGGATTTCTCCCTTGATTTATCTCCAGCACCTTGGTCCTCTGATTCTCCTTCCTTCTTGTTCCCTTGGTCACCTGCATTCACAGAGTCATTTTCAACATTAGTGTTATTTACCTTACCACTTCTAAGAACAGTCACTGAATGTGCCTGCTCAGGTTGACTTGGAAATTTCCCCTTCTGTTGAATTTGCATCTGTTGTGCAAGTTGTCCTACTTGAGTCTCCACTTTTTTAAAAGATGCTTCTAATGAATCCAGCCTCTTATTAGTCATCTCTTGATTTTGAGCACTGACTTTGATGAAAGCTTGTAAACTTTCCTCCAAGCTCTCTATCTTAGACTGCCCTTGATTTGAGGATTGACCCTGCTGTTGGTTCTGTCTCTGGAGTAAATGGAATGGCTGCTCAGAATTATTTGTTGCCCAAGAAAAATTTGGGTGATTCCTCCAACCAGGATTGTATGAATTTGAATAAGGATCATTCCGAGCTCTTGGTTGAAATCCCCCCATGGCATTGACTTTCTCAGCTTCATTCCCATATGATTCATATGCAGAGGGGAAAATGTTTGCTCCATGCCTGAAAGTTCCACAGATTCCACACGCTTCTTGAGTAGATGAAGAAATATTGTTCTTCATGTTCAGCATCTGCACTTGCCTTGTCAACTCAGCTATCTGATTTACCATATCACTATTGGCTTCCAATTGGTTCACCCCTTTGCTTCTTCCTCTTACACTCTTCTGTTGAGAATTAGCTCGCAACATCTCAAAAATATCATAAGTTTCAGCTGCTGTCTTTTCTCCCATGGCTCCCCCAGCTGCATTATCAACAGTGTTCTGAAATTGCTGGGTTAGACCATCATAGAAAAACTGATTCAGAAGTTGAAGTGGGTAGTAATGATGTGGACACTGGATCAATAGCATCTTGAATCTATCCCAAGCCTCATGAAATGGCTCTCCTTCAAATTGAGAGAATGTAGAAATCTTCCCTCTCAATTCAGCTGTCTTCTGATGTGAATAAAACTTGCCCATGAATTTATTATAAACTTACTCCCAAGTTGTCAGTGAGTTTTCGGGCAACATCATAAGCCAGCTCTTTGCCCTATCCTTCAAAGTATAAGGGAAACATCTCATCCTCAACTGATCCTTTGTTAATCCCCCCAATGGGAAAGTGTTGAGGGTGGAGTAGAAATCCCGAATAAAGTTCAAAGGATCTTCATTTGGAACTCCATAGAATGATGGCAGCATATTGTAGTGAATGTTCTTCAACTCATAATTTCTTGCTGCATCTGTCAGTCTTATGCAAGAGGTGGAAGTTCCAATGACAGGTCTAGCAAAGTCTATAATCGTTCTTTGTCTTTCTTCAGCCATTTTAACAGATTGTGCAGATTCTGACTGAAAATCCGAAGTGTCTTCCTCTAAAGTATCAAATCCTGTGTACAGCTCAAACTCTTCCCTGCTCCTTTTCACTCTCTGAATTTTTGGAATAACTGGATATAGTTCTCCTCCAAGTGATCTCCTGCCTTGCATAAACAAGATTTCTAGAAAAAGAAATTATTAAAAGCAAAAGAAAAATAAAATAAAAAGTAAATAATGAAAAATAATTTAAAATATTTTTTCCTAATAAATAATTTCGCTAATTAGCCTCCCCGGCAGCGACGCCAAAAACTTGTTGCGCTCGAATTAACTCTACCACAAAGCGTCACTCGCAAGTATACGAGGTAGCTGTAGCAAAGGTGATCGCCCCAAAGTCGTCTCTCAAGGAAGCTAAAGTGACTAATTGATTATCAGATTATAAATAAAAAGTAATGAAGAAATTGAAATTGCTAACAACTAATGAAAAAGATTGATTGAAGTTAAAACGAATAAAAGTAAATTAAGCTGATGTTTTGATTCACTTGATAGAAAGGTCTAGGGTTTGCACTTCTCTACTACTTATATGTATGAATGGTTATTCATCTTAACTAATTTAATTTCAAAGATTAAATCTCAAACAATTCAATTAATCGAGTCAAGGAAATAAGCTCTCGCATTCAAACCTCTTTCAACTAATCTTGTTACAATTGAAATAATCTTTTAATAGGTTATATCTCTAATTCACCTAAGTCCTTAATTGAATTGTTCCAGCATTAGACTTCATCTCTCAATCCATCATCTAATACCTAAAACACATAATTGGTGGCCAGTCAATTATATATTAGCAATCATTCATTCAATAAAGGCTAAAGAAATTATTAGCTAAGAGAATAACCAATTCATACAATCATAGTAGATCCATACAAACCCTAGACTAGATCAAATTAGTTCATCCTACTATCAAACATAATCATCTCATTAATAATCAAAGAAATCAATTCAGACATGATAATATCCATAAATTCAATTCCAATGAAAATAAAGAGATAAAGTTCAAGAACAAAACCAAGTTACAAACTCCTTGAAGCTTCTGAAGAATCTCTTGTTCAAATCTTGCAAGAAGGATGTATCAATGGCTAGAACAATCTAATCTAAGCTAGATTAATCCAAAAGTGTAATCAAAATCAAAGAAAACAAAGTTAAAACCCTAACTTCACTCTCTGATGGCTCAATTCAATCTCCAAATCATCAACAACCCCAAAACCCTAGCTTCTTTTTCCTTTTATAAGAAACGTCCGCTTTAAAATCCGCTACGGATTTGGTTCATGAGAGACACGGCCAAGTTGGATGTGACTTGGCCGTGTGGGTGTTCTTTGGAGGGACACGGCCAGTGACTTGGCCGTGTCCCTTGCATGTGTCACCTACTGTAAGAATTCCTTCTTCTTTTCTTCTTTGGTTGAGTGACACGGCCAGTTGGAGGTTGACTTGGCCGTGTTGGACCCTTTTGGAGGGACACGGCCAGTGACTTGGCCGTGTCCCTTGCCTGTGTCTGCTTCTGTGAGAATTGATCTTCTTTGCCTTGAATGTAAGTGAGACATGGCCAAGTCAGAGCAACTTGGCCGTGTCTGGGCTTCTTTGGAGGGACACGGCCAGTGACTTGGCCGTGTCCCTTGAGTGTGTCCTTCACTGTGACTTGCTCTTCTTCTTTAACTTGGTATGGGACACGGCCAGTGACTTGGCCGTGTCCTCTGCATGTGTCAGCTACTGTCCATTTTTCCTTCAGTCTTGGTTCCTTGGCTTTTTAACCTAAAACAAAACTTCAAACAAACTTTAAACAAAAAGTAAATAAACAATAACCAACAAAACATAAACACCATACTAAAAACTAGATCAAAAATGACATAAACACTAAAATAAACTAAAACTACCAAAATTAACAAAAACACTAAATAAACCGATTTAAACTAACAAAATACCTAAATAAAATAATAATTATCATAATAAACAGGACACAAATCTATAACAAAAACTAATAAAACATTCTTCTAGCAGGTTAATCAATCCGAAAGGAACTGCTACCTTATTTTTGATTAATCTATCAAAAGGTAATCTTATAGTTCCTAAAACTATTTCTTGGAATCGAGTGAACTTACCTGAAAGATGGTTACTGGAGTAAGCAATCCCTATAAAAAAAGGAAGAATCTAGGGATATCCAAGAAGTAGTGGAAAAGAATGGCAATGTGGAAATATTCTTTGCCAAAAATAGATTTTTTGGATCGCCATCAAGGAAATCATTTTCATGTGATGAAAGAACTTATATCAGTTCTTCTAGGGCTTATTCCAGTCCTTCATCTATAGTTTCAGTTCCAATGGCTCCTATTCCTCGATCTAATTTGGTCTTAGGAATACATAGAATGGAGGAAAATATAACTCAACCAGTGTATGAAGAGGAAAGGCCACAAAGCCCGACTCCTTCAGACATGGGCTATGATTGAGCCAGTGTCATACATGATAAATTAAATCTTATAGTATTAACAATTGAAGAATACAAGTCTCCTTTTGAAAAATGGTTTGAAATGAAATTCACCCTAAAGGCGAAATTGGATTTTCATTATAAATTCTTCTTATATCAGAAGAAAGGAGGAGATAAAAGTTTTGAAGAATTTCTAATCATACTTCTTCCTTATTTAGGAAGATCTATTCCTAATTTTTAGGACATAAAGTCTCTTATCTCTTTAGAGACTGCTTATCAAAACTATACTACTATCACCAATAAAACAATCAAAAGTGTTCATCCACTTATCGCCGATTTACAGCTTAAATTGGATGATAAATTGATGGTATGTTCGCTTTATAAACAGGCAGATTCTTAACCAGATGGAATCGTCCATCTACAAAACTTTACTAATCTGACTTTACAGTCGATTGGTAGCCAGGTGGACAGAATAGAAACCCAACTATCTAATTTACAGACAGTTGGTAAGCAACTAGAAAAGGTAGAAACTCAAATATCTAATTTAAAATTTGAGCTAGTTTCTCAAAAAGATATTACTTTTACCTCTACTTCCTCTATTGAAAAGAAAGTTTTGTTCAAACCCATGGAATCAGAAAGATTAAAACTTAAGATGGGTAAATATGATGAAGAAATGGTTGATGAGCTTGTCAAAAGATTGTCCTTATAAGGACTAAAGGAAGGAAAGAAAAAAGCATTTGTTATAGTTGCTCCGCAAAGAAAATCTGAATATGATGATGAATCTAATTTTAAGATTCAATCAGATAATGAATCTAATTCTGAGATTCAAGAGTCTAATTCTGAGACTCAGTCTTCTGAGTTATTTGTTAATAATTTAGAAGAAATGTTTAAATCTTGTACTAATATCAGTACTCCTGGAGTTCAAATCAGGTTAACAAGATTGTTTAACCTAAACCTAATTCATCTATGCCTATGAAGCCTTATTATCCCAGGCCTTCACCTATCAATCTCCAGTATGAAGACGCATCCTTCAACTATGTATCTTATGATGGTACATCAATAGTTGAATGGAACATTGATGGCTTATCGGATTACCAAATAAAAAATGTCATACATTATATGACTATGTATGCGATTGCTTCTAAAGCTAAAGGTAATTCTAATGATGTTATTGCAAGAAGCATTATTGCTGGGTTTACTGGCCAACTTAAAGATTGGTGGGATTTTAATCTCACTTTGCAAGGTCAGTTGCATATTTTAAATGCAGTTAAAATAGAAATTGTAAATAACCAGCCCAGCCAAGTCCCAGATGTAGTAAACACCTTATTGTACACTATAGGTGTTCATTTTATTTGGTATACAGTAATGTATCTGGACAAAACTCATGAAAAGTTGACGAATCTGAAGTGTCCGGATCTATCTCATTTCAAGTTGTACAAAGATGTCTTTTTCTCAATAGTATTTACTAGAGAAGATAATGGTAATAGTTTCTGGAAAGAAAAATTTATCTCTGGTTTACAATCCTTATTTGTTGACAGGGGGAGAATGAGAATCAAGAATAAACATGCAGGTGTTATTCCATATGATAACTATACATATGGAAAGTTGGATGCTGAAGTCATTGTTGAAGGAATTGTTCTTTATAATGAAATGAAGATTCATAAGATCAAGAATTCTCATAGAATAGAAAAATTTCTATTGGGAAAATTCTATGAGCAGTATGGTTATCTGTCCTTATTTTCTCAAGACAAGAAGACTTATAAGACTAATAAAAGAAAAGGGTCTTATAGATCCAAACCAAGAAAGTCTTACTATAGACCTAATAATAGAAGATCTAATACATTCCTTAAAAGGAAAAGAGCTTCTAATATTTAGAAGTCTCAAAATTTTGTTACTCGTTACAAGTGTGGAAGAATAGGGCATTACGCTAATAGGTGTAATGTAAAGCAACAGATTCAAGCTTTAACTTGTGATGATGATCTTAAGAGGTCATTAATGCAAATGTTTGTTAAAGATATTGATTTTGAATTGGAAGATAATCAAGTTGATTATACTTCAGAATCCAGTTCGTCTTCTTCCTCATCCTCTTACAAATCTAACTGTAGTGGTAAATGTGATTATTAAAAGTCACTTTGTGCCATGAACAACTTATGTGTTTTGACTAGTGAAGAAGATGCATTACTCAATCTTATTTACCATATTAAGGACAGAGAAGAAAAGAAATGACAAATAGAGAAGTATTTAAAGATTTATCAAGAAAAGTCTAATGAGACTCTTCCACAAACTTCTCTTGAACAAAAACTAGCTAATGAGCTAGACAGACCATATGACTCAAAGTCATTATGGATAGAATAAAGAATTCAAGGCCTCTTAATAAAGAACCTACTATTGATGAATTAAAAGCTGAAATCAATTATGTTAAGATAGAATTAAAAGATTTAAAATCTAGAGTTTCATTTCTTAAATTAACTCATGTTGCAGTTGATTCTCAAAATATTCCTTATGAGGAATTTATCCCTGCATGAGAATCTATAGAGGCACCTCCTCATTTTTGGGTGGGGGAAGGTAGTTAGATAAAAAATAAATTGACTAAAGAACAAGCTGAGGAATTACATGTAATATCCCAAATATTTGAAAATTTCTAATTTTTGAAAAATTAAATAAACTAAATTAAAATTAAATAAATAATTTTAAATGAAAAATGAAGGGATTTTAAGTGAAAAAGTAAAATGTATATGTGATATATATATGCAAAATATATATAATATATATACAAGTCAACAAAAGTTAAATCTTTTAAAGGAAAAGTCAAAGTTAAAGGGTATTTTGGTAAATATACTTTGGAAATTAAAAATTTTAAAAATAATTCAAAAATATTTTATTTTTGAATGGAAGATATGAATTTTGAATTTTTATTAAATAAATAAATAAATAAATAATTAAAAATATATTAAATAATATATATATGTGGTTGGAAATGAAAGTGGAAAGAAAGAGAAAGTTACTTTTGTTCTTCATCTTCTTCTTCTTCCATGAAAGGGTCGAACCTCCATTTTTGAAGAACCAAGGATTTTGCTTCTTCTTAACTCCATTAATTGAAGGATTTCAAGTGTTTAAGTTGAATTTTTGGGGATTTCCTCCATATTTGGTATGTTTTCATTTTATGATGGAGATCCATCAGTCCTTGCCATTCAAGACACTCTTGATATGGGCCTTCATACTCTTTTGGAAGATGACGAAGATGATGTTGTTGATCCTAATGGAGAACTCTACTTTGAACCCATACATAACATGAAGATTCAACTCATTTTGAAGCCTTTTGGGCTGTTCCAAGCCCTTATATTTGAAGACCAATTTAAAGCCCAACATAATGCACTTAAAGATTGATTTTAGCACATGTTTCCAGCTCATACATGTGGGGGACATTTGAAGACTTCAATTTCTATTTTTCAGTTTCATTTTCCATTATTATCTTGCTTTTAATACGTGTTTGATGTTGATTTAATGTAGGCAGTTTTCTTTGGCTTTAATTGCCTTTATTTAGCTTGTAACTCTTCTTTGTTTCCTTATTTAAAAAGGGAAACAAATTTGGAATAGGGACGGATTATCTTTTGAGTGAATTGAAGTGTTTTAACACATTTGGGTTTTGTTAGTTTCTAAAAACTAATAGGGTTTTGTATGTGATCCAAAAATATTCAACCAGTTCCATTTTTGTTGTTACAATCAACCATTTAACTTTTGAAATTCCAGATTTTAAAGCAAACATAAACACCTTCCTTTTCTCACAAAATAAGCCCTTACACCTTACATTCATCCTAATTTTCGTACAACACTACAAACCATCCATAAAGTATCATTTTCTCCCATTTCTTTCTTTCACAAACAACCATCTAAACACCACCACGCCATCAGTTGGTATCAGAGCCAAATTTATCCCACTTCATTTCTATTCCCCATGTCTAATCCCCAAAACAAAGACAAACACGTCATGACTGACCCATGAGAATTAGCTACTACATTTGAGGAAATGAGGTTAGAGATGGAGTTACTTAAGAAAAAAAATGAGGCCCTTGAAACAAGTATTCAAAATTCCCCCTTGAATACATGAAATCCAAATGAGGAGGAGCCATTTGATGAAGAACCTAATGAAGATGAACAACCAATTGATTTTGGCTGAGGCAGGTTTAGAGGAAGAGGGAGAGGCCCTTTTCATGGAGGTTTTGGACGAGGAGAACGAAACATGCCCCCACCTATCCATGGTGAAAGACAGGGGGAATTCTTCAATTACAAGATTGAGTTGCCTGAATTTCATGGAAAAATTGATGCTGATGCCTATCTAGAATGGTTATATTCCATTGAAATAGCCTTTGAATTGAAGGAGATTTCTGAGGAAAAGAAGATGAAACTTGCTGCCATGAGGTTGAAAGGTTATGCTGCCCTTTGGTGGGAAAATTTGCAAAAGCAAAGGGTTAGAGAAGGTAGACTACGAATCACCCAATGGGACCAGATGAAGGAGGAAATGGATGTGATTTTTTTACCATCCCATTATAGACAAAAGATGATTGAGAAGATGTTGAGCCTTAAACAAGGCACCAAATCCGTGGAACAATATACCATGGAGTTTGATGAGTTTATAATGAAATGTGAAGTGGAGGAGACTGAAGAACTACTCATGGGGCATTTTCTCCAAGGTCTACGTCTTGATATTCAAGACATGGTGAGTTTTTGTCCTTATGATTCTTTGATTGAATTGAAAAAATTGGCTATGAGAAGTGAGGCTAGTTTATCTCATGCTCGCCCAACTCGAAGTTTTTCTAAATCTTCAAACTTTCCTTTACCTTACAAATCAAGTCCCAACACCTCACAATCTGCCTCTATAAAGGCTTCCTCTACACAACCACCAAAAATCCCATCAAACACCCAAAACACCTCCACCCTAATCAAGAATGTTCAATCTGCCCCACCAACCAAAAGTGTTTCTAAAAATGTCTTGAAATGTTTTAAATGCCAAGGTTATGGTCATTTTGCTTTTGAATTCCCCACAAGAAAGATAATGACCATAAGGGAAATAGAAGAGGTAGAGGAAGGTTTGTTACTTGTTGACTCCAATGAGGTAGATTCGGTTTGTATGATGGTGAGGAAGGGGTCCTTAAATGTGAAGCTATGGAGGATGGAGAATGTTTAGTTGTGATGAGAGTTCTGAACTTAGAAAGGAGTGAGGAGGATTGGAGGAGGAAATCTTTGTTCCACACTAGATGTTTGACAAATAACAAGCTTTGTGAAGTTGTTATTGATAGTGGGGCATGTGAGAATGTTGTTTCCAATGAGATGGTAACCAAGTTGGGACTGAAAACTGAGCCAAACGACACCCCCTTACAAGTTGACTTGGCTGGATTCTACACATGAGATAAGAGTGACTAAGAAATGCCTTGTTCCATTTTCTATAGGAAAATACATTGATGAGGTGAGCTGCCATGTCATTCCTATGATAGCTTGTCATTTGTTATTTGGAAGGCCTTGGTTGTATGATAAAGATGTTCAACACCAAGGGAGAGCTAATACTTATACATTGCTCTATAATGGGAAAAAGATATTACTCAAGCCTATGCTGTCAGAAAAGAAAAAGAAGAAGAAAGAGGTTGGAGTTGTTGGATTTTTGTCCGATGATGAGAAGAGTGAAATCATTGAGGAGTTGCCTAGCTTTGTCCCTATGGATGTGGAGGATGAGCCCAAACAGAATCATATTATCCCAAATGAGGTACAATCTTTGATTAGTGAGTTTAAGAGAGTATTCCCAAACACATTACCCTCAGGTTTACCCCCTCTAAGAACCATACAACACGAGATAAGCTTTGTTCTGGGAGCCCAAATTCCTTACAAATAGTCCTATAGAATGAGCCCTAAAGAGAGTGATGAGTTACAAAAGCAGGTTGATGAATTGTTGAAAAGGGGATTTATAAGGGAGAGTGTATCTCCATGTGTTGTTCCAGCATTTGTAGTACCAAAAAAAAATGAAAAATGGAGAATGGTGATTGATTCTAGAGCTGTTAATAAGATCACAATCAAGTACAAATTTCTAATTCCAAGGCTTAATGACATGCTCGATAGATTGCATGGAGCTTCGGTGTTCTCAAGGATTTATCTTGCAAATGGATTCTATCAAATTCATGTTAAAGAAGGTGATGAGTGGAAAACAGCCTTCAAAACCAATGCAGGGCTGTATGAATGGTTGGTTATGCCAATGGGGCTTTCAAATTCACCTTCCACCTTCACGCGGCTTATGAATGAGGTACTCAAACCTTTTCTCAACAAATTTGTGGTGATATACTTTGATGATATTCTGATTTTTAGTCGTAGTTCACATGAGCATTGTATGCATTTGAGACTTATCTTTGAGGTTTTGGACCATGAATCATTATATGCTAATGTGGAGAAGTGTCATTTTTGTGATAGCACCATTAGTTTCTTGGGGTATGTTGTGTCTAAAGATGGGATTAGTATGGATCCAGAAAAGGTAAAAGCTATAATTGAATGGCCAATTCCTAGCAATTTGTTTGAAGTTAGAAGCTTTCATGGATTTTGTTCTTTCTATAGAAGAGTCATTAAGAATTTCAGCACTATAACAAGCCCAATTACAAATTGCATGAAGAAGGGATTGTTTAAATGGACCCCCCAAGCCACCATTGTCGTTAACACACTAAAGAATGCCATGACAAAAGCTATTGTTTTATCCTTACCCAATTTTACCTTGCCTTTTGAATTGGAGTGTTATACTAGTGGGGTAGGGATTGGGGCTGTTTTGAGTCAAGAAGGAAAGCCTATTGCATTTTTTAGTGAAAAGTTGAATGAAGTTAGGAGAAAGTATTCTGCCTATAACCTTGAGTTTTATGCTTTGGTGAGTGCACTTAGACATTGGAGTGCATATTTGTTGGCAAATTCATTCATTCTGTATACTGACCACCAAGCATTTAAATATATTCAAAGCCAAGCTAAGTTGAGTAGAAGACATGCATCTTGGGTTGAATATATGCAATCCTTTGATTTCATTGTGAAGTATAAAGATGGTCCAAGTAATGTTGTGGCTGATGCATTGTCTAGGAGATTTGAGATTCTTAGTACCATGCATGCTCATGTAATAGGATTTGATGATGTGAGAACTTTGTATGAGAATGACGGGGATTTCGGTAAGATTTGGGAAAGAGTTAGGAAAGATGGTGCATTTAGGGATTTCACTATTCATGATGGTTATCTTTTCAAGCTTGATGCTGTTTGTGTTCCTCAAAGTTCTTTAATGGAAGCAATTCTAAAAGAAGTCCATGGTGAAGGCCTAGCTGGACACTTTGGACGAGACAAGACCTATGAATTGGCTAGTAGGAATTTCTATTGGCCAAAGATGTGGAAAGACGTTTCAAGGCTTGTTGAGGGCTATAATACATGTAAAAATCCAAAATGACATCACAAGCACATGGTCCATACATGCCTTTGCCAGTTTCGAATGCTCCATGGGAGGATGTAAGTATTGATTTCATAGTTGGGTTGCCACGAATAAGGAGAAATCATGATTCTATTATGGTTGTTGTAGATAGATTTTCTAAAATGGCTCATTTTGTTGCTTGTAACAAAACTAATGATGCATCACATATTCTAAACTTGTATTTTGAAAACATTATAAAACTCCACAGAATTCCAAGGAGTATTATAAGTGATAGGGATGTAAAGTTTTTGAGTTATTTTTGGATACATTTATGGGCAAGACTTGGCACGACTCTGAAATTTAGCACGGAATTTCATCCTTAAACTGATGGACAAACCGAGGTGGTCAACGAAGCCTTGGTAACATTTTGAGAAGTTTGTGAAGGGAAAGGTGAAGACTTGGGATACTATGTTGGCACATGCAGAGTTTGCTTACAACAGTTCCAAGAGTAAGACTACAAATTTTACTCCTTTTGAATTAGTTTATGGTGCTAACCCTCTTATTCCAATTAATTTGAGCAAAGCACATGATAGTGTCCCATCCAACCTAAAGGCTGAAGAAAGCACTACTGAAATAGTCAAACTTCATACTAAGGCAAAAGAACATATTCAGAGGAAGAATGATGCCTAAAAGCGTCAATCCAAGCTGAAATCTATTGTTGAATACAAAGAAGGTGATCTTGTGTGGGTGTACTTGAGGAAGGCGAGATTCCCTTCAAAAAGGAAGAATAAGCTAATGCCTAAAGCAGAGGGTCCTTATAAAGTCCCAAAGAAGATAAATCAGAATGCCTACAAGATTGAGCTTCCACCATCTTACAAGATTTCCAACACATTCAATGTAAGCGACCTCTCTAAATTTGTTGAAGATTCAATGCAACCTTCTATGCAAAAGGAGACTTCCCAAGAAGGGGAGAATGATGGAGGTCCATTAGTCCTTGCCATTCAAGACACTCTTGATATGGGCCTTCATACTCTTTTGGAAGATGACGAAGATGATGTTGTTGATCCTAATGGAGAACTCTACTTTGAACCCATACATAACATGAAGATTCAACTCATTTTGAAGCCTTTTGGGCTGTTCCAAGCCCTTATATTTAAAGACCAATTTAAAGCCCAACATAATGCACTTAAAGATTGATTTTAGCACATGTTTCTAGCTCATACATGTGGGGGACATTTGAAGACTTCAATTTCTATTTTTTAGTTTCATTTTCCATTATTATCTTGCTTTTAATACGTGTTTGATGTTGATTTAATGTAGGCAATTTTCTTTGGCTTTAATTGCCTTTATTTAGCTTGTAACTCTTCTTTGTTTCCTTATTTAAAAAGGGAAACGAATTTGGAATAGGGACGGATTATCTTTTGAGTGAATTGAAGTGTTTTGACACATTTGGGTTTTGTTAGTTTCCAAAAACTAATAGGGTTATGTATGTGATCCAAAAACATTCAACCAGTTCTATTTTTGTTGTTATAATCAACCATTTAACTTTTGAAATTCCAGATTTTAAAGCAAACATAAACACCTTCCTTTTCTCACAAAATAAGCCCTTACACCTTACATTCACCCTAATTTTCGTACAACACTACAAACCATCCATAAAGTATCATTTTCTCGCATTTCTTTCATTCACAAACAACCATCTAAACACCACCACGCCATCAACTTATTTCCTTGAATTTTCATGAAAGTTTGAATATGTATGATTTGGATTTTTGATGTGGTATGATTTAATTGTTGGAATTGGTGTGTTTGAAGTTGTTTTGAGTATTTAACAATGATTTTAAGGGTTGATTGAAGAAATGGTTGAGTTTGGGTAAGGATTGGTGAAGAGAGAGAGTTTAGGGTTATGTAACTTTTGGAATTTTGAATTCATGGGTTTTAATTGTGAAAATTGATTCTAAATGAGTTTTTTTTTTATTATGTATAAACAAGTATTTTAAAGTAAAATACTGGATTTGGTTGAGTTTGATTGGAGTTTGAGAATGGAAGTGTTGATTTAGGGTTTTGAAAAAGTGATTTTTCAAAGTTATTAAATTGTTTGATTTTATTAGTTAAAGCATGTTCTTAAGTGATTAAAATGATGAATATAAGCTTGAAATGATAAATGGATTGAGTTGGATTGGAAAACCTTCAATGGGGGAAGGTTATGCCATTTTAGGATTTTGGTCATAAGTGTGTGTTTTTATAATATAATTGGTTTAAATATGTTAAATATGTTTTTAATAATATAAATAAACTTAAAACATCAAATTGAATGGCCTAGTATGGTATTCCAAAGTTAAAGTGAGGTTAGCCTTAACTTTGGGATTTTTGTTTGAATGAAGTTTAATTATGATTTAAGTTTTGAAATACCTTAAAATGTGATACTAAATGATTATTTATGATCACATTTGGTATAGGCATTGAGGTGAATTATTTGCCCGATCCCAATGTTGAAGGGCAAGTGGAAAGAGAAGGATTGGAGGTTGTTTTAAGCTTGTTTTTGGTACTTTTAGAGCTAATTACAAACTTTGGATAAATTGGGTATGTTGCATGACATTTGGGCTTAACAACATTTTGGTTGAAAAATGTGTTAAGTCACTTAATGTATTGAATATGCATGAATAATGTGCTATGACATGTGTAATGTTATATACATATTAAATGCATTGTGAAAAGCTATTGATAATGGCTAAATTAAGTAAAAGGTGAAATATGCGCAATATGTGAAAATGACTCAAAGTGTTTGGGTAGTGTGGGTTGTTGTATATGCATTAAAGACATTGTAAAAAGCCATTGTTAATGGCTGAAGTACATAAAATGTGATTTATATGTGAATTATGTGAAAATACCCAAAATAATTGGGTAGTGTGTTGTAAATGTAAAATGTGGTACATTATGATTATATGTTGATATATGATGATATGAAGTGAGATGACATTGATATAAACGAGATAAATGAGAAAATAAGGCAATGTACCTAATTGATAATAAAAAATGAGACAATGAGCCTAGTCTGATTATGAAAAAATGAGAAAGAAATTGATGATGAAAAATATGCAATAATTGTGCCTAGTATGTTATTCAATTTTCAGAGTTTTATGTTTGGCGATATGCCTATGAGGTTATCTTCATTATTTGTCTTTGGGGCTAGCTTTTGAGCAATTATTTGATTTGCCTTTGGGCTAGACGTTGGACGTCACTTCTCTTTGGGCTAGATGCTGGGCATCATTATGAATTGCCTTCAGGATAGATGCTGGGCATTACTTGCCTTCGGGGTAAACGCTGGGTGTCAATATGGGCCAAAACAGTAACTGAGATTTGAATAATATATTAGATTATTTGGGCTCTTGTTTGTGTTTGTTTTATGTGAAATATAAAATGATTGAAAAAGATATTTAAAATAAAATGATATGACATATGATGTCATGATATACATAAGCATTGTATGTTGACATTATGTTATAGTTTTATTTCTATCACAATTTGTACCACTAGGCTTTTGGCTTAGAGCGATTGTAATTCATCGCGCAGATGACATGGGAGATTTGGTTTAATTTTTGGATGTCAAGATCAGAAACACTATCTGTAATATCCCAAAGTGTGCCCTAGAAGTTTTAATATAATTGTTGGTTGATTTGAATTAAATGTATATATGTTTTTGCAAAGGAAATGATTGTGCTAATGGAATGTATATGTTGTATATATGTTAATATATATAAGATATATGTTGGTCAAATGGAGAGTGGTCAAGGGAAGAGATATTTAAATTGGTTTTGTGAAATTACCAAAGTGGGCAAGAAAATATGAAAGGAATTAAAATGTGTATGAGGGCATTATAGTAATTTTCTTTTGGAGGAGTATTTAATAAATGTTGACTTTGTGTTTTCTTCATCATTTCTTCTTCTTCTTCCTTGTGTTGGCCGGCTCATCTAAGGCAAAGGAAAGCAAGAGAACAAAGAAGGGTTTTGATGTTTTAAGCTCAAAAGTGAAGGAGGTTTCAAGTAACCAAGTTGGAATTTCAAGGAATTCCATCATTTTGGTAAGTTTTCTCTTGTTTGCCTTTGTTCTTTTTGAAGTTGGGTTGATTGAGCTATGATTTAGTAATGATATGATTAGGTGTGTATGTGATTTGGTTATATATGTTGAAATAGATTTAAAAAGGAGAAGTTAAGTTGGTGTTTGAGTTGAAAGAGTAAGTTGAGTTTGAATTAGGGTTTTGAAGTGGTAAGTGAGGTTTAACTTGAGTTTGATCAATTATTTTCATAGATTTTCATGTTGGTTGTGTTTGTTGGAGAAGTAAGTCAAAAATATGTGATTTTGGGTGAAGGCAGTAGCATTCTTGATGCCACGCCCGTGGCCTTGATGGCCATGGCCGTGGTCAAGTGTAGCCATGGCCGTGGGGGTTCGGTGCAAAGGAGGCAGAAGTGGTTTCTATCCCACGCCCGTGGGGGTGGGAGTGGCCACGGCCGTGGGCTTTAGAAGATGATGTTGAATGATATTTTATAATCTAAAGGTCTAAGATGAAGCTAATAAGTGATAAATGGTATTGAAATTCATGTATTGTATCAACTTTTGGGCTAGGTTTGGAAGGAAGTGATTGGCACCACTTTAGGAAGTGAAAGAATCTTGGAAAAGTAAGAGTTGAGAGTTGTGTGAATTGCTATTGAGGTAAGTACAAAGTTACCTAGATGCATTATTTTTATGATTATGAAACTTAAAACAATGTTAAGTAGATTATTATAATGTTAATACAATGTGACTAATGTTGTTATTTGTATAGTGTGAAAGCTTTAATGGTCATCCAAAAAGGTATGTGCAATGCCATTTGTTATGATAAATGTTTTAATAATAAATGGTGTAAATGTGTTTTGATATGCTATATCATTGATGATATATATATATGTGTTATGGGAAATGGAAGATGTGAATGATATGATGAGCATTAAATAGGTATGATAATACAATTGATAGTGTATATTTGAATAATGAATTGTTAAATATATATATATATATCAATGATGATATATGAAATATGGATTGAGATGTGATGATATGAAAGGCCATTGTGTTTGGCTATGATGATTCAAATGTGATGAGAAGCCATTGTGATTGGCTATGATGATTATAATGAGATGAGGCATGTATGCCTAATGATGAAAGAAATTGGGAATGGAATTGATAATAAACTAATAAATGAATTGTGTGTCTAATATGTTATTCATTTTCAGAGTTTTGTTGTTGGTGGCATGCCTAATAGTAACAATCTCTTGAAGTTAGGTTGGGCTTGATCCTTGAAGCCAAGTTGGGTTGAAGTTTAACATGTTTTACTCCCCTTGAAGCTTGGTTGGGTCTAGTCCTTGAAGCCTAATTGAGATGTTACAACCCTTGAAGCTAGGTTGGATGAGTCCTTGAAGCCTAGTTGGGATATTGATAAATGTGATAATTAAACCAAAGCATTAACTCTGAAAGTTGAATGGCATATTAGTGTTTTGGGCCCATGCTTGTCTTTGCTTAGAGGTCAATTATGAATAATAAGATCTATGTTGTGTTTATTGAAATATGATGTATTAATGATAAAATAATGGCATGATGAAAAATATGTGAAGACTTGGAAATGTAAAAAGAGTTATGAAATTTAATAATGAGATCCATGATTGCCTTTGTGGGAAATGTGATTCATGGATGGTGTAATGATTGCCTTTGTGGAACATGTGATTCATGATTAGTGAATTGTGAATAAAACAATGATATGAAGTATGATATGCAATGTGTGTATTAGTGATGAATTGTGAGTGGTGATAATGATATATATATATGTATATAATATATGATATTAGTTGAGATATATGAAAAGTGTAATTCAGTAGGGATTTCATGATAAGAAACTAATGGCACATGTTATTGATATATCAATATATGTTAGAATTTCATAATGTATGTTTATATTTTATATTTGTACTACTAAGCTCTCGGGATTAGCGCGGTTGTGTACTCGCGCAGGTGACTAGATGGAAGATATGAAGTCTTTCGATATGCCACGAGAAGTGTAAGAGTTTGTCGAGACCAACTAGAGGGTGATGCATACATGTATAAGTTTTAATTATGATGTATTTTTATATGAAGTGTATTCATATGTATAAATGAAGTTTTGATAAAGACAAGATCATTATATATATGTAAGATCAATATAAGTATAATGATTTGGTAAATGTTCTTTAAATTAATGTATTATGATTTGAACTCTATTAAAAGATGTTTAATTTGTAACTAAAAGTGACATCCTTATGCTTTATATACTTACTGTATGTATACCAGGTATATGTATAGTATTTATATGGAGTATCGGGGTGTTACACTATCAGCATGTATATGTTTTTATTACATTTTGATATTTCATATATTATATTATATTTTTGAAGTATATATTGTAAATTATAAAGAATGTGTTGAAAAACTTTTTAATGTGGGTTGATATGTGTTTTGAAAAATATATATATGTGTATGTATAAATGTGTTGTGAAATTTGGAGAAATTAAGGAGTATAGGTGAAATGATGATTTGATATTATTTGGGAGTGGTTTTATGTGCAGGTTATGGTTTTATTTAATTTGGGAATGTTCAAATCACAGATAAAACTTTGACAAATTTTTTTCAGAGATTTTTATAAAAAATGCTTATTTTAGAACATATGATTTATAATAATATTTTATTTATTATTTAAATATATATTTTAAAGTATTTAAGATTTTAAATTAGAAAAATAAAAAAATTATTAAATTGGATCGTGATATTTTTGTACAGTATATGCATATTTTATATATACTGAGTGTATGTATTATACGTATATAGGATATAAGGGTGTCACATTACAGTTTATCAATTTAGTCAATAAAGTTACTACTCATAGATGGCACACTTATATTACAGTGGTGGTCAATAAAGAATTTATGTTCAAAACTATAGCTCTAATTGACTTAGGTGCATATTTAAACTGCATCAATGAAGGGCTAGTTCCATCAAGATATTTCTCTAAAACAATGGAGAAATTAAATACAGCTGATGGTTCCACTATGAGAGTTAATTACAAGCTTCTAGTGCAGCTATTTATAATGATGGAATATGTTTTGAAATTCCTTTTATGATGGTCAAAGGATTAGCTCATCCAGTCATCCTTGAAAATCCTTTTTTTCATGTACTCTATCCAATTAAGAGTATATCTAAAGAAGGAATAGTTACTGAGATAAAGGAAAGAGAAATCATTTTCTCTTTCGTCACTCAACCAAAAGAAAATGATATTGATCTTATTTCTAGATCAATAGAGAATAAAATAAAGTTCTTGACTTCCTTATCTCAGGAAGTGCATCTAAAGAGGATGCAAAATCAGCTGTCTTTGCTCTACATTAAGAAAAGAATTGATGAGATGCAAAGCCAGATGGAAAAGGAAATTTGTGCAGAAATTCCAAATGCTTTTTGGAATAGGAAAAAGCATATAATTGAGCTACCTTATGAGCCAGACTTTAGTGAAAAGCAGACTCCCACTAAGGCTCATCCTATTGCTATAGGACCAAGACATCTTGAAATTTGTAAAAAAGAAATTATTGATCTAGAAAGAAAGGGACATATTAGAAGAAGTAACAATCCTTGGAGTTGTCCAACATTCTATGTTGAGAATGCTACAGAGCTAGAAAGGGGAGTTCTTAGATTGGTGATCAATTATAAAACCCTTAATAAGGCTCTAAGATGGATTAGGTATCTTATACCTAATGAAAGAGACTTATTACAAAGGTTGTAAAATGCTAATATCTTCAGCAAGTTTGATATGAAGTCAGGTTACTGGAAAATACAAATTGTTAAGAAGGATATATATAAGATAGCCTTTACAGTTCCTTTTGTGCATTATGAATGGAATGTTATGCCTTTTGGTCTTAAGAATGCCCCCTTCAGAATTCCAGAAAAATTATGAATGACATCTTTAATCCTTATTTAGGATTTTTGATTGTCTACATTGATGATGTACTTATTTTCTTCAGTACATTAGAATAATATTTTAAGCATCTATCTACCTTCATTAAGATAGTTCAAAGGGCAAAAGCCTTATTTGACAGGCTTAAGAAGAACCCTCCTGACTAGACTTACAAGTATACTGCGACAGTCCAAAGAATTAAGAAGAGAGTGAAAGTTCTTCCTTGTCTTTCTATTCCAAATCCTAATTTGTTTAAAGTTGTTGAGTGCCTCTAAATTAGGATATGGGGGAATATTAAAACAAAAAGAGGAAGAAAAGAGAGGTTAGTGAGATTCACTTCTAGGGTTTGGACTGGACCAAGAAAAAACTATTCCATAGTCAAAAAGGAGATCTTATCTATAGTTCTCTGTATCTAGAAGTTTGAGTCTGACTTATTAAATCAAAAAATTCCTTATTAGGGTAGATTATAAATCTGCTAAGGAAATTCTACTTAAAGATGTTAAGAATATAACGTCTAAACAGATATTTGCTCGATGGCAGGCTATTCTATCAGTGTTTGATTTTGATATTGAATTTATTAATGGTGCTAACAATTCTTTGCCTGATTTTCTAATAAGAGAATTCTTAATAGGAAACAATGAGACAGAAAGGTAAAGAAATCTAGTCATCACCATCAACGCTTGCTAAGAGGACTTATGAGTCCTCCTATGAGTCCTTATTTCAGGATAGATACATAAGCAATGCTTATCAGGTCAACATCGAAGCAACAACAAAAAAGGAAAATATTTATCCTTATATTCTTATGGCTTATGATTATGTTTTAGCCATTGATGTAGAATACTAGAATAATACACCCAATGAGGTGGCTCTGATACCATTTGATACCCGAAGGCTGGGTAGTGGATTTAAAATGGAGTTCAAAAGGAATATGGATGGAAACTATGGAAGCTTAGAACAAGAAGAAGATGAATAAAACACACTGAAATTTTATTAATTATCAAACTGGCATTTTACAAAGAGAAAACACACTCAAAAGAAAACCACATTCTAATATTTTACAATGAACCTTTGAGTTCTAAGTTTTTCCTAAGTGAAACTCTCTCTAAAGCTTGAATAACAACTTACTCGCTCCATCTCTTTTGTAGAAAGAAGAGAGGGCTTACATAATTGATTACAACTCAAAAGCAAACCTTTACAACTCATAATACACTCACTAGAGTTAAAGATAGTGAGCTGAGTCACAAAGTATAAAGTAAGCCTTAATAATTATAAAAGACAAACCGAAAGCAAAGATAAGATTTACTTTAATAAAGCAAAAGTTACTTTATCAAAGTAAAGTGGTCTGAGGATAAGACCAAGAGATAGTGGGAGCTAGGACCCACTAAGCACTGAGACTGAAAATAAGTCTCCACTGAAAGTTTTGTCATTTTCCGTCGACAAATTCTATGGATGACAACTGGCAAGCATTACTCAAAAAGATTTTGAGAATCTTGAAAAATATCTTCGTTCATGAAGTCATCATCATCTGAGTTAGAGTCTTTGTCTCTATATCTATCATGTCATTCTTTCTTTTTTGTTGTAGAGGAAGATGCCATGTTTTCTTCTCCTAAAATATGAGATAAGTGAGTTTTAATAATTCTTTTGGAATATTTTTACTCGGATAGTTAAAATAAGTAAGATCTGAAAATCCCTCAGGGAGGATTTTAAATGTATTTTCATTATTAACTTCCTTGGTTAAGATCTATAAGACCCTTTTCTTTTATTAGTCTTATAAGACTTCTTGTCCTGAAAAAATAAGGACGGATAACCATACTGCTCAAGAATTTTCCAAATAGAACTTTTCCTGTTCTATGAGAATTCTTGATCTTATGGATCTTCATTTCATTATAAAGAATAATTCCTTAAACAATGACTTCGGCAGCCAATTCTCCATATGTATATTTATCATATGGAATAACACCTGCATTTTATTCTTGATTCTCGTTCTCACCCTATCAACAAATAAGGGTGGTAAACCAGAGATAAATTTTTCTTTCCAAAAACTATTACCGTTATCTTCTCTAGTAAAAACTGTTGAGAAAAAGACATCTCTGTACCACTTGAAATGAGATAAATCTAGACACTTCAGATTCATCAGTTGTTCATGTGTTTTATCAAGATACATTATTGTAGGCCCAATAAAATGAAAACCTATAGTGTATAATAAGGTGTTTACTACATCTGGGACTTGTCTGGACTGATTATTTATAGTTTTTGTTTTAACTGCATTTAAAATCTTCAACTGACCTTGCAAAGTGAGATTAAAATCCCACCAATCTTTAAGTTGGCCAGTGAACCCAGCAATAATGCTTCTTGCAATAATATCATCAGAATTACCTTTAGCTTTAAAAGCAACTGCATACATAGTCATATAATATATGACATTTTTTATTTGGTATTCTGATAAGCCATCAATATTCCATTCAACTATTGATGTACCATCATAAGATACATAGTTGAAGGAAGTATCTTCATACTGGAGATTCATAGGTGAAGGCATGGGATAATAAGGCTTCATTATCATGGATGAATTAGGTTTAGGATAAACAATCCTATTAACTTGATTGATATCCTTTAGATCTCTAGGTGTACTGATATTAGTACATGATTTAAATATATCTTCTAAATTATTAACAAATAGCTTAGAAGATTGAGTCTTAGAATTAGACTCTTGAATCTCAGAGTTAGATTCATTATCTGATTGAATCTTAGAATTATATTCATCATAAAATTCAGATCTTCTTCTTAAAGGAGCAACTGTAACAACTGCCTTGTTCTTTCCTTCTTTTAGTCCTAATGAGGACAATCTTTTTATGAAGCTCATTAACCATTTCTTTATCATGTTTACCCATCTTAAGTTTTAATCTTTTTGACTCCATGGGTTTGAACAATACTTCTTTTCAATAGATGGAGCAGAAGTAGAAGCAATATCTTTCTCAGAAACTAGCTTAGATTTTAAATTAGATATTTGAGTTTCTACCTTTTTCTAGCTGCATACCAACTGTCTATAAATTAGATGTTTGGGTCTCTTTTCTGTCCACCTGACTACCAATCAACTATAAAGTAAGATTAGTAAAGTTATGCAGATGGATGATTCCATCTAGTTTAGAGTCTGCCAGTTTATAAGGCCAATATACCACCAATTTATCATCCAATTTAAGCTGTAAATCAACGATAAGTGGATGAACACTTCTGATTGTTTTATTAGTGATAGTAGTATAATTTTGATAGCGGTCTCTAATGAAATTAGAGACTTTATGTCCTAAAAATTAGGAATTGATCTTCCTAAATAAGTTTTGATTAGAAATTCTTCAAAACTTTTATCTCCTCCTTTCTTCTGATATAAGAAAAATTTCTCATGAAGCTCTAGTTTTCTTTTTAAAGATACTGTGATTTCAAACCATTTGTCAAAAAGAGAATCTGCAACAAAATCCCCAATTTGATACCCGAAGGCTAGGTAGTGGATCAAAAATGGAGTTCAAAAGGAATATGGATGGAAATTATGGAAGCTTAGAAGAAGAAGAAGATGAATAAAACACACTAAAATTTTATTAATTATCAAATTGATATTTTACAAAGAGAAAACACACTCAAAAGAAAACCACACACTAATATTTTAAGCTTTGAGTTCTATGTTTTTCCTAAATGAAACTCTCTCCAAAGCTTGAATAACAACTGACTCACTCCATCTCTTTTATATAAAGAAGAGAGGGCTCACATAATTGATTGCAACTCAAAAGCAAACCTTTACAACTCATAACACACTAACTAAAGTTAAAGATAGTGGGCTAAATCACAAAGCATAAAGCAAGCTTTAATAATTATAAAAGACAAACTAAAAGTAAAGATAAGATTTACTTCAATAAAGCAAAAGTTATTTTATCAAAGTAAAGTGGTCTAAGGATAAGACTAAGAGATAGTGGGAGCTGAGACCCACTAAGCACTGAGACTGAAGATAAGTCTCCACTGAAAGTTTTGCCATTTTTTGCCGACAAATTCTATGGATGACAAGTGGCAAGCATTACTCAAAAGGATTTTGAGAATCTTGAAACATATCTTAGTTCATTTAGTCATCCTCATCTGAGTCAGAGTCTTTGTCTCTACATCTATCACGTCTTTCTTTCTTCTTTGTTGTAGAGGAAGATGCCATGTTTTCTTCTCCCAAAATCTTTTATATTTTGGAATTCTAAGCTGCCAATCCCATTTTTCAATCCAAGGAACGTTGTATCTCATGGAAAATTCAAGAAGCAACTGACATTCTTCATGAATTTTGTTCTCTGTAACAAATTGTTCATAAATTATTCATACCCTATCTAGCACGATGATTGGATAGAGACCCCAATCCATGAACCAAGTCCAAAACCAATAAGGGATTTGAGACATGGTTTTTTCATCTTCTAGCTAAAATTAGATCCACCAGCTAAACTTCTGAAATCTGTTGTTATAGAACAAAGAATTTTACCAAGCTTAGTGATAGTCAATATAATTATATGATCTGAAATAAGACCATCCTTTTTTGAAATCTCTAGTGGCGAACACAGAGGGACCCCACTCTTGTTCAGTGATGATTCTTTTAATAACAAACTTACTGTAAGCTAACTCAGTAGCTGACCTCTCAGTAGCTAAAAAGATTACTGAACCTATGTCATCAAGAATCTTTTGATAAAAGAGAAAATCTTTGTTAGGTGTTATAGTAAAACTTCTGGTACAGATTTCTGCCACCTCATTAGGTGTTTTATTCTGTTATTCTACATCAATGGCTAAGACATAATCATAAGCCACAAGAATATAGGGTTTATCTTTTCCTTTTCTGTTGTTGCTTTGATGCTGACCTGATAAGCATCGCTTCTATACTTGTCCTGAAATAAGGACTCAGAGGAGGACTCATAAGTCCTCTTAGCAAGTGTTGATGGTGATTACTGGATTCCTTTGCTTTTCTGACTCATTATTTCTTGTTAAGAATTCTCTTGTTAGAAAATCAGGCAAATAATTGTTTGCACCATTAATAAATTCAATATCAAAATCAAAGACAGATAAGATGGCCTGCTATCGAGCAAATATCTATTTAGATGCTATATTTTTAACATCTTTAAGTAAAATTTCCTTGGCAGAATTGCCCTAATAATGAATTTTCGGTTTAATAACTCACATTCAAACTTTTAGACACATGAAACTATAGAAAAGATCTCTTTTTTAACTGTGAAATAGTTTTTTCTTAGTCCAGTCCAAACCTCAGAAGTGAATCTCACTAATATCTCTTTTTCTTCCTCTCTTTGTTTCAATATTCCCCCATATTCTAATTCAAAGGCATCGGTCTCAACGATTTTAAACAAATTAGGATTTGGAATAGAAAGACAAGAAAAACTTTCACTCTTTCTTTAATTCTCTGAAGTCCAGTCAGGAGGATTTTTCTTAAGCCTATCAAATAAGGCTTTTGCATCTTGGGCCAAATTCTTATAGAAGTCTGCTACATAATTAAGACTTCCTAAAAACCTCTGCAGTTGATTCTTATCTCTAATTTCATTTGAAAATTTGCTCCCAAACTCAATTGCTCTATCTATTGGAATAATAGTCCCATTTTCTATATTATGCCCTAGAAATCTTATTTTGGTCTAGTATAATTTGATCTTATTAGTAGACACTACTAAACCTGCCCTTTGAACTACCTTAATAAAAGTATTCAGATGCTTAAAATATTGATCTAATGTACCGGAGAAAATAAGTACATCATCAATGTAGACAATTGAAAATCCTGAATAAGGATTCAAGATGTCATTCATAATTCTCTGGAATTCTGAAGGAGTATTCTTAAGACCAAAGGGCATGACATTCCATTCATAATGCCCAAAAGGAACTGTAAAGGCTGTCTTATATCTATCCTTCTCAGCAATTTGTAATTGCCAGTAACCTGACTTCATATCAAACTTGCTGAAGATATTAACATTGTATAACCTTGTAATAAGTCCCTTTTATTAGGTATAGGATACCTAATCCATCATAGAGCTTTATTAAGGGGTTTATAATTGATCACCAATCTAGGAACTCCTCTTTCTAGCTCTGCAACATTCTCAACATAGAACATCGGACAACTCTAAGGACTGCTACTTCTTCTAATAAGTCCTTTTCTTTCTAAATTAACAATTTATTCTTTACAAATTTCAAGATGCCTAGGTCCCATAGCAATAGGATGAGCCTTAGTGGGAATCTGCTTTTCAATGAAGTCTGGCTCATAAGGCAACTCAATTATGTGCTTTTGTCTATTTCAAAAAGCATTTGGAATATCTGTGCAAATCTCATTTTCTATTTGCCTATATGTCTCATCAATTCTTTTTTTTTATAAGGCAAAGATAGTTGGTTTTGCAACCCTTTTAGGTGCTGTAATATCCCAATGTATGCCCTAGAAGTTTTGAATATTATTGTTGTTTTAATTGGATTAAATGTATATGTTGATAAGAAAAGAGAATGTTTATGTATTGTTTAAAAAGGAAAGTAATGGGTGGAGAGAAAGTGTATATGTTGGGTATATGGTTATATATATAACATATACATTAGTCAAAAAGGGATGGTCAATGGAAGAGGATATTTTTGTGTGATATGTGAAATTACTTAATTGGGCATACAAGTGACAAAGGTTAAGTTAATTGGATGAGGGCATTTAGGTAATTGCTTTGTTAGAATTGCTTGGTGGATATTTAAAGAAGAAAAGAAGTTTGACTTGTTGATTTTTCTTTTCTTCTCCTTTGTGTGCCGGCCATTCAAGAGAGGAGAGAGCAAGAGAGGTGTTCTTGATGCTAGAATCAAATTGAAGGAAGAATCAAAGGTTTTGGTTGGAGATTTGTGAAATTTCTTCATCTAGGGTAAGTACTCTCTTGTTTTTCTTTGGTATTTTGAAGATGTGTTTGAAGTGTGTTGTGATTTGATAATATTATGATTTGGTATGTTTGAGATGAGTTTCTAAATGTTGAAATTGATTGTGAGTTAATTTAGTGTTGGTTTGGTTTTGGTTGAAGATGGTAGGTTAAAAGTGATGTTGTTTTTTTTAGGGTTTGGAAGTGGAAGGTGATTAAATGTGTTGATGATGGGTTGTTAAGGTGAATATTGTGGTAAACATGTGAAATATGTGTTTAGAACATGGATTACATTCATTTGAATTATGCTAAATTGTGTATTATGTAATTGAGAGCAACCAAAGGGGACTTGAACATGTTAGGGTTTCAATTCATGAGAGACACGGCCAAAAGCAAGGAGAGACACGGCCAATTCATGAGAGACACGGCCAAGTCCATGGAAATTTGGCCGTGTTGGGTGATTTTTGGAGGAGACACGGCCGTGTCCCTTGCCCATGTTGGCTTCTGTTGCTTTTGGTTGAGAGACTTTTGGTTGAGAGACATGGCCACAAGCTTGGCCGTGTCCCTTGAGTGTGTTGGCTACTGTGATTTTTCCTTTCTCTTCTTACATGGTTGAGGTTGAACTTACACTTGATAATGCATATGATATTATATGAACAAGGTTAGGTATGGTGCATTGTGAAACTTGTGAATGGCAATGTGTTATATGAATAATGTATCTTGAAATGTTATACCAATGATACTATGTGAATAATATGAATTGAGATATATTATGATGATGCTAGGTGAATAATATGAATTGAGATACAACATGATATGAGGCCATTGTGATTGGCTATGATAACTCAAATGTGATGTGAAGCCATTGTGTTTGGCTATGATTATTCAATTGAAAGAACATAAGGCATGTTTGCCTAATTGATGATGAGAATTGAGAATGAAACAATAAATGAATTGTGTGTCTAATGTGTTATTCATTTTCAGAGTTTTGTTGTTGGTGGCATGCCTATTGGTAACATTCTCTTGAAGTTAGGTTGGATTTGATCCTTGAAGCGTAATTGAGATGTTACAACCCTTGAAGCTAGGTTGGATTGGTTCTTGAAGCCAAGTTGGGTTGATACTTAGCATGCTTTGTTCCCCTTGAAGCTTGGTTGAACCTAAATCCTTGAAGCCTAGTTGGGTTTATGATAATGATAAATGTGATAACAAAACCAAAGCATTAACTCTGAAAGTTGAATGGCATATTAGTGTGTCTTGGGCCCATGCTTGTCTTTGTTTAATGTTATTCATGAATGGTAAAATGATTAACTAATGAGATATATGGAAGGATATTGAAATGTGATATGTTTATATATGTGGTTTATGAAATATAAAGGTATGTGGTTATCCTTTCATCTATGATATTGATTTGAGTAATCAAATGTGTGACATTGCATTACCTTATAGTATAGTGTTGGTATATTTTGTACTACTATGCCGTTGGCTTAGCGCGATATTGTTTGATCGCGCAGGTAACAGAGTTGAACCTGAGAGCTCCTCAAGACCGAGTGAGAGTAGACATTGAAGAGTTATTTTGGAACTTAAAGATCAGAGAAGAGCTGCCAATCATGTATATATTCTATGTTTTGTAAACTTTGATTTATAATATACTTGCAATAACTTCCGCTGTGAATTAATAAATATTTTTATATGGTGTCTTTTGGATTTCTTTTAAATGTTTGAGATTGGTTTCACTTATTTACAAAGATATTTGTTGTGTTTCTTTTTAAACTGTGGCATTTTCTATATTCAGTATACGTATGTTACGATCATTTAAGGATGCTTGGTACGTATACGGTATATAGGGGTGTTACAATTGTTTTGGTATCAGAGCCTAGGTTTGAGATTCTCAACCTAGATCAAGTGTAAGAAAAAGAGTATTTTGATTTTAAAAAGTGGATTTTTGAATATCATACATGTTTGGCATTGGCAGTCTCTGATCTTTAATGAGAGGTATTCTGCTGTGTTTGCAGATATAGGTTGTGATGGATTCTCACTCACGTCAGTTAGTTGAGGGTAGTGCGGAGAGTGTAGCTCCGGATGAGAGTGGAGAGGGAGTTAGAGTGGATAGTGTTGGAGAGATACATGTTTCTGTGTCGGGGAGACCAGCTGGTGAGGATGTTCCGCCAGTTTGGGTTAGGCATGTGGTAGAGGCTTTGAGGCAAGCACCAGTGCAACCACCCCCACCACCCCCACAGCCTTTGGTATTAGTGAGACAGTATGATAAGCTAAGGAAGTATGGAGCAGAAGACTTCTTGGGTACTATTGATCTAGCTGTAGCTAAGCAGTGGCTAGATAAAGTACAGAGGATATTTGTTCAGTTACAAGCCACTCCAGAGGAAAAATTTGATTATGCAAGATCCTTGTTGCAGAAGGACGCATACGACTGCTGGAGGACAGTGCCCCATGCTATGGATGATCCACCAACACTGTCCTATGCTGATTTTCTAAAAGAGTTTGAATTGAAGTATACTCCTAGGGAGTACAAAGATGTGAAGAAAATGGAATTTCTAAGCTTGAAACAAGACAACCGGTCAGTAACGGAATATGAGGTTGAGTTTATCCGGTTGAGCCATTATGCTGGGGGTATTATATCTGATGAGATTGATAGATGCAGGAGATTTGAAGAGGGATTGAGGCCCTCTATTATGTGTCTTGTGGCTGGATCTAGATATCATGATTTTTCCCAGCTTGTGGCAGCAGCTAGGAGTGTGGAGAGAGCCCAGAATATTGCAACTGCTTCAGAGGAAGAGATCAGGTTGAGAAGGCCCTAGTTTGAGGCAGGGTCTTCGTCTGTGAAAAGAGGTAAAGGAAGTTTTGTTCCTCGGGTTAGTAGGAGTCAGAGGCCAGCTGGTAGGTCAGTACAGTTTCAGAGGTAGAGATCTAGACCTACAGCTTCAGTGGCGAGTGCTCCGACCCCAGTGACTCAGAGATCCACTCTACCAGTATGCATTCATTGTGGTAGGCCACATGGTGGTACTTGCTGGAGGACTGGTGTTGCAGGGGTATGCTTCAGATGTGGATCACCTGATCATTTTGTTAGAGATTGTCCTGAGAGACAGGAGCAGATGTCAGTTGATACTGCAGCTTCTCGACCTAGTGTGAGGGGAGGTCGAGGAGGCAGAGGTTTCAGCAGAGGAGGCAGATCTAGGTTCAGTTCTAGAGGAGGTTCTACATCCAGGGAGAGTAGACCAGAGGAGGCTGGATCTTCTCAGAGGATTTATGTGATGCAGAGGCAACCAGATGCTTCGGCAGTCATAGCTGGTACTTTTTCTTTATTTGGTATTTCAGTACTTGCTTTGATTGATCCGGGTTCCACACATTCATATATTAGTGCATCTGTTTTGCCTGTGTCTGATGTGCATGCTGAATCCCTAGGATTTGATGTATTGGTGACAAATCCGTTAGGGCATAGTGTGATTGTTAGCAAAGTGCACCGAGATAGTACAGTGATGGTGCAAGGTGAGGAGTTTCTTGGAGATTTGATTGAGATGCCTTTTAAGGAATATGATGTGATCCTAGGCATGGATTGGTTATCTAGACATAGAGCTGTGGTTGACTGCCAAAAGAAAGTTGTTACCTTGAGAACCAGCAATGGTAGAGAGGTGTTAGTATCTAGTGAACAGGGACAGCTAGCATCCTTGTTTGTTTCAGCTGTTGCAGCTAGGAGATTGATTAGAAAAGGGTGTGATGCTTACCTTGCTTATGTTGTGGATACTAAAGTAAAAGGTTCTCAACTTGATGATATACCCACAGTTGCAGAGTTTCCAGATGTGTTTCCAGAGGAGTTGCCAGGGTTGCCTCCTGAGAGAGAGGTGGAGTTCGGTATTGAATTATTGCCTGGTACCACTCCTATCTCTATTACTCCTTACAGAATGGCACCTGCTGAACTGAGAGAGCTGAAGGTGCAGTTACAGGAGTTGCTGGATAAAGGGTTTGTTCGCCCTAGTGTTTCACCGTGGGGAGCTCCTGTCTTATTTGTGAAGAAGAAGGATGGTACTATGAGATTGTGTATCGATTATAGGCAATTGAACAAGGTGACTATTAAAAATAAATATCCTTTGCCTAGAATTGATGATCTCTTTGATCAATTGAAAGGTGCAGCAGTGTTTTCCAAAATTGATTTGAGATCAGGGTACCATTAGTTGAGAGTCAGAGCTGAAGATGTTCCTAAGACCGCCTTTTGGACCAGGTATGGGCATTATGAGTTTCTAGTTATGCCTTTTGGTTTGACGAATGCACCTGCAGTTTTTATGGATTTGATGAATAGGGTGTTTAGGCCCTATTTGGATCAGTTTGTAGTGGTCTTTATAGATGATATTTTGGTGTATTCGCGTAATGAGGAAGAGCATGACAAGCATCTGTGGATTGTGTTGCAAATTTTGAGAGAGAAGCAATTGTTTGCTAAACTGTCGAAATGTGAGTTTTGGCTTGACCAAGTTACTTTTCTCGGTCATATAGTTTCAGCAGAGGGCATTAGAGTTGATCCGAGTAAAGTTGAAGCTATTTTGAATTGGAGTCCACCAAAGTCTGTGACTGAAGTTAGAAGTTTTCTGGGTTTGGCAGGCTATTACCGACGGTTTGTGAAAGGATTTTCTTTGATAGCTACTCCACTTACCAGATTACTTCGAAAGGGAGTTAGATTTGTGTGGACAGATCAATGTCAGGCTAGTTTCGAACAGTTGAGAGAAATGTTGACTCAAGCGCCTGTTCTTACTTTACCTGTGGAAGATAAACCATATGTGATTTACAGTGATGCTTCACATAGTGGTTTGGGTTGTGTTCTGATGCAAGAAGGTAAAGTGATAGCTTATGCTTCTCGACAGTTGAAACCGCATGAGCTCAATTATCTGACCCATGATTTAGAGTTGGCAGCCATTGTGTTTGCATTGAAGATTTGGCGACATTATCTGTATGGGGAAAAGTGTTTTATCTATACTGATCATAAAAGTTTAAAATATTTGGGTGTCCAAAAAGAGCTTAATCTTCGACAGAGGAGATGGTTGGAGTTGATTAAGGACTACGACTGTTTGATTGATTATCATCCTGGTAAGGCAAATGTTGTTACTGATGCCTTGAGTTGGAAGTCTTTAGCAGGTTTGACTGTTTATTCGCTCTCATTGCTTGTTGAGTTGAGAGCGTTGCATGCTAGTTTTGTATCTTGTGATGATGGTGCATTGTTGGCACAATTGCAATTGAAACCAGTATTGTTAGATCAGATTAAAGAGGCTCAATTGGCTGATGCAAAGATTCAAAAGATTGTTTCAGATTGTCAGAATGGAAAGAGTCGAGATTTTACTGTGAGAGGTGATGGGAGTCTTTGGTTTAAGAACAGAATGTGTGTACCTGATGATGCTAAATTGAGAAGGATTATTTTAAAGGAAGCACATCAATCTGTATTTGCTATGCATCCGGGTAATACAAAGATGTATCATGATTTGAGACAGCATTATTGGTGGTCCGGTATGAAGAGAGACATTGCAGATTTTATGTCTAAATGTCTCACATGTCAGAGGGTAAAAGCTGAGCATCAAGTTCCAACAGGGTTACTTCAACCTTTAGCAGTGCCTGAATGGAAATGGGATAGAGTAACCATGGATTTCATATCTGGTCTGCCATTGACACAAAGAAAGCATGATGCTATTTGGGTGATTGTTGACAGGTTGACTAAGACAGCTCATTTTCTTCCGGTTCGGATGGATTACTCTTTGGAGAGGTTAGCTGAGCTGTATATCCATGAGATTGTGAAGCTGCATGGTGTTCCAACTTCTATAGTGTCTGATCGAGATCCCCGATTTACTTCAAGGTTTTGGAAGAGTTTACATGGTACTTTGGGTTCTCGATTACATTTCAGCACTGCTTTCCATCCTCAGACAGATGGGCAGTCTGAGAGGGTGATACAGATTATTGAGGATATGTTGAGAAGCTTTGTCATTGATTTCTCCAAAAGTTGGGATGGATTCTTACCACTTGTTGAATTTGCTTACAATAATAGTCATCAATCCAGCATTGGTATGGCCCCATTCGAAGCATTGTATGGTAGACGGTGCAGGACACCTCTATGTTGGAATGAACTTGGTGAAAGTAAGTTAATTGGTCCTGATTTGGTTAAAGAAACTGAAGAGAAAGTGAAAATGATTCAAGATAGTTTGAAAACAGCTTCGGACCGACAAAAATCTTATTCAGATTTGAAGAGGAGAGACATTGAATATAATGTGGGAGATAAAGTATTTTTGAAGGTGTCTCCTTGGAAAAAGATCTTGAGGTTTGGTCGGAAAGGGAAATTGAGTCCTCGTTTCATTGACCGTATGAAGTTTTGGAAAGAGTTGGGCCAGTTGCTTATCGGCTTGCTTTGCCACCTGAGTTAGAAAGGATTCATAATGTATTTCATGTTTCTATGTTGAGGAGATACAGGTCGGATCCATCTCATGTGTTGCCAATTGAATTTATCGAAGTGAGTCCGGATCTGACATTTGAGGAAGAGCCAGTTGCTGTTTTGGCACGTGATGTGAAAGAGTTGAGAAATAAGAAAGTACCTTTGGTAAAGATTTTGTGGAAGAATCATACAGGAGAAGAAGCAACTTGGGAAAGTGAGCAAGCTATGCGAGATCAATATCCTCAGTTGTTTCAGACTTGATATCAGGTAATTTCGAGGACGAAATTTCTTTTTAGAGGGGGAGAATTGTAATATCCCAATGTATGCCCTAGAAGTTTTGAATATTATTATTGTTTTAATTGGATTAAATGTATATGTTGATAAGAAAAGAGAATGTTTATGTATTGTTTAAAAAGGAAAGTAATGGGTGGAGAGAAAGTGTATATGTTGGGTATATGGTTATATATATAACATATACATTAGTCAAAAAGGGATGGTCAATGGAAGAGGATATTTTTGTGTGATATGTGAAATTACTTAATTGGGCATATAAGTGACAAAGGTTAAGTTAATTGGATGAGGGCATTTAGGTAATTGCTTTGTTAGAATTGCTTGGTGGATATTTAAAGAAGAAAAGAAGTTTGACTTGTTGATTTTTCTTTTCTTCTCCTTTGTGTGCAGGCCATTCAAGAGAGGAGAGAGCAAGAGAGGTGTTCTTGATGCTAGAATCAAATTGAAGGAAGAATCAAAGGTTTTGGTTGGAGATTTGTGAAATTTCTTCATCTAAGGTAAGTACTCTCTTGTTTTTCTTTGGTATTTTGAAGATGTGTTTAAAGTGTGTTGTGATTTGATAATATTATGATTTGGTATGTTTGAGATGAGTTTCTAAATGTTGAAATTGATTGTGAGTTAATTTAGTGTTGGTTTGGTTTTGGTTGAAGATGGTAGGTTAAAAGTGATGTTGTTTTTTTTAGGGTTTGGAAGTGGAAGGTGATTAAATGTGTTGATGATGGGTTGTTAAGGTGAATATTGTGGTAAACATGTGAAAAATGTGTTTAGAACATGGATTACATTCATTTGAATTATGCTAAATTGTGTATTATGTAATTGAGTGCAACCAAAGGGGACTTGAACGTGTTAGGGTTTCAATTCATGAGAGACACGGCCAAAAGCAAGGAGAGACACGGCCAATTCATGAGAGACACGGCCAAGTCCATGGAAATTTGTCCGTGTTGGGTGATTTTTGGAGGAGACACGGCCGTGTCCCTTGCCCATGTTGGCTTCTGTTGCTTTTGGTTGAGAGGCTTTTGGTTGAGAGACACGGCCACAAGCTTGGCCGTGTCCCTTGAGTGTGTTGGCTACTGTGATTTTTCCTTTCTCTTCTTACATGGTTGAGATTGAACTTACACTTGATAATGCATATGATATTATATGAACAAGGTTAGGTATTGTGCATTGTGAAACTTGTGAATGGCAATGTGTTATATGAATAATGTATCTTGAAATGTTATACCAATGATGCTATGTGAATAATATGAATTGAGATATAATATGATGATGCTAGGTGAATAATATGAATTGAGATACAACATGATATGAGGCCATTGTGATTGGCTATGATAACTCAAATGTGATGTGAAGCCATTGTGTTTGGCTATGATGATTCAATTGAAAGAACATAAGGCATGTTTGCCTAATTGATGATGAGAATTGAGAATGAAACAATAAATGAATTGTGTGTCTAATGTGTTATTCATTTTCAGAGTTTTGTTGTTGGTGGCATGCCTATTGGTAACATTCTCTTGAAGTTAGGTTGGATTTGATCCTTGAAGCATAATTGAGATGTTACAACCCTTGAAGCTAGGTTGGATTGGTTCTTGAAGCCAAGTTGGGTTGATACTTATCATGCTTTGTTCCCCTTGAAGCTTGGTTGAACCTAAATCCTTGAAGCCTAGTTGGGTTTATGATAATGATAAATGTGATAACAAAACCAAAGCATTAACTCTGAAAGTTGAATGGCATATTAGTATGTCTTGGGCCCATGCTTGTCTTTGTTTAATGTGATTCATGAATGGTAAAATGATTAACTAATGAGATATATGGAAGGATATTGAAATGTGATATGTTTATATATGTGGTTTATGAAATATAAAGGTATGTGGTTATCCTTTCATCTATGATATTGATTTGAGTAATCAAATGTGTGACATTGCATTACCTTATAGTATAGTGTTGGTATATTTTGTACTACTAAGCCGCTGGCTTAGCGCGATATTGTTTGATCGCGCAGGTAACAGAGTTGAACCTGAGAGCTCCTCAAGACCGAGTGAGAGTAGACATTGAAGAGTTATTTTGGAACTTAAAGATCAGAGAAGAGCTGCCAATCATGTATATATTCTATGTTTTGTAAACTTTGATTTATAATATACTTGTAATAACTTCCACTGTGAATTAATAAATATTTTTATATGGTGTCTTTTGGATTTCTTTTAAATGTTTGAGATTGGTTTCACCTATTTACAAAGATATTTGTTGTGTTTCTTTTTAAACTGTGGCATTTTCTATATTCAGTATACGTATGTTATGATCGTTTAAGCATGCTTGGTATGTATACGGTATATAGGGGTGTTACAGGTGCACTTTCTGAGATAAGGAAGTCAAAAACTTTTTTTATGCTTTATTGATCTAGAAATAAGATCAATCTCCTTTTCTTTTGGTATAGTGATGGAAGAGAAAATGATTTCTCTTCCCCTTATCTCAATAACTATTCCTTCTTTAGATATACTCTTAATTGGATAGAGCATATGTAAAAAAGGATTTCCATGGATGACCGGATGAGATAATCCTCTGACCATCATGAAAGGAACTTTAAAACATATTCCATCATTGCAAACAGCTGCACTAGAAAGCTTATAATTAACTCTCATCGTGGAACCATCTGTTATGTTTAATTTCTCCATTGTTTTAGAGAAATATTTTGATGAAAATAGCCCTTCATTGATGCGGTTTAAATATGCACCTGAGTCAATTAGAGCTATAGTTTTGAACATAAATTCTTTATTGACTACCACTGTAATATAAGTTTGACATCTATGAGTAGTAACTTTATTGACTAAATTGACAAACTATAATTCTTCAGCTTGTTCTTTAGTCAATTTATTTTTTATCTGACTAATCTTGTCCCCCACCTGAAAATGAGGTGGTGCCTCTATAGTTTCTTTTGCAGGGATAAATTCCTCATAAGGAATTTCTTGAGAGTCAACTGCAACATGAGTTAATTCAAGAAATGAAACTCTATATTATAAATCTTTTAATTCTATCTTAACAGAATTAATTTCAGTTCTTAATTCACCAACAGTAGGTTTTCTATTAAGAGGCCTTGAATTTTTTATTCTGCCATAGTGAATTTTGAGTCATATGGTCTATCTATCTCATTAGCTAGTTTTTGTTCAAGAGAAGTTTACGAAATAGTCTCATTAGACTTTTCTCAATAGACCTTTAGATATTTTTCTATTTGTCATTTCTTTTCTTCTTTGTTCTTAATTTGGTTAGTAAGATTGAGTAGTACATCTTCCTCTCTAGTCAAAACACATAAGCCGTTCATGGCACAAAGTGATTTGTAATAATCACATTTACCACTACAACTAGATTTGTAAGAGGATGAAGAAGAAGACGAACTGGATTCTGAAGTTTAATCAATTTGATTATCTTCTAATTTAGAATCAATATTTTTAACAAACATTTCCATTAATGACCTCTTAAGATCATCATCACAAGTTAAAGCTTGAATCTGTTACTTTACATTACACCTATTAGTGTAATGCCCTATTCTTCCACACTTGTAATAGGTAACAAATTTTTGAGATTTCTGAATATTAGAAGTTTGTTTCCTTTTAAGAAATGTACTAGACCTTTTATTAAGTCTATAATAAGACTTTCTTGGTTTGGATTTATAAGACCTTTTCTTTTATTAGTCTCATAAGACTTCTTTTCCTGAGAAAAATAAGGACAGATAACCATATTGCTCATATAATTTTCCCAATAGAACTTTTCTTGTTCTATGAGAATTCTTGACCTTAAGGATCTTCATTTCATTACAAAGAACAATTCCTTCAGCAATGACTTTAGCAGCCAATTCTCCATATGCATATTTATCATATGGAATAACACTTGCATATCATATGGAATAACACCTGCATATTTATTCTTGATTCTCGTTCTCACCCTGTCAGCAAATAAGGGTGGAAAACTAGAGATAAATTTTTCTTTCCAGAAACTATTACTGTTATCTTCTCTAGTAAATACTACTGGGAAAAAGACATCTTTGAACCACATGAAATGAGATAGATCTTGACACTTTAGAATCATCAGTTGTTCATGTGTTTTGTCCAGATACATTATTGTAGGCCTAATAAAATGAACACCTATAGTGTATAATAAGGTGTTTTGATGAGGAAACTATAAGCAAACTTGATGAATCTACACATGGCAGCAAATATGTTAATGATATCATTATGCCAAGTGGACCAATCACAAGATCCAACACTTCATTCAAAGGTGGATTAATGAAGAGGGAGACCAACTTGTACTGAGTATGATGGATCATGAAGAGGAAGTTAGAAACTCACCAAGAAGCATGAAGAATCTACCCATAATTATGGTGATGGGCATTAGCATGAATTTGGAATATAATATTGATGTGGTTTAGTGCTAGTGTGACTAGACACATGTGAACCAACACCAAAATACATTTAGAATCTGCCCATCAATGTTGTCAGAATTATGGGCAATAATTTAGAATATATTATTGATATGGATGAATAATTAATGCTATTGTGACTAGATACATGTAAACCTAGACTTTTAAGCCATTAGTTCTTCTTTTCAAACTATATAGGGAGGGGAAAAAGAACTAAAGGGGGTGACTACGAATTTTCCAGTTTATGCTGAATGTAATTGATGTGTTTTCAAGTTTGAGAGGTTTTCTTCATATTCTTGTTGCATGAAGAATTGGGTCTAACTTATCAAGTCTGACTTGTGGCGTTTAAATCAATTCATTTCTTCATCCCAATCACCTAAGTTCTCAATTAGAGGTTAGTTGTGGGTTTGGTAGGGAGGATTTGTGTTTTATTAGTTTTTGTCATAAAATTGTATCTTATTTATTATGATTATTATTGTTTTCTTCAGGTATTTTGGTAGTTTTAATCTGTTTATTTAGTGATTTTATTAATTTTGGTAGTTTTAATTTATTCCAGTGTTTGTCATTTTTACCCTAGTTTTTAGTGTGTGATTATGTATTTTTGGTTAATGTTTCATTTGATTCTTGTTTAAAGTTTGTTTCAAGTGTTTGTTTTAGGTTAATATACAGAATATTTCCTTGGAAGAAAGAATAGCATGAAGCAGCAAGACATGGCCAAGCCACTGGCCGTGTCTCACCTTAAGGGCAAAACCAAGGAACCAAGAGAGGAAGGAAAATTTGGCAGAAGCTGACACTGGCTGTGTCACATGACACGGCCACAAGCTTGGCCGTGTCCCATACTTAGCCAAGGAAGAAGACCAAAGAAAGAAGAGCAAAGAGCGAAGAGAATCAGTAGGTGACACACTCAGGTGACACGGCCAGGAGCTTGGCCGTGTCACACTCAATTCCACAGAAGCAAAGATGAAAGATTACACAGAAACTGACACATCCAGGTGACACAGCCAAGCCACTGGCCATGTCACATGACACGGCCACAAGCTTGGCTGTGTTACTCCATGGGACTAAGGGAAGAAAGAAAACGCGGATTTTGAGCGAGGGTTTCGTATAAATAAGAGGATTAGGGTTTTTGAAATGGGTTACACAATTTATCAGCCGTCAAACATAAACTTTTGAGTTTCTATTCATTTTCTTTTGGAATTTTGATTACACTTTCATGCAAACAGTCTAGATTAAATTAGTTTTAGCCACTGCAATATTCTTCTAGCAAAGATCTGAACAAGAGATTCTTCAGAAGCTAAAGAAAGTTTGTAATTTGGTTATGTTCTCAAACTCTATCTCTTAAGTTTCATTGGAATTGTATTCATGAATTCTATTATGTCTAAATTAATTTCTTTGAATTTTAATGATTTGAATCTGTTTGATAGCATTATTATGAACTAATTTGATCTAGTCTAGGGTTTGTATGGATCTACTATGATTGTATGAAATGGTTATTGCTCTTAACTGAATTATTTCTTTAGCCTTAATTGAATGGATTACTATTAATATATAATTGATTGGCCACCAATTATGTGTTTGAGGTATTAGATGAAGGATTGAGAAATGAAGTCTAATGCTGGAATAATACAATTAGGGATTTAGGTGAATTAGAAATATAACCTAAGAAAAGGATCAATTAAATTGTAACAAGATTATTTGAAAGAGATTTGAATGCGAGAGCTTATTTCCTTGATTTGATTAATTAAGTTGGTTGAAATCTGATCTTTGAAATTAAATTAGTTGAGAGGAATAGCCATTCATACATATAAGTTAGTAGAGAAGTGCAAACCCTAGACCTTTCTATTAAGTGAATCAATATATCAGCTTAGTTTACTTTCATTGTTTTAAATTCCACTCGATCTGTCTTCATTAGTTGTTAGCAATTTAAATTTATTGATAATTTGTTATTTGCAATTTGATAAACAATTAGCTTATCTAGCTTCTTTGTGAGACGACCTTGATGTGTTCACTAAGATACTACAGCAGCCTCATATACTTGCGAGTGTAGTTCTAGTAGTGTTAATTAGAGCGCAATAAGTTTTTGGCTCCGTTGCCGGGGAGGCTAATTGGCATAATTATTTATTAGGCATAACTATTTTAAATTATTTTTCATTGTTTACATTTGATTTTATTTGTCGTTTACTTTTAATAAATCCTTTTTTCTAGAAATTTTGTTTATGCAAGGCAGGAGATCACTCGGAGGAGAGCTATACCCAGTTATTCCAGAAATTCAAAGAGTGAAAAGGAGTAGAGAAGAGTTTGAACTATATACCAGATTTGATACAGAGGAGGACACTTCTAATTTTGAGTCGGATACTGCACAATCTACCAATATGGGAGATGAAAGGCAAAGAACTATGAGGGATTTGGCCAGACCTGTCATTGGAACTTCCACATCTTGTATAAGATTGACAGATGCAGCAAGAAATTATGAGTTGAAGAATATCCATTATAACATGCTGCCATCATTCTATGGAGTCCCAAATGAAGATACTTTGAATTTTATCCGAGATTTTTACTCCACCCTCAACATATTTCCATTGGGAGGACTAATAGAAGACCAGTTGAGGATAAGGTGTTTTCCGTATACATTGAAGGACAGAGCAAAAAGCTGGCTTATGATGTTGCCTGAAAATTCTTTGACAACTTGGGAGCAAGTCTATAACAAGTTTATGGGAAAATTTTACTCACATCAGAAGACAGCTGAATTGAGAGGGAAAATAGCTACATTCTCTCAATTTGAAGGAGAGCCATTTCATGAGGCTTGGGACAGGTTTAAGATGTTATTGATCCAGTGTCCACATCATCACTACCCACTTCAACTTCTGAATAAGTTTTTCTACAATGGACTAACCTAGCAATTTCAGAATACTGTTGATAACGCAGCTGGGGGAGCTGTGGGAGAAAAGACAGCAGATGAAACTTATGAAATCTTTGAAATGTTAGGAGCTAATTCTCAACAGAAAAGTGTAAGAGGAAGAAGTGAAGGGGTGAACCAATTGGAAGCCAACAGTGAGATGGTCAATCAGATAGCTGAATTGACAAGGCAAGTGCAGATGCTGAACATGAAGAACAATACTTCTTCATCCACTCAAGAAATGTGTGGAATTTGTGGAACTTTCGGGCATGGAGAAAATATATGCCCCTCCGCATATGAGTCTTATGGAAATGAAGCTGAGCAAGTCAATGCTATGGGGGGATATCAACCAAGGGCCCGAAATGATCCTTACTCAAATACTTACAATCCTGGTTGGCGGAATCATCCAAATTTTTCCTGGGCAACAAATAATTCTCAACAACCTTTCCATTTGCTCTAGAGACAAAACCAACCGCAGGGTCAATCTTCAAATCAAGGGCAGCCTAAGAGAGAGAGTTTGGAGGATAGTTTACAGGCCTTTATCCAAGTCAGTGCTAAGAATCAGGAGATGAATAACAAAAGGCTGGATTCATTAGAAGCATCTTTTAAGAAAGTGGAGACCCAAGTAGGACAACTTGCACAACAGATGCAGATTCAACAAAAAGGAAAATTTTCGAGTCAACCTGAGCAGGCACAAGCAGTGACTGTTCATAGAAGTGGCAAGGTAATAAATAATGATGTTGAAAATAATTCTGTGAATGCAGTTGATCAAAAGAACAAAAAGGAAGGAGAACCAGAGAACAAAGGTGTTGGAGAAAGATCAATGGAGAAATCCCCTTCAGCAGATTTACACAAGGCAAATAATCCTTACCGGCCACCTATACCATTCCCCAGCAGGTTGAGGAATGATAAACAAGATAAGCAATTTTCAGACATCTTCAACATGTTGTCTAAGGTAAGTATTAACTTACCCTTACTTGAAGCAATAAAGAACATGCCGGCTTATGCCAAATTCTTCAAGGAATTGAACACCAAGAAAAAGAGGTATGAGCCAAATGAGAAGGTGATAGTATCAGAGGTAGCTAGTGCTGTTCTGCAACATAAACTACCTCCGAAACTAAAGGATCCTGGTAGTTTCATAATTCAAATTACTATGGGTAATGGGAAGGGGACTGATGGCATGTGTGATTTAGGAGCCAGCGTTAATTTGATGCCTTATTTTGTGTATCTCGAATTAGAACTTGGGAAACTTAAACCTACCAAAATGGTGTTGCAATTAGCTGACAGATCTCTTAGATTCCCGAAAGGAGTTATAGAAGATGTGTTAGCTAAGGTTGGTGGGTTAATCGTGCCTGTGGATTTTATAGTTCTTAACATGGAAGGAAGTAACCCTACACCATCCGCACACACTATTCTACTGGGTAGGCCTTTTATGGCTACTATCAACACCTTGATAGATGTTAAAAATGGTAAATTGTCAATGACTGTCTTGGGACAAACGGTTGAATTTTCTATTTTTAACACTTCTCCCATTCCTACAACTGCATTATATAAGGATTGCTCTTTCATTGATTATATTGACGCAGTTGTTTCAGATGTTTTCTTGTAGACAGGTTCCTCGGATAAATTGGAGATGGCACTAACCTTAGATCGTGGCTTAGATATTTGACTCAGAAATAGTCAGTTGCCTTGAGACATTAGAGAGTGCTGAAATAGAGGAACTTCAAGAGGATCCAACATTTGAACTTTCCTCCATCCAAAAAGAAGAGAAGAATCCTTCACTTGAGTTAGAGCTGAAAGAGTTGCCTAAAAATCTGAAATATGTGTTTTTAGGAGATCACAACACCTTACCTGTGATAATATCTAACGAACTTAGTAAAAGGGAAGACATGAGGTTGGTGAGTGAGCTTAAAAGATTGAAAAGAGCAATAGGATGGGGATTGAGTGATATCAAAGGTATTAGCCCTTCAATGTGCATGCATAGAATCACCTTAGAAGAGGGAGCTAAACCTGTGAGGGAGACCCAAAGGCGCCTTAACCCAAACATGAGTGAAGTGGTTAAGAAGGAAGTGCTTAAATTGCTTGATGAAGGAGTGATATATCCAATAGCTAATAGTGAGTGTGTGAGCCCAGTACATGTAGTGCCTAAGAAATCAGGAATCATTGTGGTGAAAAATGAAAAGAATGAATTGGTTCTTACTAGGACTACTACTGGGTGGAGAATGTGTATCGATTATAGGAAGTTGAACAATGCCATAAAAAAATATCATTTCCCTCTTCCTTTTATTGATCAGATGTTGGATAAACTTTCTGGACACTCACATTATTGCTTTTTGGATGGACTTTCAGGTTATTATCAGGTGCCAATATCACTAGAGGATTAATCCAAGACTACTTTTACTTGCCCTTTTGGGACTTATGCATTTCGACGTATGCCCTTTGACTTGTGCAATGCGCCTGCAACTTTTCAGAGATGCATGATGTCTATTTTCACAGACATGATAGATGATTTTATTGAGGTATTTATGGATGAGTTTTCTGTTTTCGGTGATTCTTTTGATAATTGCCTCAATAAACTTGTTCTTGTGCTTGAGAGATGCATTGAATGTAACCTCACGTTGAGTTGGGAGAAGAGTCATTTCATGGTTACTGTAACACCCTCATACTCTATATAGGTACTATACATATACCTAGTATACATACAATACGTATATAGAGTGTAAGAATGTCACTTCTAGTTTTAATTTAAAAATCTTATCCAAGTTCAAACAATACTATCTTTAAATTTTAATAACATTTAGTAAATCATTATACATATTAATATATGATTGTGAATAATATAACAAAATTAAACTTTACATGTATGCATCACCTTCTAGTTGGTCTCAGAACACTCTTACCCTTCTCGTGGCATAACTGCTTGATTTCCCGATCAACCGCATAATCACCTGCGCGATCACACAACCGCGCTAAGCCCGAGAGCTTAGTAATACAAATAAATCATATACACATATAATAGAGAAAATCATATTTTCATTTTAACTTATTATGTCATTATTTTCTTACCATGTTTTTCCCTTTTTGGCTATACTTTTCATATATATATATACTTCTACTAATGTTTTACCAATATACATATTCATACATTTTATTTCAGTAATTCACAATCCAATGACTTATCAAATTCTTCATGAAACAATATCCACTATTTCCACATTCATATACATTTCACACATCATATATCATCATATACAATTTACACATCATAAACTCATCATTTCACATAGCTTCTCAAGCTATACTCATCTTCAATAATTCACTTATGTATTGTATGCATCTCATTCCATAGTTATCACTATATATCACACAACATTAATTTCCTTCCATAGTTCACATTAAAACAAGGACAAACATATATCTCATTATTCATTTTCATTATTCAGGAATCACATATATATATATATATATACAAACACACACATGGGCCCAAGAACACTAATATGCCATTCCACTTTCAGAGTTAATGTTTTCGTTTAATTATCACATTTATCATTATCCCAACTAGGCTTCAAGGATTAAGGTTCAACCAAGCTTCAAGGGGAACAAAGCATGCTAAGTATCAACCCAACTTGGCTTCAAGAACCAATCCAACCTAGCTTCAAGGGTGGTAACATCTCAATTAGGCTTCAAGGTTTTGACCCAACCAAGCTTCAAGGGGAGTAAAACATGTTAAACTTCAACCCAACTTGGCTTCAAGGATCAAACCAACCTAACTTCAAGAGATTGTTACTATTAGGCATGCCACCAACAACAAAACTCTGAAAATGAATAACATATTAGACACACAATTCATTTATGAGTTCATTATCAATTGAAATCATCATAGCCAATCACAATGGCTTCTCATATCATTTAGATCATCATAGCCAATCACAATGGCTTCTCATATCATTTAAATCATCATAGCCAATCACAATGGCTTCTCATATCATTTAAATCATCATATCTCAATTCATATCATAGCTTTTCATCTTTCAAATACACAATCATTTATCTCAAATACTACACATTTCATATAACATCATTATCAATCACAATTACATCACATCTTATTTGGTCTCAATTCACATTAGAATACTTCATTATTTACATATTCATAATCAAACACATTTAACATTCATCAAGAATGATCATCATTGATATACACATATATAATTTACCTTATTCTTAGATTTGGAATCCTCAACATACCTTTGTTTCATATATATTTGAAATATAGATTCAACAAAACCCTTGGAGGATCCAACAATACAAGAATAATCAAGAATAAGAATCATTAACTAACCAATTTGAGGGACACGGCCAGCATCATTTGAGGGACACGACCAAGCTTGTGGCCGTGTCTCTCAACCCTAATTGGCAGTAGTGAACACGGCCAGGCGACACGGCCGTGTCACTCAACACAAATTCAGACAGTAGCAAACACGGGCAATGGACACGGCCAAGCCATTGGCCGTGTCTCTCCACACAAAAATCCAATAGCAGACACGGGCAAGGGACACGGCCGTGTCTCTCCACAAAAATCTGACAGTAAGAAACACGGGCAGAGGACACGGCTGAGACTGTGACCGTGTCTCTCCCAAAACCAATCCAACACATATAATTTTCCTTGACTTGGCCGTGTCTCTCCTTGCTTTTGGCCGTGTCACTCACAAAATTCAACCCAAACCTAACCAAACCTCTTCTTTTCTCATTAATTCACAACACAATACCAATACACACCAACCATGCACTAAATTCATTAACACAAGTACTAATAAATGTGTTTTAAGTTTGAATATCATATCAAAACATTAATTAAGGTAGTTTGTTCTTACCTTAAGAATCACTCACAAATCTACACACTTTACCTTCCAAGAACTCTTCACCACTTAGCAATCCACTATCTTCACAACCTAATTCAAATCAAATAATAAGATACATGAATTTCAATACAAATATTTTATGTTTTCAACTCCCTTAAACACAATCATATATCAATTACTCAAATCCCCACTCCTATATTAAATCCTTATTAAACAATTTCAATAATCCTTCATCATCTTCACCAATAACCATTTGAGTCTATACACATCTTTCAATCTTTCACTATCATCATCTTACCATATTAACTACCTCAAAACTCAACTCAATTAATGAAAATCAACTCAAAGAAATGAATACTTACTTGAATATGTTGCCAAATCTTCATCTCTATCTTCAATTCTCTTAGAATCCTTAAGAACTTTGATGTGAAAAGCAACAAAATCACATCTCTTTCTCTTTCTCTCTCTCTCTCTCTCTCTCTCTCTCTCGTCCAAGCAGCAAGAAGAAGACGAAGAAGAAGGAGCAGAAGATGAAAGAAGTTTCTACTTCTTTCCTTCGTTCTTATCATATATATATATATATAATAATAATAATAATAATAATAATAACAACAATAACAATAACAATAATAATAATAATAATAATAATAATAATAATAATAATAACACTTTAAATTTCCACCACATAATCTTTCTTTGACTTTCTTCTTCTCTTTTCTTTTTGTCCTTATTATTATTATTAATTAATTACACAAATATATATATATATATATATACCATTCACTTATCCTACACCATTTTATATCCTATGTATATGTCTTATATATATTATCTTTATATTTCCCCTATATACATATACATTAAATCCAAATACAACAACAATAGCTCCAAAACTCTTAGGGTCTATTCCAGGATATTACAATTCTCTCCCCCTTAAATAATTTCGTCCTCGAAATTATCTAACACAATAACAACCCATTCCTAACATAATACCATCTTAATTTTATCAAATTACATAACTTTTACTCTCCCCCTTAGAGTCAATCATCTTCTCTAAATTCCATAACTTATCATGCTATAAGATTATATATCTTATTACTTCCTCAACAAAGTAATTAAGATAGTTTCTCACATTCCCAATGAAATTACCTTTAGACAAAAATCAGATCATCTTTTGGTCTATACATTCCATTCATTTATTACATTCAAGATATTTATCACTTCATCTCTTTATAGATAATCTCTTAACTTTAACCTTAGAAATTATTGAATTATATTATACCATTGCTTATCTTGTCATTACAATCACTTTTGAAAATTGCCACTTATTAAACCTTAATTGATAACAATCTTTTCATTTTGCTTACACTTCAATCCTTCGCTATCATAATTTTCACTTAACATTAATATTAATACAACCTCTGTAAACTTATTTAACAGATAATCAACCTTTTTCCCTTTATATCACTATTTGCAATTGATATAATTCAATTCATCAATGTCCATACATCCATCAAAATATTACATCATCCACATTATCATGTAAATTTTTATACTATTAGTACAACTATACATATTAAATCTTGATAATGATTCACAATCTTAATGCAACTTAAATCATTTGGTTCATCTATCACACAATATCCACACTTCAATTCAAACCAACAAGTAACTTATTTAAACTTATCCTTAGATTTCACATTATATATATATATATCCTCATTCCACTCAATCAAAAATTATATCCAATTCCTGATCTTTTCAGATCCATATTCAATCACATTATCATAATAACAAAGCACTTCAGATTGCTCTTCAGTATATATATTTTGTTTTCTATTATCTTATTATCATTTCCACCAATTCTTATGATAATCTCATATCATGTTGATTATGTATAATTCATTCACTTAAACTTTAAACTCATTCACTTTATACCATACACATTTTTAGCATAACCTTCAATCATCTTTTTATAATTTCTCTCTTTATAATATCTTCTCACATATCACCCCATTGCTATCTTAACAATAAATGTTATCCATACTTAACACATTTTCGAAATTCTCTTCTGTTTCCTTACGTTTCATAATTATAACCAAATTTCTAACATAAAATCATAAAATATCACTTTACCACATCATAATTATCAATCTCATCAGAACTATACGAGAATCATGTTATCTCAATCCCAAATCAGAAAGTAACAAAATTAATCAACCACAATATACTAAACAAACCATAGGATTATAAAAGATTAAGGGTCATGTGTAAAACTTATAAATCCATATGGTTCCTTTATTATTCTGCTTCCAACCTTTCCAATTACCATACTAAATTGAATCTCAAGAATTTTGTATTCATTTCTAAACTTTAGATACCTCAAGAGTTAACACATTCCAACTCCGTTATCACCCAATTTGCACTAGATTATATAATCATCACTAGCTTAATTCATGTTTCAACAATATTATCATCTTCTTGTATGAACACATATTCCATCATATAAACATTACATAATTTCTCTTTTGTCACATAATTTCTAATCCATTTACAATCTCTTACAATATACAAATACATAAACTTTTCCATAAGTGGATACTTTGGAACTCTAAATATCATATGATCATCAAATTAGTGATCACCATAACAATTTCATTATCCACTATTACACAAGTCTATTCTTACCCTCAATTCCATCATAAAAGTCATCTAATTTGTTCAAGTCATAACCTAATCTTTATTAGGTTCACCAATGCATACAATATCATTCTCCATATCACTAATCCAATATTTGTACCACATATACATTCATAATGTGATTCATATTTCTTACATATCATAATTTCATTCATATAGAAAAACTCAACTCATACATCCTATACATGTGTATACTTAATTATATGCTCTTATTTTACTTCCTTTTTCATACATTCCATACAAATCTAATGTTTATCACTTTCCTTTGAACATTATCATTCTTATTTCTTCAATATGATGTAGAGTATTTATCATTACAACAAATATATAAATATTCTAACCATAATAACATTCACATACATTTTAGTCACAATCCTAATGTGACATCTCCTTCACTATTATCTTTAAAATATTTAATATACCTTCATATCCATTTTTACCTTTTCTACTCAAATCACTTAAAATAACTCATTTTTACTTGCTTACTTACTTTCTTTAATCTTCAAATAAATTCTCATATTATTAATCACACTATTCAATTTATAATATTGTCATGTGCAATATTATTCACTTCACATAGCTTATGTATTGAATATACATTAAACTATTAGTATCCAAATAATCTTTATCAAATTCCACTAAAACTTTAACCTTTCAACTTACTACTCCACTTAAACTTCAGTTTACCAAACTCATCTTTTATTAATATCAACTTTTAAATATTATATATATATATCACAAAGCAACATCAAACATATAATTCTCACAAATCTTAAGCTCATTTCAAAAATCCAAATATCACATATTATCACTGTTACCATGAGCTTTCACAATATGCAAACATCTCACATTTCCAACATTGAAATCACAATGTTTACATAAAGAAAGATAGTACAAACTATACCCATATCATCTCTTTTTCTTTTAAACACAACCTTAGCTTTACATACCCCAAACTTTAAATAATCACACTTTATCTATTTTACTCAATTCATTCAATATTCTACCATACTCTCTTCCTTTAAATAACATATCCTTCCATAATAACAATCTCACCATATTTCCTCTTTCTAACAAACTAAACATAAATTTTGTCATAAAAAGATTCAAATCATAGAGGAAAAAGTACATACTCTAATCTTGATTTTATTTTCAACTCATTTCCAACTTTATTCTCTTTTTCATTTCTTTATTTTCCAATCACTTTTCAATAATCAATACTTCAGAATTTACTTTCCTTAAGTAAACTCCCATTCCTGAATTTATCAATTAATCTTGTACAAATGATCATATCATTTCTTTTTCAAATTATTACTTCCATTTAAAAATTTATTCACACACTATCATTCATCTCAAGTCATTCAAATACATCACAAATCACATAATGCCACGTTCGAGACCAACCTAGATGTGAATGCATATGCATGTATTACAAATTTCATTTCAAAACTTTTCTTTTCACTTCTCTTTAAGCTTTTCAAAACTTTCTCTTTTTTTAAATTCTACTTAGGCCGAGAATCTCAAACCTAAGCTCTGATACCAAAATAATTGTAACACCCTCATACTCTATATAGGTACTATACATATACCTAGTATACATACAATACGTATATAGAGTGTAAGAATGTCACTTCTAGTTTTAATTTAAAAATCTTATCCAAGTTCAAACAATACTATCTTTAGATTTTAATAACATTTAGTAAATCATTATACATATTAATATATGATTGTGAATAATATAACAAAATTAAACTTTACATGTATGCATCACCTTCTAGTTGGTCTCAGAACACTCTTACCCTTCTCGTGGCATAACTGCTTGATTTCCCGATCAACCGCATAATCACCTGCGCGATCACACAACCGCGCTAAGCCCGAGAGCTTAGTAATACAAATAAATCATATACACATATAATAGAGAAAATCATATTTTCATTTTAACTTATTATGTCATTATTTTCTTACCATGTTTTTCCCTTTTTGGCTATACTTTTCATATATATATATATACTTCTACTAATGTTTTACCAATATACATATTCATACATTTTATTTCAGTAATTCACAATCCAATGACTTATCAAATTCTTCATGAAACAATATCCACTATTTCCACATTCATATACATTTCACACATCATATATCATCATATACAATTTACACATCATAAACTCATCATTTCACATAGCTTCTCAATCTATACTCATCTTCAATAATTCACTTATGTATTGTATGCATCTCATTCCATAGTTATCACTATATATCACACAACATTAATTTCCTTCCATAGTTCACATTAAAACAAGGACAAACATATATCTCATTATTCATTTTCATTATTCAGGAATCACATATATATATATATATACAAACACACGCATGGGCCCAAGAACACTAATATGCCATTCCACTTTCAGAGTTAATGTTTTGGTTTAATTATCACATTTATCATTATCCCAACTAGGCTTCAAGGATTAAGGTTCAACCAAGCTTCAAGGGGAACAAAGCATGCTAAGTATCAACCCAACTTGGCTTCAAGAACCAATCCAACCTAGCTTCAAGGGTGGTAACATCTCAATTAGGCTTCAAGGTTTTGACCCAACCAAGCTTCAAGGGGAGTAAAACATGTTAAACTTCAACCCAACTTGGCTTCAAGGATCAAACCAACCTAACTTCAAGAGATTGTTACTATTAGGCATGCCACCAACAACAAAACTCTGAAAATGAATAACATATTAGACACACAATTCATTTATGAGTTCATTATCAATTGAAATCATCATAGCCAATCACAATGGCTTCTCATATCATTTAGATCATCATAGCCAATCACAATGGCTTCTCATATCATTTAAATCATCATAGCCAATCACAATGGCTTCTCATATCATTTAAATCATCATATCTCAATTCATATCATAGCTTTTCATCTTTCAAATACACAATCATTTATCTCAAATACTACACATTTCATATAACATCATTATCAATCACAATTACATCACATCTTATTTGGTCTCAATTCACATTATAATACTTCATTATTTACATATTCATAATCAAACACATTTAACATTCATCAAGAATGATCATCATTGATATACACATATATAATTTACCTTATTCTTAGATTTGGAATCCTCAACATACCTTTGTTTCATATATATTTGAAATATAGATTCAACAAAACCCTTGGAGGATCCAACAATACAAGAATAATCAAGAATAGGAATCATTAACTAACCAATTTGAGGGACACGGCCAGCATCATTTGAGGGACATGGCCAAGCTTGTGGCCGTGTCTCTCAACCCTAATTGGCAATAGTGAACACGGCCAGGCGACACGGCCGTGTCACTCAACACAAATTCAGACAGTAGCAAACACGGGCAATGGACACGGCCAAACCATTGGCCGTGTCTCTCCACACAAAAATCCAATAGCAGACACGGGCAAGGGACACGGCCGTGTCTCTCCACAAAAATCTGACAGTAAGAAACACGGGCAGAGGACACGGCTGAGACTGTGACCGTGTCTCTCCCAAAACCAATCCAACACATATAATTTTCCTTGACTTGGCCGTGTCTCTCCTTGCTTTTGGCCGTGTCACTCACAAAATTCAACCCAAACCTAACCAAACCTCTTCTTTTCTCATTAATTCACAACACAATACCAATACACACCAACCATGCACTAAATTCATTAACACAAGTACTAATAAATGTGTTTTAAGTTTGAATATCATATCAAAACATTAATTAAGGTAGTTTGTTCTTACCTTAAGAATCACTCACAAATCTACACACTTTACCTTCCAAGAACTCTTCACCACTTAGCAATCCACTATCTTCACAACCTAATTCAAATTAAATAATAAGATACATGAATTTCAATACAAATATTTTATGTTTTCAACTCCCTTAAGCACAATCATATATCAATTACTCAAATCCCCACTCCTATATTAAATCCTTATTAAACAATTTCAATAATCCTTCATCATCTTCACCAATAACCATTTGAGTCTATACACATCTTTCAATCTTTCACTATCATCATCTTACCATATTAAATACCTCAAAACTCAACTCAATTAATGAAAATCAACTCAAAGAAATGAATACTTACTTGAATATGTTGCCAAATCTTCATCTCTATCTTCAATTCTCTTAGAATCCTTAAGAACTTTGATGTGAAAAGCAACAAAATCACATCTCTCTCTCTTTCTCTCTCTCTCTCTCTCTCTCTCTCTCGTCCAAGCAGCAAGAAGAAGACGAAGAAGAAGGAGCAGAAGATGAAAGAAGTTTCTACTTCTTTCCTTCGTTCTTATCATATATATATATAATAATAATAATAATAATAATAATAATAATAATAACAATAACAATAACAATAATAATAATAATAATAATAATAACACTTTAAATTTCCACCACATAATCTTTCTTTGACTTTCTTCTTCTCTTTTCTTTTTGTCCTTATTATTATTATTATTAATTAATTACACAAATATATATATATACCATTCACTTATCCTACACCATTTTATATCCCTTGTATATGTCTTATATATATTATCTTTATATTTCCCCTATATACATATACATTAAATCCAAATACAACAACAATAACTCCAAAACTCTTAGGGTCTATTCCAGGATATTACAGTTACTCAGGGCATTGTATTAGGCCATGTTGTGTCAAGTAAAGGGATTGAGGTGGATAAGGCAAAGGTAGAGTTGATTGCTAAGTTACCCCCACCTACCTCTGTTAAGGGAATAAGAAGTTTTCTAGGGCATGCAGGTTTTTACCGGAGGTTTATTAAAGATTTTTCTAAAATAAGCCAACCATTGTGTCATTTGCTTGGGAAAGATGTTCCATTTGAGTTTATTACACAATGCATGTAAGCCTTTAATTCCCTTAAGGAAAAATTGACTAGTGCACCTGTAATTGTAGCTCCTGTTTGGTCTTTACCTTTTGAGATTATGTGTGATGCCTCTAATCATGCAGTAGGAGTTGTCCTTGGGCAAAGGGTTGAGAAATTTTTAAGAGTGATCTATTATGCTAGCTTGACCCTAAATAGTGCACAAATGAATTACACAACAACTGAAAAGGAAATGTTAGCTGTTGTTTTTGCCTTAGATAAGTTTAGAGCATATTTAATTGGGTCAAAATTATTGTGCATTCAGATCATGCAGCTCTAAAATATCTTTGGACCAAACAGTATGCTAAACCTCGTCTAATTAGATGGGTGTTATTATTGCAAGAATTTGATTTTCAAATCAAAGATACTAAGGGAAGTGAAAATGTTGTAGCTGATCATTTATCTAGATTACCCTTCTTTGGTGAAAATCTTGCATCTAATAGCATTCATAAAAATCTAGAAGCATTTATTGATGAGCAGTTGTTTATGGTAATGAATGCACCTTGGTTTGCAGATATTGCTAACTATCTTGCTTGTGGTATTTTGCATTCTGACATGTCATTTCAGGAAAAGAAAAGGTTTTTGCACATGAGTAAATTTTATTTTTGGGATGAACCTTACCTATTCCAGATATGCAAAGATGAGATAGTTCGCAGGTGTGTATCTGAGGAAGAACAAATGAGTGTTCTTCAATTTTGTCATGACCTTCACTGTGGTGGTCATTTTGGAGGAAGAAAGACTGCAGAAAAGGTGCTTCAAAGTGGTTTTTACTTGCCTACTCTATTCAAAGATGCTCAAGAATATTATAAGCATTGTGACCGCTGTCAAAGAGTTGGTAACATTGGGAGGAGGAATGAAATGCCCCTTCAATCTTATATTGTTGTTAAACTGTTTGATGTGTGGGGAATAGACTTCATGGGTCCTTTTCCCAAGTTTTTTGGTTATGAGTACATTTTAGTTGCTGTTGATTATGTTTCAAAATGGGTAGAGGCAGTCCCCACCCGTACTAATGATGCTAATGTGGTTGTTAAATTTGTGAAGGAATATATTCTTAGCAGATTTGGCACGCCAAGAGTGATAGTCAGTGATGGGGGAAGTCATTTCTGCAACAAACTTTTTGAGAGATTAATGCACAAATCGGGTGTGAAACACAAGGTGGCGACCGCATACCATCCACAGACTTCAGGACAAGTTGAGACATCCAACAAGCAAATCAAAGGAATTCTGGAGAAAACAGTCAACTTATCAAGGAAGGATTGGGTGACTAGATTGCATGATGCATTGTGGGCATATCAAACTGCTTTTGTAACACCCCTTCCCAGCCTACATGTGTAAGCCAAGTAGAGGCACCACACTATCCTAATGTTGCTACCAATTTTACTTAGTCAAATTTTAGTTCCGATTTTACAGAAATTTTACTAGAGTTTCGCCTAGAAATTTGGGTCCCAAGTGTCGACAAAATTGGTTTTTCTGTTTTTTGAAAACATTTTTACACAAACCAATGTAAATACAAACAAATTCAATATACTCCCAATGATTCCACCTTATACCCTCAACTACATCCTGCAAGAAAAATTCACACTTCTAATCCAAAATAAAGTAGAGATTTATTATTATTACATACCAATAACATACAATATCATATACTGATTCTCAATCTTATTTATACATATACATGCCACAACTAGCTAACTCATAATGGAATCTAAAAGATCTACCCTGAGATATGCTGTGGGTCTGGTCGTCACTTTCCAAGAATTTGCTACTGCTCCGAACCTACGAGTCAAGGAAAACTTAACTCGCTGAGCGTTGTCGCTCAATGGGTACTTTACCAATAAAAATAAAAAGTAACATATGAAAGTATTTGAAATAAAAGGAAATAATTAAATCATAATTTAACCAACCTTGAACCAATAGAAATTATTGTATATTCAGTGTGATATGCTTTTAACAAATGTAAAACCATAAATCAACTCATTTTGCATTACGTAGTTTAACGAAAAATATGGCTTTGGCTCAGGCTCTACTAGTATAGGGAACCATAGCGATAAGGCAGTGGCCCTCACCACTATAACATAAGTGGCCCTCACCACCGATATCAGATCACAGGAATGGCCCTCACCATCCTGGTTATAACCAATGGGCCTCCCCATTGGCTTCAGTGGCCTCACCACTGAATAAAATATCATATCACAATAATGAGCAGTACTGCATGCGTTAGTATAGTGCACCATACCCTTATCTACCACTCCCACTATCCAGTAGAGCATAAATATTAAAATGATTCAATTTAAGTCTCAAACTTCATTTTAGAATGATTCGAGAAATCATTTTAATTCTCATTGCGCTTTGCCATTTATGCCGCGCACCACATTCTTTGGTCAAACCGTTATTCTTTTTCACATATTTAACATCCACAATAAACATATCAAAAATTTCAAAGCATTCCTCAAAAGATCACAAATTGACCAAATGAATAGTGTTGCGGCGAGAAAAATCGGCAAAGCAAAATGGCATTACCAAATGAATAGTAAAATCTGGGTTTTTGTCAAAATTTCAGTCCACTTCAGTCATGCATTTGACCAGGTAAATGATCTTATTTTTGGATAAAATTTTACAGAAAACTTATTTCATATGTTAATTACTTACACGTAAATTTTCGTTGAAAAATTCATTCATTTTCTACCTCAAACAATTGTCACAAAAAGATCCAGAAAGCTGTCTTTTTGGGACCATTTCGGCCCAAACATATGAAATACATAGGATAGTTTATTTTTCTTTTGCACATCAATATGAAGGCTTCTTTATTGGTAAAGTGAAGATTCAAACACTTCCCTTTAATAACTTTTGCATGTTTAACTCAAATCAAACTAATTAAAGTTCATCAACATCAAAAATTCCATAAACCAAAGTTTGTAAGAAAAATAAAATTTCTTTTATGGTAAAGCACCAAACCTTATTCTTTTACTTCCCCTTTTGCTTTTCCTCCTTCTCCTTCCTTAGTCTTTGTTTTTCCTTCAAGAAATTCAAGAACACACCCTTAAACATAAACCTTAACAATTTAGAATAATAAGCTATCCTCCATTTCTTTTCAAACTAAACCCTAATCTAACCTTATTAAACCTTAAAAACCTTGATTCTTTCATTTAATTGATTAATATCATAACTACTTAAAATTTTCCCAAATCCACCCTAAGAACCCTAATCTCCAATCTCCCAATAGTTATATAAACACCTAAAATTGCTACTAGAATTGAATTCTACATACTTGAAAACCTTAAAACTTACCTTGAAAATCAAACTTGGCAAAACTTGGAAATCTTTTGATATTTTCCTATGGTGGCCGAATTTGGAAGTGGGAGAGAGAGAGAGAGTTTGTTCTTCATCTCATTATATATATATAAGGATAATGATGATCGCTTTTGAATGAATGAGTGTTTTCAAACCAAATGTCCACACTTTTCTCTTTCTTCTTTATTATAACTTTTAAATGTCCACTTTTCATTAGCCCAAATGTCTCCTACTTTTATTTATTTAAAAACCCAAGCCCTTAAACTTTCTTTTAATTATATTTTGGCCCCTCCACCATCTTGTGTTGAAATATCTATGGTCTAAGGTGTGAAAAGACCAAAATACCCTCTGGCGATTATTTGTTCGTAACTTTTAACCCGTACAATTCCACGAGGCAAACTATGTATAGTTTTGATCCTCTTGACCTCTACTTTCTATTTTTAAGGTCTATTTTAAGTTTCCAAGTCATTTTGAAAAATTACCAATAAGCCCTCGACTTTTTACAAAATTCCCTTTAGGTCCTTTCTTTGCTCGGGTGTTGCCCGGGCCCCGTTTCTACTGACGATCATTTCATATTTACCCCCTTGATGTCCTCTACTCACTCTTGTGTTTAATTCCTACTTCGGATTCATGTATAATGACCAAAATGTCCCTAGTCAAAATCCCCTATATCTTCCAAACCATGCGTTTTCTGGAAAAACCGTTACGCGTCGTTGTGACCCGATTTTTCTCTATTTTCCATTTTTGGAATCTTTTATGTGCACTATTAAGAACATCCAGTAAGACTTTTGGAAATTATATTTACCTCCCCAAAACTTTTGAAAATTACAGTCACCTCCCCAAAACTTTTTGAAATTACAATCACCTCCCCAACACTTTGCATTTTTCTTCAATTAGGTCCCAGGGGTCCTATAGCCTTATCTGGGGCCGTTGTCAGGAATTATCTTCTCCTTTCCCCTTCTCTCACTGTGCACGTGACTACTATGCAAAAATTAGGTAGGCGAATGTGACAGCTTTCAAGACTCCTTTGGGTATGAGTCCATAACGATTGGTTTTCGGTAAGGCTTGTCATTTACCAGTTGAGTTGGAGCACAAGGCGTATTGGGCAATTAAGACTCTGAACTTAGACTTAGACAAGGCAAAGAGAGAACGTTTTCTGCAACTTTCAGAGTTAGATGAACTGAGGAATGAGGCATATGAGAGTTCAAGGATTTATAAGGATCGCACTAAAGCACTTCATGACAGAATGAGGCATATGGAGATGAGAATTAAAAAGCAAAACTTTCATACCTGGGCTCAATGTCTTTCGCACTTTGATGAAGGGTTAAACCCATATAATGAAGGGTTCCAAGAAGTAAGGATCATCGATAGCACTTTGATCCTTAAGTCTTGCAGTAATGTCCAGCTACACGACATTAAAGAAGCGCTAAATGGGAGGCAACCCATCGGTTTGCATTTCTTTTCATAGTTATAATTTTATATTCAGCAATTTTGATTTTATGTTTGGTTTAAATAAATGGAATGGTGCTTTCATAGGTTTTTATTTTTTTAATGTATTTCAGGGTTAATCAAAGAAGAGGATTGCATTTCTTTAAGATTTAGTGACACAAAAAAAAATATAAAATAAATATAAAATAAAAAAAGCCAAAATGGCAGTGAAGAACACTACCACTTGGCACGACCAAGCCACTGGCCGTGTCAAGCAAACCCAAATTCACCAAATTCACACAGTCCCTGACACGGCCAACAAGCTTGGCCGTGTCACATAGACACAACCAAGCTTCTCCCTATGTCCCTTTTCTTTGTTTTGCAACCCTTTGTTTACAGTGTCAACTCCAAACTCATCAAACACGGCCAAGCTAACCCAAGCTTGGCCGTGTCACTTCAATTTTAAAGTTTAAAAACACGGTTTTAGCATTTTTAGTTAATTTAAATCCCTAGTTTTCTTTTTGTGTCCTTTCTCTCTCTCGACTTTTTCTCTCAAAAACCTCCATTTTTGTTCTTTCAAAGCTTCCAAAATCCCATTAATTCTCAATTTTCTTCACCAAAACTGAAATTAATCTGTTCAATCTTCTTCCTCTCTCATAAAAAATCAATTTAATCTGTTTAAGTTTCAAAATTTTCCAGATCTATCAATATGCCAAGAACAAAGATGGTGTCCCACCACAAGAGGAAGCAACCTCCAACTGCAGCTGCATCTTCATCTTCTTCATCTTTAAAGAGAGCGACTCTTTTGGCTAGGGGTTTCTTTCCGATGAGGTATGTAAGCAATGAATCCCTTAATGCTCTTCATATTAGGGATAATTTTTATAGTTATGTTCAAAACATTGGGTGGGAGAAACTAGTCTCCTTTCGACCTTTGCAATTTCAAGAGCTTACTTTGGAATTTTTAACATCTCTTAAGGTTGAAAGAGATGAACAAAAGATTTGCTCTAGGTTGAATTTTAAATTGCTTGGGAAATCATTTGTAGTTAGTATTGAGCAATTGAATGTTATATTTGGTTTCCATCAACACGGTAAAATAGTAATTTGCTTGGGGAGCATTGGGCTCAGGAACTTATGTGAACAAATCGGCCAAGGCAACTAAATTGAGTAAACCCGCTCTAAGGTATTTGCATCGCTTTATGTCCTGTGGGTTCTTTGCACGGAAGGAAAGCCCAGGTGTAGTGGAACTTAGTGAGCTCTTTTTCTTAGATTGTGCTTGTAATGCAATACCCATTAGTACCGGCTATTGGTTGGCCGATGTTTTTGATAATGTGGCAAACAAAAAGAAGGGGGCTATTTGTATTGGAGGATTGGTTACCACATTGGCGGCAGCCCTTCTTGATGATTTTGACCCAAGTAACTGTCGTATGACTAAAATTTTGGGTAATGATTCATTGGATTTGGCCACACTTGAGAAGATGCATATGGTGGTGAATAGGGGAGGGGCCTATGTGATGGCTTCAGCTGAGCCAGAAGCACCGGGGGGCAGACAAAAGAGAACACGAGTCCATGGGGAGTCCGACTCGGATTATCTTGATTTGGATGAAGATGCTCTGGTCCCGGATAATCAGGAGATACTTAATAGGATAGAGGCACTGGAAAGCAAGGTCGATCGTAACCATGCTGCTGTCTTGCAACAGTTGGACCAAATCAATAGCAACCTTGCTAAGATTCTGAGTCTCCATCCTTCGGCTGCATCATCATCACATCCTCCTTCACCGTAGATCAAATTGGCTCTAATCTTTTGAGAGAATTCCTTAATTTCTTGTCTTTAGTTATATCATATTTTTGTTGTTATTTTTCATTTTTGTTTTTAATGTTAACATTTTATATTTTGGATATTTTATTTTATATATTGTATTTTGTTTTTGAACAATTGCTGTTTGTGATGAAAAGGTAGAGTTTGCCTCACAAGGGAACGATGGAAAACAGGTTGTACCTTCATTCTTTTTCTTTATTATCCTTGTTTCCATTGAGGACAATGTAATTTATAAGTGTGGGTTAATCTTTAAGCTTTCCTTTAATTCTTGTTTTGTTTGTCTTTGTGTGTTATATTGTGCGTTGTGCATGGCATAATTGTTGGAAACTTATTGTCTTTTCTGTAATTCTAGCATTATATTTGAGCCTTTAGTATCAGCATAGAGATTAGCATTTTAATTCATTTAGGATCAATTTTCGCATTCTGCAATTTATGACATATAAATCTTTGAGAACCCACCCTTTGTGAGTTTTGAGCCTCATAGATTGAATATTATTGTCAATTAATTTTCTTTTCTTAAGTGTGCACCTTCATGATTTTGCATCTCTAGAGCTTACTTTTGCATACTAATTGAACTCACATTATGATTTCATCTCAAGTTTAAAATGATGAAGCCAAATTAGGATTATCTCTTTAGCTTAAAAATACCTCCCTTAATTATGAATTCCTTAGTGAGCCAAGTTGAACCTTTGACTTTTTCTTGATTGATCAACACAATTCACAACTCAACATTTTCCTATTATCATCATACCTGCATTAAGGAATGGAGTTTCTTATAATATGACAATAGGGTGGTTTAATTCATAAGTGTGGGGTAAGCAAATAAAATAAATAAATAAATAGTATTGCTTTAGTAAGATTTGGGGCTGAAATGCATACTTTGCACATTGTATTTGACTAAGAGTCAATTATTCTTTTCCTCTACATTTTAAGCTAGATGTTCCATGCAATTTTATATTTTGTATATATATATAATATAAAAGAAAAAAAAAGAGAAGATATATATATATATATATACAAAATTCATATATTTTCTAGCATTAATCATCAAAGAGGAATGTCGACTCATGTACTTTTCTTTAAGTATACAAGTATGTGCAATGATCAAGGGTTGGTGAATGTGCCATTTGAGGGAGTTATGAGTTTCTTAGCAAAAGTATTGTCTAATTTAGATACTCCATTTCTTGATGTTCCAACTTAAATGACTTTTCTCACACCTTCACCTTAACCCCATTACATCCAAATAAAAGACCTTCAGATTATTTCTTGAGAAAATCAGTGAGAGAGATTGGATAATTAAGCAAGTTTATGGCAATATGCAGTCATAAGTGGTTTGAGTGAATTAACCTTTGAAATTGAGTGAAACACTTAGATGAGAGATGAGATTTGTTATGTCTGGATTAATGAATGAGTTAAGAAAATCTTGATTGAAGTAAATTGCAATTATTTATGGCTGAGTCTTAAAGGATTTCATCTTATATACTTGAATTATAGTTAAGGTTGTTTGAGTTTTTAATTTATGCCATGTGAATTTGCTTGAGGACAAGCAAAGTTTTAAGTGTGGGGTAGTTGTTTTATTAGTTTTTGTCATAGAATTGTATCTTATTTATTATGATTATTATTGTTTTCTTCAGGTATTTTGGTAGTTTTAATCTGTTTATTTAGTGATTTTATTAATTTTGGTAATTTTAATTTATTCCAGTGTTTGTCATTTTTACCCTAGTTTTTAGTTTGTGTTTATGTATTTTTGGTTAATGTTTCATTTGATTCTTGTTTAAAGTTTGTTTCAAGTGTTTGTTTTAGGTTAATATGCAGAATATTTCCTTGGAAGAAAGAATAGCATGAAACAGCAAGACACGGCCAAGCCACTGGCCGTGTCTCACCTTAAGGGCAAAACCAAGGAACCAAGAGAGGAAGGAAAATTTGGCAGAAGCTGACACTGGCAGGTGACACGGCCAAGCCACTGGCTGTGTCACATGACACAACCACAAGCTTGGCCATGTCCCATACTTAGCCAAGGAAGAAGACCAAAGAAAGAAGAGCAAAGAATGAAGAGAATCAGTAGGTGACACACTCAGGTGACACGGCCAAGCCACTGGCCGTGTCACACTCAATTCCACAGAAGCAAAGATGAAAGATTACACAGAAGCTGACACATCCAGGTGACACGGCCAAGCCACTGGCCGTGCCACATGACACGGCCACAAGCTTGGCCGTGTCACTCCATGGGACTAAGGGAAGAAAGAAAACACGGATTTTGAGTGAGGGTTTCGTATGAATAAGAGGATTAGGGATTTTGAAATGGGTTACACAATTTATCATCCGTCAAACATAAACTTTTGAGCTTCTATTCATTTTCTTTTGGAATTTTGATTATACTTTCATGCAAACAGTCTAGATTAAATTAGTTTTAGCCACTGCAATGTTCTTCTAGCAAAGATCTGAATAAGAGATTCTTCAGAAGCTAAAGAAAGTTTGTAATTTGGTTTTGTTCTCAAACTCTATCTCTTAAGTTTCATTGGAATTGTATTCATGAATTCTATTATGTCTAAATTAATTTCTTTGAATTTTAATGAGATGAATCTGTTTGATAGCATTATTATGAACTAATTTGATCTAGTCTAGGGTTTGTATGGATCTACTATGATTGTATGAAATGGTTATTGCTCTTAACTGAATTATTTCTTTAGCCTTAATTTAATGGATTACTGTTAATATATAATTGATTGGCCACCAATTATGTGTTTGTGGTATTAGATGAAGGATTGAGAAATGAAGTTTAATGCTGGAACAATTCAATTAGGGATTTAGGTGAATTAGAAATATAACCTAAGAAAAGGATCAATTCAATTGTAACAAGAATATTTGAAAGAGGTTTGAATGCGAGAGCTTATTTCCTTGATTCGATTAATTAAGTTGGTTGAAATCTGATCTTTGAAATTAAATTGGTTGAGAGGAATAGCCGTTCATACATATAAGTTAGTAGAGAAGTGCAAACCCTAGACCTTTCTATTAAGTGAATCAATATATCAGCTTAGTTTACTTTCATTGTTTTAAATTCCACTCGATCTGTCTTCATTAGTTGTTAGCAATTTAAATTTATTGATAATTTGTTATTTACAATTTGATAATCAATTAGCTTATCTAGCTTCCTTGTGAGATGACCTTGAGGTGTTCGCCAAGATACTACAACAGCCTCGTATACTTGCGAGTGTAGTTCTAGTAGTGTTATGTAGAGCGCAACAATTTGTTTTTGAGTTCTAAGATTCTATGCTAGATGTGTATGTGGGGTTATAGATGTAATATTTGATCCATGGGTTCCACATCATGTTTACTACATCTGGGACTTGTCTGGGCTGATTATTTATAGTTTCTATTTTAACTGCATTTAAAATCTACATCTGACCTTGCAAAGTGAGATTAAAATCCCACCAACCTTTAAGTTGGCCAGTGAACCCAGTAATAATGCTCCTTGCAATAACATCAAAAGAATTACCTTTAGCTTTAGAAGCAACTGAATACATAGTCATATAATGCATGACATTTTTTATTTGGTATTCTGATAAGCCATAAATGTTCCATTCAACTATTGATGTACCATCATAAGATACATAGTTGAAGGATGGATCTTCGTACTAGAGATTTATAGGTGAAGGCCTGGGATAATAAGGCTTCATTATCATGGATGAATTGGGTTTAGGATAAACAATCCTATTAACCTTATTGATATCCTTTAGATCTCCAGGTGTACTGATATTAGTACAAGATTTGAACATATCTTCTACATTATTAGCAAATAGCTCAGAAGATTGAGTCTTAGAATTAGACTCTTGAATCTCAAAATTAGATTCATTATCTGATTGAATCTTAGAATTAGATTCATCATCAAATTCAGATCTTCTTCTTAAAGGAGCAACTATGACAGCTGCCTTTTTTCTTTCCTTCTTTTAGTCCTAATGAGAATAATCTTTTGACAAGCTTATCGACCATTTCTTCATCATATTTACCCATTTTAATTTTTAATCTTTTTGACTCCATGGGTTTGAACAAAACTTTCTTTTCAATAGAGGGAGTAGAAGTAGAAGCAATATCTTTCTAAGAAACTAGCTCAGATTTTAAATTAGATATTTGAGTTTCTACCTTCTTACCAACTATCTATAAATTAGATAGTTCGATCTCTATTCTGTCCACCTGACTACCAATTGACTGTAAAGTCAGATTAATAAAGTTATGTAGATGGACGATTCCATCTGGGTTAGAGTCTGCCAGCTTATAAGGTGAACATATAACTAATTTATCATCCAATTTAAGTTGTAAATCAACGATAGGTGGATGAACACTTCTGATTGTTTTATTGGTGACAGTAGTATGATTTTGATAAGTGGTCTCTAAAGAAATGAGAGACTTTAAGTCTTGAAAATTAGGAACATATCTTCCTAAATAAGGAAGAATTTTGATCAAAAATTCCTCAAAAATTTTGATCTCCTCCTTTCTTATGATATAAGAAGAATTTATAATGAAAATCTAGTTTCTCCTTTGGGGTGAATTTCATTTCAAACCATTTTTCAAAAGTAGACTTGTATTCTTCAGTTATCAATACTATAAGATTTAATTTATCATGTATGATACTGGCTCGATCATAGCCCATGTCTGAAGGAGTCGGGCTTTGTGGCCTTTCCTCTTCATACACTGGTTGAGCTATATTTTCTTATGTTCTGTTTATTGCTAAGACCAAATTAGATCTAGGAATAGAAGCCATTGGGACTAAAGCTGCAATTGAAGGACTAGAATAAGCCCTATAAGAACTGATATAAGTTCTTTCATCATAGGAAAATGATTTTCTTGATGGTGCCCCAGCAAATCTATTTTTGGCAAAGAATATTTCCATATTGCCATCCTTTTCCACTACTTCTTGGATATCCCCAGATTCTTCCTTTTTTATAGGGACTACTTGTTCCAGTAACCATCTTTCAGGTAAGTTAAGCTGATTCCAAGAAATAGTTTTAGGAACTATAAGATTACCTTTTGACAAATTAGTTAAAAATAAGGTAGTAGTTCCTTTCGGATTGATTAAATTGCTAGAAGATTCCCTCAAATTAGGGACAATTGTATTCATCACTTTATAACATATCCTGTAAATAAGGATAATGTTCTTAGATCCAGATATCATATCATAACCTTCAGTCTTAATATTGAGAATGAGTACACTCAATAAGTGCAGATCTAATAAAGATAAAGTGAAATTTGGAAAGCAAGAGAAATAGACAGGTCCATCACAAAGAGAAGATTCCACAACTCCTAATAAGGAATCATGAAACCTATTACGCCTTTTATCTCAGACGCACAAGACTGCTAATGTGTCTAAGCCAAGTCTGGTTGTAACACCCATATACCCCGTATACGTACACTACATACTACTACACCTGTAATATACGTATACTGAATGCAGGAGTGCCACGGTTTATATTAGATAACCCAATTTTTCTCTTCTGCAATAATATAAGAAAACTTAAAACACTTCATATTATATTATAAACTATACTAGATAAAACATTAATTCATTATGCAGCAGAAAATGTAGTGGCATTTACATATATAAATACATCAAAATCCATGTTTACAAAACATAAAGTTTATACATGTTTGGCAGTTTGTCTCTGATCTTTAAGCCAAAATCAACACTTCAAAGTCTAGACTCGACTTGGTCTAGCTGAACTCTCCGGTTCTACCCTGTCACCTGCGCGATGAACCACAATTGCGCTAAGCCATAGGCTTAGTGGTACAAACCACAATAACAATATGCTTTAATGCAATGTCAATGTCATACTTTCAAGCAATAGAGATCATATTCAAAAATGCTATATTTCATAACATTACATTACATTATCTTATTTAATTGTTTTACCATTTATGATTCACATTGAAACAAAGACAAGCATGGGCCCAAGAAGGATCTAATATGTTATTCAAATTTTAGAGTTACTGCTTTGGTTCATAATCACATTCATCAAGCCCGTAGGCGATATATATATCTATCCATGGATAATGTAACAGACCCAGTCTCTTGGACCTCAACCTGGCTAGACCCTAGGGCCCCAGTATCTTGGTCCTCAACCCGGCTAAACTGTTACTATTTTTGAGGCTTATGACCCGGTCTTTTCACCTCAAAAATATTATTTTTCATATTTATTAGCTGGGCTCGGCTTACGGCCCGGTCATTTCACCTGCCCAGCAATTCATAAGCATGTCGCCAAACCTAGAACTTTGAAAATTGAATAACATACTAGGCACACAATTAATTCATTTATCTCATTACCAATCTCTTTCACAATTCATTTCTCATAATCAAACCAGGCAACCATGCCCCAATTATTTCATTTGCATCATTATAGCCAACAACAATGGCTGCAAATCTCATCATTAAAGTATACATAATCAATTGCGTTAGACATACATTTTGAATGATCATCATATCTTTCACATTATGCAAATCATAACATTAATCAAATGTATTAACAATGTAATAAATTACTTAACACATTTATAACCAAATGTGTTAAGTCTCAAAGTCATGTAAATATATGCAACCATATAAGTTTGTACTTACCTCAAAAGCAACTCACACCAATCTAAACACTTCCTCTTCCAAGAATCCTCCAACGCTTGGATTAGGGCAACTCAATCTTTTCAAAACCTAATCCAAAAGTGATAATACACACTCACTTAAAGATACACATACCATCAACAATCAAACACCCAACTCAAAACACAAACTTAGAAGAAAACCAAAGAATCAAGTGGAGAACTTACCAAAAGTGATGAAAACTCTTAGATTTCCAACTTGATCACTTGAAACATCCTTCAATCTTGAGTTTGGAAAGACAAAATCTCACTTTCTCTCTTGCTATGGAGCTAGCTGGCCAAGAAGAAAAGAAAAGAAGAAGAAGATGAATAGAGAACAACAAAGTGAACACTCAACTCTTCTTTCAACCACTAAAACTCCCTTTAATTCTCAACCAAGCAATTTATTAATATAATATTCATAAAAATCTTCATCCACTTCCTTTAATTTCCATTTCAATTAATTAAAATTAATTATTTCTTCTTTGACCACCCATTTCTTTGACTTGTATATGTTGTATATATCTCATATATACAACATATACACTCTTCTCTTTACCTCTTTTCTCTTTCCACTTAAACATATACATTTAATCCAAATACAACAATAAATATTCCAAAACTTTTAGGGTATACTTTGGGATATTACAATTCTCCCCCTCTAAAAAGAAATTTCATCCTCGAAATTACCTGATTTCAATTCTGAAACAGCTGGGGATACTGATCTCGCATCGCTTGCTCACTCTCCCAAGTTACCTCTTCCTTCACATGATTCTTCCAAAGAACTTTTACAAGTGGCACTTTATTATTTCTCAACTCTTTCACTTTACATGCCAAAATAACCACTGGTTCTTCTTCAAAAGTTAGATCCGGACTCACCTCAATAGATTCAACAGACAGAACATGAGATGGGTCTGATCTGTACCTCCGCAGCATAGAAACATGGAAGACATTGTGAATTCTATCCAACTTAGGCGGCAAAGCAATTCGATAAGCAACTGGTCCCACTCTCTCCAATACCTCATAAGGTCCAATAAAATGAGGACTTAGCTTCCCTTTACGGCCAAATCTCAAAATCTTTTTTCAAGGAGACACTTTCAGAAAATACTTTATCTCCAACATTGAACTCTATGTCTCTCCTCTTCAAATCTGAATAAGATTTCTGCCGATCTAAAGCTGCTTTCAACCGATCCCGAATTATCTTCACTTTCTCTTTTGTTTCTTTAATCAAATCAGGACCAACCAATTTACCTTCTCCAACTTCATTCCAACATAGAGGCATTCTGCATCTTATACCATACAATGCCTCATAAGGTGCCATTTTAATACTAGACTGATAACTATTGTTATAAGCAAATTCCATTAATGGAAAAAATCTATCCCAACTTCCAGAGAATTCAATGACACGGCTTCTCAACATGTCCTCTAAAATCTGTATCACTCTTTCTGACTGCCCATCTGTCTGCGGATGAAAAGCAGTGCTAAAGTGCAATCGAGACCCAAAGCACCATGTAAACTTTTCCAAAATCTCGAAGTAAACCGGGGATCTCGATCAAACACTAAAGAAATTGGGACTCCATGTAACTTTACTATCCCACTGATATATACAACTCAGCCAACTTCACAAGAGAATAGTCCATCCGAACTGGAAGAAAATGAGCTGTCTTTGTCAACCGATCAACAATCACCCAGATAGCATCATGCTTCTTTTGAGTCAATAGCAAACCAGTCACAAAATCCATTGTCACTCGCTCCCATTTCCATTCACTCACTGATAAAGGTTGAAGCAACCCAGTTGGAACTTGGTGCTCGGCCTTTACTCTCTGGAAAGTGAGACACTTGGATACAAACTCTGCTATGTCTCTCTTCATACCTGACCACCAATAATGTTGCTTCAAATCATGATACATTTTAGTACTCCCAGGGTGCACCATGTAAACTTTTCCAAAATCTCGAAGTAAACCGGGGATCTCGATTAAACACTAAAGAAATTGGGACTCCATGCAACTTCACTATCCCACTGATATATACAACTCATCCAACTTCTCAAGAGAATAGTCCATCCGAACTGGAAGAAAATGAGCTGTCTTTGTCAACCAATCAACAATCACCCAGATAGCATCATGCTTCTTCTGAGTCAATGGCAAACCAGTCACAAAATCAATTGTCACTCGCTCCCATTTCCATTCAGGCACTGATAAAGGTTGAAGCAACCCTGTTGGAACTTGGTACTCGACTTTTACTCTCTGGCAAGTGAGACACTTAGATACAAACTCCGCTATGTCTCTCTTCATACCTGACCACCAATAATGTTGCTTCAAATCATGATACATTTTAGTACTCCCAGGGTGCATAACAAAAACCGATTGATGTGCTTCTTCCAAAATAATCTTTCTCAATCTTGCATCATCAGGAACACACAATCTATCCTTGAACCAAAGGCTACCATCTTTTCTCATATAAAAGTCTAGGTTCTCTCCTTTCTGGCAACCCGAAACAATCTTCTGAATTTTCTCATCAGCCAATTGAGCCTCTTTAATCTGATCCAACAACACCGATCTCAAATGCAATTGAGCTAACAAGGCTCTATCATCACATGATTCAAAACTAGCATGCAACGCTCTCAACTCAACAAGCAACGAGAGCGAATAAACAGTCAAACCTGCCAAAGACTTCCGACTCAAGGCATCCGCAACAACATTTGCCTTACCAGGATGATAATCAATCAAACAGTTGTAATCTTTGATCTGCTCCAACCATCGCCTTTGCCGAAGATTAAGCTCTCTCTGAACCCCCAAATATTTCAAACTCTTATGATCCGTGTAAATGAAACACTTCTCCCCATATAAGTAGTGCCACCAAATCTTCAAAGCAAAAACTATAGCTGCTAACTCCAAATCATGCGTCGGATAATTAAGCTCATGCGGCTTCAACTGCCAAGAAGCATAAGCTATGACTTTACCCTCTTGCATCAAAACACAACCTAAACCATTATGTGAAGCATCACTGTAAATCACATATGGTTTATCTTCCACAGGCAAAGTAAGAACAGGAGCTTGAGTCAACATTTCTTTCAATTGCTCAAAGCTTTCTTGACACTGGTCTGTCCACACAAATCTAATTCCCTTCCGAAGTAATCTGGTGAGTGGAGTAGCTATCAAAGAAAAACCTTTCACAAACCGTTGATAATAGCCTGCCAAACCCAGAAAACTTCTAACTTCAGTCACAGACTTCGGTGGACTCCAATTCAAAATAGCCTCAACTTTACTCGGATCAACTCTTATACCATCTGCTAAACTATATGACCGAGAAAAGTCACTTGATCAAGCCAAAACTCACACTTCGATAGCTTAGCATACAATTGCTTCTCTCTCAAGGTCTGCAATACAATCCGCAGATGCTTGTCATGATCCTCTTCATTACACGAATACACGAAAATATCATCAATGACGACCACCACAAACTGATCTAGATAGGGCCTAAACACCCTATTCATCAAATCCATGAAAGCTGCAGGTGCATTCATCAATCCAAAAGGCATCACTAAAAACTCATAATGCCCATATCTTATGCGGAAAGCTGTCTTAGGAACATCTTCAGCTCTGACTCTCAACTAATGGTACCCTGATCTCAAATCAATCTTGGAAAACACTGCTGCTCCCTTCAACTGATCGAAGAGATCATCTATCCTAGGCAAAGGATACTTATTCTTGATAGTCACCTTGTTCAATTGCCTATAATCGATGCACAACCTCAAAGTACCATCCTTCTTCTTCACAAACAAAATAGGTGCTCCCCACGGAGAAACACTAGGGCGAACAAACCCTTTATCCAACAACTCCTGCAACTGCACCTTCAACTCTCTCAACTCAGCAGGTGCCATTCGATAAGGAGTAATAGAGATGGGAGTGGTACCAGACAACAAATCGATACCAAACTCAACCTCTCTCTCAGGGGGTAACCCTGGCAACTCCTCCGGAAAAACATCTGGAAATTCCGCAACTGTGGGTATATTATCAAGTTGAGAACCCACTACTCTGGTATCCACAACATGAGCAAGATAAGCATCGCACCCTTTTCTAATCAACATTCTAGCTGCAACAACTGAAACAAACAAGGATGCAAGTTGCCTCTGTTCACTAGATACCATCACACTTCTACCATCATTGGTTCTCAGGGTAACACACTTCTTTTGACAGTCTACCATAGCTCCATGCTTAGACAACCAATCCATACCTAAAATCAAATCATACTCCTTAAAAGGCATTTCAACCAAATCACCAAGAAACTCCTCACCTTGCACCACAACTGAACTATCACGATGCACCTTGCTAACTACCACACTATGCCCTAAAGGATTTGTCACCAAGACATCAAATCCTAAGGACTCTGAATGCAATTCAGACACAGGCAAGATAGATGCACTTATGTATGAATGAGTAGATCCTGGATCAATCAAAGCAAGAACTGAAATGCTAAATAAAGAAAATGCACCCACAATAATTGCTGAAGCATCCGGTTGCCTCTGCACCACATACACTCGTTGAGAAGACCCAGCCTCATCTGGCCTATTGCCTCCAGATGTAGAGCCTCCTCTCTGACTAATCTCAGGTCGACCACCTCTACTAACACCTCTGCCACTTTGACCTCCTCTCACACTAGGTCGAGGAACTGCAGAATCTGCCTGCCTATGCTCCTTCATCTCAGGACAATCTTTAATGAAATGGTCAGGCGATCCACATCTGAAACCCATAGTTGATCCACTAATCTTCCAACAAACACCCCCATGTATCCTACCACAATGGACACATGTAGGTGGAGTAGACCTCTGAACCACTGGAGTCGGAGCACTAGCTACAGAAACTGTAGGTCTCGGTCTCTGCCTCTGATACTGAACTGACCTACCCGACTGCCTCTGGCTCCTACTGACTCTCAGAACAAAACTTCCTCGGCCTCTCTTCATAGACGAAGACCCTGCCTCAAACTAGGATCTCCTAACTATGGTCTCCACTTCAGTAACAGCTACTGCAATAGCCTATGCTCTCTCAACACTTTTGGCTGCTGCAACAAGCTGGGAAAGATCCTGATACCGGGAACCAACAATAATACACATAATAGAGGGCCTTAACCCTTCCTCAAATCTCCTACACCGGTCAATCTCATCTGAAATAATCCCCCCGGCATAATGACTCAACTGGATGAACTCTACCTCATACTCTGTCACAGTCCGGTTATCATGTCTCAGATTCAGAAATTCCATCTTCTTGACATCCTTATACTCCCTCGGAGTATATTTCTACTCAAACTCCCGCAGAAAATCACTATAAAACAAAGTCAGTGGATCATCCATAGCATGAGGAACCGTCTTCCACCAATCATAAGCATCTTTCTGCAGAAGGGATCTAGCATAATCAAACTTCTCTTTAAGAGTGGCTTGCAACTGGATGAATAGCCTCTAAACTCTATCCAACCACTGCTCAGCTACTGTAGGATCTGTAGTACCAAAGAAATCTTCAGCCCCAAATTTCCTCAATTTATCATAATGCCTCACCGGTACTTGTGGCTTTGGTGGCAGTGGCTGCACTGGAGCTTGCCTCAACAATTCTACCACATGCCGTAACCAAACTGGCGGAACCTCATCAGTAGCTGATCTCTCTTGTACAGGAGCAGGTGCCTCTCCAGCTCTCTCAATCCTAGCTCCATCTCTACCCTCTTCAGGAGCTACACTCTCAGCACTACCTTTTATGGACTAGCGTGACTGAGACGCCATCACTACCTATATCTGCAAACACAGCAGAATATACCTCATCAAATATCAGAGACTGCCAATACCAAAACATGTATCTTATTTAAAAATCACATTTTAAAATCAAAATTTTCTTTTTCTTACAATTTACCTGGGTTGAGAATCTCAAACCTAGGCTCTGATACCAAAACAGATGTAACACCCCTATACCCCGTATACGCATACTACATACTACTATACCTGTAATATACGTATACCAAATACAGGAGTGCCACAGTTTATATTAGATAAGCCAATTTTTCTCTTCTGCAATAATATAAGAAAACTTAAAACACTTCATATTATATTATAAACTATACTAGATAAAACATTTATTCATTATGCAGCGGAAAATGTAGTGGTATTTACATATATAAATACATCAAAATCCATGTTTACAAAACATAAAGTTTATACATGTTTGACAGTTTGTCTTTGATCTTTAAGCCCACAATCAACACTTCAAAGTCTAGACTCGACTCGGTCTAGCTGAACTCTCCGGTTCTACCCTGTCACCTGCGCGATGAACCACAATTGCGCTAAGCCATAGGCTTAGTGGTACAAACCACAATAACAATATGCTTTAATGCAATGTCAATGTCATACTTTCAAGCAATAGAGATCATATTCAAAAATGCTATATTTCATAACATTACATTTTATTATCTTATTTAATTGTTTTACCATTTATGATTCACATTGAAACAAAGACAAGCATGGGCCCAAGAAGGATCTAATATATTATTCAAAGTTCAGAGTTACTGCTTTGGTCCATAATCACATTCATCAAGCCCGTAGGTGATATATATATCTATCCATGGATAATGTAATAGACCCAGTCTCTTGGACCTCAACCCGGCTAGACCCTAAGGCCCCAGTATCTTGGTCCTCAAACCGGCTAGACTGTTACTATTTTTGAGGCTTACGACTCGGTCTTTTCACTTGCCCAGCAATTCATAGGCATGCCGCCAAACCCAGAACTTTGAAAATTAAATAACATACTAGGCACACAATTAATTCATTTATCTCATTATTAATCTCTTTCACAATTCATTTCTCATAATCAAACTAGGCAACCATGCCCCAATTATTTCATTTGCATCATTATAGCCAACAACAATGGCTGCACATCTCATCATTAAAGTATACATAACCAATTGCATTAGACATACATTTTGAATGATCATCATATCTTTCACATTATGCAAATCATAACATTAATCAAATGTATTAACAATGTAATAAATTACTTAACACATTTATAACCAAATGTGTTAAGTCTCAAAGTCATGTAAATGTATGTAACCATGTAAGTTTGTACTTACCTCAAAAGCAACTCACACCAATCTAAACATTTCCTCTTCCAAGAATCCTCCAACGCTTGGATTAGGGCAACTCAATCTCTTCAAAACCTAATCCAAAAGTGATAATACACACTCACTTAAAGATACACATACCATCAACAATCAAACACCCAACTCAAAACACAAACTTAGAAGAAAACCAAATAATCAAGTGGAGAACTTACCAAAAGTGATGAAAACTCTTAGATTTCCAACTTGATCACTTGAAACATCCTTCAATCTTGAGTTTGGAAAGAGAAAGTCTCACTTTCTCTCTTTCTATGGAGCTAGCCAGCCAAGGAGAAAAGAAAAGAAGAAGATGATGAATAGAGAAAAGCAAAGTCAACACTCAACTCTTCTTTCAACCACTAAAACTCCCTTTAATTCTCAACCAAGCAATTTATTAATATAATATTCATAAAAATCTTCATCCACTTTATTTAATTTCCATTTCAATTAATTAAAATTAATTATTTCTTCTTTTGACCACCCATTTCTTTGACTTGTATATGTTTTATATATCTCATACATACAACATATACACTCTTCTCTTTACCTCTTTTCTCAATTTGAATTACTCCTACATGAAGAAATTTGAATTCTCTTGATGCTTCTGGATTAGTCTTTCAGATAAAAGTCTGAAAGAGCTAAAACCTTCATGGATTGGAACATCATATTCTACAGTCTTTATAGCATAATCAGACTTAAAAAGAAAATTATTAGTTTTATAAATAGAAGAATGAGAGACAGAAGGTAGCTTCCAATCATTTAAATCTTGATTTGTATCGTCCATCAACAAAATTTCTTTATTTCCTTTTAAACTAGAAGTTTTGGATAAAGAAGCTTCATTTTTTAATCTAACAAACAATTTTAAGATTCAATTAGATAATGAATCTAATTCTGATATTCAAGAGTCTAATTCTGAGACTCAATATTTTGAATTATTTGTTTATAATTTAAAAGAAATATTTAAATCTTGTACTATTATTAGTACTCCTGGAGATTTAGATCAGATTATGATGCGGAACCCCAGCCTATAAAGAGACTAAAAAGCCAACACACAATGGATATGGAACAAGAAGAAGATTAGAATTTACAACCTATTGAACCCCCAAATGACTAATGCAATTGGAAACGCAAATAATTGGTTGATTTAAGAAGATCAAGAATAGAAATTTGCTAAGTTGTAAAGACCTTGATGAAATTCAATTCTTGTTGCAATAGAGAATTAAACAAGTAGTCTTGAAACTGCCTCCATGAAATATCATCCCCAAAACCCCAGCCAATAGCCCCTTTTATAGGGATTTTACAGCAAAAAGAAGAAACCCTAAAAATACTTGTATGGGCCAAAGTAAATAAGGAGCATAATTGGGCCTAAATTAGGCTAAACTTAACAAACTTAGACCCAACAATTTAAATCCAAATAACTAAAACCAAAAAAAGGTATAAAACACTAAAATATAAATTAAACTCATCCAAAATGGCCCACATCACAAAAAAGACCCAAAACAAGTCCCAATGCACTCAAGCTTAATGCAAGTCTTCTAGCCCAATTTTTTTTGACATATTTGGGCTCTTCAAAACTTCAATATATGGTTTTCATATTTAGACAACCCATAATCAACATGTTTTTGCAAGAAAACTTGAAGTTGCTCTTTGAGTCTCTTAGCTCGAGATCTAGTAATTGGTCCACCAAAACTTTCAATATTTGGAATCAACCCTCAATTGTTTCCTTTTCTTCCTTGACCATTATGGACTGCATTTGCATCACTTATTCTCACATCATTCCTTCCTTCCTCAAAAGGATTCGTTCTCGAATCTGAATCAAATTCAAAAGGAGAAATCAGAAACATTGAATGTAGCACTTACATTATACTCAACTAGCAAGTCTATCTTGTAGGCATTGTCATTGATGCGTTCCAACACTTGGAATGGCCTATCGCCTCTTGGATCAAGCTTTGACTTCCTTTTTTGTGGAAATCTCTCCTTTTACATGTGCACCCAAACCCATTCTCTCGGTTCAAAAACAATATGTCTTCGTCCCTTATTAGCCTTTTGTGCATACATATGATTCTTCCTCTCAATATGCTCATATGCCTTCTCATGTATTACTTTAACCATTTTTGTCTTCTACTTTCCATCTAAGCTAGTACGCTCACTCAAAGGTAAAGGCATTAAATCTAGCACAGTTAATGGATTAAAACCATACACAATTTCAAATGGTGAAAAACCTATGGAAGAATGTATAGTATGATTACATGTAAGCTCAATGAATGGCAAACAATCCTCCCAAGTTCTCAAATTCTTACCAACAATTGCACGCAACATGGTTCCTAAAGTCCGATTTACTACTTTAGTTTGTCCATCAGTTTGGGGATGACATGTAGTAGAAAATAAAAGTTTGGTGCCTAATTTTCCCCACAATACTCTCCAAAAGAGATTTAGGAACTTAACATCTCTATCAGAAATAATGGTTCTTGGTACACCATGAAGCCAAACCACTTCTCTAAAAAAAAGATCAGCAATATTTATTATATCACCAGTCTTATGGTAAGCAATAAAATGAATCATTTTACAAAATCTATCCACTACCACAAATATGTTATCTCTGCCCCTCCTACTCCTAGGAAAACCTAACACAAAATCCATAGATATGTCAGTCCAAGGTTCAGTAGGTACAGGCAAGGGTGTATACAAACCATGAGGCATAGACTTAGATTTAGCTTGTTTACATGTTATACATCTGGCACAAACTTTTTCAACATCCCTTCTCATATTTGGGCAATAAAAATGTTCACCAAGCATATCAAAAGTCTTTTATACACCAAAGTGTCCCCATTAACTTTCCACTATGTGACTCCTGAACAAGCAACTCTCTAATAGAACATGTAGGAATGCATAATTGTTTATTCCTAAAAAGAAATCCTTCATGCCTATAGAACCTATTAAATGTAACATGTTCACAAGCTTTATACACATTACCAAAATTAGCATCATTAGCATACAATTCTTTCAAATGCTCAAATCCAAGTAACTTAGAGCTAAGCATAGAAATCAATGCATACCTTCTTGAAAGTGCATTAGCCACAACATTGTCCTTTCCTTGCATGTACTTGATCATATATGGAAATGTCTCAAGATACTCCATCCACTTGCATGCCTCTTGTTTAATTTCCCTTGTCCCTTTAGGTACTTGAGTGATTGATGGTCACTATGTATCACGAACTCCTTAGGCAGCAAATAGTGTTCCCACACATTAAGAGCTCTCACCAATGCATAGAATTATGTGAGCGGGGATTTTTGCCCCCACTCCCGGTGGAAATATTCTTGCGACTTCGGCACTGTTTAGGCTCAGGGCCTTAGAGAACACGGACCTAGGTCTGGAGAAAATGGAGTCGTCACCCGGACGAGCCGAGAAAAAATAAATGGGTGGATGACTCGATTCCTAAGGAATCCCCAACCCCCTAATGGGTTCGAAAAGTTGGGTACGTGTAGGGAAGGTGAGAAATGGCCCAGTACCCCCACAACGCCCAGTTCGTTGGAACCAGCCTCCTTTACAGGTCTTAATATTATAAAATTCTTAAGTATAACAATATTATCCATATTACACTCAATAATTAAAATAAAGCATCGATATATTAAAAATCAAAACAATGTCCAAGCAAAACAAATAAATGGACACCCATCCGAAGATGGAAACATGTCCTTACATCCCATGCCTAAATAGGACACCCACCAAAAGGTAGAAACATGTCCTTTACATTTAGACTTCGGGTCTTCACCCTTTGTAAATGGATCTTCATCCTTTGAGATCGGGTCTTCACCCTTGGAACATGGATCTTTATCCATTGGAGGTCGAGTCTTTACCCTGGCTTCAGCTCTTTTAGCTGAACTGATCTTTTGTCTTTTGAATCTTCATTCTTTTGAGAGTTCTAATGTTCCATTCTTTTGTTCTTCCTTTTTGCAAAAATTCAGCTATTTTTAATTGGACCTTATATCCTCTCCGTGCCCCCTGCATAGGCTCAAACCTATGATTTTTTTTATGCGGGCTCTGATTGATGTTTTTGCCGTCTAGTTCATCGAACAAGCACGTATTTCTTCTTTTGCAAAATGACTGGAGCTTCCACAAGCAATGGGCTTTCCATGCCTCCCTGATTTGATATCTTCTTTTGATTCTTTACTTCATAGAGTGTTTGCTGTTCACTTTGATAAAGAATAGACAATAAAAGACAAGAAAGTGTGATGTGATATGCTCATGTATGCATGATATGCATGAATAATACTTACAGTCATTCCATCGACTCACAGGCCGAGGTGATGAGCAGAAGTGTTCTCATTGGTTCCTTTTTGACGCTTGTTCAAGTGTTGTATTGGAATGATCGAAAGCTTTGCATTTGTGGCTTTTATCTTCAAGATGTTGAAAACACGAGTGGTGGAGACTCCAAACAGTAGAGTTAGGGATTCATTCATTTCAAACTATGTTTCACCATGCCAGTTGATAGCTTCTTCATGACCTCACCAATAATTATTTCCTTTGCCCAATATGTCCTTTGGAGGTTCAACATATTTCCCTTAACTTGAAGGCTTTATATGACAAAACACCCCTTTTTTTATTTTTTTTTATTTTGAAATCAAATGTTGGCTTTGCCAAATTAATGTCAATGTACCTCAGGACTTGATTTTTCCAAATTAACATATCTATAACATAACAACCCTAGTTACCATACTAAACTCGGGAATCATTTCTATTTAAGCAAGAATTGTTGCACTTCAGATAGGCACATACACATTACTTGGCCAAAGGTCTCATTTGAGTTTAAATGTTGTCTATCTCATATGCATGCTCATCCAAACTATCTCCACTAATAGAATCCACCTACCAAGAGAGATCAACAGGTCTTTAATAGGCTTGAAATGGGGTCTATAAGGGCACGGATTTAAATGAAGGCCTTTTTGAGATTAGAGCTGGTGTGACACAATGGACAAACCCTCACACTATAAATTTCTTGTTTGAATTTTAGGCAGCTTGGAGGCAATCTTGCTAAACTCCAAATTCCTTCTATCTTATTGGCATTAATCTGGTTCTTGATTGGGATAGTCTTTGCCTTTCCAAAAAGTTTGGTTCCCAAATTTGTTTCTTTTCTTCTTCTCCCTTTTCTTTCTTTTTCTTACTCTTCCCTTTCTTTGAGCATTTTATCATTTTGTCCCTCTTCCTTGTAGGACTGTCAAGTACAGAACTTTCAAGAATTGGATGGTCCTTCTCCTTTTCCTTTGATTTTGATTGAATCTTTGGTTGGGTTGGACCAATTCAAGTCAATCCGTCCTTATAAACCAAATGGAAGCCTTTTGTTGTCTTAGGTAAAAGAGAACTCAGTTGGCTTTCTGAACCGCCTTTTGGGTTTTCTTTTCTTTTCTTTTTTCCTTTTATTTTTCTTTTCTTTTGTCTTTTTTTCTTTTCTTTTCTTCTCTCTCTTTTTCTGTTTGGTTTATTTGTTTGTTTGTTTTTTTTTTGTTCTAGCTCTAAAAAAGTTGTCTTGTTTGTACTAACTCAGGCTTCCAATAATGGATGAGTGGAGTGACATAAATCTTCTTTAACATGGATAAATCATTTGTTACTCTGATGTTGATGTTGTCTTGATATATTGGAGATATTAATTGAACTTCAACTACTCTTATGGTTTTGAGAACATCAACTATCCTTATGGTCTTGAAAACATCAACTATCCTTATGGTCTTGAGAACTTCAACTACCCTTATGATCTTGACTAATCATTGCTTTCTTTGATCTCCTTACCTCTTTATCTTAGTGATCATAAGACTTGTCAAAAGTATCTCAATAGCTCAGGGTAGGTTATTCGGGTTTGTAAGCCAATGAAACGAAAGCTAAAATTTTATGAAGGCTCAAAGGGACAACTAGGGATTGATATTTAATTGGGTGGATACTAGTTGTTGGCTAACCAAACAATGCCTAGATCATCTCTCCCTTAAATAAGTAAAGTTGCAATTTCACCTCAAAAGTTTGTCAAAGCATGTTCTAAGACTGACTAGGACCTAAACAAAGGTAATTATGCAGGAGCCCTTTCTAAGTAAGCATACACAACTCAATGCTATAGAGCAATTCCCTCACCTAGTAAAGTCATTCAAGTCATGATGCATAAATATATTAATTCATGAATATCAAGCTAGATTCCTCATTGGTTGAGCACCAAAATGAACAAAGACCAATAAAATTTTGATGAAAGTAATTCATTCAAACAAACATAATTTGAAAAATAAGATTGTTCCCATTAAAGAAAGTAAAATAAATAGAGCAACACTCCAAGCTAAGGGAAGTTCATTGAGTTGGAGTAAAAAATACTTCATTTATTTAGACATCTCAAGGGCAAGGATTTTTTCCATCATCAATGGCCATTGCTTCATCATCCATAATTAGCCCAAGCTTGCTTATTAGCACATCATCTTTAGTAGCTTCTCTTTCCATATCATGACAAGATGACAAGATAAAACTCTTCATGAAGGTTGTAAGCGGTGGCGCCATTCCAAATTTAGTCAAAGGATCATTCTTAGTGTTGGGTTTATCAAGCTCAGGCAGCTTTCCACTTTCAATCAAATCTTGGATTTTGTGCCTTAAGTGAATACATTTATCTATCTCATGCCCTTGCATTTGATGGAATTGACAGAAGACCTTGACTTCAAAATTTGGTGGTATAGGCTTATGTAGAGGTCGGGGTGTCAATGGTTGTAGCAAATCCATCTTTATACATTTTTGACAAAGGCTCCCCCAAGTTTGAAAATTTACGCTTCTTTATTGTCTTAGTTGTTGCATTTTTCTCAGCACCTCCTCTTTCCCTTTGACTTTGCCTACTAGGGTGATAGCCGCTATTATTGCTCCACTTAGATAGCACATGGTTTGGTTGGTCTTGTAGAATAGGGATTGATCTCTCATTTTTCATTCGATCTCTATCAGTAGACATGTTCCTTGTTAATATTGCCTTTTCCTTATTTCTTATGTCAATGGGAGATGCCTCATTAGCATTGTTGATGATCTCTAGATTTTGAATCAACTGGGTTCTCATAATTTCAACCAATTGATCTCGTAGCTCGGCCATCCTAACTTTGACAACTTCATCAACTATGTCCCTTAGCTGGTTTGCATCCATCCTTGAAATGTTGTAGGTGGTGTCGTTGTATGCTCTTGAACTGTCGTACTCTAGGTCTTTGAGCCAGAGAGGATCAAGGATATGTGATGCAAATGTATGTATGTATACATGTACGCACGAACAAATAACAAACAAGGACAAATAGGACGTTCCTTCCAACCTTATAACATCCACACATGAATGGTGAGTCTCTTTTCCTAGGTATATGGTTAACAAAATATCAACATGGGGTATCTTATTTTCGAATATTTCACTTGGACGTTTCAACCAATAGTTTATAATAATTCCCATTAATTAGGTTTTAATCCATTTAACCAACTAAAGTAGCTTTTATACTATATTGGATTAAAACTAAATTAAGAGGTTTATTATAAATAGATTTCTCACTTGAAAAAGTAACTAATGATTCATGCTAAAAGCAAGCCCATGATTAATTATTCTTAGTATAAACTAGGCTCACAATTGATTTTTGGTATTTCGTAATTGACCTAAATATTTTTGCAAGCTCTTTGTAAGAAAGGGTTGGGTGAAAATAATTTTGTTTCTAAGCCCATTGTAAAAAGATTTTAGAAAAAATGGATTTTGGGCTTAGTATTTGGGCCACGAGCAAAAGAATTTTTAATTTATTTTTAGAAACGTTTTCTGTCAAAAGACCATCTTGAAAAATTTTGAAAATAGCTTTGGTCTTTTGGATTTTAAAGAAAATATTTATTTTGAGCTCACAACATATTTAGGTCATATTAGAAAAGAACAAACCAAATAAGCCATGATTTAAGCCAAGATAAATTAACCATAGTCAAACAACATGCATTTGGGGTAAAACCTAAGGAAAGTAACTAGGCCAATTACGTGAGCTTTAGTCTTTAGGTAAAAAGGCTTAGGTTCCCATAGCAAGTATATACCAAATGGTATGAGGTTATGAGTGGTTATGCCATGCTCAATCTCCATACCTTGAGTGAAAGTATGGTATCCTTTACATAACATAACAAGGGTAACACGGGCGTCCTAACTCATGCACACGATGCAATCTAATATGATGCAATGGATAATATCATTATAAGAAAGAATAGAATAATAAAAAGACCAATGGAATCAACTTCTCTTATCCCCAGTGGAGTCGCCATTGTGAGCGGATATTTTTGCCCCCACTCCCTGTGGAATGGTTCTTGCGACTTCGGCACTGTTTTGGCTCGGGGCCTTAGAGAACACGGACCTAAGTCTGGAGAAAATGGAGTCGCCACCCGGACGGGCTGGGAAAAAAGAAAGGGGTGGATGACTAGATTCCTAAGGAATCCCCAACCCCCTAATGGGTTTGAAAAGTTAGGTACATGTGGGAAAGGTGAGAAATGGCCCAGCACCCCGATAATGCCTGGTTCATTGGAACCGGCCTCCTTTACAGGTCTTAATATTATAAAATTCTTAAGTATAACAATATTATCCATATTACACACAATAATTAAAATAAAGCATCGATATATTAAAAATCAAAACAATGTCCAAGCAAAACAAATAAATGGACAACCATCCGAAGATGGAAACATGTCCTTACATCGCATGCCTAAATAGGACACCCACCGAAAGGTAGAAACATGTCCTTTACATTGGTTCTAAAATAGAAAAAGCAATTTAAATTACATGATATTTAACTAATGAGGTACCTACCAAGTGGAAACATACCTCTTACAACATTTGGAAATCTAAATAAATCGATAAAAGTAAATAACCATTCATCATAAATAAATCATTCATGAAAGGTATTAAACATCAATAGAAAATAAACATCCATCCATGATAAATTAAATAAACCAAGAATTGAACTTAAATAAATTAAAGCATAAAAAATAAATCAAAGCATAATCAAATATAAAATTGAATAAGGCAAATAAAGATCTAAATTATGGCTACTGTTTCCATTTAGGGTTCTCTATTTCATGTGTTTAGGGTTTTGGAATTTGTGGAATTAGGCTACTGTTAGTTTTTAAAGGAATTAAAATAGATTAAGGCTTTATGTTTTTAAAAGGTTGATAAAGTTCTTTGATTAACCAAATTAGTATTTGAGTGGTAAGATCATGAAATTAGGGTTTGAACACTTTAAAATACTTAGATTTATGACTTACGGTTACTCATTGAATTATGTTTTAAACTTACTGTGTAAAATTATAACATTTATGTTTATATGGTTTTTAAAGTTTTAAAGGATTAGAGTTTAGAAAAAATTAGGGTTTAAGGTTTTAAAGGGGGTTAGGGTTCACTGTTTTGGTTTTTGGAATTGAATTAGGGTTTTAGAATTTTTGATTTAGGGTTTCGGTGGTTGTATTTTATTTTAGGATTTGAAAATCAATTGATAAATTTATGAAGTTTTATGAAAATAAACAAAATGATTTAAAGTTTATAGAAGAAAAAAAAGAATTTTTTAAGGCTTTTGGAAAGAAATAGAACCCAATTTAGGGTTTTGAAAATTTGGAAAACAAATTTTGGTTTTGGGGTTTTGAAGAAACAAAACTAATAACTTTAAACTTTTTTGGAAAACAAAGCAACAAATTAAGGTTTTTAAACTTTAGAAAAAGTAAATTGAGGTTCTAGGGTTTTTGAATTAAAAGAAAAAAATAGATCATTAAACTACTGTAAAAAAACAAAAAGAAATTAAGAACTCAAACCTTGGTTCGTAAGTTACACCAAAAATTACTTCTTGGATGAACAAAAAACAAAGACAAGCTTTACTACCTTTGAATTTCTTGAATTGTTTTTCTGCTTTCTCAAAAAAAAAAATCAGGTTGATTCACTGCCTTTCCTACTTAGTTTCAGATCCAATTTTTGATCAATTTCTCCTCCGATTTCTCCCCTTGCTTTTTGTGTTGTTTTTGGTCTTATTTATAGAAGAATTTTATTGTACATTCCTAGTTATTCACGAAACATAATATTCATTAAGAAAAGGAAACCAAAACCTAATTGTATTAGGTTTTGGAAAATTTGTGTCAGAAAAATTTTGCTGGCGAAAAAAACTGCTGCGGAAAAATTGTGTTGGCGAAAAAAACTGCTGCAGAAAAATTGCGCTGGCGAAAAAGCTGCCGTACCTAGCTGTGGAGGAATCAAAGAGTTGCGAAATAAGAAGATTCCATTGGTCAAAGTGCTTTGGAGGAATCACAAAGTAGAAGAAGCTACATGGGAACGCGAACAAACTATGAAGAAGCAATACCCATATTTGTTTTCACTTGATGAGCTTCGGGACGAAGCTTAAATTAACGAGGAAGGAACTGTCACATCCGCCTACTGCATTTATGCAGTGTAGACACGTGCATAGCGAGAGTAGGGAAAAGAAGAAGATAATTCTTGATAACAGCCCTAGATAAGGTTGTATGACAAAAGGGACATAATTGTAATTTTTAATAAAGTTGGGGACGTAGATGTAATTTCAAAGAAAGTTGCACCGGATGTTCTTAATAGTGCATATAATAGATTTCAAAAATGGAATGTAGAGAAAAACCGGATCGCAACGACGTGTAACGGTTTTTCCAGGAAATGTCCCGTTAAAGAAAAATGAAGAAATGTTGACTAAGGGCATTTTGGTCATTATCAATTAAAGTTATACATGAATTTAGGGTAGGAAATAAAGACGTGAGTACGTAGAGAATGGCGAGAGGTTAAATATGAAACGATCGTCAGTGGAAACGAAGCCGGAGAAAACCCGAGCAAAAATAGGACCTAAAGGGAATTTTGTAAAAAGTTGAGGGCTTATCGGTAATTTTTCAAAATGACTTGGAAACCTAAAATAGACCTTATAAATAGAAAGTAGAGGTCGAGAGGATCAAAACTATATATAGTTTGACTCATGGAACTATACGGTTTAAAAGATATGATCGATTAATCGCCGGAACGTAATGTGGCTCGGTTTCGTGTCGGGACCGGATGGGTAACCCGGGACAACTTTATGAGATCCAATGGGAAGAGAGACAAGTGGAAAGAAGTAAAGGAAAAAGGAAGTTATAAAAATCAAAGGTTGGCCAATCAAAAGAAAACATTTAGCATGTGTAATAAATGTGTAATAAATGAAGAAAGAGAAAAAGTGGACAAGTGGGCAAGGTGATCATCATTTCCTTTGTCTATAAATATATGTGATATGAAGAGCAAATTCTCTCTTTTTCCACTCACCAAATTCGGCCAACAAAAGAAAATACCAAGGGACTTCCAAGTTTCTTCAAACTTTGATTTTTAAGGTAAGTTCTAAGGTTTTTAAGTGTGTAGACTTTAATTTTAGTATTAGTTTTAGGTAGTTATATATTTATTGGAAGATTGGGAATTAGAGTCTTATATGGAATTGAAAAACATAATAATAATATTAAGTAAGTGATGAGATTAATTGATTAAATGGAAGAATCAAGATGTAGAAAGATTAATAAGGTTGGATTAGGGGTTTCGGTTGGAAAAGAAATAGAGGATAATTTATTATTTTGAAATTCTAAGGTTTATGTTGTATCTTGAATTGATTGAAGGAGAAATAAAGAATTAAAGAAGGAGAAGAAGGAAAAGCCAAGAGGAGTTAAAGAAATAAGGTTTGGTACTTTACTTTTGAATAATAAATTTTGGTTTGATGCTTTACAAACTTTGGTTTATGAAAGTTTTGTTGTTGATGCTTAAATATATTGATTTGAGTTAAACATGTAAAAGTTGTCAAAGGGAAGTGTTTGAATCTTCACTTTACCATTAAAGAAGCCTTAATATTGATTTGCAAAAGAAAAATAAACTATCCTATGCATTTCATGTGTTTGGGCCGAAATGGTCCCAAAAAGACAGCTTTCTGGACCTTTTTGTGGAAATTGTTTGAGGCAGCAAACGAAGGAATTTTTCAACGAAATTTTACATGCAATTAGTCAACATATGAAATAAGTTTTCTGTAAAATTTCAGCCAAAAATAAGATCATTTACTTGGTCAAATGCATGATTGAAGTGGACTGAAATTTTGACGAAAATCCAGATTTTACTATTCATTTGGTCATGCCATTTTGCGTTGCCGATTTTTCTCGCCGCAACACTATTCATTTGGTCAATTTGGGATATTTTGAGGAATGCTTTGAAATGTTTAATATGTTTATTGTGGATATTAAATATGCGAAAAAGGGGAATGGTTTGACTGAAGAATGTGTTGCGCGGCATAAATGGCAAAGTGTGATGGGAATTTAAAATGATTTCGCGAGTCATTCTAAAATGAGGTTTGAGACTTAAATTGAATCATTTTAACCTTTTTGCTCTACTGGATAGTGGGAGTGGTAGATAAGGGTATGGTGCACTATACTAACGCATGCAGTACTGCTCATTATTGTGATATGATATGTTATTCAGTGGTGAGGCCACTGAAGCCAATGGGGAGGCCCATTGGTTATAACCAGGATGGTGAGGACCATTCCTGTGATCTGATATCGGTGGTGAGGGCCACCTATGTTAAAGTGGTGAGGGCCACTGCCTTATCACTATGGTTCCCTATATACCAGTAGAGCCTGAATCAAAGACATATTATTTTTCGTTAAACTATATAATGCCAATGAGTTTGAATTATGATTTTACATTATTGAAAGCATATTACCCTGAATGTACAATAATTTCTATTGGTTTAAGGTTGGTTAAATTATGATTTCATTATTTCCTTTGATTTTGAATACTTTCATATACTACTTTTATTTTTATTGGTAAAGTACCCACTGAGCGACAACGCTCAGCGAGTTAAGTTTTCCTTGACTCGTAGGTTCGGAGCAGTAGATAAATCTTGGGGAAGCAACGACCAGACCACAGCAAATCTCAGGGGTAGATCTTTTAGTTCCATTATGAGTCGATAGTTGTGGCATGTATATGAATAAATATAAAAGAGATTTTCTATGTTATAATTGTATGTTAGTAGTATGTAATAATCATAAATCTTTATTTTATGTTATATTAGAAGTGTGAACTCTTCATGCAGGTTTGTAGTTGAGGGTATAAGGTGGATTCATTGGGAGTGCATTAAATTTGATGGTATTCTTATTCACATTGGTATGTGTAAAATGTTTTCAAAAATCAGAAAAACAAGTTTTGACGACACTTGGGATCCAAATTTCTAGGTGGAACTATGGCAAAATTTCTGTAAAAATCAGAACTAAAATTTGACTAAGTAAATTGGTAGCAACAATTAGGATAGTGTGGCACCTCTACTCAGCTTACACTTGTAGGTTGGGAAGGGGTGTTACAATTAGTGGTATCAGAGCTAAGGTTTAGCCGCTTCTGGGTAATCCAACATAGGAGGATGTACGTTTTATGTCGGGAGTGGCCATTACCGACGTAAAACGAGATATCCTGTAGTAAATAAGAGATTGCACGATTTCATGGAGTCCTAAATTTTGCAATGTATATAAGGGCTTCTTAATATTGTAAAACTTTGTGTTTGAAAATAAATAAAAGTTGTGTTGTATATGTGTTATTTAAGAATTTTTATTTATATACATGCCACTTAGGATAAGATAATGCTGTTGGTCTGGGTCGTTAATAATGATGGGATGGTATATGTTTACTCTTTAGATGTCGCAAGCAGCGCAGCGTGATATAGAGGAGGAGGTCGAGTCTCAGGCCTCCCGAGTTGTAGAAATGTGTGTATCTGAGACATCAGCGTCGGAGCAACCACCCGCTGATGCTCCTATTCCCAATGATATGTTGCAACAAATGGCTGCCGTATTTCGGCAGATAGCCGGCGTTGCCCCAGCCCCACCCCCAGCGCCAGCACCCATACCAGTACCTGCTGTAGGAGGGGAAAGGAAACCCCCGATAGAAAAGATAAGAAAGTATGGTGCGAAGGAGTTTAAGGCTCGAAGGGACGGTGATTCTTCAACAGCCGAGTATTGGCTGGAAGGAACAATACGAGCCTTAGATCAGTTACAGTGTACGCCAGAAGAGCGAGTGATATGTGCTACTTCCTTATTAGTGGAAGAAGCATATATATGGTGGGACACAGTTCACCAACGAGTTTCACCGGAATAGAGAACATGGGATTTCTTTGTGAATGAGTTCAAGAGGAAGTTTATATCGGAGGCATACCTAGATGCCAAGAAAAAGGAGTTTCTACACTTAAAGCAAGGTCGACTGACCGTTGCTGAGTACGAGAGGGAATTTACTAGGCTGAGTAGGTATGCCAAGAAGACAATTGAAGACGAACATGATAGATGTAAGCAGTTCCAGGATGGATTGAATAATGAGATTAGGATGCAGCTAATTACTGCTAATATCAAAGAATTTTCTGAGTTGGTCAATAGGGCTCTAGAAGTAGAGCAATGCCAGTCTGATGAACAGAATAGACGACAGAAGATGAAACAGAAGAGAGGTACCCAGAACTATTCGGGAAACTACCAATCATCAAGGAAACGATTCCGCGGCAGTGGTTCCACGGGAGACGGTCAACGTCGAGGTTACAGTCAGGGATCAATTTGCGGTGGCTTAAGTCAAACTACCTCAGTTGCTAGTACGGGACGATCCGGAAGAGGACAAGGAAGAGGATTCAGCCGAAGCGGAGGTAACTTCTTTATCGGTCCGAGAGGTAATGAAGGCGAAAATAATAATCCACGCTGTGATCAATGCGGACGCCGTCACACGGGAGAATGTTGGGGTCGGACATTTGCATGTTATATATGTGGATCTTTAGACCACCTTATGCGAGAGTGTCCCCAGCGAATACAGAATCTACCTAGGGATACTGAGAGATCGCAAGCGGCAGCAGGTCGAGGCCGAGGCAGAGGAAGGAGCGAAAATCCGTCGCGTGTGCAATCTGAAACAGTGAATCGACCAGAAGCAAGGGCTCCTGCCAGAATGTATGCCATGAGGGGGCGAGAAGACGAAGAAGTGCTAGACGTGATTGCAGGTCAGTTGTCTATGTTTGGGGTTCCGCTTTACGTTTTAATAGATCCAGGTTCTTCACACTCATATATATGCACGAAAAATGAAAAATTTGAGGACCTAAAGGTAGAACTAGAGAAAGAGGGAATATTAGTTACTAACCCATTAGGAAATGAGGTGATTACTAAGAAGGTAGTGAAAGATTGCCCCGTAGAGATACACAGACATATCTTTTGGGGAGATTTATTTGAACTACCATTTCAAGAATTCGATGCTATTCTTGGGATGGATTGGTTGGCCAAGCTCGATGCACTAGTTGACTGTAAACGGAAGAGAGTTACCTTGTATACTGCAGACGGTGACGAAGTGACTCTAGTGGGAAAAAGGAAGGACTATCTAACTAACATCATTTCTGCCATGACGGCTAAGAGGTTAGTGCAAAAAGGTTGCGAGGCATACCTGGTATGTGCATTAGTAGCGAAAGAAGAGGCACCAAAGTTACAAGATATACCTACTGTATGCGATTTTCCCGACGTATTTCCTGATGATTTACCCGGATTACCACCTAAACGAGAGGTGGAATTCATCATAGACGTGTACCCGGGAGCTGCACCAGTATCCATCGCACCTTACCGAATGGCGCCAGCGGAGCTAAAAGAATTAAAGGTACAGCTACAAGAACTTTTAGACAAGGGGTTCATAAGGCCAAGCGTGTCACCATGGGGAGCACCAGTATTGTTCGTGAAAAAGAAAGACAGATCCTTAAGGTTGTGTGTGGATTACCGTCAACTTAATAAGCTGACCATCAAAAACAAGTATCCGTTACCTCGCATAGATGATCTGTTTGATCAACTTAAAGGTGCTGGAGTCTTTTCAAAAATTGATCTACGATCGGGTTATCATCAATTGAGAATTAAAGATGAAGACATATCAAAAACCGCATTCAGAACTCGCTATGGACATTATGAATTCATTGTTATGCCTTTCGGATTAACGAACGCACCTGCAGTATTCATGGATCTGATGAATAGAATCTTCCACCCGTATTTGGATCAGTTCGTGGTGGTATTTATTGACGACATATTGGTGTATTCAAAGAATCGAGAGGATCATGATCGTCACCTTAGAATTGTTTTGCAAACCCTGCGTGAGAAGCAGTTATACGCTAAGTTCAGCAAATGCGAATTTTGGTTGGAAGAAGTAGCTTTCTTGGGACATATTGTATCGGCAGAAGGAATAAGGGTCGATCCCAAGAAAATAGAAGCAATATTGGAATGGAAGTCACCTAAGATAGTAACGGAAGTCCGTAGTTTCTTGGGATTAGCAGGATATTATCGGAGATTCGTTAAAGGGTTTTCCATGATCGCCGTACCTATGACCAAGCTACTTCAGAAGAATGCCAAATTCCAGTGGACCGACGCTTGTCAAAGGAGCTTTGAAAAGCTGAAACAAAAACTTACTGAAGCACCTATTCTTACACAACCAGAATCAGGAAAAGATTTTGTGATTTATAGCGATGCATCCCATATCGGGTTAGGTTGTGTATTGATGCAGGAAGGCAAAGTCATTGCGTATGTCTCTCGACAGCTCAAGCCACATGAAAAGAATTATCCTACGCATGACTTAGAGCTAGCAGCGATTGTTTTGGCTTTCAAGACGTGGAGGCATTACTTATACGGGGAAAAATGTTACATCTTTATGGATCATCAAAGCCTGAAATATTTGCCCACGCAGAAAGATTTAAACCTGCGACAGCGAAAATGGATGCAATGGTTAGCCAACTACGACTATACGATTAATTATCACCCGGGCAAAGCGAATGTCGTAGCAGATGCACTTAGTAGGAAGTCAATGCAAGCACTAAGTGCTATGAGGGTAACGTTAAAACCTACAGAAGATGGAGCTATCTTTGCAGAAATGCACGTGCGACCTAATTTACATCAACAAATACGTGAGGCTCAGAAGGAAGATGAACAAGTGAAGAAGTGGAGTCAACAGGCGCAGGAGAACTGTTCAGGAGACTATCAAATTCGTCCTGATGGTATTCTCTACTACAAGAAGAGAATGGTGGTACCTAAGTCCAAGGAGCTGAAGAAACAGATTTTGCAAGAAGCTCATAACAGTTCTTATACAATGCATCCAGGAGTAACGAAAATGTATCGGGACTTGAAGGAGTATTATTGGTGGCCAGGAATGAAAAGGGATATCGTTGATCATGTAACGAAGTGTCTAACCTGTCAGCAAGTGAAGGCGGAACATCAACTACCCTCAGGGCTACTACAACCTATTACGATTCCAACCTGGAAATGGGATCGTATTACTATGGATTTTGTCACAGGATTGCCTATGACAAGGGACAAACATGACGCGATTTGGGTAATCGTAGACCGGCTTACTAAGTCCGCTCATTTCATACCAGTACGTGTGGATTACTCGCTAGACAAGTTGGCAGACTTGTATATCAAAGAGATTATACGTCTCCACGGAGTTCCAACTTCGATCATATCCGATCGAGACCCACGTTTTACGTCAAATTTTTGGCAGAAGTTACAAACAGCCCTTGGAACTCGAACTTACCACAGCACAGCATTTCATCCCCAGACAGACGGACAGTCGGAAAGAGTGATTCAAATTTTAGAAGATATGCTGAGGGCGTGCGTTTTAGAATTTAAAGGTAGTTGGGACAAACACCTAAGCTTAATGGAATTCGTGTACAACAACAGTTATCAATCCAGCATACAAATGGCACCTTACGAAGCACTGTATGGTCGAAAATGCAGAACTCCAGTTTACTGGACATAATTGAGTGAGGAAAAGATGTTGGGGCCAGACATAGTTAAGGAAACTGAAGAGAAGGTAGAAATCATTCGAGACCGATTAAAAGCAGCAGCGGACCGGCAAAAATCATACGCGGATCTAAAAAGGAAAGACATACAGTTTGAGGTAGGTGACAGAGTGTTCCTCAAAGTCTCTCCTTGGAAGAAAGTGTTACGATTTAAACAAAAAGGCAAGCTAAGCCCTAGATTCATCGGACCATATGAAATTATTAAACGGGTAGGTCCGGTAGCTTACCAGTTGGCGTTACCACCTGAATTAAATAAAATACATGATGTATTCCATGTTTCGATGCTAAGGAGGTATCGTTCAGATCCAACCCACGTCATACAAGTTCAAGATATTGAGATTCAGCCTTAAATGACATATGAGGAAGAGCCGGTAGAGATCCTAGCACGTGAAATCAAAGAGTTGCAAAATAAGAAGATTCCATTGGTCAAAGTGCTTTGGAGGAATCACAAAGTAGAAGAAGCTACATGGGAACGCGAAGAAACTATGAAGAAGCAATACCCATATTTGTTTTCACTTGATGAGCTTCGGGACGAAGCTTAAATTAACGAGGAAGGAACTGTCACATCCGCCTACTGCATTTATGCAGTGTAGACACGTGCATAGCGAGAGTAGGGAAAAGGAGAAGATAATTCTTGATAACAGCCCTAGATAAGGTTGTATGACAAAAGGGACATAATTGTAATTTTTAATAAAGTTGGGGACGTAGATGTAATTTCAAAGAAAGTTGCACCGGATGTTCTTAATAGTGCATATAATAGATTTCAAAAATGGAATGTAGAGAAAAACCGGATCACAACGACGTGTAACGGTTTTTCCAGGAAATGTCCCGTTAAAGAAAAATGAAGAAATGTTGACTAAGGGCATTTTGGTCATTATCAATTAAAGTTATACATGAATTTAGGGTAGGAAATAAAGACGTGAGTACGTAGAGAATGGCGAGAGGTTAAATATGAAACGATCGTCAGTGGAAACGAAGCCGGAGAAAACCCGAGCAAAAATAGGACCTAAAGGGAATTTTGTAAAAAGTTGAGGGCTTATCGGTAATTTTTCAAAATGACTTGGAAACCTAAAATAGACCTTATAAATAGAAAGTAGAGGTCGAGAGGATCAAAACTATATATAGTTTGACTCATGAAACTATACGGTTTAAAAGATATGATCGATTAATCGCCGGAACGTAATGTGGCTCGGTTTCGTGTCGGGACCGGATGGGTAACCCGGGACAACTTTATGAGATCCAATGGGAAGAGAGACAAGTGGAAAGAAGTAAAGGAAAAAGGAAGTTATAAAAATCAAAGGTTGGCCAATCAAAAGAAAACATTTAGCATGTGTAATAAATGTGTAATAAATGAAGAAAGAGAAAAAGTGGACAAGTGGGCAAGGTGATCATCATTTCCTTTGTCTATAAATATATGTGATATGAAGAGCAAATTCTCTCTTTTTCCACTCACCAAATTCGGCCAACAAAAGAAAATACCAAGGGACTTCCAAGTTTCTTCAAACTTTGATTTTTAAGGTAAGTTCTAAGGTTTTTAAGTGTGTAGACTTTAATTTTAGTATTAGTTTTAGGTAGTTATATATTTATTGGAAGATTGGGAATTAGAGTCTTATATGGAATTGAAAAACATAATAATAATATTAAGTAAGTGATGAGATTAATTGATTAAATGGAAGAATCAAGATGTAGAAAGATTAATAAGGTTGGATTAGGGGTTTCGGTTGGAAAAGAAATAGAGGATAATTTATTATTTTGAAATTCTAAGGTTTATGTTGTATCTTGAATTGATTGAAGGAGAAATAAAGAATTAAAGAAGGAGAAGAAGGAAAAGCCAAGAGGAGTTAAAGAAATAAGGTTTGGTACTTTACTTTTGAATAATAAATTTTGGTTTGATGCTTTACAAACTTTGGTTTATGAAAGTTTTGTTGTTGATGCTTAAATATATTGATTTGAGTTAAACATGTAAAAGTTGTCAAAGGGAAGTGTTTGAATATTCACTTTACCATTAAAGAAGCCTTAATATTGATTTGCAAAAGAAAAATAAACTATCCTATGCATTTCATGTGTTTGGGCCGAAATGGTCCCAAAAAGACAGCTTTCTGGACCTTTTTGTGGAAATTGTTTGAGGCAGCAAACGAAGGAATTTTTCAACGAAATTTTACATGCAATTATTCAACATATGAAATAAGTTTTCTGTAAAATTTCAGCCAAAAATAAGATCATTTACGTGGTCAAATGCATGATTGAAGTGGACTGAAATTTTGACGAAAATCCAGATTTTACTATTCATTTGGTCATGCCATTTTGCATTGCGGATTTTTCTCGCCGCAACACTATTCATTTGGTCAATTTGGGATATTTTGAGGAATGCTTTGAAATGTTTAATATGTTTATTGTGGATATTAAATATGCAAAAAAGGGGAATGGTTTGACTGAAGAATGTGTTGCGCGGCATAAATGGCAAAGTGTGATGGGAATTTAAAATGATTTCGCGAGTCATTCTAAAATGAGGTTTGAGACTTAAATTGAATCATTTTAACCTTTTTGCTCTACTGGATAGTGGGAGTGGTAGATAAGGGTATGGTGCACTATACTAACGCATGCAGTACTGCTCATTATTGTGATATGATATGTTATTCAGTGGTGAGGCCACTGAAGCCAATGGGGAGGCCCATTGGTTATAACCAGGATGGTGAGGGCCATTCCTGTGATCTGATATCGGTGGTGAGGGCCACCTATGTTACAGTGGTGAGGGCCACTGCCTTATCACTATGGTTCCCTATATACCAGTAGAGCCTGAATCAAAGACATATTATTTTTCGTTAAACTATATAATGCCAATGAGTTTGAATTATGATTTTACATTATTGAAAGCATATTACCCTGAATGTACAATAATTTCTATTGGTTTAAGGTTGGTTAAATTATGATTTCATTATTTCCTTTGATTTTGAATACTTTCATATACTACTTTTATTTTTATTGGTAAAGTACCCACTGAGCGACAACGCTCAGCGAGTTAAGTTTTCCTTGACTCGTAGGTTCGGAGCAGTAGATAAATCTTGGGGAAGCAACGACCAGACCACAGCAAATCTCAGGGGTAGATCTTTTAGTTCCATTATGAGTCGATAGTTGTGGCATGTATGTGAATAAATATAAAAGAGATTTTCTATGTTATAATTGTATGTTAGTAGTATGTAATAATCATAAATCTTTATTTTATGTTATATTAGAAGTGTTAACTCTTCGTGCAGGTTTGTAGTTGAGGGTATAAGGTGGATTCATTGGGAGTGCATTAAATTTGACGGTATTCTTATTCACATTGGTATGTGTAAAATGTTTTCAAAAATCAGAAAAACAAGTTTTGACGACACTTGGGATCCAAATTTCTAGGCGGAACTATGGCAAAATTTCTGTAAAAATCAGAACTAAAATTTGACTAAGTAAATTGGTAGCAACAATTAGGATAGTGTGGCACCTCTACTCAGCTTACACATGTAGGTTGGGAAGGGGTGTTACAATATCCTTGGTGTCAAAGGCATGTCCACCAAGCCTTTCTTCCATGAATTGCCTTACAAAGCCTTGGAAGGTAGATTTGAGCTTCTTGGTCGTGATCTTGAAATTGGTCTACTTGGTAAAATAAGCTCCATGCCATGTTGGCCTCATATGCTTACTTCACTAGCCTTGCTCATACTGTCATCTTTGTTCGCATCAATAGTGAAGACTCTTCATTAGAAAGCAGAATCAAAATCCCAAAAATCACGCAAGAATTTTTAGATGGCCTGTTCGCTGTAAAATTGAATGATTTGGGGGCCGTGACAGGCCGTTATGAGTAAATTCAGTAACAAATGTAGGGCTCGAAAATCAATTTCTAAATTGGTATTGTGCATTTCGTAAATCTTTTGTAGCGAAAAGTTATGGCCTTTCAAAGTTGACCCTTCCACCACCAAAATTGACTCCATAATTTTCAACCCTAATTTCAACCCAAAAAAAAATCTCCTTCAATCCTAGCTTTGTTCTAGCAGCCGCCAAGCTATTTTTTTTCTCTTTATTTTTTTTCATTTGTTTTTTTCATTTTTTTCATTTTTTTTCATTTCCTTCTTTCCTTTTTTTTTGTTTTTTAAGCTAGCGAACTAATAGACCAAAATTGAAATTTCAAATGGATTGAATAAAAAGCACAAAATCATAGAATTAATTGAAGTTAAAGAAAATAATACCACAAAAAGAATAAAAACATAGATAGAGCCAAAGCTCTAATATCAAATGATGTGGAACCCCATAATTATAAAGAATCCAAAACCCTAACATACAAATTCAGTATACCAAGAACCCTAGCTGGTTGTTTGTCTGACTAAACCCCTAATTGACATGTAACTGGAAATGCAGATAATTGGACATAATTAAAGAAGAACTAGAAAGAACGCCACAAGTGTTATCTTAATAAGTTGATTCCAATTCTTGATGTAACAAGAGGAAGAGAACCATCTCTTAATGAAATTCGGCCAAGCCAAAATAACTGAATAATATCAAAACTAAAACTTCTGTCTTACAACCCTAAATGAGATATAAATAGCTAAACCCTAATTAGGGTTATTAAATAGAGTTTGGTTGGCTAATCAAATTTTAAGAACTAATAAAGTAAATAAAGTTCTGATTTAACACAAAATAAATAGGTCCCTTACTTTTTAAATAAGCATAACTAGTGGGCCTTAATAAATATTAAATAATAGGCCCATATACTTGCATTAAATTTATGGGCTGCTTCTCCTCTATATCCTTAGTGTCAAAGGCTTGTCCACCAAACCTTTCTTCCATGAATCATCTCACAAAGCCTTGGAAGGTAGATTTGAGCTTCTTGGCCTGCAATATTGTAATTGGCCCACTTGGTAAAATGAGCTCCATTCCATGTTGGCCTCCTATGTTTACTCTGCTAGCCTTGCTCATACTATCATCTTTGTTCGCATCACAAGTTAGGAGGGGATGTTTTGACGTTGTAGATTGCAACATTGGCAGGATTAAGATGAAAATTCCTCCATTTTAGGGAAGGAATAATCCAAATATTTACTTGGAATGGGAGCAAAAAGTGGAGCTAATCTTTGAATGTCACAATTATTCCGAAGAGAAAAAGGTAAAACTTGCTATTGTTGAATTTTATGATTATGCTATTTTTTAGTGGGATAAAATTTGTAAGGAAAGATAAATGGTAAAAGACCCATAGAGACATGATGAAGTAAATCATGACAAAGAGATTTGTCCCAAGTTATTACTATAGAGAATTGGGTCAAGGGTTGTAACTTTGACACAAGACTCTGTGAGTATAGAGGAGTACAACAAAGAGGTGGAATTGGCCATGATAAGCATGATTTTTGGGTGGATTAAACTAGCAAATTACTGATAATTTGGAGTTGCAACATTATATGGAGATTGAGGACATATTGAATATGGCCATGAAAATTGAAAGACAACTCAAAGGAAAAGGCACAATGCATGATTCTAAACTTTCTACTGTTTCTTCTTCTTGGAGATCGAATTGGAGTAAAAAGGATGAAAAACCCATTGTTAGGCCTATAATAGATGAAACTAAAAACAAAAATGAATTCAGCAGCAAGGGAAAAGTTGAGAATTAACCTAATCAAACTAGAAGCATTAAATGCTTTAAGTGTCTTGGACATGGCCATGTGACACATGAATGCCCTAATAAAAGAATAATGATCATAAGGGATGGGATTGTTGAATCCGAACCTGATAAAGAAGACGAAGATGAAATGCCACCTTTTGAAGATGATAGTGATATAGAATATGCTAAAGGATAAAATTTAGTTGTATAACGCACACTTAGTTTGCAAAATAAACAAGATGAACATGAGAAGCAATGTGAGAATTTGTTTCATACTAATTGTTTGGTGACTAACAAATTGTGTAACATGATTGTGGATAGTGGAAGTTGTACCAATGTAGAGAAGCTGAAGCTACATACTATTAAACACCAAAAACCATACAAGCTTCAATGGTTAAATGATAGTGGTATGGTGAAGGTAAACAAGCAAGTTTTGATTTTATTTTCAATTGGTAGATATAAAGATGAGGTTTTGTGCGATGTGGTACACATGTATGCTGGAAACTTGTTATTGGGTATACCATGGTAGTATAATCATAAAGTGTGCACAATTGTTTCAAAAATCATTTTTCTTTGAGTATGTGATGGAAATAATCAATTTAGCAACTATAAACGCCAATAGCTAAAGAACTATGATATATATGGAATGCAAATTAACACCCTCCAACTAGTTGAATCAAATACGGATCGTTCAAGAATGAAGTAGCCAAAGATTTGCATATTGTTTTTGTTGATCTTTTGAAGAAAAATAAGGATCTATTTCTAGTAGAAGTACCCAATGAATTACCACCAATTTGAGGTATTGAACATCAAACTAATTTCATTCCAGGTTCAAACATTCCAAATAGACCCACACACACATGTAATTAAGAGGAAATAAAGGATATCTAAAAACAAGTAAGTGATCTTATGGAGAAAGGGCATATGTATGAAAGCATGAGTCCATATGTTGTTCCTATATTATTAGTACCAAAAAGGATGGAACTTGGAGAATGTGTGTTGATTAAAAATAATGGAACTTGGAGAATATGTGTTGCTTGTTGAATCATTAACAAAATCACGGTGAAGTGTAGACATCCTATTCCTAGGCTAGATGATATGTTGGATGAATTGCATGGTTCTTATTTGTTTTCAAAAATTGATTTGAAATATTGATATCATTAAATAAGAATATGTGAAGGTGATGAATGGAAAACAACTTTCAAAACTAAGCATAAACCAAATGCCAACACACAAATTTAGTATACCAAGAACCCTAGATGATTCTTTGTCATACTAAACCGCCTAATTGACATACAATTAGAAACTTATATAGTTAGATAAAATAAAGAAGAACTAGAATGAACGCCACAAGTGTTACCTTGATAAGTAGATTCCAATTCTTGATGCAACAAGCAGAAGATAAATATTCTCTTTAAGTGAAATTCAGCTAAGCCAAAAATAATTTAATAAAATGATTAAAACTCTCATCTTACAACCCTAAATGAGCTATAAATACCTAAACCCTAATTAGGGTTACAAAGTAGCATTTGGTTGGCTAATCACAACTCTAAGAACTAATAAATAAACAAAGTTCAAATTTAATACAAAACAAATAAAGCCCTTACTTTTTAAATAAATATAACTATTGGGCCTTAATACATGTTAAATAATAGGCCCACATGCTTGGATTAAATTTATGGGCTGATTGTCCTCCATGTTCTTGGCATCAAAGGCTTATCCACCAAGCATTTCTTCTATGAATCTACTCTCACAAAACCTTAGAAGGTAGTTTTAAGCTTCTTAGCCTGCGATCTTGTAATTGGCCTACTTGGTAAAATGAGCTCCATGCCATGCTGGTCACCCTTGCTTGCTTTGCGAGCCTTACTTACGTTGCCAACCTTGCTTGCACCGATAGCCTCGCTCTTACCATCAACCCTGTTGGCATTACCACTTTTGCTAGCATTAATCCCTCCCTCCTTAAAAAGATTTGTCCTCAAATCTGCATTCATATAAAAAGGAGAAAGATCAGATACATTAATTGTTGCAGAAACTTGATACTTACCAGGCAAGTTAATTTTATAAGCGTTGTCATTAATCTTCTCCAGCATTTGGAAAGGACCATAGCCTATTGGATCCAACTTTAACTTCCTCAGACTGGGAAACCTTTTCTTCCTTAAATGCACCCACACCCAATCACCATGTTTAAATTAACTACTATATGCCCTCTATTGTCTTGACATGCATAATGCTCATTCTTCTTTTTAATGTGCTGTATAGCCTTCTTATGAATAGTATTTATCAATTCAACCTTCCTCTGTCCATCTAGGTTAGTAATATCATGTAATGCAAAGGCATTAAATCCATAGAAGTAAGAGGATTAAACCCATACATAACTTTAAAAGGTAAGAATCCAGTGGAAGAATGCAAACTACAATTATAAGCAAATTCAACTAATGGAAGATATTCTTCCCATGTTCTCAAATTCTTACCTATAATGACATGCAATAAAGTCCCCAAAGTTCTATTCACCACTTCAGTTTATCCATCAGTTTGTATATGACAAGCAGTAGAAAACAATAACTTAGTACCCAATTTCCCACTCTAAAAGTGGCTCAAGAATTTAACATCACTATTAGAGACTATTGTCCTTGGTATGCCATGCAAACGCACATCTCTAAAGAATAAATCAGCAGTATTTGTTGCGTCATCATTTTTATGATAAGTTATGAAATGTGTCATTTTGCTAAATCCATCCACAATACAAATATGCTATCTCTACCTTTCTTTGTCCTAGGTAAACCCATCACAAAATCTATAGAAGTGTCAACCCAAGGCTCATTAGGAATAGGTAGAGTTGTATATAATCCATGAGGCATAGATATGGACTTTGATGTGAGCACAAGTGATGCAAATGCAGTCTATAATGGTCAAGGAAGCAAAGGAAACAATTGGGGGTTGATTCCAAATATTGAAAGTTTTGGTGGACCAATAACTAGATTTCTAGTTAAGAGACTCAAAGAGCAACTTCAAGTTTTCATGCAAAAACATATTGATTATAGGTTGTCTAAATATGGAAAGTCCATGTATGCAAGTTTTGAAGAGCCCAAATAATTGGTAATGTGTATGTTGCTTGAGTGCATTTGGGCTTGTTTTGGGTCCTTTTTGAGATATGGGCCATTTTGGACGAGTTTAATTTATATTTTTGTATTTTACACCTTTTTGCTTTTAGTTATTTAGATTTAAATTGTTGGGTCTAAGTTTGTTAAGTTCCACCTAAGTTAGGCCCAATTGGGCTCCTTATTTACTTTAGCCATACAAGTATTTTTAGGGTTTCTTCTTTTGCTGTAAAATCCCTATTAAAGGGGCTATTGGCTGGGGTTTTGGGGAGACATTTTCATGGAGGCAGCTTCAAGACTACTTGTTTAATTCTTTATTGCAACAAGAATTGAATTTCATCAAGGTCTTTACAACTTATCAAATTTCTATTCTTGATCTTCTTAAATCAACCAATTATTTGCGTTTCCAATTGCATTAGTCATTTAGGGGTTTAACAGGTTGGGAATTTTACTCTTCTTCTTGTTCCATATCAATTGTGTGTTGGCGTTTTAGTCTCTTTATAGGCTAGGGTCCTACATCAGACTTAGCTTGCCTACACACAATGCATTTAGAACAAATTCTCTCATCATACCTACACATGTGCGGCCAATAAAAATGCTCTGAAAGTATGTCCAAAGTCTTATGCACACCAAAATAACCCATCAATCCACCACTATGTGACTCTCGCACAAGCAATTCCCACAGGTAACTCCTTAATCAATTTTCATGAAATAAAAGTTCATCATGCCTATAAAATTTTTGAAAAGTAGCATGTTCATAAGCAACATACACATTACCAAAATTAGAAATGTTGCGTGCATATCCTTAAGTTGCTCAAATCCTAACAACTTAGAACTAAGTGTAGTTATTAAAGCGTACCTCCTTGATAATGCATCATCATCAACATTATCTTTATCTTGCTTGTAGTGAATCACATAAGAAAATGCCTCAATGAATTGAACCCAATTTGCATGCCTCTTACTCAGCTTTCTCTTGCCCTTTGAGGTGCTTAAGTGACTCATGGTCTGTATGGATCACAAATTCTTTTGGAAGCAGGTAATGCTGCCACACGTCTAGTGCTCTCACTAGGGCATATAACTCCTTGTTGTAGGCAGAGTATTTTAATTGAGCTGCATTCAACTTCTCACTAAAATATGCTATGAAACTTTTTTCTTGTATCAACACAACATCTATACCAATTCCAGAAGCATCACATGTAAGTTCAAAAGTTTTATCAAGTAAATATAAAATAGGAGCAGAACACAACCTATCTTTTAAAGTATTAAAAGCCCTATACTGTTCTTCTCCCCATTTAAACCCAATGTCCTTTTTTTATTATTTTAGTCAAAGGATCTATAATAGATGAGAAATCTTTTACAAATCTTCTATAAAAACTATCTAACTAGTGAAAACTTCTTACCTCAAATATACTCTTAGGCGTAGGCCATTCTTGAATAACTTTTACCTTTTTAGCATCTACCTCACAACAAAGTCCAAAAAAACAAGTTTATCAATACAAAAAGTACACTTCTTCAAATTAGCATACAACTTCTCTTTCCTTAGAACCTCTAAAACTAACCTAACATGCATGATATGCTCATTTAGAGACTTTCTGTATATGAGAATGTTATAAAAAATACACAACAACAAATTTTCCAAGGAACTTATGTAAAAAATGGTTCATTAAACCATAAATGTGCAAGGTACATTAGTCAAACCAAAAGGCATAACTATCCATTCGTATAAACCATATTTTATTTTAAATGTGGTTTTCCACTCATCACTTGCTTTCATAATAATATGATGATATCCACTTTTAGGATCTATTTTATTGAAAAAACATGCACTATATAACTCATCTAGCATGTCATCTAATCTAGAAATGGGATGACTACTTTACAATGATTTTGTTGACTGCACAATAATCCATCCACATCCTCCATGTTCCATCTTTATTGGGTACCAACAACACTAGTATAGCACACAGGCTAAGGCTCTCTCTTACATGCCCCTTCTTAAACAATTCATCTACTTCCTTTTGAAGTTCCTTTATCTCCTCTAGGTTACTTCTATAGGCTAGTCTATTTAGAATTACTGCTCTAGGTACAAAATCAATATAATGCTCAATACTTCTCAAGGGAGGGAGTCCCTTCAACATCTCTTAAGGAAAGACATCATCAAATTCCTACAACAAAGAAACAAAAACACTAGGTAGATTTGGGTTAAGGTCAGTCATAATAAATAAACCCTTCTTAAGCCTTATTATTATGAGTGATCTTTTGCCTGTATAAGTACTTTAAGATCTCTCTCTTTTATAAAGAGACTCTGCTTCTTTTCACTCTTATTTTCTCTCCTGTTACTATTCCCTCTTTCTTTTCGTCAGTTGTGCAGTCACTCCCTAATTGTTTCTTTTCTTTCTTGGCCTCTTGTCCCTCTATTCTTTTAGTTAACTCACTTTTCAAATCCCCATTTGAAGTTTTTATCATCTTAATTTGTTCTTGATACACTTTGGAGATAAATGTGCTAAAGTGAAAATCTTCCCCTTCAAACTAAAAGAATACCTATTCTTGTACCTATTATGTGTGACTTTCCTATCAAACCACCAAGGCTTACTCAATAGCAAATGTCCAGCTTGCATGGGTACTACATCACACAACACTTTATCAACATATTTCCTAATGGAAAATGGCACCACAACTTGTTTTGTTACCTTTACTTCACCACTATCATTCAGCCACTGTAGCCTATATGGTTTATGGTGTTTTTCATACTTCAACCCTAACTTATCAACTAAGGTTGCAGTAGCCATATTTGCATAGCTACCTCCATCTATAATCATATTGCAAACTTTTCCTCCTACTAAACACCTAGTGTGAAAGGTGTTTTCCCTCTATTTTATACCCTCTTCCTTAACTTGAACGTTAAGTGCATGCCTAACTACCAAAGATTCACCACAAACAGCATACTCAACCTCAACATCACTACAATCCTCCAAACAGACATAGAATCATTGTTAGAATCTAATTCAGATTCACTTTCCCCATTGTCTCTCATAAAAATAGTCTTTTTATTGGACATTATGAATTAATATGTCCATTACCCAAACATTTAAATCACTTAATGTTTCTCTGCCTAATAGAAGAATTAGGAAAATCAGTGGTACCTTTATTTGTGGAAAAGGCTCCTTTGTTCATTTCAAAACCTGCACCTTTCATCTTAGAATTTGAGTTTCTATCCTTAGACCTCTTATCTTTAGTCTTCTTATCTTTCTTTAGCCACTTTGAGGTCTAAGTTGGGGTGTAATTAGAGGAACCCATGGCTGTGCCTTTCACTTGAGTTGTCTCTCCATCTTCATGGCCATGTTCACCATCTCTTCAAGCTCTATATAGTGATGTAGCTCTACTATATTTGCAATATCTCTATTTAAAACTCCCAAGAGTTGAACCATTGGTAGCTTCTCTATCCCGTTCAACATTTGTTTGAATCATTGCCATCTCTATCTCTTTGTGATAATCTTCTATTGACATAAATCCTTGTGTGAGTCTCTGCAATTTTGTGTAGTTTACAATAGTAGTAGGATAGCAAAAATCTCCTCCTCGTGATAGCCTTCATTTCTTTCCATCTCTCAATAGGCCTCTCTCCATTCCTTGTTCTTGTAAGTTTTAGTTGGTCCCACTATATTGATGCATAACCTATAAACTCAATTGCTGCCAACTTCACCTTCTTTCTCTCTGGATAGTTATAATATTCAAAGATAAGCTCCACCTTCTTTTCCCATTTTAGATATGTTTAGCATTAGTCCTTCCTACAAACATTTGAATCTTCATTTTGATAGAATTAATGTCGTTGTCTCTCATTTCTAGCCTTCTATCTCCTCCTAGTCTTCTATCTCTTCCAGGCCTAACCTTAAAGATTGGGTTTCATCATCATCCTCATCTTCATGAGGTTTATCATGGGACTCTATATCTTCTTCGTCATAAGTTTTTTGCCTAGTGTCCCTCCACCTTGTTTTGACTTTTAGGCTTTTAACTTGCTTAAAGATGAACTTAGTTCAACACCTTTACTTGTTTTGCCTAATTTTTCTAAAACTTTTGAAATTGATTGTGATGCAAGTGGAATAGGTATTGGTGGAGTCTTAATGTAGGAAGGTAAGCATATTTCATTCTTTAGGGAGAAATTAAATGGAACAAGTCTAAACTACCCTATATATAAGAAGGAGTTCTATGGTTTGGTGTGAGTTTTGAAGACATGAGACATTATCTTTACCATAAGGAATTCATAAACCACATTGACCATGAGTCTTTGAAGTATCTCAAAGGACAAGGGATGTTGACTAAAAGACATGCAAAATGGGTGGAAATCATCCTTTCCTTATATTATCAAGTACAAAAAGGTAAGGAAAATGTGGTTGATGATGCTCTTTCTAGAAGGTATGCTCTAATTTCTAAACTTGATGTAAAATTATTAGGTTTTGAGTACATTAAAGATTTATATAACTTCGACCTTGATTTTGCTAATGTTTATGGTGCATGTGAGAAAGGTTGGTTTGTCAAAATTTATAGGCATGATGGTTTTCTTTTTAAAAGAAAACCTCCCTTTGTTGTCCTCTCTCCTATTGACATAGCAAAGTATGGTTCTATTGAGCGTGAAACAACTTTATGTTCATCAATGTTCAATGAGAGAATTACTTGTGAGAGAGGGACATAATGGTGGTTAATTGCACATTTTGGAATTAAAAAAACTCTAGGTGTGTTAAGTGAGCATTTCTTTTGGCCATAAATGAAAAGAGATGTTTAGAAGATATGTGATACATGCATTATATGCAAACAAACTAAATCTAGAGTGATGCCTCATGGGATGCATAACCTCTTCCTATACAGAATGAACCTTGGGTTGATATATCAATGGACTTTGTCTTGGGTTTACCTAGCTCTAAAAGGGGGAAAGATTTTATTTTTGTTGTTGTATCTGTTTAGCAAGATGGCACATTTTTTTCATGCAATAAAATTGATGATGGAACACATGTTGCTGGGTTATTTTTCAAAAAAATTATGAGATTACATGACATCCCTAGAACAATTGTGAGTGACAGAGATGTAAAGTTCCTTAGCCACTTTTGGAAAATACTTTGGAGTAAGTTGGGTACAAAGGATTACCCTCAACCACCACTTATGGAGCAACCCCAGTTCTCTTAGCCTATAGTTGAGATGAATAGAGGCCCATTTCGGACTGAATATGGAAGGAGTAGAGGATGAGGATGGAATCGATAAGGCAGAGTAGAGGTAAATCCACCACCTGTGGGACGGGGAAGAGGAAGGATGTTTACCCTTATGCCAAAGGATACCCAAACATCCAATACTGTGATCATAAGTATTTTACAAATCTAATCTATTAAAGCAAGAGTATTGTTTAATTTTGGGGCTATACACTCATTTGTTTCTACATGCTTTACATCTAAACTAAATACACCTCGAAAAAGATTAACACCGAATGGAAAAACCATAATAGTTGATTTACTAGAGTTACTTGTGTTAGGTTTTGATGTAATACTTGGAATGACTGGTTGACTAAATATCACGTCAACCAAAATTGTAAGAAAACAAAGTGATGCGAACAAAGATAGCATTATTAGCAAGGCTGGCGAAGCAAGCAGAGGTGGCCAACATGGTATGGAGCTCATTTTATGAAGTGGGCCAATTATAAGATTGCAGGCCATAAAGCTTAAATCTGCCTTCCAAGGCTTTGTAAGGCGATTCATGGAAGAAAGGCTTGTGGACAGGCCTTTGACGCCAAGGATATAGAGGAGAACAACCCATAAATTTAATCCAAGCATATGAGCCTATTATTTAATATGTAGTAAAGCCCACTAGCTATGCTTATTTAAAAAGTAAGGGCCTTGATTATTTTGTGTTAAATTTGAACTTTGTTTACTTTATTAGTTCTTAAAATTTGATTAACCAACCAAATGCTACTTAGTAACCCTAATTAGGATTTAGCTATTTATAGCTCATTTAGGGTTGTAAGACAACAATTTTTTTTTCATATTATTCAATTATTTTGGCTTGGCCGAATTTCTTGTCAAGAGAGGGTTCTTATTCTTTTTATTGCATCAAGAATTGGAATCAATTTATTAAGGTAACACTTGTGACATTCTTTCTAGTTCTTCTTTATTATATCCAATTATCTATGTTTCTAATTGCATGTCAATTAGGGGTTTAGTAGGACAAACAATCATCTAGGGTTCTTGGTATATTGAATTTATGTGTTGGGGTTTTAGATTCATTATAATCTTGGGGTTCTGCATCATTTGGTATCAGAGCCTTGGCCCTATCCATGTTTTTATGCTTTTTGTTATATTCTTTTCTTTACTTCAATTAATTCTATAATTTTGTGTTTTTGATTCAATCAATTTGAAATTTCAATTTTTGGTCTATTAGTTCTTTAGCTTAAAAAAAAGAGAGAAAAGAAAAAAATGAAAAAAAGAAAAAAAAAACAAAGGAAAATAGCTTGGCGGCTGCTAGAACAAAGCTAGGGTTGAAGGAGACATTTTTGGATTGAAATAAGGGTTGAAAAATAAATGGCCAATTTTTAACTTTTTGCTACGAAAGAGTTATGGAACGCACAATGCCAATTATGAAACTGATTTTCAAGCCCTACACTGTTATCAAGTTTACTTATAATGGCCAATCACGGCCCCTAAATCATTCAATTTTAGGGCGAACTGGCCATCTGAAAATGTTTGCTCAATTTTTGGGATTATTGAGTCTATTTCCAAAACTATTTAGGGTTTCCTTATATCAATTAATTTTCTTTCGTATCTACACCATATCTTACCATCTTAGTTGAAGTAAGTTAGTTGAATCACTGGGTCTAGGGTTTATTTTGGCTCCCAGTTAGGAAAAACCAAAATTCTTTATTTTAGCTTCCTGTTTTGTTAATTTTATTGCATTCATAGTTTAATTTATTTTTTTATTTTATATTTCTTTTGCTTCTACCATGTATACATATAAGGGTGACTTTTTTGCATTTTGGTTACTCTTAGGACTTGCATTCACAAATATATAATTCTTCATCCGTGTTTTCTTTTTTTTTTTTAAATTTATTACAAACGATTATCAAATTGCATCTAAAACTTGGTGTTTTCGTTTCTAGTTAGATCATTCATTGTAATTTCTGTATATTGCTACTTGTGACTAACCTTATTGGTTGTTTTAAATTCTGAAATGCAACTTTAAGAAGGGAACAAGAGAGATAAAAGGCAAAAGAGTGTGAGCAAATAAGAGGGTAAACACTTGAGGGAGAGTGTGAGATTTTTTTTTCTCTAGCAATTTCATAAAGATGAAGATTCCAACATTTATAGAAAAAGAATGATGCTGAAACATACTTGGAGTCAGAAAGAAATGTGGAGCTTATCTCTGATACCATTTGATACCCAAATCTCACACAGGGAATCTCTGATACCATTTGATACCCAAAGGCTGGGCAGTGGATAAAAAATGGAGTTCAAAAGAAATATGGATGGAAATTATGGAAGCTTAGAAGAGATAGAAGATGAATAAAACACACTTCAAACTTTATTAATTAAACTGATATTTTACAAAAGAAAGAAAACACTCTATTTACAATAAAGCTTGCGAAACTCTATCTAAAGCTTTAAGGTTTCTAATGCTTATTTCAAAGCTCGAATAACAATTGACTTGTTCCATCTTTTTTATAGGCATAAGAGAGGGCTAACAAACAAAAGTTACAACTCAAAAGTAAACCTTTACAACTCATAACACATTAATCTAAAGTGGCTTAGTCATAAAGCATAAAGCAAGCTTTAATTATTTATTATAAAAGACAAAACAAAAGTAAAGATAATGGATACTTTAATAAAGTAATGGTAACTTTATTAAAGCAAAGTGGTCTAAAGATAAAGACCAAAAGATAGTGGGTGCTGGGACCCACTAAACACTAAGACTAAAGATAGGTCTCCACTGAAAAACTCTTGTCATTTTCTGTCGATAAATTTTATGGATGACAACTGGCAAGCATTACTCAAAAGGATTTTGAGAATCTTGAAACATATCTTCATTCATGTAACTATCCTCATCTGGTTAGAATCTTTATCTCTGCATCTGTCATGTCTTTCTTTTATTATAGAGGAAGATGCCATAGTATTTTCTCCCAAAGCCTGAGATAAATGATTTTTGATAATTTCTTTTGGAATACTTTTTCTCAGGTAATTAAAATATTGAGTAAGGTCTGAAAAGCCTTCAGGGAGAATTTTGGTTTGATTTTCAATTTTATTTTATTTGGCTAAAATTATAATTCCTTTAAGTGAGTAGACTGATAATGGTCAAAAAGTCATATTTATCCCACCATTTAACCATTATTCATCTAACCAGCCAAGTGATGAGTGCATTAGAATTTTCAAACTTCTTATACTTGGGATTCCTAAGCTGCCAATCCCATTTTGCAATCCAAGGGACTTTTTATCTTATAGCAAATTCAAGAAGTAATTGGCTTTCTTCATGAAGTTTGTTCTCTGCAATAAATTGCTCAAAAATAGATCAAACCTTTTCTAGCATAATGATTGGGTGAATACCCAATCAATGAACCAAGTCTAGAACCAAAAGGGAAGTTGGAATTGAATCCGCCAACTAAACTTTTGAGATCTGTTGTTATAGAACAAAGAATTCTACCAAGCGAGATAATAATCGATGTAATTTTATGATCTGAAATAAGACCATCCTTTCTTGAAGTCTTTAATGGATAAAATAGAAGGACCCACTCTTATTCAGTGATAATTCTTTTGATGACAAACTTACTATAAGCCAACTCAGTTGCTGATCTTTTAGTAGCTAAAAAGATTACTGAACCTATCTCATCAAGAATCTTTTGATAAAAAAGAAAATCTTTGTTAGGTGTAACAGTAAAATTTTTGGTGTAGATTTCTGCCACCTCATTAGGTGTCTTCTTCTGGTATTCAACATCAATGGCTAAAACATAATCATAAGCCATAGGAACATAGAGAAAAATCTTTTCTTTTTATGTTGTTGTTTCGATGCTGACCTGATAAGCATTGCTTCTGTATTTGTCCTGAAATAAGGACTTAGAGGAGGACTCATAAGTCCTCTTAGCAGGCATTGATGGTGACAATTGGACTTCTTTGCCCTTCTGACTCATTGTTTCCTATTAAGAATTCTCTTGTTAGAAAATCAGGTAAAGAATTGTTAGCAACATTGATAAATTCAATACCAAAATCAAACACAAATAAAATGGCCTTCCATCAAGCAAATATCTGCTTAGAGTATATCTTTTTAACATCTTTTAGGAATTTTTCTTTTGCAGATTTGCAATCAACCCTAATGAGAAATTTTTGGTTTAACAAATCATATTCAAACTTCTAAACACAGAGAATTATAGATAAGATCTCTTTTTTTACTGAAGAATAATTTTTTCTTGGTCCAGTCCAAACCCCAGAAGTGAATCTCACTAAAACCTCTCTTTTTCTTTCTCTCTTTGTTTTAATTTTCCCCCTTATCCTAATTCAAAGGCACCAGTCTCAACAATTTTAAATAAATTAGGATTTGAAATAAAAAAGACATGGAAGGATTTTCACTCTCTCTTTAATTCTTTGGACTACAGCAATGTGCTCATAAGTCCAGCCAGTAGGATTCTTCTTAAGCCTATCAAATAAGGCTTTTGCATCTTGGGCTAAATTCTTATAGAAGTCTGCTGCATAATTAGGACTTCCTAAAAACCTCTGCAGTTGATTATTATCTCTAAGTTCATTTGAAAATTTACTCCCAAACTCAATTACTCTGTCCATTGGAATAATAGTGCCATTTTCAATATTATGCCCTAGAAATCTTATTTTGGTCTGGCATAATTTAATCTTCTTAGCAGACACCACTAATCCTTCCCTTTGAACTACCTTAATGAAGATATTTAGATGCTTAAAATGTTGATCTAATATACTGGAGAAAATAAGTATATCATCAATGTAGATAATCAAAAATCCTGAATAAGGATTAAAGATGCCATTCATAATTTTCTGCAATTTTGAAGGGGCATTCTTAAGGCCAAAAGGCATAACATTACATTCATAATACCCAAAAGGAACTGTAAAGGCTGTTTTGTATCTATCCTTTTCAGCAATTTGTATTTACCAATATCCTGACTTTATATCAAATTTGCTAAAGATATTAACATTATACAACCTTTGTAATAAGTCCCTTTTATTAGGTATAGGATACCCAATCCATCTTAGAGCTTTATTAAGGGGTTTATAATTGATCATTAATCTAGGAACTCCCCTTTCTAGCTCTGTAGCATTCTCAACATAGAACGTCAGACAACTCGAAGGACTGCTACTTCTTCTGATAAGTCTTTTTCTTTCTAAATCAGCAATTTCTTCTTTACAAATTTCAAGATGCCTAGGTCCCATAGCAATAGGACTAGCCTTAGTGGGAATCTGCTTTTCACTAAAGTCTGGCTCATAAGGCAACTCAATTATATGCTTTTGTCTATTCCAAAAGGCATTTGGAATTTCTGCACAGATTTCTTTTTCCATTAAATTTTGCATTGCATTAATCTTTCCCTTAATATGAGGCAAAGAAAGTTGATTTTGCAACCTCTTTAGGTGCACTTCCTAAGATAAGGAAGTTAAGAATTTTGTTTTATTCTTTATTGATCTAGAAATAAGATTAATCTCCTTTTCTTTTGGTCAAGTGACAAAAGAGAAAATGATTTCTCTTCCCTTTATCTCAGTAACTATCCCTTCATCAGATGTACTCTTAATTGGATAAAGCATATGCAAAAAAGGATTTCCAAGGATGGCTGGATGAGATAATCCTCTGACCATCATAAAAGGAACAACTGCACTAGAAAGCTTATAATTAACTCTCATAGTGGAACCATCTGTTGTATTTAATTTCTCTATTATTTTGGAGAAATATCTTGATGGGACTAGCCCTTCATTAATGAAATTTAAATCTGCATCTGAATCAATTAGGGCTATAGTGTTGAACATAAATTCTTTTTTGACAACCACTATAATATAAGTGTGTCCTATATGAGTAGTGACTTTATTGACCAAATTAACAAACTATAAATCTTCAGCTTGCTCTTTAGTCAATTTATTTTGTATCTGACTACTCCCTTCCCCCACTTGAAAATGAGGTGGTACCTCTGTTGGTTCTTTGATAGGGATAAATTCCTCATAAGGAATTTGTTGATAGTCAACTGCAAAATTAGTTAACTCAGGAGATGAAACTAGAGACTATAAATCTTGTAATTCCATCTTAATAGAATTAATTTCAGTCTTTAATTCTCCAATAGTGGGTTCCCTGTGAAGAGGCTTTGATTGCTTAATTCTATCCATAATGACTTTTGAGTCATATGGTTTACCTAGCTTATAAACTAGTTTTTGTTCTAGAGAAGTTTGTGAATAGTCTCATTAGACTTTCCTTGATAGATCTTCAAATAATTCTCTATCTATTGTTTCTTCTTTTCCTTATCTTAATCTGATCAATAGGATTGATTAGGTCCTCTTTTTCACTAGTTAAAACACATAAGCCATTCATGGCACAAAGTAATTTATAATAATCACATTTGCCACTACAGCTAGATTTATAAGAGGATGAAGAAAACAAACTAGATTCAGAAGTATAATCAATTTGATTATCTTTCAATTCAGAATCTGTATCTTTAATAAACATCTCCATTAATGATCTCTTAAGATCATTATCACAAGTTAAGGCTTGAATCTGTTACTTCACATTACACTTATTATCGTAATGCCCTATTCTTCCACACTTATAACGGGTAAAAAACTTTGGAGACTTCTGAACATTAGAAGCTCATTTTCTTTTAAGGAGTGTACTAGACCTCTTATTAGGTATGTAGTAAGACTTTTGTGGCTTGGATTTGGATTTATAAGACCCTTTTTTCCTAGAAGTCTTATGAGACTTCTTGTTCTGGTAAAATAAGGACGGATAGCCATACTGCTCATAAAATTTTCCCATTAGAACTTTTCTTGTTCTATGAGAACTTGAACTTATGGATCTTCATTTCATTACAAAGAATAATTCCCTCAACAATGACTTCTGCAGCCAATTCTCCATACATATAGTTATCATATGGAATGACAATGGCATGTTTATTCTTGATTCTCGTCCGCACCCTGTCAGCAAATAAGGGTGGCAAACCTAAGATAAATTTTTCATTCTAAAAATTATTGCCGCTATGTTCTCTAGTAAATATAGCTGAGACAAAGACATCTTTGCACCACTTGAAATGAGATAGATCTAGACACTTCAAGTTCATCAACTGTTCATGAGTTTTGTCTAGATATAATGTTGTAGATCCAATAAAATGAACACCTATAGTATATAATAAGGTGTTTACCACATCTGGGACTTGCCTGGGCTGGTTATTAATAGTTTCTATTTTAATTGCATTTAGATCCTACAACTAACCTCATGCTGTGAGATTAAAATTCCACCAACCTTTAAGTTGGCCAGTGAACCCAACAATAATACTTCTTGCAATAATATCATCAGAATTACCTTTGGCTTTAGAAGCAACCGGATACATAACCATATAATGTATGACGTTTTTAATTTGGTATTTTGATAAGCCATCAATGTTCCATTCAACTATTGATGTACAATCATAAGATACATAGTTGAAGGAAGTATCTTCATACTGGAAATTCATAGGTGAAGGCCTGGGATAATAAGGCTTCATTGGCATAGATGAATTAGGTTTAGGATAAGTAATCCTATTAACCTAATTTGAATCTCTAGGAGTACTGATATTAGTACAGGATTTGAACATATCTTCTAAATTATTAACAAATAACTCAGAAGATTGAGTCTTAGAATTAGACTCTTGAATCTCAGAATTAGATTCATTATCTGTTTGAATCTCAAAATTAGATTCATTAACAGATTCTAATTTTTCAAAGGAGCAATTGTAACAGCTTCCTTTTGCTTTCTGTCTTTTAGTCCTAATGAGGACAATCTCTTGACAAGCTCATAAACCATTTCTTCATCATACCTACCCATTTTTAATTTTAATCTTCCTAACTCCATGGGTTTGAATAATACTTTCTTTTCAATGGAAGGAGAAGAAGTAGAAGCAATATATCTTTGACAACTTATCTCAGATTTTAAATTAGATATTAGAGTTTCTACTTTATCCAACTTCCTACCAACTGTCTGTAGATTAGATACTTTGCTTTCAATTCTGTCTACCTAGTTATCAATCATCCGTAAAGTTAGATTAGTGAAATTATGTTGATGAATAATTATTTTGGGTTTTGCATCCAGCTGCTTATATGGTGAACATACTACCACTCTGCCATCATCCAACGTATGTTGTAGATCTGTAATAGGTGGATGAACACTTCTGATTATTTTATTGGTGATAGTAGTATAATTTTGATAAGCTGCCTCTAAAGAAATAAGAGATTATACGTCCTAAAAATTAGGACGAGATCTTTCTAAATAAGGAAGAAGCTGAAATATAAAATCTTCAAAACCTTTTTCTCCTCCTTTCCTCTGATATAAGAGGAATTTATAATGAAAATTCAGTCTCGCTATGATGGTGAAACTCATTTCAAACCATTTTTCAAAAGGAGACTTGTATTTTTCAATCATTAGTACTGCAAGGTTCAGCTTGTCATGTATGATGCTAGCTCGGTCATAGCCCATGTCTGAAGGAGTATGGCTTTGTGGCCTTTCCTCTTCGTACACTGGTCAAGCTATCTTTTCCTCCGTTCTGTTTATTCCTAAGACTGAATTAGATCTAGGAATAGGAGCCATTGGGATTGAAGCTATAGATGAAGGACTGGAATAAGCCCTCGAAGAACTGATATAAGTTCTTTCATCATAGGAAAATGACATCCTTGATGGTGTTCTAGCAGATCTATTTTTGGCAAAGAATATTTCCACGTTGCCATCCTTTTCTACCACTTCTTGGATATCCCTTGATTCTTCCTTCTTAATAGGGACTGCCTGCTCCAGTAGCCATCTTTCAGGTAAATTTACCTAATTCCAAGAAATAGTTTTAGGAACTATAAGATTACCTTTTGACAAATTAGTTAAAATAAGGTAATGGTTCCTTTAGGATTGATCAACCTACTAGAAGATTCCCTCAAATTAGGGATAATAGTATTCATCACTTTATAACATATCCTAAAAATAAGGATAATGTTTTTAGATCCAGAGATCATATCATAAACTTCAATCTTAATATTGAGACTGAGTGCACTCATTAAGTGCCAATCTGATAAAGATAAAGTAAAATTTGGGAAACAAGAGAAATAAAGTAGTCCATCACAAAGAGAAGACTCCACAACTCCTAGTAAGGAATCATGAAACCTGTTGTGCCTTTTATCTTGGACACACATGACTGCTGATGTGTCTAAGCCAAGTCTAGTGGTTGGCTTAAGTGTAACTTGGATTACTCCAACATGAAGAAATTTAAATTTCTCTTTATGCTTCTGGATTAGACTTTTAGATAAAAGTTTGAAAGAGCTAAAACCTTCATGGATGGGAACAGCCTGTTCTATAGTCTTTACAACATAATCATACTTCAAAAGAAAATTATTAGTTTTGTAAATAGAAGAATGAGGAATAGAAGGTAGCTTCCAATCATTTAGATTTTGATTTGTATCTTCCATCAACAAAATTTCTTTATTTCCTTTTGAATTAGATTTGGAAGTAGAAGTTCCATTTTTTAATCCAATAAACAATCTATCCATAGTTGAATACACCTCTGAGGAAGAGAAAATTGAGTTTAACAAAATTTCTAAGATCCCTTAGAAAGAGAATGGTTTCAGTTTTTGGTTTAAACTATCAGTTGTCTACCTATATCTTAGGAGTAAATGACTAGATCAATGATTTACTGCCTTAAAACACCCTCCCTGGCTAAACACAGGACTTAAAATGCGACAACTGTCTTACTCTCTACTGTTAGGCATGACCTTTTAGTTTAACACCAAACAACAAACCAATTTTCTCACCTTGGTTTCTGTCAAAGACTCTGCTCTCTCTCCTCCTCTACCTCACCTAGGCTCTAATACCATTTGATAGTCAAAGAAGGTAAAGTTGGCAGCAATTAAGTTAACAGATTATGCATCAATATGGTGGGGCCAACTAAATCTTACAAGAAGAAGAAATGGAGAGAGGCTTATTGAGACATGGGAAGAAATGAAGGCTGTCATGAGGAGGAGATTTATGCCATCCTACTACTATCATGAGCTACATCAGAAATTACAGAGACTCGCACAAGGGTCTATGTCAATAGAAGATTATCTCAAAGAGATGGAGATGGCAATTATTCGAGAAAATATAAAAAAGGATAGAGAAGCTACCATGGCTCGATTCTTGGGAGGTCTAAATAGAGATATTGCAAATATAGTAGAGCTGCATCACTATATAGAGCTTATGACCACAAAGGTGAAGAGGCAACTTAAGAAAAAGGGTGCGACAAGGAGTTCCTCTAATTACAACTCATCTTGGACCTCAAGGTGGCCAAAGAAGGAGGAGAAGACTAAAAATGAGAGGTCTAAGGATAGAGACTCAAGTTCCAAGGTGAAAGGTACAAGTTTTGAAAAGAGCAAAGGAGCCTCTTTCACAAACAAAGGTACCACTGATTTTCTTAATTCTTCTAAATAGGCAAAGAAATATTAAGTTTTTATATAATAGACATATATTGTGATACGAAACCTCTAAGAATAAGCTTGAGAACTCCTTTGATTATTATGGACCCCCACAACATTAACTTGAAAACCCCAATAAAAATTCAGTCTCAACCACTAAGAAAGGCTAGAATTCAGATTGCTTAGAAAGATAATCAAAGATCTAGAATAAAGGAAACTTGTTTCTAAATTCCAAATTTGACACACTCCATAAGAGGATGATCAGTCCACTTGAATGTTTCTTAGCATGTATTCTACTAAAAAACACAAAGATAAAAGCAAACGGCCTTTTGGTTATATTTCATCAATCAATCTGAAGTGAAATTCGTTTTAGGCCTTTATATAGCCTTTACAAGACCTAAAAAAACTCATAATCTAAAATAAACAAACTCAACTTATGGGCTTTATCATAAACAAGTTTGGACAGCCCATTATCAAAGCAATAAAACTAATAGACTTTTAAATTAACTTGTTTTAAACAGCCCATTATGACAAAAATACAAACGTATCTAATTTCACTCAATTACCAAGGCTAAGAACTAAAAAACAAACTTAAGTAAGCCCATTTTGAAGTTGGACTTCAAATAAGTTGTACTTAACTTTATTTGATCTTGTTTCCAAGCCTTGGATCCCTTGCAGCCCATTACAAGCCAAATTCACCAAATCTTGTAGATGACAAATTAATGCTTGTTGAATCTTCTTAGCTCGTGATCTAGTTATAGGGCCTTGAGGTAGAATAATTGGATTGAAAATCTCCTCAATTTTATCCTTGCTTCATTGGTCATGCTCATCCTCTTGGTGTGTAGGTTGTTCCATAACATTTTCCCTCTCCTCAAAAGGATTCTTCCTCGAATGTAAAGCATAACCTACATCAAAAAGGACTCAAATCAGCCACATTAAATGAAGCACTTACATTGTACTCACCTTTAAAATCCACTTTATATGCATTGTCATTAATTCTTTCAAGTATTTGAACAGGACCATCTCCTCTTGGGTTCAACTTGGACTTCCTTTGGTGTGGAAACCTTTCTTTGTGAAAATGTACCCAAACCCAATCTCCAGGCTGAAAAATCATTGGCTTCCTTCCTTTATTCACTCGTGAAGCTACTTTAGCATTTTGCTTTTCAATCCTTTCTTTAACCTGCTTATGTAACTTCTTCACCAAATCTGCCTTTGAATTAGTATCAATACTCACAAATTTGTTAGGTGACAATGGTGATAAATCAATAGGAGTAAGTGGATTAAAACTATAAACAATTTTAAATGGAGAACAATTAGTAGTGCTATGAACAACCCTATTATAAGCAAACTCCACAAATGGTAAACAATCCTCCCACATCCTAATGTTCTTTTCTATAATTTTCCTAAGCAAAGTAAACAAAGTCATTAACTACTTCAGTTTGGCCATCAGTTTGAGGATGGCAAGTAGTTGAGAATAACAACTTGGTTCCTAATTTTCCCCACAAAACACACCAAAAAAAACTCAAAAACTTAACATCTCTGTCACTAACAATGAACTTAGGTATGCCATGCAAATGCACAACCTCTTTGAAGAACAAATCAACAATCAATTTGGCATCATCATTTTTATGACATGGTATAAAATGAGCCATTTTACTAAATCTATCAACCATAACAAAAATACTATCATGACCTTTCCTAGTTTTAGGCAATCCAAGCATGAAATCCATAGATAAATTAGTCTAAGGTTCACCAGGAACAGGTAATGGTGCATATAAACCATGCGGTTTCAACCTATACTTAGCCTCTCTACATGTTATGCAATGCTCATAAACCTTATGCACATCATGTTTCATACCAGGCAAAAAGAAATGTTCTATCAGCATATCATAGGTTTTATTTAACCCAAAATGACCCATCAAAGCTCCTCCATATGCTTCCTTAATCAACAATTCTCTAATAGAACACTTAGGAAGACACAATCTATTTTCTTAAACAAGAAACATCAAACAAGTAAAAATCATTTGAAACAGCCATATTACCACAAGATACATATATATCACCAAAATCATCATCATTAAGATATAACTCCTTAATATGCTCAAAACCCAACAATTTAGCACTAAGAGAATTAAGCAAAGTATACCTTCTTGACAATGCATCAGTAACCACATTCTCTTTGCCTTGCTTGAATTTAATCACATATGGGAATGTTTCTATGAATTCCATCCATTTGTCATGCCTACAATTCAGCTTATCCTGACCCTTCAAATGCTTTAAACTTTCATGGTAAGTATGTATCACAAACTCTTTAGGCCACAAATAATGTTGCCATATATGCAAAGCTCGAACCAAAGTATATAACTCCTTATCATATGTTGGATACTTCAAGGCTGCCCCACTTAACTTTTCACTAAAATACATTAGTGGCCTTTGATCTTGCATCAAAATAGCTCCAATTCCTATGCCACTAGCATCACATTTAATTTCAAAAGTTTTATCAAAGTTAGGCAAAGCAAGCAAAGGTGCATCACACAATTTATCCTTAAGTATGTTAAATGCATGCTCTTGTGCATCACCCTAAACAAATCCATCATTTTTCTTAACTAACTCATTCAGAGGTGCAGCTATAGTGCTAAAATCTCTAATGAATCTCCTATAGAAACCAGCAAGCCCAAGAAAGCTCCTCACCTCACTAGTATTCTTAGGTCTTGGCCAATCTTTAATAGCCCTTACCTTTTCCTCATCAACCTCAATACCTTGACTAGACACCACAAAACCAAGAAACTTAACCTTATCCATGCAAAAACTGCACTTTTTAAGGTTAGCATACAACTTTTCATGCCTAAGAATGTCTAATACAAGACGTACATGCATAACAAGATCATCCAAGCACTTAGAGTAAATCAGAATATCATCAAAATAAACAATGATAAATTTACCCAAGTACTCACGCAACACATGGTTCATCAATCTCATGAATGCTAGGTGTATTAGTAAGACCAAATGGCATAACAAGCCACTCATACAATCCATATTTTGTCTTAAATGATGTTTTTCACTCATCACCCACATTCATCCGAATTTGATAATAACCATATTTTAAATCAATTTTAGTGAATAAAAAAGAACAATATAACTCATCAAGCATATCATCTAATCTAGGGATAGGATGATGATACTTTACAGTGATTTTATTGATGGCTCTGCAATCCAAACACATTCTCCATGTTCCATCCTTCTTTAGCACAAGAATAATAGGAACCGAGCAAGGACTAAGACTTTTCCTCACATATCCCGTAGCTAGCAACTCCTCCACTTATTTTTCTATTTCCTTTGTATCAATGGGATTATTTCTATATGCTAGTCTATTGGGTATGGAAGATCCAGGAACGAAGTCAATTTTGTGTTCTATGCCTCTAATTGGTGGCAAACCATTGGGCATCTCTTCTGGAAACACATCTTAAAATTCTTGCAAAAGATCAACAAACACACTAGGCAAAGATGGGTTTAGATCATTGGTGGCCAAATAAGCCCCTTTACACAAAAGTACAAATATACGCTAATTGTTGTACAAAGCATGTCTAACCTCACTTATCCTAGCTATCAAACTCACATTCTTTTCTTTTTTCCAATAGGCTGAATTTACTTTCCTTTTTTTTCTGATGAGAACTAGCAAGCTCGAGTCCATTTGGCTAAGGATGAAAATGCAAAGAAAGACCCTTTAGCCATTCATGGAGGCCCAATAACAAGAGCTAGAGCCAAAAATATGAAGAAAATATTAATTTGCTTAATTGAAGACATTTGGAAAAAAACAAGTTCAATGTGATGCAGCTAACTTATTATGGGAGGAACAAGAGTCAAAGATTGTAAACTTGATCCAAGCATGTTCAAATACGAAGACAATAGTCTAACCCACATTGTCTGAATCAATCCAGTCCATTGAAGAATAAAGAGCCATTCAGCCTTGATTAAGTGAGCAATGATCTTGGGCTGTCATTTTATGTTATTTATTAATTTGGGTTTATTTTATTTGCTTTGTAAAATCAACATATCAGAGTTAGGGTTTTATTTTTGTTAAGTGTGAGTTTTAATGTGTTTTAATGAGTGCATTTAGTTTGGGATGTGATTAATTATCATTTAGGAGTTACAAATGAGTGCATTTAATGTATAACAACTCTTTTCAATGAAATTTAGTAGGGATTAAAGGGGAAAGTTATAATAACAGCCATTTAGGTTTCTTCTACCATGTTTGGCTATAAATATCAAAACCAAACTCATTTGTTAAAAGACCATTGATGAATGATAATCTGAATTTCTCTTTGTGAGTGTTTTCACTTAAGTTCTTTCATGAACTTTGTACTTAACAAACTAATTTAGTTTCTGACATTCTCTAACCCAAAAAAAATCTTGTGGTTAATTCTTAATTTATTAAATCATATTTGGTTTGTGGCATTGTGAGTTGAATTCAAGTACTAATTTCATTAGTAAACAATAACAATTGGAACTAATTTTTCACTAACTTCACTTGAGGAGGTCATTGGGTTTTGGAATCATCTTGACTGGAGGGTGTTTTCTTGCATTCCATATGTATCATTACTTAATAGTTATTGGGGTATATGGTTGCTAAGATGATGATTTCCTATAATTTGGTATCAGAGCAAGGCTCAAGTTAAGGTTTGCTTATCTTTGTGTTTTTTTTTTTGTTCAAGTTTATCATCTTCATCTTATTTTTCTTTGTTTGTGTTGAATCTTCTTATTTTAATTATGTCCTATTAAGTATTCTTTTATTTAAGTTCATACCTCTTTGTGTTGACACAACAAAATTTGTTATCCCTTCTCTTATTATTGTTACTTTCTTGTGTTAATCTTAAAATTTCTGCACTTTTGTTAATATCATAAAAAAAAAGAAAGAAATGAAAATTAAAAAAAATCAAAATTGCAAAAGTGTGGAATTCTAGTTCTTAAAGTTTTAGAATTGTTTGAGGCTAAGGGACCTAAATTTCAGCTCTTAGGCATCCTTGTGTTTAGCTACTTTAAATTTGGCCTTACCTAAAATCTTGATCTAGACCAGCCCTTTTCAATTCATTGAATTACCATAATCTAATTTGGTTTGTTTAGGTGATTAGTTCATTTATGAAGCCAAAGCGAAGGCAAGAGAGGTAAAAGGCAAGAGTGGTAAGACCAGTATAGAGAAAAGCTAAATTTTTGTGTGAAACACGAGTGGTGTGAATCAAATCTTTGAGTGAAACACGTGAGGGAGTATCTTGTGAGGCTATTTTAAATTTTCTTCTTCAGGTTTTAAACATGTCTAACAAAAGATAAAGACGTGAGTTCTTTCTCAAATGATCAAATGATTCAAGCAATGCAACATTAATTTGAACGTATGTTCAAAATGATTGGAGATGTAAGAGATCATTTAGAAAAATATGATGATGTAATTACCACATTGTAAGGTGAGCCAAGGCATAGAAGGCAATCGGCCTTTTCTAATGATGAATATGATGGAGAAATTAACACAGATGATGATCAAGCAACTATTATTAGAGGGGATGCTCATCCTAGAAGGTAAAATAGGAGAGCAAGGTTTTGACGGCATTGATCGAAATATAGGCAGTATCAAAATGAAGATTCCTTCTTTCCAAGGAAAGAATGACCCGAATGCTTATTTGGAGTGGGAAAGAAAGGTGGAGATGATCTTTGAGTGTCACAACTACTCTAAAGAGAAAAAGGTAAAATTAGCTTTGTTGAATTTTGTGATTATGCTATTGTTTGGTGAGATCACTTGTGTAAAGCCAAGCATCGAAATGGTGAAAGGTACGTTGAGACATGGTTTGAGATGAAACACATCATGAGAAAGCAATTTATCCCTAGCCACTATTATAGGGACTTGCACCACCTTTTACAAACCCTAACACAAGGTTCCATGAGTGTGGATGAATATCACAAAGAAATGGAGATAGCCATGATAAGGGCTAATGTGGATGAAGATCATGAAGCCACCATGGCAAGGTTCTTGAATGGCTTGAACAAGAACATTGCTAATCTTGTGGAGTTGCAACACTATATGTGGAGCTTGAAGACATGGTGAATGTGGCCATGAAAATTGAAAGACAACTGAAATGCAAGGGTACAAGTAAGTATGATTCTAAACCTTATTTGACTTCCTCTTCTTCTTCTTGGAAACCAAATTAGAGTAAAAAGGATGATAAATGTAATATCCCAAAGTGTGCCCTAGGAGTTTTGATATAATTGTTGTTTTATTTGAATTAAAATGTAAATGTGTAATTGGAAAGAGAAAAGAATTTAAGAGAGAGTGTATATGTTGTATATACGGAAATATATATAACATATATACAAGTCAAATGGATGGTCAAAGGAAGAAGATATTTATTTTGTTAATTATGAAATTACTAAAAAGGGCATGTAAGTGAAAGGAAGTTAAAACAAATAGAAGAGGGTATTTAGGTAATTTCTTATTTTGGAATGCTTGGTGGAGGTTTAAAGAGATGAAAATTTTGACTTTGTTTCTTCATTTTCTTTTCTTCTCCTTTGGTGGCCGGACATTATCAAGACAAGAGAGCAAGAGGAAGGTTTTGAGTTCTAAGATCAAATTGAAGGAGTTTTCAAGTGATTAAGTGGAAATTCAAGAAGTTTCATTATTTTGGTAAGTTCTCTCTCTTGATTTCCTTTGTTCTTTTTGAAGTTGTGTTTAAGGTTGATGAATTGTTGTTGATGGTATGATTAGGTTTGCTTGTGGTGTGTTTATAAGTGTTGAAATTGATTTTAAGATAAGAAGTTAAGTTGGTGTGATATTGGAAGTGTTTGAGTTGAGTTTGTTTTAGGGTTTTGAAGTGGTAAGTGATGTTTAACTTGAGTTTGATCAATTATTTTCATAGAGTTTCAAGTTGTTTGTATTTTATGAAGTTAGAAGTTTAGAACACATGATTTTGGTCGGAGGCAGTAGCATTTTGGATGCCACGCCCATGGCCCTTAGATGCCATGGCCGTGGGGGTGCTGAACAATTTGGGCAGAATTGTTTTCTACCCCACGCCCGTGGGGGTTGGGGTGGCCATGGCCGTGGGCTTTAGTTAGTGGTGTTGAGTTATAATTTGTGATCTAAAGGTCTAAGATGAGGTTAATAAGTGATAAATTGTATTGGAATTTATGTATTGTATCATTTTTAGATTAGGTTTTGGAAGAAGGTGATTTGCCCTAATTTGAGAAGTGAAGAATTCTTGGAAAAAGAAGAGTATCGAGTTGTGTGAGTGTTCTTGAGGTAAGTACAAAATACATTAATGCATATATTCATATGATGTTGAGACTTAACATCCATTTGATTGTAAATGTGTTAGGAAATCTAATGCATTGTTGATGCATACTAATAATGTATTGTTTGGTATAATGTGTATGTTGTGGTGAGCATGTAAAAGGTGTGTTAAGGTCATTTGTTGTATATACACTTGAATGATGACTTGATTAATGTGATTTGAGATATAATGATGGAAATGAAATAAATAGGGCATGTTGCCTAAATGATGATGAATTTAAGATATATGTTCAATGTAATTGATTATGTATACTTGAATGATGAAGTGTTATAATGTGAATTGAGATATGATTAGATGTGAAGCCATTGTGATTGGCTATGATGATTCAAATGAGATGTGAAGCCATTGTGATTGGCTATGATGACTCAATTGAAATAAGTGGGGCATGTTTGCCTAGATGATGATGAGAATTGAGAATGAAATTGATAATAAATAATAAATGAGTTGTGTGGCTAATGTGTTATTCCATTTTCAGAGTTTGTTGTTGGTGGCATGCCTATAGTAACATTCTCTTGAAGTTAGGTTGGGCTTGATCCTTGAAGCCAAGTTGGGTTGAAGTTTAGCATGCTTAACTCCCCTTGAAGCTTGGTTGGGTCTAGTCCTTGAAGCCTAATTGAGATGTTACAACCCTTGAAGCTAGGTTGGGTTTGGTTCTTGAAGCCAAGTTGGGTTGATACTTAGCATGCTTTGTTCCCCTTGAAGCTTGGTTGAACCTAAATCCTTGAAGCCTAGTTGGGATAATGATAAATGTGATAAATAAATCAAAATATTAACTCTGAAAAGTTGAATAGCATATTAGTGTCTTTGGGCCCATGCTTGTCTTTGTTTTAAATGTGATTCTTGAATGGTGAAACCAATGAATAATGAGATTGATTATATTGCATAAGTATCTTGTTGAGAATGAATGTTTGATATGACTATAAGCAAAGTAAGATGTTGGAGTATAACAGTTCTTGTGAATGGTGTATGGAATTGATTGTGTGACATTGGCATTGCATCAAAACATAATATTATTGTAGTTTGTACCACTAAGCCGTTGGCTTAGCGCGATTATAATTTATCTCGCAGGTAACAGGGAAGAACCGGAGAGTTCCTCTAGGCCGAGTAGAGGTTAGATCTTGAGGTGTTGCTAGTGAAGCTTAAAGATCGAAGACATACTGCCAAACATGTATATGTTTTATGTTTTTGTAAAACTTGAGTTTTGATGTATTTGTATTTGTAAATATTTGTTATATTTTTTTCTGTGTTTTGAATAAATATTTTATCTATTATTTCTGTTTAAAATGTTTTAAAGTTATTCATATTTTTGAAAAGGGATTGTCTGTATGTTTTATAAACAGTGGCATATCTATATTTTGTATACGTATATTACGATCGTACTAGCATGCTGTGTACGTATACGAGGTATAGGGGTGTTACAATAAACCTATTGTTAAGCCTAAGATTGATGAAAATAAAAACAAAAATGAAATAGGCAGCAAGGGTAGAGGTGAGAATCAAACTAATCAAACTGGAGGAATTAAGTGTTTTAAGTGCCTAGGACATTGTCATATGGTACGTGAATGTTCCAAAAAAGGGTAATGATCATGTGGGATGGGGTTGTTGAGTCTAAAAGTGAGAGAGAGGAAGATGATGAAATGTCATCTTTAGAAGATGCTAGTGATGTTGAGTTTGCTAAGGGAGATGTGTTAGTTGTACAACACACACTTAGTTTGCAAAGTAAACATGATGAGCATGGTGAACAACATGAAAATTTGTTTCATACTCATTGTTTGTTTGCTAACAAGTTATGTAATATGATTATGGATAATGGTTGTTGTACAAACGTGGCTAGTACTTTGCTTATGGAAAAACTAAAATTACCTACTACTAAACATCCGAAACCGTATAAGTTATAATGGTTGAATGATAGTGGTATTGTGAAGGTGAATAAGAAAGTATCAATTTCTTTCTCCATTGGTAGATATAAAGATGAGGTGTTTTGTGATGTAGTTCTTATGTATGCTGGTCACATGTTGGGGAGACCATGGCAATATGATCGAAGGGTCATACATGATGGGTTTAAGAACCGATATTTTTTTATCATGAATGGACAAAAATAGCAACTTGGACCTTTTTCTCCAAAGACCATTTTTGAAGGCCAAATGAGAATAAATGAGCAATATGAAGAACTTGGATTTTCATTGACTAAAACTTTAGGGAGGGAGCAAGAAAGAGAGAAAAAAAAGGTGAGATGAGTTGTAAGAATGAGAGTAATGGGAAACACAAGGGGAGAAAAAACAAGGGAGGAATGAATGAAAGAAAAATGAGTGTTTATGCAAAAACGAGTGATGTGAGGAAAATACTAACCATGAGGCAGCTTATAATTGTACTTATGCACAAGGATGTTTTGATTATATCTAACGAGCTTGACAAGAGTTTGCCTAGTATTATTGTTGATTTATTACAGAATCATGAAGATCTCTTTTCTGAAGATGTGCCTAAGGGTTTGCCACCAATTCAAGGAATTGAACATAAAATTGATTTCATTCCCGGTGCAAGCATACCAAATAGGCCAACTTATAGATGCAACCCTGAGAAGACCAAGGAAATCCAAAGGCAAGTGAGTGAACTTATGGAGAAGGTGTATGTGCATGAAAGCATGAGTCCATGTACAGCTCTTGTATTATTGGTGCCTAAAAAGGATGGTTCATGGAGGATGTCTATTGATTGCCAAGCCATCAACAAAATAACAGTGAAGTATATCCTATTCCTAAGCTAGATGATATGTTGGTTGGATGAATTGCATGGTTCTTTTGTTTTTTCTAAAATTGATTTAAAATCTAGATATCATCAAATTAGAATGTGTGAAGGTGATGAATGGAAAACTGCTTTCAAAACTAAACATGGTTTGTATGAATGGTTAGTAATGCCCTTTGGCTTCACTAATGCACCAAGTACTTTTATGCGATTAATGAATCATGTTTTGCGTGCTTTTATTGGAAAGTTTGTGGTGTTTTATTTTGATGATATTCTTATGTATAGCAAATTTTTAGATGAGCATGTAACACATTTAAAGGCTGTTTTTGATGTGTTATGGCGAGAAAAGTTATATGCTAATATTAAGAAATACACTTTTTCCACTAATGAAATTACTTTTCTTGGATATATTGTTAATGACAAAGGAATTCATGTTGATCAAGAGAAAGTAAAAGTAATTAGAGATTGATCAAAACCTACTAGTTTGCATGATGTTAGGAGTTTTCATGGTCTTGCTAGCTTTTATAGGAGATTCATTAGGAATTTTTCTACAATTGTTGCACCTTTAACTGAATGCATTAAAAAGAATGTGGGTTTCAAGTGGGGAAAAGAATAAGACGATGCTTTTAACTTGCTAAAAGACAAACTCAGTTCAACACCTTTACTTACTTTGCTTAACTTTTCTAAAACTTTTGAGGTTGAGTGTGATGCAAGTGGAATAGGTATTGGTGGAGTCTTGATGCAAGAAGGAAGAATAATAGCATTCTTTAGTGAGAAGCTAAGCGGAGCAAGTCTAAACTACCCCACTTATGATAAGGAGTTTTATGCACTAGTGAGAGTGTTAGAAAATTGGCGGCACTACTTATGGTATAAGGAATTCATAATCCACACCGATCATGAGTCCTTGAAATATCTCGAAGGACAAGGAAAGCTCAGTCGAAGACATGCTAAATGGATGGTGATGAGGATCAACTAGGGAATGATTCAGCTAAGGTTAGAAGTAACATCAATAATGATCCTTTAACCATTCATAGAGGACCAATGACAAGAGCTAAAAATAAAAGGATGAAAGAACCATTAACTTGCTTACTTGAAGACATTTGGGAGGACTAAGCTCATCTAGATTCTGTCAAGGGTCTATGTATGCAAGAAGACCTTAACATTGTCAACATGTTTCAAGCATCTTCAAATATGAAGACAATAGTCCAACCCAAATTGTTTGAATCAATCCAGCCTATTGAAGAATAAAAGGCCATTCAGCCTTGATTAAATGTGCATGGATCTTGGGCTGTCATTTTATTTTAATTACCAATTTGGGTTTAGTTTATTTGCTTTATGAAATCAACATATTAGAGTTAGGGTTTTATTCTTGTTAAAGTTTGAGTTTATGATTAGTTGTCATTTGGGAGTTACAAATGAGTGCATTTAGTTTGAGGTGTGATCGGTTGTCATTTAGGAGTTACAAAATGAATACTTTAATGTATAACAGCTCTTTTCAATGAGAGTTAGTGGGGATTAAAGGAAAGAACGTGGAAGAGCTATAATAATAGCCATTTAGGTTTCTTGTTGTTGACAGCTTTAGCAAAATAGCACATTTCATTCCATGCCATAAGACGAATGATGCAACTCATGTTACGGGGTTGTTCTTCAAAGAAATTGTGAGATTGTATGGAGTTCCAAGGACAATTGTTAGTGATAGAGATGCCGAGTTCCTTAGCCACTTTTGGAAGACACTTTGGAGTAAGTTGGGAATAAAGCTTCTATTTTCAACAACTTATCATCCACAAATGGATGGACAAATGAAGGTGGTTAATAGAACTCTTTCAAAACTATTGAGGGCAATAATTCAAAGAAATCTGAAGAATTGGGAAGAATGTTTGCCACATGTTGAGTTTGCCTACAATAGGAGTATTCATGCAAAAATAAAATTTTCACCTTTTGAGGTTGTATATGGTTTCAATCCATTAACACCTATGGATTTACTGCCATTACCCATTGAAAAAGTTAATTTGGAAGGAAAGCAAAAGGTTGAATTTGTTAAATGCTTACATGAGAGGGTGCATGCTCAAATAGAGAAAAAAATTCAACAATATGAAAAGCAACACAGCAAGGGAAGAAAGAAAGTCAAATTTGAACCAGGTGATTAGGTTTGGGTACACTTGAGGAAGGAAAGATTTCCAAGTCAAAGGAAGTCTAAGCTGATGCCGAGAGGAGATGGACCATTTCAAGTCCTACAAAGAATCAATGACAATGCATACAAGCTACAATTGCCTAGTTAGTATGGCAATGTAAGTGCTACCTTTAATGTTTCTGATTTGTCTTTGTTTGATGTAAGTGATGAAGGAGCAGATTCGAGGATGAATCCTTTTGAAGAGAGGGGGAATGATGAGGACCAGCAAGATCGAGTCCATTTGACTAAGGATGAAAATGCAAAGAAAGACCCTTTAGCCATTCATGGAGGCCCATTAACAAGAGCTAGAGCCAAAAAAATATGAAGGAAACATTAACTTGCTTAATTGAAGACATTTGGAAGAAACAAGATCAATGTGATGCAACTAACTTATTAAGGGAGGAACAAGAATCAAAGATTGTAAACTTGATCCAAGCATGTTCAAATATGAAGACAATTGTCTAACCCACATTGTCTGAATCATTCCAGCCCATTGAAGAATAAAGAGCCATTCAACCTTGATTAAGTGGGCATGGATCTTGGGTTGTCATTTTATGTTATTTATTAATTTGGGTTTATTTTATTTGCTTTGTGAAATCAACATATCAGAGTTAGGATTTTATTGTTGTTAAGTATGAGTTTTAATGTGTTTTAATGAGTGCATTTAGTTTGGGGTGTGATTAATTGTCATTTAGGAGTTACAAATGAGTGCATTTAATGTATAACAGCTCTTTTCAATGAAAGTTAGTAGGGATTAAATAGAAGAACGTGGAGAGCTATAATAACATCCATTTAGGTTTCTTCTACCATGCTTTGGCTATAAATATCAAAGCCAAACTCATTTGTTAAAAGACTATTGATGAATGATAATCTGAATTTGCACTTTGTGAGTGTTTTTGCTTAAGTTCTTTCATGAACTTTGAACTTATCAAACTAATTTTGTTTGGGGCATTCTCTAACCAAAAAAAAATCTTGTGTTTAATTCTTAACTTATCAAATCATATTTGGTTTGTGGTGTTGTGGGTTGAATTCAAGTACTAGTTTCATTGGTAAATAATAACAATTGGAACTAGTTTTTCACTAACTTCACTTGAGGAGGTCCTTGGGTTTTGGAATCATCTTGACTGGAGGGTGTTTTCTTTCATTCCATATGTATCATAACTTAATAGTTATTAGGGTATATGGTTGCTAAGATGATGATTTCCTATCATTTTCCCTGTTTCTTTTCACTCTTTTTATTTGCACTCTGTTTATTTTCATCAATTTATTTTCATTCTCTTTTTCTTTCTTTACAGCCTCAAGTTTCATCCTTTCCATTTTACATTAGTCTTCATACACTTCTTTTGAGGAAAGTGGTGTTAGAATGGTCTTTTGCCCATCCTTTATGAATGAATACCTATTGAGGTACCCATCATGCATAGCTCTTCGATCATATTGCCATGGTCTACCAAGTAGAATATCTCCAGCATGCATTGGAACCACATCGCATATCACTTAATCATGATATTTACCAATGGAAAAGGAAATGATAGATTGTCTATTTACCTTAACCTCACCACAATAATTATGCCACTGAAGTTTGTAGGGTCATGGGTGTTGTGAAGTAGACAGCCCCAATCTATCATTCAAGAGTGTACTCACATCATTGGTTCAACTTCCACCATCTACAATCACACTACATGCCTTGCCTTGAACATGGCATCTTGTATGGAACAAATTATCTCATTTCTCCTCATGTTATCCTCCTTCAATTGTGTGTTAAGAGCACACCTAGTAACCAGCAAATCACCTCTAATTGGCTCCTCAATCTCCCATTGCTACAATCCTCCAATTCTAGCATCTCACCATCATCACTCTCATTATTGCCTTCTTCTTCATCAGTCACTATCTCACCATTTTTCAAGGTCATAACTGATGAGGAAACTATAAGCAAGCTTGATGAATCTACATAAGGCAGCAAATATGTTGATGATATCATTATGCCAAGTAGACCAATCACAAGATCACAATCAAAGAAACTCCAGCATGTGTTCCAACACTTCATTCAAAGGTGGATTAATGAAGAGGGAGACCAACTTGTACTAAATATGATGGATCATGGAGAGGAAGTTAGAAACTCAACAAGAAGCATGAAGAATATGCCCATAAGTATGGTGATGGGTATTAGCACAAATTTGGAATATAATATTGATGTGGTTTAGTGCTAGTGTGCCTAGACACATGTGAACCAACACCAAAATGCATGTAGAATCTGCCCATCAATGTTATTAGAATTATTAGCAGTAATTTAGAATATATTATTGATGTGGATGAATAATTAATGCTATTGTGACTAGATACATGTAAACCTAGACTTTTAAGCCATTAGTTCTTCTTTTCCAACTATATAGGGAGGGGAAAAAGAACTCAAGGGGGCTACTAAGAATTTTCAGATTGTTATCATTGTAATCTAAGTGTTTTCAAGTTTGAGAGGTTTTCTTCTTATTCTTGTTGCATGAAGAATTGGTTCTAACTTATCAAGTCTGACTTGTGGCATTTAAATCAATTCATTTCTTCATCCCAATCACCCAAGTTCTCAATTACAGGTTAGTTGAGGGTTTGGTAGGGAGGATTTATTTTTTGAGTTCTAAGATTCTATGCTAGATGTGTATGTAGGGTTCTAGATGTAATATTTGATCCATGGGTTCCACATCATTTGGTATCAGAGCTTTGGCTTGAAGATAAATCTCTAGGTATCTTTTATGTTTTAATTATCCAAAAGAAAAAAAAGAAAAAAAAGGGAACCAGATTCAGTTTCTATGTCTCTTCATTTTCTGTTCTTGTTGCACATTGTTCTTGTTCTTCTAAACTATGTATTTTTGTTTACCTTTTTAATTTCTATCCTTGTTTACTGAAAGTTCAAAAAAAAAGAAGGAAAAGATCAAAAGAAAAATAAAAAAAAATAATATTCAACTTCCTCAACATAAAAGAAAAAAAAATTCGTACCTATTTCTATCCAATATTTTTCTACACAAGTGTTTGAGATTTTTTTTCATATTTATACCATTAACAGCTTGCTACCTTATTATATTTGATCAAATTACATCAGCTTCTCATTATGCATCCATTTAGCATTTAAAATCTGATATTTAGAGCATAGCTTGCATTGGGAATAGATTTACGTTGCATATTCATATTACTCATTGGAGTTATTTCAATTCTATTTTTCAATAACCAGAATTATTTTTTCTTTGTATTCTTAGTTTCATGCTTTCATACACCTCTTGTTTCTTGTATGCATTAAGTAGCTAATTCTCAATCATAGTTACTTTCGTTTGATTAACACAAATACTTTTTGCTTCTTGTGTTAACTTTCAGTTCTTGTTGTTTAAATTAAATTGCTTCTAGAATTGCTGAAGTCATTTTGTTCATTAGGTTCCTTATAGAGTCTTTAAAACAAAACTTGTTTTACTTGATTTAAGTGGATTCAGTTCTAAAATTCAACTTGATAAAAGGAGAATTGAGAGGTAATAAGGACCAAGTTTTGAGTGAAATACAAGAGGAGTGACAATCTGATCTTGAGTGAAACACGTAAGGGAGTGTGGTGAGAAAATTTTTCTTTACTAACATTTTCTTGTAGGTTCTTATACCATGTCAAATTCTGGAGGTGAAAAATGTGATATGACCATGAATGACTTTGCCTTCATCTTAGAGGCAATGCAAAGGAAATTTGAAAGGTTTGATTTGGTCATAAACAACATAAGAGGTGATGTAGACAGCATAATGCAAAGGTAGCAAAATAATACTAATCGAAGGGGGCAAAATAGAGGGAGAGGAAACATGATGAATTGTAATATCCTAAAGTATACCCTAAAAGTGTTGGGATTACTGTTGTATTTGGATTCAATGTGTGTGTTGAAGAGAAAAGAAGAAGAAAGTCAAAAAGAAATTGTGTGTGGTGGAGATTTAAATGGTATAATTGTTATTATTATTATTATTATTATTATTATTATTATTATTATTATTATAAGATAAGAACGAAGGAAGGATGGAGAACCTTCCTTCTTCCTCTTCTTCTGTTTGTTCTTCGTGGACAAGAGAGCACGAGAGAGAGAGAGAGCACGAGAGAGAGAGAGAGAGATTGATCTTCATCAAATTTCTTAAGGATTTTAAGAGTATTGAAGATGGAGATGAAGATTTGGCAAGCTATATAGGTAAGTACACATTTCTTGAATGAATTTTATTGATTATACATATATATAAGTATATACCTTCTTGTGTGGTTTTCTTTTGGATTGAGGTTATGTTGGGTATGATTGGTGTGTAAAATGATGATAACAAGAGATTTAAGTATGTAAATGTGTGGAATTGATATCTAAGTGATGATGAGTTGAGAAAATTGTGAGGAAAATGATGAAATGTTGAATTAGAGTTTGGTTTAGATGAATTTCGAAGTGTTTGGTCTATGAATTATTGAAGGACACGGCCAAGTTATGGGAGACACGGCCAAGTTAGGGCAAATTTGGCCGTGTTGGATGAGTTTTGGAGAGACACGGCCACTGGCTTGGCCGTGTCCCTTGCCTGTGTTTGTTACTGTCTGATTTATGTTGAGAGACACGGCCGTGTCCCTTGCCCGTGTCTGGTACTGGATTGTTGTGTTGAGAGACACGGCCACTGGCTTGGCCGTGTCCATTGCCCGTGTTTGCTACTGCTTGTATTGGTGTTGAGTGACACGGCCACAAGCTTGGCCGTGTCCCTTGGGCGTGTTGGCTACTGGATGTTTATATTGGGAGACACGGCCACATGCTTGGCTGTGTCCCTTGAGGGTGTTTGCAAATGTGTTTGTTATTTGGTCTTCAACATTGTTGGATCTTCAAATGTCTTTTGTACCTAAACACACTTAAAACAATAATGATCCAACCAAATGTATATGGAGGATTCTAAGTTCTTGAATAAGGTAAATTGTTATGTATGAATATATCAATGATAATATAGGAAATGTGGAAGATATAATGATCAATGAAAAAGTATGTGCAATGTCATTGATTATGTATACTTGAGTGATGAATTGAATTGATCAATATGATTTGATGATAACGTTGATATTATATGAACCATGTTAGGTTTTATGCATTGTCAATCTCATAAATTGTATTGTACTATATGTAGATTGAGGATGCATATGAATAATGGCATGTTGTGTATAATGTGGAATATCATGAGATCATTGATGATGAATTACTTTAATGTTATGATTGAAGCATGCCTATATGGTATGATTGATTCATGATATGTTTGTGTAGTAATGTAATTGATGTTGCATATATCAATGATGAAACTTGAAATGTGATTTGAGATATAATGTGATATAAAGCCATTGTTCTTGGCAATGATGACTCAAATGTAATATAAAGCCATTGTGATTGGCTATGGTGATGCAATTGAAAGAAATAAGGCATGTTTGCCTAAATGATGATGAGAATTGAGAATAGAAATGATAATGAAATAATAAATGAATTGTGTGACTAATGTGTTATTCCATTTTCAGAGTTTGTTGTTGGTGGCATGCCTATTAGTAATAATCTCTTGAAGTTAGGTTGGATTTGATCCTTGAAGCCAAGTTGGGTTGAAGTTTAACATGTTTTACTCCCCTTGAAGCTTGGTTGGGTCTAATCCTTGAAGCCTAATTGAGATGTTACAACCCTTGAAGCTAGGTTGGGTTTGGTTCTTGAAGCCAAGTTGGGTTGATACTTAGCATGCTTTGTTCCCCTTGAAGCTTGGTTGAGCCTAATCCTTGAAGCCTAGTTGGGTCTATGATAATGATAAATGTGATGAATAAACCAAAGCATTACTCTGAAAATTGAATGGCATATTAGTGTGTCTTGGGCCCATGCTTGTCTTTGTGTAATGTGAGTCATGAATGGTAACATGATTGATAAATAAGATATATGGAAACAATGTTGAAACAAATGAATAATGAGATCTATGAATGCTTTTGATGGAAATGTGTTTCATGATTAATGAATTGTGAATAAAGTGATGTTATGAAGTATGAGTTTGTAATATATGTATTGATTTTGTTGAGATATGAGGTTATGGAATTGTTGTATCATGTGTAACATGTTTGTGAATGTGGAATTTGTGAGAATTGTTCTTTTAAAGGTTTGAATGGTGTTTTGTTGTGATTATATATACATATATATGTGTATATGAAATAGAAAGGGTAGGTATTGTGTTGTGAATATGCTATGTAATGATGTATTTAATTTATGAGATTAGTGGCAATATATGAAGAATCCATTGAGAAAGGAAAAAGTGGTAAGAAAACAATAAAACATGATGCTAAAATTATAAGGTATGATTATTTTGTAATGTATATTTTATTATTTATATGTACTACTAAGCTCTCGGGCTTAGCGCGGTTGTGTAATCGCGTAGGTATTTATGCGGATGATCTGGATGCTTAGCTGCTATGCCACGAGAAAAGTATGAGTGTCTCGAGACCAACTAGAAGGTGATGCATACATGTATGATTTTAATTATGTTTTATTTTTGATAACAATAATGATTCTTATAAATGTTTCTTAAATTAATATAATATTGCTTGACCTTGGATAAAGATTTTTTTAAATAGAAACTAAAAGTGACATTCTTATACTTTATATATGCATTGTATGTATACCAAGTATATGTATAGTGCTTATATAGAGTATGGGGTGTTACAGTTATTTTGGTATCAGAGCTTATGTTCGAGATTCTCGGCCTAAGTGAAATTTAAAAGAAAATTTTTTGAAGAGTTTAAATAAGAAGTGAAAAGAAGATTTTTGAAATGCAATTGGTAAGACATGCATATGCATTCACATCTAGGTTGGTCTCGAACGTGGCATTATGTGAATTGTGATGTATTTGAATTACATGAAATAAATGATAGTGTATAAATGAGGTTTCATATAAAAGCAAATTTTGAAATGTTGATAATTAAGAGATGAGTGTGATACAAAGAAATGATATGGAAGGTATAAGTAAAAAGTTTGATTATTGACATGTGTATGATATTTAAAGAAATGGCTAGAAGAATTAAGTGGGAAATGAGTTAGAAACAAATTAAGATTAAAGTATGTGATCTATCCTCTATTGTTTGAATCTCTTTCTAATAAACTTTATGGTTGGATTTATAGAAAGAGGAAATATTGTTGGATGGGTAATATGAAAAGATATATTATGTAAATGCAAAGAGTACAGTGAACTATTGAATGAGTTGATTGGTATAGATTAATTGTGATAATGTAAGGTGTCGATATGTAAAGTTAAGGTTATGTTCAAAAGAAAAAGAGATGACGTTGGTTAAGTACAAATATACATTGGTGTTATTTGTATTGCTATTTTAATGCAAACATGGTGATTTCACTATTAGAAATGTGATATGCTTGAATTTTGTGAAAGCTCATGTTAATGGTGGAGATATGAGATATTTAGACTTTCTTTGGAATAAGTTTAATAATTGTGAAACGTATATGTTTTGATGTTACTTTGTGGTATATACATATAAGATGTTTTAAAGTTAATATGAATAGTAGGAGATGAATAAATTGAAGTTTGAGTAAATTAGTAAGTTGGAAATTTATAGTTTTCATGGAATGTGGATGAAGATCAATGAAGTATTGATAGTTTAATGTATTTAATACATGAGATATATGAAATGAATATTAGTGCTCATGAAAGTATTATGAATTGGGAGATGTGATTGATAGTAGGAAAATTTGGTGTGAAATGAAAGAAAAGGAATTGAGCAAAAGAAAATGAGTTACTTTAAGTAATTTGATTGGGAAGGATGAAAAATGACTATGAAAGATGTGTTAAAGATATTTATAAACAAATGTAAGAGAGATATCACATTGGAAATGTGATTAAGTTCCTTGTGAAATAATATTATAAGTACAGTATGTATATTTATTGAAGTTAATGAATAACTTAAGTTATGGTAAACAAATGAGAATGATAATAGTTAAAGGAAAGTGATAAATATTAAATTCGTATAAATTATATGCAGAAGGGAAATTCAGTAAATTGCATAATTATGTGTTTGTATAAAGAGGATTGTGAAATGAACTTTTCGATATGAATGTGACCTATGAAGGTGTATATAATATGTTTATTATTTTATATCATTAAATGTTTAATGGTATTAGAAGTAAGAATGGACCTGGGTAATATTGAACAGTGAAATTGTTATGGCAATAATTAAATGAGGTTATTATAAGATGTTGTGGAACTCAAAGTATTTGAGTGTGAAAATGTTTTATGTATAAATGTATAATAAGAATTGTAAGGAAGGAATTATGTATTTGAAAATTTCTAGAAGAGATGGATTGGAAATGGAGTAATGAAAGATACTTGTGTAAGATTTGTATCTAGTTGAAGGTTGGGTATTGGAAATGTTAAAGATAATATTATTGAACATGAGTTGGGTTAATGATGATTAAATAATCAAAAGCAAACTGTTTTGAAATAGAATTAAAATGTGTTAATTCTTGGTGTAATACAAGTTTGGAGAATACATATATATAATTTTTGTGATATAATCTAATATTATAATTGTAAAGGTTGGAAATCGAATAATAGAAGAACGAGATTGATTTACAAACCCCAAATGTGATTGCTTATATATTATGGTCATATGACTTGGTTAGTGTGATTAGTGGTTAGTTTTATTATCTTCAGATTTAGAACTGAGATTGATAACTATGTTTCTAGAAACATGGTTAAAAGATATGATTGGGGAAGTTATATTTTATAATTTCGATGTTAAAAAGTTAATTATACTTATGAGAAGTAAAGCAAGGGAAGAGAATTGTGATAATGTTTTAAGTTATGAATTGTGTAATAGAACAATAATTATATAAATATAGTAATATTGAGTGAAGAAATAATAACATGAAAGAAATTGTAATCATGATTGAAAGTTATACTGAATATATTTATAGTATAAAGTGATTAAGTGATTAAACTTAAAATTTATGGGAGTATGAATAATGTAAATTAATATGTGTATATCAATAATGTTGGAAATGATATGATTGAATAATGAGGTGTTCAAAATAGTCAATGATATATAAGTATACTATTTTGATATGATGGGAAATCATAATTGTTGGCAATGATGTTAGAAATAAATTATATTGAGGTATAATGCCTAAATGATTATGAAAAATGAATTGTGAAAAGATAAATGAACGGACTTATCTGCCTCCTGTGGAACCATGCAGACTCAATGTGTTGGGCAATTGAACTTGGATTACTAATTTTGGTTGGAGGAAAAGTACGTTTATGAAGATATAGTTGTTGGCTATATTGATAAATTTTGAATGAGTATAAGAAATGATGAAATAATTATTGAAATAAGGAAATGTATATGTATAAGCATGATTCATATTGATTGAATATATGAATTTGGAAAGATTAGAATTTGAATATAAGTTTGACCTAATGAACTTAGGTTATATATAAGCATATATGGTAAAATCCAATGATAAATTCCAATAAGTTAATTGTTGGTTTGAATTAAATAAAGTTGAAATGTTAGTATATTGTGATGGATAAATCGATTGATCTAGGTTTCGTTAAAGTTGCAAGGCAACATTGAGATTTAATATGTGCAATTGTATTGGGAGTGTAAGATTTAATGGTAATGTGTATGATATAATATTCTGATTTATGAATGAACATAAATAAATTGAGGTATATTAATTGTACATGGTGAGAAACAAGCTTAAGAGAGTAAGAATTTAGTTATCCATTGAAGTTGTTTATTTTGAAAGTGATGATAAGAATGGAATAAACAATGCTAAGATATTGATTAATGATTTTTGAGGTTAAAGTTAAGAGAATATCTATAAAGAGTTAAAGTGATAATCTGACTTTAGTACAAAGATAAAATGTATTGGAGATGTTATGAGATATCTTGATTGCTTTGTTGAGAAAGTAATAAGAGGTAAAGATATATATATATATACCTATACAATGATGAATTATGAATTTCAGAGAAGATACGATTATCTTCATATGGAAATTAAGATGGTAAATTGTTCTAAATGGGTTGTTATTATACTGGATAATTTCGAGGACGAAATTATTTAAGGGGGAGAGAATTGTAATATCCTAAAGTATACCCTAAAAGTGTTGGGATTACTGTTGTATTTGGATTCAATGTGTGTGTTGAAGAGAAAAGAAGAAGAAAGTCAAAAAGAAATTGTGTGTGGTGGAGATTTAAATGGTATAATTGTTATTATTATTATTATTATTATTATTATTATTATTATAAGATAAGAACGAAGGAAGGATGGAGAACCTTCCTTCTTCCTCTTCTTCTGTTTGTTCTTCGTGGACAAGAGAGCACGAGAGAGAGAGAGAGCACGAGAGAGAGAGAGAGAGATTGATCTTCATCAAATTTCTTAAGGATTTTAAGAGTATTGAAGATGGAGATGAAGATTTGGCAAGCTATATAGGTAAGTACACATTTCTTGAATGAATTTTATTGATTATACATATATATAAGTATATACCTTCTTGTGTGGTTTTCTTTTGGATTGAGGTTATGTTGGGTATGATTGGTGTGTAAAATGATGATAACAAGAGATTTAAGTATGTAAATGTGTGGAATTGATATCTAAGTGATGATGAGTTGAGAAAATTGTGAGGAAAATGATGAAATGTTGAATTAGAGTTTGGTTTAGATGAATTTCGAAGTGTTTGGTCTATGAATTATTGAAGGACACGGCCAAGTTATGGGAGACACGGCCAAGTTAGGGCAAATTTGGCCGTGTTGGATGAGTTTTGGAGAGACACGGCCACTGGCTTGGCCGTGTCCCTTGCCTGTGTTTGTTACTGTCTGATTTATGTTGAGAGACACGGCCGTGTCCCTTGCCCGTGTCTGGTACTGGATTGTTGTGTTGAGAGACACGGCCACTGGCTTGGCCGTGTCCATTGCCCGTGTTTGCTACTGCTTGTATTGGTGTTGAGTGACACGACCACAAGCTTGGCCGTGTCCCTTGGGCGTGTTGGCTACTGGATGTTTATATTGGGAGACACGGCCACATGCTTGGCCGTGTCCCTTGAGGGTGTTTGCAAATGTGTTTGTTATTTGGTCTTCAACATTGTTGGATCTTCAAATGTCTTTTGTACCTAAACACACTTAAAACAATAATGATCCAACCAAATGTATATGGAGGATTCTAAGTTCTTGAATAAGGTAAATTGTTATGTATGAATATATCAATGATAATATAGGAAATGTGGAAGATATAATGATCAATGAAAAAGTATGTGCAATGTCATTGATTATGTATACTTGAGTGATGAATTGAATTGATCAATATGATTTGATGATAACGTTGATATTATATGAACCATGTTAGGTTTTATGCATTGTCAATCTCATAAATTGTATTGTACTATATGTAGATTGAGGATGCATATGAATAATGGCATGTTGTGTATAATGTGGAATATCATGAGATCATTGATGATGAATTACTTTAATGTTATGATTGAAGCATGCCTATATGGTATGATTGATTCATGATATGTTTGTGTAGTAATGTAATTGATGTTGCATATATCAATGATGAAACTTGAAATGTGATTTGAGATATAATGTGATATAAAGCCATTGTTCTTGGCAATGATGACTCAAATGTAATATAAAGCCATTGTGATTGGCTATGGTGATGCAATTGAAAGAAATAAGGCATGTTTGCCTAAATGATGATGAGAATTGAGAATAGAAATGATAATGAAATAATAAATGAATTGTGTGACTAATGTGTTATTCCATTTTCAGAGTTTGTTGTTGGTGGCATGCCTATTAGTAATAATCTCTTGAAGTTAGGTTGGATTTGATCCTTGAAGCCAAGTTGGGTTGAAGTTTAACATGTTTTACTCCCCTTGAAGCTTGGTTGGGTCTAATCCTTGAAGCCTAATTGAGATGTTACAACCCTTGAAGCTAGGTTGGGTTTGGTTCTTGAAGCCAAGTTGGGTTGATACTTAGCATGCTTTGTTCCCCTTGAAGCTTGGTTGAGCCTAATCCTTGAAGCCTAGTTGGGTCTATGATAATGATAAATGTGATGAATAAACCAAAGCATTACTCTGAAAATTGAATGGCATATTAGTGTGTCTTGGGCCCATGCTTGTCTTTGTGTAATGTGAGTCATGAATGGTAACATGATTGATAAATAAGATATATGGAAACAATGTTGAAACAAATGAATAATGAGATCTATGAATGCTTTTGATGGAAATGTGTTTCATGATTAATGAATTGTGAATAAAGTGATGTTATGAAGTATGAGTTTGTAATATATGTATTGATTTTGTTGAGATATGAGGTTATGGAATTGTTGTATCATGTGTAACATGTTTGTGAATGTGGAATTTGTGAGAATTGTTCTTTTAAAGGTTTGAATGGTGTTTTGTTGTGATTATATATACATATATATGTGTATATGAAATAGAAAGGGTAGGTATTGTGTTGTGAATATGCTATGTAATGATGTATTTAATTTATGAGATTAGTGGCAATATATGAAGAATCCATTGAGAAAGGAAAAAGTGGTAAGAAAACAATAAAACATGATGCTAAAATTATAAGGTATGATTATTTTGTAATGTATATTTTATTATTTATATGTACTACTAAGCTCTCGGGCTTAGCGCGGTTGTGTAATCGCGCAGGTATTTATGCGGATGATCTGGATGCTTAGCTGCTATGCCACGAGAAAAGTATGAGTGTCTCGAGACCAACTAGAAGGTGATGCATACATGTATGATTTTAATTATGTTTTATTTTTTATAACAATAATGATTCTTATAAATGTTTCTTAAATTAATATAATATTGCTTGACCTTGGATAAAGATTTTTTTAAATAGAAACTAAAAGTGACATTCTTATACTTTATATACGCATTGTATGTATACCAAGTATATGTATAGTGCTTATATAGAGTATGGGGTGTTACATGAATGATGAAGAGGTAAAAAGGGAAGATGATGAAGAAAGTGAGGAATCAATTGCTTAAAGAAGACCTCAACAAAGGGACAGTAACAGATCTTCCATAAAAATGAAGATACCATCATTCAAGGGGAGAAATGATGCTGAAGCTTACCTTGAATGGGAAAGAAAAGTTGAGCTGGTGTTTGATTGTCATAATTATAGTGAAATGAAGAAAGTTAAAATTGTATCAGTTGAATTCACAGATTATGCACTAATTTGGTGGGATCAATTGATGATTTCCAAGAGGAGAAATGGAGAAAGAACCATCACTACTTGGGCTGAAATGAAAACTTTGATGAGAAAGAGATTTGTACCATCTTACTACTATCGAGAGCTTCACCAAAGATTGCAACGGTTAACTCAAGGATCCATGTCAGTGGAGGATTACTATAAAGAGATGGAGATGATCATGAGTAGAACTAATATAGAGGAGGATCCAGAAATCACTATGGCTCAATTTTTGAGTGGGCTGAATAGGGAGATTGCTAACATAATTGAATTACATCATTATGTGGAGCTTGAAGATATGGTACACATGGCCATGAAAGTGGAGAAGCAACTGAAACTCAAGGGAGCAGCAAAGGGATTTTCTAATTCCAGCTCTAGTTTCACTTCAAAATGGCCAAAGAAAGATGATAATCCTAAAGGGAAGAAGGTTGCCTTAAAGGTAACTCTAAAACATCTAACTCTAATCAAAAGCATAGTACCATTAAATGCTTTAGGTGTTTAGGAGTAGGACATATAGCATCTCAATGTCCAAATAAGAAAATCATGTTGATACAAGATAATGGTGAAATTGATAGTGCTAATGAACATGAAAGTGATGATAATGATAATGATAGCATGCCACCATTAAAGGAAATTGAACATATTATTGAATATCCTGCCCATGGTGAATCTTTGGTTATTAGAAGAGCTTTAAGCATGCAAATTAAAGATGAAGAAAGTAATCAAAGAGAGAACATTTTTCATACTCGTTGCATTGTGAATGGAAAAGTGTGCAACATGATCATTGATGGGGATAGTTGTGCAAATGTTGCTAGTACTGATTTTTGTGGATAAATTAGGATTAGCATGCACAAAACATCCTAGTCCCTACAAGCTGCAATGGTTGACTGATTGTGGAGAGGTGAGGGTAACAAAGTAGGTTATGTTTTCTTTTGCAATTGGGAGATACAAAGATGAAGTTTGCTGTGATGTTGTGCCTATGAATGCTAGCCATATCCTTCTTGGTGGTCCATGGCAGTGTGATAGAAAAGCTTTGCATGATGGCTTTACGAATCATTGTTCTTTCAGCTTAAATGGTTTAAATTTCACTCTTGCTCCATTGTCACCTAAACAAGTGTATGAATATCAAGTGAAGATTTTGAGATCATTTGAAAGGAATTCTGGTGGTGAGGGTAAAATAAATAAAAATGGAGTACAAGAGGCCAAGTGTGAGAAAAAGAATGATAAAAATGGCCCATTGGTGAGAGAAAAGAGAGTGGGAGAGAAAATAAAGGAGAGTGTTTCTATGCAAAAGAAAAAGAGTTAAGGAATGCTTTTTGTGAGAAAAGAAGTCTGGCTGTACTTAGGTACAAAGATACTTTAATTTCTACATTTGACCTTGATAACCCTTTGCATAGTTGTGTTAGATCTCTTTTACAGAAATTTGGAGATGTTTTTCCAGAAGATGTACCTAAAGTTTTACCACCTTTAAGAGGGATTGAGCATCAAATTGACTTCATTTTGGGCTCAACAATTCCTAACTGACCAGCTTATAGAAGTAATCCAGAGGAAACCAAGGAACTTCAAAGGCAAGTGGAGGAGTTGCTAGCAAAGGGACATGTGCGTGAAAGTCTTAGTCCATGTCCTGTTCTGGTTTTACTAGTCCTAAAGAAGGATGGATCATGGAGAATGTGTGTGGACTACCGAGCAATAAATAAAATCATGGTGAAGTATAGACATCCAATTCCTAGACTTGATGATATGCTTGATGAGTTGAGTGGTTCTTGCATTTTTACTAAGATTGATTTGAAAAGTGGTTACCATCAAAATTAGGATGAAGGAAGGAGATGAGTGGAAAACTACATTCAAAACAAAATGTGGTCTTTATGAGTGGTTAGTTATGCCATTTGGTTTATCTAATGCACCTAGTACATTCATGAGATTAATGAGCCATGTTTTGCGTGCATATCTTGGTAAATTCATTGTTGTGTATTTTGATGACATACCCATTTATAGCAAATCAGTAGATGAGCATGTAGAGCTTATTAGGGTTGTTCTTGATGTTTTGAGAAAGGAAAATTTGTATGCCAATGTGAAAAAGTGCATGTTTTGTAGTGATAAAATCATATTCTTATGTTTTATGGTTAGTGCACAAGGTATTGAGGTTGATGATGAAAAGGTAAAGGCAATAAGAGATTCGCCGGCACCTAAAATAGTGAGTGAGGTAACAAGTTTTCATGGTTTGGCTAGTTTCTATTGAAAGTTTGTTAAAGACTTTAGTTCCATTGCTGCACCATCAAATGAATTGGTAAAAAAAGATGTAAAGTTTAATTGGACTAAAATTCATGAAAAGGCATTCAATTTGTTGAAAGAAAGGTTAACTACTGCTCCATTTCTTGTTTTACCAGATTTTGATAAGACCTTCGAATTAGAGTGTGATGCTTCAAGTGTGTGCATAGGTGCTATTTTGATGCAAGAAGGGAAACCAATTGCATATTTATTGAGAAGCTTCATGGTGCATAATTAAATTATTCCACTTATGACAAGGAGCTGTATGCTTTGGTAATAGCTTTACAAGTGTGGCAACATTACTTATTGCCTAAAGAGTTTGTTATTCATACAGATCATGAATCATTAAAGCATCTAAAGGGGCAAACCAAGCTGAACCGAAGACATGGAAAGTGGATAGAGTTCATTGAGCTATTTCCATATGTGATAAAGTATAAGCGTGGCAAAGATAATGTAGTAACAGATGCACTTTCAAGATGGTATTCCTTAATCTCAACTCTTAGTTCTAAGTTATTAGGCTTTGAGAAAATTAAGGATATGTATGCCAATGATGTTGACTTTGCAAATGTTTATAAAGCATGTGAGCATTATGCATTTCAGAAGTTTTATAGGCATGATGGGTACTTGTTTAAGGATGGAAGATTATGCATGCCTAGTTGCTCATTAAGGAAATTGCTTGTGCGTGAGGCACATAGTGGAGGACTCATGGGGCATTTTGGGGTATTTAAGACTTTAGACATTCTGCATGTATATTTCTATTGGCCAAGCATGAGAAAGGATGTTGAAAGAATTTGTGCCAAGTGTATTACATGTAAACAAGGAAAATCTAAGTCTTTACCTCATGGGATGTATACTCCTTTACCTATTCCTAATGCACCTTGGATTGGCATATCTATGGACTTTATTTTGGGGCTGCCTAGGACTAGAAAAGGGAAAGATAGCATATTTGTTATTATTGATATATTCAGCAAAATAGCTCATTTCATTGCATGTCACAAAACTGATTATGCAACAAATATTGCTAATTTGTTCTTTAGGGAAGTAGTTCGTTTTCATGGTATTCCTAAAACAATTGTAAGTGACAGAGATGTGAAGTTCTTAAGTCATTTTTGGCATGTTTTGTGGAATAATTTAGGTACTAAATTGTTGTTCTCTATAACTTGTCATCCATAAACTGATGGACAAACAAAAGTGATAAATAGGACTTTAGGATCTTTGTTACGTGATGTTGTGGGCAAGAATTTGAAAACTTGGGAAGATTATTTGCCATTAGTGGAGTTTGCATATAATAGAAGCATACATTCTTCTACAGGTTATTCAGCATTTGAAAGTGTTTATGGTTTTAATCCGCTTGCACCACTTGATCTGTTTCCTTTGCCATTAAATGAAATAACTAACATAGATGGTGAAAAGAAAGCGGAGTTGGTTAAGAAGATACATGAGAAGGCACGAGCTCATCTTGAGAAGAAATATGAATCATTGCCCATAATGCAAATAGAAGAAGGAAACATGTGATTTTCCAACCTGGTGATTGGGTATGGGTTCATATGAGGAAGGAAAGATTTCCTAAACAAAGGAAATCCAAGTCAAGTTGGATGAAAAGGGAGATGGCCCATTCCAAGTTTTAAAACAAATCAATGACAATGCCTATAAAATTGATCTACCAGGTAAGTATAATGTTTCTGCAACTTTCAATGTTAGTGATCTTTCTCCTTTTGATGTAAGGTTTAGATTTGAGGACAAATCTTTTTGAGCAAGGAGGGAATGATGAGGACTATAAGCGAGCTTGATGAATCTACACAAGGCAGCAAATATGTTGATGATATCATTATGCCAAGTGGACCAATCACAAGATCACAATCAAAGAAACTCCAGCATGTGTTCCAACACTTCATTCAAAGGTGGATTAATGAAGAGGGAGACCAACTTGTATTGAATATGATGGATTATGAAGAGGAAGTTAGAAACTCACCAAGAAGCATGAAGAATCTGCCCATAAGTATGGTGATAGGCATTAGCATGAATTTGGAATATAATATTGATATGGTTTAGTGCTAGTGTGACTAGACATATGTGAACCAACACCAAAATACATGTAGAATCTGCCCATCAATGTTGTCAGAATTATGGGCAGTAATTTAGAATATATTATTGATGTGGATGAATAATTAATGCTATTGTGACTAGATACATGTAAACCTAGACTTTTAAGCCATTAGTTCTTCTTTTCCAACTATATAGGAAGGGGAAAAAGAACTCAAGGGGGCTACTAAGAATTTTCAGATTGTTATCATTGTAATCTAAGTGTTTTCAAGTTTGAGAGGTTTTCTTCTTATTCTTGTTGCATGAAGAATTGGTTCTAACTTATCAAGTCTGACTTGTGGCATTTAAATCAATTCATTTCTTCATCCCAATCACCCAAGTTCTCAATTACAAGTTAGTTGTGGGTTTGGTAGGGAGGATTTGTTTTTTGAGTTCTAAGATTCTATGCTAGATGTGTATGTGGGGTTCTAGATGTAATATTTAATCAATGGGTTCCGCATCAATAACCCAATTATTTGGATATTTTTTGCTGATATGACCTACACCTTGGCACTTCCAACATTTAATATCTCTATTTCTCAGCTTAGGCTCTTCGACTTTGGATTTGCCTTTAGAACCCGAATCTGCCTTCACCTTTCCACCATCATGAACAACCTTATTTCCACCCTTAAAATCACGATTTCTGTAATATCCCAAGGTATACTCTAAAAGTTTTGGAGTTATTTGTATATTTGGATTTAATGTATATGTATATATGGGAAATATAACTACTATATATAAGACATATACATATACATCACATATACATGGGATATAAATTGGTGTAGGAAAAGTGAGTTATATATATATAATTGATTAATTATAATAATGATAATAAGGACAATAAGAAAAAGAAGAAGAAAGTCAAAAGAAATTGTGTGTGGTGGAGATTTATTATTATTATTATTATTATTATATATATATGATAAGGATGAAAGAAAGAAGAAATTATTTCTTTCTTCTTCTTATTCTTATTGCACGAGAGAGAGAGGGAGAAAGAAAGAGAGAGAGAGAGAGAGAGGTGATTCCATCCATATGAACATCAAATTCAAAGGAATTTTGAGAGGATTGAAGATGATTATTGAAGAATTGGCTTAATATCCAAGTAAGTATCCATTTTCTTGTTTTGATTCTTATTGTTTGAGTTTGAATTTGATGATGATGATGATGATGATGATGATGATGATGATTCTAATGAAAGATTGAAGTGTATATATGTGTGGAATTGATATTTTAGGTGATGATAATATGTTTAATTATGAGATAACATGGTTAATTGTGAGGATGATGATGAATTATTGAAATGGTTGAGTAAGGGTTTTATATGAATGAATTGAGGAATTTGAGTAGTTAATATATGGTGGTGTGTATAATGATTGTTGTTATGATATATTGAAGTGATATAAGTGTTAAATTGATAGGTAATTGATGAATATAACCAAGATGTCGATTAAGGGTGATGAAATATGAGTTTTGAAGTGTTTGTGTTTTCATGGTTGGGTGTTCGAATTCTTGATTTCTGGTCTGTCACGGTCAGTGACACGGCCGTGTGATTGGGCGTGTAATCGGTACTGAGTTGGACGGTTGTGACACGACCATTAACACGGCCATGTTACTGGGCGTGCTATAGCTACTGTGAGGAATGTAATTGACACGGCCATGAACACGCCTGTGTTGTTGGGTGTGTAAATGTTTCTGTGAGGCAGAATGAACAACACGTCCAGTGACACGCCCGTGTTACTGAGCGTGTCAAAGCTTCCGTATGGTTGGTTTAGGGCACGATCAGGGACACGCACGTGTTGGTGAGTGTGTCATGTGTAGAGTTTGCCCTAGTTAATCATCATTCTTATTTTCTTATGTATGTAATTATCTTTGGATTAGGTTTTGAAGAGATTGTATTGCATTAACCTAACTGTTGGGAATTCTTGGAAGAGGAAATGTATAGATTGATGGGAGTAGTTGTTGAGGTAAGTACAAAATTTATAAATGTATTAAGTAATCTATTATAATGTTGTTGAATATGTATAATGTAAATTGCTAGAAATATATCGATGAGGGAATATGAAATGTAAAAGATATGATGATATAATGAAATATATATATATAATGTGAAAGCATTCAATATGTATGTGTTATGAAAGGTGAGAGATGTGAAGATATGATTAGTATGATGTGAATGATATGATGGGTGCTCAAAATGTATGATAATGTAATTGATTATATATGTACTTGAATGATGAATGGTTATGTATATATATATATATATGAAATGTATGTGCAATGCAATTTGTTATGATAAATTGCTTTGATGTAAATGTTATGATTGAGGCATGTTTGCCTAAATAAAATGCAATGCAATTGAATGGTGATTTAAATGATATGATTGAAGCCATTGTGATTGGCTATGATGATTTAAATGAAATGATTAAAGCCATTGTGATTGGCTATGATGATTTAAATGAATTGTGAAGCCATTTTGATTAGCTATGATGAGAATTGAGAATGAAATTGATAATGAAATAATAAATGAATTGTGTGGCTAATGTGTTATTCCATTTTCAGAGTTTGTTGTTGGTGGCATGCCTATAGTAACATTCTCTTGAAGTTAGGTTGGGCTTGATCCTTGAAGCCAAGTTGGGTTGAAGTTTAACATGTTTTACTCCCCTTGAAGCTTGGTTGGGTCTAGTCCTTGAAGCCTAATTGAGATGTTACAACCCTTGAAGCTAGGTTGGATTGGTTCTTGAAGCCAAGTTGGGTTGATACTTAGCATGCTTTGTTCCCCTTGAAGCTTGGTTGAACCTAAATCCTTGAAGCCTAGTTGGGATAATGATAAATGTGATAATTAACCAAAGCATTAACTCTGAAAGTGGAATGGCATATTAGTGTCTTTTGGGCCCATGCTTGTCTTTGTTGTCAATGTGAATGATGAAGTGTGAAATGAATGAATAAAGAGATCTATGCTTGTTTTGTTGGGAGTGTGATTTATGAATGGTGAATGGTGAATAAAGAATTAATTGAATAATATAAGGACTTGGAATGTTATGAAGTATGACATGATTACAATATATAAATAAACTATTGAAGAGAAATATGATTTGAAATGCTAAGTTAAAAGATGAGATTCTGAAAATATCGTATGACATGTAATATGTGTATGGGTGTGGAGATTGTGAGTATTAGCTATGATTGTTCTTTTAAATTATGAAATTGTGGTTGCACTGATATATGTGTAAATGTATATAAGTTATGAGGTTTGTGGAAAAATATGAAGAATGCTTTGAAAAGAAGAAATCTACGTTAAGATAATAATAATATATGATGTTAAATTGTGAGGTATGTTTCTTCTGTAACATATGTTTATTTTATTTTATTGTACTACTAAGCTTTTATGCTTAGCGCGGTTTTGTGCGCAGGTGAGTAGATGGTTAATTTGGAGTCAGACAGTTATGCCACGAGAAGGGTAAGTGTATATCGAGACCAACTAGAATGTGATGCATACATGTCCAATTTGTTTATGTTATATTTTGATAAGAATATATATTCATATGTATAAATGAAGTTTTGGTAAATTTTGATGAGATTATATATATATAACCATTGAAAACATAATGGTTTTGTAAATGTTCTTTAGATCAATGTAATATTGTTTGAACTTGGATAAAGTTTTTTTTTAATTAAATCTAAAAGTGACATTCTTATACTTTATATACGTATTGTATGTATACCAGGTATATGTATAGTACTTATATAGAGTATGGGGTGTTACAATTTCCATCCCTTTTCCAAGAAGATCTAGGATTGGAATAAGGATTGGAAACATACCTTGCTACTCCTCTTCCTTGGAGTTGTTTTTCCACCTTGATGGCAATATGCACCATCTCTTCTAACTCCACATAAGGCTGCAAATTAACTCAATGCACTATGTCCTTGTTCAAACCAACCAATAAATGTACATAGCAGTCTCCATATCTTCATCTATATTAGCTCTAGTCATGATCATTTCCATCTCTTTGTAGTAGTCATCAACACTCCTAAGAACCTAAAGTCTTTGTACAAGTTATCTATGAAAATTGTCTAGGCACAAATCTCTTTCTCATGATAGACTTAAGATCATGCCATGTCTCAATTGGATACTCCAAATTCCTTCTTCTATTAGTCACCAATTGGTCCCACCAAGCTATAGCATAATCTGAAAATTGAGTAATGGCAAGCTTGACTTTCTTTTTGTAATATCCTCATATATGCCCTAGAAGTTGTGATTATGTTGTTGTTGTTGTTATATAATTGGATTGAATATATGTGTTAAATTACAAGAGAAAAGAAATAGAGAAAAGAATGTTTATGTATATGTGATTTGGGAAAGAATTTAGGGTTTAGAGAGAATGGTATATGTTGTGTATATGATGATATATATAACATATAAGTTGGTCAAAATGAAGAGTCAAGGAAAGAAGATATTTATTTTTGTTAAGTGTGAAGTTACTATAAAGGGCATGTAATGAATGGTAATCAAGACAAATGGTATAAGGGTGTTTAGGTAATTACTCTTGTTGAATCACTTGGTGGAGATTTAAAGAGGTGATATTTTGTCTTTTCTTCATTTCCTTCTTCTTCTTCTTCTCTTCTCCACGTTGGTTGGCTCCTCCTTAGACAAGAGAGAGCAAAGTGAGATTTGTTTAATTCTAACATCAAATTGAAGGGAGAATCAAAGGATTTAATTGAAGATTTGTGGAATTCAACAACTTAGGTAAGTTCTTTCTCTTGATTTTCCTTTGTTCTTTTGAAATTGTGTTTGGGATTGGTGAGTTGATATGGATGGTTGATGGAGTGTGTTTGTGTATGGTGTGTGTAAAAGTGTTGAAATGGAATTAAAGATAAGAAGCTAGGTTGGTGTTGGTGATGGAAGAGTAAGAGTTGTGTTTAGTGAATTTTTTTTCTGTTTTACAATTAGTAAAGGCTGTGACTTGTATGATTTTTAATTAATTATAGAAAAATGTTCTTGAAGTGAATTTTTGATATGTTGTGCCTCTATGAGTCTAGAATGACTGAAAAATATGTTGATTCGATTTTGGAATGGTTATGAGTTTAGAAAGATTATTTTTATTAGACCTGTTCCAGCAGGTACCTTAACTGAGACAGCTATATTTCTGGATTTTTAATAAAATGTAGAAAAATCATATCCAATTGAATTTTGGATATGTTGTTGCTTAGTGAGTCTAGTATTTGAGAAAAATAATTTGGAACCACGTTGATTGAATTTGATTTATGGAATTCACAAAGTTCAGAACTGCTGCCAGGATGCAGGGCAATTGTGGCAGTCTGGTTAGGTGAACTATTTGACCAAGATTTTGTGTTCAGTTTGATCTGAAATTTTAAAGGAATGATTTTAAGATACAAAACTAAATTCTGTAAAAATTTTAGAATTTTTAGTCAAGTAGATTATTTTATACAATTTTTCAAAATAAGGATAAAATGGAGTCTTAAACCAGAATGTACTATTCATATGGTCATTTTGCTAATATTCCTTTGGATTAGGTTTTGAAGAGATTGGGTTGCATTAACCTAAATGTGGAGAATTCTTGGAAAGAAAAGAAATGTATAGATTGATGGGACTAGTTCTTGAGGTAAGTACCAATACATATGATTGTATTTAATTACATAATTTGAGGCTTAACACATTTGTTTGCAAATGTGTTAAGTGATCTATTATATTGTTAACATAATTGGACTAAGGTGATGATTGAATGATGTGAAGGATGTGAAGATCATTAACCAGGTAAGCATAAACCCTATTTGATTGTATATCCTTATATGTCTTTGAACATTAACACATTGGGATGAAAGTGTTAAATAAGCTATTATATTGTGAATGTAAATGAAGAATATATATAAAGGATGAAATATGAAATGGGAAAGGTAGGAAGAAATGAGGATCATTCTTAAGGTATGTGCAATTTGTTATGATAAATGCTCCAGTAATGAATGATGTTAATGTATTTTGAGAAGTGAGAAAATGTTATGTTATATGCATTGTGAATCTTGTGTATGGCAATGTATTATATGAATAATATACTTTGAAATGTGATATCAATGATGCTATATGTATCATATGGATTGAGATATGATATGATATGAAGCCATTGTGATTGGCTATGATAATTCAATTGAAAGAGATAAGGCATGTTGGCCTAATTGATGATGAGATTGATAATGAAATAATAAATGAATTGTTTGTTTAATATGTTATTCAGTTTCAGAGTTCTGGATTTGGGTGGCATGCCTAAGAAATGATGAAAGGTAACAGTCTTGCCGGGTTGAGGATCTCCTCATATGTGTTGAGTTGATGGTCCAAGAGACTGGGTCTGTTACACTATGAGAATTGTGAATATGAGATATATGATTTGTAACAGTCTTGCCGGGTTGAGGATCTCCTCATATGTGTTGAGTTGATGGTCCAAGAGACTGGGTCTATTACACTATCCATGGATAGAGATACATGTATATACATTGCCTACGGGCGTGATGATTGTGACTATGAACCAAAGCAGTAACTCTGAACTTTGAATAACATATTAGTGTTTTGGGCCCGAGTCTGTCTTTATTGTCAATGTGAATTGCAAGTATTGAAATATTGATTGTGAGTATTAATAATGAATTATGCTTGGTGAATTGTGAATAATATAATGTTATTAAGTGTAATATGTAAATGAATTGTGGTTGATGATAAAGGTTGTCTTTATTGTAAATGTGATTTATGATTTGTATGATATGTAATTTGTGTATTGCAATAATGGTTGGTATGGTATATATAATGTAGGGGTATTAATATATTGGTTTTGAGTATTGGTGATGCATTGGGGTTGGTGATAATATTATGTATATATGTACATCATATTTGAAATTAGCTAGGATATATTAAAGATGAAATTAAAAAGAAAAGAAGATATGATAAGAACTAATTATATATTGAATTGATGTATCATTATATGTCAATACTTCTATACTATATGTTTATATTTTATAGTTGGACTACTAAGCTCTCGGGCTTAGTGCGGGTGTTTATTCGCGCAGGTATATAGATGGAAGATATGAAGTCTTTTGTTATGCCACAAGAAGAGTAAAGTTTGTCGAGACCAACTAGAGGGTAATGCATACATGTATAAACTTTAATTATGATGTATTTCTGACGAGAGAGTATTTATATGTATAAATGAAGTTTTTGATAAAGATAATGATTTTGTAAATGTTATTTAAATTAATGTATTATGGTTTGAACTCTGTTACAGGTTTTTAAAAGGTAACGAAAAGTGACATCCTTATACTTTATATATTTACTGTATGTATACTAGGTATATGCATAGTACTTATATAGGGTATCGGGTTGTTACAATTATTTTGGTATCAGAGCTTAGGTTCGAGATTCTCGGCCTAAGTGAGAAAAAAAATTTTTTTTTGAAAAGTTTAAATAAAAGTAAAAAGGAAAAGTTTTGAAATGAAATTTGTAATACATGCATATGCATTGACACCTAGGTTGGTCTCGGATGTGGCATTATATGAATTATAGAATATTTGTGTTATATGAGATGTTCAATATAGTTGATGATATATGTGTATACTATTTTGATGTGATGAGAAATTATGATTATTGACAATGATGTTGGAAATGAATTATAATTGAGGCATAGTGCCTAATTGATTATGAGAAACTAATTGTGAAATGTAATATGATATATGTATATTGATGATGCATATGAAAATGTCATGTTGTGTGCAACATGGAATGTAATGTTGATGTTTATGAGCAATATTATGTAGGACATAATATGAATTGAAACATAAATAAATGAAAAGGAGAATAAATTTGAAAATGAGTTGAAAATCAAATCAAGATAAGAGTATGTACTTTTTCTTCTATACTTTGAACCTCTTTATAATAAAGTTTATGTTGGTTTTGCTAATGTTGAATTTACTAGACAGCGGAAATGATATCGAATTGTTAAAATTGAAAGTTATGTTATTTAAATGAGGAGAGTATGGTGGAATGTTGAATGAGTTGTTTAATAGAGACAAAGTGTGATTATGTAAAGTTGGGATGTGTATACAGTTAAGGTTGTGTTTAAAGGAAAAAGAGATGATAGTGGTTAAGTAAGAATATAACTTAGTATTGTTACTATAATGCGAGCATAGTAAATTCAATGTTAGAAATGTGAGATGCTTGGATATTGTGAAAGCTCATGGTAATGGTGATAATATGTGATATTTGAGATTTTTGAAGTGAGCTTTATGATTGTGGAAATTATATGTTTTAATATTGCTTTGTGATATATATTTATAAGATGTTTTTAAAGTGATGATAGAAAAGATGAGTTTGGCAAATTGAAGCTTAAACGAAGTAGTAAATTGAGAAGTTAAAGTTTTAGTAGAATTTGATAAAGATTATTGGGATATTGATAGTTAACTGTATATGCAATGCACGAGCTAAGTGAAAATGACTAGTATTGCATATGGAAGTATTATGAATTGAGTAATGTGATTGATAGTATGAGAATTTGTTTTGAAATAATCAAGGAAGTGGATAAGTAAATAGAAATGAGTTATTTTAAGTCATTTTACTGAACAGGGTAAGAATGAATATGGGAGTGTACTAAATATTTTTAAAGACGAAAGTGAAAGAGATGTCACATTGGGAATGTGACTGAGATGAATATGAAGTGTTACTATAGTCGGAATATATATGTTTGTAGTGTGAATAAATACTTTATATCATATTGGAAGAATGAGAAGGATAGTGTTTAAAAGAAAATGATAAACACTAAATTTGTATTGAATGTATGAAAAAGGAAAATACTATAAGAGCACATAATTAAGTGTATACATGTATATGATATGTGAATTGAGTTTTCCAATATGAATGAAATTATGATATATAAACACATTTGTGAATCACATTATGAGGATGGCTTATGAAGATATATGTGGTATAATTATAGAATTAGTGATATGGAAAAACAATGTTATATGTATTAGTGGACCTAAGAGAGATTAGGTCTTGAACTGTGTAAAGCTAGATGGATTATGTGATGGAAGTGAGAATGGAAAGAACTTGAGTAATATTGGACAGTGGAAATTGTTATAATGAGTATTGAACTTGATGATTATATTATATTTAGAGTTTCAAAGTATTCACATATGAAAAGTTCTATGTAATTATATTATAAGAGATTGTAGATGGATTAGAAATGAAGTGATGAATAGAAATTGTATAAGAACTGTATATGATTGAATATGTATATAGTAATATTGTTAAAGCATGAGTTAAGTTGATAAGGATCATATAAGCGAATACAAATTGGTTGAAACGAAGTTGGAATGTGTTAACTTCTGTTATACTAAAAATGTTAAGATTGAGAATAGAATTATAAAAGAACAGTATTGAATTGAAAGTTCTAGGTTTGAATATTAATCTCTTAAAGTCATGTGTTTTGTTCAGTATTTTGGATCGGTTAATTTGTTATCCATGGATTTGGATCTTAGATATAATGATTGTAATACGGATTTGGTGAGGTTGACAATTTTGTTTGAGAAGTATAGTTAAAAATTATGATGGTTAAAGTTGTACCTTATTATTATTATTTTTTTATGTTAAGAATTTGGTTATAACTGTGAAAAAAAAAATTTAAAATTTTTTTGAAATGTGTTGAGTTATGGATAATATGACAAAAAGGTAATCAAAATAAATATACCAATGATAGGAAATGTGAAGAGTTAGTAAAAGGGAGAAATTATATTATATGAATGAAAGTTATACTGAATATGTTTATGGTATGTGACTTGAGGTTTAAGGGAATGAACTCAAAGTTTGAGTGAATGAATTATAGATATTAAGTATGATATAACATTTTTATGAGAATTGGTGGAAATTATACTAAGATAATAAAGAATAAACTATGTGTATATTAAAAGATATTAGAAGTGATTTGTTATCATGATGATTTGACTGAAAATAGATTGAAAGAGAGCAGAAATTGAATATAAGTTTGCTCTTATGGAATTAAGTTATATTTATACTTATATGAAAATTGTGAAATTTCATGATAAGTTAGATTACTTAATCGTTGGTTGGAATTGAACAAGATTGGAACGTGGGTATATTGTGACAGATAGATTAATTGATCTGGATTAGGCTAAGATTATGGATCATTAATAAAATTTAATGTGTATAGTTGTATTAAGAAAATAGGTATTTACATGATAATGTATATGATGTAAATTTTAAAGTATGATTGGACATGAATGAGTGGAGTATAGTAATTGTTAATCATGATAAGAAGAGAAAAAGATTGGTTATCTATAAAATAAGTTGAAAGATAATGTATTAATATGTAGGTTAAGTGAAAAGCATGCTAAAGAAATAACTCCATTTATGAAAAATCAGGATTTTGTTATCTATTGAGAGTGATAAATGTCTATTTAGACAGTGATTGTAATGAAGGGATAATTAATGTTCAGATATAAGTCAATGGTTTTTAATGTTAAAGTTAAGAGAGTAATTATACAGAGGTGAAATAATAAAATATATTAAATATAAAGATTTGACAAAGTATTATTGTGCTATATGATGATCTGATTCTGGTATAAAGATAATAATAGGAAATGTAATGTGATCTTTTGAATGTTTGATTAAGAAAGTAACCAGATGTATAAACATATAGAATGATGAGTTATAGAATTTAAAGAAGGTGGTTGATTCTAAAGAGGAGAGTTGGAGTTATATGATTTGATGATATAATGACTTAAGCGTATAATTAACTTCATATGGGAGTTAAGATAGTATTTTGTTAAGAATAAATTGTTATGGTACTGATAATTTCGAGGACGAAATTATTTAAGGGGGAGAGAATTGTAATATCCTCATATATGCCCTAGAAGTTGTGATTATGTTGTTGTTGTTGTTATATAATTGGATTGAATATATGTGTTAAATTACAAGAGAAAAGAAATAGAGAAAAGAATGTTTATGTATATGTGATTTGGGAAAGAATTTAGGGTTTAGAGAGAATGGTATATGTTGTGTATATGATGATATATATAACATATAAGTTGGTCAAAATGAAGAGTCAAGGAAAGAAGATATTTATTTTTGTTAAGTGTGAAGTTACTATAAAGGGCATGTAATGAATGGTAATCAAGACAAATGGTATAAGGGTGTTTAGGTAATTACTCTTGTTGAATCACTTGGTGGAGATTTAAAGAGGTGATATTTTGTCTTTTCTTCATTTCCTTCTTCTTCTTCTTCTCTTCTCCACGTTGGTTGGCTCCTCCTTAGACAAGAGAGAGCAAAGTGAGATTTGTTTAATTCTAACATCAAATTGAAGGGAGAATCAAAGGATTTAATTGAAGATTTGTGGAATTCAACAACTTAGGTAAGTTCTTTCTCTTGATTTTCCTTTGTTCTTTTGAAATTGTGTTTGGGATTGGTGAGTTGATATGGATGGTTGATGGAGTGTGTTTGTGTATGGTGTGTGTAAAAGTGTTGAAATGGAATTAAAGATAAGAAGCTAGGTTGGTGTTGGTGATGGAAGAGTAAGAGTTGTGTTTAGTGAATTTTTTTTCTGTTTTACAATTAGTAAAGGCTGTGACTTGTATGATTTTTAATTAATTATAGAAAAATGTTCTTGAAGTGAATTTTTGATATGTTGTGCCTCTATGAGTCTAGAATGACTGAAAAATATGTTGATTCGATTTTGGAATGGTTATGAGTTTAGAAAGATTATTTTTATTAGACCTGTTCCAGCAGGTACCTTAACTGAGACAGCTATATTTCGGGATTTTTAATAAAATGTAGAAAAATCATATCCAATTGAATTTTGGATATGTTGTTGCTTAGTGAGTCTAGTATTTGAGAAAAATAATTTGGAACCACGTTGATTGAATTTGATTTATGGAATTCACAAAGTTCAGAACTGCTGCCAGGATGCAGGGCAATTGTGGCAGTCTGGTTAGGTGAACTATTTGACCAAGATTTTGTGTTCAGTTTGATCTGAAATTTTAAAGGAATGATTTTAAGATACAAAACTAAATTCTGTAAAAATTTTAGAATTTTTAGTCAAGTAGATTATTTTATACAATTTTTCAAAATAAGGATAAAATGGAGTCTTAAACCAGAATGTACTATTCATATGGTCATTTTGCTAATATTCCTTTGGATTAGGTTTTGAAGAGATTGGGTTGCATTAATCTAAATGTGGAGAATTCTTGGAAAGAAAAGAAATGTATAGATTGATGGGACTATTTCTTGAGGTAAGTACCAATACATATGATTGTATTTAATTACATAATTTGAGGCTTAACACATTTGTTTGCAAATGTGTTAAGTGATCTATTATATTGTTAACATAATTGGACTAAGGTGATGATTGAATGATGTGAAGGATGTGAAGATCATTAACCAGGTAAGCATAAACCCTATTTGATTGTATATCCTTATATGTCTTTGAACATTAACACATTGGGATGAAAGTGTTAAATAAGCTATTATATTGTGAATGTAAATGAAGAATATATATAAAGGATGAAATATGAAATGGGAAAGGTAGGAAGAAATGAGGATCATTCTTAAGGTATGTGCAATTTGTTATGATAAATGCTCCAGTAATGAATGATGTTAATGTGTTTTGAGAAGTGAGAAAATGTTATGTTATATGCATTGTGAATCTTGTGTATGGCAATGTATTATATGAATAATATACTTTGAAATGTGATATCAATGATGCTATATGTATCATATGGATTGAGATATGATATGATATGAAGCCATTGTGATTGGCTATGATAATTCAATTGAAAGAGATAAGGCATGTTGGCCTAATTGATGATGAGATTGATAATGAAATAATAAATGAATTGTTTGTTTAATATGTTATTCAGTTTCAGAGTTCTGGATTTGGGTGGCATGCCTAAGAAATGATGAAAGGTAACAGTCTTGCCGGGTTGAGGATCTCCTCATATGTGTTGAGTTGATGGTCCAAGAGACTGGGTCTGTTACACTATGAGAATTGTGAATATGAGATATATGATTTGTAACAGTCTTGCCGAGTTGAGGATCTCCTCATATGTGTTGAGTTGATGGTCCAAGAGACTGGGTCTGTTACACTATCCATGGATAGAGATACATGTATGTACATTGCCTACGGGCGTGATGATTGTGACTATGAACCAAAGCAGTAACTCTGAACTTTGAATAACATATTAGTGTTTTGGGCCCGAGTCTGTCTTTATTGTCAATGTGAATTGCAAGTATTGAAATATTGATTGTGAGTATTAATAATGAATTATGCTTGGTGAATTGTGAATAATATAATGTTATTAAGTGTAATATGTAAATGAATTGTGGTTGATGATAAAGGTTGTCTTTATTGTAAATGTGATTTATGATTTGTATGATATGTAATTTGTGTATTGCAATAATGATTGGTATGGTATATATAATGTAGGGGTATTAATATATTGGTTTTGAGTATTGGTGATGCATTGGGGTTGGTGATAATATTATGTATATATGTACATCATATTTGAAATTAGCTAGGATATATTAAAGATGAAATTAAAAAGAAAAGAAGATATGATAAGAACTAATTATATATTGAATTGATGTATCATTATATGTCAATACTTCTATACTATATGTTTATATTTTATAGTTGGACTACTAAGCTCTCGGGCTTAGCGCGGGTGTTTATTCGCGCAGGTATATAGATGGAAGATATGAAGTCTTTTGTTATGCCACAAGAAGAGTAAAGTTTGTCGAGACCAACTAGAGGGTAATGCATACATGTATAAACTTTAATTATGATGTATTTCTGACGAGAGAGTATTTATATGTATAAATGAAGTTTTTGATAAAGATAATGATTTTGTAAATGTTATTTAAATTAATGTATTATGGTTTGAACTCTGTTACAGGTTTTTAAAAGGTAACGAAAAGTGACATCCTTATACTTTATATATTTACTGTATGTATACTAGGTATACGCATAGTACTTATATAGGGTATCGGGGTGTTACACTTTTCTTCACTAAATTGATGGAATTCAAAGATAAGCTCAACTTGCTTTCCCCGTTACAAATAAGCCTCCGGATATGATTTACCACGGAAATTAGGAATTTTCAATTTAATGCTTCCTAAGTTCCTATCTACAAAGTCATCATCACCACAATTTCTACCATAGAATGCATTATCATACATCCTTCCTCTACCTCTACCAGCACCATGTTCTCCTCTACCTCCTCCTCTAGGTTTGCATTATCATCCTCAAACTCGTATTCATCAACCAGATTATTAGTTTCAGGTATTTGATTTCTACCACCTCTTTGCCTCTCATTGTGCTCCGATGTGGCTCTTTCAACATTTTGCAACCTTACATCCATACGCTCTAAAGTTTCCCTCATATTCTCCAATGTGCAGTATAAACATGTAAATTCAGCTTGTTGAGCCTCATGCAATCTAGCTTCATCAACATGGCCAGCTCCACTAACTTCACCTTGGTCGGATATTGCTGCAATAAAAGGTTAGAAAATAACAAAAAATATATATATAATATAAAGACCTCACAACACTCCCTCACATGTTTACAACCAAAATATGGGGTTGGTCACTCGGGTTTCACTCAATTAATTTATTTTGCTCACGGCTTTCCTCAATCCACTCTAGCTAATTTCTTTTACTTTCTTAAGTGAATCACACTTTCAGAACAATTCAAATAGCCTGATTTGTGCAGAATTCCAAATTTGAAATTTTCAAAACAAGTTTGAAGCAAATTGGCTAAAATAAGAAATTTAATATACTAGAAGTAAAAAATATGACAACTCATTAAGAAGCAAATGATGTATGAAAAAAATGACAAAGATTTGATTAGGACAAATTTAGAAGGTAAATTTTTTAAAGAAACATCCCCAAAAGTTATTAATTAATGATTAATAACTATAATAACCACACAATAAATGTAGGTCAAATTTAGAAGGTTATTTTTTTTTTTGAAGAAACTGCCCCAAAAGTTATTAATTAATGGTTAATAATTATAATAATCACACAATAAATGTAAACAACTATAGTTCAAATCTGATTAGAAAGATCTAAAGCCACAATTCCAGATTTTTTTTCTTTTTTTTCCAAATTTTTTTTTCAGATTTGTCTTTCTTTTTCTCTTCTAAACAGGAACATTTTTATCCTCTTTTTTTTGGATGAATTTTTTTTTAATAACCACGAGCACCAAATCAGTTGTGCAATCTTTTTAATTGATGAAAATAATTCAGATTAACCAAAACAAAGAAATCAGAATTCAAATAAACAAAAATAATTCAAATGAAGGAAAAATAAAGAAAATGCAAGAACAATAAGAGATAAACTTAGGAGAACAAAAGAAAACAAGAATTTAGAATCAAAAATACAAAATTTGTTAAGGATAGAACCTGATCTAAAACCAAAACTCTGATACCAAATGATATAGAACCTCCAAGAATAAGCTTGAGAACCCCTTCGATTATTACGGACCCCCACAATATTAACTTGAAAACCCAAATAGCAATTCAATCTCAACCCCTAAGAAAGGCTAGAATTTAGATTGCTTAGAAAGATGATCAAAGATCTAAAATAAAGAAAACTTGTTTCTAAATTTCATATTCAAAACACTCCACAAGAGGATGATCAGTCCATTTGAATTTTCTTAGCATGTATTCTACTCAAGAACACAAAGATAAAAGCAAACAGCCTTTTGGTTATATTTCAACAATCAATCTGAAGTGAAATTCATTTTAGGCCTTTATATAGCCTTTACAAGACCTAAAAAAAAACTCATAATCTAAAATAAACAAACTCAACTTATGGGCTTTATCATAAACAAGTTTGGACAGCCCATTATCAAAGTAATAAAACTAATAGGCTTTTAAATTAACATGTTTTAAACAGCCCATTATGACAAAAATACAAACATATTTAATTTCACTCAATTAACAAGGAAAAGAACTAAAAAACAAACTTAAGTAAGCCCATTTTGAAGTTGGACTTGAAATAAGTTGTAATTAACTTTATTTGATCTTGTTTCCAAGCCTTGGATTCCTTGCAGCCCATTATAAGCCAAATTCACCAAATATTGTAGATGATAAATTAATACTTGTTGAATCTTCTTGGCTCGTGATCTAGTTATAGGGCCTTGAGGCAGAATATTTGGATTGAAAATCTCCTCAATTTTATCCTTGCTTCATTGGTCATGATCATCCTCTTGGTGTATAGGTTGTTCCATAACATATTGCTTCACAATGTCCCAATAAAAAGACAATGTTTGTTAGGGGCAATGGGGAAATTGTATCTGAATCAGAATCTGACTGTGATTCTATGTCTAGTTTGGAGGATTTTAGTGATGTTGAGGTTGAGCATGCTGTTTGTGGTGAATCTCTGGTAAGTTAGGCATGCGCTTAATGTTCAGGTTAAGGAAGAGAGTATAGAACAGAGGGAAAACATCTTTCACACTAGGTGTTTGGTAGGAGGGAAAGTTTGCAACATGATTATAGATGGAGGTAGCTGTGAAAATGTGGCTACAATAACCTTAGTTGATAAGTTAGGGTTAAAGTGTTAAAAATATCCTAAACCATATAGGCTACAGTGGCTAAATGATAGTGGTGAAGTAAAAGTAACAAAACAAGTTGTGGTGCCATTTTATATTAGGAAATATGTTGACGAAGTGTTGTGTGATGTAGTATCCATGCAAGCTAGACATTTACTATTGGATAGGCCTTGGCAATTTGATAGGAAAGTCACACATGATGGGTAAAAAAAATAGGTATTCTTTTAGTTTGAAGAGGAAGATTTTCACTTTAGCACCTTTATCTCCAAAAGAAGTGTATCAAGAACATATCAAGATGATGCAGACTTTAAATGGGGATTCAAGCAGTGAACTAACTAAAACAATTGAGAGACAATAGGCTAAGGGAGAAAAGAAATAATTAAGTGGCCCAATGGGGAGTGACTGCACAAGTGAGGAAAAGAAAGAGAGATATGCAGGAGAGAACAGTAAGAGGGAAAATAAGCTTGAAAAGAAGTAGAGTTTCTTTGTAAAAAAGAGAGATCTTAAGAGTGATTATATAAGAAGAAGATCACTCATAGCTGTAACACCCTTATACCCTATATATGTACAATTTATATTTTCAGCATATGTAAAATACGAATATACGGTATAAAAATGTCACAGACCAATTTAATAAAAATTTTCACATTTCTGTTTTAAGATTTCAAATATTAATATATAAAATAAATAGTATATAAATATTATTTGCTAGTTATAGGAATCCAAAATAATATTTTATATGAAAAACTCTGGAAAAAATTCACCAGAATTTTATTTGTAATTTGAACGTTTTCAAAATTCAACAAAACACAACCTGCATAAAACAAACACTCCAAATAAAATCAGTTCACCAATACTTCTCAATTTCTCCATATTTTCTCAAAATACTTATATATAGGTATATATATATATATCAACATTACATATAAAATCCCATCTTAAACAAAATCATTCAAATCATTCTTTACAATTTACAATATATGCTTCAAAAACATATCATAACATAATATTAAAAATGTACATGCTGGCAACTGGCTCTGATCTTAATGTACCCAAAACAACTCTTCAAGCTCAATAAATACAAACCTAGACCCGACCAGGCCTAGTAAAACTCTCCGATTCTACCAAAATGTCCATGACACCTGCACGATGAATTACAATCGCGCTAAGCCGAAGCCTAGTGGTACAAACTTTGATAACAATATAGTCCAAATGAAATGTCAATGCACAACACACACACATATATATATATATCACAACACATAACATTATATCTCATTATTGCTCAATTTTATCACAATTCATAATTCACATTAAAACAAAGATAACCATGGGCCCAAAAAGAATCTAATATGCAATTTAAATTTTATGAGTTACTGCTTTGGTCCATAATGACACCATGTGTCTAGCCCCACAGGCAATATATCCATGGATAATGTAACAGCCCCAGTCTCTTGGACCTCAACCTGGCTAGACCCTTAGGCCCCAGTATCTTGGTCCTCAACCCGGCTAGACTGCTACAGTTTTTGAGGCTTACGACCCAGTCTTTTCACCCCAAAAACATCATATTTATCAACTGGCCTAGCTTACGACCCAGTCTTTTCACCATTCCAGCATTTAGTGTTATGGTCTAATTAACACTACTAGAACTACACTCGAAAGTATAGGCTGATGTAGTATCTTGGTGAACACCTCAAGGTTGTCTCACAAGGAAGCTAGATAAGCTAATAGATTATCAAATTGCAAATAACAAATTATCAATAAATTTAAATTGCTAACAACTAATGAAGACAGATCGAGTGGAATTTAAAACAATGAAAGTAAACTAAGCTGATATATTGATTCACTTAATAGAAAGGTCTAGGGTTTGCACTTCTCTACTAACTTATATGTATGAACGGCTATTCCTCTCAACCAATTTAATTTCAAAGATCAGATTTCAAGCAACTTAATTAATCGAATCAAGGAAATAAGCTCTCGCATTCAAACCTCTTTCAAATAATCTTGTTACAATTGAATTGATCCTTTTCTTAGGTTATATTTCTAATTCACATAAATCCCTAATTGAATTGTTCCAGCATTAGACTTCATTTCTCAATCCTTCATCTAATACCTCAAACAAATAATTGGTGGCCAATCAATTATATATTAACAGTAATCCATTCAATTAAGGCTAAAGAAATAATTCAATTAAGAGCAATAACCATTTCATAAAATCATAGTAGATCCATACAAACCCTATACAAGACCAAATTAGTTCATAATAATGCTGTCAAACAGATTCATCTCATTAAAATTCAAAGAAATTAATTTAGTCATAATAGAATTCATGAATACAATTCCAATGAAACTTAAGAGATAGAGTTTGAGAACAAAACCAAATTACAAACTTTTTTTAGCTTCTGAAGAATCTCTTGTTTAGATCTTTGCTAGAAGAACATTGCAGTGGCTAAAACTAATTTAATCTAGACTGTTTGCATGAAAGTGTAATCAAAATTCCAAAAGAAAATGAATAGAAGCTCAAAAGTTTATGTTTGACGTCTGATAAATTGTGTAACCCCTTTCAAAAACCCTAATCCTCTTATTTATATGAAACCTTGCTTAAAATCTGCGTTTTCTTTCTTCCCTTAGTCCCATGGAGTGACACGGCCAAGCTGGTGGCCGTGTCATGTGACACAGCCAGTGGCTTAGCCGTGTCACCTGGATGTGTCAGCTTCTGTGTAATCCTTCATCTTTACTTCTGTGGAATTGAGTGTGACACGGCCAAGCTCCTGGCTGTGTCATGTGACACGGCCAGTGGCTTGGCCGTGTCACCTGAGTGTGTCACCTACTGATTCTCTTCATTCTTTTCTCTTCTTTCTTTGGTCTTCTTCCTTGGCTAAGTATGGGATACAGCCAAGCTTGTGGCCATGTCACCTGCCAGTGTCAGCTTCTGCCAAATTTTCCTTCCTCTCTTGGTTCCTTGGTTTTGCCCTTAAGGTGCCGTGTCTTGCTGCTTCATGCTATTCTTTCTTCCAAGGAAATATTCTGCATATTAACCTAACACAAACACTTGAAACAAACTTTAAACAAGAATCAAATGAAACATTAACCAAAAATACATAAACACACACTAAAAACTAGGGTAAAAATGACAAACACTGGAATAAATTAAAACTACCAAAATTAATAAAATCACTAAATAAACAGATTAAAACTACCAAAATACCTGAAGAAAACAATAATAATCATAATAAATAAGATACAATTCTATGACAAAAACTAATAAAACAACTACCCCACATTTAAAACTTTGCTTGTCCTCAAGTAAATTCATATGGCATAAATTAAAAACTCAAACAACCTTAACTATAATTCCAGTATATAAGATGAAATCCTTTAAGACTCAGCCATAAATAATTGCAATTTACTTCAATGAAGATTTTCTTAACTCATTCATTAATCCAGACATAACAAATCTCATCTCTCATCTAAGTGTTTCACTCGATTTCAAAGGTTAATTCACTCAAACCACTCATGACTGTATACTGCCATAAACTTGCTTAATTATCCAAAATCTCTCACTGATTTTCTCAAGAAATAATCCGAAGGTCTTTTATTTGGATGTAATGGGGCTAAGGTGAAGGTGTGAGAAAAGACATTTAAGTTGGAACATCAAGAAATGGAGTATCTAAATTAGACAATACTCTTGCTAAGAAACTCTTAACTCCCTTAAATGGCATATTCACCAACCCTTGATAATCTCACATACTTGCATACTTAAAGAAAAGTACTAAGGAATTCATAATTAAGGGAGGTCTTTTTAAGCTAAAGGGATAATCCTAATTTGCCTTCATCATTTTAAAACTTGGGATGAAATCATTTAGTATGCAATTAGTATGCAAAAGCAAGATCTAAAGATGCAAAATCATGAAGGTGAACACTTAAGAAAAGAAAATCAATTGACAATAATATTCAATCTGTAAGGCTCAAAACTCACAAAGGGTGGGTTCTCAAAGATTTATATGTCATGAATTGCAGAATGTGAAAATTGATCCTGAATGAATTCAAATGCTAATCTCTATGTTGATACTAAAGTCTCAAATATAATGCTAGAATCACAGAAAAGTCAATAAGTTTCCAACAATTATGCCATGTACAACGCACAATATAACACACAAAGACAAACAAAACAAGAATTAAAGGAAAGCTTAAAGATTACCCCACACTTATAAATTACATTGTCCTCAATGGAAACAAGGATGATAAAGAAAAAGAGTTAAGGTACAACCTGTTTTCCATCGTTCCCTTGTGAGGCAAACTCTACCTTTTAATCACAAATAGCAATTGTTCAAAAACAAAATACAATATATAAAATAAAATATCCAAAATGTTAACACTAAAAACAAAAATGAAAAATAACAACGAAAATATGCTATAACTAAAGACAAGAAATTAAGGAATTCTCTCAAAAGATTAGAGCCAATTTGATATACGGTGAAGGAGGATGTGATGATGATGCAGCCGAAGGATGAAGGCTCATAATCTTAGCAAGGTTGATATTGATTTGGTCCAACTGTTGCAAGACCGCAGCATGGTTACGATCGACCTTGCTTTCCAGTGCCTCTATCCTATTAAGTATCTCCTGATTATCCGGGACCGGAGCATCTTCATCCAAATCAAGAGAATCCAAGTCGGACTCCTCATGGACTCGTGTTCTCTTTTGTCTACCCCCCGGTGCTTCTGGCTCAGCTGAAGTCATCACATAGGCCCCTCCCCTGTTCACCACCATATGCATCTTCTCAAGTGTGGCCAAATCAAATGAATCATTACCGAAATTTTAGTCATATGACAGTTACTCGGGTCAAAATCATCAAGAAGGGCTATCACCAATGTGGTAACCAATCCTCCAATACAAATAGCCCCCTTCTTTTTGTTTGCCACATTATCAAAAACATCGGCCAACCAATAGCCAGTACTAATGGGTATTGGATTACAAGCACAATCTAAGAAAAAGAGCTCACTAAGTTCCACTACACCTGGGCTTTCCTTCCGTGCAAAGAACCCATAGGAAATAAAGCGATGCAAATACCTTAGAGCGGGATTACTCAATTTAGTTGCCTTGGCCGATTTGGCTACATAAGTTCCCGAGCCCAATGCTCCCCAAGCAAATTGTTGTTTAAAATCCTTAGGTACAGACTTTTCACCGTGTTGATGGAAACCAAATATAATATTCAATTGCTCAATACTAACTATAAATGATTTCCCAAGCAATTTAAAATTCAACCTAGAGCAAATCTTTTGTTCATCTCTTTCAACCTTAAGAGATGTTAAAAATTCCAAAGTAAGCTCTTGAAATTGCAAAGGTCAAAAGGAGACTAGTTTCTTCCACCCAAGGTTTTGAACATAACTATAAAAATTATCCCTAATATGAAGAGCATTAAGGGATTCATCGCTTACATACCTCGTCGGAAAGAAACCCCTAGCCAAAAGAGTCGCTCTCTTTAAAGATGAAGAAGATGAAGATGCAGCTGCAGTTGGAGGTTACTTCCTCTTGTGGTGGGACACCATCTTTGTTCTTGTCATATTGATAGATCTGGAAAAATTTGAAACTTAAACAGATTAAATTGATTTTTTTATGAGAGAGGAAGAAGATTGAATGGATTAATTTCAGTTTTGGTGAAGGAAATTGAGAATTAATGGGATTTTGGAAGCTTTGAAAGAACAATAATGGGGGTTTTTAAGAGAAAAAGTCGAGAGAGAGAGAGAAAGGAAACAAAAAGAAAACTAAGGATTTAAATGAACGAAAAGTGCTAAAACCGTATTTTTAAACTTTAAAATTGAAGTGACACGGCCAAGCTTGGGTTAGCTTGGCCATGTTTAATGAGTTTGGAGGGACACGGCCAGTGACTTGGCCGTGTCCCATGGGTGTGTTTGACACTGTAAGCACAAGGATGCAAGACAAAGAAAAAGCGACATGGGGAGAAGCCTGGCCGTGTCTATGTGACACGGCTAAGGACACGACCAAGCTTGTTGGCCGTGTCAGGGACTGTGTGAATTTGGTGAATTTGGGTTTGTTTGACACGGCCAGTGGCTTGGCCGTGTCAAGTGGCAGTGTCCTTCACTGCCATTTTGGCTTTTTTTATATATTTTATATTTTTTTATATTTATTTTTTTGTGTGTCACCAAATCTTAAAGAAATGCAATCCTCTTCTTTGATTAACCCTGAAACACATTAAAAAAAAATAAAAACCGATCAAAGCACCCATTCCATTTATTTAAACCAAACATAAAATCAAAATTGTTGAATATAAAATTATAACTATGAAAAGAAATGTAAACCGATGGGTTGCCTCCCATTTAGCGCTTCTTTAATGTCGTGTAGCTGGACATTACTGCAAGACTTAAGGATCGTAGATCAAAGTGCTATCGATGATCCTTACTTCTTGGAACCCTTCATTATATGGTTTAACTCTCTGTCCATTTACTTTAAAAGTTTCATTTGTTCGAGAGTTAAGCAATTCTATAGCACCAGAAGGATATACCTGAGTTATCTCGAAAGGACCACTCCATCGAGACTTGAGTTTTCCTGGAAACAGACGGAGACAAGAATTAAAAAGCAAAACTTTCATACCTGGGCTCAATGTCTTTCGCACTATAATTCTATCATGAAGTGCTTTAGTGTGATCCTTATAAATCCTCGAACTCTCATATGCCTCATTCCTCAGTTCATCTAACTCTGAAATTTGCAGAAAATGTTCTCTCTTTGCCTTGTCCAAGTTTAAGTTCAGAGTCTTAATTGCCCAATACGCCTTGTGCTCCAACTCAACTGGTAAATGACAAGCCTTACCAAAAACCAATCGGTATGGACTCATACCCAAAGGAGTCTTGAAAGCAATTCGATATGCCCACAATGCATCATGCAATCTACTCGCCCAATCCTTCCTTGATAAGTTGACTGTTTTCTCTAGAATTCCTTTGATTTGCTTGTTGGATGTCTCAACTTGTCCTAAAGTCTGTGGATGGCATGGGGTCGCCACCTTGTGTTTCACACCCGATTTGTGCATTAATCTCTCAAAACGTTTGTTGCAGAAATGAATTCCCCCATCACTGACTATCACTCTTGGCATGCCAAATCTGCTAAGAATATATTCCTTCACAAATTTAACAGCCACATTAGCATCATTAGTACGGGTGGGGATTGCCTCCACCCATTTTGAAACATAATCAACAGCAACTAAAATGTACTTGTAACTAAAAGACTTAGGAAAAAGACCCATGAAGTCTATTCCCCACACATCAAATAGTTATAAGATTGAAGGGGCATTTCATTCCTCCTCCCAATGTTACCCACTCTTTGACAGCGGTCACAATGCTTACAATATTTTTGAATAGAGTAGGCCAGTAAAAACCACTTTGAAGCACCTTTTCTGCAGTCTTTCTTCCTCCAAAATGACCACCACAGTGAAGGTCATGAAAAAATTGAAGAACACTCAGTTGTTCTTCCTCAGATACACACCTGCGAACTATCTCATCTTTGCATATCCGGAATAGGTAAGGTTCATCCTAAAAATAAAATTTACTCATGTGAAAAATCCTTTTCTTTTCCTGAAATGACATGTCAGAATGCAAAATACCACAAGCAAGATAGTTAGCAATATCTACAAACCAAGGTGCATTCATTACCACAAACAACTGCTCATCAGGAAATGCTTCTAGATTTTTATGAATGCTATCAGATGCAAGATTTTCAACAAAGAAGGGTAATCTAGATAAATGATCAGCTACAATATTTTCACTTCCCTTAGTATCTTTGATTTGAAAATCAAATTCTTGGAATAATAACACCCATCTAATTAGACGAGGTTTAGCATGTTGTTTTGTCAAAAGATATTTTAGAGCTGCATGATCTGAATGCATAATAATTTTCGACCTAATTAAATATGCTCTAAACTTATCTAAGGCAAAAACAACAGCTAACATTTCCTTTTCAGTTGTGTAATTCATTTGCGCACTATTTAGGGTCAAGCTAGCATAATAGATCACTCTTAAAAATTTCTCAACCCTTTGCCCAAGGATAGCTCCTACTGCATGATTAGAGGCATCACACATAATCTCAAAAGGTAAAGACCAAACAGGAGCTACAATTACCAGTGCACTAGTCAATTTTTCCTTAAGGGAATTAAAGGCTTGCATGCATTGTGCAGTAAACTCAAATGGAACATCTTTCCCAAGCAAATGACACAATGGTTGGCTTATTTTAGAAAAATCTTTAATAAACCTCCGGTAAAAACCTGCATGCCCTAGAAAACTTCTTATTCCCTTAACAGAGGTAGGTGGGGGTAACTTAGCAATCAATTCTACCTTAGCCTTATCCACCTCAATCCCTTTACTCGACATAACATGGCCTAATACAATGCCCTGAGTAACCATGAAATGACTCTTCTCCCAACTCAAAGTGAGGTTACATTCAATGCATCTCTCAAGCACAAGAACAAGTTTATTGAGGCAATTATCAAAAGAATCACCGAAAACAGAAAAGTCATCCATAAATATCTCAATAAAATCATCTATCATGTCTGTGAAGACAGGCATCATGCATCTCTGAAAAGTTGCAGGTGCATTGCACAAGCCAAAGGGCATACGTCGAAATGCACAAGTCCCAAAAGGGCAAGTAAAAGTAGTCTTGGATTGATCCTCTGGTGATATCGGCACCTAATAATAACCTGAAAGTCAATCCAAAAAGCAATAATGTGAGTGTCCAAAAAGTTTATCCAACATCTGATCAATAAAAGGAAGAGGGAAATGGTCTTTCTTTATGGCATTGTTCAACTTCCTATAATCGATACACATTCTCCATCCAGTAGTAGTCCTAGTAGGAACCAATTCATTCTTTTCATTTTTCACCACAGTGATTCCTGATTTCTTAGGCACTACATGTACTGGGCTCACCCACTCACTATTAGCTATAGGATATATCACTCCTTCATCAAACAATTTAAGCACTTCCTTCTTAACCACTTCACTCATGTTTGGGTTAAGGCACCTTTGGGTCTCCCTCACAGGTTTAGCTCCCTCTTCTAAGGTGATTCTATGCATGCACATTGAAGGGCTAATACCTTTGATATCACTCAATTCCCATCCTATTGCTCTTTTCAATCTTTTAAGCTCACTCACCAACCTCATCTCATCCCTTTTACTAAGTTCGCTAGATATTATCACAGGTAAGGTGTTGTGATCTCCTAAAAACACATATTTCAGATTTTTAGGCAACTCTTTCAGCTTTAACTCAAGTGAAGGATTCTTCTCTTCTTTTTGGATGGAGGGAAGTTCAAATGTTGGATCCTCCTTAAGTTCCTCTATTTCAGCACTCTCTAATGTCTCAAGGCAACTGGCTATTTCTGAGTAAAAAATATCTAAGCCACGATCTAAGGTCAGTGCCATCTCCAATTTATCTAAGGAATCTGTCTGCAAGAAAACATCTGAAACAACTGCATCAATACAATCAATTAAAGAGCAATCCTCATATAATGCAGTTGTAGGAATGGGAGAAGTGTTAAAAATAGAAAATTCAACCGTTTGTCCCAAGATAGTCATTGACAATTTACCATTTTTAACATCTATCAAAGTGTTGGTAGTAGCCATAAAAGGCCTACCCAGTAGAATAGTGTGTGCGGATGGTGTAGGGTTACTTCCTTCCATGTCATGAACTATAAAATCCACAAGCACTATCAACCCACCAACCTTAACTAACACATCTTCTATAACTCCTTTAGGGAATCTAAGAGATCTGACAGCTAATTGCAACACCATTTTGGTAGGTTTAAGTTCCCCAAGTTCTAATTCGAGATACACAGAATAAGGCATCAAATTAACACTGGCTCCTAAATCACACATGCCATCAGTCCCCTTCCCATTACCCATAGTAATTTGAATTATGAAACTACCAGGATCCTTTAGTTTCGAAGGTAGTTTATGTTGTAGAACAGCACTAGCTACCTCTGATACTATTACCTTCTCATTTGGCTTATACCTCTTTTTCTTGGTGTTCAATTCCTTGAAGAATTTGGCATAAGCCGGCATGTTCTTTATTGCTTCAAGTAAGGGTAAGTTAATACTTACCTTAGACAGCATGTTGAAGATGTCTGAAAATTGCTTATCTTGTTTATCACTCTTCAACCTGCTGGGGAATGGTATAGGTGGCCAGTAAGGATTACTTGCCTTGTGTAAATCTGGTGAAGGGGATTTCTTCATTGATCTTTCTCCAGCACCTTTGTTCTCTGGTTCTCCTTCCTTTTTGTTCTTTTGATCACCTGCATTCACAGAATTATTTTCAACATCATTATTTATTACCTTGCCACTTCTAAGAACAGTCACTGCTTGTGCCTGCTCAGGTTGACTCGGAAATTTCCCTTTTTGTTGAATCTGCATATGTTGTGCAAGTTGTCCTACTTGGGTCTCCACTTTCTTAAAAGATGCTTCTAATGAATCCAGCCTTCTGTTATTCATCTCTCGATTCTTAGCACTGACTTGGATAAAGGCCTGTAAACTATCCTCCAAACTCTCTCTCTTAGGCTGCCCTTGATTTGAAGATTGGCCCTGCGGTTGGTTTTGTCTCTGGAGCAAATGGAAAGTTTGTTAAGAATTATTTGTTGCCCAGGAAAAATTTGGATGATTCCGCCAACCAGGATTGTAAGTATTTGAGTAAGGATCATTCCGGGCCCTTGGTTGATATCCCCCCATAGCATTGACTTGCTCAGCTTCATTTCCATAAGACTCATATGCGGAGGGGCATATATTTGCTCCATGCCCAAAAGTTCCACAAATTCCACACACTTCTTAAGTGGATGAAGAAGTATTGTTCTTCATGTTCAGCATCTGCACTTGCCTTGTCAATTCAACTATCTGATTGACCATCTCACTGTTGGCTTCCAATTGGTTCACCCCTTTACTTCTTCCTCTTACACTTTTCTGTTGAGAATTAGCTCCTAACATTTCAAAGATTTCATAAGTTTCATCTGCTGTCTTTTCTCCCATAGCTCCCCCAGCTGCGTTATCAACAGTATTCTAAAATTGCTGGGTTAGTCCATCATAGAAAAACTGATTCAGAAGTTGAAGTGGGTAGTGATGATGTAGACACTGGATCAATAACATCTTAAACCTATCCCAAGCCTTATGAAATGGCTCTCCTTCAAATTGAGAGAATGTAGCTATTTTCCCTCTCAATTCAGCTGTCTTCTGATGTGAGTAAAATTTTCTCATAAACTTGTTATAGACTTGCTCCCAAGTTGTCAAAGAATTTTCAGGCAACATCATAAGCCAGCTTTTTGCTCTATCCTTCAATGTATACGGAAAATACCTCATCCTCAACTGGTCTTCTGTTAGTCCTCCCAATGGAAATGTATTGAGGGTGGAGTAAAAATCTCGAATAAAATTCAAGGATCTTCATTTGGGACTCCATAGAATGATGGCAGCATGTTGTAATGGATATTCTTCAACTCATAATTTCTTGCTGCATCTATCAATCTTATACAAGATGTGGAAGTTCCAATGACAGGTCTGGCAAAATCCCTCATAGTTCTTTGCCTTTCGTCTCCCATATTGGTAGATTGTGCAGTATCCAACTCAAAATCAGAAGTGTCCTCCTCTGTATCAAATCCGGTATATAGTTCAAACTCTTCTCTGCTCCTTTTCACTCTTTGAATTTCTGGAATAACTGGGTATAGCTCAGTGATCTCCTGCCTTGCATAAACAAAATTTTTGGAAAAAAGGATTTATTAAAAGCAAAAGATAAATAAAATAAAATGTAAACAATGAAAAATAATTTAAAATATTTATGCCTAATAAACAATTACGCCAATTAGCTTCCCCGGCAGCGGAGCCAAAAACTTGTTGCGCTCTAATTAACACTACTAGAACTACACTCGCAAGTATACGAGGCTGATGTAGTATCTTGGTGAACACCTCAAGGTCGTCTCACAAGGAAGCTAGATAAGCTAATTGATTATCAAATTGCAAATAACAAATTATGAATAAATTTAAATTGCTAACAACTAATGAAGACAGATCGAGTGGAATTTAAAACAATGAAAGTAAACTAAGCTAATATATTGATTCACTTAATAGAAAGGTTTAGGGTTTGCACTTCTCTACTAACTTATATGTATGAACGGCTATTCCTCTCAACCAATTTAATTTCAAAGATCAGATTTCAAGCAACTTAATTAATCGAATCAAGGAAATAAGGTCTCGCATTCAAACCTCCTTCAAATAATCTTGTTACAATTGAATTGATCCTTTTCTTAGGTTATATTTCTAATTCACCTAAATCCCTAATTGAACTGTTCCAGTATTAGACTTCATTTCTCAATCCTTCATCTAATACCTCAAATACATAATTGGTGGCCAATCAATTATATATTAACAGTAATCCATTCAATTAAGGCTAAAGAAATAATTCAGTTAAGAGCAATAACCATTTCATACAATCATAGTAGATCCATACAAACCCTAGACTAGACCAAATTAGTTCATAATAATGCTGTCAAACAGATTCATCTCATTAAAATTCAAAGAAATTAATTTAGTCATAATAGAATTCATGAATACAATTCCAATGAAACTTAAGAGATAGAGTTTGAGAACAAAACCAAATTACAAACTTTCTTTAGCTTTTGAAGAATCTCTTGTTCAGATCTTTGCTAGAAGAATATTGCAGTGGCTAAAACTAATTTAATCTAGACTATTTGCATGAAAGTGTAATCAAAATTCCAAAAGAAAATGAATAGAAGCTCAAAAGTTTATGTTTGACGGCTGATAAATTGTGTAACCCCTTTCAAAAACCCTAATCCTCTTATTTATACGAAACCTCACTCAAAATCCGTGTTTTCTTTCTTCTCTTAGTCCCATGGAGTGACACGGCCAAGCTGGTGGCCGTGTCCTTGGCTGTGTCACCTGGATGTGTCAACTTCTGTGTAATCCTTCATCTTTGCTTCTGTGGAATTGAGTGTGACACGGCCAAGCTCCTGGCCGTGTCATGTGACATGGCCAATGGCTTGGCCGTGTCACCTGAGTGTGTCACCTACTGATTCTCTTCGTTCTTTGCTCTTCTTTCTTTGGTCTTCTTCCTTGGCTAAGTATGGGACACAGCCAAGCTTGTGGCTGTGTCATGTGACATGGCCAGTGGCTTGGCCGTGTCACCTGCCAGTGTCAACTTCTGCCAAATTTTCCTTCCTCTCTTGGTTCCTTGGTTTTGCCCTTAAGGTGAGACACGGCCAGTGGCTTGGCCGTGTCTTGCTGCTTCATGCTATTCTTTCTTTCAAGGAAATATTCTGCATCTTAACCTAACACAAACACTTGAAACAAACTTTAAACAAGAATCAAATGAAACATTAACCAAATACATAAACACACACTAAAAACTAAGGTAAAAATGACAAACACTAGAATAAATTAAAACTACCAAAATTAATAAAATCACTAAATAAACATATTAAAACTACCAAAATACCTTAAGAAAACAATAATAATCATAATAAATAAGATACAATTCTATGATAAAAACTAATAAAACATTTAGCCCATAGGCAATCATAGGCATGCAACCAAACCCAGAACTTTAAAAATTGAATAACATACTAGGCACACAATTTATTCATATTTCTCATTATCAAATTCTTTCATAATTCCTTTATCAAAACTTTTCTCATTTTCTCATGATCAAACTAGGCACATTGCCTTATTATATCATCTTTTTCTCATTATCAATTTCTTTCTTATTGTCACATATTCAATCTAGGCACATTGCCTTATTTTTCACATTTTTTTTCTCATTTTTCTCATTTTTCACATCTTTCTCATCTTTCTCATTTTTCACATCTTTCTCATTTTTCTCATTTTTACCAATATTAATTCATTTCATTATTCCACATATCTCATTTTTGCATTCACAACACATTACCCAATTACTTTTGGTATTTTCACATAATATACATATTTCACATTATACACAATTTAGCCATTATCAATGGCTTTTCACAATGCATTTAACACATATATGACATTACAAATGTCATAGCACATTATTCATACACAATCAATGAACCAAGTAACTTAACACATTTTCCAACCAAAATGTGTTAAGTCCAAATGTCATGCAAATATAAACAATATATTCAAAGTTTGTACACACCTCTACTAGCAACCCAAAACAAGCTTAACAGAACCTCCAATCATATCAAGCCATTTAAAGTAGTGTTTTAACTTTATTAATATCATTAGAAATATATTTTAGCATGTTTAAACCAATTACATTAATTAACCACATGCTTATGTCCAAAACCCTAAAATGACATAACCTTCACCATTGAAGGATCTCCATTCCAACTCAATCCAATTATCATTTCAATCTTATTTCCACCACTTTTATCCTTAAATAACATGATTTAAGCATTAAAATCAAACAATAAATTATTCTTTGAAAATTCACTTTTTCAAAACTCTAAATCAATACTACCCTCTTCAAACTCTAACCAAACACAACCAAATCCAATATTTGACTTTAAAATACTTGTTTATACATCAAAACAACTCATTTGGAATCAATTGTTAAATTATAAATCATGATTTCAAAAACTCAAATGTTCCATAACCCTAAATTCTCTCTCTTTACCAATCTTACCCAAACTCAACCATTTCTTTAATCCAACCTTAAAATCATTATTTACTCATTAAAAGAATGTCTTCCATACCCATTCCAATAATTATAACATGCTCTTTCAAAAACTCAGTTCATACATATTCATAAGCTTTAAAGAACTTCATAATTTTGGAAATAAAGCTTATTTACTTGTTGAAAAATCACCAAAACTACTCTTATTCCGTTGAAAGCTTAAAGAATTTGATGATGAAAGAAGCTAAAAATATCCCTCTTTAGCCATGAAAGTCATCCTTGAAGGAAAAAAGAAGAAGACTTTATTTTTTTTACTTGTCTTTCCTGTCACCCTTTAATTTTAAACTATATATATATATATATATTAAAATAATTTAATATTTAATTATTTAATTAATTATTTAATAAATTAAAAGTCCTAAATTCCCTCTTCCATTCAAAAATAATTTATTTTTGAATTATTTTATTAATTTTATTGAGTATATATTATTTATATCTCCAAATACTTATTTAATTTTTCCAAAATCACGGATGTTACAATTTTCTCCCCCTTAAATAATTTCGTCCTCGAAATTATCCAGTATAGTAATAAATCATCCAAATCATTATTTTACCAAATTACATAATTTTTATTCTCCCCCTTAGGTTCATTCTTAATTTCCTTTTTACCATTCTCTAACACATCATTATACTGTTTATTTACTCAAACAGTCACAACATATTATTATATCTTCAATCGAATTGTCATTAGACAAAATTAGTTCATCTCCTTAATATATATACACCACACACCTATTGCACTCAAGATATCTGATCACTTCATTATCTTAAAAATATACTCTCATCACTTTAAATTCAAATGTTAATAACTTTTATCTTAACACAATAATTTTACACATTTTCACTTTGATCATACTCTTTATACAATTACCACATATTAATTTAATATCACCATTATACAACAACAAAATCTTATTTCCTTATTAAAATTCATTCCAATTATACTATAACTAACACTTTTCTCTTATAATTATTTGATACTAATATAACTTAGCTCCTTTTATATGCATATACATATCAAAATGCTGCATTATGCACATTATCATATAGCTTGCATATTCTTAATACAACTATACATTGAATTTCAATAAATACTTATAAACTTATTACATTTTGGATTAATTGATCTAACTATCACAATATGACCATCACAACCTTATTCTATTCTGACCAACCTTTAGTCTATTTTAAATTCATCAATCTGTTTTCAATTCATGACTTAATTCTATTAGGTCAAATTTATTCTCAAATTTTAATTCTCTTCGAATTCATCATTACAGGTAATATTCATTTTCCCTAGTCTCATTTACTTTACACATCATTTTCATCAACATATTCATTTTATACCACTTTAAAACATATTCATTATAACTCTTACTCATATTTCATAATTCCTTTCATTTACCATTTTCTCACATTTCTTATAGTTACCATATTTACAAAAATCATTTTTCTTACACATCACTTAAAGCTCATCATATTTTCACAATTCTCTTTTGTTTTCACACTTTCTATAATTATAAACAAATTTCTAACATAAAATTATAAGATCCAACTATGCAAACTATAAGTCTTGACCATGTTTCTTGAAGCATAACTATCAATCTCACCAAAACTATCCAACGGTCATGCCATAATAATGGTCACGTCTGTGGCTTATAAATAAATACTACCCTTCTATCATTCTTCTTCAAATATTTCCAATCACAATGTTAAGTTTGTATCGCAAAAATCACATATTAATTTTTCTAATCTTTTGATGCACCAAAAGTTTAACATGTTTCAGCTCTGTTTCAAAGCAATTTACTCTTGATCACTTGATCATCATTAGCCTAATTCATGTTTCAACAATATTATCATTAACATCTCTTATATATACACATTCGTTCATATGCTAATTTACACAATTTCCATTTATTACTCCATTTCTAATCTATCTCTTATAAAAATTTTCATTCATTTTTTTTTCACTTCCATACTTTCTTCATTATTCTTTCCTTTTTCCTTACAATCTCTATGCATATACTTTAGGCCCAAAACACTATACAATCATCAAGTTCATTTGTTAAAATAACAATTTCACCATCCAACTCTGTTCGAGTCCATTCTCAATCTCAATTCATCACATGACCTAACTCTACGCAGGTTAAGACCTATCTCTCTTAGGTCTATCACCAGACACGTAAGGCAGTAAACACTCGATAATATTTTTTTAATCATCCACGTACACCTTCGTAAGTCATAATCACAATGTGACTTACTTTCCACATTTTCTTACATATCATATTTGTGCTCATATTGAAAAAAAATCTCATCACACAAATCATACAATTATACTTAATTCCTCTTTTACATATAATCTATACAAAGATAACATTTATCACCTTTCAGAGAACATTATCATTTCTCATTCTTTTGACATTACTTAGATTATTCATCAATTCAACATATATATACACTCTGACCACAACATAATTAACATCTTCCTTATTTAATCGCCTATCTCTTAAATAAGTTTCTTATTATATATATACATATATATTTTTAACACCTCACATAAATCTTAGTGACATTTCCAATGTGACATCTCTCTCAAATTTTTTTATGCATTTATCATACCCTTCATAACCCTTTTCATCATTTCCAATTCAATTACCTAAAGTAACTCATTTTTACTTGCTTAATTATTTCCCTTTTATTTCATAACAAATTTCTATATTATCAACCATATTACACGTTACATGATATTTTCACAAATAATATTACTCATTCAAAATTACTCTCACACTTAATAAACATTAAACTATCAACATCTAAACAATCTTCATCAAAATTCTCTTACAACTATAAATTCCCATCTTACTACTTTACTTAAACTTCATTCTATTAATCTAATTTTCAAGAGCTAACTTTATAAACTTTATTTTTATATTAATATAACATCAAAACACATCACTTTCACAATTATGGAAACCCATTTCAAAAATTCAAATTTCATATATTGCAACCAACAACATGAACCTCACCAAATCTCATCCATATCACATTCTCAATCTTAAGATCATAACATTTACTTTTAAACAACACTAATTTATTTCCTTACACTAATTAACATCATGAATTAGATATCCTACTTTTACGTACTCAAACCCTAAATCATGCATTATTGTTTCATAATGAATAATTAGCTATCATATGTGATTTCGCTCTTTGATTTTAATTATGAACTCTTTGCTGAAAATTATTAAAAACTCCATATTCCTTCTTCATACTTCTACCCAAATGTATATAAATTTATCATAATTTTCTTCATTCATTTGTCTCATGAAATTAATTTATTACTCATGTATACAAAATTGTATGACTTCCTTAGTTTCATGTCACTCTCATTTTCAATTTTTATATTCCTTACCAATTCTTTATAAAAGCTTGTAAAATTTTATCCATGTTCACTTGACACATATATAGACTTATATTTAAAATTTTAGATTTTTTCAAATTGATTTAATATATTTAAAAATTAAATCTTCTAAAATCAGAGAATCTGTCTCTTTAATAATTTCTCTGGCAGCACCCGGTTGTCCATTTTTTTTCAGGTATCAAAGCTTAATAAAGATTCATGAAATTTTAACCATATGTTATAGGAATACATATGATATTGTTTGTAAACTTTTATATTTTTCTGCGTTGGTTTACCATAGTTTCTAAATTTATTTTGTTTTTCAATTTCTATAGATTCTGAGTTGCTGAAATTTCTCCAACAATCTGTGTTCTTCTATTTTTCTTAATTAGAGACTCATCTTTAAAATTTATAAAATTTTATACATTGGATTCTAACATATAAAAAAACTTTCTTTTAAATGTTCAAACTCATCCAAAATTTTTAGATTTGTCCAAAAATTCAGACAATATCACTTTGCAGTACATCTATAAAATTTTCTGCAACTATCATGCTCATTTCTCAAACTTTTTTATTTTTATATCTTAAATTATTTCCTAGATTGTTTTTCTAATTTCACTTATTCATCAATTGACTCGGCTATGAATTTTAATCCATAATATCTAGAATGACGCTTTCACTTCGCCACTCTGATCTATGCAACCCAGACACCATCTAAACTTATATCCATTATATCAAATGGACATTGCCACATCAAGGATCAGATAAATTGCCAGTGCCAATGCATGCATCACAATTGAAAAATCTTTTTTTTATTCCAATTTTCTCTCTCTATCATCCCACCTAGGTCGAGAATCTCAAACCTAGGCTCTGATACCAAAATAAATGTAACACCCTTATACCCTATATACGTACAATATATATTTTCAGTATATGTAAAATATACATATACGGTATAAAAATGTCACAGACCGTTTTAATAAAAATTTTCACATTTAAGATTTTAAATACTAATATATAAAATAAATAGTATATAAATATTATTTGCTTGTTATAGGAATCCAAAATAAATATTTTATATGAAAATCTCTAGAAAAAATTCGCCAGAGTTTTGTTTATAATTTGAACGTTTCCAAAATTCAACAAAACACAACCTGCATAAAACAAACACTCCAAATAAAATCAATTCACCAATACTTCTCAATTTCTCCATATTTTCTCAAAATACTTATATATAGGTACACATATATCAACATTACATATAAAATCCCATCTTAAACAAAATTATTTAAATTATTCTTTATAATTTACAAAATATGATTCAAAAACATATCATAACATACATAATATAAAAAATGTACATGTTGGCAACTGGCTCTGATCTTGATGTACCCAAAACAACTCTTCAAGCTCAATTAATACAAACCTAGACCCGACCAGGTCTAGTAAAACTCTCCGGTTCTACCAAAATATCCATGACACCTGCGCGATGAATTACAATCGCGCTAAACTGAAGCCTAGTGGTACAAACTTTGATAACAATATAGTCCAAATGAAATTTCAATGCACAACACATATATATATATCACAACACATAACATTATATCTCATTATATTGCTCAATTTTATCACAATTCATAATTCACATTAAAACAAAGACAAGTATGGGCCCAAAAAGAATCTAATATGCTATTTAAATTTTACAGTTACTGCTTTGGTCCATAATGACACTATATGTCTAGCTCCATAGGCAATATATCCATGGATAATGTAACAGCCCCATTCTCTTGGACCTCAACCCGGCTAGACCTTAGGCCCCAGTATCTTGGTCCTCAACCCGGTAAGACTGCTGCAGTTTTTGAGGCTTACGACCCAGTCTTTTCAACCCCAAAATTATCAGCTAGCCTGGCTTACGACCTAGTCTTTTCACCATTCTGGCATTTAGCCCGTAGGCAATCATAGGCATGCCGCCAAACCCAGAACTCTGAAAATTGAATAACATAATAGGCACACAATTTATTCATATTTCTCATTATCAAATTCTTTCATAATTCCTATATCAAAACTTTTCTCATTTTCTCATGATCAAACTAGGCACATTGCCTTATTATATCATCTTTTTCTCACTTTTTTTTCATTTATTCATTTTTCTCATTATCAATTTCTTTCTTATTGTCACATATTCAATCTAGGCACATTGCCTTATTTTCACTCTTTTTTTTCTCATTTTTCTCATTTTTCACATCTTTCTCATTTTTCTCACTTTTCTCATTTTTATCAATATTAATTCATTTCTTTATTCCACATATCTCATTTTTGCATTCACAACACATTACCCAATTACTTTGGGTATTTTCACATAATATACATAATTCACATTATACACAATTTAGCCATTATCAATGGCTTTGCACAATGCATTTAACACATATATGACATTACAAATGTCATAGCACATTATTCATACACAATCAATGAATCAAGTAACTTAACACATTTTTCAACCAAAATGTGTTAAGCCCAAATGTCATGCAAATATAAACAATATATTCAAAGTTTGTACATACCTCTACTAACAACCCAAAGCAAGCTTAACACAACCTCCAATCCTATCCTTCCAACTTGCCCTTCACCACTTGGATGAAGCAAATCAACCTCTTTCAATGCCTATACCAAATGTGATCATACATAATTATTTAATATCACATTCTAAGGTATTCTCAACATCAAACCACAATTAAACATCACTCTAAACCAAATCCTAAAATTAAGCTTCACCTCACTTTAACTTTGAAAAAACCATATCAAGCCATTTAAAGTAGTGTTTTAAGTTTATTAATATCATTAGAAATATATTTTAGCATATTTAAACCAATTACATTAATTAACCACATGCTTATGTCCAAAACCCTAAAATGACATAACCTTCACCATTGAAGGATCTCCATTCCAACTCAATCCAATTATCATTTCAATCTTATTTTCACGCCTTATATCCTTAAATAACATGATTTAAGCATTAAAATCAAACAATTAATCATTCTTTGAAAATTCACTTTTCCAAAACTCTAAATCAATACTGCCCTCTTCAAACTCTAACCAAACACAACCAAATCCAATATTTGACTTTAAAATACTTGTTTATGCATCAAAACAACTCATTTGGAATAAATTTGCAAAATTAAAAATCATGATTTCAAAAACTCAAATGTTCCATAACCCTAAATTCTCTCTCTTCACCAATCTTACCCAAACTCAACCACTTCTTTAATCCAACCTTAAAATCATTATTTACTCATCAAAAGAATATCTTCCATACCCATTCCAACAATTATAACATGCTCTTTCAAAAACTCAATTCATACATATTCATAAGCTTTAAAGAACTTCATAATTTTGGAAATAAAGCATACTTGTTGGAAAATCACAAAAACTACTCTTATTCCCTTGAAAGCTTGAAGAATTTGATGATGGAAGAAGCTAAAAATCTCCCTCTTTGGCCATGAAAGTCGTCCTTAAAGGAAAGAAGAAGAAAAAGACTTCATTTTTTTTATTTCTCTTTCCTTTCACCTTTTAATTTTAAACCATACATATATATATATATTAAAATAATTTAATAATTAATTATTTAATTATTTATTTAATAAATTAAAAGTCCTAAATTCCCTCTTCCATTCAAAAATAATTTATTTTTGCATTATTTTATTAATTTTAAATTTCTAAGATTTAATTACCAAAATACCCTTTGACTTTGACTTTTCTTTTCAAAAGTGTTGACTTTTATATGTTATGTATATTTTACATATATATCACATATATGTTCTACTTTTTCTTTTAAAACCCCTTCATTTTTCATTTAAAACCATTAATTTAATTTATCCATTTAAATTATAATTTATTTTGTCAAATTTTTAAAAATTAGAACTTTTCAAAAATTTGGGATATTACACATATGCACAAGTAATGTGTATCTTATATACACATCAAATATACCTTATATGTGTATTAAATATTAAGTATGTAATGTATTAATCCAACATATACAATTAATATGCCATATGTATATGTTATATATACTCTAGATATATATATTGAGTATACCTCTTTAAAGATTATAATTAAAACTTTATTGAAATAAAACAAACAAATTAAATAAATAATTTTAATTTTTAAATTATTTTAGTATAATTATACGATGTGATTTTCTTCGTATAATATACTGCATAGATTTAACGAGAGAGGAGAGGAACAAAAGGATAGAATATGGAAGTCCTTTTCAACCTGGTAAGTAATGCAATATATTTCTGATGATTCAATTCCAGATCGAGCTCAACTTGCACGTTTTTTGCTCGCAAGAAATGAAACAGAGCATACTTATAGATGATGCTTTAATGAAAGACTATATTAAAAACATATAAATGAAATTTAAATTTTTATAACAAAGTTTAAAAGAGAATACAATAATACTTTAAATATAACTTAAAAATTATAACTTACACTAAGAGAATCAATAGAGGAAGAGGTTACAGAAATGGTAGAAATATATGTGAAGGAGGAAATGGAAGAGAGAAACTAAAACTAAAGCTTAAAGGTTCTTCAATGTCTTCTGTATGAGAGAGAGAGGTTTCAGATCCCTTCTAGCTTCAGAATGAGCTCCAATATATAGACAGAAGCTTTAAATCTTCACTGTTCTTGTCACATGTCTTGGCACTATGGATGAATAGTAACCTATCATTACTATTTGCTTTTACTATACCTTTATGCGTCTGGAACTGTAGAAGAATAGTACATTGTCGGAGGTACTGTTTGCTTTAACTGTAGATGAACAGTTCTTCTAAACTTTACTATTGGATTTCCTCTGATAAATACTGTTGATGAACAGTATTCTGTCAGTGGGCACCGCCTTTATTGTCTTTAATGAAGAAATAAGGTTTCTTCTGCCTTTTACTCAGTTGTATCTGAGTCAGATTCAACTTTCTTTTTACTTTTCTTTTCTTTCTTTATTTTTTATTTTTTTACTTTTTACTCTAATGGGGAACAATATACCATAGCAGTCATCTTCATTACTGGGGCAGTAATCTGAGTCAGATGTCTCAGTGGAAGATGATGTCATGGATGAGGTGGTGGTATCCAAAGAAGATGAAGGAGAACTTCTTCTGCTGGATGGAACTTTAGATTTTTTTAGATTGGGCTTTATTTGATGATCCAGCAGAGCAGGTTCTGCTGGGCTTAATGGGCTGAGAGGTTAAAGGAAGAGATTCAACCATCTGTTCCATTAAGGCTTTATATTCTTCTGCAGTCTTTGCAGCTGCAAGAAGGGCAATATTTTGGGCTCTTTGAGCTCCAAAAGAAACTGATAGCTTTGGGTCAAGACCATTATGGTTTCTTTTTAAGAGCCATTGTTTTACTGTTTCTTCAATGGTAGAATTGCGAAAGGCAGTCCACCACTTGACTTTAGACTTTCTCAATATAACAGGGATATTGGTACCTGACTGGAGAGAGGTGTCAAAGTACCATTGATACACCTAAGGTATATTGAAGGTTAAACAAAAGAGAAAAAGAAGAGGAAAATTCTTCTCATATGGTGTAGGATTTAGGTGAGCTTTATAATACTGGTAGGCTAATTGTACATCATGTGGTAGACAACGATCATCATTACCACAATAATACCACCAATCAACAAACCAGGAGGGAAGGTTATTAGTCTTTATATTGGTTTCACAATAGATAAGCCAAGAATGGGTTTTTCCAGGGTTTTGGAAAAATAAGGCTTTAGTCCAGGCATCTATATAGTCCCAATAGTTATATGAGAAACAATGGGTTATAGAAGGAAGGGCTTTAAATTGCACAGGAACGTGCAAAGGTCTTCCCCAATTAGAAGGATGGAGAATATTCTTTATTTTAAATGAGGAATAAGCTATCACAATCTTATCCTATTGATTATAGTTATGTTTTGAAAATAACGAACCAGAATCCACAAGAATATTAAGATAATATTCTTGGGTTTTAGAAAATTCTTTTGGTTTAAAAAACCATCCTTTAGGATATACAGAATTAATAATAGACCATATGTTCTACTGAGCAGTCCCAAAATCAATAATCAATTCTGTAGACCAAAAATTTTTATTATGAAAAAAGATTTTGACTTTAATGGAAAATTTGAAGAAACAATTTGAGTTGAAGAGCTAGAAACATTCAACTCATTTTTAGAAACATTTTGAGCTAGGGTTTTTGAAGATTGGCCTAACTCTATTTTAAAATTGATGATAGAATTATTAACTGGGGCTTCAAGAGGTGGGTAGCCCATTTTTGCAAGAGCTTTAAGGACCTCTGGAGATTGGGCCAGCTGTGAGACCCAAAGATCCATTTTAACTTTATCATCTTCTTCTTGGACAGCATCAGCCCAAGATTTTATTGGTTTAGGGTTTGCAATACTATCTGAATGATTAGATAGGTCTTTAGGAAAATCATCATTTAGGGTTTCTTTGGCCTTGTTAGCCATCTTCTTTCTATTTTCCCCATGATTCTTGAGAAGGAATTCACGAGTAAAGAAATCAGGTAAACTATTATTCTCTCCTTTAATAAATTCTATATCAAAATCAAATATACTCAAAATAGCTTGCCATCTAGCAAAAATTTATTTTGAGGCAAGGTTTTTAACATCTTTTTGCAAAACATCTTTAGCACTTTTGCAATCAATCCTAAATGAAAACTTTTGATTTAATAAATCTGATTGAAATTTTGAAACAAACAAATAATTTAACTGCAATATTAAATAAAAATAAAACAATAAAGAATAAACCAACTATAAATGATTTACAAAAAGAAATTAAAGAAATAAAATTAGAATTAAAAGAATTAAAAAATAAACAAGAACATGATTCACAAATAATAAAGTCTCTATTAAATTCAACTTCTTCTGATGAAGAAGAAGAAGAAGATATTGAACAAATAATTAGTAAAGAAGAAACTAGTAATAATGAAATAAGCTTAATAAGTAAAGATAAAATTTCTGATAATTTAATTTTTATGTTACATGAAATAACATCAAGAAAATATTTAATAAAGATAAAATTAAAGTTTTCGAATAATTATAATATAGAAACTATAGCATTATTTAACACATGAGCTGACCTAAATTGTATTAAACCTAATTTAGTACCTAAAAAATTTTGGCAAGAAACTAAAGAAAGTTTATCTGCAGCAAATAAATCTAAATTAAATATACATGGTAAAGCAGAAGCATCAATAATAGATAAAAATTTAGAAATAAAAAATATATTTATTTTAACTAATATTCATCATATGCTAATCTTAGGAACACCATTTATGAATTTAATTACACCTTATTTTGTAAATGATGATAGTGTAAGTTTTAAAATTAAAAATCAAAAGATAATTTTTCCATTTTTGGAAAAACCAAAAAAGTGAAATTTAAATCTTTTAAAGGCACATTCAATAAATGAATTACAAATAAATGCTCTTATAAAAGCAAAGTCTGAACAACTTTGTAATTTAAAAAATAATTATCATCTACAGAAAATAAATGGACAATTAAATAATAAATTTATGCAAGAAAAAAATTAATGAATTAAAACTACAAATAGAAAAAGGTTTGTGTGCTGATATTCCAAATGCATTTTGAAATAGAAAGCAACATATGGTTGATTTACCATATGAAATAGGCTTTGATGAGAAGTCTATTACAACTAAAGCTAGGCCCATTCAGATGGCGCCTGATTTAATTGAATTCTGTAAAACGGAAATAAATGATTTAGAAAATAAAGGATTAATTACAAAATCTAGAAGCCCTTGGTCTTGTGCTGCATTTTATGTGAACAAGGCCTCTGAAATAGAAAGAGGAGCACCTAGATTAGTAATAAATTATAAACCTTTAAATAAAGCTTTAAAATGGATTAGGTATCCTATTCCAAATAAAAAAGATCTATTAGGAAGATTATATAAAGCTAATATTTTTAGTAAATTTGATATGAAATCAGGATTTTGGCAAATCCAGATTAACCCTAAAGATAGGTATAAGACTGCATTTACTGTTCCATTTAGACAGTATGAATGAAATATTATGCCTTTTGGTTTAAAAAATGCACCCTCTGAGTTTCAGAGAGTGATGAATGATATTTTTAATCCATATACTAAATTTTGTATTGTATACATTGATGATGTATTAATATATTCTACAACTATAGATGAACATTTTAAACACTTAAAAACATTTTTTATGGTAATTAAACATAATGGATTAGTATTAAGTAAAACAAAGATGTCTCTGTTTCAGACTAAGATTAGGTTCTTAGGACATTATATAGAACAGGGAGTTATAGAACCTATAGAAAGAAACTTAGCCTTTGGGGATAAGTTTCCTGATCAAATTATTAATAAAGCTCAATTACAAAGATTTTTTTGTTGTTTAAATTATGTTATAGAATTCTTTCCCAACCTAAATAGGACTATAAAGTCATTACATGATAGACTAAAGAAAAATCCAGGCCCATGGTCTGAAATCCATTTTGGTATAGTTAAACAAGTTAAAACCCTAGTCAAGACTATTCCTTGCCTGCATATAGTTGATCCATTAGCTTCTAAGATAGTAGAAACTGATGCATCAGATATAGGTTTTGGTGGGATTCTAAAACAAGTTAAAGAGGGTAGAGAAGCCATAGTCCAGTTTTACTCAGGACATTAGAGTCCAACCCAATTAAACTATTCTACCATAAAGAAAGAAATTTTGAGTATTGTTTTATGCGTTTCAAAATTTCAATCAGATTTATTAAATCAAAAGTTTTTACTTAGGATTGATTGCAAAAGTGCTAAAGATGTTTTGCAAAAAGATGTTAAAAACCTTGCCTCAAAACAAATTTTTGCTAGATGGCAAGCTATTTTGAGTATATTTAATTTTGATATAGAATTTATTAAAGGAGAGAATAATAGTTTACCTGATTTCCTTACTCGTGAGTTCCTTCTCAGGAATCATGGGGAAAAATAGAAAGAAGATGGCTAACAAGGCCAAAGAAACCCTAAATGGTGATTCTCCTAAAGACCTATCTGATCATTCAGATAGTATTGCAAACCCTAAACCAATAAAATCTTGGGCTGATGCTGTCCAAGAAGAAGATGATAAAGTTAAAATGGATCTTTGGGTCTCACAGCTGGCCCAATCTCCAGAGGTCCTTAAAGCTCTTACAAAAATGCGCTTCCCACCTCTAAAGTCCCAGGTAATAATTCTATCATCCCTTTTAAAACAGAGTTAGGCCAATCTTCAAAAACCCTAGCTCAAAATGTTTCTAAAAATGAGTTGAATGTTTCTAGCTCTTCAACTCAAATTGTTTCTTCAAATTTTCCATTAAAGTCAAAATCTTTTTGGCATAATAAAAATTTTTGGTCTACATAATTTATTATTGATTTTGGAACTGCTCAGCAGAACCCATGGTCTATTATTAATTCTGTATATCCTAAAGGATGGTTTTTCAAACTAAAAGAATTTTCTAAAACCCAAGAGTATTATCTTAATATTCTTGTGGATTCTGGTTCGTTATTTTTAAAACATAACTATAATCAACAGGATAAGACTGTGATAGCTTATTCCTCATTTAAAATAAAGAATATTCTCCATCCTTCTGATTGGGGAAGACCTTTGCAAGTTCCTGTGCAATTTAAAGCTCTTCCTTCTATAACCTATTGTTCCTCATATAACTATTGGGACTATATAGATGCCTGGACTAAAGCCTTATTTTTCCAAAACCCTGGAAAAACCCATTCTTGGCTTATCTATTGTGAAACCAATATAAAGACTAATAACCTTACCCCTGGTTTGTTGATTGGTTGTATTATTGTGGTAATGATGATCGTTGTCTACCACATGATGTACAATTAGCCTACCAGTATTATAAAGCTCACCTAAATCCTACACCATATGAGAAGAATTTTCCTCTTCTTCTTCTCTTTTGTTTAACCTTCAATATACCTTGGGTGTATCAATGGTACTTCGACACCTCTTTCTAGTCAGGTACCAATATCCCTGTTATATTGAGAAAGTCTAAAGTCAAGTGGTGGAATGCCTTTCGCAATTCTACCACTGAAGAAACAGTAAAACAATGGCTCTTAAAAAGAAACCATAATGGTCTTGACCCAAGGCTATCAGTTTCTTTTGGAGCTCAAAGAGCCCAAAATATTACCCTTCTTGCAGCTGCAAAGACTGTAGAAGAATATAAAGCCTTAATGGAACAGATGGTTGAACCTCTTCCTTCAACCTCTCAGCCCATTAAGCCTAGCAGAACCTGTTCTGCTGGATCATCAAATAAAGCCCAATCTAAAAAATCTAAAGTTCCATCCAGAAGAAGAAGTTCTCCTTCATCTTCTTCGTATACCTCCACCTCATCCATGACATCATCTTCCACTGAGACATCTGACTCAGATGACTGCCCTAGTAATGAAGATGACTACTATGGTATATTGTCCCCCATTAGAGTAAAAAGTAAAAAGAAAAAGAAAAAAAAGGAAAAAAAAAGAAAAAGAAAAAAGAAAAAGAAAAGAAAAGAGAAAAGGAAAAAGAAAAGAAAAAAGAAAAAATAAAGAAAGAAAAGAAAAGTAAAAAGAAAGTTGAATCTAACTCAGATACAACTGAGTAAAAGGCAGAAGAAACCTTATTTCTTCATTAAAGATAATAAAGGCGGTGCCCACTGACAGAATACTGTTCACCAACAGTATTTACCAGAGGAAATCCAATAGTAAAGTTCAGAAGAACTGTTCATCCATAGTTCTCCACAGTTAAAGCAAACAGTACCTCCAACAAGGTACTATTCTTCTACAGTTCCAGAAGCGTGAAGGTACAGTAAAAGCAAATAGTAATGATAGATTACTATTCATCCATAGTGCCAAGACATGTGACAAGAACAGTGAAGATTTAAAGCTTCTGTCTATATATTGGAGCTCATTCTGAAGCTAGAAGGGATCTGAAACCTCTCTCTCTCATACAGAAGACATTGAAGAACCTTTAAGCTTTAGTTTTAGTTTCTTTCTTCCCTTTCCTCCTTCACATATATTTCTACCATTTCTGTAACCTCTTCCTCTATTGATTCTCTTAATGTAAGTTATAATTTTTAAGTTATATTTAAAGTATTATTGTATTCTCTTTTAAACTTTGTTATAAAAATTTAAATTTCATTTATATGTTTTTAATATAGTCTTTCATTAAAGCATCATTTATAAGTATGCTCTGTTTCATTTCTTGCGAGCAAAAAACGTGCAAGTTGAGCTCGATCTGGAATTGAAGCATCAAAAATATATTGCATTACTTACCAGGTTGAAAAGGACTTCCATATTCTATCCTTTTCTTCCTCTCCTCTCTCATTAAATCTACGCAGTATATTATACGAAGAAAATCACATCGTATAATTATACTAAAATAATTTAAAAATTAAAATTATTTATTTAATTTGTTTGTTTTATTTCAATAAAGTTTTAATTATAATCTTTAAAGAGGTATATAAGGCTGGAAATCTAAATATAAATTGGAGCAACGTCAGACTTGCACTTGTCTGAAGCCCTCCTTTGCACTAGGCTACAACGCCGCCGTACCCTTTAAAAAGATTATAGTTATTCTTTATATGTATTTAATGTATGCTTTTAATTTATTTCTTTAATTTAATATAGTCTTTTACATTCTGTTTAGATCTAAGTGTGGGGCTTATGCCTGATTGCTGATTGTTTTTATTTTAAAGCATTTTAAAAAATTCCTTTATCCCCTGTAAGATCCTACAGTTTTGCTGGTATCAGAGATATAATTTGATGTTACTTATTTAATTTTTCTAAAATCACGGATGTTACAATAGCAATACAATATAAGGAGAGTTTATTGATTTTGACTAACCTTAACCCAAATTTTTCCTAGTGGTTTTGTTTATTTATTATAGGAATTTGATGATGTCTTTCCTAAAGAGATACCGAAGGGACTCTCTCCCTTGAGAGGTATTGAGCACCAAATTGATTTTATATTTAAAGCATTAATTCCAAATAGGCTAGCCTATAGAAGTAACCTAGAGGATACAAGGGAACTTCAAAGGCAAGTAGATGAATTGTTGGAGAAGAGGCATGTGAGGGAGAGCCTTAGCCCTTGTGTTGTACCAGTGTTTTTGGAACCCAAGAAAGATGGAACATGGAGATGTGTATAGATTGTTGTGCAGTAAAAAAAATCACTGTAAAGTATCGCCATCCCATTCTTAGATTAGATGACATGTGAGATGAGTTATATGATGCATTTATTTTCACTAAAATAGATTTGAAGGGTGGATATCATCAAATTAGGATGAAACCAAGTGATGAGTGGAAAACTTCATTTAAAATAAAATATGGTTTATATGAATGGATGGTTATGCCTTTTGGTTTGACTAATGCACCTAGCATATTTATAAGGCTAATGAACCATGTTTTGCATAATTTCCTTGGAAAATTTGTTGTTGTGTATTTTGATGATATTTTCACATACAGCAAGTCTCAAGATGAGCATATCATGCCTGTTAAGTAAGTTCTAGAGGTTCTAAGGAAAGATAAGTTGTATGCTAATTCAAAGAAGTGTACTTTTTGTATTGATAGACTTGTTTTCTTGGGCTTTGTTGTGAGTTTTAAGGGGGGGTTGAGGTAGATGCTAAAAAGGTAAAAGCTATTCAAGAATGGCCTACAACTAAGAGTATATCTGAGGTAAGGAGTTTTCATGGGTTAGCCATTTTTTATAGAAGATTTGTGAAATATTTCTCATATATTGCAGCTCCTTTGACTAAAATAATCAAAAAGGATATAGGGGTTTAAGTGGGGAGAGGAACAAAATAGGGCTTTTAATACTTTAAAAGATAGTTTGTGTTCTGCTCCTATTTTATGTTTACCTAATTTTGATAAAACTTTTGAACTTGAATGTGATGCTTCTGGGGGTATAGGTGTTGTACGAATGTAGGAAAAATACCCCATAGCATATTTTAGTGAAAAGTTGAATGGAGCTCAATTAAAGAACTCTGCATGCGATAAGAAGTTATATGCCCTAGTGAGAGCACTAGACGTGTGGCAACATTATTTGCTTCCAAAAGAATTTGTGATCCATTCAAACCATGAGTCACTTAAGCACCTCAAAGGGCAAGGGAAGATAAATAAGAGGCATGCAAAATGTGTTGAATTCATTGAGATATTTCCTTATGTGATCCACTACAAGCAAGGTCAAGATAATGTTGTTATTGATGCATTAACAAGGATGTATGCTTTAATAACTACACTTAGCTCTAAGACGTTAGGATTTGAGTAACTTAAGGATATGTATGCAATAGATTCTGATTCTGGTAATGTGTATATTGCTTATTAACATGCTGATTTTCAAAAATTTTATAGGCTTGATGGATTTTTATTTCATGGAAATTGATTTTGTATACATGCATGTTCATTAAGGGAATTGCTTGTGCGTGAGTCACATAGTGGTGGATTGATGGGTCATTTTGGTGTGCATAAGACTTTGAACATACTTTTTGAGCATTTGTATTGGCCATACATGCGTAGGGATGTTGAGAGAATTTTTTCTAAATGCATTGCATATAGGCAAGCTAAGTCCAAATCTATGTCTTCTGGATTGTATACACCTCTACTTGTTCCTAATGAGCTTTGGGTTGAAATTTCTATAGATTTTGTGATAGGTTTACCTAGAACAAAGAAAGGCAGAGATAGGATATTTGTTGTTGTGGATAGATTTAGCAAAATGTCACACTTTATAGCTTGTCATAAAATTGATGATGCAACAAATATAGCTAATTTATTCTTTAGAGATGTAGCATGTTTGCATCGTATACCTAGAACAATATTCTCCATTCATGATGTTAAATTCTTGAGCCACTTTTTGAGAGTTTTATGGGGAAAATTATGTACTAAGTTATTATTTTCTACTACTTGTCATCCTCAAACTGATGGACAAACTGAAGTGGTGAATAGAACTTTGGAGACTTTATTGTGTGCTGTGGTCGGTAAGAATTTGCGAGCATGGGAAGAGTGTCTTCCACTAGTTGAATGTACCTATAATCGTAGTTTGCATTCTTCCATTGGATTCTCACCTTTTGAAATTTTTTATGGGTTTAATCCTCTTCTCCTTTGGATTTAATGCCTTTGCCATTATATGAGATTACTAACCTAGATGGACAGAGGAAAGCTGAATTGGTCAAGATATACATGAGAAGGCTAGACAACACATTGAAAAGAAGAATCAGCATTATTGATGCGGAACCCATGGATCAAATATTACATCCAGAACTCCACATGCACATCTAGCATAGAATCTTAGAACTCAAAACAAATCCTCCCTACCAAACCCACAACTAACCTGTAATTGAGAACTTGGGTGATTGGGATGAACAAAATAATTGATTTAAATGCCACAAGTCATACTTGATAAGTTAGAACCAATTCTTCATGTAGCAAGAATAAGAAGAAAACCTCTCAAACTTGAAAACACATCAATTACATTCAGCATAAACTGGAAATTTGTAGTCACCCCCTTTAGTTCTTTTTCCCCTCCCTATATAGTTGGAAAAGAAGAACGAATGGCTTAAAAGTTTAGGTTTACATGTATCTAGTCACAATAGCATTAATTATTCATCCACATCAATAATATATTCTAAATTACTGCCCATAATTCAGACAACATTGATGGGCAGATTCTAAATGCATTTTGGTGTTGGTTCACATGTGTCTAGTCACACTAGCACTAAACCACATCAATATTATATTCCAAATTTGTGCTAATGCCCATCACCATACTTGGGCAGATTCTTCATGCTTCTTGGTGAGTTTCTGACTTTCTCTTCATGATCCATCATATTCAGTATAATTTGGTCTCCTTCTTCATTAATCCACCTTTGATCTTGTGATTGGTCCACTTGGCATAATGATATCATCAAGATATTTGATTCCATGTGTAGAATCATCAAGCTTGCTTATAGTTTCCTCATCATTCCCTCCTTGCTCAAAAATATTTGTCCTCAAATCTGAACCTACATCAAAAGGAGAAAGATCACTAACATTGAAAGTTGCAGAAACATTATACTCACCTGGTAGATCGATTTTGTAGGCATTCTCATTGATTCATTCTAAAACTTGGAATGGGCCATCTCCCCTTGTATCCAACTTGGATTTCCTTTGTTTAGGAAATCTTTCCTTCCTCATATGAACCCATACCCAATCACTAGGTTGGAAAATCACGTGCTTCCTTCTTCTATTTGCATTATGGGCAAATGATTCATTATGCCTCTTGTACTCCATTTTTATTTGTTTTAACCTCACCACTAGAATTCCTTTCAAATGATCTCAAAATCTTTACTTGATCTTCATACACTTGTTTAGGTGACAATGAAGCAAGAGTGAAATTTAAACCATTTAAGCTAAAAGAATAATGATTCTTAAAGCCATCATGCAAAGCTTTTCTATAAAACTGCCATGGATGACCAAGAAGGATATGGCTAGCATTCATAGGCACAACATCACAATAAACTTCATCCTTGTATCTCCCAATTGCAAAAGAAAATAGAACCTACTTTGTTACCCTCACCTCTCCACAATCATTCAACCATTGCAGCTTGTAGGGACTAGGATGTTTTATGCATGCTAACCCTAATTTATCTACAAAATCAGTACTAGCAACATTTGCACAACTACCCCCGTCAATGATCATGCTGCACACTTTTCCATTCACAATGCAACGAGTATGGAAAATGTTCTCTCTTTGATTACTTTCTTCATCTTTAATTTGCATGTTTAAAGCTCTTCTAATAACCAAAGATTCACCATGGGTAGGATATTCAATGATATGTTCAATTTCCTGTAATGGTGGCATGCTATCATTATCATCATCACTTTCATGTTCACTAGCACTATCAATTTCACCATTATCTTGTATCAACATGATTTTCTTATTTGGACATTGAGATGCTATATGCCCTACTCCTAAACACCTAAAGCATTCAATGGTACTATGCTTTTGATTAGAGTTAGATGTTTTAGAGTTACCTTTAGGGTCAGCTGGTGTAATATCCTCATTTATGCCCTAGAAGTTTTGAGTATGTTGTTGTTATTGTGGTTGTTGATATATATATTGGGAAGTGAATGTTTGTGCATATATGTGTTAAATTGTAAGAGAAAAGAAATGGGAAGAGAATGTATATGTATATGTGTTTTGGAGAAGAAATTTAGGGTTTAGAGACAAATGTATATGTTGTTTATATGATGATATAATTAACATATACATTGGTCAAATGAAGAGTCAAGGTGATGGTTAAGTGGAAGAAGATATTTTTGGTTGTTAATGAAATTACTATAAAGGGCTTATATGAGACAAAGAGTTAGTTATATGGTTAAGGGTGTTTTGGTAATTTTCCTTGTAAGATGCATGGTGGAGATTAAAAGAAGAAAAGGTGTTTGACTTGTGCATTTTCTTCTTTCTTTCTTGAAGTGGCCGGATTCTCCATAGACAAAGAGAGAAAGAGAGGTGATCTTGAGGTTTGAAGCATTTTGAAGAAAGAAACAAGGGTTTTGGTTAAAGATTTGTAGATTTCTTCATTTGAGGTAAGATCTTTTCTTTAATTTCTTCAATTCTTTTGAAGTGGTGTGAGAAAGGAATTAGGGTTTGTTGGTTTGATGATGAGAAGTTGAGTTGGTGAAGGTGTTGGAAGTGATTGTGTTGAGTAAGAGTTGTGTTTAGTGAAATTGTTTCTGTTTTACAATTAGTAAAGGCTGTGATTTGTATGATTTTTAATTAATTATAGAAAAATGTTCTTGAAGTGAATTTTTGATATGTTGTGCCTCTATGAGTGTAGAATGACTGAAAAATATGTTGATTCGATTTTGGAATGGTTATGAGTTTAGAAAGATTATTTTCATTAGACCTGTTCCAGCAGGTACCTTAACTGGGACAGCTATATTTCGTGATTTTTAATAAAATGTAGAAAAATCATATCCAATCGAATTTTGGATATGTTGTTGCTTAGTGAGTCTAGTATTTGAGAAAAATAATTTGGAACCACGTTGATTGAATTTGATTTATGGAATTCACAAAGTTCAGAACTGCTGCCAGGATGCAGGGCAATTGGGGCAGTCTGGTTAGGTGAACTATTTGACCAAGATTTTGTGTTCAGTTTGATCTGAAATTTTAAAGGGATGATTTTAAGATACAAAACTAAATTCTGTAAAAATTTTAGAATTTTTAGTCAAGTAGATTATTTTATACAATTTTTCAAAATAAGGATAAAATGGAGTTTAAAACCAGAATGTACTATTTATGGTTAGGGTTTTAATTCTTTGTTCTTTTTGCATTGCTTTGGTTTTCCAAAGGTAGGTTGGTCCTTAAACCTAACCCTAAACACTTTAAACACACTTGAATCAATGAATGTTATAATCAATTGTTCTTTGCCCTAATTGCATTGTTGAGATTGAACAATGTTATGTTGTGCATTGTGAATGGTAATGTGTTTCATGAGTAATGTGGTATGAAATGTTGATATTTATGAATGATGCTATGTGAGATATAATGTGATCATGGATGAGATATATATATATATATATACTTGAATAATGAGATGTTATATTGTGAAATGAAATGTGAAGCCATTGTTATTGGCTAAGATGATGTAATTGAAAGAAAGAAGGCATGTTTGCCTAAATGTGATGAGAATTGAGAATGGAAATGAATTGTTTGTTTAATATGTTATTCAGTTTCAGAGTTCTGGATTTGGGTGGCATGCCTAAGAAATGATGACAGGTAACAGTCTTGCCGGGTTGAGGACCTCCTCATAGGTGTTGAGTTGATGGTCCAAGAGACTGGGTCTGTTACACTATGAGATATATGATTTGTAACAGTCTTGCCGGGTTGAGGATCTCCTCACATGTGTTGAGTTGATGATCCAAGAGACTGGGTCTGTTACACTTGCCTACGGGCGTGATTATTGTGACTATGAACCAAAGCAGTAACTCTGAACTCTGAATATCGTATTAAATACTTGTTGGGCCCATAGGTGTCAGGGTTATATGAATGTCCTAAATAATGTTATGAGTTAATGAAATGAGATGTTGGTTATTGAGTATGATTGATTAATGTTGAATGTGGAAAGATGTTGAAATGTGGTATGCTCATATGACTATGATTTGTGAAATGCATAATTATGTGGTTAACTTTATATTTATGATATTGATCTTATCAATAACATATGTGGCATTGCATTACATTAAAGCATACCATTAGCATGTTTTATCTTACTAAGCCGTTGGCTTAGCGCGAATGTGATTCTTCACGCAGGTGACAAGGAAGAACCAGAGAGTTCCTCTAGGCCGAGTCGAGCCTAGATTTTGAAGATTGAATAGTGGGCTTTAAGATCGAAGACTGACTGCCAAACATGTATAAATTTTATGTGTTGTAAAACTTGAGTTTTGATGTATATGAATTTGTAAATATTGTTACTTTCCGTTGCATAGTGAACAAAGATTTTATCTGCTGTATTTCATAATAAACCTTTACTTTATTTTGTACTAGAAGTGTAAATCCTTTTTGCAGGTTGTAGTTGAGGTTATAAGGGGGATTTATTGGAAGTGTACTGAGAATGATTTTGTTTGCATTGGTTTGTGTAAAAATGTTTTCAAAAATTAGAAAAAAAAAACCAGTTTTGTCGACACTTGGGATTGAATTTTTAGGCAAAACTATGGCAAAATTTCTATAAAAATCGGAACAAAAATTTGACTAAGTAAAAGTGGTAGCAACATTAGGATAGGGTGGCGCCTCTACTCAGCTTACACACGTAGGTCGGGAAGGGGTGTTACAATTTTTGGTATCAGAGCCTAGGTTTGAGATTCTCAACCTAGATCAATTGTAAGAAAAAGAATATTTTGATTTTTAAAGTGGGTTTTTGAGTAAAATACATGTTTTGGTATGGCAGTCTTTGATCTTTAATGAGGAATATTCTGCTGTGTTTGCAGATATAGGTAGAGATGGCATCTCATTCACGACAATCTGTTGAGGGTAGTGCCGAGAGTATTGCTCCTGCTGAGGGAGCTAGGGTTGATAGTGTTGAGGAGGCACCTGCTTCGGTGTCGGGTAGACCAGCTGGGGAGGAGGTTCCGCCAGCCTGGTTTAGGCCTATGTTGGAAGCTATGAGACAAGCACCTGTGCAACCACAGCCACCGCCACCACCCCCTCAGCCTTCAGTACCAGTAAGGCACTATGATAAGCTAAGGAAATATGGAGCAGAGGATTTCTTTGGTACAGTTGATCCGGCTGTAGCAGAACAGTGGCTTGATAGAGTTCAGAGGGTATTTGTGCAGTTGCAAGCCACTTCAGAGGAGAAGTTTGACTATGCAAGATCTTTGCTACAGAAGGATGCCTACGACTGGTGGAAGACAGTGCCCCATTCTATGGATGATCCACCAACCTTGTCTTATGCGGATTTTCTGAGAGAATTTGAGTTGAAGTATACTCCTAGGGAGTATAAAGATGGGAAGAAAAGAGAGTTTCTAGATTTGAAGCAAGATCATCGGACCGTAACTGAGTATGAAGTTGAGTTTATTCGACTGAGTCAGTATGCTGGGGGTATCATTACTGATGAGATTGATAGATGTCGGCGATTTGAGGAGGGATTGAGGCCCTCGATCATGTGCTTAGTGGCTGGATCCAGATATCAGGATTTCTCACAGCTTGTGGCAGCAGCTCGAAGTGTAGAGCGAGCTCAAGTTATTGCAGCTGCTTCAGAGGAAGAGGTTAGGGTTAGAAGGCCCCAGTTCGAGGCAGGGTCTTCTTCTGCGAAGAGGGGTAGAGGAAGTTTTGTTCCTCGGAGTAGTAGGAGCCAGAGACCAGTGGGTAGGTCAGTGCAGTTCCAGAGGCAGAGATTTAGACCTGCAGCTTCAGTAGCGAGTGCTCCTACTCCTGGAGTTCAGAGATCCACCTTACCTGTGTGTAACCAGTGTGGTGGAAGACATGGGGGCGTTTGTTGGAGGCATAGTAGATCAGGGGTATGCTTCAGGTGTGGATCACCTGACCACTTTGTGAGAGACTGTCCTGAGAGGCAGGATCAGATGCCAGTTGATTCTGCTGCTTCTCGAGCTAGTGTGAGGGGAGGCAGAGGAGGCAGAGGTGCCAGCCGGGGAGGTAGACCAGGATTCAGTTCTAGAAGAGGTACTACATCCAGGGAGGGTAGACCAGAGGAGGTTGGATCTTCCCAGAGGATGTATGTTATGCAGAGACAGCCAGATACATCGGCAGTCATAGCTGGTACTTTTTCTTTATTTAATACTCCAGTACTTGCTTTGATTGATCCGGGTTCCACACATTCATATATTAGTGCATCTGTTTTGCCTGTATCTGATTTGCATGCTGAGTCCCTAGGATTTGATGTGTTGGTAACAAATCCGTTAGGGCATAGTGTGGTTGTGAGTAAGGTGCATAGAGATAGTGCAGTAGTGGTGCAGGGTGAGGAGTTCCTTGGGGATTTGATTGAGATGCCATTTAAGGAATATGACGTGATCTTAGGTATGGATTGGCTATCTCGACATGAAGCTGTGGTGGATTGTAAAAAGAAAATTGTTTCTTTGAGAACGGGTGATGGTAGAGAGGTGATAGTATCTAATGAGCAGGAACAGCTAGCCTCCTTATTTGTTTCAGCTGTTGCAGCCAGGAGGTTGATTAGAAAGGGGTGTGAAGCCTATCTTGCTCATGTGGTGGATACTAGAGTGAAGGGTTCCCCTATTGATAGCATTGCCACAGTTGCTGAGTTCCCGGATGTGTTTCCAGAGGAGTTGCCAGGGTTGCCTCCTGAGAGAGAGGTGGAGTTCGGTATTGAATTGTTGCCTGGTACCACTCCTATCTCTATTACTCCTTATAGAATGGCACCAGCAGAATTGAGGGAGTTGAAAGTGCAATTACAGGAGTTGTTGGACAAAGGATTCATTCGCCCCAGTGTTTCTCCTTGGGGAGCTCCTGCGCTATTTGTGAAGAAGAAAGATGGTACTATGAGGTTGTGTATCGATTATAGGCAATTGAACAAGGTGACTATTAAAAATAAATATCCTTTGCCTAGAATCGATGATCTCTTTGATCAGTTGAAGGGAGCGTCAGTGTTCTCCAAAATTGATTTGAGATCTGGGTACCATCAGCTGAGGGTAAGAAGTGAAGATGTTCCTAAGACTGCTTTTCAGACCAGGTATGGGTATTATGAGTTTTTAGTTATGCCTTTTGGTCTAACGAATGCACCTGCAGCTTTTATGGATTTGATGAATAGGGTGTTTAGGCCCTATTTGGATCAGTTTGTAGTGGTCTTCATTGATGATATACTGGTGTATTCGCGGAATGAAGAGGAGCATGATATGCATCTGCGGATTGTGTTGCAGATTTTGAGAGAGAATCAGTTATTTGCCAAATTGTCGAAGTGTGAGTTCTGGTTGGATCAAGTTGCTTTTCTCGGACATATTGTTTCTGCAGAAGGCATCAGAGTTGATCCGAGCAAAGTTGAAGCCATTTTAAATTGGAGTCCACCCAAGTCTGTGACAGAGATTAGAAGTTTTCTGGGTTTGGCAGGCTATTACCGACGGTTTGTGAAAGGGTTTTCTTTGATAGCTACTCCACTCACCAGATTACTTCGAAAGGGAGTGAGATTTGTGTGGACAGATCAGTGTCAGGCTAGTTTTGAGCAGTTGAGAGAGTTGTTGACTCAAGCGCCTGTTCTTACTTTACCTGTTGAAGGCAAACCATATGTGATCTACAGTGATGCTTCACATAGAGGTTTGGGGTGTGTATTGATGCAGGAAGGGAAAGTTATAGCTTATGCATCTCGACAGTTGAAACCGCATGAGCTTAACTATCCGACCCATGATTTAGAATTGGCTGCCATTGTGTTTGCATTAAAGATTTGGCGCCACTATCTGTTTGGGGAGAAATGTTTCATCTACACTGATCACAAGAGTTTGAAGTATTTGGGTGTCCAGAAAGAACTCAATCTTCGTCAGAGGAGATGGTTAGAATTGATTAAAGACTACGACTGCTTGATTGACTATCATCCAGGTAAAGCAAATGTTGTTGCTGATGCCTTGAGTCGGAAGTCTTTAGCTGGTTTAACTGTTTACTCGCTCTCGTTGCTTGTTGAGTTGAGAGCATTGCATGCCAGTTTTGTACCTTGTGTTGATGGTGCATTATTGGCACAGTTGCAATTAAAGCCGATTTTGTTAGATCAGATCAAAGAAGCTCAGTTGGCCGATAAGAAGATTCAGAAGATTTTTTCAGATTGCAAGAATGGGAAGACTAGAGATTTTGTTGTGAAAGATGATGGGAGTCTCTGGTTTAAGAACCGATTGTGTGTACCCGATGATGCTGATTTGAAAAGAGTCATTTTAGAAGAAGCTCATCAGTCAATGTTTGCTATGCATCCGGGTAATACGAAGATGTATCATGATTTGAGACAGCATTATTGGTGGATTGGTTTGAAGAGAGACATTGCTGAGTTTGTATCGAAATGTCTCACTTGTCAGAAGGTTAAAGCAGAGCATCAAGTTCCAACCGGGTTGCTTCAACCATTGTCAGTGCCAGAATGGAAGTGGGAAAGAGTGACAATGGATTTTGTGTCTGGTTTGCCATTGACACAAAAGAAGCATGATGCTATATGGGTGATTGTGGATAGATTGACTAAGACAGCTCATTTCCTTCCGGTTCGAATGGATTACTCTTTGGAGAGATTGGCTGAGCTGTATATCCATGAGATTGTGAAACTGTATGGTGTTCCAACTTCTTTAGTGTCTGATCGAGATCCCAGGTTTACTTCCAGATTTTGGAAGAGTTTGCATAGTGCTTTAGGTTCTCGACTGCACTTCAGCACTGCTTTTCATCCACAGACGGATGGACAGTCAGAGAGGGTGATACAGATTATTGAGGACATGTTGAGAAGCTGTGTCATCGATTTCTCTGGAAGTTGGGATAGGTTTTTACCTCTTGTGGAGTTTGCTTACAACAACAGTCACCAATCCAGCATTGGTATGGCACCGTTTGAAGCATTGTATGGCAGACGGTGTAGGACACCTCTTTGTTGGAATGAGCTTGGAGATAATAAGTTGGTTGGTCCTGATTTGATTCAAGAAACTGAAGATAAAGTAAAGTTGATTCGAGGCAGGTTAAAAGCAGCTTCAGACCGACAGAAGTCTTATGCAGATCTAAAAAGGAGAGATATAGAGTTTGATGTTGGAGATAAGGTATTTCTGAAAGTGTCTCCTTGGAAGAAAATTTTGAGGTTCGGTCGGAAAGGAAAATTGAGTCCTCGTTTCATTGGGCCGTATGAAGTGTTAGAAAGAGTTGGGCCAGTGGCGTATCGACTTGCTTTGCCACCTGAGTTGGATCGTATTCATAATGTATTCCATGTTTCTATGTTGAGGAGATATAGGTCGGATCCATCTCATGTGTTGCCATTTGAGTCTATTGAAGTGAGCCCAGATTTGACATTTGAAGAGGAACCAGTTGCTATCTTGGCACGAGAAGTGAAAGAGTTAAGGAACAAGAGAGTGCCATTGGTGAAGATTCTTTGGAAGAATCATGCAAAAGAAGAAGCGACTTGGGAAAGTGAGCATACCATGCGAGAGCAGTATCCGCAATTGTTTCAGCTTTGATATCAGGTAATTTCGAGGACGAAATTTTCTTTTTAGAGGGGGAGAATTGTAATATCCTCATTTATGCCCTAGAAGTTTTGAGTATGTTGTTGTTATTGTGGTTGTTGATATATATATTGGGAAGTGAATGTTTGTGCATATATGTGTTAAATTGTAAGAGAAAAGAAATGGGAAGAGAATGTATATGTATATGTGTTTTGGAGAAGAAATTTAGGGTTTAGAGACAAATGTATATGTTGTTTATATGATGATATAATTAACATATACATTGGTCAAATGAAGAGTCAAGGTGATGGTTAAGTGGAAGAAGATATTTTTGGTTGTTAATGAAATTACTATAAAGGGCTTATATGAGACAAAGAGTTAGTTATATGGTTAAGGGTGTTTTGGTAATTTTCCTTGTAAGATGCATGGTGGAGATTAAAAGAAGAAAAGGTGTTTGACTTGTGCATTTTCTTCTTTCTTTCTTGAAGTGGCCGGATTCTCCATAGACAAAGAGAGAAAGAGAGGTGATCTTGAGGTTTGAAGCATTTTGAAGAAAGAAACAAGGGTTTTGGTTAAAGATTTGTAGATTTCTTCATTTGAGGTAAGATCTTTTCTTTAATTTCTTCAATTCTTTTGAAGTGGTGTGAGAAAGGAATTAGGGTTTGTTGGTTTGATGATGAGAAGTTGAGTTGGTGAAGGTGTTGGAAGTGATTGTGTTGAGTAAGAGTTGTGTTTAGTGAAATTGTTTCTGTTTTACAATTAGTAAAGGCTGTGATTTGTATGATTTTTAATTAATTATAGAAAAATGTTCTTGAAGTGAATTTTTGATATGTTGTGCCTCTATGAGTGTAGAATGACTGAAAAATATGTTGATTCGATTTTGGAATGGTTATGAGTTTAGAAAGATTATTTTCATTAGACCTGTTCCAGCAGGTACCTTAACTGGGACAGCTATATTTCGTGATTTTTAATAAAATGTAGAAAAATCATATCCAATCGAATTTTGGATATGTTGTTGCTTAGTGAGTCTAGTATTTGAGAAAAATAATTTGGAACCACGTTGATTGAATTTGATTTATGGAATTCACAAAGTTCAGAACTGCTGCCAGGATGCAGGGCAATTGGGGCAGTCTGGTTAGGTGAACTATTTGACCAAGATTTTGTGTTCAGTTTGATCTGAAATTTTAAAGGGATGATTTTAAGATACAAAACTAAATTCTGTAAAAATTTTAGAATTTTTAGTCAAGTAGATTATTTTATACAATTTTTCAAAATAAGGATAAAATGGAGTTTAAAACCAGAATGTACTATTTATGGTTAGGGTTTTAATTCTTTGTTCTTTTTGCATTGCTTTGGTTTTCCAAAGGTAGGTTGGTCCTTAAACCTAACCCTAAACACTTTAAACACACTTGAATCAATGAATGTTATAATCAATTGTTCTTTGCCCTAATTGCATTGTTGAGATTGAACAATGTTATGTTGTGCATTGTGAATGGTAATGTGTTTCATGAGTAATGTGGTATGAAATGTTGATATTTATGAATGATGCTATGTGAGATATAATGTGATCATGGATGAGATATATATATATATATACTTGAATAATGAGATGTTATATTGTGAAATGAAATGTGAAGCCATTGTTATTGGCTAAGATGATGTAATTGAAAGAAAGAAGGCATGTTTGCCTAAATGTGATGAGAATTGAGAATGGAAATGAATTGTTTGTTTAATATGTTATTCAGTTTCAGAGTTCTGGATTTGGGTGGCATGCCTAAGAAATGATGACAGGTAACAGTCTTGCCGGGTTGAGGACCTCCTCATAGGTGTTGAGTTGATGGTCCAAGAGACTGGGTCTGTTACACTATGAGATATATGATTTGTAACAGTCTTGCCGGGTTGAGGATCTCCTCACATGTGTTGAGTTGATGATCCAAGAGACTGGGTCTGTTACACTTGCCTACGGGCGTGATTATTGTGACTATGAACCAAAGTAGTAACTCTGAACTCTGAATATCGTATTAAATACTTGTTGGGCCCATAGGTGTCAGGGTTATATGAATGTCCTAAATAATGTTATGAGTTAATGAAATGAGATGTTGGTTATTGAGTATGATTGATTAATGTTGAATGTGGAAAGATGTTGAAATGTGGTATGCTCATATGACTATGATTTGTGAAATGCATAATTATGTGGTTAACTTTATATTTATGATATTGATCTTATCAATAAAATATGTGGCATTGCATTACATTAAAGCATACCATTAGCATGTTTTATCTTACTAAGCCGTTGGCTTAGCGCGAATGTGATTCTTCGCGCAGGTGACAAGGAAGAACCAGAGAGTTCCTCTAGGCCGAGTCGAGCCTAGATTTTGAAGATTGAATAGTGGGCTTTAAGATCGAAGACTGACTGCCAAACATGTATAAATTTTATGTGTTGTAAAACTTGAGTTTTGATGTATATGAATTTGTAAATATTGTTACTTTCCGTTGCATAGTGAACAAAGATTTTATCTGCTGTATTTCATAATAAACCTTTACTTTATTTTGTACTAGAAGTGTAAATCCTTTTTGCAGGTTGTAGTTGAGGTTATAAGGGGGATTTATTGGAAGTGTACTGAGAATGATTTTGTTTGCATTGGTTTGTGTAAAAATGTTTTCAAAAATTAGAAAAAAAAAACCAGTTTTGTCGACACTTGGGATTGAATTTTTAGGCAAAACTATGGCAAAATTTCTATAAAAATCGGAACAAAAATTTGACTAAGTAAAAGTGGTAGCAACATTAGGATAGGGTGGCGCCTCTACTCAGCTTACACACGTAGGTCGGGAAGGGGTGTTACAGCTGGAACTTGTTTTTCCTTTTCTTTCCAGGCAGCCTCCTTCCCTTTAGGATTATCATCTTTCTTTGGCCATTTTGAAGTGAAACTAGAGCTGGAATTAGAAAATCCCTTTGCTGCTCCCTTGAGTTTTAGTTGCTTCTCCACTTTCATGGCCATGTGTACCATATCTTCAAGCTTCACATAATGATGTAATTTAATTATGTTAGCAATATCTCTATCCAACCAACTCAAAAATCGAGCCATAATTATTTCTGGATCCTCCTCTATATTAGTTCTACTCATGATCATCTCCATCTCTTTATGGTAATTCTCCACTGACATGGATCCTTGTGTTAACCGCTGCAATTTTTGGTGAAGCTCCCTATAGTAGTAAGATGGTACAAATCTCTTTCTCATCACAGATTTCATTTCAGCCCAAGTAGTGATGGTTCTTTCTCCATTTCTCCTCTTGGAAATCATCAATTGATCCCACCAAATTAGTGCATAATCTATGAATTCAACTGCTGCAATTTTAACTTTCTTCATTTCACTATAATTATGATAATCAAACACCAACTCAACTTTTCTTTCCTATTCAAGGTAAGCTTCAACATCATTTCTCCCCTTGAATGATGGCATCTTCATTTTTATGGAAGATATGTTACTGTCCCTTTGTTAAGGTCTTCTTTGAGTAATTGATTCCTCACTTTCTTCATCATCTTCCCTTTCCACCTCATCATCATTCATCATGTTTCCTCTCCCTCTATTCTGCCCCCTTCGATTAGTATTATTTTGCTGCCTTTGCATTATGCTGTCTACATCACGTCTCATGTTGTTTATAACCAAATCAAACCTTTCAAATTTCCTTTGCATTGCTTCTAACATGAAGGCTATGTCATCCATGGTCATGTCACGTTTTTCACCTCCAGAATTTGACATGGTATAAGAACCTGCAAGAAAATGTTAGTAAAGAAAAATTTTCTCACCACACTCCCTTACGTGTTTCACTCAAGATCAGATTGTCACTCCTCTTGTATTACACTAAAAACTTGGTCCTTGTTACCCCTCAATTCTCCTTTTATCAAGTTGAATTTTAGAACTAAATCCACTTAAATCAAGTAAAACAAGTTTTGTTTTAAAGACTCTACAAGGAACCTAATGAACAAAATGACTTTAGCAATTCTAGAAGCAATTTAATTTAAACAACAAGAACTGGAAGTTAACACAAGAAGCAAAAAGTATTTGTGTTAATCAAACCAAAGTAACTATGATTGAGAATTAGCTACTTAATGCATACAAGAAACAAGAGATATATGAAAGAATGAAACTAAGAATACAAAGAAAAACAATTCTGGATATAGAAAAATAGAATTCAAATCACTCCAATGAGTAATCTGAATGTGCAACCTAAATCTATTCCCAATGCAAGATATGCTCTAAATATCATATTTTAAAATGCTAAATGGATGCATAATGAGGGGCTGATGTAATTTGATCAAATATAATAAGGTAGCAAGCTGTTAATGGTATAAATATGTAAAAAATCTCAAACACTTGTGTAGAAAATATTGGACAGAAACAGGTATGAATTTTTTTTCTTTTATGTTGAGGAAGTTGAATCTGATTCTTTTTTTTTTGTTTTTCTTTTGATCTTTTCCGTCTTTTTTTATTGAAATTTCAGTGAAAAAGGATAGAAATTGAAAAGATAAATAAAAATCCACATATTTGAAGAACAAGAACAAGGTGCAACAAGAACAGAAAATGAAGAGATATAGAAACTGAATCTGGTTCTTCTTTTTTTCTTTTGAATAATTAAAACATAAAAGATACCTAGAGATTTATATTCAAGCCAAAAGCTCTGATATCAAAAGATGCGGAACCCATGGATCAAATATTACATCTAGAACTCCACATACACATCTAGCATAGAATCTTAGAACTCAAAACAAATCCTCCTTACCAAACCCACAGCTAACCTATAATTGAGAACTTGGGTGATTAGGATGAAGAAATGAATTGATTTAAATGCCACAAGTCAGACTTGATAAGTTAGAACCAATTCTTCATGCAACAAGAATAAGAAGAAAAACTCTCAAACTTGAAAACACATCAATTGCATTTAGCATAAACTAGAAATTCGTAGTCACCCCCTTTAGTTCTTTTTCCCCTCCCTATATAGTTGGAAAAGAAGAACTAATGGCTTAAAAGTCTAGGTTTACATGTATCTTGTCACAATAGCATTAATTATTCATCCACATCAATAATATATTCTAAATTACTGCCCATAATTCAGACAACATTGACGGGCAGATTCTAAATGCATTTTGGTATTGGTTCACATGTGTCTAGTCACATTAGCACTAAACCACATCAATATTATATTCCAAATTCGTGCTAATGCCCATCACCATACTTATGGGCAAATTCTTCATGCTTCTTGGTAAGTTTCTGACTTCCTCTTCATGATCCATCATATTCAGTGCAAGTTGGTCTTCCTCTTCATTAATTCTTCTTTGAATGAAGTGTTGGAACACATGCTGGAGTTTCTTTGATTGTGATCTTGTGATTGGTCCACTTGGCATAATGGTATCATCCACATATTTGCTGCCATGTGTAGATTCATCAAGCTTGCTTATAGTTTTCTCATCAATTATGCATAGCAAGCCAATAGAGGGTGCAGAGTAGTTACTTTTGAATCTGGTGATTGGGTATGGGAGCATTTCAGGAAGGTTTTGTTTCCCAAATATGAGAAAATCAAAGTTGGATCCAAGAAATGATGGTCCTTTCCAAGTGCTAGAAAAGATTAATGACATTGCTTATAAAATTGACTTGCATAGTGAGTATCAAGTTTCTACAACCTTTAATGTATATGATCTTTCTCCTTTCAATATGGATGCAGATTCGAGGATGAATCTTTTTGAGGAGGGAGGGATTGGTGCTAACAAAGATGGCAGTGTGAGAAAGGTTGGAGATAGAAGCAGAAGTGGCCAACATGGCATGAAGCTCATTTTACCAAGTGGGCCAATTACAAGATTGCATGCCAAGAAGCTTAAATCTATCTTCCAAGGTTTTGTAAGGCAATTCATGGAAGAAAGGCTTGGTGGATAGGCCTTTGACACCAAGGATACAGAGGAGTAGCAACCCATAAATTTAATCCAAGCATATGGGCCTATTATTTAATATGTATTAAAGCCCACTAGCTATGCTTATTTAAAAAGTAAGGGCCTTATTCGTTTTGTGTTAAATTTGAACTTTGTTTACTTTATTAGTTCTTGAAATTTGATTAACCAACCAAACATTACTTAGTAATCCTAATTAGGGTTTAGCTATTTATAGCTCATTTAGGGTTGTAAGACAATAATTTTTGGATCATATTATTCAATTATTTTGGCTTGGCAGAATTTCTTATCAAGAAAGGGTTCATCTTCTTCATGTTGCATCAAGAATTGGAATCAACTTATCAAGGTAACACTTATGGTATTCTTTCTAGTTCTTCTTTATTCTATCCAATTATCTATGTTTCTAATTGCATGTCAATTAGGGGTTTAGTAGGACAAACAATCATCTAGGGTTCTTGGTATACTGAATTTGTGTGTTGGGATTTCGGATTCGTTATTATCTTGGGGTTCTACATCAGAAAGTGACCCTGTGTCTACCTATAGTGAGACCTTAGAATACCAAGGGGATAGAAGTGAAACATCTTATAACTTGATTTATGCTATAGGAGTAAGATGGCTAATGCATAACGGGTGTAACGAGATTTGGAAACTAGTACACTAAGTCGGTAGATATCCTAATTATTATTAAAGAATTTCCTGATGTATTCCCTGAAGATCTACTAGGAATACCACCAGAAAGGGAAATTGAGTTTACCATTGACCTTCAACCTAGAACCCAACCTATTTCTATTCTACCATACCAAATGGCACTTATCAAACTGAAGGAGTTAAAGGTGCAACTGCAAGATCTTCTGGATAAGGTTTTTATCCAACCCAATAGTTTACCCTAGGGAGCCCTTGTACTTAAAGAAGAAGGATGGAACCCTTCAAATGTGTATTGATTATGGAAATTAAATAAAGTGACTATCTGGAATAAATATCCTCTTCTGAGGATAGATGATTAGTTTGTTTAGCTACAAGGAGCAAAATATTCCTCTAAGATCAATTTGCAATTTGGATATCACTAACTGAAAATAAAGTCAAAAAATATTTGAAAGACTACTTTCTACAGTAGATATGGTCATTATGAATTTCTAGTGCTACATTTTAGACTAACTGATGCCCCAGCAGCTTTTTATGGATCTAATGGATTGGATTTTTAAATCTTGTTTGGATCAGTTTGTTATTGTATTTATAGATGGTATATTGATCTACTTTAAAAGCTAAGAAGAACATGAAGCTCATTTGAGGATAGTGCTTCAAATGTTAAGAGAACACTAATTGCATGCTAAGTTCTCTGAGTCTGAATTTTGATTAGATAAAGTAGCATTTTTAGGACATGGTATTAGTGGGGAAGGATTGCAAGTAGATCCCAATAAGGTTGATGTTGTACTTAACTGGCCTTGACCTACTAATATAACTAAAATTTGGAATTTTCTGGGAATGGCTAGCTATTACCAGAGATTTGTTAAGAATTTCTCCCATATAGCAACACAACTTACCAAATTGACCCTAAAATCTACCATGTTTCAATGGGATGAGAAATGTGAAGAAATTTTTGAACAACTGAAGGCCTGACTAGTTTTTGCACCTATTCTGGTGCTTCCAGTTGAAGGAGAGAAGTACATTGTGTACTGCGATGCATCCAACAAAGGATTAGGCTATGTGCTCATGCAAAATGGAAAGGTAATTACATATGCCTCTCAGTAATTATAGAAATGTGAAGGAAATTATCCCATATATGATTTGGAAATGGCAGTAGTAATCTTTGCATTGAAAATTTGGAGACATTATTTGTATTTGGAAAAATGTGAGATCTACATCAATCATAAGAGTCTGAAGTACATTCTGGAGTAGAGAGACTTTGATGAGAACAAAGATGGCAGTGTAAGCAAGGCTGGTGAAGCAAGCAGAGGTGGCTAACATGGCATGGACCTCATTTTACCAAGTGAGCCAATTACAAGATTACAGGCAAAAAAGCTTAAATCTACCTTCCAAGGATTTGTGAGGCGATTCATGGAAGAAAGGCTTGGTGGACAAGCCTTTAACACTAAGGATATGGAGGAAAAGCAGCCCATAAATTTAATCCAAGCATATGGGCCTATTATTTAATATGTATTAAGGCTCACTAGTTATATTTATTTAAAAAGTAAGGGCCTTATTTGTTTTGTATTAAATTTGAACTTTGATTATTTTATTAGTTCTTGAAACTTTGATTAGCCAACCAAATACTACTTTGAAACCCTAATAAGGGTTTAGTTTTTTATAGCTCATTTAGGGTTGTAAGATGACAATTTTTTTACCATTCTATTAAAGTTTCTTTGGCTTAGCCGAATTTCACTTCAAGAGAGGGTTCATCTTCTTCTTGTTGCATCAAGAATTGGAATCAACTTATCAAGGTAACACTTGTGGCATTCTTTCTAGTTCTTCTTTAATTCCATCCAATTATCTAAATTTCTTGTTGCAAGTCAATTAGGGGTTTAGTAGGACAAACAATCATCTAGGGTTCTTGGTATACTGAATTTATGTGTTGGGGCTTCATATTCATTATAATCTTAGGGTTCCGCATCATTTGGTATCAGAGCCTTGGCTTTATCTATATTTTATTCTTTCTGTGATATTATTCAATCAATTATGTGATTTGTGTTTTTGTTTCAATCAATTCAAAATTTAAATTTTGTTATATTATTTCTTTAGCTTCAAAAAAAAAGAGAAAAAAAAGGAAAAAAGACAAAAAAATGATGATACATAGTTTGGCGGCTGTTAGAACAAAGATAGGGTTGAAGGAAACCTTTTTGGATTGAAATTAGGGTTGAAATATAAGGAGTCAAATTTGGTGGTAGAAGGGTCGACTTTAAGAGGCCATAACTTTGTGCTACGAAAGAGTTATAGAATGCATAATACCAATATAGAAACCAATTTTAAGCCCTACATTTGTTTACCCATAACAGCTTATCATGGGCCCCAAAATCATTCAATTTTAGGGCGAACGAGCCATTTGAATTTTTTTTTCTCAATTTTTAGAATTATTAATTCTGTTTCCAAAACTGTTACGGTTTCTTTGTTTCAATCAATGGCTTTACATATGTACACCATATATTACCTTCCTAATTGACAAATTTAATCTAAATCAAGGAGTCCGGGGTTTATTTTTGGCTCCCACTTGGGGAAAATTGAAATTCTTTATTTTAACTTCCTATTTTGTGAATTTTATTGCATTCATAGTTTATTTTTTTCTTCTCCTATCTTTTGCCTCTACCACACATATAAGGGTGACTTTTGAACTCTGGTTACTCTTAGGACTTGCATTCACAAACATAAAATTCTTCATCTGTGTGTTTTCTTATTTTTTAAATTTATTTCAAATGATTATCGAATAGCATCTAGAACTTGGTGTTTTCATTTATTGATTAGGCTTTCCATTGTAATTTCTATAGATTGCTACTTGTGACAAACCTGATTGGTTGTTTTTTTATTTTGAAGTGCAACTTTAAGAAGGAAACAAGAGAGGTAAAAAACAAGAGAGTGTGAGCAAATAAGAGGGTAAAAGCTTGATTTGAGTCAAACTCGAGGAGAGTGACATATTATCGAGTGTAAACATATAACCGAGGAGTGTAAGGATTTTTTTTCTTCTTTAACATTTTCTTGCAGTTTTACATCATGTCTGAGGCGGCAGGCGAAAGTGGTGAAATGAGCATGAAAGATGTAGTTTTCACGTTGAAGGCTATGTAGAAGTAATTTGAGAAGTTTATTTTAGATGTTATGCATTTGAGGGATGAAGTTGAGGTGGTTAAGTAATCCCAACAATTAGAAGCTACATCAACTAGGCGGAGGGACATTAGGAAACAAACTTATGATGAAGAAGATACAAAGTCCCATGATGAACATGGTGAAGATGAAGATGATGATGACACCCAATCTTCAAGGGTTAGGCCTAGAAGAGATAGAAGACCAAGAGGAGATAGGAGGACTGAAAGGAGAGACAGCAACATCAATTCAATAAAGATGAAGATTCCAACATTTGTATGAAGGAATGATGCTAAAACATACCTTGAGTGGGAAAGGAAGGTAGAGCTTATCTTTGATTGTCATAACTATTCAGAGAGAAAGAAGGTGAAGTTAGCAACAGTGGAGTTTACTGATTATATATTGATATGGTGGCGCCAACTAAAACTTACAAGAAAAAGAAATGGAGAGAGGCCTATTGAGACATGGGCAGAAATGAAGGCTATCATGAGGAGAAGATTTGTACCATCGTACTACTATCGTGAGCTACATCAGAAATTACGAAGATTTACACAAGGGTCAATTTCAGTTGAAGATTACCATAAAGAGATGGAAATGGCAATGATTTAAGCAAATATTGTAGATGATAGAGAAGTTACTATGGCTCAATTCTTGGGAGGTTTAAATAGAGATATTGCAAAATACAGCAAAGCTACATTATTATATAGAGCTTGAAGAGATGGTGAAGATGGCCATAAAGGTGGAAAGGAAACTCAAGCAAAAGGGAGCAGCTAGGGGGTTCCTCCAATTACATCCCAACTTGGACCTCAAAGTTGCCAAAGAAAGATGAGAAGACTAAATATGAGAGGTCTAAGGATAGAGATTCAAATTTTAAGGTGAAAGGTACAGGTTTTGAAAAGAGCAAAGGGGCCTCTTCCGCCAATAAAGGTACCACTGATTTTCCTAATTCTTCTAATAAGCAAAGAAATATTAAGTGTTTTAAATGTTTGGATAATGGACATATTGTTTCACAATGTCCAAATAAAAAGAATATGTTTATGAGGGACAATGAGGAAATTAATTATGAATAAGAATCTGACAGTGATTCTATGCCTAGTTGAGATTGAGTATGTTGTTTGTGGTGAATCTTTGGTAGTTAGGCATGCACTTAATGTTCAGGTTAAGGAAGAGAGTATAGAACAGAGAGAAAACATCTTTCACACTAGGTGTAAAGTAGGGGAAATTTTGCAACATGATTATTGATGGAGGTAGCTATGTAAATGTGGATAGTACAACCTTAGTTGATAAGTTAGGGTTAAAGTGTGAAAACACCCTAAACCATATAGGCTACAATGGTTGAATGATAGTGGTGAAGTAAATGTAACAAAACAAGTTGTGGTGCCATTTTCTATCCAAAAATATGTTGATGAAGTGTTGTGTGATGTAGTACCCATGCAAGCTGGACATTTACTATTAGACAAACCTTAGCAATTTGATAGGAAATTCACACATGATGGCTACAAGAATAGGTATTCTTTTAGTTTGAATGGGAAGATTTTCAGTTTAGCACCTTTATCTCCAAAAGAAGTGTATTAAGAACATATTAAGATGAGAAAACTTTAAATGGGGATTTGGGTAGTGAGTTAACTAAAAGAATAGGGGGACAAGAGGCCAAGAGAGAAAAGAAACAATTATGTGGCCCAATGGGAAGTGACTGCACAAGTGAAGAAAAGAAAGAGAGATATACAGGAGAACAGTAAGAGGAGAGAAAATAAGCTTGAAAAGAAGCAGTGTTTCTTTGTAAAAGAGAGAGATCTTAAGAGTGCTTATATAGGCAGAAGATCACTCACAGCAATATGATTTAAGGAGAGTTATATCTCCAAGCCAAACCTCTGATACCAAATGATGCGGAACCCATGGATAAAATATTACATCTAGAACCCCACATATACATCTAGCATAGAATCTTAGAACTTAAAAATAAATCTTCCCTACTAGACCCACAACTAACCTATAATTGAGAACTTGGGTGATTGAGATGAAGTAAGTGAATTGAGTTAAAATGCCACAAGTCAGACTTTATAAGTTAGAACCAATTCTTCATGCAATAAGAATAAGAAGAAAACCTCTCAAACTTGAAAAAACATAAATTACAATTAACATAAACTGGAAATTCATATCTCCCTTTTTGTCCTTTCCACCCCCTCTCTATATAGCTGGAAATGAAGAATTAACGGCTTAGAAATCTAGGCTCACATGTATCTAATCTAGCATTAATTATCCATCCACATCAATATTATATTCTAAATTAGTGCCCATAATTCTGATAATATTGATGGGCACATTCTACATGCATTTTGGTGTTGGTTCACATGTGTCTAGTCACACTAGCACTAAACCACATCAATATTATATTGTAAATTCATGATAATGCCCATCAATATATTTATGGGCAGATTCTTCATGCTTTTTAGTGAGTTTCTGACTTTTCCTTCATGATTCTTCATATTCAGTATAAGTTGGTCTCCCTCTTCATTAATCCACCTTTGAATGAAGTGTTTGAACACATTTTGGAGTTTCTTTGATTGTGATCTTGTGATTGGTCCACTTGGCATATAATATCATCAACATATTTGCTGCCTTGTGTAGATTCATCAAGCTTGCTTATAGTTTCCTCATCATTCCCTCCTTGCTCAAAAAGATTTGTCCTCAAATTTGAACCTACACCAAAAGGAGAAAGATCACTAACATTGAAAGTTGCAGAAACATTATACTCACCTGGTAGATCAATTTTATAGGCATTGTCATTGATTCATTCTAAAACTTGAAATGGGCCATCTCCCCTTGAATCCAACTTGGATTTCCTTTGTTTAGGAAACATTTCCTTCCTCATATGAACCCATACCCAATCACCAGGTTGGAAAACCACATGCTTCCTTCTTCTATTCGCATTATGGGCAAATGATTCATATTTCTTCTCAAGATGAGCTCGTGCCTTCTCATGTATCTTCTTAACCAACTCCACTTTCTTTTCACCATCTAAGTTTGTTATTTCATTTAATGGCAAAGAAACAGATCAAGTGGTGTAAGCGGATTAAAACTATAAATAATTTCAAAAGGTGAATAACATGTAGAAGAATGTATGCTTCTATTATATGCAAACTCAACTAGTGGAAAACAATCTTCCTAGGTTTTCACATAACAGTACTTAACAAAGATCCTAAAGTCCTATTTACCACTTCTATTTGTCCATCGAATTGTGGATGACAAGTTGTAGAGAATAACAATTTAGTACCTAACTTATTCCATAAAACAAGACAAAATGACACAAGAACTTCACATATCTATCACATACAATTGTTTTAGGAATGCCATGCAAATGAACTACTTCCCCAAAGGACAAATCAACAATATTTATTGCATCATCAGTTTTGTGACATGTAATGAAATGAGCCATATTGTTGAATCTGTCAACAATAACAAATATGCTATCTTTCCCTTTTCTAGTCATAGGCAGCCCCAAAACAAAGTCCATAGATATGTTAATCCAAGGTGCATTAGGGATAGGTAAAGGAGTATACAGCCCATGGGGTAAAGACTTAGATTTTGCTTGTTTACATGCAATACACTTGACACAAATTCTTTAAACATCTTTTCTCATGTTTGGCCAATAAAAATATTCATGCAAAATATCTAAAGTCTTAAATACCCCAAAATGTCCCATGAGTCCTCTACTATGTGCCTCACGCACAAGCAATTCCCTTAATGAGCAACTAGGCATGCATAATCTTCCATCTTTAAACAAGTACCCATCATGCCTATAAAACTTCTGAAATGCAAAATGCTCACATGCTTTATAAACATTTGCAAAGTCAACATCATTGGCATACATATCCTTAATTTGCTTAAAGCCTAATAACTTAGAACTAAGAGTTGAGATTAAGGAATACCTTCTTGAAAGTGCATCTGCTACTACATTGTCTTTTCCACGCTTATACTTTATCACATATGGAAATGGCTAAATGAACTCTATCCACTTTCTATGTCTTTGATTCAGCTTGGTTTGATCCTTTAGATGCTTTAATGATTCATGATCTGTATGAATAACAAACTCTTTAGGCAATAAGTAATGTTGCCACACTTGTAAAGCTCTTAATAAAGCATACAACTTCTTATCATAAGTGGAATAATTTAATTGAGCACCATGAAGCTTCTCACTAAAATATGCAATTGGTTTCCCTTCTTGCATCAAAATAGCATCTATTCCCATACCTAAAGCATCACACTCTAATATAAAAGTCTTATTAAAATCTAATAAAGCAAGAATTGGAAAAGTAGTTAACCTTTTTTTCAATAAATTAAATGTCTTTTCATGAATTTCAGTCCATACAAACTTTATATCTTTTTTTGCCAATTCATTTAATGCTACAATAATGAATCTAAAATCTTTAACAAAACTCCTATAGAAACTAGCCAAACCATGAAAACTTCTTACCTCACTCACAATTTTAGGTGCTAGCCAATCTCTTATTGCTTTTACCTTTTCATCATCAACCTCAGTTCCTTGTGCACTAACCATAAAACCTAAGAATATGATTTTATTATCACTACAAAAAATGCACCTTTTCACGTTGGCTTACAATTTTTCCTTTCTCAAAACATCAAGAATAGTCCTAATATGTTCTATATGCTCATCTACTGATTTTCTATAAATGAGTATATCATCAAAATACACAATAATAAATTTACCAAGATATGTACGCAAAAAATGGTTCATTAATCTCATGAATGTACTAGGTGTATTAGATAAACCAAATGGCATAACTAACCACTCATAAAGACCATATTTTGTTTTGAATGCAGTTTTCCACTCATCTCCTTCTTTCATCCTTATTTGATAGTAACCACTTTTCAAATCAATCTTAGTAAAAATGCAAGAACCACTCAACTCATCAAGCATATCATCAAGTCTAGGAATTGGATGTCTATACTTCGCCGTGATTTTATTGATTGCTCGGCAATCCACACACATTCTCCATGATCCATCCTTCTTTGGAACTAATAATACCAGAATAGCACATGGACTAAGACTTTCACGCACATGTCCATTTGCTAGCAACTCCTCCATTTGCCTTTGAAGTTCCTTGGTCTCCTCCAGATTACTTCTATACGCTGGTCGGTTATGAATTGTTGAGCTTAAAATGAAGTCAATTTAATGCTCAATCCCTCTTAAAGGTGGTAAACCCTTAGGCACATCTTCTGGAAATACAACTTCAAATTCCTGTAAAAGAGAACTAACACAACTAGGCAGAGAATTGTCAAGGTTAGATGTAGAAATCAAGGTCTCTTTGTGCCGAAGTACAGTCAGACTTCTTTTCTCACAAAAAGCACTCCTTAACTCTTTTTCTTTTGCATAGAAGCACTCTCTTTTATTTTCTCTCCCTTTCTCTTTTCCTCTCACCAATGGGCCATTTTTATTGTTCTTTTTCTCACTCTTGGCCTCTTTTATCCAATTTTTATTTATTGTACCCTCACCACCAGAATTCCTTTCAAGTGAGCTCAAAATCTTCACCTGATCTTCATATACTTGTTTAGGTGACAATGGAGCAAGAGTGAAATTTAATTCATTTAGGCCGAAAGAATAATGATTCTTAAAGCCATCATGCAAAGCTTTTTTATCAAACTGCCATGGATGACTAAGAAGAATATAGCTAGCATGCATAGGCACAACATCACAGCAAACTTCATCTTTGTATCGCCCAATTACAAAAGAAAACAAAACCTGCTTTGTTGCTTTCACCTCTCCACAATCATTCAACCATTGCAACTTGTAGGGACTAGGATGTTTTTTGCATGTTAGCCCTAATTTATCCACAAAATCAATACTAGCAATATTTGCGCAATTACCCCATCAATAATCATGCTGCGCACTTTTCCATTCACAATACAACGAGTATGGAAAATGTTCTCTCTTTGACTACTTTCTTCATCTTTAATTTGCATGTTTAAATCTCTCCTAATACCCATAGATTCACCATGTACAGGATATTCAATGATATGTTCAATTTCCTCTAATGGTGACATGCTATCATTATCATCATCATCACTTTTATGTTCACTAGCACTATCAATTTCACCATTATCTTTTATCAACATGATTTTCCTATTTGGACATTGAGATGTTATATGCCCTACTCCTAAACACCTAAAACATTTAATGGTACTATGCTTTTGATTAGAGTTAGATATTTTAGAGTTACCTTTAGAATCAGCTGGAACTTGCTTTTCCTTTCCTTTCCAAGAAGCCTCATTACCTTTAGGTGATGGCGTGGTGAATGGCTAAGGTGGCTGGTAGTGAAGATTAAGTTGACAAAGGCGAGGATGAAAGGTTTGGGTGAAAGATAGATGATTGTTTTGGAAACAAACAAAACCCAATAGTTTTTGAAATCTAATAAAACCCAAATGTGATTAACACCTTCTTTTCTTTTTTAAAATCTGACACCAAAGTACCCAAAGACACCCTTTAAATATGGAAAAAAGAGACATAATGGCCATAAAACCTCATGCCATAAACTCTATTTAAAACAAATAAAGTAACATTTAAAGAGACAATTAATGGCCATAAAACCTCATATCAGTTACAAATAGCCATAAACTCTATTTAAAACCAATAAAATAACATTTAAAGACACAATTAAGGTTTGAAACATCTATTGCCCAATTTAAAAGGTGTTCCAACGAATTATGGGCTCAAATGGACTGAAATTTATATTCTATGAGCAACCAAGTGGACTTTGATTATTGTCTTCAAAGATGGTGGCTTGAAAAAACCCAAATGGCCTCAAAAGGAGCTGTAATTTCAGATTGAACATGCCACCCTCTTCACTAATAGAATCAAGACCAAGGCCCATGTCAAGGACATCTTGAAAGGCTAGGCTAGATGGACCTCCATCATTCACCCCTTCTTGAAAAGTTTCTACTTGGGCAGAAATTGGCATAGTGTCTTCCTTGTATTTGGCTAAGTCACTTACATTGAAGGTGTTAGAAATCTTGTAAGTTGGGGGTAGCTCAACTTTGTAAGCATTTTGATTTACCTTCTTTATGACCTTGTAAGGACCTTCAGCTTTGGGCATAAGTTTATTATTTCTTTTAGAAGAGAATCGTTCCTTCCTCAAGTAAACCCATGCTAGGTCACCTTCTTTGAACTCCATAATAGGTTTCAGCTTGGCTCGCATCTTGTAGGCTTCATTTTTCTTCTCAATATGTGCTTTTTCTTTAGCATGGAGTTTGACAATTTCAGTAGCTCTATCCTCGGCCTTTAAATTAGAGGGAATACTAGAATGTGCTTTGCTCAAATCAAGAGGAACAAGTGGATTAGCTCCATAAGCTAATTCAAAAGAAGTAAAATTTGTAGTCTTACTCTTCGAACTATTATAAGCAAATTCAGCATGATCCAACAAAGAATCCCAATTCTTCACTTTCCCCTTCAGCAAACTTCTCAAAATATTGCCCAAGCTTTGATTGACCACCTCAGTTTGTCCATCTGTTTGAGGATGAAAGGTCATGCTAAACTTTAAGGTAGTCCCTAACCTTGCCCATAAATGTCTCCAGAAATGACTCAAAACCTTTACATCCCTATCACTCACTATACTCCTAAAAATTCCATGGAGTTTTACAACATTTTCAAAGTACAAATTTAGAACATGAGATGCATTATCAGTTTTCTTACAAGCAATAAAATGAGCCATTTTTTAGAACCTATCTACTACAACCATAATGGAATCAGGATTTTGTCTTGTTCTTGGCAAGCCAACAATGAAATCAATACTTACATCTTCCCATGGTGAGCTTGGAATCGGCAAAGGCATATATGGTCCATGAGCTTGTGTAGTCACCTTGGATTGTTTTACATGTATTATAGCCCTCAACGAGTCTTGAAACCTCTTTCCACATCTTTGGCCAATAGAAATTCTTGCTTGCCAATTCATAGGTTTTGTCTCTTCCAAAGTGACCGCCTAGGCCTTCACCATGGACTTCCTTTAGAATTGCTTCCCTTAAAGAGCTTTGAGGAACACAAACAGCATCAAGCTTGAAAAGATAACCATCATGAATAGTGAAGTCCCTAAATGCACCATCTTTCCTAGCTCTCTCCCAAATTTGATCGAAATTCCCATCACTCTTATACAACATCTTAATATCCTCAAATCCTATTACATGAGCATTCATGGTACTAAGAGCCTCATATCTCCTAGACAATGCATCAGCCACCTTATTGCTTGGACCATCCCTATACTTCACTACAAAGTCAAAGGATTGCATGTATTCAACCCAAGATGCATGTCTCTTACTTAACTTAGCTTGACTTTGTATATATTTGAGGGCTTGATGGTCAATAAATAAGATGAAAGAATTAGCCAACAAATATGCACTCCAATGTCTAAGAGCACGAATTAAGGCATAGAACTCAAGATCATAGGCAGAATATTTTCTCCTACACTCATTAAACTTTTCACTAAAGAATGCAATAGGTTTACCTTCTTGACTCAAAACAGCCCCTATCCCAACCCCACTAGCATCACACTCTAATTCAAAAGGTAAATTGAAATTAGGCAAGGCTAAAATAGGAGCTTTTGACATTGCGTTCTTTAAAGTGTTAAAAGCAAGGGTGGCTTAAGGTGTCCATTTAAACATCCCCTTTTTCATGCAGTCTGTTATATGACTTGTTATATTACTAAAACCCCTAATGAATCTCTTATAAAAAGAATAAAAACCATGAAAACTCCTTCCATGAAAACATCCCCTTTTTCTTTTTGTTTTTTTTATAAGCTTGAGTTCTTAGCCTTTTTACCTCTCAATTCTTCTATTATCAAGTTGAATTTCAGAACTGGTTCCACTTAAATTAAGTAAAATAGTTTTATTTTACAGACTGTACATGGAACCTAATGAACAAAATGAATTCAGCAATTCTAGAAGCAATTCAATTTAAATCAACAAGAACTGAAAGTTAACACAAGGAGCAAGAGGTATTTGTGTTAATCAAATCAAAGTAACTACGATTGAGAGTTAGCTACTTAATGCATACAAGAAACAAGAGGTATATGAAAAAAAATGAAACTAAGAATACAAAGAAAAATAATTTTGGATATTGAAAAATAGAATTCAAATCACTCTAATGAGTAATCTGAATATGCAACTAAACTATTGCCAATGTAAGCTATGCTCTAAAGATCAGATTTTAAATGCTAAATAAATGCATAATGAGGAACTAGTGCAATTTGATTAAATATAATAAGATAGAGAGCTATTAATGGCATAATATGCAAGAACTCTTATACACTTGTGTAGAAAAATAATGGACAGAAATAGGTACGAATTTTTTTTTATATTGAGGAAGCTGAATCTGATTCTTTTTTGTTTTGTTTTTTTTTCTTTTGATCTTTTCCTTCTTCTTTTTTAAACTTTTAGTAAAGAAGAATAGTAAATGAAAAGATAAAAACATAGATTTGAAGAACAAGAACAATGTGCAATAAGAACAGAAAATAAAGAGACTTAGATGATAAACAAGAACAAGAAGTAAACAAAGATAATAAAAACATAAAAGATACCTCGGGATTTATCTCCAATCCAAACCTCTGATACCAAATGATGCAGAACCCATGGATCAAATATTACATCTAGAACCCCACATATACATCTAGCATAGAATCTTAGAACTCAAAAATAAATCCTCCCTACCAAACCCACAACTAACCTGCAATTGAGATCTTAGGTGATTACGATAAAGTAAATGAATTGAGTTAAAATGCCACAAGTCAGACTTGTAAAGTTAGAACCGATTCTTCATGCAACAAGAATAAGAAGAAAATCTCTCAAACTTGAAAACACATAAATTACAGTCAACATAAACTGGAATTTCGTATCTCCCTTTTAGTCCTTTCCACCCCTCTCTATATAGCTGGAAATGAAGAATTAATGGCTTAGAAATCTAGGCTCACTTGTATATAGTCTAGCATTAATTATCCATCCACATCAATATTATATTCTAACTTAGTGCCCATAATTCTGATAATATTGATGGGCATATTCTACATGCATTTTGGTGTTGGTTCACATGTGTCTAGTCATACTAGCACTAAACCACATCAATATTATATTGTAAATTCGTGCTAATGCCCATCAATATATTTATGGGCAGATTCTTCATGCTTTTTGGTGAGTTTCTGACTTCCCCTTCATGATTCTTCATATTCAGTACAAGTTGGTCTCTCTCTTCATTAATCCACCTTTGAATGAAGTGTTGGAACACATGCTGGAGTTTCTTTGATTGTGATCTTGTGATTGGTCCACTTGGCATAATGATATCATCAACATATTTACTGCCTTGTGTAGATTCATCAAGCCTACTTATAGTTTCCTCATCAATTTAAGTCCATATGAAATTCATATCTTTTTTATCAATTCATTTAATCGTGCAACAATGGAACTAAAATCTTTAATAGACCTTCTATAGAAACTAGCCAAACCATAAAAACTTCTTAGCTCACTCACGGTTTTAGGTGCTGGCCAATCTCTTATTGCTTTTATCTTTTCATCATCAACCTCAATACCATGTGTACTAACCACAAAACCTAAGAATATTATTTTATCACTATAAAACATGCACTTTTTTTAATTTGGAATACAATTTTTCCTTTTTCAAAACATCAAGAACATCCCTGATATATCCTACATGCTCATCTACTGATTTGCTATAAATGAGTATGTCATCAAAATAAACAACAATAAATTTACCAAGATATGCATGCAAAACATGATTCATCAATCTCATGAATGTACTAGGTGCATTAGATAAACCAAATGGCATAACTAACAACTCATAAAGACCATATTTTGTTTTGAAAGCATTTTTCCACTCATCTTCTTTCATCCTAATTTGATGGTACTTTTCAAATCAATCTTAGTAAAAATGCAAGAACCACTCAACTCATCAAACATATCATCAACTCTAGGAATTGGATGTCTATACTTCACCGTGATTTTATTGATTGCTCTGTAGTCCACACACATTCTCCATGATCCATCCTTCTTTGGAATTAACAAAACCGAAACAGCATATGGGCTAAGACTTTCACGCATATATCCTTTTACTAGCAACTCCTCCACTTGCCTTTGAAGTTTCTTGGTTTCCTTAGGATTACTTCTATAAGTTGGTCGGTTAGGAATTGTTGAGCCTAGAATGAAGTCAATTTGTTGCTCAATCCCTCTTAAAGGTGGTAAACTCTTAGTCACATCTTCTGGAAGGACCTCCAAATTCTTGTAGAAGAGAAATAACACAACTAGGCAAAGGATTGTCAAGGTCAGATGTAGAAATCAAGGTCTCTTTGTACCCAAGTACAATCAGACTTCTTTTCTCACAAAAAGCACTCCGTAACTCTCTTTCTTTTGTATAGAAACAATCTCTTTTATTTTCTCTCCCTTTCTCTTTTTATCTCACCAATGGGCCATTTTTATCATTCTTTTTTTTTACTCTTAGCCTCTTTTATCCCATTTTTATTTATTTTACCCTCACCACCATAATTTTTGACAAGTGATCTCCAAATCTTCGACTAATCTTCATACACATGTTTAGGTGATAATGGAGCAAGAGTGACATTTAAACCACTTAGGTTGAAAGAATAATGATTCTTAAAGCCATCATGAAAAGATTTTTTTTATTAAACTGCCATGGACAACCAAAAAGAATATGGCTAGTATGCATAGGTGCAACATCACAACAAACTTCATCTTTGTATCACCCAATTGCAAAAGAAAACAGAACCTGCTTTGTTCCCTTCACCTCTCCATAATCATTTAACCATTACAGCTTGTAGGGTCTAGGATGTTTTGTTCATGTTAACCCTAATTTATCCACAAAATTAGTATTAGCAACATTTACACAACTACCCCCATCAATGATCATGCTACACAATTTTCCGTTCATAATGCAACGAGTATGAAAAATGTTCTCTCTTTTATTATTGTCTTAGGCCTCTCTCCATTCCTTCTCCTAGTAAGTTTCAATTGGCCCCACCATATTGATGCATAATCAGTGAACTCAATTGCTGCTAACTCTCCTTTCTTTTTCTCTAAGTAGTTATGACAATAAAAAATAAGATCCACCTTCCTTTCCCACTCTAGGTATGTTTCAACATCATACCTTCCAATAAATGTTGGAATCTTCATTTTTTTATGGCATTTATGTTATTGCCTCTCTTTTCCGGCCTTCTATCTCTTCCTAGTCTTCCATCTCTTCTTAGCCTAAACCTTGAAGATTGAACATCATCTGTATCTTCATCAAATTCATAATGGAAATCCATATCTTCATCATAATACATATGTTGCCTAGTTTTCCTTTGCCTATTAGATGTAGCCCCTAATTGTTGGGATTGCTTAATCACCTCAATTTCATCCCTCAAATTCATCACATCTGATGGAGGTCCATCAATCCTTGCCATTCAAGACACTCTTGATATGGGCCTTCATACTCTTTTGGAAGATGACGAAGATGATGTTGTTGATCCTAATGGAGAACTCTACTTTGAACCCATACATAACATGAAGATACAACTCATTTTGAAGCCTTTTGGGCTGTTCCAAGCCCTTATATTTGAAGACCAATTTGAAGCCCAACATAATGCACTTAAAGATTGATTTTAGCACATGTTTCTAGCTCATACATGTGGGGGATGTTTGAAGACTTCAATTTCTGTTTTTCAGTTTCAGTTTTCATTATTATCTTGCTTTTAATACGTGTTTGATGTTGATTTAATGTAGGCAATTTTCTTTGGCTTTAATTGCCTTTATTTAGCTTGTAACTCTTCTTTGTTTCCTTATTTAAAAAGGGAAATGAATTTGGAATAGGGACAGATTATCTTTTGAGTGAATTGAAGTGTTTTAACACATTTGGGTTTTGTTAGTTTCCAAAAACTAATAGGATTTTGTATGTGATCCAAAAACATTCAACCAGTTCCATTTTTTTTGTTACAATCAACCATTTAACTTCTGAAATTCCATATTTTAAAGCAAACATAAACACCTTCCTTTTCTCACAAAATACGCCCTTACACCTTACATTCATCCTAATTTTCGTACAACAGTACAAACCATCCATAAAGTATCATTTTCTCCCATTTCTTTCATTCACAAACAACCATCTAAACACCACCACGCCATCAACATCTATTCACCCATCATGTGTAACTTTCCTATCAAACTGCCAGGGCCTACCAAATAATAAATGTCCAGCTTGCATGGGTACTACATCACACAACACTTTATCAACATATTTTCCAATAGAAAATGGCGCCACAACTTGTTTTGTTACATTTACTTCACCACTATCATTTAGCCACTGTAGCCTATATGGTTTAGGGTGTTTTTCACACTTCAACCCTAACTTATCAACTAAGGTTGTACTAGCCACATTTTCACAGCTGCCTCCATATATAATCATGCTACAAGCTTTTCCTCCTACCAAACACCTAGTGTGAAAGATGTTTTTCCTCTGTTCTATGCTCTCTTCCTTAACCTGAACATTAAGTGCATGCCTAACTACCAAAGATTCACCACAAACAGCATACTCAATCTCAACATCACTACAATCCTCCAAACTAGGCATAGAATCACAGTCAAATTTGAATTCAGATTCAATTTCTCCATTGTCCCTCATAAGCATAGTCTTTTTATTGGGACATTGTGAAACAATATGTCCATTACCCAAATATTTAAAACACTTAATATTTCTTTGCCTATTAGAAGAATTAGGAAAATTAGTAGTACTTTTATTTGTGGAAGAGGCTCCTTTGCTCTTTTCAAAGCTTGCACCTTTCACCTTGGAACTTAAGTCTTTATCCTTAGACCTCTCATCTTTAGTCTTCTCATCTTCCTTTGGCCACCTTAAGGTCCATGTTGGGTTGTAATTGGAGGAACTCCTTACTGCCCCCTTTTGCTTGAGTTGTCTCTCCACCTTCATGGCCATGTTCACCATCTCTTCAAGCTCTATATAGTGATGTAGCTCTACCATATTTGCAATAACTCTGTTTAGACCTCTCAAGAATCGAGCCATGGTAGCTTCTCTATCCTCTTTAATATTTGCTAGAATCATTGCCATCTCCATGTCTTTGTGATAATCTTCTAATAACATAGGCCCTTGAGTGAGTCTCTATAATTTTTTATGTAGTTCACGATAGTAGTAGGATGGCACAAATCTCCTCCTTATGACAACCTTCATTTTTTCCCATGTCTCAATAGGCCTCTCTCCATTTTGTCTTCTTGTAAGTTTCAGTTGCCTCCACCATATCGATGTATAATCTGTAAGCTTAACTACTACTAACTTCACCTTCTTTCTCTCTGAGTAGTTATGACAATTAAATATAAGCTCCACCTTCCTTTCCCACTCTAGGTATGTTTCAACATCATTCCTTCCTATAAATGTTGGAATCTTCATCTTTATGGAATTGATGTTGCTATCTCTCCTTCCTGGCCTCCTATCTGCTCCTGGCCTTTTATCTCTTCTAGGCCTAACCCTTGAAGATTGATTGTCATCTTCATCTTCATCAGGTTCATCATGGGACTCTATCTCTTCATCATAAGTTTGTTGCCTAGTGTCCCTCTACCTTGTTGATGCAGCTCCTGATTGTTGGGATTGCTTAACCACCTCAACTTCATCCCTCAAATTCATAACATCTAAACTAAACTTCTCAAATTGGTTTTGCATAGCCTTCAACACGAAAACTACATCTTTCATGCTCATTTTGCCACCCTTGCCTACCTCCTCAGACATAATGTAAAACTACAATAAAATTTTAGAGAAAGAAAAAAAAATTCTCACACTCTCCCTCATGTGTTTACACTCAATAATATACCACTCCACTCGTGTTCACTCAAATCAGGCTTTTACCCTCTTATTTGCTCACACTCTCTTGCTTTTTCCCTCTCTTGTTCCCTTCTTAAAGTTGCACTTTAGAATTTTAAAACAACTAATCAGGTTAGTTACAAGTAGCAATCTATAAAAATTACAATGAAAAGCCTAAAAAGAAATGAAAAAACACTCAAGTTCTAGATGAAATTTGATAATCATTGTAATAAAAAAAACACACAGATAAAGAATTGTATGTTTGTGAATGCAAGTCCTAAGAGTAACCAGAGTGTAAAAGTCACCCTTATATGCGTGGCAGAAGCAAAAGAAATTGAAAACAAGGAAATTAAACTATGAGTGCAATAAAATTGACAAAACAGGAAGCTAAATTAAAGAATTTTGATTTTTCCCAAGTGGGAGTCGAAATAAACCCTAGACCTAGTGATTCAACTAACTTACAATAATTAGGAAGGTAAGATATGATGTAGATATGAAAGGAAATTAATTGAAACAAGGAAACCCTAAACAGTTTTGAAAACAAAATAAAAAATCCCAAAAATTGAGGAAGAATTTTCAGATGGCCCGTTCGCCCTAAAATTGAATGATTTAGGGGCCGTGATAGGCCATTATAAGTAAATCTCATAACAAATGTAGGGCTCAAAAATCAGTTTCTAAATTGGTAATGTAACACCCCTTCCCGACCTACATGTGTAAGCCGAGTAGAGGCGCCACACTATCCAAAAGTTGCTACCAATTTTACTTAGTCAAATTTTGTTCCGATTTTACAGAAATTTTGCCATAGTTTTGCCTAGAAATTTGGATCCCAAGTGTCGACAAAACTTGTTTTTCTGATTTTTGAAAACACTTTACATAGACCAATGTGAATACCATCAAATTTAATGCACTCCCAATGAATTCACCTTATACCCTCAACTACAAATCTGCAAGAAGAGTTCACACTTCTAATACAACATAAAGTAAAGGTTTATGATTATTACACACTACTAACATACAATTACAACATAGAAATTCTCTTTTATATTTATTCATATACATGCCACAACTAGCTAACTCATAATGGATCTAAAAAATCTACCCCTGAGATTTGTTGTGGTCTGGTCGTTGCTTCCCCAAGATTTATCTACTGCTCCGAACCTATGAGTCAAGGAAAACTTAACTCGCTGAGCGTTGTCGCTCAGTGGGTACTTTACCGATGAAAATATAAGTAAAACATGAAAGCCTTTGAAACAAAATGAAATAATTAAATCATAAATCAACCAACCTTAAACCAATGGAAGTTTCTGTACATTCAGTGTAAATATGCTTCCAACAAATGTAAAAACCATAATTCAAACTCATTTTGCATTACGTGGTTTAAAAGAAACAAGACTTTGGATCAGGCTCTACTGGCATATAGGGAACCATAGTGATAAGGCAGTGGCCCTCACCACTGTAACATAGGTGGCCCTCACCACCGATATTAGATCACAGGAATGGCCCTCACCATCCTGGTTATAACCAATTCCGCTCTACAGCCTATACCCGTACGTAACCGCCGGAGCATTCCAATCACAATTTCACAACATCTCCGATCCACGGCCTATACCCGAAGGTAACCGCCGGGGCGTTCCAATCCCAAGTTCACAACATCTCCGCTCCACGGCCTATACCCGAAGGTAACCGTCGGGGCGTATCAATCACAATAAGTGGCAGTACTGCATAAGTTAGTATAGTGCACCATACCCTTATCTACCACTCCCATTATCCAGCAGAGCAAAAAGATTAAAATGATTCAATTTAAGTCTCAACTTCATTTTAGAATGATTCAAGAAATTAATTTAAATTCTCGCTTTGCCATTTATGCCGCGCACCACTTTCTTTGGTCAAACCGTTACTCTTTTTCACATATTTAACATCCAAAATAAACACATCAAACATTTCAAAGTATTCCTCAAAAGATCACAAATTGACCAAATGAATAGTGTTGCGGCGAGAAAAATCGGCAACGCAAAATGGCATGACCAAATGAATAGTAAAATCTGGGTTTTCATCAAAATTTCAGTCCACTTCAGTCATGCATTTGACCAAGTAAATGATCTTATTTTTGGATGAAATTTTACAGAAAACTTATTTCATATGTTGACTAATTGCATGTAAAATTTCGTTGAAAAATTCATTCGTTTTCTGCCCCAAACAATTTCCACAAAAATAGTCCAGAAGCTGTCACTTTGGGACCATTTCGGCCCAAACATTTGAAATGCATAGGATAGTTTATTTTTCTTTTGCAAATCAATATTAAGGCTTCCTTAATAGTAAAGTGAAGATCCAAACACTTCCCTTTGATAACGTTTGCATGTTTAACTCAAATCAAACTAATTAAAGTCCAAAACAACTTACCAAATCAACTTGCCAAATTTTCTCAAAACATTTGGTTTCAATTAAATTTAAACAACCCAAAATTAATTATTCAAAGGTAAAGTACCAAACCTTATTTCTTTAATTCTTCTTAGCTTTTCCTTCTTCTCCTTCTTTAATTCTTTATTTCTCCTTCAATAAATTCAAGATACAACATAAACCTTAGAAATTCAAAATAATAAGTTATCCTCCATTTCTTTTCCAACCGAAACCCTAATCCAACCTTATTAATCTTTATACATCTTTATTCTTCCATTTAATCAATTAATCTCATCACTTACTTAATATTTTTCCAATTCCACATAAAGACTCTAATCTCCAATCTTCCAATGAATATATAACTACCTAAAATTAATACTAAAATTAAAGTCTATTTACTAGAAAACCTTAAAAACTTACCTTAAAAATCAAATTTGGAGAAACTTGGAAGTCCTTTGGTGTTTCCCTTTGTTGGCCGAATTTTGTAAGTGGAAAAAGAGAGAATTTGTTCTTCATTTCACATATATTTATATACAAAGGAAATGATGATCACCTTATGTGTTGGTTAAACCCTTTAAGACCACTTGTCCACCTTTCTCTTTCTTCATTTATTACACATGCTAAATGGTTACTTTTGATTGGCCAACATTAGATTTTTATAGTTTTCTTTTCCTTTACTTCTTTCCACTTGTCCCTCTTCCCATAGGATATCCTAAAGTTGTCCCAGGTTACCCATACGGTCCCGACATGAACCCGGGCCCACTTTACGTTCCGGCTATTAATCGGTCATATCTTTTAAACCGTACAGTTCCACGAGTCATACTACATATAGTTTTGATCCTCTCGACCTCTACTTTCTATTATAAGGTCTATTTTAGGTTACAGATAAGCCCTCAACTTTTTACAAAATTCCCTTTAGGTCCTTTCCTTGCTCAGGTTTCTTCCGGCTCCGTTTCTACTGACGATCGCTTCATATATCACCCCTCGTCATCCTCTACGTACTCATTTTTTTATTTCCTACTTTAAATTCATGTATAACTTTAATTGATAATGACCAAAATGCCCCTAGTCAAAATGTCTTCATTTTTCTTTAACGGGACATTTCCTGGAAAAACCGTTATACGTCGTTGCGACCCGATTAATCTCTAGAATATTCTTCCAGGGTCAGATATGGGCACTATTAAGAATTTCCGACTCTTAATTTTTAAGTTTACATAGTTACCCCTAACTTTTGAGAAATTTCCACTTAGGTCCTTTCGATATCTCTTCCTGACCTTGCTATCTTTCTTTATTAATATATTTTTATTCACAACTCCAAATTATGTAATTCTTATTCCCACTAAAACTAGACATTCGGGGTTACATTGTGTCAAAATTTCAGGTCAATCCGAGTTATATCTGATTTTTGACGGTCCTTTGAAGTCAAACCTACTATGCTGTCCTGAGGCAGCTTGCACTTTGTCTACTAAATCCATCATATCTTATTATGTACAACTCCAAATTCAGTAATTTCAAGTTATACATCTAGCTAAGACACAAATAAACAATTAAGTATTCTTTGAGACTCTCTAATTCTGTCGTTAACTTGGATGAAATTCGAGCTCAAGTTATAGGTCATGTTCTAAACTCCTTTGTTCTAAGCCCAAATCATATCCGCTATGTCTGTTTCTTACCAATCTGGGATTCAGGATGTTACAGGTAATGTGCGTTCCCTAACTCTTCCGTAGCAAAAAGTTATGGCCTTTCAAAGTTGACCCTTCCACCACCAAAATGGACCATATATTTTTCAACCCTAATTTCAACCCAAAAAGATCTCCTTTAACCCTAGCTTTGTTCTAGTAGCCGCCAAGCTATTTTTTCTCTTTATTTTTTTGTTTATTTTTGTTTATTTTTTTCTTTTCCTTTATTTATTTTTATTTTTTTAAGCTATCTAACTAATAGGCCAAAATTGAAATTTCAAATGGATTGAAATAAAAAAAAACACAAAATTACAGAATTGATTGAAGTAAAGAAAAGCATATCATAGAAAGCATAAAAATAGAGATAGAGCCAAAGCTCTGATACCAAATGATGCAAAACCCCAAGATTATAAAGAATGCAAAACCATTGACATGCAACTAGAAATATAGATAATTGGACAGAATTAAAGAAGAACTAGAAAGAACGCCACAAGTGTTACATTGATAAGTTGATTCCAATTCTTGATGCAACAAGAAGAAGAGAACCCTCTCTTGATGAACTTCGGCCAAGCCAAAATAATTGAATAATATGATCACCAAAACTTTTGTCTTACAATCCTAAATGAGATATAAATAGCTAAACTCTAATTACGGTTATTAAGTAGCGTTTGGTTGGCTAATCAAATTTTAAGAACTAATAAAGTAAACAAAGTTCTAATTTAATACAAAACAAATAGATCCCTTACTTTTTAAATAAGCATAACTAGTGGGCCTTAATACATATTAAATAATAGGCTCATATACTTGGATTAAATTTATAGGCTGCTTCTCTTCTATATCCTTAGAGTCAAAGGCTTGTCCACCAAACCTTTCTTCCATGAATCACCTTACAAAGCCTTGGAAGGTAGATTTGAGCTTCTTGGCCTGCAATCTTGTAATTGGCCCACTTGGCAAAATGAGCTCCATGCCATGTTTGCCTCCTATGCTTGCTCCGCTAGCCTTGCTCATACTGTCATCTTTGTTCGCATCAACTCTCCTTGATAAAAATGGCAAAGCCAAAATTTTATTAATCAAAATCAACTATAGCCTTATTACAATTCAAAAAAGAGATATTTATAGCTTAGAACAATTAACCCTAATTCGAGTTAGAAAAAGGAAAATGATGTGAGCATAAGTGATGCAAATGCAGTCCATAATGGTCAAGGAAGCAAAGGAAACAATTAGGGACTGATTCCAAATATTGAAAGTTTTGGTGGACCAATTACTAGATATCGAGCTAAGAGATTCAAAGAGCAACTTCAAGTTTTCAAGCAAAAACATGTTGATTATGGGCTATCTAAATATGAAAAGTCCATATATGTAAGTTTTGAAGAGCCCAAATATGTTAACAAAATTGAGCTAGAAGACTTGCATTAAGCTTGAGTGCATTTGGCCTTGTTTTGGGTCCTTTTTGAGATATGGGCCATTTTGGACAAGTTTAATTTATATTTTAGTGTTTCACACCTTTCTAGTTTTAGTTATTTTGATTTAAATTGTTGGGTCTAAGTTTGTTAAGTTCAGCCTAAGTTAGGTCCAATTGGGCTCCTTATTTACTTTGGCCCATACAAGTATTCTTAGGGTTTCTTCTTTTTCCTGTAAAATCCCTATAAAAAGGGCTATTGGCTGAGGTTTTGGGGATGATATTTTCACGGAGGCAGCTTCAAGACTACTTGTTTAATTCTCTATTGCAACAAGAATTGAATTTCATCAAGGTCTTTACAACTTAGCAAATTTCTATTCTTGATCTTCTTAAATCAACCAATTATTTGCGTTTCCAATTGTGTTAGTCATTTGGGGGTTCAATAGGTTGGGAATTCTGCTCTTCTTCTTGTTCCATATCAATTTTGTGCCGGCATTTTAGTCTCTTTATTGGCTGGGGTTCCGTATTATTTGGTATCAGAGCTTGAATTAAAGTAAATTCTTATTTATCTAAGATTGTAGCTTGTTGTTTTAATTAGATTAATTGTTGATTAAAGTTAATTTTCTGTCCTAATATCATTTAGAACCTAATTAGGGTTTACAAGTGCATATTGCGGCATGTTTGAAGCTTTTGTGAATTAATTTAAAATTTTAGTGTTATTTTCTATTTCTACTATACAAAAAAAAAAGATTGCGGCTAGAAGAAAGAAAAGCACAAAAGAAGGTTAATTGAGGGTTGGCAACAAGGGTTGCAATTCTTTTGGGCAGAATCAAGGATATTTAATTACTTTAAATTGATTTGGGAACAAATAAAAATTAGATCTAGATAGAAATAGAAATTTGAAAATTAATTAATGAAGTCAAAGTTATTGGAGATACAATTACGGGATTTAAAGACTGTAAGGAAACTTTTGGTTTCTTACCTTATTCTAATTGTTATTAATTTTTTTTTTTATCAAAGTTGACTTTTCGATTAGGGAAACATCAATTTCTGCAATTTTGCATTAGTTTTGTCATTTTCCTTCAATTTCAAGTTGCTATTTTTTTTATTATTGTTATTATGATTTTGTCCCTATTTCTTTTGTTTCCCTTTACACCATAATTAAAACTTTGAATCTTGTTAATTTGAAATTTTTAAATTCAGGCAGCAAAATCTTCATATCTTGCATGCTCATTTCATTTCCTTCATTTTAGTCTACCTGCTTCTATTTTTATGCCTATCTTCTTTGTTAAGTAATTTCATTGCATTCCTAGTTTTATTTTTTAATTTGTTGTTTTGTGAATATTTTGGTTTGAGAATTAATTCTGAAGTGCAATTGAGAACAACAAACTTGAGTGATAAAAGGCTTGAGTGCGTGAGCTTAAAAAGAGGGTAAAAGTACTACTCTTGAGTGAAATATAAGAGTTGTAACAATTAAATGAGTGCAAACACTAAGGGAGTGAATTGTGAGGTTTCTTTTATTACTGGCCAATTTCTTGCAGCTTTTATTATTAAAAAAAATTATGGCTAGAAGAGAGGGGAAAGAACAGTTGCAAGAGGAACAAGTTGAAAATGTGCCTGATTTAAAATTGATGTATAAGGCCTTCATGAGTGAGTTCAAGAAGTTGTCTACTAGGATGGATGGGTTAGATGAGAGAATTAATGAATCTAGTAGAACCCATAATCGTAACAGATCAAATGACAGTCAAAGGGATAGGGCAGAGGAGTTAGAAAGATTGTATAATGAGTATGATGATGAAGTGGGTAGTACGGGTAGAAGAAGGAATGAGAGAGTGTGGGACCACAGAGATGAGAGAGCTGATAGAAGGAGAGATTATAGAATGGATAGAAAGGATAGCAACATAAATGCTATTAAGATGAAGATACCATCGTTTAAAGGTAGAAATGATGTCATGGTGTATTTAGAGTGGGAGAGAAAAGTGGAGATTATTTTTGCATGCCATAACTATTCTGAGGATAAGAAGGTTAGGTTAGCTGCTATAGAGTTTTCTGACTATGCACTAGTGTGGTGGGATGAGTTAGTGAAGAATAGGAAAAGAAATGGGGAGACACCAATATCCACATGGGATGAGATGAAGAGGATAATGAGAAAGAGGTTTGTGCCATCTTACTACTATAGAGAGTTGCACCAATAGTTATATAGGCTTACACAGGGGTCTAGATCAGTAGAGAATTACCACAAGGAGATGAAAATTCTCATGATTAAGGCTAATATAGTAGAGGGGGAAGAGGTGACCATGGCTAGGTTCATAGGTGGTTTGCTGTTGTGCTCAAATTAACTCTACCACAAAGCGTCACTCGCAAGTATACCAGGTAGCTGTAGCAAAGGTGATCGCCCCAAGGTCATTCTCTCAAGGAAGCTAAAGTGGTTAATTGCTTATCAGATTATGTTTAACAAGTAATAAAGAGATTTATAAATTGCTAAATAATGAAGAAGATTGATTAAAGTTTAAAACAATAAAAGTAAATTGAGCTGTGTTTTGATTCACTTAATAGAATGGTCTAGGTTTTGCACTTCTCTACTACTTATATGTATGAACGGTTATTCCTCTTAACTAATTCAATTTCAAAGATTAAATCTCAAATAACTCAACTAATCGAGTCAAGGAAATAAGCTCTCGCATTCAAACCTCTTTCAACTAATCTTGTTATAAGTGAAATAATCTTTTTAATAGGTTATATTTCTAATTCACCTAAGTCCTTTATTGAATTGTTCAAGTATTAAACTTCATCTCTCGATCTATCATCTAATACCTTAAAACACATAATTGGTGATCAATCAATTATATATTAACAATATTCCATTCAATCAAGGCTAAAGAAATTGTTAGCTAAGAGAATAACCAATTCATACAATCATAGCAGATCCATACAAACCCTAGACTAGATCAAATTAGTTCATAATGCAATCAAACATATTCATCTTATTAATGTTCAAAGAAATCAAAATAGACATGATAATATCCATTCAATGAAAATAAAGAGAATAAGTTCAAGAACAAAACCAAGTTACAAACTCCTTGAAGCTTTTGAAGAATCTCTTGTTCAATCTTGCAAGAAGGATGTCTTGATGGCTAGAACAATTTAATCTAAACTAGTTTTAATCCAAAGTGAAATAAAAATCAAGAAAACAAATGTTTAAAACCCTAACTTTGCTCTTTAAAATCGTCAACAACCTAAACCCTATCTTTTCTTTTGCTTTTATACGAAGCGTCGGCTTTAAAATTCGGTGCGCGTTGATTCATGAGGGACACTGCCAGGTGATGAGGGACATGGCCGTGTGAGGGCTTGATGGAGGGACACGGCCAGGTGACACAGCCGTGTCCCCTGCATGTGTCCTCCTCTGTTGCTTTTTGGTCTTCTTTGCTTCTTTGTTGAGTGACACGGCCAGGTAGAGCTTGACTTGGCCGTGTTGCATCATATTTGAGGGACACGGCCAGATGACACGGCCGTGTCCCTTCCCAGTGTCTGCCTCTGTCTGCTTTACTCTTCCTTTCCTTTGGTAATAAGTGGGATACGGCCAAGTCAAGGTGACTTGGCCGTGTTGCTCTTCTTTGGAGGGACACGGCCACATGACTTGGCCGTGTCCCTTGCTGGTGTCTGCTACTGGGAATTGTTCTTCCTTTTAACTTGGTATGGGACACGGCCAGTGACTTGGCCGTGTCCTCTGCCTGTATCAGCTACTGCCCATTTCATCTTCAATTCGTTTCCTTGCCTGTTTTAACCTAACACAAAACTCAAAACAAACTTAAAACACTAAGTAAATAAACAATAACCGACAAAACATAAACACAAACTAAAAACTAAATCAAAAACGACATAAAACTAAAAATAAACTAAAACTACACAATTAAAGAAAACACTAGACAAACCGATAAAAACTAACGCAATACCTAAATAAAACAATAATTAACCTAATAAACAAGACACAAAACTTATAACAAAAACTAATAAAACAACTACCCCACACTTAAAACTTTGCTTGTCCTCAAGCAAATTCACATAGCATAAATTAAAAACTCACACAACCTTAACTATAATTCCAACATAAGATGATATACTTTAAGAATCAGACATAAATAATTTGCATCTTACTTCAATCAAGATTTTCTTAACTCATTCATTAATCCAGACATACAAATCTTATCTCTCATCTAAGTGTTTCACTCAATTTCATAGGTTAAATCACTCAAACCACTCATGACTGCATGCTACCATAAACTTGCTTAATTATCCAATCTCCCTCACTGATTTTCCCAAGAAATAATCCGAAGGTCTTTCATTTGGGTGTAATGGGGCTAAGGTAAAGGTGTGAGAAAAGACATTTAAGCTGGAGCATCAAGAAATGGAGTATCTATATTAGACACTACTCTTGCTAAGAAACTCATATCTCCCTTAAATGACATACTCACAATCCATTGATAATCTTTCATACTTGCATAAAAATACATGAGTCAACATTCCTCTTTTGATAACCAATGCTAGAACATATATGAATTTTGTATATATATATAACCCTTCTTTTTTTTTTATTTCTATCATTTTTTTTAATATATATATACAAAATATAAACTTGCATGGAACATCTAGCTTAACATGTAGAGGAAAAGAATAATCAACTCTCAATCAAATACAATATGCAAAGTATGCATTTCAACCCCCAAATAGCAATATCATTTTTCTCTTTTTTTTTTTTACTTGCTTACCCCACACTTTGAAATAAACCACCCTATAGTCATATCATAAAACTCCATTCCTTAATGCAGGTATGATGATAATAAGAGAAAGTTGAGCTGTGAATTGTGTTGATCAAACAATAAAAAGGTCAAAGGCTCAACTTGGCTCACTAAGGAATTAAATATTAAGGGAGGTCTTTTTAAGCTAAAGGGCTAGCCTAATTTGCCTTCATCATTTTAAAACCTGAGATTAAATCATAATGTGAGTTCAATCAGTATGCAAAAGCAAACTCTAGAGATGCAAAATCATGAAGGTGCACACTTAAGAAAAGAAAATCAATCATTTAATCTATAAGGCTCAAAACTCACAAAGGTGGGTTCTCAAAGATTTATATGTCATGAACCGCAGAATGTGAAAATTGATCCTGAATGAATTCAAATGCTCATTTCTATGCTGATACTAAAGTCTCAACTATAATGCTAGAATCACAGAAAAGATCAATAAATTTTCAACAATTATACCATGCACAACACAATAAAACATACCAAGGCAACCAAAACAAAAATTAAAGAAAAGCTCAAAGCTTACCCCACACTTTAGAATTTACATTGTCCTCAATGGAAAACAAGAATAATAAAGAGAAAGAATTAAGAACAACCTGTCTTCCATCATATCCTGGTAAGGCAAAACCTAACTATCCATCACTAACACAGATGTTCAAAAACAAGATGCAAGAGAGCTTTAGGGTTTCTATTTATTTAAACTAAACATAAAATCAAAATTGCAAAATATAAAATTATAACTAAGAAAAAGAAATGCAAACCGATGGGTTGCCTCCCATTAAGCGCTTCTTTAATGTCATTAAGCTGGACATCATGCAAGACTAGGAATCATGGATCAAAGTGCTATCACTGATCCTCACTTCTTGAAATCCTTCTTTAAATGGTTTAACTCTATGGCAATTTATTTAAAAGTCTTATTGGTTCTAGAGTTAAGCAATTCAATGGCACCAGAAGGACATACCTTAGTTACCTCAAAAGGACCACTCCATCTAGATTTGGGTTTACCTGGAAACAGACGGAATCGAGAATTAAAAAGTAAAACTTTCATACCTGGATTCAATGTCTGATGCCCAATAAATCTGTCTTGAAGTGCTTTATTGTGATCCTTATAATTCCTCGAGCTCTCATATGCCTTTGGGTTGAGGCATCTTTGGGTCTTCCCTACTGGTTTAGCCTCCTCTTCTAAAGTCAGTGTTGGCTCCAATTTATCTGGGGAACCCGTCTGCAAGAAATCACCTGAAACAACTGCTTCAACACAATTAATTAAAGAACATTCCTCATATAAAGCAGTTGTAGGAATGGGAGAAGTATTAAAAATAGAAAATTCCACAGTTTGTCCCAAAACAGTCATTGATAATTTTCCATTTTTAACATCTATCAAAGTGTTGGTAGTCGCCATAAAAGGCCTACCCAGCAGAATGGTGTGTGCAGATGGTGAAGAATTACCTACTTCCATGTCAAGAACAATGAAATCCACAGGTACTATCAAACCACCAACTTTAACTAACACATCTTCTATAACCCCTTTCGGGAATCTAAAAGACCTATCAGCTAATTGCAAAACCATTTTTGACGGTTTAAGCTCCCCTAGTTCTAATTCTTTAAACACAGAATAAGGCATCAAATTCACACTAGCTCCTAGATCACACATACCCTCAGTTCCTTTGCCATTCCCCACAGAAATTTGAATTATAAAGCTTCCAGGATCCTTTAGTTTGAGAGGTAGTTTATGCTGCAGAACAGCACTAGCTACCTCTGAAACTATCACCTTTTCATTCATCTCATACCTCTTTTTCTTAGTGATCAACTCTTTGAAGAACTTGGTATAAGCCGGCATATTCTTTATTGCCTCAAGTAAGGGTAAGTTAATACTTACCTTAGACAGCATGTTGAAGATGTTAGAAAATTGCTTATCTGTTTTATCATCCTTCAACCTGCTAGGGAATGGTACAGGTGGCCGGTATGGGTTGCTTGCCTTATGTAGATCTGCTGTAGGGGACTTCTCCACTGATCTTTCTCCAGCACCTTTGTTCTTTGGTTCTCCTTCCTCCTTGTTCTCTTTGTTACCTGCATTCACAGAATCATTTTCAACATTGTTATAAATTTCCTTACCACTTCTAAGAACAGTCACTGATTGTGCCTACTCAGTTTGACTTGGGAATTTCCCCTTTTGTTGAATCTTCATCTGTTGTGCAAGTTGTCCAACTTGTGTCTCCACCTTCTTAAAAGATGCTTCTAGTGAATCCAGTCTCTTGTTGGTCACCTCTTGATTTTTAGCACTGACTTGAATAAAAGCTTGTAAACTTTCCTCCAAGCTCTCTATCCTAGACTTCCCTTGATTTGAGGATTGGCCCAACTCTTGATTCTGTCCTTGAAGCAAATGGAAAGGCTGCTGAGAATTATTCTTTGCCCAAGAAAAATTTGGGTGATTCCTCCAACCAGGGTTGTAAGTGTTGGTGTAAGGATCATTTCTGGCCCTGGGTTGGAATCCTCCCATAACATTGACCTACTCAGCTTCATTCCCATAGGACTCATATGCAGAGGGGCAAATATTTGCTCCATGCCCCAGAGTTCCACAAATTTCACATGCTTCATGAGTAGAAGAAGAAATATTATTCTTCATATTCAGCATCTGCACTTGCTTTGTCAACTCAGCTATCTGATTGACCATCTCACTATTGGCTTCTAGTTGATTCACTCCTTTACTTCTTCCCCTTACATTTTTCTGTTGAGAATTAGCTCCCAACATCTCAAAGATCTCATAAGTTTCAGTTGCTGTCTTTTCTCCCATGGCTCCCCTAGCTGCATTATCAACAGTGTTCTGAAATTGCTGGGTTAGACCATCATAGAAAAACTGGTTCAGAAGTTGAAGTGGATAGTGATGATGTGGACACTGGATCAATAACATTTTAAATCTGTCCCAAGCCTCATGAAATGGCTCTCCTTCAAATTGAGAGAATGTAGCAATCTTCCCTCTCAACTCAGCTGTCTTCTGATGTGAATAGAACTTGCCCATGAATTTATTATAAACTTGTTCCCAAGTTGTCAGTGAGTTTTCGGGCAACATCATAAGCCAGCTCTTTGCTCTATCTTTCAAAGTATATGGAAAACACCGCATCCTCAACTGATCCTCTGTTAATCCTCCCAATGGAAAAGTGTTGAGGGTGGAGTAGAAATCTCGAATAAAGTTCAAAGTATCTTCATTTGGAACTCCATAGAATGAGGGCAGCATATTGTAATGAATGTTCTTCAATTCATAATTTCTTGCTGCATCTGTCAGTCTTATGCAAGAAGTGGAAGTTCCAATGACAGGTCTAGCAAAGTCTCTCATCGTCCTTTGTCTTTCTTCAGCCATTTTAACAGATTGTGCAGATTCTGACTCACAATCAAAAGTGTCCTCCTCTGAAGTATCAAATCCTGTGTAAAGCTCAAACTCTTCCCTGCTCCTTTTCACCCTCTGAATTTCTGGAATGAATGGATGTAGCTCTCCTTCGAGTGATCTCCTGCCTTGCATAAACAGAATTGTCTAGAAAAAGAAACAATTAAAAGCAAAAGACAAAATAAAATAAAATGAAAACAATGAAAAATAATCTAAAATAATTTTTTTTAATAAACAATTACGCCAATTAGCCTCCCCGGCAGCGGCGCCAAAAACTTGTTGCGCTCAAATTAACTCTACCTCAAAGCGTCACTCGCAAGTATACGAGGTAGCTGTAGCAAAGGTGATCGCCCCAAGGTCGTTCTCTCAAGGAAGCTAAAGTGGTTAATTGCTTATCAGATTATGTTTAACAAGTAATAAAGAGATTTATAAATTGCTAAATAATGAAGAAGATTGATTAAAGTTTAAAACAATAAAAGTAAATTGAGCTGTGTTTTGATTCACTTAATAGAATGGTCTAGGGTTTGCACTTCTCTACTACTTATATGTATGAACGGTTATTCCTCTTAACTAATTCAATTTCAAAGATTAAATCTCAAACAACTCAACTAATCGAGTCAAGGAAATAAGCTCTCGCATTCAAACCTCTTTCAACTAATCTTGTTATAAGTGAAATAATCTTTTTAATAGGTTATATTTCTAATTCACCTAAGTCCTTTATTGAATTGTTCAAGTATTAAACTTCATCTCTCGATCTATCATCTAATACCTTAAAACACATAATTGGTGATCAATCAATTATATATTAACAATATTCCATTCAATCAAGGCTAAAGAAATTGTTAGCTAAGAGAATAACCAATTCATACAATCATAGCAGATCCATACAAACCCTAGACTAGATCAAATTAGTTCATAATGCAATCAAACATATTCATCTTATTAATGTTCAAAGAAATCAAAATAGACATGATAATATCCATTCAATGAAAATAAAGAGAATAAGTTCAAGAACAAAACCAAGTTACAAACTCCTTGAAGCTTTTGAAGAATCTCTTGTTCAATCTTGCAAGAAGGATGTCTTGATGGCTAGAACAATTTAATCTAAACTAGTTTTAATCCAAAGTGAAATAAAAATCAAGAAAACAAATGTTTAAAACCCTAACTTTGCTCTTTAAAATCGTCAACAACCTAAACCCTATCTTTTCTTTTGCTTTTATACGAAGCGTCGGCTTTAAAATTCGGTGCGCGTTGATTCATGAGGGACACTGCCAGGTGATGAGGGACATGGCCGTGTGAGGGCTTGATGGAGGGACACGGCCAGGTGACACAGCCGTGTCCCCTGCATGTGTCCTCCTCTGTTGCTTTTTGGTCTTCTTTGCTTCTTTGTTGAGTGACACGGCCAGGTAGAGCTTGACTTGGCCGTGTTGCATCATATTTGAGGGACACGGCCAGATGACACGGCCGTGTCCCTTCCCAGTGTCTGCCTCTGTCTGCTTTACTCTTCCTTTCCTTTGGTAATAAGTGGGATACGGCCAAGTCAAGGTGACTTGGCCGTGTTGCTCTTCTTTGGAGGGACACGGCCACATGACTTGGCCGTGTCCCTTGCTGGTGTCTGCTACTGGGAATTGTTCTTCCTTTTAACTTGGTATGGGACACGGCCAGTGACTTGGCCGTGTCCTCTGCCTGTGTCAGCTACTGCCCATTTCATCTTCAATTTGTTTCCTTGCCTGTTTTAACCTAACACAAAACTCAAAACAAACTTAAAACACTAAGTAAATAAACAATAACCGACAAAACATAAACACAAACTAAAAACTAAATCAAAAACGACATAAAACTAAAAATAAACTAAAACTACACAATTAAAGAAAACACTAGACAAACCGATAAAAACTAACGCAATACCTAAATAAAACAATAATTAACCTAATAAACAAGACACAAAACTTATAACAAAAACTAATAAAACATTTGCATAAGGAGATTGCAGATGTTGTGGAGCTACAACACTATATGGAGATGGAGGATGTTGTGAATATGGCCATGAAAGTGGAGAGACAACAAAAACAAAGATGGGAAAACAAGTCTTACTCAAATTCCAACAACAAATGGAGATCAAAATGGAGCAAAAATGATGATAAGAGTAAGGAGAATACATCAGGATCCAAAGAGAAAGGCCATGATGCAAGTAAATTCAAGGATAAGAATAACAATTCACAAAAAGGTACTTATGATTCTTCTTCTAAACCTTCTAGACAAAGAGATATAGTTTGTTTTAAATGTCAAGGATGGGGCACATTGCTTCTGAGTGCCCTAATAGAAAAAACAATGTTCTTGATGGGTTGTGAAATTATTTCTAAATCTGAACATGAAAATGATTCTGATGATAGTGAGTTGATTATGCCACCATTAGAAGATTTTTTTGATATTGAAGAGAACATTGAATATGCTGAAATGGGTGAAACTCTTATTGTTAGGCATGTTTTAAGTTCCAAAGTTAAAGAGGAAAGCCTGTAACAAAGAGAAAACGTATTTCATACCAGATGCTTAATAGGTGGTAAAGTTTGTAGCATAATCATAGATGGGGGTAGTTGTGCCAATATAGCTAGTACCACTTTGGTTGAGAAGTTGGGACTAAAATGTGAGAAACACCCTAAACCCTATAAGCTACAATGTTTGAATGATAGTGGGGAAGTGAAAGTTACTAAGCAAGTTATGGTTGCATTTTCAATTGAAAAGTACTATGATGGTGTTATTTGTGATGTTGTACCTATGCAAGCTAGTCATATTTTATTGGGCAGACCATGGCAATTTGATAGGGGTGCCATGCATGATGGGTATAGAAACAGGTACACACTTGAGCACGATGGCACTAAATTCATACTTGCTCCTTTATCTCCTAAGGAGGTCTATGAAGATCAATTGAAATTGCAACAGGTGCTTATAGAAGTTCAGGTAGTGAGCAAAAGAAAAATGAAGAGAGAAAAGAGGCCACTGGAGAAAAGAATAAAGAAAAAGCCCCAAAGGTGAGTGAATGCACAAGTGAGGGAAAAATATGAGATGTGCAGGGAAGAATAAGTTAGTGATTGAAAAGAGAGAGATAAAATTGAAAAGTGGAGAGGTTGAAAGAAACTTGGTTTATATGCAAAAGAAAGAGAGATAAAGAATGCATACTTAGGCAAGAGAGCTTTGATAGTGATTCGGTATAGGGAAGCTTTGTTTACTGAAATTGACATTAACCCCAATTTGCCTAGTGTGTTTATGACTTCATTGCAGGAGTTTGAGAATATATTTTCTGAAGAAATACCTAAGGGTTTACCACCCTTGAGAGGGATTGAGCATCAAATTGACTTGGTGCCAGGAGTTCAAATTCCTAACCGCCCAGCTTACCAAAGCAATCCAGAGGAAACAAAGGAGTTGCAAAGGCAAGTAGATGAATTATTGGCCAAAGGTCACGTGAGAGAAAGTATAAGTCCCTGTGCTGTACCGGTTCTCTTGGTGCCAAAAAAGGATGGGACTTGGATGATGTGCGTGGACTGTAGAGCATATAATAAAATCACTGTAAAGTATCGCCATCCTATTCCTATATTAGATGATATGCTAGACGAATTGTATGGTGCTTGTCTATTCACTAAAATTGATTCAAAATGTGGCTATCATCAAATTAGGATGAAAGAAGGAGATGAGTGGAAAACTGCATTTAAGACTAAATATGGATTGTATGAGAGGTTAGTGATACCTTTTGGATTATCTAACGCACCTAGTACTTTCATGCTCTTAATGAATTATGTCTTGTGTGATTTCCTTGAAAAATTTGTTGTTGCATACTTTGATGACATTCTTGTTTATAACAAATCTCTAGATGAGCATATTGAGCATGTTAACTAGTTCTAGAGGTCCTAAGGAAAGAGAAGTTGTATACAAATCTTAAGAAGTGTTCTTTCTACATAGATAAAGTTATCTTCTTAGGTTTTGTGGTGAGTTCTAAAGGAGTTAAGGTTGACTCTGAGAAGGTGAAGGCTATCCAAGAATGGCCAACACCTAAGTCCGTTAGTGAGGTAAGAAGCTTCTATGGTTTGGTAAGTTTTTATAGGCAATTTGTTAGAGATTTCTCTACTATTGCTGCCGCACTAAATGAGATTGTTAATAAAAATGTTGGGTTCAAATGGGGTAGAGAACAAGAAGATGCATTTTGCACTTTAAAGGAAAAGTTATGTACTGCACCTGTTTTGGGATTACCTGATTTCTCTAAAACTTTTGAAATTGAATGTGATGCTTCTGGGATTGGTATAGGGACTATTTTGATGCAGGAGAATCATCCTCCAGCATGCTTTAGTAAGAAGTTGAGTGGACCCGAATTTAATTACTCTACATATGATAAGGAGTTCTATGCATTGGTGAGAGCTCTTAATGTGTGGGAACACTATTTGCTTCCTAAGGAGTTCATAATACATAGTTACCATCAATCACTCAAATACCTAAAGGAACAAGGGAAATTAAATAAGGGGCATGCAAAGTGGATGGAGTATCTTGAGACATTTCCATACATGATCAAGTACAAGCAAGGAAAGGACAATGTTGTGGCTGATGCACTTTCAAGAAGGTATGCATTGATTTCTATGCTTAGCTCTAAGTTACTTGGATTTGAGCTTTTGAAGGAATTGTATGCTAATGATGCTGATTTTGGTAATGTGTATAAAGTTGTGAACATGTTGCATTTAACAGGTACGACTTCATTTCGATTGACCACCTCAGTTTATCCATCTGTTTGAGGATGAAAGGTCGTGTTAAACTTCAAGGTAGTCCCTAACCTTGCTCACAAATGTCTCCAGAAATGACTCAAAAACTTTACATCCCTATCACTTATTATACTCTAGGAATTCCATGGAGTTTTACAACATTTTCAAAGTACAAATTCAGAACATGAGATACATCATTAGTTTTGTTACAAGCAATAAAATGAGCCATTTTTTAGAACCTATCTACTACAACCACAATGGAATTATGATTTCATCCTGTTCTTGGCAAGCCAACAATGAAATCAATACTTACATCTTCCTATGGTGAGCTTGGAATCGGCAAAGGCATGTATGGTCTGTAAGCTTGTGTAGTCATCTTGGATTGTTTACAAGTATTACAGCCCTCAACGAGTCTTGAAACCTCTTTCCACATCTTTGGCCAATAGAAATTCTTGCTTGCCAATTTATAGGTTTTGTCTCTTCCAAAGTGACTGGCTAGGCCTCCACCATGGACTTCCTTTAGAATTGCTTCCCTTAAAGAGCTTTGAGGAACACAAACAGCATCAAGCTTGAAAAGATAACCATCATGAATAGTGAAGTCCCTAAATGCACCATCTTTCCTAACTCTCTCCCAAATTTGACCGAAATCCCCATCACTCTTATACAAGGTCTTAATATCCTCAAATCCTATTACATGAGCATTCATGGTACTAAGAACCTCATATCTCTTAGACAATGCATCAGCCACCTTATTGCTTAGACCATCCCTATACTTCACTACAAAATCAAAGGATTGCATGTATTCAACCCAAGATGCATGTCTCTTATTTAACTTAGCTTGACTTTGTATGTATTTGAGGGCTCGATGGTCAGTAAATAAGATGAAAGAATTAGCCAACAAATATGCACTCCAATATCTTAGAGCACAAATTAAGCTATAGAACTCAAGATCATAGGTAGAATATTATCTCCTACACTCATTCAAATTTTCACTAAAAAATGCAATAGGTTTGCCTTCTTGACTCAAAACAGCCCCTATCCCAACCCCACTAGCATCACACTCCAATTCAAAAGGTAAATTGAAATTAGGCAAGGCTAAAACAAGTGCTTTTGACATTGCATTCTTTAAAGTGTTAAAAGCAAGGGTGACTTGAGGTGTCCATTTAAACATCCCCTTTTTCATGCAGTCTGTTATAGGACTTGTTATAGTACTAAAGCATCTAATGAATCTCCTATAAAAAGAACAAAAACCATGAAAACTCCTTACTTGAAATAGATTATTTGGAATAGGCCAATCAACAATAGCCTTAACCTTTTCAGAATCCATACTTATCCCATCTTTAGATACAACATACCCTAAAAAACTAATGGTGCTATCACAAAAATGACATTTCTCTACATTAGCATACATTGATTCATGGTCCAAAATCTCAAAAACAAGTCTCAAATGCATATAATGCTCATGTAAACTAGTACTAAAGATCAGAATATCATCAAAGTATACAACTACAAATTTGTTAAGGAAAGGTTTAAGTACCTCATTCATGAGCCGCATAAAGGTGAAAGGTGAATTAGAGAGTCCCATTGGCATGACCAACCATTCATACAGCCCCACAATTGTCTTGAAGGTTGTTCTCCACTCATCACCTTCTCTAACACGAATTTGATAGAATCCATTTTCAAGATCAATCCTTGAGAAAACTAAAGCTCCATGCAATCGGTCAAGCATGTCATCAAGCCTTGGAATAGGAAATCTGTACTTGATTGTTATTTTGTTAACAGCCCTTGAATCTATCACCATTCTCCACTTACCATTCATTTTAGGAACAACAAAGGCAAGCACAGCACAAAGGGAAACTCTTTCCCTTATAAAGCCTCTCTTTAACAATTCAACAACTTGCTTTTGCAATTCATCACTCTCTTTAGGACTCATTCTATAGGAGTGTTTATAAGGGATTTGAGCTCCTGGAACAAAACTTATCTCATGTTGTATTGTTCTTAGAGGGGGCAACCCGATAGGTAAAATGTTTGGGAAAACTCTCTCAAACTCACTAATAAGAAATTGTACATCATTTGGAATCACATGATTCTGTTTGGGCTCATCCTCCACGTCAATTGGAACAAAGCTAGGCAGCCCTTCCATGATCTTAGTCTTCTCATCATACAATCCAACCACCCCAACTTCTCTCTTCTTATTTTGCTTCTAAGGCAGTAACAGTTTGAGCAAGATTGTATTACCCTCATGGAAAAAGGTGTAAGTATTGGCTTTCCCTTGGTGTTGCTCATCGTTATCATACAACCAAGGCCTCCCAAGAAGTAAGTGACAAGCCGTCATTGGGATAACATGGCAGCTCACCTCATCCATATATTGCCCAATTGCAAAAGGAACTAAACACTTCTTAGTGATATTTCATGCTCAGAGTTCAGCCATGCCAACCTGTAAGGGTTGTCAATTAGCTCGGTTTTTAGTCCCAATTTCGCAACCATTTTATTGGATACAACATTCTCACATGCACCACTATCAATAATAACTTCACATAATTTGTTTTTTGTCAAACATCTTATGTGGAATAGGGATTTCCTCCTCCAATCCTCCTCACTTTTCTCAATATTCAGAATACGTATCACCGCTAAACACTCCCCATCTTCCATTGCATCAGAAACAAGGGTTGCTCCCTCGTCAATATTCAGTTCACTATTTAGTACAACAGAATCAACATGGTATATTTCTTTCTCAGTCTCCTCTATCTCTCAGAGGGTCATTATTTTCTTTGAAGGACATTCAGATTAGAAGTGTCCATACCCTTGGCATTTGAAACATTTCAAAGCATTCTTAGAGGTACTTTTGGATGGTGGGACAGATTGGGTATTTTTTTTGTGTTTTGCAAGCATTTTTAAAAGGAAGTTTTTAGGGGTGTGTATGTGGTCTTTATAGGGGTAGAATTGGAGCCGCTAGAGCTTGGTTTGTAAGGTAATGAGGTGTAGTTAGAAGGTTTGGTATTGGTTCTGTTTTGGTGTGAATGCTTCAAACTTGCCTCACTTCTCAAAGCCAATCTCTTCAATTTAATAAGAGACTCATAAGGGTAGAAGCTTACCATGTCTTAGATGTCAAGAGGAAAATGCCCCATGATCAGCTCCTCGGTCTCCTCTACCTCACACTTCAACAAAAATTCCTCAAATTCCATGGTGTATTGTTCCACGATTTTAGTGTCTTGTTTGAGGCTCAACATTTGCTCAATCATTTTCTGTCTGTAATGAGGTGGTAAGAACACCGCATCCATCTCCTCTTTCATCCTATGCCATTGAGTAATCCGAGGCCTCCCTTCCCTCATTCTTCGCTTTTGCAAATTATCCCACCAAAGGGCAGTTCTCCAAATACAAATTTGAAACTTTATACAAAATTTACCAACCAATTAGCTCTCTATTATGTATAATCAGAATATATGTAATTCATAAAAACTCAGAATTAATGGATATCACTTGCTTTATTGCCATTATCATAATTATTTTTTGTTTTATCTAATTGTATATTTTGTCTCCTTCTATTTTTTGTTGCTTGGAATGGTATTTTTTTCTTGGTTTTTGAATATGATTTAGCATATAAATACGAATGATAGGGTTCTATGTTGTTTTTAACTTTTTTCCTATTAGAGCTTTGAGCCATTATTGATAGAGTTGGAACAAGTATATATAAATTTGATTAGTTGATTAATGTACAAATAATGTTAAGGGATTTTCAAAGAATTGCATTTACTTTGTAAAAGATGGAAAAGAACATCAAGGTAATAGAATTTGACTATATGACTAACTACTATCCAGCATAAGAAATAAGATTTTTAAATAAAAGATTCAAAAGTTTTTATAAGGCAATAGGAGATACCATATCTAATAAAGAAAATAGGAGTTCAAATCTAATTAGGAAAATTACAATAGAATAAAAAAAAATCATGAACCTGCAATTCAAGTTGTAGCCTTAATAATGGTTCGAACTTGAATGGTTTGAAGTTGAATGAAGCTGACGATAAAAGGCGGAGAAAATTGAAAAAAAAAAGCTTTTATAAAAAAAAATGAAAGATTTGAGTTCTTGAATTTTGTATGCCCTTTTTTACCTTTATTTATTTTGGTTATTTTTTAGATAGATTTCAAAATTTTAGTATATTATGTTATTTTCTTTAAGCTTCATTCACATTGATTACATATAATTAGTCCAATATATATTCCAAGGTTTTAGAATGTTTATGGTTGCTCTAAAAAATATATTGTAATGAAAAATTTTACTCTACAAAATTCATTAGTTAATAAAATAATTAAACGTATACTTGTAGACACTTGATTTTGGCCCCTGAATTAGCTTAGTTCTAATTAAAAGGCCCAAATTAAATTCAATCTAATTTTAAAAGCTTAAATTAGGTCTGGTCTCATTTTGAAAGTCCAAACCAAGTCTGATAAGATTTTAAAAAGTCCAAAATTGACTCTGAAAGCTAAAAATTGGACCAGTCTGAACTCATGGCGAATTAGCCTTGCCAATTCGTCATGAGCAAAAGGCTCATGGCCAATTGGCTATGCCAAATTCGCCATGAGCATGGCTAAAATTAGTTTTTTTTAAGTACCCTAATTATGATTAAACTCTAATAAACTCAGATAAACAAAAGCTCTTCAAAGGGAATTAGGATTCTTGAAACCAAAAGGGAGCCAGATTAATGACCTAATTTGAGCATATAAAAAGCAATTAACATGCAGCATTAAGGGGGTAGCCACAATCAGCAAGTAAATGACAATAATTAGGTAGAAACAATAAGCAAAAGGAGGAGAGGCAGTAGAGCAATTAGTCAACCACAATCAGTAATTAAAAGTGACAATTAGCAATAAGAAAGAAAACACACAGAAACCAAAAGAAAGGAGAGAGACAAAGAGCAATAAGTAGACAATAGCCAATTTGTGAGAATTTGCAAACAATCTCTGGATTATTTAAGCCTCAGCCAAGAACCTATTGATCCAAACCAACCATGTAACTTTGAGGTAGAATCCAATATTAATCTTTGTAGAATAATTGTGCTAAGACTTGGTTCAACAAAATTATCTTAGTGGAGTCAACAATGTAGGTATGATTTCTATTACCTAATTCTATTTAGTTTAATTGATTATCTTCATGTAGATTTTACTGTTTCTTTGTTTTATTAATTTGATTTATTTCAAAACCCTAATTGCATTTTATAATCTTAGTTTTATAGTTCAAAACCTTAATTTTTAGTTGAAACCCTAATTTGGTGACAATAAGTCCTAGTTTTATAATTAGAACCATAAATTGAATGACAAAATCCCAATTTTGCATGTTAAACCCTAGTTTTAGGATTTAAACCTTAACATTGCATGATAAACCCTAGTTTTAGGATTAAATCATAAATTATGATTTAAAAACCCCAATTTTGCACTGGCCTTGATCCTCCGCAATGAGCGCTGTCCCTTGACTTCCTCACAGTAACTTACTAACGAGACTGTCGTGTGCATCGTGCCTTATACTTTGATAATGGATTAATATTAAGATTTGCTTGTGGATTGTAATTTTTGTGATTAATCTTAATTTCCTTAAACCCTAATTTTATAATTCTTTGTATGATGATTCTAAGATTTATTTATGGATTACAATTTTTATTATTTGGATTTTAAGGTTGTAAAAGGTATGTGTAGACCCTTAATTTTTGACCCAATTCGGTCCGATATATTTTATTTAGTCCAAAATGATTTTTGTTGTCTAATTGGTCCAAAATAATTTTTATTAATAATTTTTTGCTTTAGTATCTAATTTTTATTAATAAAAAATAAAAATAAACAAATAAAAGTCAAAAAATAAAAATAAAAATAAAAATTCGAGTCGAAAAAATCGTCTCGCAGGCCCGTGGGCATTTCGCCCGCAGGAATTTCCTGCGAGCGAAATGGCCCATGCTATTTCGCCCGCAGAAAAATTTGCGGGCGAAATAGCTTTTCCATTTCGATCACGCCATTTTGCCCGCAGGAAAATCCTGCAGGCGACGCCCACAGCCCGCCCACTGCCGCAATTTCATGCGGCAGATTTTTTTGCCAGCGCAATTTTTCTGACTCAAATTTCTTGAAACCTAATTCAATTAGGTTTCGGTTTCTTCTTTTATTAATATTACTTGCCGTGACTAATTAGGAAAAAATCATATCAAACCACTATAAACAAGGACCAAAGGCAATGAAATTGGGGGGGGGGGGCGAAAATCCAACAAAAGCTTGAAAATTTGAAACCAAATCAGTGAAGGAAAAGGAGCAATTCAATTTCTTTTTTTTTTTGGAATAGCAAGGACGCAATTTAAGCAATTCAAAGATAGCAACTGTCTTTGTTCTTGTTCATCCAAGAAGAATTATTTTTGGAGAATCAACAAAAGGAGGTATGTTAAATTCTTTTTGTTTTATTTTTTCACAGTAGCATAAACTATGAAATTTTGTTTTTTAAATAAAAAAACCTTAGAACTTTAATTTAGTTTTTCCAAAGTTAAAAACACTAATACGTTACTTTATTTTCCAAAAAGACTTAAAATTGTTATTTTTACCTCTTCAAAATCTTAAAACCTTAATTAAACATATTTTCAACAAAAACCAATATTTGATTCTATTTCTTTCAAAATTTTAAACTAGGTTCTATTTCATTCAAAAAGCCTTAAAAAGCATCTTTTTTATTTATAAAAACTTTAATCTGTTTGTTTAAATTCATAAAACTTCATAAAATTATCAAATTGATTTCCAAATTCTAAAAGTTAATTCACCACCCGTGACCCTAATTTTAAATCCTAAAACCCTAATTCAACTTCTAAACCTAAAATAATAAACTCTAACTCCTTTAAAACCTTAAACCTTAATTTTTTCTAAGCCCTAATCCTTTAAAACATTGAAAACCATAAAAACATAAATATTTTAAACTTACACAGTAGCTTGAAAATTACCTTTTAAAACCACAAATCAAAAGTATTTTAAAAGTGTCTAAAACCCTAGTTTCATGATTTCACCATTCAAATATTAATTTAGTTAAACAAAGAGTCTTACCAACCTTTTAAAACATAAAACCCTAATCTATTTTAATTCCATAAAAAGTCACAGTAGCTATAATTGGACTTATATTTGCTTTATTCAATTCCATATTTGATTATGTTTTGATTTATTTTATATGCTTTAATTTATGTAAGTTCAATACTTGGTTTATTTTATTTATCATGGATGGATGTTTACTTTTTATTGATATTTGGTACCTTTGATGAATGATTTATTTATTATGAATGGTTATTTACTTTTATCAAGTTATTTAGATTTCCAAATGTGGTAAGAGGTATGTTTCCACTTGGTGGGTACCTCATTTAAACATCATGTAATTTAAATCGCTTTTCTATTTTAGAACCTATGTAAAGGACATGTTTCTACCTTTCGGTAGGTGTCCTATTTAGGCATGTGATGTAAGGACATGTTTCCATCCTTGGATGGGTGTCCATTTATTTGGTTTGCTTGGACCTTGCTCTGATTTTAATATATTGATGCTCTCTTTTAATTATTGTGTGTAATATGGATAATGTTGTTATATTTAAGAATTTTATAATATTGAGACCTGTAAAGGAGGCCGGTTCCAATGAACCGGGCATTGTGGGGGTGCTGGGCCATTTCTCACCTTCCCCACACGTACCCAACTTTTTGAACCCATTAGGGGGTTGGAGATTCCTTAGGAATCGAGTCATCCACCCATTTCTTTTTCTCGGCCCGTCCGGGTGGCCACTCCATTTTCTCCGAACTTAGGTTCATGTTCTCTAAGGCCCCGAGCCTAAACAGTGCCAAAGTGGCAACTCCACTGGGGATAAGAGAAGTTGATTCTGTTGGTCTGTATATTATTCTATTCTTTCTTATAATGATATTATCCATTGCATAATCTTAGATTGTATCGTGCGCGTGAGTTAGGACGCCCGTGTTACCCGTGTTATGTTATGTAAGGGATACCATACTTTCACTCAAGATATGGAGATCGAGCATGGTATAATCACTCATAGCCTCATACCATTTGGTATATACTTGCTATGGAAACCTAAGCCTTTTAACCCAAAGACTAAAGCTCATATAATTGGCCTAATTCCTTAGGTTTTACCCCAAATGCATGTTATTTGACTATAGTTAGTTTATCTTAGTCTAAATCATGGCTTATTTGGTTTGTTCTTTTTCTAATATGACCTAAGTATATTGTAAGCTCAAAATAAATTTTTCTTTAAAGTCCAAAGGACAAAAGCTATTTTCAAAACTTTTTTAAGATGGTCTTTGGACATAAAACTTTTCTAAAAACAAATCAAAAATTCTTTGGCCCATGACCCAAATACTAAGCCCAATATCCATTTTTCTAAAATCTTTTACAATGGGCTTAGAAACAAAACTATTTTTCACCCAATCTTTTCTTACAAAGAGCTTGCAAAAATATTTAGGTCATTTATGAAATACCAAAAATCAATTGTGGGCCTAGTTTACACTAAGAATAAATTAACCATGGGCTTGTTTTTGGCATGAACCATTAGTTACTCTTTTCAAGTGAGAAATCTATTTATAATAAACCTCTTAATTTAGTTTTAATCCAATATAGCATAAAAGCTACTATAGTTGGATAAATGGATTAAAACCTAATTAATGGGAATTATTATAAACTGATTTCCATTTTCAAAAATATAACTATTGGTTGAAACGTCCGAGGGAATTATTCGAAAGCAAGGTACCCCATGTTGGTATTTTGTTAACCATATACCTAGGAAAAGAGACTCGCCATTCGTGTGTGGATGTTATAAGGTTGGAAGGAACATCCTATTTATCCTTATTTGTTGATTGTTTGTGCATACATGCATACATGCATATATTTGCATCTCATATCATTGATCCTCTCTGGCTCACAGCCCTGGATTACGATAGTTCAAAAGCTTACAACAATCCGACCTACGCCAGAGATGAAGTGTCTTGCAACGACTCAATCACTTTCTCACCAAAAACAATGGAGCCCAAACAAATTCAAAGGATGGTGGATGAAGCCCTCAATGCCAAGATGGAAGAAATCAAAGAGGCCCTAGCTGAGACCATGAAGAACCAGTTGACTGGAATCTTAGAGAACCATGCCGAGGCATCTGCTAGCACTAAGAAACCAAAGGACAAAGGGAAGACCAAAGTTAGTGAAGTGGTTTTTGATGATGAAAAGGTGATCATTGATGATGATGATGATTGGGCTCAATACTACCAAGATGTTCAAGAAAAGAGGAAAGAACCAAAGGTTGGTGAGAAAGCAATTATTGAAAAGACCGAGACATCCGATGTTGAAAAGATGATTGCTGATTTAGAAAAGAAATTTGAGAAGAAGTTAAAAACCGAAGAGATGTCTGAGATCGACAAACTATTTGAACAAGATGAAGAGGTCCCTTATAAATTCAAGATGCCTTCCTTTGCTAAGTACAATGGCACCAGAAATCCTCATCTTCATGTGAAGCAATACACCACTGCCATGCAGTCTGCCCAAGCTACTAAGGCTCAAACCCTAAGGTACTTTATGCTCTCATTGGATCCTGTTGTCCAAAATTGGTTCAATACCTTAGATGATGGAACACAAAAGAGTTGGGATCTACTTTACAAAGCCTTCATCCAATAATATGGATATAATGTTGAGCTAGAAGTTACCTTGATGGAAGTGGAGTCCATTAGGCAAAGGCCGAATGAGAATTTTGTGGACTATGTGAAAAGGTGGAGAAACAAGGCCACTTTACTCAAGAAGAGGCCCGATGAATCCGATCAAATAAGGATGATTGTGAGAGAGGTGTTGCCCAGTCTTCGTGAGAGGATGTCTCATACACTCATCCATGATTTCAAAGACCTTCTCCAAGCTGGTTTGCAAATTGAAGAATGGGAAAGGGAGAAAAGCCATTTTTCAATAAAAAGGAATGAGAAAGGGAGCTATCAACCTGGTAGCCAAAGCATGCAAAAGGTCGTCGGTGTTAATGCTACTAAACAAGGAACAAGGAGACAATTTTTGGAATTGGGAAAATCGATGTCTTGGGTTCTCAACAAGCTTCAAAGAAAAGGATTGCTACAACCCTTAAATCCTCGTCCTTTGCTTAACCCTCTCCCAACTAATTTTGACACCAAAGCATTTTGTCAATTTCACCAAATGCAAGGACATGACATGGATATATGTGTGAGGTTGAGACATGAGATTCAAAATCCAATTGATAATGGGAAGCTACCCGAGCCCAATAAGCCAAATACCAAAGACAACTCATTACCAAAATTCAATAGGGTACCACCACCGGCGACCTTCATGATTGGAGGAGGTTTGCATGAGGACTTTGTCATGTCTTCTTTTCAAGATGTGGATGAAAAAGCAACCAAAGAAGAAGAGGCATTTGTCAAAATTGAACAAGCTATGATGGGTGGAGAAGTAGCAATTTGTGTTGTCAACGGGTTTTGGGATTCAAGTGATAGTGATGATGATATTGTATCCAAGAAGGAGGAGTGGACTTGGTCCGAGCCCGAAGAAGATGAGGTGATGAATACTAGATCCGATAAGCCTTACGCAAGGCCACCACCTAAGGAGATAGAAACTAATAAGGGGAAGGAAGTTGAAGTAGAAGAAGATGATGCTGTGCTCAAGCAATTGAAAAGAACCAAAGCAAGTGTTAGCATTTGGGACTTGTTAGCTACTTCTAAAAAGCACCGAGAAACTATGGCCAAGGCCTTAGCTAGCATGCCAATTTCTACCTCCACAACACCGGAGGAGTTGATCAACTTCATAAAAATTGGGGAAGTAATGAAATGCGAAGAGGTCCAAGAAAAGAGTGAAGTTAGCATGGGAGCAGTTTCTTTTTCAGATGCGGACATACCAGAGGAGGGGAGAGACCACATCCACCCTCTCTTTATCAAAATAAAAGTCAAGGGGAAGAGGACTCCATGTGTAATGGTCGATGATGGGTCCGCTATAAATGTTTGTCCACTTAAGATATTGCCAAAGCTAGCCATGTCAACAAGAGATCTAAACCCAACCAAGGTGACAATTCGTGCTTATGATAACACTAAGAGGCATGCCAAAGGGACTTTCAAAGCAGCCGTCAAGGTTGGGCCAATTGAATCTATTGTTGAGTTTATTATTTTAGACATACCCATTACCTTTGCCTTACTCTTGGGGCGACCATGGTTTCATCCTCTTGGTGGAGTTCCTTCCACCCTTCATCAAAAGATCAATTTCCCCAACGGAAATGAGACAGTGGTCATTGATGTTGAAGATAATGAGATTGTTAATGCTCTAATGGTTGAGAGGCCTCTCAATGGTTTTCAAGTGGCTGCAATTTCTGATGATGAAGTAGTGGACTCTAAAGTTTTGAATATGATGAAGAACATGAACTACCTTCCCGAAGCTGGTCTTGGAAAGGGTAAGGCCAGTTTAACAAAGTTACTAGGTTTTAGAACTCAAACTTCCAAGAAAGGGTTGGGTTATGATGAAGACAACGATGTACAACCAAAGAAGAGCGAGAAGATGAGCTTCTCACCACTTGAAGAGATCTTTGTCAAAGCTCCAAATATGGGACCACTCCAAGGAAGGCCTAAGCCAATTATGTTCATGGGTAAGTTAATCCCAAGTTTTGAAATTTTTATAGATGTTGCTGACCTAGTGGAGCAAGTGAAGAAAGAGCTCACCCTATCAACCAATAAAGAAGCCAATCCAAAAGAGAAGAATGAAGCTGCCCTAAAAGCCGAGAAGACTCCGGAAGAGATTGCCGCCCTGGTTGAAGAAAAGTTTGAAGACATCCTGCTTTATGATTCTGAGAATAATGATTTTGATATTGATTTTAATTTGTCTGCTTTGTATGAGGATGATGCTATTTTCTTTTCCAAAATGAATGCAATAAAGTCTGATTTTGCTTACTTGTGTGATGTTTCTGCTGATGGTTGCATACATTCAAATAGCAGTTACATGAGCATCTTTAATATTAATTCTGTTAACACACAATCATTAAATTTGGGAACAACTGAAAATCCTAAAAACATTAGCAAAGCATCCGACCTTACTCCTGATGAGAGAGAGAGATTTGAAAAAATATTCAAAAAATATGAAGAAGTGTTTGCTTGGTCTTATGAAGATATGCCGGGGATAGATCAAGACATAGCCGAGCATCACATTCCTACTTACACTCACATAAAACCTATCAAACAAAAGCTTTGGCGATTAAGACCTGAGTGGGCTGAATTGGTTAAAGAAGAGGTCACTAAGCAAATACAAGTGAAGTTCCTTGAAGTGATAGAATACCCAGATTGGCTAGCCAAAATAGTACCTATGCCAAAGAAAGATGGGAGAATAAGGGTCTGCGTGGACTATAGAGATTTAAATAAGGCTTCCCATAAGGATGATTTTCCTTTACCTCATATAGATGTTCTCATTGATAGTGTAGCCTCTAGCGTGCTACACTCGTTTGTAGATGGATTTTTTGGATACAATCTAGTGTTAATGGCCCAAGAGGATAAAGCCAAAACTGCTTTCATTACTACATGGGGTATATTTTGTTATAGGGTGATGCCTTTCGGTTTAAAGAATGCTAGAGCAACCTACCAAAGGATGGCCACCACACTATTTCATGACATGATGCACAAAGAAGTTGAAGTATATGTTGATGATATGATGGTCAAATCGGACACAAGGGAGCAACACTTCCAGAACTTAGAGTTATTCTTCGATAGAGCTTTGAAATATAAGCTAAGATTAAACCCGAAGAAGTGTGTATTCGGTGTTACCTCAGGTAAATTGTTGGGATATGTGATTGGTCCGAATGGCATTGAGATTGATCCTGACAAAGTCAAAGCAATCAGGGATATGTCAGCCCCAAAGACGGAGAGAGAAGTACGGGGATTCATTAGTAAACTGCAGTACATTAGCAGATTTATAGCAAAGCTCACAACAATCTGTGAGCCTATCTTCAAGTTGCTTAGAAAGAATCAGCCGGTCGTGTGGAATGAAGAGTGTCAAAAGGCCTTTGATCAAATAAAAGAGTATTTGCTGAATCCACCTATTTTGAAACCACCTAAATCCGGTAAACCACTATTACTATACTTAGCAGTAGAAAAAGAGTCGATAGGAGCCATGCTAGCCCAAGCAGATGAGTCAGGGATTGAGCATGCCGTTTACTATTTGAGTAGAAAGCTCCTACCTTATGAAATTAAGTATAGTATCATTGAAAAGACCTGTATAGCTGTGGTTTGGTCTTCTAAGAAGTTGCGGCATTACTTTCAACCGTATAGTGTGCAAGCAATTTTCAGGTTGGATCTAATGAAGTACTTAAGGGAGACACCCTCTTTAATTGGGAAGTATGGTCGATGGTTGATAATATTAGAGGAATTTGAGATTGAGTATGTAACCATGAAAACAATCAAAGGTAGAGCAGTGGCAGAATTCCTGGCTCAACAACCATTACTAGAAAGTGAAGAGGTAATCTAGGAATTTCCAAATGAACATTTAGAAGCAATTGAAGTACAAGGGTGGAAAATGTATTTTGATGGAGCAGTAAACAGGAAAGGAGCAGGTTTAGGAGTTATACTAGAATCGCTCAAAGGGGAACTTATCCCTTTAGCCAAAAAGTTGAAATTTAGGGCAACCAATAATATGGTGGAGTATGAAGCTTGTATTTTCGGTTTGGAAACCCTAATGATTATGAAGGTGGATAAGGTGGAAGTTTATGGTGATTCATTGCTAGTTGTATCCCAAGTAAATGGAGAATGGGAGTTGAAAGAGGAAAAATTAAAACCATACCACCATTACTTGACCATGATGAAGAAGAACTTTAAGGAGTGCAGGTTTATACACATGTCAAGAGAATAAAATCAGATGGCAGATGCCCTGGCCATATTGGCTTCGGTATGGGAAAATCCTGCCAGCCTATTCCTTAAGCCTCTAATCTTGGCCAGTTCATCAACTCCTTGCTATGAATATGAAATAATCATGGAAATTGATACGGACCATGATGCGTGGTATGATACTATAAGGCAATTTTCGGAGGAAAGAGAATACCCGCCGGGGGCAACAAAGAAAGAGAGAAGAGCCATAAGGTGGTGGTCATTGCAATACATCACCTTCCATGGAGAGTTATATCGAAGATAGCCTAATGGAGTGCATTTGAGATGTTTAAGAAAGCCTGAAGTGGAGCGCATCATGTCAGAATACATGCGAGAAGTTGTGGTCCGCACATGAATGGTTTGTCCCTAGTTAAGAAGATTATTTGACAAGGTTACTATTGGTTGACCATGGAGAGAGACTGTATTGAGTTTGTCAAGAAGTGCCAACAATGTCAGATGTATAGTAACTTGAATCATATGCCTCCTGAAGAACTGCATTCAATGCCTTCACCCTGGCCATTTGCCACCTGGGGTATCGACATTATAGGAGAGATACATCCGACAGCTTCAAACGTGCACCGTTTTATTGTGGTAGCAGTAGATTATTTTTCAAAATGGGTCAAAGCCGAATCCTTCAACAAGCTGGGTGAAAGTCAAATGGCTAGGTTTATTGAAAAGAATCTCATCTGCAGATATAGGGTCCCACACAGTGTGATATCAAACAACGGGGTACAGTTTCAAGGAGCAGTTAAGGATTTATTCTCCAAGTACCAAATCCATCATCATCGATCCTTTCTGTTGTCCCAAGATGGCAACCAAGAGGGGGCATGAATTGGTTTCCTCAAGAAATAATGACAATTAAAAAACTCAACAAAATAGAAATGCGAAATTAAGAGATGGTTGAGTAATGGAAGAAAGAAAGAACACACAAGATTTATAGTGGTTCGGATTTACTTCAATCCTACATCCACTTCCTTAACAACTTGTTAAGGTTCCACTAATCTTTGAAGTTTTTACAAGCTCACTTCCAACTTTGGTGTTTTCACAAGTTCACACCTAACTTCACAAGTGTTTTTCTAAGGCTAACACTCAAGAACCTTTAAAGATTTTTTGAGGCTCTCTCTCACAACCCAAACAAGAGTTTTACAAGGCTTACTCTCACAACCCAAGTGTTTCCCAAGCTCACACTCAAACTTATACAATGGTGTTTTCAATGCTAACACCTAACATTCATTACAATTCAAATGTAAGTTTAAGTAAAAGAAAAGTTGTTGCTTGGCTATCAAATTCCTTTTTTTTTGCTTCACTTCTTCCTTCTTTTCTTGTAGAAGTACTGTATTTATAGCCAATGTGGTCTTACTAGCCGTTATTGATAGTGAGAATAAAGTCTTGGCAGTTTAGACCTTCTTTACTTAAACTGTCCGAGGCATTTCGCTGTCGTCCTTCATGCAAGGATGGTCGCGCTCATGCCTCACGCGGTCGTCCTTGGACAAGGGATGGTCGCTGCATTTAAAAATACTTCAACGGTCGAATTGTAGTGCTCTGCAGCAGGAATCTTGCCCATGCTATGATTGTCGGGACTGTCGCGCCTAGCAAAGGTGCGGTTGCCCTTTTTGAATATTGAAGTGGGTTTATAATGGTCATGCCACGTGTCATTCTCTGACAGGGCAGAAGAGATGTCCGCCAAAATATGAATGTCACGGTCGCCCTAGGTATCATCTCGCGGTCAAATTGAGATTCTCGCGTGGATCTTCTAGACGAACCTGAGGGCGCGAATACTACTGTCTCTTTAAGCAAATTCTTCTTGAATTGGTAGAGCAGTCACGACTCTATATGGGCGGTCGCTAAGGTGATAAGAGAGGCCGTATCATTCGCCATTCTTGTCACCGCAAACCTTACTGTGATTAGAATGATTTGAGTTCCTTGGTTAGTGGTCATCCATAAATTGGGACGGTCGCTCTTCTTTAGGCGCGGTCGCGACTGAGGTCGGGCTTCTGACCGCGAAACCTACTGTGATAAGGTTTCATCCTTTAATTGAATGGTGCGGTCGTACTCAGGTGTGGTGCGACCGCTAGAAGTGTTCTGTTCTACTTTATTTGAAGTAACCTAAGCCTGCAACAAGATTCTCCAAACACATGTTAAATGGATCATTCATTTGAGTTGTCAAGGATCAAAATAGAGATCATTTGTCTAACAATCTCCCCCATTTTGACTTTAACAATTCAAAGGGAATGATAAAAAATAATAAGTCTAAAATGCTCCCCCTTAACATATGCATGAATCATGGTTAAGCAATCATTGGTGCATTGATATTATTTGAGTATCTTGGTGCATTGAGTTATGGTTAAACAATCATTCCATTATGTATACTATTTTCTCCCCCATTGTCATAGGCAAAATAATCAAACAAACAAATAAAGCACAAAGATATTAAACAAAACAATTAAAGGATACTAAACATTATGTTTATTAAAGAATAGAGGAAAGTACAAAGGCAGAACAAATAAAGCAACAAACATATTAAGACATAAAATGAAAATGTAAACTTTTAAGACTAAATAGTTAAGCTATTCAGAGTCATCATCCTCTTCTATCTCTTCTTCTACTAAAGGAGCTTTTCCTTTATCTTGAGGAGCAAAAGAGGTAGAGCTAGTGCTAATGGACTCTTCTTCTTCAGGAAGGCTTTGGGTATGATCACTTATATCCCAATCTTCAAGATTGCATTGAGGCAAGTCCAGTTTGCCTTGCATATCATATAGATCATGATGCATGTGAGATATAAGGTCAATTCTCTTATTCAAGTGCTGTAATCTTTTGGAGACACTTTTCTTGAACTTAGAGAGTTTCCTGGAGAGAGATTTGATAGCATGGAGGATGAGTTGTGTAGAGGATGAGATAGTTTCTTGAGCAGCTTTTGATGAAGTAGCTTTTGGAGGTAATTCCACAGCAACTTCCATAGAGTCTCCCTCTTCCTCAATTGTATACATTGGCCTTTTCTTTTGTCTGTCCACAATTCCTTTCTTGCCAAAATAGTATACATATGTGCCTTCAATCTTCCTTACACATCCAGCATGTTCTAGATAATCAATTGTGATGGCACTAGAGGCAAGATTGAAAGGGTTTCTCAATGTAGCTAGATTCAGATTATTTAGAAGGTTCAGGTGCCTAGCTATTTGAGTAATTTGTGAGGATAAGAAGAAAGTTCCAGTTCTTGTAACTGCATGATGATAGAGGGTGTCAATCAAGAACTTGGTTGTGTTCATTTGGATGTTGTGGGTGAAAGCATATAAAAAGATGAGGTCTCTTTTGGTTACTTTTTCATTCCCATCTGCTCTTTGATGGATGGTGTAGGTGATAATCCTATGGAGCATCCAATGGGTGAGGGATTTGATGTGTCTAACTTTTGATTCTTTTTCAAAAGAAGTTTCCACAGAAATTTCTTGCCAGAATGCAGATAGAATTTGGTTTGAAAAGATTTGATCATTGTAAGAGGTTATACCATCAGCAGGAAAATCACAAATATTGCCAAAGTCTTCTAGGGTTAAGGCTTGGTATTGATCAAAGAGTTTAAACCTAACCCCATACCATCCTAGTGCAGAGTTAGCACTCTTTTCTATTTGGAAAGACATTAGAAATTCCTTGCTCAGACTGGAATAACCTACCTCCTCAGGAAATACAAACTTTCTCCATCCAAGGACATCTAGTAATCTCTCAATCTCGTCCTTGATATTTAGGGCAGAAAGCATCCCACCAAAAGGAGATTTGGTTCCCTCAACCTTCTTTCTCTTCAGCATGGCATACCTAACATCTTCCTCAGAAGTTTGGTGGTGAGGTTTGTGAATTTTCTCACCTCTTTTAGATTGTGGAGGAGATGGAGGATCAACTATTGGTTCTCTTATTGTGATTCCTGGAGCTCTCTTTGCTTGTCCTTTTATTTTGGAGGTTGTCTTCTTTTTGGGAGCCATTAGAATAGAAAAAACATAAGAGAACTGGAAAACAGAGGGTGATTGAGAAACAGATGATTTTGAGAAGATTTTCGAGATTCAGAGGGAAGTTTGTATGTTTTAATAACCAAAATATCCAAGAAATTGATGTAACATACTCTTAAATAGAAGAAATTAAGAAAATAGCCGTTTATGACTGTTGAAAGTTAAGAGTTGCGACCTGTCATACAGCCAACGGTTACAAAATTTCGAGCAGAGTGTACAGAGTGCGGTCGCAGATTTGGAAGGGTGCGATCGCGAAATGCGGTCTAGCTACCATTAGCACGATCAGTACGCTCGCGGGTGAAGAAACTGTCTGTAACGGTCGAAACTATTCAAATTAGTGCGGCCGCGCACAAATTTTCCCGACCGCGCACAGAGATTTTTTATTTGAATGAATCTGGCAGACGAGATAGCGATCGCTATGGACACTGGAGCGAATGCGACTGACTTAGAAATGAAAGATTCAAGGAAATATGGAAGATTTTTCTAATGTTTTAGGCAAAAAGAAGTTCATGCACATAGAAACTTTATTGATAGGCAATTAATTCAAAGTGTTTCCATCAATCATTCCTAAATTAAGTTTAATGAAGTTAAGTCTATCTTCATTCAAGGGTTTTGTAAAGATATCAGCAAGTTGATTTTGTGTATCTATAAATTCTAGGATTATATTCTGATTTTGTACATTTTCTCTCAAGAAATGATGTCTAATATCTATATGTTTGGCTCTTGAGTGTTCGATAGGATTTTTAGACAAATTGATAGCACTAGTGTTGTCACATTTATTGGAGATATTGTTAAACACTTTACCATAGTCAAGCAATTGTTGTTTCATCCATAATACTTGTGTGCAACAAAAACATGCTGCAACATATTCGGCTTCCGTTGTGGATAAAGCAACCGATGCTTGTTTCTTACTATGCCAAGAAACTAGACAATTACCAAGAAAGTGACATGCTCCTGTAGTGCTCTTCCTATCTAAAATACTACCAGCATAATCTGCATCTGAAAAGCCTATGATATGAAATGATGTGTTTTTAGGATACCAAAGTCCTAAATGCATTGTACCACTCAAATATTTCAAAATTCTCTTAGTGGCATTCAAGTGTGATTCTTTAGGATTAGTTTGAAATCTAGCACAAAGACATACACTATACATTATATCAGGTCTAGAAGCGGTTAAGTAAAGTAGTGATCCGATGATACCTCGATATTTCTTCTCATCTACTGCTTTACCATTTTCATCTTTACCTAATTTCAAGGATGTGCTTATAGGAGTTTTGCTAGTTTTGCAGCCATCCATTCCAAATTTCTTGATGAGTTCTTTCGTATATTTGGATTGGTTGATGAAGATCCCATCTTCACATTGCTTGACTTGCAGTCCAAGGAAGAACTTGAGTTCACCCATCATGCTCATTTCAAATTCCCTAGTCATACAAGAAGCAAATTCTTTGCGCAAGGCTTCATTAGTAGCTCCAAATATTATGTCATCCACATAAACTTGTACAATCAAAATGTTATGCTTATCCTTTTTTAACAAAGAGAGTTGTGTCTACTTTTCCTTTTGAAAAACCATTTTCAAGTAAATATGCACTAAGTTTATCATACCAAGCTCTTGGTGCTTGTTTCAATCCATATAAAGCTTTGGTAAGTTTGAAAACATGATCAGGAAATTTGTAGTTTTCAAAACCAGGAGGTTGTTCTACATAAACTTCTTCGCTTATAAGTCCGTTTAGAAATGCACTTTTAACATCCATTTGAAAAAGCTTAAAGTTCATGTGACATGCAAAAGCAAGTAATATTCTAATAGCTTCTAATCTGGCTACGGGGGCAAAGGTTTCATCATAGTCAATACCTTCTTCTTGATTATAGCCTTTGGCTACCAATCTTGCTTTATTTCTAATAATGTGACCATTTTCATCAAGCTTATTCCTATAGACCCATTTGCATCCTATTATAGAGTGATCTGTAGGTCTAGGAGTAAGTTGCCAAACATTATTTCTTTCAAGTTGATTAAGTTCATCTTGCATTGCAGTTATCCAATTTTCATCATTTAAAGCCTCCTCAACAGTCTTTGGCTCAATTTGAGAAACAAAAGCAAAATTAACATCTACATGATTAATTTTAGATCTAGTAATTACTCCCTTAGATGTTTCTCCAATGATGAGTTCCTTAGGATGGTCTTTCTTATATTGCCAATCCTTAGGAAGATCTTGAGTCTTTTCTTCAAGTTCATGCTGATTGATCTTTGGAGCATCAATAGATTCAAGAGGTTCAAGAGTACCTGCAGGGTCATTGAAAGTAATACCTTTCTTCTGATCATGATTAGATGATTCATCAAATACAACATGCATTGATTCTTCTATAACTAGAGTTTTCAAGTTAAATACTCTATATGCTTTGCTATATGATGAATATCCTAAGAATATGCCTTCATCTGATTTGGATGAAAATTTCCCAAGATTATCCTTGGTATTCAATATGAAGCATTTGCATCCGAATACTCTAAAATATCCAATTCTGGGTATTCTTCCATTCCATAGCTCATAAGAAGTTTTATTAGTTAAATGCCTTTTGTAAACACGATTTGCAATGTAACAAGCTGTATTAACGGCTTCTGCATAAAAATAAGATGGTAAATCATATTCATTGAGCATTGTTCTAGCCATTTTAATTAAAGTTCTATTTTTCCTTTCAACTACACCATTTTGCTGCGGAGTTCTAGGAGCAGAAAAATTATGTGAAATGCCAAGTTCATTGCAAAAGCCTTCAAAATTTTCATTCTCAAATTCTTTGCCATGATCACTTCTAATAGATGTGATCACATATCCTTTTTCATTTTGAACTCTTTTTTCAAACGTTTTGAAGTAATTAAAGGCTTCATTCTTTTGAGCTAAGAAATTAACCCATGTGAATCTAGAGTAATCATCAACAAGAACAAATGCATATGATTTGCCTTCTAAGCTTGTAACTCTATTTGGTCCAAACAAATCCAAATGAATGAGCTCTAAAGGTCTAGAGGTGCTTGTAACACTCTTTGTTTTAAATGAGCTTTTGTGTTGCTTACCATGTTGACAAGGTTCACAAATCCTGTCTTTATCATATTTTATTTTAGGTAGGCCAACAACTAAGTTTTCATTGCAGATATATTTCAATTGATCCATACCAGCATGTCCTAGTCTTCTATGCCATAACCATGCATCATTATTAGTAGACATTAAACATTTAAATGTATGATTTGAATGAATGTTGATATTATAAGTGTTGTTTGTTCTAGTACCCTTAAATATGATAATATCATTTGAATTCGTGATCTTGCATTCTTTGGAATCAAAATTGACAAAGTATGCTTTATCACAAAGTTGACTAACACTTAGCAAGTTATGTTTCAAACCATCAACAAGCCATACATCTTCTATTAAATCCTTACCAATTGAACCAATGGAGCCAACACCAAGAATTTTACCTTTAGCATTGTTTCTAAAAGTTACATTACCTCCATGTTTGTAGGTAATACTTGTAAAGAGTTTTGCATTTCCAGTCATATGCCTTGAGCATCCACTATCCACAAGCCATGTGCTTTCGTTGATAGTAGATTTTAGGCATACCTGCAAGGCAATAGTGATCATCTTCTTTTAGGTACCCACATGAAGTTGGGTCCTTGATGGTTAATAGTAAAAGTGCCTTCTAACTTGAGATGAGCCTTTCTTATATAACAAGAAAAATTTTTGTGACCAAATTTCATGCAATATGTGCATTGCCATGGTATTCTATACTTCTGCATTTTACTTTTTGTATTTAAAGTATCATGCATACAACTACAAGTATGTGATTCTTTTGTGCAGGTTTAGTGTATAAAAATGCATAATTATTTTTGGCTTTACTTCCTAGCAAACCATAAGAAGTTCCTTTGGTACTTTTAGACTTGGTACAAGCATCTTTGATATGAACATCAGAAATTTCAATTGTAGATGTTTTTACAAATGTTGGTTTACTTGGTGCAATGTTGGTTGAGCCATTGAATCCTAAACCATATTTTAAGGAAGGTGATATTTGGTTATTAATTAATGTATTTAATGCTTCCTTTCCTTTATGAAATCTGGAAATTGATTCTTTTAGTTCTTTTAGTTCATGCTTCAATGTTTCATTTTCTTTAATAACCTTTCCTAAGTCATGTGAGTTTTTATTTAACTCTCCTATCGTATTCATCAAGTGTTCATTTGAGGTTTTCAATTCTAAGGTAGAGTTCTTTAAGCATATAAAATCTTTTTCTAACTTAGAGTTTTTCTCTTTATAAAGCATCATTTCAGAAAAATATTTTTCTATTTTAAAGTTCATGTGCTCAATCAAATCACTATCATCTATATCATTATGTGCTACTAGATCAAAGGATTGAGTACTTACCTCATTGGAGTCATCTTCAATAGCCATGAGACACAGATTTGCAATTCCTTCTTCTTCTTCTTCTTCACTTGAAGAAGAGTCATCCCATGTGGCTTTGAGAGACTTTTTCTTTTCTTTATCCCATTTCTTTTTGTTCTTTAATTTGAAGCAATCTGATTTAATGTGACCAGTTTTTCCACATTCATAGCATTTTACCTCATTTTTCTTTTATTTATCTTTGAAGGAGAATTTTGGAAGTGCACCTTTGTTTGCTTGTAATCTTTTCTTCCTTTTCCATTCATTGATTCTTTTTTAGAACATTGCCATTTCATCTTCATCATCAGTACCTTCATTGCTTAAGTTCTCAGCTTCTTTGATTACTTTGAGTGCAATTGGTTTTCTCTTTTCTTTTTCACCTTGATCTTCTTCTTTTTCACTGTGTAGCTCAAATGTGAGTAGTTTACCAACTAGCTCGTCGGTTCTTAATGTGCTGAGATCATGAGCTTCTTCTATGGATGATACTTTTGATTCAAAGTTTTTTCTAGCTCTTAGGGCTCTCAAGATTTTACTGTTTACATCACCTTGATCATATACCTTGCCATACTTCTTTAGTTCATTGACAATAGCAAGCAAGCGATTTGTCATGTCGGTGACATTTTCATTTGGTTTCATCTTGAATAGCTCATACTCATGGACATGCATTTGTTTCTTGGTAAATCTCACTTGAGTCGTACCTTCATGGTAGTTTTTGAGTGTTTTCCAAATGCAATGTGCACAAGTTAAATGTTGAACTCTTCCACCTTCTTCTCTTGAAATGGAATTCATCAAGATGGAAGCGGCTCTATTGTTCTTGAATTGATCTTTGACATTGCTAGCTGACCATTGTGCTTTTGGAAGTGGAACTTGAATACCGTCAACTTCATAAGTGGGAGGTTTCCACTCACTTTCCACGAAATCCCATAGTTCAATCCCTTCACTGTCTAGAAACAAATACATTTTGTGTTTCCAGTATGAATAATCAGTTCCATCAAAGTAGGGTCTAAGAATGGTGTTAAGATTTCCATGAGAGTTTGATGACGAAGAAGTTTGCCATAGTGGATCAAATTTCACAATTAAGTTTAAGAAATCTCAGGCTCTGATACCAATTGTTGTCCCAAGATGGCAACCAAGAGGGGGCATGAATTGGTTTCCTCAAGAAATAATGACAATTAAAAAACTCAACAAAATAGAAATGCGGAATTAAGAGATGGTTGAGTAATGGAAGAAAGAAAGAACACACAAGATTTATAGTGGTTCGGATTTACTTCAATCCTACATCCACTTCCTTACCAACTTGTTAAGGTTCCACTAATCTTTGAAGTTTTTACAAGCTCACTTCCAACTTTGGTGTTTTCACAAGTTCACACCTAACTTCACAAGTGTTTTTCTAAGGCTAACACTCAAGAACCTTTAAAGAGTTTTTGAGTCTCACTCTCACAACCCAAACAAGAGTTTTACAAGGCTTACTCTCATAACCCAAGTGTTTCCCAAGCTCACACTCAAACTTATACAATGGTGTTTTCAATGCTAACACTTAACATTCATTACAATTCAAATGTAAGTTTAAGTAAAAGAAAATTTGTTGCTTGGCTATCAAATTCCTTTTTTTTTTGCTTCACTTCTTCCTTCTTTTCTTGTAGAAGTACTGTATTTATAGCCAATGTGGTATTACTAACTGTTATTGATAGTGAGAATAAAGTCTTGGCAGTTTAGACCTTCTTTACTTAAACTGTCCGAGGCATTTCGCGGTCGTCCTTCATGCAAGGATGGTCGCGCTCATGCCTCACGCGGTCGTCCTTGGACAAGGGACAGTCGCTGCATTTAAAAATACTTCAACGGTCGAATTTTAGTGCTCTGCAGCAGGAATCTTGCCCATGCTGTGATTGTCGGGACGGTCGCGCCTAGCAAAGGTGCGGTCGCCCTTTTTGAATATTGAAGTGGGTTTATAACGGTCATGTCACGTGTCATTCTCTGACAGGGCAGAAGAGATGTCCGCCAAAATATGAATGTCGCGGTCGCCCTAGGTATCATCTCGCGGTCGAATTGAAATTCTCGCATCGAACTACTGGACGCACCTGAGGACGCGAACACTACTGTCTCTTTAAGCAAATTCTTCTTGAATTGGTAGAGCGGTCGCGACTCTGTATGGGCGGTCGCTAAGGTGATAAGTGAGGCCGTATCATTCGCCGTTCTTGTCACCGCGAACCTTACTATGATTAGAATGATTTGAGTTCCTTGGTTAGCGGTCGTCCATAAATTGGGACGGTCGCTCTTCTTAAGGCGCGGTCGCGACTGAGGTTGGGCTTCTGACCGCGAAACCTACTGTGATAAGGTTTCATCCTTTAATTGAATGGTGCGGTCATATTCAGTTGTGGTGCGACCGCTAGAAGTGTTCTGTTCTGCTTTATTTGAAGTAACCTAAGCCTGCAACAAGATTCTCCAAACACTTGTTAAATGGATCATTCATTTGAGTTGTCAAGGATCAAAATAGAGATCATTTGTCTAACACTCTCCTTATAGACCAAAGGCTAATGGTGCAGTAGAGGCAACGAACAAGACAATTAAGCAAATTCTATCCAAGATGACTAAGACTTACAAGGACTAGTTGGAAATGCTTCCCTTTGCTTTATGGGGATATAGGACGAGTGTGCAAACACCTACTGGAATGACACTGTTCTCTTTGGTTTATAGGATGGAAGCGGTATTGCTAATTTAAATTGAGATCAAGTCGTTAAGAGTGGTCTTGGAAGCTGAATTGCCTGAAACGGAATGGGTAGCAAGTAGATACACTCAGTTAGCTCTACTAGAAGAGAGAAGGTTAAAGGCACTGTATCATCACCAACTGTATCAAAAGAAGATAGCTCGGGCCTACAATAGAAGGGTTAAAATTAGAAAATTCAGAGTTGGGGATTTGGTGTTGAAGCAATGTAAACCTAATTTATCTGATCCAAGAGGGAAGTTTAGACCTAGCTGGGAAGGGCCATATGTCGTGAAACAAGTCATGAGCAAAGGTGCATGAAGTTATCAGAAATGGATGGGAACAAATTTAGTGAGCCAGTAAACATTGACAGGTTGAAGAGGTTTTATGTATGATAAAAAAAAAAAAAAGAGGAGCTCACTAGGTTGAAAACCCAAAAAGGGTAGTCTAGGCAAAAGTTAGAGTAGTCCGCTAGTTCCAAAAACCTGAAAGGGCGGGCTAGGCAACAATTAGGGCTAAATGAGAGAAAATCGTCAATTAGAAAACCCGAAAGGGCTAATTGGCAACAGGAGTGATCTTGTGTATGCTGGCTTTATGTTTGGTTGTTCCCCAATTTAATAAAATAGAATTAATGTTCAAATTGTTCTATGTGCACTGTTATATGTATTTGACCAGATATGGATGAAATAAATAATCATAATTGCAAAAGGTGATGAAAATTATAAATGGAAAAGAAGCATCTTTTATTACTTTAGCTATTTTTCATCCTAACAATACACTTTCTGAATTGACAAATGTAAAATCTATGGCAGTCGATAAGTGTAATGTGCAGGCCAGCTTTGCCTCAGTCGATCCAAGTAGGCTTTAGTTAAGCAAGGCATGTCTAGGTCAGGAGCAAAGTCAGAATCACGAGGCTCAGCTCCATACTGACACCCAAGTCGGCGAGGATCATAGCATGTACCTTGACAAAGAGCAGCAAGGGGAACGTACATCAAGTATGTCCACATGGTGATATGAGAAATCTTCCACCAAGGTACCAACCAACGGATATTAACTTCAGAGCGTGAGTGGACTCAGTCAACCCAGTCAGCATATGAAGAAGCAGGATGGAGTAGCTTCCTAGCAGAATGATGATGTAACACCCCGATACTCCATATAAGTACTATACATACACCTGGTATACATACAGTAAGTATATAAAGTATAAGGATGTCACTTTTCGAAACATTTTTAAAACCTTTAACAGAGTTCAAACCACAATACATAAATTTAAAGAACAATTACAAAATTATTATACTTTTAATGATCTTACATATATATCATAATCTTATATTTATCCAAACTTCATTTATACATATAAATATACTCTTGTCAGAAATACATCAAAATTAAAAATTATACATGTATGCATCACCCTCTAGTTGGTCTCAACAAACTCTTACTCTTCTCGTGGCATAACGAAAGACTTCATATCTTCCACCTAGTCACCTGCGCGATTACACATCCGCGCTAAGCCCAAAAGCTTGGTAGTACAAATATAAAATATAAACATACATTATAGAAATTCTAACATATAATGAAATATCACTTTCATATACCATTAATATCTTATCATGTTTTTCTTTTTGAATTGTACCTTTCATATATCTCGACTAATTCTATTTATAATATACATATCATTATCACCAACCACAATCCATCATTAATACTCACAATCAATATATCAATATACACATTACGCATCATACTTCATAACATTGTTTTATTCACAATTCATCAATCATAATCCATCACTAACACTCACAATTAATATATCAATACACACATTACACAACATACTTCATAATAGTATATTACTCATAAATCACCAATCATGAATCACATTTCCAACAAAGTCAACCATAGATCTCACTTGTTTCAACATTTGTATATCATATTGACAACAAAGACAGACTCGGGCCCAAAAGACACTAATATGCCATTCGACTTTCAGAGTTAATGCTTTGGTTTTATTATCACATTATCATTATCATTAACCCAACTAGGCTTCAAGGATTTAGGTTCAACCAAGCTTCAAGGGGAACAAAGCATGCTAAGCATCAACCCAACTTGGCTTCAAGAACCAATCCAACCTAGCTTCAAGGGTTGTAACATCTCAATGAGGCTTCAAGGCCTTAGCCAGCCTAACTTCAAGAGATTGTTACTATTATTAGGCATGCCACCAACAACAAACTCTGAAAATGGAATAACACATTAGCTACACAATTCATTTATCAATTTCATTCTCAATTCTCATCATCAATTAGGCAAACATGCCTTATGTCTTTCAATTGAATCATCATAGCCAATCACAATGGCTTCACATCACATTTTAGTTATCATAGCCAATCACAATGGCTTCACATAATACATTTATCATCATAGCCAAACACAATGGCTTCACATAATACATTTATCATCATAGCCAAACACAATGGCTTCACATAATACATTTATCATCATAGCCAAACACAATGGCTTCACATCACATTTTATCTCAATTCATATTATACACTTCATCATTCAAGCATACATAATCAATTTCATTGCACATGTATCTTAAATTCATCGTCATCTAAACAACATGTCCCTCTATTTCATTTCAATCATTATTAAACATTTATCATAATAAATTGCATTGCACATACCTTTTTGGATGATCATTATAACTTTCACCTTCAAGAACTACTCCCATCAAGCTATACATAATCAATTACCTCATCATATCCTTCACATTTTACATATAGCATCATGGATATAACATTACAAAGTACATTATTCATATAACACATTACCATTCACAATATTCACAATGTATATAATACATAACCTTGTTCATTTAGTATCATATGCACCATCAAATGTAGGTTCAATCTCAATCATGTAATAAGAGCAAAAAAACCAAACACAGTAACCAACACACTCAAGGGACACGGCCAAGCTTGTGGCCGTGTCTCTCAACCAAAAGCCTCTCAACCAAAAACAACAGAAGCCAACATGGGCAAGGGACACGGCCGTGTCTCCTCCAAAAATCACCCAACACGGTCAAATTTCCATGGACTTGGCTGTGTCTCTCATGAATTGGCCGTGTCTCTCCTTGCTTTTGGTCGTGTCTCTCATGAATTGAAACCCTTTCATGTTCAAGTCCCCTTTGGTTGCACTCAATTACATTATACACAATTAAGCATAATTCAAATGAATGTAATCCATGTTCTAAACACATATTTCACATGTTTACCACAATATTCACCTTAATAACCCATCATCAACACATTTAACCTACCATCTTCAACCAAAACCAAACCACCACTAAATTAACTCACAATCAATTTCAACATTTAGAAACTCATCTCAAACATACCAAATCATAATATTATCAAATCACAACACACTTCAAACACATCTTCAAAATACCAAAGGAAAACAAGAGAGTACTTACCTTAGATGAAGAAATTTCACAAATCTCCAACCAAAACCTTTGATCCTTCCTTCAATTTGATTCTAGCATCAAGAACACCTCTCTTGCTCTCTCCTCTCTTGAATGGCCGGCACACAAAGGAGAAGAAAGAAAAATCAACAAGTCAAACTTCTTTTCTTCTTTAAATATCCACCAAGCAATTCTAACAAAGCAATTACCTAAATGCCCTCATCCAATTAACTTAACCTTTGTCACTTATATGCCCAATTAAGTAATTTCACATATCACACAAAAATATCCTCTTCCATTGACCATCCCTTTTGACTAATGTATATGTTATATATATAACAATATACCCAACATATACACTTTCTCTCTACACATTACTTTCCTTTTTAAACAATACATAAACATTCTCTTTTCAATTTCTTTTCTTATCAACATAACATATACACATAATTCAAACAAACAACAATTGTATCCAAACTTCTAGGGCACACATTGGGATATTACAGATGACGTGGCAAGTATCTGGCAAAATCCATGGAGGGAGTATTAAGTAAACAAAGACGCTCCTAAAGCCAAATCTGTGAAGAAAGAATTAAATTAAAAAAAAAAGAGTCCGCTAAGTCGAAAACCCGCAAGGGCAGCTTAGGAAAAAATTAGGACAGCTCGCTAGTTCCAAAAACCCGCATGGGCGGACTAGGCAAAAGTTAGAGCAATAAAAAGAAAAAAAGAAAACCTAAATTGAAAACCCAAAAGGGTAGTTTAGGTAATTACCTGAAGCAGCAATGGACTCCCAGTCAGTCTCTTTGACAATCCTGATTTAAATTGGTCTAATCCAACTAAGGTCTCGGCTAAGATCACAGGTACCGGCGACAAGCCTCCTTCCATTTGGTCCATAATATCCAATACTCATGGGTAAATATCACCGTCAGAAGAAACAAGCAAGAATTGGCCGAGCAAGCAAAGATAAAGCATGCGTCCCCATGCCTTAGTAGGAGGCAAATGAAAGAAACAAAAGTTAATCAAAGGAGCAAATAGAATTTTTTCACCTCTCATCAACTGAAGAACTTCGGGTTTTGGAATTTGAAATAACATTTGCATCTTCTGTTGAGTTTTGGAAATCAATGTGGGTAACACCATTTGTTGATTATTTGGATGTCCAAGGATGGCCTTAAATTCTTCAATCAAGGGACACATTTCAAAGCCATTAATTCTAAATACCCTAGAATCCGTATCCCACAAGGAAGCCACGACATGTAAGAAGGAATAGTCCAATTTGACATTTTGAAAATATTTTAAAACATCAAGCTTTGACCATGAAATTTGCTTCCAATGGATGGCATCCATATTCTTAAATAGAATTTTTATTTTCTTTAAATGGTGCTCGGTCATGGTTGATGAATAAAGGAGAACCAAAATTGCTAAAGGGAGTCTTCACGTTGAAAGAGAGAGATTTTTGGTTTATGAATTAAAATATGGCATGAAGGGTGATTTATATAGAGGGAACAAACCTTTTCCAAAAGTGAAATGGAAAAGAAGATGGGAAAGGATAAGACCATATGACATAAGGAAAGGAAGTGGCAATGAATTTCCTTTACCATATTGGATTTGGTTTAACAAAAGAAGTGGATGTAAATTAATGTACTGTAACAAAAAAAATAATAAAAAAAATTTGCAGTAACGTAAAAATAATAAAAAAAAAGAGTTACAGTAAAGAGGAAAATTGTATATTTTTCATTATTGTATAATGTTTTACAATTGCTACAATATTTACATATCACTAAGAGGGTGGTGGTAGGTCACCAAATAAAGACTTGAAAAAATTGTCGCCTGTTGGAGGAGGGGGCAAATTACTCATCCTGGGATCACCCGAAGAAGAATCACTAAAATCCCTATTGTCTTGGAGTTCCGATTTGTCATGGTCTTCATCAGAAGCAAACGAAAGGATCTCATGTTTATCAGTCTGGGGGCTTCTTGATGAAGAAGCGTCGGGATCCCTCATCCCCCGAAATCGGAAGTTACGGAAATTTTGTTCGGATTGATGATATAAACTTTCAAAATGAGAAGCCTGCTGACGACTTGCAGCCAACTCTTCTTGAAGTTTCTTATTTTGTTCTTCGAGCATCCGCTGTGAGCCAAGAAGGAAAAGGTAAGAGCATACATAATCATGCATACATATAGCATAAATTACCAGGAAATTAGGAACGTACCAGGTAATTCAAATCAATACCCTACGAAGTAAAGAATCTAAAAGAAGATATCAAATCAAGGGGGCATGGAGAGCCTATTTGGTTGTGGAAGCCCCAGTCGTTTTGCAAAAGAAGAAATGTGTGCTTATGCAAAGAACTAGACAAGAAAAACATCAATCAAAGCTGGCATGAATGAAAAAATCCTTGGGCGGGGCAAGGAGAGGATACGAGGTCCAATTAAAGATAGTTGAATTTTTGCAAAAAGGAAGAACAAAAGAATGAAACATTAGAACTCTCAAAAGAATGAAGATGCAAAAGACAAAAGATCAGTTCAGCTAAAAGAGCTGAAGCCAGGGTAAAGACCCGATCTCCGATGGATAAAGATCCATGTTGCAAGGGTGAAGACCCAATCTCCAAGGATGAAGATCCATTTGCAAGGGTGAAGAATCACAATGCATAGAACAGCCAGAGCAGTCAGACTTCTCAACTGATAAAAGGTTAGTCAAATTCATTCTCGGGTCCAAATACCCAATCTTGGGTCCAAGTACTCAAATTAAATCAAAATCAATTCAATCTCGGGTCCAAGTACCCAATCTCGAGTATCCAAATCAAGTTAGGATCGAGTATCCCAATATAATTTAGGGTCAAGTATCCAAATCAAGTTAGGATCGAGTATCCTAATCTAATTTAGGGTCGAGTATACCAATCAAATTTAGGATTGAGTATCCAAATCCAATTTAGGATTGAGTATCCAAATGAAGTTAGGATGGAGTATCCGAATCCAGTTTAGGATCGAGTATCCAAATCCAGATAGGATCGAGTATCCGAGTCTAGTTTAGGATCGAGTATCCAAATCTCTCGGGTCCAGAACCCAAATTTACCATTAGGTCCAAAACCTAGAATTATTTCTAAGTCCAGAACTTAGCTCGGGTCCAGAACCCAAATTTTCCTTAGGTCCAGAACCTAGAATCATCCATTGAGTCCAGACCTCGAACTGGGTCCAGAACCCAAATTTTCCTTAGATCCAGAACCTAGAATAATCCATTGAGTCTAGAACTCGAACCAGGTCCAGAACCCAAATTTTTCTTAGGTCCAGAACCTAGAACATCCTTGAGTCCAGAACTCGAACCGGGTCCAGAGCCCAAATTTTTCTTAGGTCCAGAGCCTAGAACATCCTTGAATCCAGAACTCGAACCGGGTCTAGAACCCAAATTTTCCTTAGGTCCAGAACCTAGAATCATCCATTGAGTCCAGAACCCAAATTTTTCTTAGGTCCAGAACCTAGATTCATTTTTGAGTCTAGAACTTAAACTGAGTCCAGAACCCAAAACCTCAACCATCTCAAAAATTAAGTCTTATTGATTTTCACTCTCTTTCACTAAAGTTTCAGATTTTTCAAGCAGAGGGCAAACTATAGACCCTTAATTTTTTACCCAATCCGGTCCAATATATTTTATTTAGTCCAAAATGATTTTTGTTGTTTAATTGGTCCAAACTAATTTTTGTTAAATAATTTTTTTCTTTAGTATCTAATTTTTATTAATAAAAAATAAAAATAAACAAATAAAAGTCAAAAAATAAAAATAAAAATAAAAATCAGAGTTAGAAAAATCGGCGACAAAAAAATCGTCATGCGGGCCCGTGTACATTTCGCCCGCAGGAATTTCCTGAGGGCAAAATGGCCCAAGCTATTTCGCCCGCAGATAAAATCTGCGGGTGAAATAGCTTTTCCATTTCGCTCGCAGGATTTTCCTGCAAGCGAAATGGTCGTCCGCAGGAATTTCCTGCGGGCGACGCCCACAGCCCGCCCACTGCCACAATTTTCTGCGGTAGATTTTTTTCGCCAGCGCATTTTTTCCTGTGGTAATTTTTTCGGCATCGCAATTTTTTCGACGCAAATTTTTCGAAACCTAATTCAATTAGGTTTCGGTTTCTTTTTTTTTATTAATATTACTTGTCATGACTAATTAGGAAAAAAATCATATCATACCACTATAAATAAGGACTAAAGGCAATGAAATTGGGGGGGGGGGGGTGAAAATCCAACATAAGCTTGAAAATTTGAAACCAAATCAGTGAAGGAAAAGGAGCAATTCAATTTCTTTTTTTTTTAGAATAGCAGGGACACGATTTAAGCAATTCAAAGGCAGCAACTGTCTTTGTTCTTGTTCATCCAAGAAGAATTATTTTTGGAGAATCAACAAAAGGAGGTATGTTAAATTCTTTTTGTTTTATTTTTTCACAGTAGCATAAACTATGAAATTTTGTTTTTTAAATAAAAAAAACCTTAGAACTTTAATTTAGTTTTTCCAAAGTTAAAAACACTAATACGTTACTTTATTTTCCAAAAAGACTTAAAATTGTTATTTTTACCTCTTCAAAATCTTAAAACCTTAATTAAACATATTTTCAACAAAAACCAATATTTGATTCTATTTCTTTCAAAATTTTAAACTAGGTTCTATTTCATTCAAAAAGCCTTAAAAGACATCTTTTCTATTTATAAAAACTTTAATCCATTTGTTTAAATTCATAAAAATTCATAAAATTATCAAATTGATTTCGAAATTCTAAAAGCTAATTCACCACCCGTGACCCTAATTTTAAATTCTAAAACCCTAATTCAACTTCTAAACCTAAAATAATAAACTCTAACTCCTTTAAAACCTTAAACCTTTATTTTTTTTTAAGCCCTAATCCTTTAAAACATTAAAAACCATAAAAACATAAATATTTTAAATTTACACAGTAGCTTGAAATTACCATTTAAAACCACAAAACAAAAGTATTTTAAAAGTGTCTAAAACCCTAGTTTCATGATTTCACCATTCAAATATTAATTTAGTTAATCAAAGAGTCTTACCAACCTTTTAAAATATAAAACCCTAATCTATTTTAATTCCATAAAAAGTCACAGTAGCTATAATTGGACTTTTATTTGCTTTATTCAATTCCATATTTGATTATGTTTTGATTTATTTTATATGCTTTAATTTATGTAAGTTCAATGCTTGGTTTATTTTATTTATCATGGATGGATGTTTACTTTTTATTGATATTTGGTACCTTTGATGAATGATTTATTTATTATGAATGGTTATTTACTTTTATCAATTTATTTAGATTTCCAAATGTTATAAGAGGTATGTTTCCACTTGGTGGGTACCTCATTTAAACATCATGTAATTTAAATCGCTTTTCTATTTTAGAACCTATGTAAAGGACATTTTTCTACCTTTCGGTGGGTGTCCTATTTAGGCATGTGATGTAAGGACATTTTTCCATCCTTGGATGGGTGTCCATTTATTTGTTTTGCTTGGACCTTGCTTTGATTTTAAGATATTGATGCTTTCTTTTAATTATTGTGTGTAATATGGATAATGTTGTTATATTTAAGAATTTTATAATATTAAGACCTGTAAAGGAGACCGGTTCCAATGAACCGGGCGTTGTGGGGGTGCTGGGTCATTTCTCACCTTCCCCACATGTACCCAACTTTCTGAACCCATTAGGGAGTTGAGGCTTCCTTAGGAATCAAGTCATCCACCCCTTTCTTTTTCTCAGCCCATCCCGGTGGCGACTCCATTTTCTTCGGACTTAGGTCCGTGTTCTCTAAGGCCCCGAGCCTAAACTGTGCCGAAGTCGCAAGAACCATTCCACCGGGAGTGGGGGCAAAAATCCCCGCTCATAGTATGTTTCCATTGTAGGCACCTAGTTTATTTAATTTGCTTCTTTTTTAATTTATATTTGGAGATTAATATAAGGGACATGTTTCCACTCTTTTGTGGGTGTCCTATCTTATTTCATTTGTATTATGGACATTTGAGCATTGTAAGGACATATTTTCATTATTGTATGGGTGCCCATTTTATTTGTTTTTTGATTTATTTATGATATGGTTTATTTTATTTTAATTGCCTATAACATGAATGATATAGTAATAATAATTTAAGAATTTAATAATATTTAAACCTAAAAAGGATGCCGGTTTCAATAAATCGGGCTTTATGGGGGTGCTAAATCACTTCTCACATTCCCCATGTGTACATAATTTTCTGAACCAAGTAGAAGTTAGGGATTTTTAAGGAATCAAATCATCCGCCTCTTCTATTTTTTTTTCCTGGTCCGTCCAGATGGCGACTCATATTCTCTAAGTTTAGGTATGTGTTATCTAAGGTCCAGAATCTAACAATGTCGAAGTCGCAATAATCATTCCATGGGGAGTGAGAGTAAAAATTCTCGCTCACAATACTTAATGTATATTTTTGAATAAGAATATAATAAAGAGACCATACTTTTTAATGAGATACATATTTCAGTTAGTGTTTTCCTAATCAAACTTATTATAGACACCACACTATTTAATGAGATATATATTTCAGTTAGTGCTTTCCTAAACTAATTATAGATTACTAATTGCTAGCTTTTTCATAGTATACATTTTAATAGCTATAAACTGATGTTTTATTTTTACTTTTTTTAATTCAATGAATAGATCTAACCGTTCAAACTGAAAAAAAAAATCAGTCTTTTAACTACTAAAATAAATATCCACCTATCGAAACTTGCATTTTATTTTATATTTAAAAAAATTGAGGCTTGAGAAGAAGAAAACTAAGAAATTACTGAAGGAGAAAGATGAGATGTTGAAGGTGAAAGAGGAGGAGCTTGAAACCAAGGGCAAAGAGTAGGAGAAGTTGCAAAAGAGTTGAAGAAGTTGCAGAAATTGAAGGAGTTGTATTATCCACCTATTACAACAGAGTTGCAGAAGTTGCCCAACATGGTTAGTTTTCTACTTTTTTATTTTATTTTCTTTGATGTGATAGGTTTAATTTTATTAATTTTTCTATTTGGCTACCAAGAAAAGAAAATAAAAGAGTTAGCTTTCAGATATTCATTTATTTTTTAAAATTTTCATGTTTTTTTTATTTGGTTGTTGATAAATCCCTGAAATGAGCAAAAAATGAAATTCCAAATAGATTAAACTCTGTGATTACTCTTATTTAAGTTTCAAAATTTTTTAGATTTCTAGGTTTTCTTCTGAGTTTAATGTAATTAGACTTTTCTTTTTAAATGGTGGTGAATATGGCTTCTTTTGCTCTGGTATAAGAAATGGATCGTACAAACTCCAAATATATGGCAAGGTTTTAAAATTTCCATGGTTTCTCATTGTAATGAAGAATTATGCTCTAAAAAAAATTTATCAGTTCATGAAACAATTAAACTGATACTTATTGTACTATTTTTGAATAAGAATATAATACAGACAACATACTATTTAATGAGAGATACATTTCAGTTAATGTTTTCCTGTTCAAACTAATTATAGATTATTAACTGGTAGCTTTTTTATAATATAAGTTTTAATAGCTATCAACTGAGGAGAAAACATTACTTTTATTTGCATTTTACTTTATATTTCAAAAGTTGAGGCTTAAGAATGAGAAAATTGAGAAATTACTGAAGGAGAAAGATGAGATGTTGAAGGTGAAAAAGAAGGAGCTTGAAACCAAGGGTAAAGAGAAGGACAAGTTACAAAAGTTGAAGAAGTTGTAGAAATTGACACAGTTTTAACCCAACTGTTAGTTTTAATTTCTTTTCATTATTTCATTTTTTTATGTGATAGATTTAATTTTGTTAATTTTTCTATTTGGTTACTGAGAAAAGAAAATAAAGAGATAAATTTCAGATATTTATTTATTTTTGAAAAAATTTTCACTTTTTTTTTAGCTGCCAATAAATCCCTAGGATGAGCAAAAAATGAAATTCCAAATAGCTTAAATTCTATGATACTCTTATTTAAGTTTCAAAATTTTTCTGCTTTCTACGTTTTCTTTTGGGTTTAATCTAATTTCTTTTTTAAATGGTCATGAATTTGGCTTCCTTTGCTCTGGTTCAAGAAACGGATGCTCCAACATCCAAATATATGGCAACATTTTAAAATGTCTATGGCTGCTTATGAAATAATTAAACTAATAATGTACTATTTTTGAACAATAATATAACATAAGCACCATACTATTTAGTGAGAGATATTTTGGTTAATGTTTTCCCAATCATACTGATTATAGATTACTAATTGCTAGCTTTTTCATAATATAGGTTTTAATAACTATAAATTGATGTTTATTTTTTTATTCAGTGAATTGATCTAACCTTTCAAACTAAAAAAAAAAAATTTAGTCTTTCAACTACCAAAACAAATACCCACCTATTAAAAATTTCATTTTATTTTATATTTCAGAAATTGAGGTTTGAGAAGGAGAAAACTAAGGAATTATTGAAGGAGAGACGTGAGATATTAAAGGTGAAGGAGGAGCTTGAAACTAAAGACAGAGCATGAGATGTTACAAAAGAGTTGAAGATCGAAACTGCAGAAATTGAAGGACTTTAAGCCTAACATAGTTTTTCTTTTTCCTTTATTCTATTTTATTTGCTATGATAGGTTTAATTTTCATTTTTTTTGTTTGGTAACTAATAATAGAAAATTAAAAGATAACTTTCAGATATTCATTTATCTTTAGAATTTTTTTTTTACTTTATTTTTGTTTAGTTGCTGATAAATCCCTATAATAAGCAAAAATTGAAATTTCAAATAGATTAAATCATCTGATAATCTTAAGTTTCAAAATTTTTCTGATTTCTAGGTTTTTTTTTTGTTTAATCTAATCAAACTTTCATTTTTTGTGAATTTGACTTCCTTTTTCTTTGATTTAAGAAATGGATCTTGCAAAGTCCAAATATATTGCAAGGTTTTAAAATTTCTAGCAAATGTTATCTATACAATATTTTAGCTTTTTCATGATATAAGTTCTAATCGTATTATCAGCTTATTTCTTATTCATGTGGAATCGTATTATCAATTTGATAATTGATATATTTTTGTTTGATATTTATAACTATACAAATTTTTTTAAAAAAAAACTATGAGAATCGATAAAAAAGCAGAATTGTATAAAAATTTAGACATAAAATTCTGAATTATTATTAATTCATTAGCATCAATTAATTGAAAGCAAAGGAAATATGTTTCTAGATTCTATAATATGGTACATATAACTAGCTATGAATCACGAATGCAAATATGTGACATAAATACGATATAATAAGAATAAATTGATATGATAATTTAAATAAGAATATGATATGAGTAAGATACATTTATATATGTTAAATTATAAAAATACAACAATTGAAAAATATTTAAATAAATTTATATTAGTTTATTTGAATATAAATATGATCTATAAAAATAAAAAATAAAATGGTGATAAAAAGAGAAATTTCATAATCAAAATTGATTATAATTATCTAGCTATAATAATCACCAATATATCATATAAATGAAGTTTTGTGACAAAATGCATTCTAAAATATCTTAAATTCTAAAATATTATATATAGTAATGAGCTCATGTTTTTTTAATTTAATTTTTTTATTAATTATATATCTCTTTGAATAATTTTTACCAAATAAGAATGTTCACTGCCCTTTGACAAAGATAATAAAAAATCAAAATTAACATAATTTGCTAAAGGTAAAATTAAGTTATTATTATATATTTATAATATTTATATTTTGTAGATAGTAATTTAATAATTTGGCTTTTATACTGCATAGTTTATAGAGCATCAAATCAAAATTTCTATCCTAATAGGATGAATTTCATTATCTTTTTTTGTGTTTTAGATAATTTTTTCAAAGACTTTTTAGTGAATTTTTTGGTTTATGCAATTTTAACAATATGTATCATAAATATTTTGAGAAAACTGTATTTGAAATTTAGTTTGCTTAAAACAATCTAAGAATATATTGCTTTTTGTGCAATAATATTTACAACTATTATAAAGAAATAGTTTTGAAAAAAGCAAAAAAATGCTAAGTAGGAATCTATAGTAGTAATGTAGAATGTCTCTGATGCAAGAGATAAACATGTCTTTTTAATGATTTTGAGGTGTGTATATGTCCATTTTATGTTCCTACACTTGATATTTATATTATTGATTAAAAAACTTTTAATCACTAACAATATTTTTGAAATAAAAATATAAAATATAATATAATATAATAAAGGTATTTAAAAGAAATTATGGCCATAAAATCTCATGTCGGTTACAAACAACCATAAACTCTATTTAAAACCAATAAAGTAACATTTAAAGACAAAATTAATGGCCATAAAACCTCATGTCAATTACAAACAGTCATAAACTCTATTTAAAATCAATAAAATAACATTTAAAGACACAATTAAGGTTTGAAACAGCTATTGCCCAATCTGAAAGGTGTTCCAACGAATTATGGGCTCAAATGGATTGAAATTTATAGTCTATGAGCAACCAAGTGGACTTTGATTGTTGTCTTCAAAGATGATGGCTTGAAAAAACCCAAATGGCCTCAAAAGGAGCTGTAATTTCAAATTGAACATGCCACCCCCACTAAGCCCATCTTCACTTGGGGCGTCTTCATCATCTTCACTAATAGAATCAAGACCAAGGCCCATGTCAAGGACATCTTGAAAGGCTAGGCTAGATGGACCTCTATCATTCTCCCCTTCTTGAAAAGTTTCTACTTGGGCAGAAGTTGACATAGTGTCTTCCTTGTATTTGGCTAAGTCGCTTACATTGAAGGTGTTGGAAATCTTGTAAGTTGGGGGTAGCTCAACTTTGTAAGCATTCTGATTTACCTTCTTTATGACCTTGTAAGGACCTTCGGCTTTGGGCATAAGTTTATTCTTTCTTTTAGAAGGGAATCGTTCCTTCCTCAAGTGAACCCACACTAGGTCACCTTCTTTGAACTACACAACAGGTTTCAGCTTGGCTTGCATCTTGTAGGCTTCATTTTTCTTCTCAATATGTGCTTTTGTTTTAACATGGAGTTTGAAAATTTCAGTAGCTCTATCCTCGGCCTTTAAGTTAGAGGGAATACTAGAATGTGCTTTGCTCAAGTCAAGAGGAACAAGTGGATTAGCTCCATAAACTAATTCAAAAGGAGTAAAATTTGTAGTCTTACTCTTTGAACTATTGTAAGCAAATTCAGCATGAGCCAACAAAGAATCCCAATTCTTCACTTTCCCCTTTAGCAAACTTCTCAAAATATTGCCCAAGCTTCGATTGACCGCCTTAGTTTGTCCATCTATTTGAGGATGAAAGGTTGTGCTAAACTTCAAGGTAGTCCCTAACCTTGCCTGTCTCCAAAAATGACTCAAAAACTTTACATCCCTATCACTCACTATACTCCTAGGAATCCATGGAGTTTTACAACATTTTCAAAGTACAAATTCAGAACATGAGATGCATCATTAGTTTTGTTACAAGCAATAAAATGAGCCATTTTTTAGAACCTATCTACTACAACCATAATGGAATCATGATTTTGTCTTGTTCTTGGCAAGCCAACAATGAAATCGTACTTACAACTTCCCATGGTGAGCTTGGAATCGACAAAGGCATGTATGGTTCGTGAGCTTGTGTAGTCATCTTGGATTGTTTACAAGTATTACAACCATCAATGAGTCTTGAAACCTCTTTCCACATCTTTGGCCAATAGAAATTCTTGCTTGCCAATTCATAGGTTTTGTCTCTTCCAAAGTGACCGGCTAGGCCTCCACCATGGACTTCCTTTACAATTGCTTCCCTTAAAGAGCTTTGAGGTAACCATCATGAATAGTGAAGTCCCTAAATGCACCATCTTTCCTAACTCTCTCCCAAATTTGACCGAAATCCCCATCACTCTTATACAAGGTCTTAATATCCTCAAATCCTATTACATGAGCATTCATGTTACTAAGAACCTCATATCTCCTAGACAATGCATCAACCACCTTATTGCTTGGACCATCCCTATACTTCATTACAAAATCAAAGGATTGCATGTATTCAATCCAAGATGCATGTCTCTTACTTAACTTAGCTTGACTTTGTATGTATTTGAGGGCTTGATGGTCAGTAAATAAGATGAAAGAATTAGCCAACAAATATTCACTCCAATGTCTTAGAGCACGAATTAAGGCATAGAACTCAAGATCATAGGCAGAATATTTTCTCCTACACTCATTCAACTTTTCACTAAAGAATGCAATAGGTTTGCCTTCTTGACTCAAAACAGCCCCTATCCCAACCCCACTAGCATCACACTCCAATTCAAAAGGTAAATTGAAATTAGGCAAGGCTAAAACAGGAGCTTTTGACATTGCGTTCTTTAAAGTGTTAAAAGCAAGGGTGGCTTGAGGTGTCCATTTAAACATCCCCTTTTTCATGCAGTATGTTATAGGACTTGTTATAGTACTAAAACCCCTAATGAATCTCCTATACAAAGAACAAAAACCATGAAAACTCCTTACTTGAAACAAATTATTTGGAATAGGCCAATCAACAATAGCCTTAACCTTTTCAGAATCCATACTTATCCCATCTTTAGATACAACATACCCCAAAAAACTAATGGTGCTATCACAAAAATCACATTTCTCTACATTAGCATACAATGATTCATGGTCCAAAACCTCAAAAACAAGTTTCAAATGGATATAATGCTCATTTAAACTAGTACTAAAGATCAGAATATCATCAAAGTATACCACCACAAATTTGTTGAGGAAAGGTTTAAGTACCTCATTCATCAGCCGCATAAAGGTGGAAGGTGAATTAGAGAGTCCCATTGGCATCACCAACCATTCATACAGCCCCACATTGGTCTTGAAGGTTGTTTTCCACTCATCACCTTCTCTAACACGAATTTGGTATAATCCATTTGCAAGATCAATTCTTGAGAAAACTGAAGCTCCATGCAATCGGTCAAGCATGTCATCAAGCCTTGGAATAGGAAACATGTACTTGATTGTTACCTTGTTAATAGCCCTTGAATCTATCACCATTCTCCACATGCCATTCCTTTTAGGAACAACAAAGGCTGCACAACACAAGGAAAAACACTTTCCCTTATAAAGCCTCTCTTTAACAATTCATCAACTTGCTTTTGCAATTCATCACTCTCTTTATGACTCATTCTATACAAGTGTTTATGAGGGATTTGAGCTCCCGGAACAAAATTGATCTCATGTTGTATTGTTCTTAGAGGAGGCAAACTGATAGGTAAAGTGTTTGGGAAAACTGTCTCAAACTTACTAATAAGAAATTGTACCTCATTTGGAATCACATGATTCTATTTGGGCTCATCCTCCACATCAATTGGAACAAAGCTAGGCAGCCTTTCCATGATCTCACTCTTCTCATCATTGGATAACAATCCAACCACTCCAACTTCTCTCTTCTTCTTTCGCTTCTCGGGCAGTAACAGTTTGAGCAAGATTGTATTACCTTCATGGAAAAAGGTGTAAGTTTTGGTTTTCCCTTGGTGTTACGCATCCTTATCATACAAACCAAGGCCTCCCAAGAAGCAAGTGACAAGCGGTCATTGGGATAACATGGCAGCTCACCTCATCCACATATTGCCCAATTGCAAAAGGAACTAGACACTTCTTAGTGATCTTAATTTCATGCTCAAAGTTCAGCCATGCCAACCTGTAAGGGTGTCAATTGACTCTATTTTCAGTCCCAACTTTACAACCATTTCATTCGATACAACATTTTCACATGCGCCACTATCGATAATAACTTCACATAATTTGTTTTTTGTCAAACATCTAGTGTGAAATAGGGATTTACTCCTCCAATCATCCTCACTCTTCTCAATATTCAGAATACACATCACCACTAAACATGTTTTATTAGTTTTTGTCATAAAATTGCCATTTATTTATTATGATAATTATTATTTTCTTCATGCATTTTGGTAGTTTTAATCTGTTTATTTAGTGATTTCATGTATTTTGGAAGTTTTGATTTATCCTAGTGTTTAGATCATTTTTGTACTAGTTTTTAGTATGATGTTTATGTGCTTTTTGTTAATGTTTCATTTGATTCTTGTTTAAAGTTTGTTTTAAGTGTTTGTTTTAGGTTAAAGTGCAACCCCCCCCCCCTTGGAAGATCAAAACAAAGAAAGAGGAGCATGAATCAAGCAAGACATGGCCAAGCCAAATCAAGCTTGGCCGTGTCACCTCAAGAAAATTTTTGGCAGATCATGACACGGGCAGGAGACACGGCCAAGCCACTGGCCGTGTCTCACCTAAAGGGCAAAACCAAAGAAACCAAGAAAGAAAGAAAATTTTGGCAAAAGCTGACACTGGCAGGTGACACGGCCAAGCCACTGGCCATGTCACATGACATGGCCACAAGCTTGGCCGTGTCACATCCTAAGCCAAGAACAAAGAAGAACCAAAGAAAAGACACAGAAGCTGACACACCCAGGAGACACGACCAAGCCACTGGCCGTGTCACATGGCACGGCCAGGAGCTTGGCTGTGTCACTCTCATCTTCAAAGAATAAAGAAGACCAAAGGAGAAATAGAAGATGACACACCCAGGTGACATGGCTAAGACAGTGGCCGTGTCACATGACACGGCCACACGCTTGGCCGTGTCACGCCATGAGACCAAAGAAAGAAAAGAAGTCGGATATTTAGCAAGGGATTTGTATAAATAGAAGAATTAAGGCAAGGGGGAGAGGACTTCTTCTTCTTCATCAGCCGTTCTACACACCACTTTCAGTTGTTCTCTATTTTTCTCTAGAAATTGGTTTCACTTTCATCCAAACACTGTAGATTAAATTAGTTCTAGCCATTACATTATTCTTTTAGCACAAATCTGAGCAAGAGATTCTTCAGAAGCAAAGGAAGATTGTAATTTGGTTTTGTTCTTAAACTCTATTTCTTAAGTTTCATTGAAATTTTGTTTATGAATACTCTGATGTCTAAATTGATTTCTTTGAATTTTAATGAGATGAATTTGTGTGATAGCATTACTATAAACTAATTTTGATCTAGTCTAGGGTTTTTATGGATCTACTATGATTGTATGAAATGGTTATTGCTCTTAACTGATTTATCTCTCTTATCCTTAATTGAATGGAATAATGTTAATATATAATTGATTGGCCACCAATTGTGTGTTTTAGGTATTTAGATGAAGGATTGAAAAATGAAGTCTAATACTGGAATAATTCAATTAGGGACTTAGGTGAATTAGAAATATAAACCTAAGGAAAAGATCACTTTGATTGTAATAAGATTAATTGAAAGAGGTTTGAATGCGAGAGCTTATTTCCTTGATTCGATTAATTAAGTTGTTTGAAATCTGATTTTTGAAATTAAATCAATTGAGAGGAATAGCCGTTCATACATATAAATTAATAGAGAAGTGCAAACCCTAGACTTTTCTATTAAGCGAATCAATATATCTGTTCAGTTTTATTTCATTGTTCTAAATTCAACTCGTTCTGTTTTTGATAGTTGTTAGCAATTTAATTTTATAAATCAAAAACTATTAATTGATAATTTGTTTATTATGACTTGATAAATAATTAGCTCATCTAGCTTCCTTGTGAGATGACCTTGAGGTGTTCACCGAAATACTACAGCAGCCTCGTATACTTGCGAGTGTAGCTTTAGTAGTGTTTATTAGAGCACAACAAGTTTTTGGAGCCGCTGCCGGGGAAGCGAATTGGCATAATTGTTTATCAGTCATATATATATTTTAAATTATTTTTCATTGTTTATATTTTATTTTATTTTTCTTTTGCTTTAAATAATTCCTTCTTTCAGAAATTTTGTTTATGCAAGGTAGGAGATCACTTGGAGGAGAGCTTTGTCCATTTATTTCAAAAATTCAAAGAGTTAAAAGGAGCAGAGAAGAGTTTGAATTGTATACCGGGTTTGATACAGAGGAGGAAATTTCTGATTTTGAGTCGGATACTGCACAATCTAACAATATGGGAGACGAAAGGCAAAGAACTATGAGGAATTTTGCCAGACCTGTCATTGAGAATGCCACCTCATGTATAAGATTGACAGATGCAGCAAGAAATTACGAGTTGAAGAATATCCATTACAACATGTTGCCATCTTTCTATGGAGTTCTGAATGAGGATCTGATGCAAGAAAGGATCCCTTGAAGCTAGCAAGTGGACCAATCACTAGGAGCAAGGCAAAGAGATATCAAGCTAGTATGGCTTTGCATATTCAAGAAGAGATTTCCAAAGAGCTTCAAGAATTATCATTTAAGAAGATGGAGATAGAGCTTAAAGAAGGCACACCAAAGCTGATTATGATGCTTAGTGTGGAAGCTAAAGGCTAGCTAAAATAGTGTGGGGCGTTTCTTATATTGAAGGGATTAGTTTGGTTGTTTCCATACTTTATATTTTCCTTAGTGGATTAGGATTACTTTATATTTTCCTTATTGGATTAGGATTACTTTATATTTTCCTTATTGGATTAGGATTACTTTATGTTTTCCTTATGCAATTAGGAATGTTTTTCCTTATGCAATTAGGAATGTTTTCCTTATGCAATTAGGAATGTTTTTCCTTATGCAATTAGGAATGTTTTCCTTATGCAATTAGGAATGTTTTAGTCTTAATTTTCCATATGCAATTAGGAATTTTGTAACCCTTATTTAAGGGCACTATTAGGCCAAATTTGACATACAACAATTAATAAAAAAATTTCGAATTCTTCTACAAGTTCTTCTTGTGAATTTTCGTGTGAGAGAGATTAGAGTGGATTCTTTAATTCTTTCTTTGCATCAAGAATTAGGTTTACTTATCAACAAGAGTTGTGGCGTTTTCCTTCTTCTTACCAACTAAATCCTTCAATCATAGTGAGTTCGCGTCTCTTTATAGGCGTTGGGTTCCTTAGGAGGTGATTATCAAGTTTCAAGGAGTTCTCTACCATTGTTATACGTTGGGTTTGCTGCCATCGTTGCTAAGGGTCCGCGTCATTTGGTATCAGAGCCTTGCTACAAGGTAATTTTTATCTACTTTGTCTTTCTTGGGTTTGTTAATTTAGGTCTTTTAAATTTCTGCGATTTAGGGTTCTTAGAGAGTCTAGTCTTTAATTTTTGAAAAAGAGTCATATATCAAAATTCAAAAAGTCTAAAGATTGTTCAAAGAGTAATTCGAAACCTAGGAAAAGGAGTCTGATTGAATTTTGAAACCTAAGCCTTGCATCTGAATTGGATTCGAAACCAAGATTAGGGTTCTTGAAAGAAAGCAAAAGCTAGAGTTTTTTGTTCAAGTTTGATTTCGATTTGATTTTGAGTGAATTTGTGGTTGCGAATTAAGTCCAGATTTCGAAAAGCTCTTGGGAGTAAATTAAGTCCCGAATCAAGGGGATAGTGAGAGGAAGCAAAAAAAAAAGAGTACAAAACCACCTCAACAAAAATTGTTTGATATTCTTGCTATTTGGGTGCTGAGGATCAGATCTAGGTAGGTGAGAAGTAATAAAATTTTTGGGCGAAAAATTCCACCTTTTGAGGGGCTTTTGAAATTCGAAAATCAGACCTTAATATTCATATTATTTGAGTGTTTTAGGTGGGAATTAGAGTCTAGAAGCTAGCGTTTTGGGTAGAATTGATTAGGTCCATAAAGCAACTTGCCAAGTGTGGGTTGTTTTTGATTCATTATATCCAAATTTGTCTTGTTTATTGTCTTCATTGTTTCTGATTTCTTTATCTAGCTTTTAATTCCATTACATTGCTAAGTATCATTTGCTTGTGTCGATACTTGGTTTTATATCGTGTAGTGCAAATTACCTTGCATTGCCTCTGGATACTTGTCTTGTTTTCTATCTAGTTCTAGGATTTAGGTTCTAGTTTCTTGAACGGCTTGACAATTGTTGGTTGGTGAGCTTGGTTCTGAAGTGCAATCAAGGAAGACAAGAAAAGTGAGGTAATTCTAAACACTTGAGTGAATTTCGATTATTACTAATCTTGTTTCTTTGAGTTTGTTTGTTTGTTAACATGGCTGGAAAAGGAGAAGAGACTAGCAAAGAAGGAGCTATGGCCGAAAGCTTGGCTAGGCTTAATGAGACTTTGGCAGCAATGCTTGGTCGAATGGAGATGATGGATACTAGATTGCAAGAGAATGCAGCACGACAAGCACAACAAATTCAGCAAGTGCAACAAGGGCAGCCAGCCGCACATCCAAATCGTATAATGCGAGCTAGAAGAGTGCTTAGGAGAGAAGGGCAAGGAAATCTTGAAGCCCTAGAAGCAGCCGAAAGGGTAGAAGATGAAGATGAAGGTGGAAATCAACCTACCACTGATGGTGACCTTACTTCCATCAAGATGAAGATTCCTTCCTTTGAAGGGAAGAACAATGCAGAAGAGTTCATAGAATGGGAGAGGAAAGTTGAGCAGATTTTTGAATGCCATAACTACACCAAAGAGAAGAAATCAATTTTGGCAGCCGTAGAGTTCAAAGGGTATGCTACCTTTTGGTGGGATCAAATGAAAGCTAATAGAAGAGGGAAAGGTATGAGGCCTATTCCTGAATGGTCAACCTTGAAAGAACTAATGAGAAGCCGATTTGTACCATCTCACTACATTCGGGATTTGTACAATCGACTAGTAAGACTAGTTCAAGGTGGAAGAAGTGTGGAAGAGTACCACAAAGAGATGGAGATGATCATGGCTAGGGCAAATATTGATGAAGATGAAGACAAGAAGATGTCACGATTTCTTGGGGGATTGAATTTGAACATAGCCAATGAATTGGAGATGTATGAATTCAACACAATGGAAGAGTTAGTTCAAAAGGCCATGAAGATAGAGAGAAGATTGAAGAATAAAGCTATTTCGAAAACTGGCTACTCTAAAGCTAGTGGAAATTTTTCAAACTTCAAGGGTTCAAGTTCGAGTGGAGGTTCCTATAAAGGGGATTACAAGGGTTCTTTCCAAAAGAATTCTTCCTACAAACCTAATTTCAAGAAGCCGAATGATGGGGATGCAAAAACAGCCAAGGAAACACCTTCTAGACCTACTCCAAGTAGGGAAATTAAATGCTACAAGTGTTTGGGAAGTGGACACATTGCCTCTCAATGTCCGAATAAAAGGGTGATGATTGCTACCCATGAAGGGGAAATTGAATCAGAATCTGAACATGAAGAAGAAGAGGAGGCCGAATGTGGTAATAGGGCCGAATATGATGAAGAGGCTTGGGAGAATCAAGTCTTGAATGCTGAACATGGAGAGATGCTTGTTACTAGAAGAGCCTTGAATATTCAAGTCAAGGAAGAAGGCTTGGATCAAAGGGAGAATCTTTTCCACTCTAGGTGTTTGGTGAATGGTAAGGTTTGTACACTTATCATTGATGATGGAAGTTGTACCAATGCTGCTAGTACTACAATGGTGGATAAATTGGGGTTAACTTGTTTTAAACATCCCAATCCTTACAAGTTGCAATGGTTCAATGACGCTGGGGAAGTAAAAGTGTTGAAGCAAGTCAAGGTACCATTCTCCATTGGGTGGTATAAAGATGAGGTTTTGTGTGATGTTGTGCCAATGCAAGCTGGACATTTGCTATTAGGAAGACCATGGCAGCATGATAGAAGGGCACAACATGATGGCTTTTCTAATAAGTATACCTTTACTTATGAAGGAAAGAAGGTTGTTCTAGCACCATTATCACCTCAAGAGGTGTATGAAGATCAAAAGAGGATGCTAGAGAGGGAGAAAGAAGTTTCAGCCAGCAAGAACCAAGGGGGTTCAAATTCGGCCAATGATGTTTCTTCAACACCCAAGGGTAATTCTAAGGGTAGGGAAATAGAAAATAATAAAGTGAATGAGTGCAGAAAGGGAAAAGAGGCCGAGAATCAAAAGAAAGTAAGAAAACAAATAAATGGCCCATTGGTGAGAGAAAATAAGCAAAGAGAAAAAGCAAAACATACTTTTTATGCAAGAGCAAGAGAGATAGATATAGGGCAGCCTGTACTCATTATTATGTATAAATAATCGTTACTTGCTGACAGTAAAGAATCTCTTGATTCTTTACCTTCTAGTTTTGTGTCTTTGTTGCAGGATTTTGAGGATGTGTTTCCTGAAGACCTTCCTAGTGGTTTGCCGCCATTAAGAGGGATTGAACATCAAATTGACTTCATACCCAGTTCTACAATTCCAAACCGGCCAGCATATAGGAGCAATCATATGGAGACAAAAGAGATGCAAAGACAAGTTGAAGAGCTTTTGGAGAAAGGCTTGGTTCGCGAAAGCCTTAGTCCTTGTGCCGTTCCAGTCTTATTAGTACCCAAGAAAGATGGTTCTTGGAGGATGTGTGTTGATTGTAGGGCTGTGAATAAGATTACTGTGAAGTATAGACATCCCATTCCTAGACTTGATGACATGTTGGACGAATTGCATAGGGCAAAATATTTCACAAAGATTGATCTTATGAGTGGTTATCATCAAATTCGTATGAAGCCTGGAGATGAATGGAAGACTGCCTTCAAAATGAAATATGGTTTGTATGAATGGTTAGTTATGCCTTTTGGTTTATCTAATGCACCTAGTACTTTCATGAGATTAATGAACCATGTTTTGAGAGCTTATTTAGGTAAGTTTGTGGTAGTTTACTTTGATGATATTCTGATTTATAGCAAAACTGAGGAAGAACATGTTGAACAAGTTAGGAAAATGTAACACCCCGATACTCTATATAAGTACTGTACATACACCTTGTATACATGCAGTAAGTATATAAAGTATAAGGATGTCACTTTTTGTTACAATTTAAAAACCTTTAACATAGCTCAAACCACAATACATTAATTTAAAGAACATTTACAAAATCGATATACTTTTAATGATCTTATAAATATACAATAATCTTATCTTTCTCAAAACATCATTTATACATATGAATACATTCTTGATAGAAATACATCATAATTAAATTATACATGTATGCATCACCCTCTAGTTGGTCTCGATAAACTTTTACTCTCCTCGTGGCATCACGAAAGATTTCATATCTTCCATCTAAACACCTGCGCGATCACACAACCGCGCTAAGCCCAAGAGCTTAGTAGTACAAATATAACATAAAATCATGCATTATAGAAATTCTAACATATAATGAAGTATCACTCTCATTTACCATTAGTTTCTCCTTTTTAAGTTGCACCTTTCATACATCATGACAAATTTCATATATATATATATTATATACATATCATTATCACCAATCACCGTTCATCACTAATACTCACAATCAACATATATCAATACACACATCACATATCATACTTCATAACATTACTTTGTTCACATCTTACCAATCATGAGTCACATTGCCAACAAAGTCAATCATAGATCTCATTACTCATTTATTTCAACATTTATATATCATATTAACAACAAAGACAGACTCGGGCCCAACAAACACTAATATGCTATTCGACTTTCAGAGTTAATGCTTTGGTTTAATTATCACATTCATCAATATCCCAACTATGCTTCAAGGATTAAGTTCAACCAAGCTTCAAGGGGAACAAAGCATGCTAAGTATCAACCCAACTTGGCTTCAAGAACTAATCCAACCTAGCTTCAAGGGTTGTAACATCTCAATTAGGCTTCAAGGACTAGACCCAACCAAGCTTCAAGGGGAGTAAAACATGTTAAACTTCAACCCAACTTGGCTTCAAGGATCAAGCCCAACCTAACTTCAAGAGATTGTTACCATTAGGCATGCCACCAACAACAAAACTCTGAAAATGAATAACACATTAGATACACAATTCATTGATTATTTCATCATCAATATCATTTTCAATTCTCATCATTATTTAAGCAAACATGCCTTATTTCTTTCAATTGAATCATCATATTTGAGTTATCATAGCCAATCACAATGGCTTCACATCACATTTCAATCCACATTATAGCAATTCATCTTTTACATACACAATCATTTATCTCATCATATCCTTTACATGTCATATTCCATCATTGATATATACAACATCAATTACATTAACTAGGCAAACATGTCATTATTCGATTATATCATTTAGACATGCTTCAATCATATTATTCACATCATTATAAATTGCATTGTACATACCTTTTTGGATGATCCTCATCTCTTTCACCCTCAAGAGTTACTCCCACCAAGCTATCTATAATCAATTACTTCATCCTCTTCTTCACATTTTACACATAACATCATTGATGTAACATTACAATGTACATTATTCATATAACACATTGACATTCACAAGATTCACAATGCATAATACATAACCTTGTTCATATAGTATCATATGTATTATCAAATGTATATACCATTTCATCAAAGCAAGAAGAGCAAAGAAAAGTCACAGTAGCCAACACACTCAAGGGACACGGCCAAGCTTGTGGCCGTGTCTCTCAATTCCAATTCAAGCAGAAGCAGACACGGGCAGGGGACACGGCCGTGTCTCTCATCCAAAATCAGGCAGTAGCAAACATGGGCAAGGGACACGGCCAAGCTTGTGACCGTGTCTCTCCAAAACTCATCCAACACGGCCAAAATTTCTTAGACTTGGCCGTGTCTCTCAAAAACATTAAGTCTTGGCCGTGTTCCTTTCTTATTTTGGCCGTGTCTCACATAAACAAAACCCTAAATGTGGCCAAACCTCTTTCAATTGCATTTAAACACATTATACACAACACAACCTCATTCAAATGCATATAAACCATGTCATTAACACTTATTTAACATGTTAATCACAATATTGCACATTAACAACACATTGAATCATTTACCATTTCAAAACCCTAAAACCATCATCACTCTTGATCTTTCCCTATCCAAATCCACTTAACTTACCATCTTCACAACAAAACCAACACCAATTCAATCCTTTAGCTTATAATCAATTTCAATACTTGTAAACACATATATATAACATCCCAAATCATAAAATCAATCCATCACAACCTATCTCAAACACCACTTCAAACATTAACAAGGGAAAACAAGTAAGTACTTACTTATTTTGAAGAAATTTCACAAATCTCCAACTTGATCCTTTGCTTCATCCTTCAATTTGATGATAACCCTTTAAACAACTCTCTCACTCTTCTTTTCTTTAGATAGCCGGCCACACCATCGAGAAGAGAAGAAGAAAAGATGATGAAGAAATCACAAAGTCAACACTCATTAAATACTCATCCAAAAGAAAATTACTATAATACCCTCATACACATTTTAATTCCTTTTATCATCTCTTGCCCACTTTGGTAATTTCACACTTAACACTTAAAATATCTTCTTCCCTTGACTAAGCACTTTGACCAATTTATATGTTATATATATGACCATAAACACAACATATACATTCCCTTAACACCACCATTTCTTTTGCAAAAATATATATACATTTAATTCAATTCAAACACAATTACATCAATACTTCTAGGGCACATATGGGGATATTACAAAAAATGCTTGAAATCCTTAGGGAGCAAAACCTTTATGCTAAGCTTAAGAAGTGTTCTTTTTGTCTAGATAGGGTTGTTTTTCTTGGTTTTGTTGTAAGTATGCAGGGAATTGAAGTTGATCAAGAGAAGGTGGAAGCTATCCAAGAGTGGCCGAATCCTTCAAGTGTGACAGAAGTGAGGAGTTTTCACGGATTGGCAAGCTTCTATAGGAGATTTGTCCCTAATTTCTCTACATTGGCAGCCCCCTTGACTAGCATAATCAAGAAAGAAGTGGGATTCGTTTGGGGCAAGGAGCAACAAGAAGCATTTGATGCTTTAAAAGAGAAGCTTTCTACTACACCCGTTTTAGCTTTACCTAACTTTGATTCTACTTTTGAAATTGAATGTGATGCTTCTGGTGTAGGTATTGGAGCTGTTTTGATGCAAGAGAAGAAGCCCATTGCATACTTTAGTGAAAAGCTTAATGGAGCAAAGCTGAATTATTCAACTTATGACAAAGAGCTATATGCTTTGGTGAGAGCATTGGAAGTATGGGAGCATTATTTGCTGCCCAAGGAATTCGTGATCCATTCAGACCATGAATCATTGAAGCATTTGAGAGGGCAAGGCAAGTTGAATAAAAGACATGCAAAATGGGTTATGAAGATTGAGAAGTTTCCTTATGTGATCAAATACAAGCAAGGTAAAGACAATGTAGTGGCAGATGCACTTTCAAGGAGGTACGCTTTACTTAATGTTTTGAGTACTAAATTGCTTGGATTTGAATGTATAAAGGACTTATATGTTGGTGATTCTGATTTTGGCAATGTTTATGATGCTTGTGAGCATGGTGCTTTTAATTCTTTCTATAGACATGATGGATTTTTGTTTAAAGGTTCGAAATTATGCATGCCTAGATGTTCTATGAGAGATTTGCTAGTATTAGAATCACATTGTGGGGGTTTAATGGGGCATTTTGGAGTTGATAAGACTTTAGACATGCTAAATGAACACTTTTATTGGCCGAATATGAAAAGGGATGTAATTCGGATTTGTAAGGCTTGTTTGGCTTGTAAGCAGGCTAAGTCTAAGTCTATGCCTCATGGTTTGTATATGTCATTACCCGTTCCTAGTTCTCCTTGGATGGACATTAGTATGGACTTTGTTTTAGGATTACCAAGGACTAAGAGGGGGAGAGATAGCATATTTGTGGTTGTTGATAGGTTTAGTAAGATGGCACACTTTATCCCATGTCATAAGAGTGATGATGCTAGTTTAGTGGTCGAACTCTTCTTTAGGGAGGTGGTTCGAATTCATGGGATACCAAAATCCATAGTTTCTGATAGAGACACCAAGTTTTTATCTCACTTTTGGCGTGTGCTTTGGGGAAAGTTAGGTACCAAGTTGTTATTTTCCACCACTTGTCATCCTCAAACGGATGGACAAACAGAAGTAGTAAACAGAACTTTAGGTACCATGTTGAGAGCTTTAGTGGGTAAAAGTTTGAGTTCTTGGGAAGATTGTTTGCCATTTATTGAGTTTTCTTATAATCGTGCTATTCATTCTTCTACAGGATATTCACCTTTTGAGCTTGTTTATGGTTTTAACCCACTAACAGTTTTGGATCTTGTTTCTTTACCTTCTCATGAGCTTGTTAGTTTAGATGGTGAGAAGAAAGCTAAATTGGTGAAAGAGATGCATGAGAAAGCAAGGGCAAATATTGAGAAAAGGAACAAGAGATATGATGATTCTGTAAATAGAGGGAGACGTGAGATGAAGTTTCAAGTAGGAGATTGGGTTTGGGTACATTTTCGAAAAGAGAGGTTTCCTAACCAAAGGAAGAACAAGTTGCAAGCAAGGGGAGATGGCCCATTCCAAGTGCTGGAGAAGATTAATGACAATGCCTAGAAGATCGACTTACCAGGTACGTATAATGTTAGTGCTACTTTCAATGTAAGTGATCTTTCTCCTTTTGATGATGCAGATTTGAGGACAAATATTTTTGAAGAGGGGGAGAATGATGCAAGAAAGGATCCCTTGAAGCTAGCAAGTGGACCAATCACTAGGAGCAAGGCAAAGAAATATCAAGCTAGTATGGCTTTGCATATTCAAGAAGAGATTTCCAAAGAGCTTCAAGAATTATCATTTAAGAAGATGGAGATAGAGCTTAAAGAAGGCACACCAAAGCTGATTATGATGCTTAGTGTGGAAGCTAAAGGCTAGCTAAAGAAAGGTCCATGGGGGTTCATATAAAGCCTTGGGAAGTAATTTAAGGCCCATGGACAGCCCAAATAGTGTGGGGCGTTTCTTATATTGAAGGGATTAGTTTGGTTGTTTCCATACTTTATATTTTCCTTAGTGGATTAGGATTACTTTATATTTTCCTTATTGGATTAGGATTACTTTATATTTTCCTTATTGGATTAGGACTACTTTATGTTTTCCTTATGCAATTAGGAATGTTTTTCCTTATGCAATTAGGAATGTTTTCCTTATGCAATTAGGAATGTTTTAGTCTTAATTTTCCATATGCAATTAGGAATTTTGTAACCCTTATTTAAGGGCACTATTAGGCCAAATTTGACATACAACAATTAATAAAAAATTTTTGAATTCTTCTACAAGTTCTTCTTGTGAATTTTCGTGTGAGAGAGATTAGAGTGGATTCTTTAATTCTTTCTTTGCATCAAGAATTAGGTTTACTTATCAACAAGAGTTGTGGCGTTTTCCTTCTTCTTACCAACTAAATCCTTCAATCATAGTGAGTTCGCGTCTCTTTATAGGCGTTGGGTTCCTTAGGAGGTGATTATCAAGTTTCAAGGAGTTCTCTACCATTGTTATACGTTGGGTTTGCTGCCATCGTTGCTAAGGGTCCGCGTCAGGATCCTTTGAATTTTATCCGGGATTTCTACTCCACCCTCAACACATTTCCATTGGGAGGACTAACAGAAGACCAGTTGAGGATGAGGTATTTTTCGTACACATTAAAGGATAGGGCAAAAAGCTGGCTTATGATGTTGCCTGAAAATTCTTTGACAACATGGGAGCAAGTGTATAACAAGTTTATGGGCAAATTTTACTCACATCAGAAGACAGCTGAATTAAGAGGAAAAGTAGCTACATTTGTTCAATTTGATGGAGAACCATTTCATGATGCTTGGGACAGGTTTAAGATGTTGTTAATCCAGTATCCACACCATCATTACCCACTTCAACTGCTGAATCAGTTTTTCTACGATGGTCTAACCCAGCAATTTCAGAATACTGTTAATAATGCAGCTGGGGGAGCTATGAAAGAGAATACAGCAGAAGAGACTTATGAAATCTTTGAAATGTTGGGAGCTAATTCCCAATAGAAAAGTGTAAGAGGAAGAAGTAAAGGGGTAAATCAAGTGGAAGCCAACAGTGAGATAATCAATCAGATAGCTGAATTGACAAGACAAGTGTAGATGCTGAATATAAAGAACAATGCTTTTTCATCCACTCAAGAAGTGTGTGGAATTAGTGAAACTTTTGGGCATGGAGCAAATATATGCCCCTCTGCATATGAGTCTTATGGAAATGAGGCTGAGCAAGTTAACGCTATGGAGGGATATCAACCAAGAGCCCGGAATGATCCTTTCTCAAAAACTTACAATCTTGGTTTGCGGAATCATCCAAACTTTTCATGGGCAACAAATAATTCTCAGCAGCCTTTCCATTTGCTCCAAAGACAAAATCAACCGCCAGGGCAATCTTCAAATTAAGGGCAGTTTAAGAGAGAAAGTTTGGAGGATAGTTTATATGCTTTTATCCAAGTCAGTACCAAGAATCAAGAGATGAATAATAAAATATTGGATTCATTGGAAGCATCTTTCAAGAAAGTGGAGACCCAAGTGGGACAACTTGCACAACAGATACAGATTCAGCAGAAAGAAAATTTTTTGAGTCAACTTGAGCAAGCACAAGTAGTGAATGTTCTTAGAAGTGGCAAGGTAATAAATAAAGATGTTGAAAATAATTCTGTAAATGCAGGTAATAAAGAAAACGACAAAGAAAGAGAACCAGAGGATAAGGGTGATGGAGAAAAATCAATGGAGCAATCTCCTTCAGCAGATTTACACAAGGCAAGTAATCCTTACCGGCCACCTATACCATTCCCCAGCAGATTGAAGAATGATAAACAAGATAAGAAATTTTCAGACATCTTCAACATGTTGTCTAAGGTAAGTATTAACTTACCTTTACTCGAAGCAATAAAGAATATGCCGGGTTATGCTAAATTCTTCAAGGAATTGAACACCAAGAAAAAGAGGTATGAGCCAAATGAAAAGGTGATAGTATCAGAGGTAGCTAGTGCTGTTTTGCAACATAAACTACCTCCAAAGCTAAAGAATCCTGGCAGTTTCATAATTAAAATTGCTATGGGTAATGGAAAGGGGACTAATGGCATGTGTGATTTAGGAGCCAGTGTTTATTTGATGCCTTATTCTGTGTATCATAAATTAGAACTTGGGGAACTTAAACCTACTAAGATGGTCTTGCAATTAGCTGACAGATCTCTTAGATTCCCGAAAGGAATTATAGAAGATGTGTTAATTAAAGTTGGTGGGTTGATAGTGCCCGTGGACTTTATAGTCCTTGACATGGAAGGAGATAACCCTACACCATCCGCACACACTATTCTATTGGGTAGGCCTTTTATGGCTACGACCAACACCTTGATTGATGTTAAAAATGGTAAATTATCAATGACTGTCTTTGGACAAATGGTTGAATTTTCTATTTTTTAACACGTCTCCTATTCCTACAACTGCATTATATGAGGATTGCTCTTTAATTGATTGTATTGACGCAGCTGTTTCAGATGTTTTCTTGCAAACAAGTTCTTCGGATAAATTGGAGCTGGCACTGACCTTAGATCATGGCTTGGATATTTTTGACTCAAAAATAGCCAGTTGTCTTGATATATTAGAAAGTGCTGAAATAGAGGAATTTAAAGAGGAACCATCATTTGAGCTCCCCTCCATCCAAAAAGAAGAGAATAATCCTTCACTTGAGTTAGAGCTAAAAGAGTTGCCTAAAAATCTGAAATATGTGTTTTTAGGATATTACAACACCTTACCTGTGATAATTTCTAGCAAACTTAGTGAAATGGAAGAGATGAGGTTGGTGAGTGAATTAAAAAGATTGAAAAGAGCTAGAGGATGGGGGTTGAGTGATATCAAAGGTATTAGCCCTTCAATATGCATGCATAGAATTATTTTAGAAGAGGGAGCTAAACCTGTGAGAGAGACCCAAAGGCGCCTTAACCCAAACATGAGTGAAGTGGTTAAGAAGGAAGTGCTTAAATTTCTTGATGAAGGAGTGATATACCCGATAGCCGATAGTGAGTGGGTTAGCCTAGTACATGTAGTACCTAAGAAATCAGGAATCACTGTAGTAAAAAATGAAAGGAAGGAATTGGTTCCTACTATGACTACCACTGGGTGGAGGATGTGTATAGACTATAGAAAGTTAAATAATGCCACAAAGAAAGATCATTTCCCTCTTCCTTTTATTAATCAGATGCTGGATAAACTTTCTGAACACTCACATTATTGCTTTTTGGATGGACTTTCATGTTATTATCAGGTGGCGATAGCACCATAGGATCAATCCAAGACCACTTTTACTTGCCCTTTTGGGACTTATGCATTTCAGCGTATGCCCTTTATCTTGTGCAATGCGCCTGCAAATTTTCAGAGATGCATGATGTCTATTTTCACGGACATGATAGATGACTTTATTGAGGTATTTATGGATGATTTTTTTTGTTTTTGGTGACTCTTTTGATAATTGCCTCAGTAAACTTGTTCTTGTGCTTGAAAGATGCATTGAATGTAATCTCACTTTGAGTTGGAAAAAGAGTCATTTCATGGTCACTCATGGCATTGTGTTAGGCCATATTGTGTCAAGTAAAGGGATTGAGGTGGATAAAGCTAAGGTAGAGTTGATTGCTAAGTTACCCCCACCTACCTCTGTTAAGGGAATAAGAAGCTTTCTAAGGCATGCAGGTTTTTACCGGAGGTTTATTAAAGATTTTTCTAAAATAAGCCAACCATTATGTCATTTGCTTGGGAAAGATGTTCCATTTGAATTTACTGCACAATGCATGCAAGCTTTCAATTCCCTTAAGGAAAAATTGACCAGTGCACCGGTAATTGTAGCTCTTGTTTGGTCTTTACCTTTTGAAATTATGTGTGATACATCCAACCATGCAGTAGGAGCTGTCCTTGGGCAAAGGGTTGAGAAATTCTTGAGAGTGATTTATTATGCTAGCTTGACCCTAAGTAACACATAAGTTAATTACACAACAATTGAAAAAGAAATGCTAGCTATTGTTTTTGTCTTAGATAAGTTTTGAGCATATTTGATTGGGTCTAAAATTATTGTGCATTCAGATCACGATGCTTTAAAATATCTTTTAGCCAAACAACATGCTAAACCTCATTTAATTAGATGGGTGCTATTATTGCAAGAATTTGATTTTCAAATCAAGGATACTAAGGGAAGTGAAAATGTTGTAGCTGATCATTTATCTAGGTTACCTTTCTTTGGTGAAAATCTTGCATCTGATAGCATTCATAGAAATCTAGAAGCATTTCCTGATGAGCAGTTGTCTGCGGTAATGAATTCACCTTGGTTTGCGGATATTGCTAACTATCTTGCTTTTGGTATTTTGCGTTCTGACATGTCATTTCAGGAAAAGAAAAGGTTTTTGCACATGAGTAGATTCTATTTTTGGGATGAACCTTACCTATTCCAGATATGCAAAGATGAAATAGTTCGTAGGTGTGTATCTAAGGAAGAACAACTGAATGTTCTTCAATTTGTCATGACCTTCACTACAGTGGTCATTTTGGAGGGAGAAAGACTGCAGAAAAAGTGCTTCAAAGTGGATTTTATTGGCCTACTCTATTCAAAGATGCTCAAGAATATTGTAAGCATTGTGACCGCTGTCAAAGAGTAGGTAATATTGGTAGGAGGAATGAAATGCCCCTTCAATCTTATATTGTAGTTGAACTGTTTGATGTTTGGGGAATAGACTTCATGGGTCCTTTTTCCAAACCCTTTGGTTATGAATACATATTGGTTGCTGTTAATTATGTTTCAAAATGGGTGGAGGCAATCCCCACCTGAACTAATGATGCTAATGTGGTTGTTAAATTTGTGAAGGAATACATTCTTAGTAGATTTGGCATGCCAAGAGTGATAGTCAGTGATGGGGGGAAGTCATTTCTGCAACAAACTTTTCGAGAAGTTAATGCACAAGTCGGGTGTGAAACACAAAGTGGTGAACCCATACCATCCACAAACTTCAAGACAAGTAGAGACATCCAATAAGCAAATCAAAGGAATTTTGAAAAAAAAATAGTCAACTCATCAAGGAAAGATTGGGCAAGTAGATTGAATGATGCATTGTGGGCATATCGAACTGCTTTCAAGACTCCCTTGGGTATGAGTCCATACCGATTGGTTTTCGGTAAAGCTTGTCATTTACTAGTGGAGTTAGTGCACAAGGCGTATTGGGCAATTAAGACTCTGAATTTGGATTTGAACAAGGCAAAGAGAGAACGTTTTTTGCAAATTTTGGAGTTAGATGAACTAAGAAACGAGGCATATGAGAGTTCGAGGATTTATAAGGATCGTACTAAAGCACTTCATGACCGAATTTCAGTATGAAAGACATTGAGCCTAGGTATGAAGGTTTTGCTTTTCAATTCTCATCTTCAACTGTTTCCAGGAAAACTCCGGTACATCCTTCCGGAGCTATAGAATTACTTAACTCTCAGATGAATGAAACTTTTAAAGTGAATGGACAGAGAGTTAAACCATATAACGAAGGGTTCCAAGAGGTAAGGATTGTCGATAGTGCTTTGATCTATGATCCTTAATTCTTGCAGAAACGTCCAGCTAAGACGACGTTAAAGAAGCGCGCGATGGGAGGAAACCCATTGTTATTATTTTTATCATTTTTGTTTAGTATCTTCAGTTTATTTATTTATTTACCTTTCTATTTTTCTTTAAGGCTTAATGGTTTGGAGATTGGAAGTGTTTTTATTCTTGCAGAGAACAGGCCAGGAGCGTTGAGTTTAATTGAGAAAAGGAGAGCCATCCAGTTCCAACTTTCCTTGCTCGCATGTTTATGCTGAAGTCGCGGTATTTGCTTTAGTTGTTTTCTTTCAGGTTGATTATTTGTACGAAAGCTTCATTATGCGTGACACAAAAGAGGTTCTTTTTATCTTTTCTTTTGTTTACATTGAGGACAATGTAACTCATAAGTGTGGGGTAATTTTTAAGCTTTTCTTTAATTTTTGTTTTGTTTTCTTTGTGAGTTATTATGCTTTTTTCATGGCATAATTGTTGGAAACTTATTGACTTTTCTGTAATTCTAGCATTACATTTGAGCCTTTAGTATCATCATAGAGATTATCATTTGAATTCATTCAGGATCAATTTTCACATTCTACAATTCATGACATATAAATCTTTGAGAACCCACCCCTCATGAGTTTTGAGCCTCATAGATTGAATATTATTGTCAATCGATTTTCTTTCTTAAGTGTGCACCTTCATGATTTTGCATCTCTAGAGCTTGCTTTTGCATACTAATTGAACTCACATTATAATTTCATCTCAAGTTTTAAAATGATGAAGGCAAATTAGGATTACCCCCTTTAGCTTAAAAAGACCTCCCTTAATTATGAATTCCTTAGTAAGCCAAGTTGAGCCTTTAACCTTTTCTTGATTGATCAACACAATTCACAACTCAACATTTTTTCTATTAGTATTATACCTTCATTAAGGAATGGAGTTTCTTATGATATGACAATAGGAGTGGTTTAATTCATAAGTGTGGGGTAAGCATCAAAAAAAATTTATTAAAATTAAAAAATAAAAAATAGTATTGCTTTAGTAAGATTTGGGGCTGAAATACATACTTTGCAGATTGTATTTGACTAAGAGTCGATTATTCTTTTCCTCTACATTTGACCTAGATGTTCAATGCAATTTTATATTTTGTATATATATATAATAAATAAAAATAAAAAGAGAAGATATATAAATACAAAATTCATATATTTTCTAGTATTAGTTATCAAAGAGGAATTTTGACTCATTTACTTTTCTTTAAGTATGCAAGTATGTGTGACTATCAAGGGTTGGTGAATATGCCAATTGAGGGAGTTACGAGTTTCTACGCAAGATTATTGTCTAATTTAGATGCTCCATTTCTTGATGTTCCAACTTAAATGTCTTTTCTCACACCTTCACCTTAGCCCCATTACATCCAAACGAAAAGACCTTCGGATTATTTCTTAAGAAAATCAGTGAGAGAGATTGGATAATTAAGCAAGTTTATGGCAGTATGCAGTCATGAGTGGTTTGAGTGAATTAACCTTTGAAATTGAGAGAAACACTTAGATGAGAGATGAGATTTGTTATATCTGAATTAATGAATGAGTTAAGAAAATCTTGATTGAAGTAAATTGCATTTATTTATTGCTGAGTATTAAAGGATTTCATCTTATATACTTGAATTATAGTTAACTTTAATTAAGTTTTTAATTTATGCTATGTAAATTTGCTTGAGGACAAGCAAAGTTTTAAGTGTGGGGTAGTTGTTTTATTAGTTTTTGTCATAAAATTGCTATTTATTTATTATGATAATTATTGTTTTCTTCATGCATTTTGGTAGTTTTAATATGTTTATTTAGTGATTTCATACATTTTGGTAGTTTTGATTTATCCTAGTGTTTAGATCATTTTTGTATTAGTTTTTAGTATGATGTTTATGTGTTTTTGGTTAATGTTTCATTTGATTCTTGTTTAAAGTTTGTTTTAAGTGTTTGTTTTAGGATACAGTGCAAAAACCCCCTTGGAAGATCCAAACAAAGAAAGAGGAGCATGAATCAAGCAAGACATGGCTAAGCCAAATCAAGCTTGGCCGTGTCACCTCAAGGAAATTTTTGGCAGATCATGACATGGGCAGGAGACACGGCCAAGCCACTGGTCGTGTCTCACATAAAGGTCAAAACCAAAGAAACCAAGAAAGAAAGAAAAATTTGGCAGAAGCTTACACTGGCAGGTGACACAGCCAAGCCACTGGTAGTGTCACATGACACGGCCACAAGCTTGGCCGTGTCCCATCCTAAGCCAAGAACAAAGAAGAACCAAAGAAAAGACATAGAAGCTGACACACCCAGGAGACATGGCCAAGCCATTGGCCATGTCACATGACACGGCCAGGAGCTTGGCCCTGTCACTCTCATCTTCAAAGAACAAAGAAGACCAAAGGAGAAGCAGAAGATGACACACCCAGGTGACACGGCCAAGCCAATGGCCGTGTCACTCCATGAGACCAAAGATAGAAAAGACGCCGGATTTTTAGCCAGGGATTTGTATAAATAGAAGAATTAGGGAAAGGGGGAGAGGACTTCTTCTTCTTCATCATCCGTTCTACACATCACTTTCAGCTGTTCTTTATTTTTCTCTGGAAATTGATTTCACTTTCATCCAAACACTCTAGATTAAATTAGCTCTAGCCATTACATTATTCTTTTAGCACAAATCTGAGCAAGAGATTCTTCAGAAGCAAAGGAAGATTGTAATTTGATTTTGTTCTTAAACTCTATTTCTTAAGTTTCATTGAAATTTTGTTTATGAATACTCTGATGTCTAAATTGATTTCTTTGAATTTTAATGAGATGAATTTGTGTGATAGCATTACTATGAACTAATTTTGATCTAGTCTAGGGTTTGTATGGATCTACTATGATTGTATGAAATGGTTATTGCTCTGAACTGATTTATCTCTCTTATCCTTAATTGAATGGAATAATGTTAATATATAATTGATTGGCCACCAATTGTGTGTTTTAGGTATTTAGATGAAGGATTGAGAAATGAAGTCTAATACTGGAATAATTCAATTAGGGACTTAGGTGAATTAGAAATATAAACCTAAGAAAAAGATCACTTTGATTGTAATAAGATTAATTGAAAGAGGTTTGAATGCGAGAGCTTATTTCCTTGATTCGATTAATTAAGTTGCTTGAAATTTGATCTTTGAAATTAAATCAATTGAGAGGAATAGCCGTTCATACATATAAATTAGTAGAGAAGTGCAAACCCTAGACTTTTCTATTAAGTGAATCAATATATCTGTTCAGTTTTCTTTCATTGTTCTAAATTCAACTCGTTCTGTTTTCGATAGTTTTTAGCAATTTAATTTTATAAATCAAAAACTATTAATTGATAATTTGTTTATTATGACTTGATAAATAATTGGCTCATCTAGCTTCCTTGTGAGACAACCTTGAGGTGTTCACTGAAATACTACAGCAGCCTCGTATACTTACGAGTGTAGCTTTAGTAGTGTTTATTAGACCGCAACAAAACACTCCCCATCTTCCAATGCATCACAAACAAGGGTTGCTCCCTCATCAACATTCAATTCACTATTTACAGCAACAGAATCAGCATGGTATATTTCTTCCTCAATCTCCTCTATCTCTCTGAGGGTCATTATTTTCCTTGAAGGGCATTCGAATTGGAAGTGTCCATACCCTTGGCATTTGAAACATTTCAAAGCATTCTTAGAGGTACTTTTGGATGGTGGGATAGATTGGGTATTTTTTGGTGTGCTGGAAGCGTTTTTAAAAGGGGGTTTTGGTGAGGGTGTGTATGTGGTCTTTATAGGGGCAGAATTGGAGCCGCTAGAGCTTGATTTGTAAGGTAATGAGGTGTAGTTAGAAGGTTTGGTATTAGTTCTATTTTGGTGTGAATGCTTCAAACTTGCCTCATTTCTCAAAGCCAATCTCTTCAATTCAATAAGAGACTCATAAGGGTAGAAGCTTACCATGTCTTGGATGTCAAGATGTAATCCTTGGATAAAACACCCCATTATCAGCTCCTCAGTCTCCTCTACCTCACACTTCAATAAAAATTCCTCAAATTCCATGGTGTATTATTCCACGATTTTAGTGTCTTATTTGAGGCTCAACATTTGCTCAATCATTTTCTATCTGTAATGAGGTGGTAAGAAGACTATATCCATCCCCTCTTTCATCCTATCCCATTGAATAATCTGAGGCCTCCCTTCCCTCATTCTTCACTTTTGCAAATTATCCCACCAAAGGGTAGCATATCCCTTCAATCTCATGGCAGTAAGCTTCATCCTTTTGTCTTCAGTCACCTCCCTCAGTTCAAAAGATCTCTCCATTGAGTATGCCCATTCAAAATAGGCATCAGCATCAATCTTACCATGAAATTCTGGTAATTCAATTTTATAGTTGAAAAACTCTTCTTGCCTTTCAACACGGATGGGTGGTGGCAAATGCCTTCCCCCTCGGCTATGACCTCCATGAAATAGTCCTTGCCCTCTTCCTCTAAAACCTTCACGTTCCAACACAAGGTGCTGGTCCTCCTCATTTAAATCATCATTAGTCAGTTCCTCTTCATGAGGATTTTGGGTATTTAGAGGGGGTATTTTGGATAAGCGTTTCCAGGGCCTCATTCTTGGCCTTAAAAACTTCCATTTCCAACCTCATTTTCTAGGCTGCCGAGGTTAGATCTTGATCTTCTGACATGACCTATTTGTCCTTTTTAGAAGATGTTTTCTCTGATACCAACCGATGGCGTGGTGAATGGCTAAGGTGGCTGGTGATGAAGATTAAGTTGATAAAGGCGAGGATGAAAGGTTTGGGTGAAAGATAGATGATTGTTTTTGGAAACAAACAAAACCCAATAGTTTTTGGAAACTAATAAAACCCAAATGTGATTAACACCTTCTTTTCTTTTTCAAAATCTCCTACCAAAGTACACAAAGACACCCTTTAAATAGGGAAACAAGAGACATAATGGCCATAAAACCTCATGTCGGTTACAAACAGCCATAAACTCTATTTAAAACCAATAAATTAACATTTAAAGACATAATTAATGGCCATAAAATCTCATGTCAGTTATAAATAGCAATAAACTCTATTTAAAACCAATAAAATAACATTTAAAGACACAATTAAGGTTTGAAACATCTATTTCCCAATCTAAAAGGTGTTCCAACGAATTATGGGCTCAAATGGACTAAAATTTATAGCATATGAGCAACCAAGTGGACTTTGATTGTTGTCTTCAAAGATGATGGCTTGGAAAAACCCAAATGGCCTCAAAAGGAGCTGTAATTTTAGATTGAACATGCCACCCCCACTAAGCCCATCTTCACTTGAGGTGTCTTCGTCAACTTCACTAATAGAATCAAGACCAAGGCCCATGTCAAGGACATCTTGAAAGGCTAGGCTAGATGGACCTCCATCAATGGGAATAGAAGAAATAAATAAGATCCCTAAGGGTAAGATGGATATTGAGTGTGAAGATCTCTAATCCCTCAATCTCACATGAGAAGAATCTTTGCCTCTAAAGTTCAAGATGCTTGATATGAGCAATTTTAATGGTAATAGGGAGCCAAAGATGCATATTAGGCTACATGTGGCTACGATGAATGTGATTGGTTTAACTAAATAGCAAGTTACTCGATTGTCTGTGATGTCATTAGAAGTGCCTAGAGCAAGTTAGTATCATGGTTTTGATAAATCCATTACTCATGACTAGGTAGGAATGGTTAGAGCCTTCCTCAGGTGATGCACTTACAACACCAGCATTGATGTGGAACCCTAAGATTATAAAAATCAAAAACTTCAACACACAAATAAGAATATCAAGAACCCTAGATTATGTGTTTATCTTACTAAATCCTTTATTGACATGCAACTAGAAATGTAGATAATTGGATAAAATAAAGAAGAATTTGAATAAACACTGCAAGTATTATCTTGAAAAGTTGATTCTAATTCCTAATGTAACAACAACAAGAAGAAACCCTTTCTTGAAAACAAGTCAGCCAGGCCAATAGAAAGTTAATAATATTTATAAAAATTGTCATCTTATAACCCTAAAAGAGATATAAATACCCAAACTCTATTTAGGGTTACAAGGTGGCATTTAGCTTACTCATTGCAACCTCAAACATTAATAAAATAAACAAAGTTTAATTTTTAAAAAAATCCAAACAAGGCCCTTACTTTTTAAATAAATATAACCATTAGGCCTCAAATACACATTAGATAATAGGCCCATTTGCCTGAATCAAATTCATGGGTTGCTCCTCCTTTATATTTTCCATAGTTGAACGATTTTTTATGTCAAAGGCCTATCCACAAAGCATTTCTTCCATGAACTGACTCACATAGATTTGGAAGGTAGATTTAAGCACGTTAGCCTGTGATCTCAAAATTAGCCCACTTGGTAAAATGAGCTTCATGCCATGTTTACCAGCCTTGCTTATTTTGCAACCTTACTCACATCCTCAGCCTTGATCCTACCACTAATCTCGCACACATATCTAGCCTCGCTTGCATCTCTACATTTGCTAGAATTAATCCCCCTACCAATTCCTTGGTCAATAATATTCTATTTTGATATTTAACAATAAAATTAAATTGTAATAATGTTTCATTTTGAGTGATGTTGGCCCTTGCACACTAATAGGTGGTATTTTGGTTAAGTATGGAAGTTTTTCAATTTTCTTAAATGTTTAGATCAAAATATGATGATGAGGATCTTAAGTTCGTTTAAATGAAAATGAGAAATGGAAAAGTAGGAAAAGGAAGATAGAGCACACAATATTTATAGTAGTTAAGATTAAACCAATCATACGTCCACTCCTCAATCTACAGTTGATTATTCCATTATCCACTTGAAGTTTTTGCAAGATTAACTCTCAAACTTCTTCAAGAGTTTTCAAGGTTCATTCATAACCCTATATAAGTGTTTTTCTAAGTTCCACACTTAACCTAGTGTTTCTAAGCTTACACTAAAATTCATAAGTGTTTTAATAGTTCACACCTCACCTCACTATGAGAATTTAATGCTCTTACAAGACAATTCAATGAAAATAGAAGAAAATGGATCAAGAAAAAATGTTGCAAGAGTTTGCCTACAATCAATTCAATTGGTTGTCATAAATGTTGGTAGGAAGGAGTATTTATAACCTTCTAACTCAATTCAGTATATTAAGAACCCTAGATGATTATTGTACTACTAAACCCCTAATTGACATGCAATTAGAAATGTAGATAATTGGACAGAATAAAGATGAACTAGAAAGAATGCCACAAGTATTACCTTAATAAGTTGATTTCAATTCTCGATACAACAAGAAGAAGATAAACCCTCTATTGAAGTGAAATTCAGCTGAGTGAATAAAATGATCAAAACTGTCATCTTACAACCCTAAATGGGCTATAAATAGCTAAACCCTAATTAAGATTACAAAGTAGCATTTGGTTCGCTAATCAAAGTTTCAAGAACTAATAAAATAGACAAAGTTCAAATTTAACACAAAACAAACAAGACCCTTAGTTTTTAAATAAGTATAACTAGTGGGCCTTAATACATATTAAATAATGGGCCCCGTATGCTTGGATTAAATTTATATGTTGCTTCTCCTCCATACCCTTGGCGTCAAAGGCCTGTCCATCAAACCTTTCTTCATGAATCACCTCACAAAGCCTTGAAATACAAATTTAAGCTTCTTGGCTTGAGATCTTGTAATTGGCCCACTTGGCAAAATGAGTTTCATGCCATATTGGCCACCTCTACTTACTTTGCCAGCCTTGCTCACACTGTCATCTTTGTTTGCATCAATCACTCCCTTAAAAAGATTCGTCCTTGAATCTGCATCCATATCAAAAGGAGAAAGATCAAATACATTAAAGGTTACAGAAACTTCATACTCGCTAAGCAAGTCAATTTTATAAGCATTGTCATTAATCTTTTCTAACACTTGGAAAGGATCATTGCCTCTTGGATCCAGATTTGATTTTCTCATATTGTGCATTTGTATGCCATGCAAACACACAGCATCTCTAAATAATAAATCAGCTATGTTTGTTGCATCATCAATTTTATGACAAGCTATAAAAATGTGCCATTTTGCTAAATATATCCACAATAATAAATATGTTATCTCTACCTTTCTTTGTCCTAGGTAAACCTATAACAAAATCCATAGAAATATCAACCCAAGGCTCATTAGGAACAGGTAGAGGTGTGTACAGTCCATGAGGTATAGGTTTGGACTTAGCTTGCCTACATCCAATGCATTTAGAACAAATTCTCTCAACATTCCTATGTATGTGTGGCCAATAAAAATGCTCAAAAGTATGCCTAAAGTCTTATGCACACAAAAATGACCCATCAATCCACCACTATATGACTGACACACAAGCAATTCCCTTAATGAACATGCAAGTACACATAATCAATTTCCACAAAACAAAAAACCATTATGCCTATAAAATTTTTGAAAAGCAGCATGTCCACAAGCAACATGCACATTACCAAAATCAGAATATGTTGCATACATATCCTTAAGTTGCTAAATCCTAACAACTTAGAATAGAGTGTGGTGATTAAAGCATACCTCCTTGATAATGCATCAACAACAACATTATCTTTACCTTGCTTGCAGTAATCATATAAGGAAATGCCTCAATGAATTCAACCCATATTTCATGCCTCTTATTCAGCTTCCCTTGCCCTTTGAGGTGTTTAAGTGATCATAGTCTGTATGGATCACAAATTCTTTTGGAAGTAAATAATGCTACCATATGTCTAGTTCTTTAACCAGGGCATACCACTCCTTGTTATATGTAGAGTACTTCAATTGAGTTCCATTCAACTTATCACTGAAATATGCTATAGGATGTCTTTCCTGCATCAAAACAGCACCTATACCAATCCCAAAAGTCTCACATTCAAGTTCAAAAGTTTTATCAAAGTCAGGTAAACATAAAATAGGAGCAGAACTCAACCTATCTTTTAAAGTGTTAAAAGCCCAATTTTGTTCCTCTCCCCACTTAAACCCAACATCCTTTTTAATTATTTCAGTCAAAAGAGTTGCAATAGATAAGAAATCTTTCACAAATCTTATATAAAAACTAGCTAACCCATGAAAACTCCTTACCTCAGACATACTCTTAAGTGTAGGCCATTCTTGAATAGCTTTTACCTTTTTAGCATCTACCTCAACCCTCTTAGCGCTCATAACAAAGCCCCAAAAAACAAGTTTATCAATATAAAAAGTACACTTCTTCAAATTAGTATATAACTTCTCTTTCCTTAGAACCTCTAAAACTAACCTAACATGCATGACATGCTCATCTAGAGGCTTGTGGTATATGAGAATGTCAACAAAATACTTAACAACAAATTTTCTAAGAAAATTGTGCAAAACATGGTTCATTAACCTCATAAATGTGCTAGGTGCATTAGTCAAACCAAAAGGCATAACCATCCATTCATATAAACCATATTTTGTTTTAATGCAGTTTTTCACTCATCACCTGGTTTCATCCTAATTGATAGTGTCCACTTTTCAAATCTATTTTAGTGAAAATATATGAACCATATAACTCATCTAACATGTCATCCAATCTAGGAATGTGATGGCAATACTTTACAGTGATTTTGTTGACTACACGACAATCTACACACATCCTCCATGTTTCATCTTTCATGGGTACCGATAACACTGGTACAACACACGGGCTAAGTCTCTCTCTCACATGCTCCTTCTCCAACAATTCATCTACTTGCCTTTGAAATTCCTTTGTCTCCTCTGGGATACTTCCATAGGCGGGCCTATTTGGAATTACTGCTCTAGGTATAAAATCAATTTGGTGCTCAATATCTCTCAAGGGAGGGAGTCCCGTCGGCATCTCTTCAAGAAAGAGATCATCAAATTCTTGTAACAAAGAAATAAAACCACTAGGCAAATTTGGGTTAAGGTCAGTCATAATCAATAAACTCTCCTTAAACCTTATTGTTATGAGTGATCTTCTACCTATATAAGCACTCTTAAAATCTTGCTCTTTTGCAAAAAAAAAAAAAAAAAAAACTCTACTTCTTTTCACTCTTATTTTCCATGCTCTTACTATTCTCCTCTGCATATCTCTCATTATTTTCCTCACTTGTGCAATCACTCCCCATTGGGCCATATAATTGTTTCTTATCTCTCTTGGCCACTTGTCCCTTTATTCTTTTAGTTAACTCACTACCTGAATCCCTATTTGAAGTTTTCACCATCTTAATATGTTCTCGATACACTTTTTTTGGAGATGAAGGTGCTAAAGTGAAAATCTTTCCTTTCAAACTAAAAGAATACATATTCTTGTACCCATCATGTGTGACTTTCCTATCAAACTGCCAAGGCCTACCTATTAGTAAATGTCTAGCTTGCATGGGTACTACATCACACAACACTTCATCAACATATTTTCCAATAGAAAATGGCACCATAACTTGTTTTATTACCTTTACTTCACCACTATCATTCAACCACTGTAGCCTATATGGTTTAGGGTGTTTTCACACTTCACCCCTAACACCCGTAACTTATCAACTAAGGTTATACTAGTTATATTTGCACAACTACCTCCATCTATAATCATGTTGCAAACTTCCCCTCCTACTAAACACCCAATGAGAAAGATATTTTCTCTCTATTCTATACTTTTATCAAAGATTCACCATAAACAACATAGTCAATCTTAACATCACTACAATCCTCCAAACTAGGCATAGAATTACAATCTGATTCTGATTCAGATTCAATTTTTCTATTGTCTCATATAAACATAGTCTTTTTATTGGGACATTGTGAAGCAATATGTCAATTACCCAAACATTTAAAACACTTAATATTTATTTTCCTATTAGAAGAATTAGAAAAATCAATGGTACCTTTATTTGTGGAAGAGGCTCCTTTGCTTTTTTCGAAACCTGCACCTTTTCACCTTATAATTTGAGTGTCTATCCCTAAACCTCTCATTTTTAGTCTTATCATCTTTCTTTGGCCACTTTGAGGTCCAAGTTGGGGTGTAATTGGAGGACCTTCTGGCTGCCCCCTTTTGCTTGAGTTGCCTTTCCACCTTCGTGGCCATGTTCACCATCTCCTCCAGCTCTATATAATGATGCAGCTCTACTATATTTGCAATATCTCTATTTAAACTTCCCAAGAATCGAGCCACAGTAGCTTCTCTATTGTCTTCAATATTTGCTCAAATAATTGACATCTCCATCTCTTTGTAATAATCTTCTATTGACATTGACCCTTATGTGAGTCTCTGTAATTTCTAGTGTAGCTCATGATAGTAGTAGGATGGCACAAATCTCCTCCTCATGACAATCTTCATTTTCGCCCATGTCTCAATAAGCCTCTCTCTATTCCTTCTTCTTGTAAGTTTTAGTTGGCCCTACCATATCGATGCATAATTTGTAAACTCAATTGCTGCCAACTTCACTTTCTTTTTCTCTGAAATAGTTATGACAATCAAAGATAAGCTTTACCTTCCTTTCCCACTCAATGTATGTTTCAGCATTATTCCTTCCTACAAATGTTGGAATCTTCATCTTTATAGAATTGATGTTGTTGTCTCTCCTTTCTAGCCTCCTATCACCTTGTGAGTGGAAATTTTTACCCCCAATCCTGGTAGAATGGTTCTTGCGACTACAACACTATTAGGCTTTGAGCCTTAGAGAATACGGGCCTAAACTCAGAGAAATGAAGTCGCCTCCTGGATGGGCCAGAAAAGAAAAGAAAGGGGTGGATAACTCAATTCTTAAGAAATTCCCAACCCCTATTAGATTCAAAAAGTTGGGTATGCATAGGGAAGGTGAAAATGACCCAACACCACTATAGCACTCGATTCATTAGAATCCACCTCCTTTTCAGGTTTAAATATTATCAAATTCTTAATTTATTATAACATTATCCATATTACATGTAATTATAAAAGAAATAAACATTTACCATATTATTAAAATAAATGAAACAAAATGGATACCCATCAAGGGATGAAAACATGCCCTTACAATGTCCAATGTCCAAAATAAAGTAAAATAAATAAAATGGGATACCCACCATATTTGGAAACATGTCCCTTATAATTGTTGTAAAAATAAATTAAATAAATAAGGCACTCACAAAGTGAAAACATGCCTTTTACAATCTTAAAATTCTTAATAATAAGAAATTATAATCTATAAGCAAATAAATAATAATAATAATAATAATAATGCAAATAATCATTAAATAATAATAAATTAGGACTTGAATAAAATGAAATCATAAAAAAGTGATGAGAAAACCTTAACATTAACCCCTTAATAAAATATATGGCGCTGTGCATAAGGTGGTCTCACTAGCCGGTTATTGGGCAGGGGTCAAGGGGGCAGCACCCCTTATGGGAGATCGGGGGCAGCACCCTCGAAAGGTAAATAGTTTATCTGATATGGTTTTGTTAGGGAATTAGGATTTCTATCTAAACTAGGATTTTACATGTGAACTAGGGTTTTTAGGGTTTTGAATCAAGTTAAATCATATTATTAGGGTTTTGATGAAACTAATAATTTTAACACTACCGATGGCTTGGCTATTGAGTATTCTAACAAATTATTATGAAAAATAATAATGATTTAAATGATTAATATAAATTGTAAGCTAAGATCAATTTACTGCCCGATGGTGTTGGAAAACTAATTGCTAACTGCTACCATGACTTTAAAACAATGTTAATAAACAATGTTATGGACTTATCTAAACAATGTTAATTGCTGCTGTGATTTAACTAATAGCTACTATGATTTAAAAAACAATGCTAATAAATGAAACAACTACTGTAAATTTAAAGCAAGTTAAATAAAGAACTCAAACCTCCATTTGTTGGCTCCACCAATATTTTATATTGATCCAAGCCTTCTGCCTTTACCAATGTTGAGTCTTGGTTAAGTGAGATGATGATAGTAGCTATTGCCTTTCTATTGTGTGTTGTTTTCTGTATGTTGGTAGTATTCTGTGTGTATTGCTTTTGGTTGGTTGTTGTTGCTTTTCTTTTGATAGTTGTCACTCTCGGTCTCTTGTTATCTTAATTACTTAATTGATGATTTCGGCTCTCCTTTTTATTGAATGTAACCTTGTATTTATAAGACACAAATAGGGTAATCTTAGCTAGACAATCCTCATCCCACTCAAACTCTCCCTTGCTTATCCAAAGTTTGTTTGAATTTAAACCCAATTAAAACTCAATTTGGTTTGGATTAGAGGTTGATTTAAGGTTCATGTCGATTTGAAGAGTCCAAATTGACATGGGTTAAGCTCATGTCGATTTGGAGTAGCCAAATTGACATAAACTAGGCTCATGTCAATTTAGACACTCCAAATTGACATGAGCACTAGCTTAGGTTGATTTGGACCCATCTGACTCAAACTTAATCCAAACTTTTAATTTTCGGACCAAACCTTTTTCATAAATTTAAATTGAATTTTTATGAATTGGACCGGTTTAATTTCAAGCTTTTAAATTAGGTTTAGGCTCATTAAAATTATAATGGACCAAGTTAAGCTTATTGAGTTTAATCTGGGCCAAAATTAAGGGTCTACACTGCTGCTAGCCTTTTATCTCTTCCGGGCCTAACCCTTAAAGATTGGGTGTCATCTTTATCTTCATCTTTATCATGTTCTTCATTGGACTCTATATCTTATTCATCATAAGTTTGTTTGTCTAGTGTCCCTCCGCCTAGTTGATGTAGCTCCTGATTGTTGGGATTGCTTAACAACCTAAACTTCATCCCTCAAATGCATAACATCTAAACTAAACTTCTCAAATTTCTTTTGCATAGCCTTTAACCTGAAAACTACATCTTTTATGCTCATTTCACCACTTTTGCCTGCCCCTCAGATATGATGTAAAACTACAAGAAAATGTTAGAGAGAAAAAAATATTCACACTCTCCCTCACATGTTTACACTCGATAATATGTCACTCCGCTCATGTTTCACTCAAATCAGGTTTTTACCCTCTTATTTGCTCACACTCTCTTGGCTTTTACCTCTCTTGTTCCCTTCTTAAAGTTACATTTTAGAATCAAAAAATAACCAATCAGGTTAGTCATAAGCAGCAATCTACAGAAATTACAATGAAAAGCCCAACAAGAAATGAAAACACCAAGTTTTAGATGTAGTTTGATAATTGTTTATAATAAATTTAAAAAAGAAAAGACATAGATAAAGAATCATATGTTTGTGAATGCAAGTCCTAAGAGTAACCAAAGTGCAAAAGTCACCCTTATATGCGTGGTAGAAGTAAAAGAAACAGAGAATAAAATTTAAACTATGAATGCAATAAAATTGACAAAATGGGAAGCTAAAATAAACAATTTCAATTTTTCCCAAGTGGGAGCAAAAATAAACCCTAGAATCTTTGATTTAGACTAACTTACATCAATTAGGAAGGTAAAATATGGTATACATATGAAAGAAAATTAATTGAAACTAAGAAACCCTAACAGTTTTGGAAATAGAATCAATAATCCCAAAAATTATGCAAAAATTTTTGGATGGCCTGTTTGCCCTAAAATTGAATGATTTGGGGGTCGTGACAGACCATTATGAGTAAAACAAATAACAAATATAGGGTTCAAAAATTAGTTTTTAAATTGGTATTGTGAGTTCCGTAACTCTTTTGTAGCGAAAAGTTATGGCCTCTCAAAGTCGACCCTTCTACCACCAAATTTAACCCTTTTTTTTTCAAACCTAATATCTATCAAAAAAAATATTTCCTTCAGCCCTAGCTTTGTTCTAGCAGCTGCCAAACTATTTACCTTCCTTTTTTTTCTTTTTTTCTTCTTTTTTTCTTTTTTTTTTTCATTTTCTTCTTTTTTTAAAGCTGAAGAACTAAATCTAAATTTTGAATTGATTGAAACAAAAACACCAATCACATAATTGATCGATGTAAAAAGATAATATCACAGAAAACACAAAACATAGATAAATTCAAGGCTCAAACACCAAATGTTGTGGAAGCCCAAGATTATAACGAATCTGAAACCCCAACACATATATTTAGTATACCAAGAATCCTAGATGATTTGTCCTATTGAATCCCTACTTGACATGCAAATAGAAACTTAGATCAAAGGACATAAATAAGTAAGAAAGAATAAACGTCACAATGCACACACCTTCATAAGTTTACTCAATTCTTAATGCAATAAGAAGTTAAACACTCTCCTTGATAAAAATCGCAAAGCCAAAATTTTATTAATCAAAATCAACTCTCCTCAATTGCAATTCAAATAAGAGATATTTATAGCTTACAGCACTTAACCCTAATCCTAGTTAGAAAAGGAAAATAAATTATCACAAAATAAGGAAACAAATAATTATAAAATTCGCCCAAAATATTTGAAGCCATTTTTCAATATGATATAGTTCGAATATGGGCTTAAGCTCTTCATAAAAAATGTAGATCAGGAAATTTTTATGCATTTGGTCTTTGGAATTACTCAATTTGGTCTTTGGAAGTTCAAGTTATGGCCCATTAAATAAACTAGTTTAGATAAAAATCCTACTCCAATCTGGATTCTAATTTGGATTCCAAGTTTGAATTTCAATATTTTTTGAAGGCCCAAACGAACTCAAATTTGTACAAACTAGACCATTATTAAAAGATTGAGATGTCCTCTAAAAACTTATTGAATATTACTTTCTCATTCTGGAACTATAAGGCCATCAAAATCATAACCAAATCTCCAAAGGTCAAATATGTCCAAATATGGAAATTGCATATTATGCTCCTTTATGATTTTTTACTTCCAATGCTTTTATAATTAATATTTGCTTCCATAAATATGGCTCCTTATTTATATTTGAATTTCCAAAAATGATTATACATGTAAATCCTCCTTGATCTTCTTTAATTATCTAGCCATACTCGTATGGTTTGGTTGGACTTTACTCTTTCCTGGTCAAAAGGTTTGAAACTCAGATATATGCTCTTCAATCCATTTACCACTTGCCTCAATCTTATTAGTACTCAATCTGTGCCTTATTATTCTCTAATTGATATAAATATCCTAGATAGATTCTAAAGTAGTCCAGTTGAGATTCCTTATTATGTCGAAACTTTAGCTGTAATGTCCAACAAAATCCTTACTGGAGATCTTGACAATTTAGCCTCATATTTATCATGATCAAGCCACATCCTCATATGGATGGAATATTATGTCTTGCTGACATTTTGAGAGCGACAACTATGAAAACCTTACTGGATGAATTTAGATTTTTCTTTAATTATTTCCTGGACGAACTGCCCTTGGTCAAGTTGGGATAAGGTGTCATGTTGAAAATTTTAAGAGTGATGAAGACCAGGATCCTTATTGAGTCTTTTTGGATCATATTTTTAAATGATTTCTCAGACATGTCAGAGCTGGTCCAAAAGGGAATTGGGTGTCTTCATCAATATTCTAACTTTTAAAACTTTCCTTTACATGGTCACTCGATAAAATAATTAGTGCTATTCAATTTGATTATCTAAGATCAAAATAGAGTTAGTAAGCCAACGATTTGGCTAACAAGTGATTTTTCTTAGGACTTAGTAAATTTTAGAAAGCATCCTCACGACTGCACCTCAGATGTCACAACCAATTCAAAGATTGAGAAAATTCACCTGAGTCATATAGAAGACCACGGCAAGTCTTATGAGTCTTATTTCCATCGCAATGGAAATCTCATAATCGCAAGAGCAAGAATTCAACTTCAAGACCATTAGAGAGTTTTAATGCAAATGTGGCAAAGTCGATTGTAGCAACTGAAGTAGTGAGGTTCTCAGAGCAAAGATCCATATTCCCCCACCGAACTCCAAGAGGCATAACTGCGATATTCAAAGAGTCAAAATTCTATAGTGACACTTTGACTATCCAATGATGAGTCGCTACATGGCAAGCATATCATTGTAGACTTTCAACCTTTCAAGTTGGCACCACAACAATTGAGGATCAACTATAAGATTCATAAAGTAAGTTGGTGGAAGGAACCATTACCTTTTAACCAAAGGAAGAATGCCACATGTACTAGCTGTTGGACTATCCATTAGGCACAGAGCCAATCTTATGACTGTGCAAGAAGGATCTGACTGTGAAAGGGAGCTCACAACTGCTTGACAAGGCAAGCAATCATAATAGCTCTCTGAAAGCATTTAATGCAGAAGATTTTGGTTGGTGAAGCCCATATCTTCCTCTACTTGACTCAAACAAGCAATAGGAGTTATGAAGGTTATGAATGCCCCCACCAAACTGCATTTATTGTAATTTTTAAGTAATTATTTGGCAAAACTCTTGCATTTTTTGTTGAAGAATTATACTTAATTTTCATTATAATTCTTAAGTGTTGTGTGTGAGCACATTAAAAACACCTTAATGTGAGCTATAAACACTAGGTTGAGTGTAAACCTGGGAAAATAATTGTAAAGGTTGTGAGTAAGACTTGAAAACTCATTGTAAAAGCTCAATGTGAACTTGAAAACACCAAGTCAAGGTTTAGCTTGTAAAAACTCAAAAATAGTAAAATACTCAACCTGCGAGTTGAGGAGTGGACATAGTATATTCTTATGTGAATCATTATATATCATTGTGTCTATTTTATTCCTTCCTTAATTCTTTTAATTTACTAAGCAATTTTAAAATCTCTATTAACTCACAAAAACATCAATTCACCCTCCTCTTGGTGACCAAAGAGACAACAACTGGTATCAGAGCTAGTCGAACATATCCAAGCTTAATTGCGTAATTATAGATCATGGTCACTAAGAGTAGCAACCACCTAAGTGCCACCACCTCTACCTCTACCCGAAGCATTATTGCACATGGAAACCTAAACTCATACCTTAAACCCTTCTTATATGGAACTGATTACACTATGTGAAAATACAAGATGCAGATATTCTTACATGGTGAAGGCTTTAAGTTGTGGGGCTATGTACTGAATGAATGGAAATCACCAACTCAAACAGTTGGAGCAAAAGTCCTAATTCTAAGAGAGCAATGGAATGAGACTCAAATTAGAGCTAACTAAAAGAACAATTGAGTGGTCTCCATTCTCATAAATTCCATGTCAAGAGATGAAATTGGAAGATTCCAACTCAATATAAGTGCCTATGAAATTTGGAAGACTCTTAAGAACTACCATAAAGATACTACTCAAGTTAAATCCAAGCAGATTTTAGTGCTTGTACATAAGTATAAGCTATTCAAGATGAAATCCAATGAGAATGTCACCGACATGACAAACTAGCTATTAGTAATAGTCGCTGATTTGAAGAAATTTTGGAAGCTATACTCTTGAGAGGATGTCACCAATAAGACACTTAGAGTTCTTCCCAAGAAGAACTTTGAAGCCAAGGTGTCTTCAATTGAAGAAGATAAACCTAAGTAAGCTAAGAATGGATGAACTCTTGAAAAACTCTTAACACATGAGATGACCATTGAGAAGGAAGGGGAAGGAGAGAAAGAGAAAAGAATGAGATAGTGCTTAAAGCTTCATCAAAGGAGATAAAGGGGGATGATGACACTAGTGAGAGTGATAGTGGTGAAGAAGATGAAGATGAGATAGCTTTTCTATCTAGGAAAATGAGGGAGATTATAAGAAGAAGAAAGAAGCATATAAGAAGAAGCTTTTTCTCTACCTCCAACAAAAACACTTCAAGACAAATAAGAAGAATGAGGTTAATTGCTATGAATCTAGCAAGCTTTGCCACATCAAAATGGAGAGTCCCAAGTTGAAGAGTAAGAAGAAATGGGACAAGGCGAAGAAGAAAACCTTTAAGGTCACATGGGATTAAGATTCTTTAAGTGATGAAGAATAAGAGTAAGAAGTTGAATGTCTTACGGTCACAAGTGATGAAAAAGCTTCAATTGAGTATGCCTCAAGTCTACATTAAAGAAAAACATCTAGATAATAGATAGTGGATATTTATGGTTCAGATAGGAGATGCAAGTCTCTTTACATCTCTAAGGACCAAGAAAGGTGGAAGCATCACTATTAGAAATAATGCCAAACAAAATTTGGACATATAAGCATGGATCAACTCTAATGCCTTAGCAAAAAGAAACCAGTAGAAGATGAGGTTCACCAAGGATGGAGTATGTGGACTTTGCCAAATGGGGAAGCAATACAAGAGCTCTTTCAAGCCTAAAACCATTGAACTTCTAGACCTTTAGAATTAATTCATATGGATTTATTTAGACCTAGTAGGGTTGTGCATTTGTCATAGTTGATAATTACTCTAGATATACTTGATTAATTTCCTATCTTATAAGAATAATGCTTTTGAATCTTTTAAAAGTTTTACTACAAGATTCAAAATGAAAAAAAAGTTATATTATTTTAAAATTAGGAGTGAGTATGATAGAGAATTTGAAAAGGAATTTTTTGAAGACTTTTATAATGAACTTGAAATTTCACATAACTTTTTAGTTCCTAGGACTCCTCAACAAAATGTTGTTATGGAGTGAAAATATAGAATGTTGGTAGAAATGGATAGAATGATGCTCAATGAGTATGAATTGCCTTCATACTTATGGGTCGAGACCATTTGTAACACCCTCTAATGATCCTATCAGAGAACTGTCAGAAGATGTTACACAGTATTCAATAATCATATTTTAAATTTTAATTAAACTTTAAAAATAAATCAACTAAAAATTGTGGCAGGGTTTTCTCTATAATTTTGATAGCCAAATTTCTCGTTCATCCTAATACCACCTATAGATAATCACTTCTATCTTCCTTACAATCAATCTCAAGCAACAAATACATCATTTCATCCATAATCAACCACAATCCAAACAAATATCACATGCTTGTATCTACCTATATAAATATATATATATACATACCAAAATAAATTCTTAAAAACCAAACACAAGTTCCAAATAAAACTTGAATCCCATTCCAAAATTTATAACTAAATTATAAAATTATACAACTATTGTATAATTAAAATGCTATTATGTGAACTGTAATTAAATATACATAATACAAAGACTTCAAAAAGACACCATATACTGTAGTTGATCTATAAAACTCTAACACTTCACTTGCTAGATCTACTCCGGTTCGTTTGATCTGCATGTTAAAAAATTCTAATATACTAAGCACATTGCTTAGTTATGCTTATATATACATAATTTGCTATTTAATATTATAAAAATTAATTAAAATAGTAAGTCAAAGATAAATCACAATTTTAAAAGCAAATTGTTTAATCAAATAAAATTCAAGATAATTCTCGACTAACTATAAATTTTATTCAACGGATTTAACTTCCCTTCTTAATAATTCGAGTACTTTCAGTTTAATTTAAATACTAACTCAATTAATCAAAAATTATGTTGTTTAATATATCGTAGATTAACTAATAAATTCATTAGCTTCTTCCTTCATATTCAATATCTTTACTCAACTTATTGCAGCATTTTAAGGAAATATTATTTCATTATATACAGACATTTTATTTCTAGAAATCAGACACATATTCCACAAATTAAATTCCTTTTATAGTAATCATGCAAATGTTTAATTTATCTATTACTTAAACAGTTTACTTCAAGAAAGTCCACTAATCATAGTCACCCAATATGCATGTAAATATTTAACTTGAAAATCCCATGAAATTTATTTACTCTTCCAAGCAACTTGAAACTTATATATGTTTCCTATTTAATTTGAGAAATTTAGAAATTGATCTCAAGTATAATACTAAGAAATACAAAAAAGAAACATTTGGTCAATTTCCTAATGTTAGTGAATTCATCTTCTTAAGCTTTTGTATTCCACATGTACAAAATTTATATTTTAACTTAATTTTCTAGTCCTCCAAAGTTTTCCCTTCCCGTCCATATAAGTCTTATAAATTATCATTTAAGTTTTAAAAGAAAATTATATTCCATGCATACTACATATAGTGTATATTTTTTCATATAAAATTCATTTTTAGGCCAAATCTTCTACTGGTCTTTATTTGTATCACATCTTCACAATCAATTACCAATACAACTCTTTATAAGCATTCTTAATGCAGTTCTTATGTTTCAATAAATTTTACTTATTCCACCCTCATATAGTGAGTTTCAAATCTTAGGCTCGGATAACAGGTTCAGTAATGACAATTAAATAGCCAATAATAGAGCTTAAGATAAGAAGAGAAAACCGAGCTCAAGCTTTACAGTACTTGTTCCTACATAAGCCAGTGTGCCCACTGGCCCAATAATGGCACGTGGTGCCCAGTAACAGTAACGACATATAGTTTCTAGTAATAGTATAGTGTGCCTAATAACGGTATAAGTGTCTATCCTCTAGCTAGCCGTTATATCTGATATCTAGGTTATCACAAGTATACTCAAGCAATTTACTTATTTTCTTGTTTTCAATCAGTTTCACAGTGAATAATAATAATTTTCTTTTTTTACTTAAAATAATTCTTTTCTCATCAATAAATAGGCATTTAAACTTTAACAATACAATTAAGTAAATTCTATTTCAATCAAATCTAAACATATTTTCATAAATTATCTTCAAATCTCTATAAGGTTGCTTTAAAGATATTACAAGTATACAAAATGTATACACAAGCTCCTCATTTGTTGTTCATTTACTTTTTACCACACTTATTTCTTTATATGGTTCCTTAATTAAAGAACTTGTATCATATGATTTAAAATTCAAGACTAATATTATTTTCCACCAATGCCTACATACTTGCATAAGAATATTCTTTCATCATTATTTGTATGCATCATTATCAAGCATAAATATATCATCATATTCATATCTTATTACATCACCATATATATGTTTTATTGAATGCATCTCAAATACACATAAGACTATCATTATATTCATATCATATCATCATATTTTGTATCACTATATTAACATCATATAAAAAATATTAATTATATTCACCATATGTAATTATGTACATGCCTTATTTGCATGTATCTCAAACATAAAGATAACATTATATATTTTATTGCACACTTTTCACCATGTAAAAGAATACTTCCCATCATCATGCTCATGCATGCATATTAAAATATTCCAAATATTCAAGATGGACCAAGATACAGACTTCTATTATTATTTTTTTTTTCTTAACAAATTCATCTTCTAAGCTTATTATCTTTTATTTTCCTACAGTAACCTATTTACATATTCAAGTTCTTAAATTACTCTATACATCTTTATAAATCTTATAAATTATGTACATTTCCTTTAGTTTCATATGTCATGTATATTGAAATATACATGTACTAGAATAATTTGGCCAACTTTGATCATACAACAATTTCATCTTCCCAAGCCCATAATTCACATTCTATTTGTAATAATTAAATTCTAAGTAGATACTCTAGTTTCCCTTAATTAGGTCTTTCCAAATATAAAAATTTCATAAATTATCATTACTATTCTAAGGGTGTATATTCTTTGTATATCTTATGTATATATTCTATAATTTATATATTATCCATTGAAAAATCCATCATTTTCTTCTAATATGTTATTAAATTTCTATATATATTTAACCCAATGTTTCATTTAATCCATAATTTTCAAATATACTACAAAGAATCACTTAGTTTCATAATCATTTCCTTTCATAACCACTTAGTTCAACACTTTGATTAACTCAAAGTTTTATTTAAGAATGGATTTAAGTTTAAAATCATCAAATATACTTTATGTATACTACAAATATAATTTTTCCTACAAGGAAGAAGAGTCCTATAATAATTTCTTCACAAATCAATACTCAATTTCTTTCACAATAATTCTATATAATCAATTCTCAAGCTTCAATAAACAATTAAAACCAAGAAAAATTCAATTAGTAACAAACTAAGTGCTATATAAGCACTAACCTTTCCAAGTAGCTCTTTCCCTTTCTCTTTCCCTTAAACCCTTGATTCTATAGTGATTTTCTTGAGAAATCATGCATAAACAACTAATTTTCGTCAAAATCTTGAATTATTTCCTAAAAATAATTGGTTTATTATGTGAAATTTGAAAAAACAAGAAGAAAGATGAGATGGTGATGGCGAAGATGGTGATTACGGGTTGAAGAAGAAGAAGAAGATGATGAAAAAATGAAGTCAAAGTTAACTATTATAATATCTTAGGGTTTTGTTTCCATATGTTGCACGTATCTTAACTTTGATACACCTTCTTTCTTTAATTGCCTCTTAATTTAATTTTTAACTCTGTAAAATAATAAAATAATTATTTTAATTATTTTAAAGCCCTATTACTCTTATTCCATATCTAATTATAGTAGATTTTTATTTTAGGGCCAACGGGCATTTTTGTAATTTTTTCCATTTTAAAATCCTTTTTCGAAAATACCAAAAAAAATCTATACCCGGATTTAATTTTTTTCTTTTTGAGGCTTATCTAACCTTATTTCTACCAATTTCAAATACTCAATCCACACACATAACCTCATACATTGTTTGATATATACTTATATGTATACACTTAATATAGAAATCATTACTTAAAATTTCAGACATTACACCATTAATACCGCGTATTATATTTCCAACAGATTTTTCAAAAGACATCTTTTAAATAAAATTTATTATAAGCTATGGAATAATAAAAAAACTCAAGGTATGGTAATTTTTAATATTTTGTAATTTCGATAAAAAAAAAAGTTATATGATTATGTAATATATATTATCTAATATGTGATAACAATATAATATTTCAATTATTTTATTTGATTTTATGGTCAAGTCTTACTATAAATTCTGAAATTTTAAACTTTTTTTTATCCTAGTGTTGGTGATATACTTCTATGCTAGCCTAAAATTTAGTCATGATAAATGATATAATTTTATGTTTTAAAATAATTTTTTAAAAAAATTAAATACACTTGAATTTTATTATTTAAAATAATTGAAATGTAAATAATAATGTAAATTATTTTCTCATTTTTCTTCACATAAAAAATATGATAATTATTTTCTCATTTTTCTTCACATAAAAGATCTTATATTATATTATATACTAAAAGAGCCACAATTAAATTCACACATTTATTTTTGCTGATATTAAAAGAGCCACATGTAGAAATCCCAAAAAGCCATAGATTTTTGGGATTTAACTAAAAAAATATCACTAATAAATTTTAGACTCCACTCACCTTAACTAGATATTTTTTTGACAAAATTGCCCTTTAATAAAAAAAAATCCACTCATTCCAATTCCTAAAAACACGCCCCCACTACTCTCTAATTTCAAATTTCTAAAAATCAATTTCTCTCTATCTTTCTTCTAAACCTATAATCTGTAAAAGCTTGCTCGATTAAAATCCCTTCCTCTCTCTCTTTCTTCCAAACATTTCCGCCATTGTTGCCTCACTGGTGGAATCCGAGACCTTTGATCTTAAGAAAATAGTGTGCCATTGCTCGAGACGTTCTTTAAGAAGGCATAAACAAGGTATGCTCTCTCTCTCTCTGCCTTTATTACTTAATTACTTCGGAACTGAATTTAATAGTTGATATGCAAATAACATGTATGTTCTTTCTCTTGATGCTAACTCCTCTCTATGTTTTTAGTTTTCTCCGTTTTTTGCTTAAAAGTTTTGCATGAAATATTTAAAGTGAGCTAAGAGATGTCACTTATAAATTTTCAAAAAAAATTATTTTAATTGTTTCCATTGATGTCCATTTGTGGGGTTCATATGGAAGAAGATGGGGTGAATTTGCTAGTAGAGAAGGTGGATGCCGATGAGCTCCAACCAATGCCTTTCAAAATCAAATCAAAATATGAGTTTTCTTTGTTTGATGAAGTTGTTGCATTTGATACTGATGGGTGGTAGGTTGGGAAAATTACACCAAAAGTGGGAACTTCTATGTACTAAGTTTATTTTGATACTACAAAGGAAGAGATTGCTTGCCATGTTTCTAGCTTAAGGGTTTATCTTGATTAGTGTCATAGTAGTTGGGTTTGTTCCAAGAGATTTTTTTTCTTGATTTTCTAGTATAACTTGGAGTTTTAGGAGAGTTATGTTCAATTTTATGTGCAAAAGAGTAGAGTTTTAGAATTATTTTTATAATTTTTGGAATTAGAATATTATTAGCTTTATGCTTTTCTTTGTTTTAATTATAGAAACACAATTAATCATATGATTTAATTTTTGTAATTGGAAGTGTAGTATTTTGCTATTCGTATGTGAATTTTCAATATATTTTTTTTCTGCTCTAGGAGTACTTATGAAAGATTTTGTTATTTGATTATAATGGGATTCAAACTCTCAATCTTTTGACTCTTAAATTTTACTAATCACGTAAATCATATTGTCTTTTCATAGATACATTAATCAAACTTAAAATATTATTAGCTAAAACTCAAAGATGTTTAGTTATTTTTTGTATTCTATATGTTGTTTACCTAGTTTAAATAGTGAAGGACTATGTCTTTGTTGTCCAATATGGATTAATCTATTTAGATATGGGTTGATGTGCTTTGATATGTGATTATTAAAGAATGCCTCATTTTGTGTTTTATATGTTATTTAGTTGTTTTAAATACCAAAGAAATGTGTTTTTGTTGACTAATCTATGTTGATTTGTATTGATATGATGTGACATGAGATTACTAAAGAATGAATGATTTTGTGTTCTACATCTTATTTAACTATTTTAAATACCAAAGAAGTATTTTTTTTTATTTACTGATATGGATTGATTTGTGTTGATATGAGTTAATATGGTTTGGTTAATTAGTGCTTATTAAAGAATGAATGATTTTGTGTTCTATATATTATTTAGTTATTATAAATAGTCAAGAAGTGTGTTTTTAATAATTGGTATGGATTGATCTACGTTGATATATGTTGTTTATGGATTATTAAAGAATAAATGATTTTGTGTTCTACATGTTTAGTTGTTTTAAATACTAAAGAAATGTATTTAATATATTAATATGGATTGATATGTGTTAATATGTTTTGATATACTTTGATATAGGAATACTAAAGCATGAATCATTTTGAGTTTAGATGTGGTTTAGCTATTTTTAATAGTCAAGAAGTGTGTTTGCGTTGACTGATGTGGAATGATTTGTGTTGATATGTGTTAATATGTATTGTAATGTGTTGGTTAGAGATTGTTAAAGAATGAAGGATTTTGTGTTCTATATATTGTTTATCTATTTTAAATAGTGAAGAAATATATTTTTGTTGACTGATATGATTTGATATGCATTGATATGAGACTACTAAAGAATGAATGATTTTGTATTCTATATGTAACATATGTTGTTTAGCTGTTTTAAATACTAAAGAAGTGTATTTAGTATATTGATATAGATTGGTTTGTGTTAATATCGGGTTGATATGCTTTGATACGCTTTGATAGGGGAATACCAAAGCATGAATCATTTTATATTCCAGATATTGTTTAGCTATTTTTAATAGTCAAGAAGTGTATTTGTGTTGACTGATGTAGATTGATTTGTGTTGATATGGGTTGTATTTGGTTGGTTAGTGATTATTAAAGAATGAATGATTTTGTGTTCTGTATATTGTTTATCTATTTTAAATAGTAAAAAAATATATTTTTGTTGACTTATCTGTATTGTTATGATTTGTCATTTTCATCTTATGCTTCCATTAAATTATCTTCTTTGAAATATTTGCCATTTTTCAAAGTGATTATATATTATAAAAAAAATGACATGCAAAATAAAAAAAAGTTTAGAATTAGTATAATAAAAAATCGTTTTTCAATTCCCAAACCATACATGCATCATTAATATTTTATCACATTTTTTTTCATATCAAATTTTTATTCACAAAATAAAAACATAAATATAGCTAAAAAATCAACTTTAGTAATTTCTATTGAAGGCAGCAGTTCGAGGGCAAAAGCAACTGGAGTCATAAGAATATAGAAGAGAAAAAGGAAAATATAGATAGAAAACTTCAATATGCATGCAAAAGAATAAAAGAAAACTTGAATTAGTATGTAAAGAGAAAAACAAGCTTGAAGGAACGAAATTGAAGGAAAGAGAGAAATGATTTGAGGAAGAGCTTAAAGGAAAGAGAGAAAGAGAGAAAGAGTGAGTGAGTGAGAGTAACTCAAACATTTTCTTTTATTGTTAGATTCTTTTTTTTAGGTTAAAAGGTAATTTTGGCCTAAAAAGTCTAGTTAAAGTGAGTGGAATCTAAAATTTATTAGTAATATATGTAAGGGTATTTTTTTTCTTAAATCCCTTGATTTTTTTTTCCATTATACCTTTGTGTCTTTTTTTAATACCATGCTACTTTTTTTTTTTGCTTCTTCCCTTTTCCATTGTTTTTTTTCTTTTTTTTATCCCCCTTCTTTTATTTTTTTTTCTTTTCCATTTTACCCATAATATTAATTAACAATGTCAAACATGTCATGGCATCACTTGAGAAAAATTTAAATGCTCTTCTCGGAATGATTCTTCTCAGTGGTATTTTTATTTTAGGTTGGATTTGATTTAATAAATTAATTATTCATTTGTTTGATCTCATAAATATTTTATTATGTATAATTAATTATTTTATTTTATACATATTTTAAGTCTTATGTTGTAATGTTTAAATTCAATTTAATTTATTAAATGATTTTAAATTTGACTTAATTAAATTTTGAAATTTGAAAATGATTAGATATTATTATAAAAATTAATTCAAATAATTCAAAAATAATTACTGTAATAAATATTTTATCTATTTTTATCAAGAAGAATAATTCTTGACTAAATATATAATCCTTACAATTATTTATTTATATAGTAATGTGAAATTCTTATTGAATTATTAATGAATTGTAATGTAAAAAATATTTATACTCTTCAACAAATTTAGTTAATAAATTTACAATATATGTACCATGTTTATTATGTATCTAGCCATCAATTCATAATTTGCATATTCTTTATTTATTTTTTGTTGGATTCTTTTTGCTGTAAACTTCTAGCCATCTTATTTATATATCTAGCTTTAAATTTTAATTTTTTTACTATCAATATAATATTATATATATATATATAACAAAATTTAAAGTTATTGTCTATATTTAAATTTAATTTAAGACTTTAAGAAAACAATTAATGAATAATTTCAAATATTTATCCAAACTAACTACATTATTATTTCAAAAAATTAAATAAATTTGATTTTTTTTATTTTTCATTTTAATTTTTTATATATACTATTGTCCTGAACTTTTCTAAGTTTTAAAATTAGATCATTATTATATGATAAAAATTATATTATCTAATTAGAATTTAAATTTATAACCTTATAATATTTAATTTAATTTAATTCTTGACATCTTTTTAATTTTAAAAATAAAATTTATAAAATACATTAATATGTGTTGTTAAAATTTGAATACTTTTTTTTTTGATAAAATTACAACTAACCATGTTATTTAAAATAATTTTATATAAAAAATAACGTATTTCATTCTTTTTACATAATTTTATACAAAATATTTTTTGATAAATAATGTGTATCATCAACGACTAATAACTACAATTAAAAATTTTAAATTTATTTTATAATTCATTGAAATAATTTTTTAAAAATAATTTCATTTTCTACAATTAAATAAAGCTTAATATTTAATTTGCTTTCAATATTTTAAAAATATCTTACTATTAAAATTTTTTAATATTATATATTACTATCTTTTTTATATACTAATAAATATATAATTTTTTATTTAAAATAATATAAAATATGATAAATATCTTTTAAAAAATAATATTATTTTTCACAATTAAATAAAGTTTAATATTCAATTTGCTTTCAATACATTAAATATATTTTATTATAAACTTTAAACATGTGAATATAACAAATTTTAATATCATATATATTTAGATATATATAATATTATTTTTATATACTAATTATATTAATATATAAATTATTTTTACACTTAAAATAATTTAGAAAATTACAAACTACATCAAAGTGCAGCAAGGTATTGCTTCTTTATTCTAAATAAGTGCATTTTAATTTCTAATAATAAATTTCATCAAATGAATTAAATATTTACAAAAACTATTCTATTTTTATATGACTTGATTTAAAAAAAAATCCGTCTTTTCCAACTCATTTAAATTGATTTGAGTTCTACTTAATATATTATTTTAATTTTTTAACTCAATAAACTTGAATTTAATTATATTAATTATATTCTTTTAAATATGAAAATAGATAAAAGATATTTTAATTTTAATTTTTATAAAAATTGAATTTTGTGACTAAATGCAACTTAGTCTAATTATATTAAATGTCATGCGTTATGAATAATGTATTGTACGTTAAATATTATGCTAAGTATGGAAACCATCACATATATTTCATTCATTTCATCTCAATTATGGCTTTAAAAATAATTATATATATTAAAATAATTATTAATAATTATAAATAAAATATTTATAGTATTTTATTTAATTATTATTTTTGACTATTCTCTCTTTATTAATTATAATTTTATAATTTTATAATTTTATAATTAATATTATTTTAAATTTATAAAAATAACAATCGAGTGAAATAATTTTTTTTAAATAACAATTAAAGAAAGAATAATAGTAATAATAATAATAATAATAATAACAACACCACCAATAATAATAATAATGATGATGATGCAAGAAATATTGATTTGGTCTTTTTTTTTTTTTTTGGATAAAGACATTCTACGTTTAGATGGAGTTAAATTAGAGATGAAATTGAATTTACTTTAATAAAAAAAAGTGATGGTAATGTAAAATAATCTATTTTTAAATTACTTTCTATTGTTTGTTTTTTACATAAAAAAAATAAATTCAAAATTTTCTCCTACTTTTAATGAAGAAAAGAAGATTATATTTATACCTTTACCTCCATTTACTTTTATTTTTCTCTATTTTAAAAAAATATTTAAAAAATTTGAAAATAAATTAAAAAATTTTATTTTTATTACTTTATTCTTATTTAATCTAATATTATTTACAACAAATAAAAAAAAAACATAAATTTAATTTATTTTTTCCTGTTTTACGTTGGTTACTTTCAACCAAACATAGGCTTGATAATGGATAGTATCGTGAAATCGGTGAAACGCAGGAGACTCGTCGGCGCCACTCTCGTCCTCCCAAACAACTCAATGTGTATGTGATATATATAGGGGTGCCTTTCAATCCTTCTCTCTCTTGCTTTCTCCAAAATCCTATTTTATAGAGCTCTCAGGATCTCTATTTGGTGCACAATAATCCTTCTCTGACCCTTTCTTCTCAATTTCTCTCTATAAGAGGTCAGTTAGATCCACACTTCCTTGTTTTAAAAGACCCCCTTTTCAGTTTTTTCTGTTCTTCTCGTTTTTCTATATTGCTTAACTTTTGATTTTCCTGGGTTTTAGCTGAAAATCACAGTCGAATATCATTGGATCTTTGTTTATTAACTCGTTTGGTGATCTGGCTTTCCCAGATCTGACACCAGTCTTCTAAAAGATGGACTATTATGCTCATTTCAAGATCTGGGTCTTGACCCTTGGCTTGATTTTCCAATCCGCATATGGGTTTTACCTTCCTGGTAGCTATCCCCATAAATACAGTGTCGGTGAAACTTTATCTGTGAAGGTGAATTCTATCACTTCTATTGACACCGAGATGCCGTTTAGCTATTATAGTTTGCCCTTCTGCAAGCCCGCTGAGGGTGTTAAAGATAGTGCTGAAAATCTCGGCGAGCTCCTTATGGGAGATAGGATTGAGAATTCCCCATACAGGTTTAGGATGCATATGAATGAAAGTGAGATACTTTTGTGTAAAACTGAGCCTTTATCCTGATAGCTATAAGCTTTTAAGGAAGAGGATTGATGAGATGTATCAGATTAATTTGATTCTTGATAATTTGCCGGCGATAAGGTATACTAGGAAGCAGGCATACCTGTTGAGATGGACTGGCTGTCCTGTTGGAATTAAGGTTCAGGATGGTTATTATGTATTTAACCATTTGAAGTTTACTGTTCTTGTTCACAAGTATGAGGAGGCCAATGTGGCGCGCGTGATGGGAACCGGAGATGCTGCTGAGGTTATTCCCACAATCGGGAATGCTGGGTCAGATGTTCCTGGGTATATGGTTGTGGGATTTGAAGTGGTTCCTTGTAACTTTATGCATAATGTTCAGTCGGTGAAGAACTTGAAAATGTATGAGAAATACCCTTCTCCAATTAAGTGTGATCCCACCACTGTATCTATGCCAATTAAGGAGAATGAACCGATTGTTTTTACCTATGAGGTTACATTTGAAGAGAGTGATATCAAATGGCCATCAAGATGGGATGCCTATTTGAAGATGGAGGGATCAAAAGTCCATTGGTTCTCCATTATGAATTCTCTCATAGTCATCACCTTCCTTGCTGGTATTGTCCTCGTCATCTTCTTGAGGACTGTAAGGCGGGATCTGACCCGTTATGAGGAATTGGACAAGGAGGCTCAAGCACAGATGAATGAGGAGTTATCTGGTTGGAAACTTGTTGTCGGGGATGTTTTCCGTGCCCCTGCTAATCCCTCACTATTGTGTGTTATGGTTGGCGATGGGGTTCAGATCCTTGGAATGGCAGTGGTGACAATAATGTTTGCTGCACTTGGATTTATGTCACCAGCTTCTCGTGGAGCTCTCGTCACAGGTATGCTTATTTTCTACATGATTCTCGGTATTGCAGCTGGCTATGTAGCAGTTCGCGTATGGACGACCATCGGATATGGTGATCACAAAGGTTGGGCTTCAGTTTCCTGGAGAGCTGCTTGTTTCTTCCCTGGTATTGCCTTTTTCATTTTAACCATTTTGAATTTCCTACTTTGGGGTAGTCATAGCACTGGTGCCATTCCGATTTCTTTGTTTATCGTTTTGATTCTGCTTTGGTTCTGCATCTCTGTTCCTCTTACCCTAATTGGAGGATACTTTGGGGCAAAGGCACCCCTTATTGAATACCCTGTTCGAACCAATCAGATTCCTAGGGAAATTCCAGCTCAAAAGTACCCATCTTGGCTTCTAGTTCTTGGTGCTGGAACTCTTCCTTTTGGTACACTATTCATTGAGCTCTTCTTTATCATGTCTAGCATTTGGATGGGACGCGTGTACTATGTTTTCGGGTTTCTGTTGATTGTTTTGATCCTTCTTGTGGTGGTTTGTGCTGAGGTATCTCTTGTTTTAACTTACATGCATCTTTGTGTGGAGGATTGGAAATGGTGGTGGAAGTCCTTCTTTGCTTCTGGTTCAGTGGCCATTTACATTTTCTTGTATTCCATTAACTATCTGGTATTTGATCTCAAGAGTTTAAGTGGGCCAATCTCTGCAACACTCTATCTGGGTTATTCTCTTTTGATGGTTCTAGCAATTATGTTTGCAACTGGAACTGTTGGGTTCCTTTCATCTTTCTGGTTCATGCACTACTTGTTCTCTTCAGTGAAGCTGGATTGAAGTAGTTCCTTCCATTTCCGTACAAAAACTCTAGCTTTTGCAGACCAACCAAGCTGAAAAATGAAAGCAAACCTTTAAAATATTCTTATATTTACTCTTCTTTTCAGTTAGTGCTTACTATAATTTAATAACAATAATTTCATCCAGATTTTTATTTTTGCTTTATTCTTTATTAGTTGGGTTTGATAGTATGATAGTGAAAATTAAATTTTATTTTAGCATAGTTGATGGGATTTCTGTTATTAACTTCTGTGATTAGTTCTTTTGTATGGTTTGAATGCAAGGCTTGCATTTCTCTTGTGGTTTTATGTTTCTAAATAATGGATAATGGTAATTGTTTCTTTCGGTTCACAGCAGCTATTAGATTTAGATATGTGAATGAATTTTTTAATCTTTTGGGAAGCCAATGAACTGATATCACTTTATTTTACATTGATGTTCCAGTCTCCTAATATTTCCTGAGTTGCAAATCCTTGATACTTTCAGTTAGATGATTACTTGTATGGGTGTATATGCTTCCATGCTCAAAAAGTTCCTATTGTAATTTTTCAATTACTTGAATATCCATGAAATTTGATATAATTATATTTCAATAACTAATATTTTTAATTTAAAGTAAAATATTGGTTGCCGTGAGGGGAGGTATTTTTGAAAAAATTAAAAATTAAGTATTAAAATTATATTAATTTCATTATTACTTAGACAATTAAAATTTTAAATTAATAATGAAAGACTAAATTTGAACAAACTATTAAAAAAAATAAAAGATTAAAAATCAATAAATTTGAAGTGAGGATGTTTTTAAATTTACTTGAATCCACCCCTTTTAATTAAGGCAATTTAGCAGTCAATTTTAATTATTTATGAAAAAAATAATTTTTAATTATTATATGCTCTCCCAAAATATGTTATACCTATTCATCAATCTCTAACTTTTTATGATAGAAATCAACGAATATAGTTATATCTATGATTAATTCTAACAAATTTGTACAAGTTACCTTTTATTTTATTCAATATATAATTTTGTACTGTTTATAATTCAATTCGATTCTCAAGTGTTTCATTCCCTATTAATCCTAAGAAAATAGCCAACTGATTGAAAGCATTTAACATAATTATAAATAATTGCAAAAGTACAGAAAGCCAATTAGATAAAATTTACAATGACAAGAATTCAAAATATATCAAAGATAACCCTAAAAGAAATTTAATTCATACTATTCATATTCAAATACTGAAGATATCAAATCTAATACTAAAATTATAGAAAAAGCTAACCTAGAACTTGAGCTGAAAATATTGATGTTGTGACTTTAAATATGTAGAATTTTCTTATCTAATTGTCCTTCCTTCTTTTTTGCTCTCCTTCTATATATGTGCTGATGTATGTATTCTTGAGATTTCACCATCTTTTTATAGGAGAATATCCTATTTAATTAATAACTAAAATTCTAGTTAGAATAACGAGTTTGATGAGTTCAAATAGGAGACTTCTTAATTTAATTCGTGCTCACATTCTTAGGTGGTGATTTTCGCTACTATTTGCTCAAAAATCACTATTTTAAGTGGTGGAATCCATTGTTTTCACTTCTCTTCTTTCTTAAGCTTTGAATACCTCCAAATAAGATTTTGGTTTCAAAATATTTCAAACTTCTTCATTTGTTATTTTTTATTAAATAGGAACTAAAATCATAAATTTTAAACAAATAAGCCAAAATTAAAAATAAAAGCAATAAAACTAATTTTAACTAAAAAGAACATGAAATTTAACAAACAAAAATTGAAGTTTAGAATATTATGTTAGTATAGTTATTTTTAAGTTATTTCTAGTATGTTAGCATAATTATTTTTAATTTATTTCTAGTTAAACTTAAATATTTGTTCGTCCTTGAATAAATAAGATAAACCACACTTTTGAATAACTCAAATTTAAATTCAAATTATGTCAATTATTGTCAACCAAAATAAACAAGTGCATAGTAAAACATCTATATTAATCTACTTCAACCATCAACAAAAATTTAATCATACTCAAAGTCTTTAGCGTAGGTGTGTGTAAGTCTAAAATGATTTTTAATTTTATATTTCAAAATACTAAATATAAGTTACAATTTCAATAACCAAAATAAATTTTGTATTTGGTTTAATAAGCTCAAAAATATCTTAGGTCTCTTTTTGAATACCACAACTCTACTAGTGCGAGACAAATAAAAAAAAAGGGCAGTCCGGTGCACGAATGCTCCCGCAATGAGCGAGTCCTTAAAAGAAAAATTAAAAATTTAAAAGAAAAATTAATAGGTCTTTTAAAGGATTGTAATGTCAGGTTTTTAGCTACAAAGTAATGAATTAGGCTTATAAAATATGCCCCTGGGGAACAAACAACCGAAATTTTTCCTTTGATTGCAATTCTCTGTTCAAGTCACTTAATGTTTATACTTGAGTAAGTATAACAAATTAGATCACTTTCCTATGAATAGCGTATGGATTTTATAAACTGTTATTAAAAGATGACCGAAGAAAGTAGAGAATTTTTCCTTTTCAAGTCAAAGACTTAGCTTCCTCAAACATTGATCCATCCATTCTCATTGAATCAAGAAATTTGCCATACTTCTCTTTTAAATTACAAAATATGATTTATTTTCTTTTGAGCTTCTTTTTCTTTTTTGTTTTTGAATTTTTCATAGTAGACTCTCAAATGAACATATTCTTTAATTGGTTATTGATCATTTTCTTTCTTTTCACTACATTTTAGTGGTTGATAGGATTCTCAGACTCTTTAGTGACCATAAAATTTTGAATACAGAATCCTTTTGCAGTCTTCTTTTCCTAATATCTCCATATACTCATAAGTCTCATAAATTAACTTGAATGATTATTTCTCTTTTAAAGAAAGGCAAAAAATTATTTAGACTATATGGTTAAGTCTAGTGTGTATATCAAAGAAAATTAAAGTATGTATTCAACATACTTTAATAGACTCAAAAGGCTAGCAAAGGATAAAATAAAATAAGATAAGTAAAATGAAAAGTCAATTAGTAACAAGTCAAAGAACTGCCTAAATAATTTTTTCTATTTTGTCCTATCTAAATTTCACTTTAAAGGATAAGAAGAGTTGTAGTGATTTTAAAAATAGAGGCTTATCTTGATCTTTTAATTGCAACAAGTTTTTATAGTTTTGTTAAAACAAGTCTTAAGTGCTCATAAATTTAAAGATAGAGTATGAAATAATTTTTAAAGGTCTTTTCTAAGAATTAAGATAGATATCTAATTATGCACTAACTTATCACAGTTTAAAATGGCTTTCAGCTCTTCAAACCTAACTTCCAACATATTCAAATTCAAAAGCAAAATTAGAATGAAGCAAAAAAAAAAAAAAATCAAGCTTATTGACCATGAAGCTCTCCTACTTGAGCAATTTCTAGTGTTTAGACACAATTGATATGTAAATCTTTAAAACAAAAAAAGAACAGAAAAAATGAAAATGAAAATGTTAAAGCGTATCGAACCATTCACGCACTTTTATAATCATTCATCCTTTCTTCTCAAAGCTACAAATCATAAATTGCCCAAAAAAAAAAGAAAAATACTTCTACATATATACTACCCCCAAATTTAAGATCTTGTATTATTCCCAATGGAACAACTAAGTTTAATCAAGAGAGCTTCAACTAAGCAAAGATAATGCAACTAGGTCCAATGCAAACATGTATAAATGTATACAATTATATAATTGACGCAATTAAAAGGAGAAGTCAAAAACTCACCTAAAATTATGTCTCAGATAGTGGTGAGTATGATGGAAGTAGTGAAGTGATCAAGGTATGTGCAATCAAATGCAAACCAAAAGGCCAAGTTAAATCTTGAAGGATAATGTCTTCTAAGGCAATTGGATAATAGAAGAGTGTTTCCAAATTCTTCCAAGCACCATTTGAAATTGAGGTCCAAATATTCAACTTCATCACCAAGCCAAAACAAGAATCTAATGAATGTTTCCATAATATTGGGTCTAATCTAATGAATCACACAAATGTTACTTTTATTCAAATGAACATCGGTGTAATATTTTAAAAATCACTTAGATTCCTTTTGTTTTAAACTATTCCCTTAGTTTTCCTAGTCAGCCTAACGTCCTTAACTCCCTTGGCATTACTCATGTCGCCCTTCTCACCCTCCAACTCAACCACTAAAGCATGATGCTTTGCTTTCTTGTAATACTAAACAATGGCAAAAAACCATGACCTATAACCATTCAGTATGTTAATACAACTAGTAGGAACCATCGAGTTGGAAGTGTGAGACTAACCACTCATCACGGCTCTTGCTATCCTACTTAAAATTAGAGTAGACATAATGGCCAAACCATCAGGAGGAATTCCTTGAGGATAGCCCATTTGTCTCATCACCTTGGCCCCTTGGTAAAAGGTAGTGCCTGAAACCCGAGCAAGCAAACCATTCATTACTTGAAGCTCATCGACATGAAAGATTTGATTCCATACTAAGAATAATACTAGTGTATGTCTTCAGGACTTAGCTCTAAGATCCATGAGGTCCATTCCTTTTCTGTCTGGAACTACACTTTAATCTTGCGGGCATGATAACTAGCTAGATTGTAAGTTAATCTCTTAGGAGGTTCTACCACCTAGAGGTGATGTATAAGCCAAAATATATCATAAAATAGCCATAAAATACCAAGATTAAAACCTATCATAAAATATCCATAAATACCAAATTCATAGCATAAAACTAGGAAAAGAAAGAAAGCACTTTGAACTTACCTAAAGGATAATGGGGCTAACAGATCAAGCTTCATTTACCTTGTACGTCCTAAAGTAATGATCTTGATGTCTCCCTAACCCATGGAGTTTGAATATAGAAAACCAACTGTTAGACAAAAAACTAGAGCCCTTAACCTAAGCATGTGCTCTTGGATATTGGCATCATCCTTCACTTCCAAAAATTCTTCTATCATCTTTGCTAGATTCACTTGACCATCTTGAATCATTTTCTTAGCCTACCCTTACTTAGAGAGAACAGCTCTTCGAACATGAGCCTATAGCTAGAAGCCTGTCTTGGAATAGCTAGCATGGCCTTAGGTCTATTGCCCAAAATCAAATTGACTTCTTGAAATATAGGGCATAGTTCTTCTATATAGGCCCCCAAACCTAAATACATGCACTTCAGGATCCCAAAACCTTAAACAATTCTTCAGAAAAAGCTAGTTAACCTTCACAACTCTCCGTGTAGCAACTAAGCCAATTTCATAGTGTTCCAAATTGATCTTGTCAACCTTGTCAAGACTTTTCAGCCACTGGCATGTAGCATGACGTACAAAAGGCTCTATTTTTCTCAAAAACCCACCAAAAGATGAAATACTTTGAAATTAGTGCTAAAGAGCCTACAATAAGCTAACAAAAGTTCTTCATGTGTAGCATTCAACATATTCAAGCATTAAATAACATTCATTCATTAAAAGTCCATAAACATTCATTACATTGTGTGCACGAAAGCATCCAAAATTAAGTAGAATAAGAAATCATTAGTCAATGTCGTTTGATCCTCAAGCATCTCTTACGTGAGCTTTCCTCAGCCCCTAAGTTAACCTCAACAATAAAAGTGTTGCCCAGAGCCCTGGATAATGCAAACTCCATCCTATGGGCCATCCCATAGGTGTGGCGGACCCAATTTTTAGGAAACTACAAAATAGAATAGCCAAAGTTAAAACAAAATGATAAAGGCAAAATAAGCTAGAAATCAAGGGATGATTACCTCATGCATGTCCTCTAGAATGGGGTAGTGTGGAATATCTGGGACCTGATACTGGAAAACTTCATTATCACACCGACGAATGTAGGTTACCCGATTCAAAATCCAAAAGTATGGAGGCATACTACTATCTAAAGAAACACCAGTCATTGAAGGTACATGAGTAACAACACTCAGACTAGACTAACCGAATAGCCAACTTCTTAGATGAAGGAATAACATGCTTAGAGCTACTACCGGATGAAGACATGACACGAGGCATGAATCGTGTCTTGCAAAAGTCCTTGTAATCAACATATGCTCCTTGGTAGCCATACCAAACAATAGGCCATAATTCATTTTGATCTTGACACTATCCCATATGAGCGGTGGAGGGATTGACTGGTGCTCTTCATGTACCAGTAGTCTAACTCATGACTCGTTTGCTAAGATAATAAGCTCTAATGGTCCCTACTAAAATAGTATCCAACATAGTGGTAATTGCCAGGCTTGAGTCATATATCCTAGTTGTATGGTCCATCTACCTACAAACGGTGACCAAGTAACCTATCAGAAAAATCAAATAAGTAAAGTTAAAATAGTAAAACAAAAGTTAGCCAAAATAGACTCACATACTTTACTCGCTTCATTGTCAAAACAGCCAGAAGAAAGTAAGGTGCATGGAGAATCCATTTTTAGAGAGAGAAACTTTAATGAAGAGCGACAATGGGATGATTTAAATGAAGGGTAACTACCCTTTTATATATGGGTGGCCTAGGCCCCTTGGCATGTTATTCAATGGCTGTTTGAACTCTTATTTCAAGTTTATAAAACCAATAGGCTCATGAAAATAGTCTTGTCACCATTCCATAATTAGTTGATGGAAATCCCCATATAATGACAAATAAACTATAGATAAATGTGTATTATTTGTGACATAACACAATGCATATGGATAAATGTGTTATGCTACTTGAACATTAATGCTTATGTGTGATATGTCAGTAAAAATGCATAATTTGCATAAATTATGATATGTTAAGACATTATAGTATGGTTGTTAATAGTGATATGTATAAAATGTAAAAAAGTGTGAATTATGCACTAAAATGTGGAAATTAACTACATTTAGATTATGACTAAGAATGATGTTGAATATGATTAGAAATCTAGAAAATGAATGTGCATGTGAAAAAGAATAATATGATATATATGTATTGTATGTTGCCTTATATAATGTCTAATTTCAGAAAATTGTATTTAGTATTGCTTGACATGTCATACGTCTTTGGACGAGATATGCTGGTGTCACAGTTATGAATACACTGTTAGGTGAAACACGTTGGTATTATAGTTATGATTACGCCTTCAGGTAAGACATGTTGGTGTCGTCATTATTGAGATAGGCTAAAATAATATTTCTGAAACTAGACTATTGTATAATAATTTTTGGGCTCAATGTGTGTTGATGATTATAATATGTTAATGAATTATATGTGTTTTGCATGGCATTGTGGCATGATGCATTTTTAAGGAATGTTATTCACATTATTATTTATTACTATCAAAGTATGTACCAATAAGCTAGTAGCTTAGCGTGATTGAATTCTATCACGTAGATGACATGGTTCATAGATAGAGTTCTGCTAAACCAGACTAGGTTTAGGACGTGAGGTATTACTAGAAGTTTGTTATTGCCACAATACCAAAGCCAGCATATCATATAATCTTTTGTTTTGTACCTTATTATGTGCATATAGTGTGGTATGTGCAATTTAAGTATTTGAGATACTATATATATATGTATGTATATGATCATGTGATTTTGAGATTTTAAATTATGGATGATATTGGAGAATTGAGTAAATGAATGAGAACATTTTAGGAGTGTATATTTTTAAGCAGGTTGTATTTTGGTAATTTTTAGGAATGTCCAATTTATAAATAAAACTCTAATAAATTTTTCTCAGAGATTTTTTTTAATTTGTATTTTTTAACAATTAATTACAATTATAAATTTATTATTTTATTTATTAAATTATATTTTAAAGGTAAAACTTCATAATAAAATTAAAGCAATATTTTTCAGATGAGAAATATTATGACATTCTTGTTATTCTGTATATGTATTTTACATACTCGGTGTGTGTGTACTATATATATAGGGTATTAGAATATTACATTGATCCAATAAGAAGGCTCTTAAATATCCACCACCTCGAAAGGCATGCACCAAAAAGGTAAGTAACTGAAAACTCTTCCTTTATTAGTGTAATTATTTAACTTGCTTTTATTTCAAGTTCAAGATTCTTTAACTTAATTTGTGTTGTGATTCTTAAACCTAAAATCTAGAATTATGTTAGAATTCATTAGGTTTTTAACTTTAATTTTAAAATTTGAAATTATGTTTAATTCACTTTATTCTTTATCTTAATTTTGAATTAGGTTAAAATCATTTTAATCTTAATTTAGAATTAGGTTAGAATTCACTTTTACTTTTTTATTTCAACCTAAAACTTAATTTGTGTTAAAATCCAATTTTAGTTTTAATTTTGAACTAGATTAATTTTGTCAGTTTAATTAACCTAAAATCAGAGTTAACTTAATATCTTCTCTTAAAATAAATTTAAAATCATATTTTGATTTTCTTAGGTTAAAATTGGACTTTTCAAAATTAGAAACTGACCTAGATTGAATGTAGGTTAAAACCTCTTTAATTCATTTTCTCAAATAAGCCAAGAAGCAAACTTAAGTTTGGCACAGGTTTTAATTCAATTTCTAAGCTTAGACTAAAATTGGTCCTTTTCAAATAAATTAAATCTAAAATCTGAACAAGGCTTAATTCACTGTTTTCTTTAAAATTGGATCTAAAATCTAAACTAGGTTTAATTTCTTGCTTTTCAAAATAGACCTTAAAATTTGTACTAGGTTTGTTCACTTTAAGCTTTAAAACTGAGTCAAGGTTAATTCACATTGCCTTTCTACTTATACCTTAAAACTAGATTAGTTTTCATTATTTTAAATTAAACCTTAAAGCTGAAATAGGTTTAGCCCTTTTTTCTCCTTCATCCAGATTAAATCTTAAGCCGAAATTAGGATTAGGTTTAGATTTTAACCTTTAAACCTAGAATAAGATTTCAGTTTAATCACTTTAATTTAACCTACAATTGAACTTAGGTTAAAACCAATTTGGAATCTAAAATGGATCTAAAACTAACTTAGGTTTTAATTAATTTGTAATCAAGCCTTGAACTTAATCTAAAATTAAACCTAGCTTAAACACATTTTGAACATAAAATCAGATTTATGTTAGCAACCAAATCTTTAAACTTTAAACTTAAAAACAGTTGTAGGTCATATATAGCTTTCAAACCTAGAAACAACATTATGTTTGCACTAAGCTTTAGGTTAACCAAGGACTATACCTTTAGGTCAACTAGGACCACAACCTTAGGTCACCAAACATAGGTACCTACTCTTTTTTCCCACTTTAACAAGTGGTCATAACTATATGGGGCTTTAATTCCTATTCAAAAGGATATGCAGGCTTATCTAACATCTAAGTCTAAGTGATCGAGCCCACAAACCCAACAACCTTAGGTTCCTTTTATTGCATTCACATCACTTTATACTTTTATCTCATAATTCCTTTATTTCTTTTATACTTTATTTCCTTTTTTGGGGGGAATGTGTGATTATTCTACTACCCATAAGGGCTAGACATAGGATCCCTTTATTTTGGACTTTTGAAATGTAACATTAATTCTTTATTTTGATTTCTTTTGAATGTTGATGAATGTCATGCATTGTAAATGTTAAAAGCATCTTATAAATTGTCATTCCTAATATAACTGTCACCCATGAAATATATTTTATAAATCATAGTTTAACTAAACGTTTAGCTTATTTTACTTAAAACCAAAAACTTAGTATCGAGTCAATTCTTTGGATCGAGACTAGTGCCATTTTCAACATAGGAGTCATAAAGGGTTTTACTTTATCTTTCCCTTTAAACCAAATTAAAGTAGAGACTCTTAAAATCCATGCTTACTAAATCGAATGGAGACCAAATGTCATGGTTTTGCATTAAACTAAATGCAAATGGGCATTTCAATCCCTTAAAGAATTAGATAGGTGCTTGGGAAAGGTCTCACATGTGGTTATTATTTTATTAGTTTTTGTCATAAAATTGTTATTTATTTATTATGATAATTATTATTTTCTTCATGCATTTTGGTAGTTTTAATCTGTTTACTTACTAATTTCATCAATTTGGTAGTTTTTAATTTATCCCAGTGTTTAGATCTTTTTTGTACTAGTTTTTAGTATGATGTTTATGTGTTTTTAGTTAATGTTTCATTTGATTCTTGTTTAAAGTTTGTTTTAAGTATTTGTTTTAGGTTAAAGTACAAAAACTCCCTTGGAAGATCAAAACAAAGAAAGAAGAGCATGAATCAAGCAAGACATGTCCAAGCCAAATCAAGCTTGGCCGTGTCACTTCAAAGGAAATCTTGAAAGAATATGACATGGGCAGGAGACACGGCCAAGCCACTGGCCGTGTCTCACCTAAAGGGCAAAACCATAGGAACCAAGCAAAGAAAGAAAAGACACAGTAGGTGACACTGGCAGGTGACACGGCCAAGCCACTGACCATGTCACATGACATGGCCAGGAGCTTGGCCGTGTCCCATCCTAAGCTAATGAATAAGGAAGAACCAAAGGAAAGAAACAGAAGCTGACACACTCAGGGGATACGGCCAAGCCATTGGCTGTGTCACATGACACGGCCAGGAGCTTGGCCGTGTCACTCTCATCTCCAAAGAAAAAAGAAGAGCAAGGAAAGAAATAGAAGCTGACACACCCAGGTGACACGGCCAAGCCACTAGCCGTGTCACATGACATGGCCACAAGCTTGGCCGTGTCACCTCATGAGACCAAAGAAAGAAAAAAATGCACAGATTTTTAGCCAAGGAACTGTATAAATAGAGAGGATTAGGGCAAGAGGGGAGGATCAACTTCTTCAGCCATTCAACATACACACTTCCAGCCATCCAAACCAACTTCTTCAGCCGTTCTACACACAACTTTCGGCCATTCTTCAATTTTCTCTGAGAACTTTTCTCTAAAACAAGAGAATTGAAGAAGATTGATTTCATTTTCATGCAAACACTCTAGATCAAATTAGTTTTAGCCGTTGCATTATTCTTTTAGCAAAAATCTAAGCAAGAGATTCTTCAGAAGCCAAAGGAAGTTTGTAATTTGGTTTTGTTCTTAAACTCTATCTCTTAAGTTTCATTGGAATTGTATTTATGAATTCTCTGATGTCTAAATTAATTTATTTGAATTTTAATGAGATGAATTTGTTTGATAGCATCACTATGAACTAATTTTGATCTAGTCTAGGGTTTGTATGAATCTACTATGATTGTATGAAATGGTTATTGCTTTTAACTAATTTAATTCTTTTATCCTTAATTGAATGGATTAATGTTAATATATAATTGATTGGCCACCAATTATGTGTTTTAGGTATTTAGATGAAAGATTGAGAAATGAAGTCTAATACTGGAATAATTCAATTAGGGACTTAGGTGAATTACAAATATAAACCTAAGGAAAAGATCATTTTGATTGTAATAAAATTAATTGAAAGAGGTTTGAATGCGAGAGCTTATTTCCTTGATTTGATTGATTAAGTTTCTTGAAATCTGATCTTTGAAATTAAATCAATTGAGAGGAATAGCCGATCATACATATAAGTTAGTAGAGAAGTGCAAACCCTAGGCTTTTCTATTGAGTGAATCAATATATCTGTTCAGTTTTCTTTCATTGTTATAAATTCAATCCTTTCTATTTTCATTAGTTGCTCAGCAATTCTATTTTATAAATCAAAGACTATTAATTGGTAACTTGTTTATTACGACTTGATAAATAATTAGCTCATCTAGCTTCCTTGTGAGACGACCTTGAGGTGTTCACCGAAATAATACAGCAGCCTCGTATACTTGCGAGTGTAGCTTTAGTAGTGTTTATTAGAGTGCAATAAATTTTTGGCGCCGTTGCCGGGGAAGCTAATTGGCATAATTGTTTATTAGTCATATATATATTTTAAATTATTTTTCATTGATTATGTTTTATTTTATTTTTCTTTTGCTTTAAATAATTCTTTCTTTAAGAAATTTTTATGTAAGGTAGGAGATCACTTGGAGGAGAGCTTTGCCTAGTTATTTCAGAAATTCAAAGAGTGAAAAGGAGCAGAGAAGAGTTTGAATTGTATACCGGGTTTGATACAGAGGAGAAAATTTTTTATTTTGAGTCGGATACTGCACAATCTACCAATATGGGGGATGAAAGGCAAAGAACTATAAGGGATTTTGCTAGACCTGTCATTGGGAATACCACCTCATGTATAAGATTGACAGATACAGCAAGAAATTACGAGTTGAAGAATATCCATTACAACATGCTGCCATCTTTTTATGGAGTTCCGAATGAGGATCCTTTGAATTTTATCCAGGATTTCTACTCCACCCTCAACACATTTCCATTGGGAGGACTAACAGAAGACCAGTTGAGGATAAGGTATTTTCCGTACACATTAAAGGATAGGGCAAAAAGCTGGCTAATGATGTTGCCTGAAAATTCTTTGACAACTTGGGAGCAAAAATAAGTTTATGGGCAAATTTTACTTACATCAGAAGACAGCTGAATTAAGAAGAAAAATAGCCACATTTGCTCAATTGGATGGAGAGCCATTTCATGAGGCTTGGGACAGGTTTAAGATGTTGTTAATCCAGTGTCCACACCATTACTACCCACTTCAATTGCTGAATCAATTTTTCTACGATGGACTAACCCAGCAATTTCAGAATACTGTTGATAATGCAGCTGGGGGAGCTATGGGAGAAAAGACAGCAGAAGAGACTTATGAAATCTTTGAAATGATGGGAGCTAATTCCCAACAGAAAAGTGTAAGAGGAAGAAGTAAAGGGGTAAATTAAGTGGAAGTCAATAGTGAGATGGTCAATCAGATAGCTGAATTGACAAGACAAGTGCAGATGCTGACATGAAGAATAATGCTTTTTCATCCACTCAAGAAGTGTGTGAAATTTGTGGAACTTTTGGGCATGGAGCAAATATATGCCCCTCTGCATATGAGTCTTATGGAAATGAGGCTGATCAAGTTAACGCTATGGAGGGATATCAACCAAGGGCCCAGAATGATCCTTTCTAAAAAACTTACAATCCTGGTTGGCAGAATCATCCAAACTTTTTATGGGCAACAAATAATTCTCAACAACCCTTTCATTTGCTCCAAAGACAAAATTAACCGCCAGGGCAATCTTCAAATCAAGGGAAGCCTAAGAGAGAGAGTTTGGAGGATAGTTTATATGCTTTTATCTAAGTCAGTACCAAGAATCAAGAGATGAATAACAAAAGGTTGGATTCATTGGAAGCGTCTTTCAAGAAAGTGGAGACCCAAGTGGGAAAACTTGCACAACAGATGCAGATTCAACAAAAAGAAAAATTTTCGAGTCAACCTAAACAAGCACAAGCAGTGACTATTCTTAGAAGTGGCAAGGTAATAAATAATGGTGTTGAAAATAATTCTGTGAATGCAGGTGATCAAGAAAACAAAAAGGAAGGAGAATTAGAGGACAAGGGTGATGGAGAAAGATCAATGGAGCAATCTCCTTCAGTAGATTTACACAAGGCAAGTAATCCTTACCGGCCACCTATACCATTCCCCTGCAGATTGAAGAATGATAAAAAAAAAGCAATTTTTAGACATCTTCAACATGCTGTCTAAGGTAAGTATTAACTTAGCTTTACTTGAAGCAATAAAGAATATGCAGGCTTATGCCAAATTCTTCAAAGATTTAAACACCAAGAAAAAGAAGTATGAGCCAAATGAAAAGGTGATAGTATCAGAGATAGCTAGTGCTGTTTTGCAACATAAACTACCTCCGAAGCTAAAGGATCCTGGCAGCTTCATAATTAAAATTACAATGGGTAATGGAAAGGGGACTGATGGCATGTGTGATTTAGAAGCCAGTGTTAATTTGATGCCTTACTCTATGTATCTTGAGTTAGAACTTGGGAAACTTAAACCTACTAAAATGGTCTTGCAATTAGCTGACAAATCTCTGAGATTCTCGAAAGGAATTATAGAAGATGTGTTAGTTAAGGTTGGTGGGTTGATAGTGCCTGTGGACTTTATAGTCCTTGACATGGAAGGAGATAACCCTACACCATCCGCACACACTATTTTACTGGGTAGGCCTTTTCTGGCTACGACCAACGCCTTGATTGATGTTAAAAATGGTAAATTATCAATGACTATCTTGGGACAAACGGTTAAATTTTCTATTTTAAACACTTCTCTTATTCCTACAACTGCATTATATGAGGATTGTTCTTTAATTGATTGTATTGACGTAGTTGTTTCAGATGTTTTCTTGCAAACAGGTTCTTCGGATAAATTGGAGCTGGCACTGACCTTAGATCGTGGCTTGGATATTTTTGACTCAGAAGTAGCCAGTTGCCTTGATAAATTAGAAAGTGCTGAAATAGAGGAATTTAAAGAGGAACCGTCATTTGAGCTCCCCTCCATCCAAAAAGAAGATAATAATCCTTCAATTGAGTTAGAGCTAAAGGAGTTGCCTAAAAACCTGAAATATATGTTTTTAGGAGATCACAACACCTTACCTGTGATAATTTCTAGCGAACTTAGTGAAAGGGAAGAGATGAGGTTGGTGAGTGAATTAAAAATATTGAAAAGAGCTATAGGATGGGGGTTGAGTGATATTAGAGGTATTAGCCCTTCAATGTGCATGCATAGAATTATTTTAGAGGAGGGAGCTAAACCTGTGAGAGAGACCCAAAGGCGCCTTAACCCAAACATGAGTGAAGTGGTTAAGAAGGAAGTGCTTAAATTGCTTGATGAAGGAATGATATACCCGATAGCCAATAGTGAGTGGGTTAGCCCAGTACATGTAGTGCCTAAGAAATCAGGAATCACTGTGGTAAAAAATGAAAAGAATGAATTGATTCCAACTAGGACTACCACTGGGTGGAGAATGTATATCGACTATAGGAAGTTAAATAATGCTACAAAAAAGATCATTTCCCTCTTCCTTTTATTTATCAAATGCTGGATAAACTTTCTAGACACTCACACTATTGCTTTTTGGATGGATTTTCAGGTTATTATCATGTGGCGATAGCACCAGAGGATCAATCCAAGTCCACTTTTACTTGCCCTTTTGGGACTTTTGCATTTCGGCGTATGCCCTTTGGCTTGTGCAATGCGCATGCAACTTTTCAGAGATACATGATGTCTGTTTTCACGGACATGATAGATGACTTTATTGAGGTATTTATGGACAATTTTTCTATTTTTGGTGACTGGTTTGATAATTGCCTCAGTAAACTTGTTCTTGTGCTTGAAAGATGCATTGAATGTAATCTCACTTTGAGTTGGGAAAAAAGTCATTTCATGGTCACTCATGGCATTGTGTTAGGCCATATTGTGTCATGTAAAGGGATTGACGTGGATAAAGCTAAGGTAGAGTTGATTGCTAAGTTATCCCCACCTACCTCTGTTAAGGGAATAAGAAGCTTTCTAGGGCATGCAGGTTTTTACCGGAGGTTTATTAAAAAAATTTCTAAAATTAGCCAACCATTGTGTCATTTGCTTGGGAAAGATGTTCCGTTTGAATTTACTGCACAATGCATGCAAGCTTTCGATTCCCTTAAGGAAAAATTGACCAATGCACCAGTAATTGTAGCTCCTGTTTGGTCTTTACCTTTTGAAATTATGTGTGATGCATCCAACCATGCAGTAGGAGCTGTCATTGGGCAAAGGGTTGACAAATTTTTGAGAGTGATCTATTATGCTAGCTTGACCCTAAATAGCACACAAGTTAATTACACAACAACTGAAAAAGAAATGATAGCTGTTGTTTTTTCCTTAGATAAGTTTAGAGCATATTTGATTGGGTATTGTGCATTTAGATCATGCAGCTCTAAAATATCTCTTGACAAAACAACATGCTAAACCTCATTTAATTAGATGGGTGTTATTATTGCAAGAATTTGATTTTCAAATCAAAGATACTAAGGGAAGTGAAAATGTTGTAGCTGATCATTTATCTAGGTTACCTTTCTTTGGTGAAAATCTTGCATCTTATAGCATTCATAGAAATCTAGAAGCATTTCCTGATGAGCAGTTGTTTGCGGTAATGAGTTCACCTTGGTTTGCAGATATTGCTAACTATCTTATTTGTGGTATTTTGCGTTCTGACATGTCATTTCAGGAAAAGAAAAGGTTTTTGCACTTGAGTAAATTCTATTTTTGGGATGAACCTTACCGATTCCGGATATGCAAAGATGAGATAGTTCGCAGGTGCGTTCCTGAGGAAGAACAACTTAGTGTTCTTCAATTTTGTCATGACCTTCACTGTGGTGGTCATTTTGGAGGGAGAAAGACTGCAGAAAAAGTGCTTCAAAGTGGATTTTACTGGCCTACTCTATTCAAAGATGCTCAAGAATATTGTAAGCATTGTGATCGCTGTCAAAGAGTAGGTAACATTGGAAGGAGGAATGAAATGCCCCTTCAATCTTATATTATGGTTGAACTGTTTGATGTTTGGGGAATAGACTTCATGAGTCCTTTTCCCAAATCTTTTGGTTATGTGTACATTTTAGTTGCTGTTGATTATATTTAAAAATGGGTGGAGGCAATCCCCACCTGAACTAATGATGCTAATGTGGTTGTTAAATTTGTGAAGGAATACATTCTTAGCAAATTTGGCACTCCAAGAGTGATAGCCAGTGATGGGGGAAGTCATTTATGCAACAAATGTTTTGAGAAGTTAATGCACAAGTCGGGTGTGAAACACAAAGTGACGACCACATACCATCCACAGACTTCAGGACAAGTTGAGACATCCAACAAGCAAATCAAAGGAATTCTGGAAAAAACAGTCAACTCATCAAGGAAGGATTGGACAAGTAGATTGAATGACACATTGTGGGCATATCGAATTGCTTTCAAGACTCCCTTGGATATGAGTCCATACCGATTGGTTTTCGGTAAGGCTTGTCAGAGCACAAGGCGTATTGGGCAATTAAGACTCTGAATTTAGATTTGGACAAGGCAAAGAGAGAACGTTTTTTGCAAATTTCGGAGTTAGATGAACTAAGGAACGAGGCATATGAGAGTTCGAGGATTTATAAGGACCGTACTAAAGCACTTCATGACCGAATTTTAGTATGAAAGACGTTGAGCCCAAGTATGAAGGTCTTGCTTTTCAATTCTCGTCTCCGACTATTTCCAGGAAAACTCAAGTCTCGATGGAGCGGTCCTTTCGAGATAACTCAGGTATATTCTTCCGGTGCTATAGAATTACTTAACTCTTGAACGAATGAAACTTTTAAAGTAAATGGACAGAGAGTTAAACCATATAATGAGGGGTTCCAAGAAGTAAGGATTGTCGATAGTACTTTGATCTACGATCCTTAATTCTTGCAGTAATGTCCAGCTAAGACGACGTTAAAGAAGCGCTCGATGGGAGGCAACCCATTGTTATTGTTTTTAGCATTTAGTTTAGCATATTCAGTTTATTTATTTATTTTCCCTTCTATTTTTCTTTAAGGCTTGATGGTTTGGAGATTGGAAGTGTTTTTATTCTTGCAGGGAACAGGCCAGGAGCATTGAGTTTAATTGAGAAAAGGAGGGTCATCCAATTCCAACTTTCCTTGATTGCATGTTTATGCTAAAGTCACGGTATTTTCTTTTGTTGTTTTCTTTCATGTTGATTATTTGTACGAGAGCTTCACTAAGCGTGACACAAAAGAGGTTCTTTCTATCTTTTCTTTTGTTTACATTGAGGACAATGTAACTCATAAGTGTGGGGTAATTTTTAAGTTTTTCTTTAATTTTTGTTTTGTTTTCTTTGTGAGTTATATTGTGCGTTTTTCATGGCATAATTGTTGGAAACTTATTGACTTTTCTATAATTCTAGCATTACATTTGAGCCTTTAGTATTAGCATAGAGATTAGCACTTGAATTCATTCAGGATCAATTTTCACATTCTGCAATTCATGACATATAAATCTCTGAGAACCCACCCTTTGTGAGTTTTGAGTCTCATAGATTGAATATTATTGTCAATCGATTTTCTTTTCTTAAGTGTGCACCTTCATAATTTTGCATCTCTAGAGCTTGCTTTTGCATACTAATTGAACTCACATTATGATTTCATCTCAAGTTTTAAAATGATGAAGGCAAATTAGGATTATCCCCTTTAGTTTAAAAAAAACCTCCCTTAATTATGAATTCCTTAGTGAGCCAAGTTGAGCCTTTGACCTTTTCTTAATTGATCAACACAGTTCACGACTCAACATTTTCCTATTATTATCATACCTTCATTAAGGAATGAAGTTTCTTATGATATGACGATAGGAGTGGTTTAATTGATAAGTGTGGGGTAAACCAAGCATTAAAAAAAATAGTATTGTTTTAGTAAGATTTGGGGCTGAAATACATACTTTGCAAATTGTATTTGACTAAGAGTCGATTATTCTTTTCTTCTACAATTGAGCTAGATATTCAGTGCAATTTTATATTTTGTATATATATATATAATATATATATAATAAATAAAAAAAAGAAAAGATATATATATATATATATATACAAAATTCATATATTTTCTAGCATTAGTCATCAAAGAGGAATTTCGACTCATTTACTTTTCTTTAAGTATGCAAATATTTGAGACTATCAAGGGTTGGTGAATATGCTATTTGAGAGAGTTACGAGTTTCTACGCAAGATTATTGTCTAATTTAGATACTCCATTTCTTAATGTTCCAACTTAAATGTCTTTTCTCACACCTTCGCCTTAGCCCCATTACATCCAAATGAAAAGACCTTCGGATTATTTCTTGAGAAAAATCAGTGAGAGAGATTGGATAATTAAGCAAGTTTATGGCAGTATGCAGTTATGATTGGTTTGAGTGAATTAACCTTTGAAATTGAGTGAAACACTTAGATGAGAGATGAGATTTGTTATGTCTGAATTAATGAATGAGTTAAGAAAATCTTGATTGAAGTAAATTGCATTTATTTATTGCTGAGTATTAAAGGATTTCATCTTATATACTTGAATTATAGTTAAGGTTAATTGAGTTTTTAATTTATGCTATGTAAATTTGCTTGAGGACAAGTAAAGTTTTAAGTGTGGGGTAGTTGTTTTATAAGTTTTTGCCATAAAATTGTTATTTATTTATTATGATAATTATTGTTTTCTTCATGCATTTTGGTAGTTTTAATCTGTTTACTTACTAATTTCATCAATTTGGTAGTTTTTAATTTATCCCAGTGTTTAGATCTTTTTTGTACTAGTTTTTAGTATGATGTTTATGTGTTTTTAGTTAATGTTTCATTTGATTCTTGTTTAAAGTTTGTTTTAAGTGTTTGTTTTAGGTTAAAGTACAAAAACTCCCTTGGAAGATCAAAACAAAGAAAGAAGAGCATGAATCAAGCAAGACATGGCCAAGCCAAATTAAGCTTGGCCATGTCACTTCAAAGGAAATCTTGGCAGAACATGACACGGGCAGGAGACACGGCCAAGCCACTAGCCGTGTCTCACCTAAAGGGAAAAACTATATGGACCAAGCAAAGAAAGAAAAGACACAGTAGGTGACACTGGCAGGTGACACGGCCAAGCCACTGGCCGTGTCACATTACACGGCCAGGAGCTTGGCCGTGTCCCATCCTAAGCTAAAGAATAAGGAAGAACCAAAGGAAAGAAACAGAAGCTGGCTGTGTCACATGACACGGCCCCAGGAGCTTGGCCGTGTCACTCTCATCTCCAAAGAACAAAGAAGAGCAAGGAAAGAAACAGAAGCTGAGACACCAAGGTGACACGGCCAAGCCACTGGCCGTGTCACATGACATGGCCACAAGCTTGGCCGTGTCACTTCATGAGACCAAAGAAAGAAAAAAAATGCACAGATTTTTAGCCAAGGAACTATATAAATAGAGAGGATTAGGGCAAGAGGGGAGGATCAACTTCTTCAACCGTTCAACATACACACTTCCAGCCATCCAAATCTACTTCTTCAGCCGTTCAACACATAACTTTCGGCCATTCTTCAATTTTCTCTGAGAAATTTTCTCTAAAACAAGAGAATTGAAGAAGATTGATTTCACTTTCATGCAAACACTCTAGATCAAATTAGTTTTAGCCGTTGCATTATTCTTTTAGCAAAAATCTGAGCAAGAGATTCTTCAGAAGCCAAAGGAAGTTTGTAATTTGGTTTTGTTCTTAAACTCTATCTCTTAAGTTTCATTGGAATTGTATTTATGAATTCTCTGATGTCTAAATTAATTTCTTTGAATTTTAATGAGATGAATTTGTTTGATAGCATCACTATGAACTAATTTTGATCTAGTCTAGAGTTTGTATGGATCAACTATGATTGTATGAAATGGTTATTGCTCTTAACTAATTTATTTCTTTTATCCTTAATTGAATGGATTAATGTTAATATATAATTGATTGGCCACTAATTATGTGTTTTAGGTATTTAGATGAAAGATTGAGAAATGAAGTCTAATACTGGAATAATTCAATTAGGGACTTAGGTGAATTATAAATATAAACCTAAGGAAAAGATCGTTTTGATTGTAATAAGATTAATTGAAAGAGGTTTGAATGCGAGAGCTTATTTTCTTGATTTGATTGATTAAGTTGCTTGAAATCTGATCTTTGAAATTAAATTAGTTGAGAGAAATTTCCGATCATACATATAAGTTAGTAGAGAAGTACAAACCCTAGGCTTTTCTATTGAGTGAATCAATATATCTGTTCAGTTTTCTTTCATTGTTATAAATTCAATCCTTTCTGTTTTCATTAGTTGCTCAGCAATTCAATTTTATAAATCAAAGACTATTAATTGGCAACTTGTTTATTACGACTTGATAAATAATTAGCTCATCTAGCTTCCTTGTGTGACGACCTTGAGGTATTCACCGAAATACTACAGCACCCTCGTATACTTGCGAGTGTAGCTTTAGTAGTATTTATTAGAGCATAATAGTTATACAAGGAGGTCCGCACCTATGGTTTGAAGAATCAGGCATGATTTCCTTTAATTAGTCTTTTCATCTTAGTTTTGATCAATTTCTTGGTGGGCTTTCATTTTTTACTGTGTTCATCTCTAATAGGTTCATTTTAATTCTAACAAACACATTTTATTAATTCTAAAAGCTTATTTAAAAGAATCGACCTAAATTTGAAAGCATAAATTTGTCTCATCATTGTGTTTTGGGTTGTGAAAAATAGTTTAGTCAAAATCAAGTGCTAACACTATTCCCTATCTAAACATCAACAGCTTATTACTGTAATATGCTACCGTTTTCAAAGAACCTTCTTCTCTTCCTCTAGAGTGTAGTCATGACCATGTCATCCCTCTCATAGAAGGATCCCAACTAGTAAATATCTGACCTTATTGGTATCCAACCCATAAAAAGGCTGAAATTGAGGAGTAAGTTAGAGATACTGGCCCAGGGCATCATTCAATCGAGCCACAGTGATTTTGCTTCACCGGTGTTACTTGTTAACAAGAAGGATAAAACTTGATAGTTTTGTATCGCTTATCGCCAGCTCAACTACTCATCTATTAAGGATAAATTTTTAATACCACTTATTGATGACCTAATAGATGAGATAAAATAGGCGACATTATTTTTGAAGCTGGATCTTCATTTAGGTATCATCAAATAGGGGTGTGACCTTCTGATGTGCACAAAATGACATTATAGACTAGCATGGCTATTATGAGTTCCTTATTGTTTAGATTGACTAATGTACTATGGACGTTTCAAAGCTTAATGAATCACTTATTTGAGCTATACCTCAGAAAGTTTATTTTGATATCCTTCAACAATATACTAATCTATAGTGCCATAATAAAGGAGCATGAGCCTCATTTACAAAAAATTGTGTTTGAATTTTTGTTGAACCTAAAACAATAAAAGTCTTGAGATGATTCTTTGGTCGTACTGGGTATTATTGGAAATTTGTGTGAGGCTATGGATTAATCAATAGCCCCCTCATTGATTTATTGAAGAAGGACGGTTCAAATGGAGTGATGCAGCAAAGAGTGCCTTCAAACAACTCAAGCAAGCCACGAGCTTAGCACTAGCATTAGCGCTGCTTGACTTCAACTCCCTCCTTATTTAGAGACTGACGCCAATAGCAAAGGGATTGGAGCAATGTTGATGAGACATAAGCAGCCCTTGGCGTTTACCAATAAGACTCCCAGCCCTTGAAGCCAAGATCTTTTAATTTATAAAAAGGAGTTGCTGGCAATACTCTTTGCTTTGGATTAGTGGATGCACTATTTTGATAATGCTCACTTTGTAATCAAAACTTATCACTAAAGCATTAGGTACCTGCAATAAAGAATTCATATGTTTGTTTAACAAAAATGGCCTAACTAAGCTCTTAGGATTGGATTATAGTACAGAGTATAAAAGGGCACTGAGAATACAGTGATAGATGCCCTTTCAAGAAGAGATTGGAATGAGCTAAAGAAAGCTGATTGTCTGGCCTTAGCAACAAGAGTCATACAATTGTGGATGGAAGAAATAATTGGCAGTTATGAAAATGATGAGGAATGTAGAGACTTGATTTAGGTCTTCATGGTTGATAAATAAGCTAAACCACATTTTTTCTATACAAATGGGACTTTGAGGCATAAATATCAAATTGGGGTGGGTAATGGTTTGTAACTTAAGTAATGGCTATTGATAACAACTCATGACTCAACTATTAGGGGATATTCAGGTATTAGAGTGGGAACCTAAACTTTTTCACTATAAAATTAAAATTCAGCTCGTTATGATCACGATACAACTTTAATCACTCAAAATAGATATTGGACGAAGGAAAACAAGCCCTAGAAAAATTACCACGTAGTTTCAGGCCCTTTGCGATAGTGCAACAGGCTCGTTGCTTACACTGCTACAGTGGATTAGGCACTATAGGGAAGACAAAAAAGTGCATTGCGGCACCAGTTTTGGTACCGCGATGCCTTGGTTTGGATTTTTATGATTTTGACATTCCAAACTTCTATAAATAGGCCTTTTCTCATCATATTTTAACAAATTTTCATCTAGGCAATCCCTATTTATTAGTTGGCTCTTTTTCTCTCCCTCTCTTATTTTCTTTAAGAAAAAAGTTCATTCTTTCTTAGTTTGAATCGCCTAAGATTTACTTCATTAGCAAGTTGGGTGCTAGTCCCCTTTAATTTAACTTTCCTTAAGTTAAATCAAATTAATTTGCTTCTTTAGTAAGAACCCTAATCCAAATCAAGGTGAAATTAAGATCCGGTCACACTCTTAAGCCTCCACCAATCAAGCTGTCAATAAGGAAGATAAGAAAATCCCAATCTCCCCTTATTTTATATTTTCCAGTTCTAAATTAAATTTGTTGCCCTAATTTTAAAACCATCCTTTGGTTTTCAAAATAAAAAGCTAAATTTATCCTTTTTTGCCCTAATTTTTAAGGATCATTATTTGGTTCTTAAAATTAATTTAATAATTAAATAAAATTATTTTCTAAATTAGAATTTCACCCAGTTGAGCCTAAAATCATTTTTCAAATTAGGATTTCATATAGTTGAACCTAAAATCATTTTCTAGGTTAGGATTTCATCCACACTACAAAAAAAATGAGAATTAGCGACGGATTTGTCCATCACTAATTCTCAAAATTCATCGATAACAATCATTTGTAGCTATCAATGTAGTGGCTAAAAAATTAGCGACGAATTTTTTTGTCGCTAATTATATATATTCTGTCGCTATTTATTCTTGTCGTCCTTTAAAGAAGACAAATTTAGATATAAATTTTCATCTTAAATTCTAAAAAAAATAAAATAATTTATTTTTTAAAAATAAAATAATTTATTTATAAAAATAATTTATTTTACCTTTAATAAATAATTTATTTTATTTTTTTAAAAAATTATTTTATTTTATTAAAAATAATTTATTTTATTTTAAATTTCTAAAATAATTTATTCTCAAAAATTATTTATTCTTTTAAATAATTTATTCTAAAAAATATTTATTCTAATAAATAATTTATTTACACAAAAATTAAATTATTTATCAAATAATTTCTAAAAACTAATTTATTTTTCAACTAATTTCTCTAAAAAATAATTTATTCCAAAATTTATTTAATTAATAAAATAATTATTCAATCAAATATTTATTTACTCTAAAAATTATTATTCTAATAAAGAATTTATTCAATCTAAAAATAAATTATTCCACTAAATAATTCCTAAAAAATATCTATTAACATTTCTCTAAAACATAAATCAATATATCAAATAATTTCAAAAAACTTATTCTAAAAATCATTTATTAAATCAAATATTTAATTCAATATAAAAATAAAATTATTTATTCAATCTAAAAATAATTATTCAACCTAATAATTTTTTAAAATTATTCTACCAAATAATTTCTAAAAATTCTTTTTCTAAATATTATTTATTCAATAAAATATAATATTTATTCTAAAATTTATTACTAATTACAAGAATATAAATAAGTAAATAAGCCAAAAAAAATGCATACCGTCAATCTAAATGCAAAAGAAGAAAGAAGAAAGTGGAGGAAGAAGAAAAAGAAAAAGACAAGAGAGAGGAGAAAGAAAAAAAAAAAGAAGAAAGAAAAAAGGAAGAAAGAAGAAGGAGAAAGAGAGAACGAAAGAAAGAAGGAAGAAGAAAGAAATGAAGGAAAAAAGTTGAAAAAAATAAATATTACGGTTTTAGCGATGAAATTAGTGGCAGAATTAAGTTTTATCGCTAAAAAAATGGGCTTATTTTTAAAAATTTATTATTAGCAATGGAACTATATTTCGTCGCTAAAAGCTCGCACGAGAATTGTCAATATTTTAAAATATTTAAAATTAGCGACAAGACTGAGTTCCGTCGCTAATTAGATACAAAATTAGAAACAAAAATAAGTTCCATTGTTAGTTAGCCCACATAAAAATCTTGCTCATATTTTAGAATATTTAAAATTTGATTTTGTTGCTAATTCGCGATGAATTTAGCGACAAATATAGTTTTAGCGACGAAAATAAATTTTGTCATTAATTTTATTTATTGGTAACCATTATTGACCATCGCTAATTTTTATTGATAATTTTTAGCAACGAATATGTAACACCGTTGCTAAATTCTTAGATCCACTATTGGCGCATAATTTAACTACGGAATTATTGATGAATTTTTCTAGTTCATCACTAAATGTAAAGTGCCAAATTTAGCGACGAATTTAGCTACGAATTTTTTATTGCTAAATTCGTCGCTAATATGTCTCTAATCCATTACTAATTATTTTTCATCGCTAATCTGTCGCTGCTAATTTTCGTCGCCAATTTACATTTTTCTTGTAGTGCTAGTTGAGTCTAAAATCATTTTCTAAATAAAGGTTCTATCCATTTGAGCCTAAAATCATTTTCGAAATTAGGGATTCATCCCGTTGAACCCAAAATTACTTCAATTTTAAAGATTCATTAGTTGAACCTAAAATTAATTTTAAACTTAGAGATTTATCCGGTTGAACCTAAGATCAATTTTAAACTTAGAGATGCATCCAGTTGAACCTAAGATCAATTTTAAACTTAGAGATTCATCCAGTTGAACTTAAGATCAATCCTATGGTTAGGCTCATCAAGTTGAATCTAATTTCCACATATAGACTTAGGTTTTATCAAATTGAAATCTAAAATCAATATAGACCTAGACTCAACCAGCTTAGGTTAAAATCCCATTTTGAGTCATAAACCAATAATCTTGCAATGGTTAGAATAGCATGGGATTTGATTTCAATTCAAATATGATATGTAGGCCTATTTGAAATTTCACTCTAAGTACTAAATTCACTCTATAAAATAAACTTCCTTCTCAAATCCTTAGCCTTTTGTTGTCAATTGAATTTTTTTTTGGGAAAACACAAGTCATCTAGAGTTTCTCATATTTGAATTACAAGAAAAATACAAATTGGCGATGAAAAATCCCTAGCGACAAATTAACAATGAAAAATTATTAGCAAAAAATTTAGTGACAAAAAAAAATCATCTCTAAATCTGTTGCTAAATCTAGCGCTAACCATTGACACCTTGCATTTAGCGATGATATTATACATCCGCCGCTAAAAATCATCACTAATAAATAAAAATAGGAATACAATTTATTTTCATCGCTAATTAGTGATAGATTTTATTTTTATCGCTTTTTATTTTTATCGTTAATTTCATCGCTAATTAGCGACGATACTTATAATTGTCACTAATTTAATTTAAATTAGCGATGAAACTATTTCGTTACTAATTTTTAAATATTTTAAAATATGGATGAAATTTTTGTAGACTAGCTAATTTCATCACTAATTTTAAATATTTTAAAATAAGGGTGGGATTTTTTGTGTGAATTTTAGCAATGAAATTATGATATGTCGCTAATTTCTTTGCTAATTACCAATGAACAAATTTTAAATTTTTTAAAATATTGACGGGATTGTTGTGCGGACTTTTAGCGACGAAATCAATTTTATTACTAATAATAATTTTTTTAAAATAAGCAGTGCTTTAAGTTTCGTCGCTAAAACTTAAATATTTTTTCTTCTTAACTTTCTTTCTTTCATTTCTTTCTTGTTCTTTCTTTCTTTCTCTTTTTCTCCTTCTTCTTTCTTCTTTTTTCTTCTTTTTTCTTTCTTCTTTCTCCTCTCTCTTTTCTTTTTCTTTTTCTTTTTTCTCTTCTTCCTCTTTCTCCATTCTTCTCTTGTATTTTGATTGAAGGTATGCATTTTTTATCTTATTTATTTATTTATATTTTTATAATTAGTAATAATTTTTAGAATAAATATTATATTTTTTTGAATAAATAATATTTAGAAAAAATTTAAAAATTATTTGGTAGAATTTTTTTAGAAATTATTAGGTTGAATAATTTATTTTTAAATTGAATTAATTATTTGATTGAATAAATAATTTTTAGAATAAATTTTTTAAAATTAATTGATAGATTGATTTATGTTTTAGATAAATGTTAGAATAAATATTTTAGGAATTATTTAGTGAAATAATTTATTTTTATATTGAATAAATTATTTATTAGAATAATAATTTTTAGAATAAATAAATTATTTGATTGAATAATTATTTTGTTAATTAAATAATTTTTAGAATAAATTATTTTTTAGAGAAATTAGTTGAAAAAATAAATTATTTTTTAGAAATTATTTAATAAATAATTTAATTTTTATTTAAATAAAATTATTTATTAGAATAAATATTTTTTAAAATAAATTATTTAATAGAATAAATAATTTTAGAAATTGAAAATAAATAAATTATTTTTAACAAAATAAAATAATTTAAAAAAATAAATTATATTATTTTTCTAAAAAAATAAATTATTTTATCTTTTAAAATAAATTAATAATTTTGTGACAAATTTAACAACAAATTTTTTGTCTCTATTTTTGTCTTTATTAAAGGACGACAAGAGTAAATAACGATATAATATATATAATTAGCGATGAAAAAAATATGTCGCTAAATATCGATGGACTCAAAAATTTATCGCTAATTTTTCAACGATAATGTGAATAGCTACAAATATTATTCTGTCGAAATCTATCATTTTTTAGAATTAGCGGCAAATTAATTCTCACTTTTCTTGTAGTGCTGGGATATACCTAAACAAACAGTTTCCAATCACAAGTCAGCAACAATAGTTAGAAAATGCGTGTCCATCTTAGAATTCGTAAAGCTATAATTGGGATTCTCTTATTTTTGGTATTGAAATGTAAACTTTAATTTAATTTCTTCCTTTTATTTTATTTTCTTGCTATGTATGAATGCATAATTCGTGTTTAATTTATCACTTCATGTTAGAATTGTCATATCATGAAATTCATTTTTTTAAATTCTTATGTAATATAAGGTCAAACTATTTTTACTTAAAATAAGCCTAAACCTAGCCCCGAATTCATCTTTTGGTTTGTGACTAGTTATTTTTATCCCTGAGGATAATATTGGAGTCAATTTGTTTTTCTTAAATTTTTCCTTTTTAAAAAATAAATTTGAGTGGTGACTCATTTTCAAAACCATTTTACTTGGATCAAGCATAGACAATGAAGGCAGAGTGACATTGACACTTTTTATGAGACTTAGCCTAATTTTTTAGCATTCCGGTTGCATCCTTTGTGGGATGGGCTAGAGGCGAGCTCGAGTTGGGGCCTCACAAAGAGGATCCTACAACAGATTAAAATCCTATTTCTTTTAGAAGGGAATGGAAGTTGTAATATATACTGGGCTGGGCCAAGCACTTCCCAGGAGGTTACCCATCCTAGTACTGACCCTGAACCAGCATGCTTAATCGAAAAGAATACTAACCATTTCTACCAAAAGCTTAAGTTGTCAGCAAAGGCGCACCCATTTTTTTATTTGGATAAAACATGGGCTCACCAGTCTCTTTCGATTTTATGTGCCACCTTGTCGAACCTAATCCACAACCCTCCAAACCCTCAGACATATCAGAGAATGTGTTTTATGAAGGACTTTTACTGCCACTGCCCATATCAAACAGGGCATAAGAGTCCATCTCAATAGAATTCATTTACTAGCTACCTAAATTAGATGGGAAGGATGTAATTTTGCTAGTGATAGATCATTTTTTAAAGTATGCACATTTCGTTGCCTTAACACATCCATACTACAAAAGTTGCACAATTGTTCTTTAATCACATGAAATGCATGGATTGCCTAAGGACATAACAACTAATGGGGATTGAGTATTTACAAGTTTGTTTTGATAGGAGTTATTTAAGGTATTGGGGGTTAAGCTTAACCTCAGTGGTGCATACCATCCCCAATTGGATGGACAGATAAAGAGGGTTAGTTTTATCTCAAAAACCATCTAAGGTGTGCCTAATTTAGGAAGCTAGAAACTTAGGCAAGGTGGCTTCCTATGGTTGAATGGTGACCTTATTCGGTTCTGTATGGGGAAGCCCTGATCATTTTCCAATTATGATTTGCCATTCCTCATTAGTGTCTTTAGTGGGGGATTTCTTACAAGAAAGGTAGAAGATGATTGCACTTTTAAAAGACCAACTCCTGCTCACTCAGAATAGGCAAAAGTAATTAGTAAATGCTAAAAGAACTGAGAGAGAGTTTGAGGTAGGTGACATGGTTTATCTCAAACTTCAGCCATATAAGCAAACCATTGTTATTGTAAGGAAAAGCATTCAGCTCTTTATAAAGTATTTTGGCCCATTTAAAATTTTGGCAACAGTTGGCACAATGGCATATAAAATAGAGTTCCATGAGTCTGCTGCCACTTATGATATCTTTCATGTGTCCTTGCTTAAAAGATGTGTAGCAGACAAAAAACCAAGCTTTACTAGTCTTCTTAAGTTGCATAACAATGATGAGTTCAAGTTGGAATCATTGATTGCATTGGATATAAAAACAATACGGCTAAAGAAGCAATCAGTGACTCAAATATTGGTGCAATGTGCAGGTATGACTCTAGAAGAAAGCACTTAGGAAGATGAAGTTTTTCTTAGAACTCAATTTTCAGACTTCTTCCTTGAGGACATGTGTGAGGCATCACCGAAGCACTGATTCGGTCTACTCCAAAAATAGAGTCAAAATGCTCATTTGAGTTTATTCTCACACGATACCAATGCATATGATGTCTAGTGAGTTTAGTAAGCAGGGGTTTAGAAAATTAATTTTTTATTTTCAGATAATTTTTACTCTCCTTTTATTTTAAAAAAGAGATGATGACTTTTATTTTGAAAATAATAGATTAGAGAGCCATCACCTTAAATTATTTATTTTGGAGAATTTAAGGAAAAACCCAAATTAATGACTCCATGAAAAATAATTAATCTCTTAACCCAAAAGGAACTAATTTGAAACCAATCACGATTCATTTCAGACTAGATTTTTAAGTAATTTTAAGTGAACAATATTCCTCATTAATTAATTTTTATCCTTTGTGACTAAAAATAATTTTTATATGAATGACAGTTATAATTATACATGAACAAATAAGTGACATGAAATCCACAATTTTAAGGAAAATAAATTGTTTACAACCTCAAAAATTTCATATATAAGGGAGCTTTAACTCTAGGTCTTATGGGTTCTATGTCAAGCACAAATCCTCAACTAAGCTAATTTGAATAAAAAGTAATGAATAAAATTTTTTATTAGATTTCAAAAAATTGAATTGCAATTAAAGAAAAATAATTAAAATAAACTTGATGGACCAATTTTTTGGTTTATTAGTTTGAGCTCACTGCCTAGAATAAAATTCCAAAGTATACCTACTTATCTCGCTTGAATGATAATCAGAGTTGTAGGTAGTTAATGCCTTTGATTGTAAAGGGCTTACTTTAATTTAGGTTTGTTGTTTTACTGAATTGAAAAAGATGAGTCTAAGAGTTACCTTTAGAGATTTCATCTTTGGTTGCTTGACTTTTGGCTTGATGGAAGGCTTGGGCCTTAACTTGGGTTTGGTAGAAGGCTTAGGCCTTAACTTGGGTTTGAAATAAGGCTTGAGCCTTGACTTGGGCTTGATGGAAGGCTTAGGCCTTGACTTTGGCTCCGAAGAAGGCTTAGGCCTTCACTTGGGCTTGAATGGAGGATTGGGCCTTGACTTGGGCTTTGTGGAAAGCTTGGACCTTAACTTGACTTGGCTTGAGCTTGAGCTAAGGAAGCTAACTTTAAGTAGTTGTTGCTAAGGAAGCCTGAATCTTTTCCTTTAAAGAAGAAAAGAGAAAAGAAAGAGAAAGCCAACCGGCAACTAGGTTATGGTTGGTCCATATGTCTTGAAAGCTTAGAGAGGCTCACTATTTATAGTGAAACCAATGGGGTGAAGATATTTATTTTTCAATATGGAAGTTAGACCATTTATAACCAATTTTTGGGAGTAAAAAGGTTGTAATTTTCAAATGTGCAACTTAGGTGTGGTGACTAGGTAAGCTAGGCAATGCCTGCCATATTGGCAAGGCGGTGCTATTTGTTGGGCAAGCGATGTTAATTGTCATGTGAACTGCAATGGTCGCCAAATGTGCGGCTATCTCCCAAGGTGCAATGGCCAGCGGTGGCAGCCGGCCTCATAGCCACCTCCTAGGCATGGCAGCTATGGGCTCGGTGGCCGCCTACACACTAGCAGCCTCTCACAACTACTCCTAACTTTAAACATTCCATTCAGAGCATTTCGATGTCTAGTTTGAATGATTCTTGTCGCGTTGGATTTTTTATCACTTAGGATTTTATTTAGAAATAAAATTGAGTTTTTCCTTAGGTCCAAAATGGAGGGTTCTCAGGGGTCATTTTGAACCCGTTTGGGCGCGTTCAGAACCGTCCAAACTCCAATTTGTGCAATTTTAATTTTGTTAAAACTGTAATCATATGTATTTTAATTTGGGTGCAAAATTAAGGGTTCACAATAAGAAAGATTTTCAAGCCGGAGGTAATGTCATGACCTAGCTAAGGCCAAGAATGCCTTTTATGAAGATTAGTCCAGAAAAAATAAAAAGCAACAACAATCCAAGGCAATTGGAGTTGAGAAGCCCATAGTTGTTGCTAGTTCAACAATTGAAAAAGAGCAAGAGAAGTCAATTACTATTAAGGACTCAAGATTGGAGGAAAATTGAGTTAGTTAGACTGTTAGTATAAAATTTCATAATATATTAGTTGTGGAATTTATGACTTGGTGATAATTGAGATTTGCATTGGAAAATGGAGTGCAAGAAAAGAGTGTGACATAAGCAATTATAGAGCAATCATAGCAGAATTATATATATAATTATTATGTAATTGATTCAATGAATCATTAGCTATGAATACAATATGATTCCCCCTATTCCCTCTCTGCCTCTTTCTATTTCACTCCCTCTTTCTCTTTCTCTTTCTCTGTCTCTAACTCTCTTTTATTCCTTCTCTTTCATTGGAATTTCTTTGCAACCTTCATATTCTTCCTTGAGAACTACTAAAGAACTTTCCATTTGTGAGGGACTTGAGCCAATGAAGTGAAGGAGATCTTCCTATACCTAGCAAAAATTGTTATGTATTATTAGAATTATTTATTTTTAAATTTATTTAATTTGTTTATAATATATAATGTGTGATTATTAATTATATATTGAATTAGTTAATAAATGAATATATTTAAATATAAATTTTAAAAAATTACAATAATTATCTAATAAAATTTATTCAATAAGTTAGATCATGAGTTTATACATAGTAAAATTACAAGTTTGTATTCAAGCTAAATGACAAGTCTATAAACAAGCTAATTATTGAACTTGCAAATGATTATATAAATGCCCTAGCTCATGAATTTCTTAGATGGACCAGTTCATGAGTTCCTACTTGAGCTAGCTTGGGAATTTGACAAGCTGAATATTTATTGATTTGTTTTTAGTTCACTTAATAAATGAGTAGTTTGAGCTTAGCTATTTTTTAAACGAGATAGCCAAGCTTGATTTTGAAAGAATTTTTATCAAGTCGAGTATGAGAAATTTGACTCTTTTATAACTTTAAATATTATGCATCAATAAACTTATGTAAGAATTTAAGAAGATGCCTCTCTAATATCCACAATGGACTTTAAATTCACAAAAAATCTAGGGAGAAAAAAATGATAGCTTTTTACTCAAAATTTATATATATTATAAATTAAAATAAAGATTAGATTTTCATTAATTCAACAATCAGTAATAGGCTGTTCAATGGAGTTGGACTTATTTTATTTTCTACTATTGCTTACTACTTAATATTCATCCTTGTTTTTTGTTTCACCGTAAATTCAAATGGGACATTTATAAAACTACTTAAAAAATAAATTTTATTTTAAAAATATTATAAAAATAAAAATATTTATACTTTTAAAAAAAATTAAAGCAAAATTTCAACAATACCTTACTCCTCACGAAAATAAAGATTTTATTTTTCAAAAATACCTCATCTCTCATTATAATCAAAATTTTATTTTAATTTTCATCTTTTTTTTCAAACTTCACTGTTAAATAAAAATATTAATAAAAATTAATATTTTATATTATTTTTTAGCATATAAAATTTATTAATTTTTCTAAAGAAAAAATTTTAGTTTTGATAACAAATAACAAATAAAAACTTATAAAAAAAGAAAATATATAAAAATATTTTAATAAAAATTATTAAATTTATTTTAAACAAATTTTATATATTATATAAGTAAAAAATAAAGTTTAAAAAATATTAATTTTATTATATAAATATTATGTGAAAGTTTTATATATGTTTGGTAGATGTTGAAGATATTTGGCTAATATTGTATATATATTATGTATTTGTTACGTGTATTATGTATATTTTATGTAGATGTTATGAGAATATTCTGTTAATATTATAAAAATAAAAATTTAAAAAGACATTAAAAATATAAAAAATTAAAAAATAAAATTAAAAAGATATTAGAAATATTTTATAAATGTTTAGTAGATGTTTGATATATATTTGATAGATGCTTAGTAAATGTGGCAGATATTTTATTTTATTGTGTATTTATTGTGTATATATATTTTTTTGTGTATATATTAAGAATATAATATTAATTTTTTAAAATAAAAAATATAGATAAAAATAAAAAAAAAATTGAAAAAAATAAAACAAGAAAAAAAAATTGAACGTTAAAAACTATAAAAGTAAAAATAATCAGCGTGTTTTTACATAATTAAAGTTAGGCCACTGCTTTTGAAAAGCGAAATTCAATAAGGGGGGTAAAGGACGTAATTTCCTCCATTTAAATTCCTACAACGCATTTTACTTTGTTTGGTGAACATATTCCTTTGTTTTTCAAAATAATATGTGGTGTCCGTTAATCCGTTGGTGCCCAAAGAGGCTATCTGTCTTATTGTGGAACACAAGCAACACCAACAATGTTATCCACTTCACTTTCACCTGTTCATCCCACTACTAATGTCTCTTCCGCTCCTTCTCTCTTCCCTTCTTCCAATTCCTCTTCTTACCCTTCTTCTTCCTCTTCTTCTTTTCAACAATCTTCGCTTCAGTTGTGCCGTCTAGTCTCTTTTTCTCTAAATACCAACACTCATTTGAAGCGAAAGTCAAAACCCAAGGTTTTTTTTTGGGTTTCTATTTTTTGGGTTTGTAAACATAAATTCGATATTGTTTATTCTCTGTTTTTCTTTTTGGGCAAGGACTGAGAGTATGTTGTTCCACAAATGAGCCATTAAAGGTGATGATATCAGGAGCACCAGCTTTTGGGAAAGGCACTCAGTGCGAATTAATAGTGAAAAAGGTAAGGGGCATTGTGTTTTGAACTTAACAGTTGTGATTTCTCTAATAATTTGAGTTCTAGTCCTAAAAGTTATGATCTTTTCTTAGAATTTTCATGTAATGTTGTGTTCTAACACTTTCCTATTTGTATATAGTTGAAGTGTTAACCAATATTGCTTAATCCTCTAAATTGGGAAAATTTGTGATGGAATACTAATGTTTTTCTGCTTCTAATAATGAACATGGGACTGGTTTGTATATATCTATAACAACCTTATATGCTACACATTTCATTTGGATTTTTCTCAACACTTTCTTTTCAAATGAGTAATATGTATAGTGAGCTTCTCTAGTGAAGAAAGGCTGAATTAAATTTGTGTAATTGATGATGATGGCAAAATTACTGAAGCCTTTCCAAGTATTTTTTCTTTGTTCTTTCTTACTTTTCTTATAATTCTATTAACAAAATAGTTGTAGTTATGATGCAGTGGAAAGGTTTAAGACAATTATATCTCGATTATTCGGGTTAGAATAAAGTAGTGATTGTGGTTGGAACAAGAAAATAATTAGGATTCAAAGAAAATCTTCATTAAAATTCTGACTTGAAATAACAAAAACACATAATATTATATATATAATAGCAGCTTTATTTATAGTAATTAGGATAAATCCTATTGAAAAAGAACCTAAAACCTAAAAAGGAACTTAATACTAATTAAAAAGACTTACTTAACAAACATGAATAAACATAAAAAAGAAACCTAAAGCAAACCAAACTAGGAAAACAAAATAAAATTACTAATTTAAAAATTAAACCAAAAAAAATCCTAAATCTTATCTTCTTTTTCCTTAACTGCATTAAATTATCTGTTAGTTGAAGAATACAGTCAATGCTAAATCTAATAAGAAGCCGTAATAAAGAATACTAGGATTTAAAGAACATAATCTCTAAAAAATTGTGTCTGATTTGGGGAATGTTATGCCTTTTCTCCTTTTAAGTAAAATTCTTGTTAAACTTATGGTAAAATATGTATCCTCACTTCTTTTTTTTTTTTTTTTTGTGAAAGAAATATCTTCTAGGCTCTGCTCTCTCATATTAATGAAGCAATATTGCATGTTTTCATCTTTTTTTTTTGGTGTCTCCTAATTCTACAGTTTGGGTTGGTACACATATCAGTTGGTGATCTACTAAGGGCTGAAGTATCTGCTAGGACAGATATCGAAAATAAAGCTAAGAAGTTCATGAATGCTGGTCTTCTGGTTCCAGATGAAATTATGACAGCTATAATGCAGAAATTAACTTAGTTATATAGTTCTTTTCTTCCCTTTCTTTGATAATCTACGATGGAGCCACAGTGTATCATGGGTCGAAGAATCATTGATGGAAAAAAAAAGAGAGAGATCAACATATCTTAATTCAGTAGATGCACTCAAGAAGAAGCTACTAGGGAAGATGAAGATTTCTTCAAATCACAATTCCTTAATTTTTACCTTGAGGACAAGGAAAATTCTAAAGGGCAAGGTAATGTCATGACTTTGCAAAGAAGAGTTTGGTGCAAATCTCTTAATGGGTCAACAGTGGATTCAGGCCCAAAGGAGCTTGTGGATAAAGAGAAAATGATGATTATAGAAGATTCTAGTATTGTTGATATTAGTGGAGCAAGCTGCTGCCATATGAGGGAACGTTAGAATATTACTTAGCTGTAGTTTTGTCGTATTTAGCAAAAGGAATAATAGAATGTGTGAATGAGAGGAATGATTGGCAATGATTGGCTTATTATTGTTAAAATGTGCTTGACAACATTTATATATATACTGTACTAGTTGATAGCATGAACAATCAATGAATATGAAAATACAATTTTCTCTCTGAATTCTTATCCTATTCTTCCGTTTCTTCTTCTCCTTCTCCTATCTCTCCTTCTTCTTCTCCTCTTCTGTCCAACTTCTTAATTCCTTTTCTTCCTTGCTATCAATTATCTTCTTCCCCTGCTTATCTTCTCCTTTTTCTACTCTTCTTCTTCTTCCTTTTCTCTATTCTTTATTTAGGAACATGACACATAGTATCCAATGATCTGCATCTAAGAATTCGAATTACTGCATCCCGATGATCTTTACAAATAGATTTGACAAATTGACTGAGGATGAAATATCTGATTGTGTGAGAGTCAGGTAGTTTAATCTTCTAGCCTTCGATATTTTCCAAGGTTTTTCAATGGCTTCCTCTGTCTAAGAACAAGCTTAACATTGGGATCTATGGGAATACTTTCAATACCAAGAAAGTACTTCAATTTCTTAGATCTTTAGTCTGGAAGTGATTGCATAGATTTTTCTTCCATTGAGAAATTCCATCTTGATCATTGCCTGTTATAACAATATCATCCTTATAGACAACCAACTAGGTACATTTTCCATGATCATTATGTTGAAAGAATACTAAATTATCATACTGATATTGAGTCATTCCAAATTGTTGGATTACTGAGCTAAACAATCAAACTATGCTTTTGAAAATTATTTCAAGCCATATAGTGATTGCCACAATCGACGAACCAATGCAGACTCCTCTTGAGCAATAATTCTAGAAGGTTGCTCCATATGGACTTCTTTGGTTAGTTCTCCATAAAGAAAGACATTTTTAATGTCAAGTCAATAGTGAGTCCAATTATGCTTAGTTGCCAAGGAGATAAGGAGGCAGACAAAAGGCATTTTTGCCATTAGTGAGAAGTGTCATTGTCATCAATGTCATAAACTTAAGTTTAGCCTTTGGCCACAAGGCGTGCTTTCAGTCAATCGATTTGCCCATTAGGTCTGACCTTCATAGTGAACACCCACTTGCACCCGACTGTAGTTTTTCCTTTTGGTAATGAAATCAATTCCCAAGTTCCATTACTATGAAATGTAGTCATTTCTTCTCTCACTACATTTCTCCACCTTGGATATTTCAATGCTTTAGTAATAATCTTCAGTATAGTAATGCTAGACTAAGTGGAGATAAAAACATTATATGAAAGTGATATGATAATTGGGGAACTTTTACCTTTATGGATGGCAATAGGAGTTGTTGGTTTTGTTTCTGTCATAGGTATGATCAGAGTAAGTGATGGTGCAGCATGAAGTGAGTTATCAAAGGTCAACAATATGGTTGTATCAAGAGAATAAGAACCATTATCCTCAACAGGGAGGTTAGGTTGTCATGAGTAGCCTTGAAGAGGAGCTTGTGTTGATGAATCCATTTATGGAAGACTTGGAATAGGAAGAACATTGGAAATGAGTTTCGTGTTTCCAGTATTAAGTGAAAAATATGGTGATGATTCAAATAAGATTATATATGTAGAAATAAAATTCTTCTGTGTAGTTTGGTCATAACATTTGTAATCTTTCTGGAGATATGAGTATTCTAGGAATACACACTTGATGGATTTGGGTCTTAGAGTATGATCATAAATGAAGCAAGTATAACTAAGCACCTGCAATGTGGCAATGGCCTTCTTTTGGAAAAAGAATGAAATGAGGACTTTGATGGTGCAATACTGAAAAAGGCAAAACTTTTATTGAAATACTGAATTGAAAATTTTGACTTTTTGCATAGAATTTTTGAAATATAGAAAATAGTTCAAAAATATTTTTCATTTAATATACCCAAGTGCAACGTGAATGATCATCAATAAGTGTAACAAAATACTGAAATCCCATAGTTGTTTTGACTCGACTCATATCCCATATGTTTCATTGAGCTATATCAAACGTACATATAGCCCTATTATTAACTTGCTTGGTAAAAGAGTTTCGAGTTTGTTGCCTAAGTTGACATGGCTTACACTCTAAGGAAGATAAAGTGGATAGACTGAGAACAATCTTTTGATGTTTATTAAGATTCAAATAGCCAAAATAATAATGAGAAAGTCAATAGAGGGGTGAAAGTGAAGGCAACTGGTGGACTTGGGTTCTAAAGATAGAGTATAAGCTTTATGACTCACGTCTTGGTCCAATCGTCCTCCTCGTACTCTGGTCCCATACAATAACAAAATGATCCATAAAGATAACAAAACTATCAAGGCTTTTCATTGATTTTCTTATTGAAACAAGTTTATATGGACATTCAGGATCAAACAAGATATTTTCCGAGTAAATTGAAGGGAGAAGTTAATTGTCATATGTGAGTCATTAGCAAGAGTAATATTAGATGAATTTGAAGTATAAATAGCCTTTATTACCAGAGATATGATTCGATGTACCAGAGTCTAGCATCCAAGGTCGAAGAGTTGTTGACTGCCTGCATCAAGTAAAAGAAGTAGTCCATCTCTTTGACTTTGAGCAACATGAGCCATTAGCAAGTGTAAGATTAGATTAACTTTAAGTAGAAATAAGGGTAGAGAATTGGCCTTTATTACCAGGGATATGATTAGATGCACCAGAGTCTAACATCATGGTCCAAAAGGAGGACTTTTAGTAAGGCGAGAGAAGTCCAAGAGGAGGGTTTTTAGTAAGGTAGGCAAAAGATTTACCAAAGCGGGAACCACCAGGCAAGGAATATTTTTTTTTGCAGCTTGATATTGTAGATAGTCATTGTAATTTGCTTCCATCAAAGTAATGAAATTGGATTGCTAGTTGCCTGCATTAGGTAAAAGTAGTTCATCTCCTTGTGTTTAAGCAATATAGGTTGTAGGTCGATTATTGTTGAATTGATTGTTTCATGGTGGTTGACCATGCAAAGCCCAACAATTTTCTCAAGTATGACCAGTAGGTGCAATGTGATTTTCTTTCCTATTTTGTGAATTTCCATGTTAGTCTGAATAGCTAGAACAAATGATTCTCTCTCACTAATTTATGTTGTATTTGAAGAAATACTCATAAGCCGGGCAATTACATCATTCAATGAAGGAATAGTAGGACTTGTTAAAAATATGATCTCATACAAAGTTCAGGTTAGGTGTAAGTCCTATCAAGGCCAAAACCATACAAAATATCTCCTTTTTTTTGAAAGTATTTTTTTCCCAAGAAGCAATATTTTTAGATAATAACATGAGTAGGTTAAAGTCATTCCTAAGAGTTTCAGCTTGTCCCAAATATCTTGCTGTATCTTGTTGGTTTTGTTGAAGGTGGACAAGCTCAGACACTACCTCATGTATTCTTTGTACATTATTAGTGTATATTTTAACTTAGTCTATACTTTATAAAAGGTTTTACAAGACTGCAATAAAGTGAGAAGTTTTGATTCTAGTGAATGCCATAAAAACTACATAATTGAGCATCAACCTTTATCCAAGCAGCCTATCTTTTTCTTCAATATTAGAAGTAGCTTTCTCTAAATGATCTTCACGCCCCTCTCCTGTAAACCATAGTTCAGTAGAAGCGGCCTATGATATATAGTTCTTGCTACCCTCAAGTTTAAAAGTAGTAATGGCAGGAAAATTAGAAGAAAAAAAGGGGTCAGATGGAACCTGAGCTTTCTGAATTTTTGGACATTATGAGAGAAAGAAAACTACCAGGAAATAAGTCTGTACCAAGAACACAGTAAGTTTGAGAAGAACAGATTAGAAGAGGAATCTTAGATGTGCAATGGAATGATTGGGTGAGGTTGGAAATGCAACGGAAAGGAGGTTGACGTTGAGGAGAGAAAAGAAGGGACTGTTGCTGCTTTATATGGAACCACGCGTCAGCACTTGAAGGGAATTGCCAAAGATAAGGATGGCACGTGAGTCATTCACAATTATTCTAGCAGCCAGACTTTGGTGACTGCTGAACTTTGGTGTGCTTCCTCTGAGATGGATGGTGAGAGATATAGGTCACTCCTTAGTGGTGACTTGAAGAACAAAAGCTAAAGAGGGGAAGAACAGACTTGTACTCACAACCCTAGCTCTGATACCATGAGAAAAGAGAAAAAATAGAGAGAAATAGAATGGGAGAAGAATTTAAGATTTTTTTTTATTTTTCTGTATAATTCCTCAATACACATGGGCTTATAGACAGATTTCTTTACCTTGATTAGGAAATATAGATCGATTAAATCCCTTAATCACGGTAATGAATCCCTATCAAAATCTCTTATTCAAAGCCATCAAATCCCTAATTGATGCTGTATCTTTAACAAGTTCTAAGTTCTAATTCATTTGAACAACACCTGTATTTAACTGTTTCATTGGCGAACATATCACATTCTTTTAATGCCAACATTTAATTTATAATGGAGATATTTTCTTAAACTTTACCAACGAACTCTCTATATCATTAATGTGCATTTGTATGTCTATTAATAGTTTTAGCCTCTTAAAATCTAATTCATAATTTTGCCACAACTTTATTGAAGATGATATTTCAGTTCAGAAGTCAACAATCATTCATGAAATATGTCTTTCAATATGCAGGTTCCTGATGAAATTCTGATTGACAGATGTGTTGGAAGAAGACTGGATCCAGTGACAGGAAAGATTTACCACATAAAAAAATTTTCCTCTGGAGACTGAGGAGATCAAAGCAAGACTTATAACTCGTCCAGATGACACTGAGGAAAAGGTAAAGCCGCAATTTGCATGCATATGCTTATGTAAATACTGATAAAATTTCCATTTTACCAGCAAACAATATGTACTTAAGACATTGGCATGAGCAGATTAATTAAATCAATTCAATGACCATTTCTTTAGTCTTTCTTGTGCCAATAATTGTCAAATAGTAGAAAATTTTGTCAACAGAGTTATAAGTGCTTGTATGCGGGAGTAATGAAATAAACAGGTGTGATAATAGCTCACATGACTGTCTAGTTATTCATTTTCTCTTTTTTGCACTGTAGAAGATTAGATTGTTAACTCATCATTTTTCCCTGATGCAGAGAGCAACACATTGCGATTGCTTCCACTTTTTTCAAATTTCTCCTGGTATTTCAGTTTTTTGGGTTCACGAAAGTCATGTTATATTGGAAACTTACTTCTGTATTCAGTTTTTAGTAGCTTAGTAGTTGCAAGATGTTATTTCTCAAACTACTTCCAATAATTCTTGTTTCCAAGTTTTACAAGATAATGCCCTACTTTTTTCTATTTAATTGGAGTTCAAGTTTACGCATGACTGTTTATCTTTCTCTAAGAAGCAATGTACTCAGAATTTTATGCCACTGTCTGTTTGGAAATGTAAAACGTTTATCTATCAAATTAAATAAAATATGTCACCAGTATTTGGCACCTAACAGTTAATTTCTTCTATTCATTTTAGGTAAAATCACGTCTTGAAATATACAAGCAAAATGCAGAAACAATTTTGTCCGCTTACTCAAATATCATGAAGAAGGTGAATTACAATTTTCTTCTTGTTTCTGTTTCTTCACTCATTATCTGAATTGGCAATCAGTAATTTTTATTTGTTGCATTATTTTATCAATTCAGATTGATGGAAGCCGCCCAAAAGAAGTAATTTTTGAAGAAATACATTCTTTGCTGTCCCAACTGCTGAAAGATAAAGTGAAAATGATAAAATATGGTAAGTTCATTTGGATTTTTGAAGTGGATTATGTAAACTTTACTCTAAATTTATATATTTTATTGGATCTTGTAATCTAGTTCACTTTTTTTTTAAATACATTGATTGAGAAGCGAAATATTTGCATTGGACGAATATATTTTAGATGGAACCTTGAAATTTTCTTTCAGCTAACATCAGCATTGTATATCAGCTTAAAATTTTTATTATTGAATATTTCATGTACCTTGATTATGACTAAAAATTCTTTCAAATGAATTTTCTTTTTCTATGTAGATGAGCCTCAAAATTTAGGAGCCATTCCTTGGGACTCTAACAAGATTAAATGGAATAAACCTTGCTATTGGTGGGAGTAAATCTCATATGGAGCAAATATAAAGATTAATAAGGACTTGTGAGTGGATGGATGATGAATCTAGCATAAGTAAATTGGTTTTGTGCAAAATGGGTTATAATGTTTGCTCACTTATAAATCCACGTATATAACCATAGTCGTCCCCGGAAGATCAATCAATTTTTAGTTTCTCCTTATTAAGCACTCATATGTTACGGCGATTAGGCAATTAAGTTCTTATCTGCTCTTTCATTTATTTAATATTTCTTGCAGAAAGGTTGTCATTTTCAAGTTTAAATTTTGTAATGATAAAATGTGGCTGTAAAAAAATTGAGTTAATTCACCCAGACATTCCATTTCAGGATTGCTATTATGACTTTATTCTTAATACAATTAAACATAACACAATGATAATTATGGAAATGTATTCATAACTTGATTTCTTATCCATCTACATTGCAATGAGTCAAACACCGAATATCATAAAATAAATCAAGTTGTATGTATAATGAAGAGTATAATAGAGTCCTGTTATATTCAGAATTAATTTTCATTTCCATGTCAAAGAAGACCTAGAGGGCCCTAATATCTTAGGCTATCACTGTCTCCCTTGATATGGTCTGTGATTGAGGCAAACACCAGCTTTCTGCTTGTCCGCTACAAATACTTGCTAATTTTTTGTGCTGTTTATGACCATTTTTTATTCCCAGATGCTTGTTTCCAAATCTTATACCAGTACATCATTGTACAACACATTCATATCAGCATATTAAGCTTTTTGGCGCTTCTTGATTTTTTTTTATTTTCTTTTTACAGAACATTTATTGAAAGACATGTCCTTATGCTTGCTATGAAGTTTGCAGCTTTGACAGCCTTGTGTGCATATTCATCAATTAATGATTGTTGTGCATCTGATGCTTTGATTTCAGCCCGTGAAATTAAATGGCCTATATGAATCAGCTGTCAAGCTCAAATTACTGTTGTCCATCCAAGATTTACTTTTCTGTCTTCAGTATCAGAAAATTTGTTCCTCAAAGTCAGAGCATTTCGAATCAGGCATCAGTGAGCCAGGTTTTTGGTTAAACTGTGAACTGTTAAAATTTTATAGAGTGTTCTTAAATCTTTTCAATTTGTTTTTGGCTTTAAGAAAAAGCAACAAGAATTAATTCATTATCTATCTTCTCTTATTTTTGTTTGGTTTTTTACTGGATAAATGGAGAGGAATTCCCACTAGATTAAACAATATTCCTCATTCTAGAGAAATCCGGAATTATTTCTATGAAGATGTTCTACAGGCCACACAGAGAGCTGTAAATAATGGTAAAATGTGAATAAAGGTTAGAAATGAGCATTCACCTCTTTTTCAATTGTAGAGATTTGATAACCTTGATTTAGCAAAAACTATGAGGTTATTAAATGTTGAATTAACTTCCGTCTGCACTGCCCAAATTTACAGGTGGAGATTACTATTCCAGAGTTGAATCCAGAAATGGTAACAGAAACTTTCTTTCAATTGCCCTGCAATTTGTATGGATTTGACCATATCTTTTAATGAACAGGATGTTTATCGAATAGGTACACTGATGGAACTTGTTCGAGTTCTAGCTCTGTCGTTTGCAGATGATGGAAAATGTGTCGAGGTATTTAGCAGTCATTGAAATAATATGTGTAAATTACAAAAAGGGTCGCCATACTTAGCATTTAATTTTCAATATGGTCACGTGAATTTGTCATTTTTTAGTTATTAAACTTTAGATTTTGTTTCAATAAGAGGTTATTTATTGGAATCTGATGCATCCAGAATAAGATATTCTATTGGAATAGAATTATATTCTCACATTGTGAGCTTATGTGGAGCCTGCTCACTAAAGAATATAATTCTTATTTGTATTTTTCATTTTTTGTGCTTCTTTTCGTTACCCTTATTTCCATTAGGTGGGACCTATTTTCTAATTACATAAATCAGTGAGTTTTTCCTAAATTAACTTAATATGATATATTACCCTTTTTTAGTAAAATATAAGATTTTTAGTGTCATGTCAATATTCCGTTGCTAGATTCCAATGGGTGACCTACTATTGAAACAAAAATTAAGTTCGGAGACTAAAAAAAATGACAAATTATAATTGTGACCCCTATTGAAATCAAGTACAAAGTTTGTTGGCCATCAGTGTAATTTATCCAATGAACATTGTTTTTATCTGCTCATTTTGAGGTTTCTTTTTCAGGTTTGTGGTCAAGGGTCTATGGGGGAAGGTGCTTTTGCTGGAATGCCACTGCACCTTTCTGGGACTCGAAAGATCTTGGAGTTTATGGATTGGGGGGATTATGGAGCTATTGGGACCTTTATCAAGATTGGTTCTATAGGTGCAATATTATAATAAAAACCCTTTTCTATATGACAGCTTGTAATTTCATTTTCCTTTCTGTCTGATATTTTTCTTTATAGAATGGTAATATTATCTTAGAGTTTCTTTTGCTGTCTGGAGTCACTAACCTCTTGTCCCAAAATAATTATGACTATACATGTATATTCATAACATGATAAACAACATAAAGCATATGCCCAACATTTTGGGGAGTTTCAACACATCACTTGCATGTTGCATTCATTTGTATTTGAAAACAGCTTAGTCCTTCATTAATAAAATGCATCTTTGGTTACTAAAATGTTGAGCTAACCAAGAATAGAAATATGAAAAACTCTAGACCTTTTCATTAGTTTTTAATGTTTGTATTCCACTAATACACCGAAGGTAGAAAATAATGTACTATTATATTTGAGCAAAATTTTAGACATATATTTGGCTGTTTCCATCACAAAATGGCAAAGAGTTTCCAACTCCTTTACCTATTATTGTGTCCTACAATAATCTTGTTCATTTCCACAAATCATAGCATGTCTTTCATATGTGAACTTATAAGATATAAAATTATTGCCATCAATGTTTTTCAGGTGCATACATAAGAATTATATTGACTGCTGTGCAGGGCAAAATGGAAACAGATTAAGCATTTGGAACTCTTTCAGAATATAGCATCCTTTCCTTCTTTCTTAATCTTTCTCTTTCATCTAATTCATTTATTACTTTCTTGTGTGGTTTACCTCAAAGTTATAATCCAGCCACGCGCTGATGTCACCAATGTGTTCTTTCTGGTCAAGTATTATATATATGTTCGATATTTTCCAATAGAATGACTTTTCTAACACATCTTCCTCGTCTCTTTTGTTTACATATTATTATCAGAATTTTGTGCATGCAATTCAATAACTTATCAGACAAAATAATGAAGTTACACTTGTCTTAACCTCAATCTAGATGGGGTCAGCTCTGTGAATATTTCCACTATTCTACCCATTTTATGATTGCATTTTTGGTAACCTCCAGAGATATCATTACTTTTTTTCCCACTTCGCTCTGTCATGCTCTATGCCTGTAATATCTTTCAATCCATTAAATTATGAAGAATTTTCATTTCAGAATTACACAAAGTGGCATGCCAACATGAAAAATATTGCAATATTTTTCTTGTAAGTTAGATTTGACATCTAAGAAAGCTTGATGGTTCAACTATATATTTTGTATGCATTTACTTTGTACAATAATGAACTAGTGAATCTTATTCGGTGCCTTTTTTAAAAAAAATTATTCTCTTAATTTCAGGTGCAAAAGAAGTTGATGAACAGGATGACATGTTCATCTTAGTGGCACCTAAAAATGCTGTAGGGAATTGTATTATAGACTTAAGGAGCTAGGGAGAAAATACTTCATTATGCTTTTATTCAAGATATTTACTTCCATTTTTTATTTACATCATTTTGTTTTTAACATTGAGACTGAATACACAGGATTTGAAGGCAATGACTGATTCTGCTGGGAATCGACCAGTTATTCTGGTCAATCCAAGGCTCAAGGTCAAGATCCTTATCTAATATTTATCTGAATTTCCTTGGAATGGTTTCCATATTCTTTTAAAGGAAAGGAGGGGAAATGCCTATCCTGCTTTTCATATATGTACTGGATGTCCATGAGTTGGTACATATTTAATATGTGAATTTATTAGGGCATGGAACATAAATTGCTATTATTTTACATGGATAGCAAAAGTTAACTTAGAATCAATATCAGATAATGAGTTCTTTTCTTCATTTAATCTCTGGGCTTCGGGGCTATATACTCTGCTATTTACTTTGACGGCATGCATAAGCTATCTCGATTTCCTCTAGCTTGTGATATAATGTGGTGCTTTAGTGCTTTTAAGATTTTGTCATTTTGTTAAGGTACAGATTATTGCCAGAGTGAATTAAGCATTAATATTTTAGTTTACTTTTTCTTGCTTTTACTTATAGAACGTTTTCTAGGGGTTGCTCCATGGTGGCATAGATATCATAGATTCAAAGCACTAAAGCAGCCTCCTTGCAAATCCAAGAAAATAGTGGGTACATCAGACCATAGGCAACAATGGAGGAGGCATTGTGCAGTTGGACATCTTAGTCTTTTTTCTTTAAGCTATTTAGATTTTCTAATTATATTCTTGTCATAAGTTTGAAACCCGTCTCTGTAAATAATATTAAAGCACTTACATAAATATATAATTTATTCTTTTGGATTTCTGGTTCAAGTGGTATAATGCAAGTAAGTGAAGTATCAGCAAGCTAAAGTAATTGACATCAATAAGAAAGGAGTCCATCAATTCCTAAATAAGCTACTACATTTTTAGACAATGGGCAGGGACAAGAGACTGGAGTATGCTGCTGCTTTTGAAAATTGCTATTTCTTTCGACTTCTCTACTATGAAGGAACTCAGTATCCTATTATACGAGCTCTAAGGTAAGATAGATTAAAATGAGCAATTACCGGTCATCTAAATTCTGATGCAGTGTAACTGTGGTGTGTTCATGGAAAAGTTCTTTCAGAACTTCAAGCTAAACAGCATTTTTTTTCAAGAGTTTAGAGAATTTCTTTATCTACTGTCTGAATGTGGGGGATTTGCTTCAGCATGTGGCTTTTGGTACTAATTAGGAGAAGGAATCCGTTTATTTTCTTTATCAAGTTCCCTTCCACCCTAATTGCATCTATAGGAATATCATGCTATAACCCAACTGCTTGGACTTCATCACTTCAGTTCTTAACTTTGGATCGAGTACAACTTTCCACTATTTTTTTCCTTTCAACACGGCTTGGGAAGTCTATAGAGCTTGTGGATACTTTGAAAAGAAGGAAGGTTAGTATTGCTTGTTTGCAGGAAACCAGGTGGAAGGGAAATAAAGCAAAAGAGATTGATAACTCAGGATATAAGCTGTGGTATTGTGGCTTGGATAACAATAGGAATGGTGTGGGCATTATTATTGAGCCTACGCTTAAAGACAAGGTGGTGGAAGTGAAGAGAAAAGGAGACAGGATTATCTCTTTGAGGCTTGTTTTGGGAGATGACACTATTAATGTTATTAGTGCTTATGCTCCCCAAGTAGGTTTGGACGGAGCATCCAAGGTTCAGTTCTGGGAAGATATGGATGATATCATGCAAGGTATTCCGGATAATCAGCAAATCTTCATTGGTGGGGACCTTAACGGGCATGTTGGTAAGGACAGTAATGGTTATGACAGGGTCCATGGGGGTTATGGTTTTGGCATCAGGAATGAGGAGGGAAAGAGCATTTTGGATTTTGCGGTGGCTTATGATCTAGTGCTGGCGAATACCTGCTTTGAAAAGAGGGGGTCACACTTGATTACCTTTAAGAGTGGACGAACCCAAAGTCAAATAGACTTCATACTTACTCGAAGACGGGACAAAAGTAAGTGTAAGGATTGCAAGGTCATTCCGGGTGAAGCATTGACGGCGCAACATCGTATTGTGGTTTTAGATGTTAAGAATAAAAGTAGCTGGAGGAATGATAAGAAAATATTGAAACCAAGGATAAGATGGTGGAGATTGAAAGACCTAGCTCAAGGTACCTTTAAGGAGGAGTTACTAAAGGAAGAAATTTGGAACCTTGAGGCTAGTGCAGAGGACTTGTGGACAAAAATGGAAGGTGACATTAAGAAAGCAGGTAGTAAATTGCTTGGGATCTCTAAAGGGGCAGGGCCTCGACCGCACGATGCATGGTGGTGGGATGAGGAGGTTCAAAAGGCTATTAAGGCTAAGAGGGAATGGTATAAAAAGTTACCGAATGCGGTTAATAGCGAGGCCTTTGAGGAATATAAGAGGGCTAAGAAAGAGGCAAAGAAGGCTGTTAGTGTAGCTCGTGGCAGAGCCTTAGAAGGGATTTATCAAAAGTTAGGTACTAAAGAGGGAGAAATGGGCATTTATAAGATTGCAAGGATGAGAGAAAGGAAAAGCAGAGATTTAAGCCAAGTCAAATGTATAAAGGACGAAGATCAACGGGTGTTGACAGGAGATGTTGAGATTAAGGAGAGGTGGAAGGCTTATTTTGAGCAGTTATTCAACCCTGAACATGAACAAGATTTTCAAGGTCTTCATGCAACAAATGATTATATCAGCTGGTCTAGGAGGATCTTGCATAGTGAAGTAAGAGAAGCCTTGAAGTATATGAAAGTTGGTAAAGCTTGTGGCCCGGATGGTATTCCTATAGAGGTTTGGAAGAACCTTGGAGAGGTAGGAGTTGCCTGGTTAACTAAACTCTTTAATGCTATTGTGAAAGGACGTAAGATGCCAAATGCCTGGAGGAAGAGTATCATGGTACCCATATATAAAAATAAGGGAGACATTCAATGCTGTACAAATTATCGGGGTATCAAACTTATGAGTCATACTATGAAATTATGGGAAAGGATTATTGAACACAGATTGAGGAAGCTTACAAGAGTTTCGGAGAATCAGTTTGGGTTTATGCCAGGGAGATCTACCATGGAGGCTATTTCTCTTCTAAGAAGACTAATGGAATTGTATCAAGAGAAGAAGAAAGATCTTCACATGATATTTATTGACTTGGAGAAAGCCTATGATAGAGTACCAAGAGAAGTGTTATGGTGGGTTTTGAAGAGGAAAGGAGTCAACGGCAAATATATCAACATCATCAAGGACATGTATGAGAATGCATCCACTAGTGTGAAAACACCTGGTGGAGACACTGATGCTTTCCCTATTACTACCGGATTGCATCAAGGTTCGACCATGAGTCCATATTTATTTACCCTGGTTATGGACGAGCTAACCAGAAGCATACAAGACGATGTTCCTTGGTGTATGTTGTTTGCTGATGACATTATTTTAATTGATGAGACTAGTGCTGGTGTAAACCGTAAGTTGGAAGTGTGGAGAAAAACCCTCGAGGACAAGGGTTTTAAGTTAAGTAGAAGTAAAACGGAATATATGCACTGTGAGTTCAGTCTAAGGAAGAAGCAGGAACATGAGGTTAAGTTGGATGGAGTTTTGGTTCCTAAAACCAAGCACTTCAAATATTTGGGTTCGGTGTTCCAGAATGATAGCCGTATAGATGAAGATGTGACTCACAGAATACAGGTAGGGTGGTTGAAGTGGAAGGGTGCGACTGGGGTTCTATGTGATAAGAAAATACCTCTGAAAGTGAAAGGTAAATTCTATAGGACGGTTGTTAGACCTGCGATGCTCTATGGTAGTGAGTGTTGGGCACCAACGGGACAACAATTGCATAAGATGAGTGTGGCAGAAATGAGGATGCTAAGATGGATGTGTGGACATACCAGACTGGACAAAATTAAGAATGTTCATATTCGACAAAAAGTCCAAGTAGCGGACGTCGGAGATAAGGTGAGGGAAGGAAGACTTAAATGGTATGGGCATGTTTTAAGAAGACCTCCTAATGCTGCGGTTCGTAAGTGTGAGAATTTGTTGATTGAGGGGGCTAGAGGTCGTGGCAGACCTAGAACTGTGTGGAAGGAGGTGATAGCAAGAGACTTACGTGCCTTAGATCTTGATGCGGATTTGATTAATGACAGACTTGAATGGAGACGTAAAATCCGTGTCTTGGAAGGGGCCTAAGGCTGGAGTATCTTTTTTGGTGTCTTTTGAGCTTATTTTGTTGAGAATCCATACAGCCGACCCCAACTTGTTTGGGATTAAGGCTTAGTTGTTGTTGTTGTAACACGGCTTGGGTTTTGATGCTTTTTTTAGGAGCTCTGACAATTAAATTGAATTGTTCAATAAAGTAATATAAAGAAATGACTGTAAGAGTAGCTTGTCTAACAACGTGAGAGCCAGATCTCGAACCATTGAAATTTGAGGTCATAAACATTCAAAATAATAGAAATATCAGAATGAAAGGAAAAGATGTGTTGTCTAGGCCATTAAATCTGAAGGGACAAGTTTGTTCATGCTTTGGGGAACAAAGGAGAGACTGAGAGGTAGGGTCAGTGGGGGTAAGGGTGCTTAGAGCTCTTCCATTTCCCTGAGCAACGTTTTCTCTCATCTTCTTCCTTTATATATATGTATATTGGCCAAGTAAAAATGATAAAATATGTATAAATTGGTCGATCAGCATGTGAATATATTTTTGCTGACTGTTTGTATCATTTTCACTTACACATGCAGAAATCAAACTAAGAAAGCCTCAGGATTCTGGGAAGAAGCATCCACGTTTTTCCAAATTAACAGTTGTACTTGGTCGCATAATGTCGATTGGCCGACTCCTTTTTCTTGCAGGGGTTTCCTGATTAGTGTATTTTGAGCCAAAATGATAAAAGTAAGCAAAAATTTATGAATGACGATCAAGTTATATTAGCAAGATTACTCGAGGAAAAACACCGTTAGCTTGGAAAAGTGTCCTACTTATCATTAAGGAGGTAAATCCACATATTTTTCTTGTTTGTTTTCTTCTTTTTAGCTGAAAATAAGAGTCTCTGATGTTCTATCAATGCTGGATTTCAGGAATCTGAATGCTAAGATATAATTTTGTCAGCTAACGCCCGACAGTTTCTACATCAAGAAATACTCCTAAAGTCTTATTATTTGTATATATATGTTAGTTTGGTCCATTACTGTTGCCTTAAACACAATGTTTTAAGAAATGCACGTTATGCAGTTTTTTCTATTTCCTGTGCATAGAACTTTTTTTAACACACTTAATTCCAAGTTCCGTTTCTATTTTCTCAAAAGATCTCAAAATAGCATATTCTTTTCTAAGTTTCAGAAGGATATTGATTGAGCATTGCCTTGTGCATTATTTCAATTGAGTCCCTAGGCTCACAATTTTGACCAATTTGGTCCAATAATTAATGATACTTGAACAATAAAAAATCATAACTCAAGAACAAGCTTTCGATTACAACATTTTGAAGATCTATTTCCATTTCTTTCCATACCTTGCATGTGATTTATGTGATTTTCCTGCTCGTAATTTTATATTATTATAAATATATAATTTTTAATATTTATAATACTTAAATATTATATGAAATAATATTATATAATAAAATTTTGTTTTACTTGATAATCTTAAATAAAATATAGTGGATAACCTTCGCACTTCAATAATCTATATCTGTTTCAATAAAATTTCGAAAATTTTTTTAAGATATGTTTTAATCTTTATAAATTAGGATTGAAAAATCAAAGCAATATAAAGTATTTTAGTTCAATTTTTAGATTTATTATGCTTGTATAAGTCCAATAAAATATTGATAAACAATTGATTCACTAAATATATAATTTTTTTCTACGATTATGCAAAAGAAAAAATTATAATAATTATATTAGAGGAAAAAAACCATTTTTTTTAATGAGGGATACAAATGCATAAATTTGAATAAATTAAGAAAATAGATATCGTAAAAATTGAAGAAAAAATAGTCATAGGATCATGAATTTATATGAGTAAAACTTAGGGATAAGTAAATAGTATAAATCTGACCGACCTGATCACCAATCAGACTAATCTGATTAATTATATCGGTTTAAACCAATTATATTTGTTGGTTTTAACTTTTATATTTATTAGTAAGATGAGCCGAACCCAATAAAAACCAATCAAACTTGATCGAACCCACTATTATTGGTCGGTTTAAAAAATATTTTTTAGATTAATCAATAGTTGTTGGGTTGGCGAATTTTTAAAATTCTATCAACTCGATCGACTATGTAGATTTAAATTGATCTGTTTAGTTAGTTTCGACTTATATATTTACTAATAAAATTGACCGAATCTAACTGGATCAACCATTATTGATCAATTTTTGAAAATAAATTTTTTTAATCAAATAATAGTTATTTGATTGGTTGATCCCTAAAATCAAACTAACCCAGCTGATATTCATATCTAACTATTATTTAGGATTTATGTTGTGTAAATAGTAAGAATTTCTATTATACAACTATTAATTAGAATTGTTAAACTTTGAAGTACGAATTAATATGTAATTAATAATATGAGTAGTTTGCTATTATATATAATATCAATCTAATCAATATTAGGATAATTAATTAGTTAGGAATACGAGCAATTTCTTTTGTTTGTTCTTTGACATTCTCCATCTTATTTTTGTTACAATTACAGCTTTCTTAGGTTTGCCAAGCTATTGATCTATCTACAATTTTTTTTTAATTTTTTAATTTCAGTTAATGTCTTACATTGACGCTGCCAATTACATTGACATATGATGAAAATATTGAATAGAAGGCTTATTTCGATTTCTGTCCCAGAAGATTTTGTTAAAAAATAAAAAAATAATAATCTAATAATTTTTATTATTAAAAATATAAAAAATTGTGATGAATCCCATTCAATTGAAATATAGGGCTGGAAATATATTTTAGTCTTCAGTTTTTGGGTGAAATTAAATTTTTGGCCAATAAAAATAAAACTGAATATTATTATTAGTTGTCTGTCTACATTGAGAATATTATTTTTTGGCAGTATTTTGCATTAGTGGATATACCACTAAGGCGACAAGGGATTTGGCTGTCTTTTCTTCTGAAAAAGAAAATCTAATAAGATTCTCATGTAAACAGTTCAAGAGTTAGGCAATACTTAGAGAAAGAATCAAAGTTTGAGGCGAGTATGCACAATGTTTCTAAGAATAATTTACTCACCATTAATTAAAATTAATAAAATAAGGCCTATCCACTAAGACTCAGTATATAAAAATTATATGAACTATTATTTTTTAAATTTTGTTTTCAAAAACACTGTATATATCTTTTATTTTCACTTCTAACTTGCTTGTTTATCATATTTGTCTTTTTCATTATTTATTTTTCAAATATATGACGTTTCTTCTTCTTAGCTTTCTCAACGTTTCTTTTTCTTCTTCTTTTTAACATTTCTTCTTTCTTCTTTTTAACATTTTTTTTTAATTCTTCTTCTTAACATTTCATCATCATCATCGTCTTCTTCTTCTTCTTCTTTTGCAATAATTCATTTGTTTATATTTGAAGAATCTAATTAAAATTGTACGTCTTATTTTTGTATTTATAATTTTTGTATTTTTTTTATTTTATTATAATATCATAGTTTTTTTATTTTTTTTATACTTAAACTATATTGCCTTTTACATTTTTGATAAAATTTTTTAATAAAATTTTTTTCTTTTCTATTTTTTTTATTTTTTCAATTTGTATTTTTTTAATTGATACATATATATATATTCTCTTTAATTATTGGTTTCTTGTTTTTATATAAAGACTAGAACAAAACATATTCATAATATATATATAACATATCTGCAATATATATAATAATCAACATATACATAACATATTTGTAATATATATATTATAATTATTCAATATATAAAGGCTAAAAGAGAATAAATTCATAACAGATATACTATAATTAAACAACATATAAATATTATACAACATATAAAAGTTGAAAACAATATATACATAGCATATCTGCAATATACACCTAAACATAAATGCTAAAATATAATATATCTGTAATATATACAATACATATAAACATATATACTATGATTAACTAATATATAATGATTGAAAAAATAATATATCTATAATATATATATATATATACTATAATTGTGCAGCAGATAAAGTTTGTACAATATATAAAGGCTTGAACATAATATATCTATAAATATATATATAATATATCCGCAATATTTCGACAATATATACACTATAATAAAATAACATATAAAGTTTGACAGATAACACATATATAACATATCTGCGGCATATATATAATATAAAGGTTAAAACACAACATATTTATAACATATAAAATGATGTTATTAAGGTTATTTTTATAACGCATGTGGCTTTAGTAAACGTATTTATATAAATAATATGGAGGGGTTAATTAATTGGTTAGAAAAAGAAAATAACTAATGTATACTTAGTGTATATATTAAATACACATAAATATAAATTTCACAATATGGCCGATTTTACCATTTAAAATGCATAATGCATATTTCTACAAATTATGCATTTAAAGTTTGTAGTTTGCTATAAGACCAAAGCCTGCATAACTAGTATGTAAATATGTGTTTTTGTTAAACTCCTTATGTTTATATACATCATGATATTATATAAAAACGTTGTAAAATATCTTAATAACAATATATATATATATATATATATATATATGAGATGTTGAATAATTTTGGAGAAATGTTGGAGATTTGGTATATAGATATTATTACAGGGAATGTTTTTTTTTTTTTTCAGGTTGAGATTGTTTGTTTTGAGAAATATTTAATTTACAGAAAAAGCTCGTGGAAATTTTTTTTTAAAGATTTTCTTATAAAACGTATTGAAGTAGTAAATTTATATGTATAATTTTTCTTATAATTATTATTAATGTTTATGTATATGTTATACATATATAAGATATAAGGTGTTATAATTTTTTTAAGATTTTTTATAAAATGATATTATTTTACAAAAAAATGTTATTATTTTTACAAAATAGTGTATGAAATAAATTCAATTCTTATATTTCTTTTTTGAAGATTTTTATAATATATTTGTAACATATATATAACATATATAAATCATAAAATTACTTAACTTTTGTGGGTTTTGGTGCACGGTATTTTTGTAATTTTATAATTTTTTTTTTGTATAAATTTGATTTTTTTTATAACTGTCATGTTTTTGAAAATATTTTTGCTTTTGTAGGTAGTTTATAAAATTCCATTTTTAATATCATTGAGATATTTCTTTTTCACAACAAAAAGTAGCAAAATAGAGATACAAGGACATTAACGTTAATGAATAGTTAGTGGAGAGATTAAAAAAAATAGAAAGTAGTTAGAGAAACCATAGATAACAAATAAGTGCTGGAGAGATTTAGTTTTGGAAAAAGAAAAATAATAGGAATATTTACGAAACTACCTTAAAATAATTTCACTTTCAAAATTACTTTACCTTCCAAAAAAAATTAAAAATACTTCAACTAATAATTTTTTTTTTCAAAAATACCTCATCTCTCACTAAAATAAAGTTTATTTTTTCAAAAATACATTTTCTCTCATTTCAAATAATATCTTACTATAATTTTTATCTTTTATTTCAAACTTTATTGTTAAATAAATATATTATAATAAAATAATAAAATTAATATTTTAAATTATATTTTTAACATATAAACTGTATTAGTTTTAATCACAAATAATAATTAACACTCACAAAAATAAAATATATAAAAATATATTAATAAAAATCATTAAGTTTATTTTTAAATAAATTTTACATATTATTCACACAAAAAATAAAAAATTGAATTGTTTGTATGTTTGCTATATGTTGTATATATGTCTATGTTTGTTGTGTGTGTATTATGTATATTTTCTATACTTATTAGTGTTTTTTGTGTGTATATTGAGAATATAAGGATAAAAAAATATTTATAAATAAAAAACATGAATCCAAATAAATAAAAAATAAAAGTGAAAAAAAAGATGAATGCCATTTTTAAGTCAAAAAGGAAAAAAAAAAGCAAAATTCATATATTTTTTAAAAAATAGTGGTCGTATATTTGAAAATGGAAAACTTTCCAGTATCTAGGGTAAATTCCTCAAAATAATATTTCAGAAGAAAAAAAAGAGGAGGGCTAATCGACCGACTAAATCCAATTTAGGCTTTTAACCAAATTCTTATGTACGTGAGTCCATTCTTCTCACCTGCTCTTTACTAGTCCAAAGGAGTGTGTTTCAATATAAATCAAAAGGACAATGTTATAAACAATCAATGTGGGATAACTTCCTTACGAAATATTCTCTATTTTTACAACAATCTCTCACATATTTCAATAAGACAATGATTAGGTTGTTGTTGGGTCTTTCTCCTTTGGATATAACACGTCAATTCTAGTGCTTTTTAGACTATGAATTAGAATTAGAAAGAATGTGATGTAACTTACAAAATAATTGGTAAAATTTTAAACTTTTATGAACAAAAATCCATCATGTAGGCTAAATTTTTTCTGTCATATTATACCCCACAATTGTGTTGTTTAATGCGATTGTGATGCTAATAGGCTATGAAGTGTATAGGCTATGAAGAGTGATTGGCTGCACTCTGTACTCCTTTAGGTCATCCCATCAAGTGTATACTGCAGATTTATATACCACTTATAAAGGACATAGAGAATGATTAAAAGTTTAACTCAGTCTCACTTTCATAGCAAATTTCACTATTTACAACATATGAGGAAAATACTTTATAATGCTTAACAAATCAATCGGTGACTTGTTATTACCTTTATTAACCTAATTCACAGGATCACTAATCTCATAGTAGGATTATCATAATTGTTGATGACTCAAATTGGTTGTAGTCTCATTTTCCTCGATATTTCATTTATTAATTTCCTTCCCAAATTAAAGGTTTCGTTAGAGGATCAACCAAATTCACTTATAAAATATAGTAAATAAACTGAATAATTTTTAAATATATTAAATAAACTCATAAAAATCTAAAATTTTAAATATACATCTATAAATGTTCCTAGGTTGTATGATTAAGATTTTATAATTTTTAGTTGAGATTTAATATTAAAAAAATGGGAAAGAAAGGTTGCCTGGTAAAATCTACAATTGACAGAATTGAAGAGCTAAATAATTGGAAATTTAGACAGCAAATGAATAAGAAAAATCATAAAATTTTGCAAGTAGACTTATATGTGTTCAAAGAACAGATCTAGAGAATATAACAAACTAGAACCAAGGGTTCATAATTAAAATAAATGAAAAAATTAGTTTAAGATAACAATTTTTACTATACAAGTATATGGAGAATTTACTAAAATAATTTATAGTTTTGGTTAAATTAAGGTTTTATGATTTACTATAAGTGAATCAAAGTTAAACGATATTTTTTATCATATGCATTTATCAATATTGATTATTTTCTAAGTTATATGTAAAAAAAAATATTATTATAAGTTTTTATTGATGTGAATCCTTATAAATGATTTGAGGATTATGCCTAATAAAGTTTAATAATTATTATTGTTTTCTATAAAGATATTTATAGAAATGACTATATTTATGACTAAGTTAATATTCTTAAAGTGATTTTATTAAGATTAATTTGGTGATGTTCCTATATAAAGTATATAAATTCTTAAACTGAGCTGTTAAAATTTTAAAGGAATTTTGAGTTGAAGATTTATAATGAAAGAAGATTTGAAATCATAAAGTTTTTTTTTTTTGAAAAGAAAAATCATAAAGTTATGATATGTGTGTGTGTGTTTTTTTCTGATTTTACATGTGTGTATGATTATATAATTAAAGTTTGTTAAGAATTTTATTGCGTAAGAATTTGTAAAAGACTTACCAAGTAAGGTAGTTGGGTTTTAAAGAGATAGTGAAGATCAAGGATTCAAACATTAAAAAAAAAATAAGACGAATTAAGAGTGAAATACATAAGATATGATGATTTGTATAAGTTAAAAGTGATATTTAATGGTAAGTAAAGTATACTTTTGTGAAGATACTTATAGTTGCTAAGTATTATGATAATAATCAAGGTCAATATAAAAGACTGAGTGATAATGTAATTATAGTTAATTAATTGAGATTAATTGGCTAGTGGGAAGAATGTTAAGAAAGAGAAAAGAAATAATTGATGGTGAGAATAGAATCACACTGAAAATTAAGAGATAGGATTTTTTTAAAAAAGGAAACTGAATAAAAAAGGAAACTGAACTTTTGTTTAAATAAAATTAAGGTGTATTGAATATGTTAAGAGTGTGTTTCTCAAAACTTAAAAGCTGGTCAAAACTGATTATAAGCAATTTTTAGATTATAAGTTGTTTATTTAAGTGTTTCTGAAAACTTAAATAGCAGATTATAATCTGATTTTAATCAATTTTTTAAAAGTTAGATTTTGCTACTTTTTTTAAGCACTTATTTTTTAAGCAGTTTTGACCAAGTAAAAGACTATACTATCCCTACCTAATCTTCAATATTTTAAATTTGCCCACCCTATACACTTTAGTTCCCATCAAATAAATTTTATTATTATTATTATTATTGCAAAATAAATTTTAAATTAACATTTAAAAAATTATTTTTATACAATAAATAAATTCAAGGACAGTTTGGTCATTTTGACAGTTTCTGCAATTAAAAACTGATTATAAGCTGATTTTACAGAAACACTTAACTGATTATAAACTGATTATCAGCTGATTATTAACTAGTTTACAGAAACGCTTAACTACTTATTTTTAATCTGATTATAATCTAAAAATCACTTATTCACAATAAGCTGAAAAGCTCCAGTTTTAAGAAACACCCTCTAAGTAACATTTAAATAATAGTTACTATTAGCCGAGCTAACTAATAAATTGAGAAAGAAATATTAAGCAAATGAAATATAAATAGCAGTATATGATTAAGAATTTCTGAAAAGAAATAAAACAAATAGAGGTATTACCTTGAAAGAAATAATATGAAAATAATTTACATAAATTGAGATTTGAGTAAATAAATTAAGCTAAGAATAAAAGAAGTAGTATCTGAATAAATAAAGATATTTTTTTATTTATTCTGAGGAATAAGAAAAGATAAATTTAAAGTAATAACTGAATTTGTATATTTTTGTTATGCTCTGAAAACTAATTTATTGATAAGCCTTCTGGGTGAGCCTTTAGAGACTAACTCAATGACGTAGCTGATTTTTTGATATTCATATTAGCAAAACCCAACTTCAATGGTGGTTAAACCACTAGACAATATATACTAGAGTTATGAAATACACACAAGGGGGAAGTTACTGCCCATATTGTTGTGGCATCTGGCTTATCTGTTGTGGTCTCTGACCTATGGTTTTTGACATTTCTATTCTAATCTATCATATAATCCCCTTCTGAAATTGAATTCTATATTATGCTAAATAAGAATATTATTATTTCTATTATGTTTTGATTTATATTGTGTTTTAAATTAGCCAAGGTTAATCTTTTTTTTTTCTTTATGAACTTCTATTCCAAAATTACCAATGATATTTCTGATATGTTGTATATTCATTTCTAAATCATAAAGGAAACATGTAGGAAAGAAATGATAATCTAATTTGCAATTACCTTAATATAGGTAAGTATAAAAAGAAATTATAAGTAAATATGAATATTAGAATCTAAAAGTTAGGTACAAAATTAATTACTATTAATAGAGTTTAAGAGTTAAATACAAAATTAATTATGTAGTATTTAAATAATAAGTAAGGAATTGGTTAAGGAATAACTTAAGTTAAGCCTAGATTAAGTTAGATAATAAAAATTTTAAGTTAATTTTGATAGGTTATTCAGGTACTTTGGGAATATAATTCTGATAGGTTTTTTAAGTACTCTGAGAATATAAGTATTCTTCAAATTACAATAATGAAAAAGATTTTTAAACATGCTAGGAATTCTAAATGACTATCTATAATATCAACTTCAAAAATACAAGATGTTAAACTGTAATAAGCTACTAATCACTTAAAGTGGAAATTAAAGCAAACGTAATAAGCTTGAATAGTTATTGAGTTGTGGGACACCCTTCACTTCGTTATTATTTTTAGTATTGTTTTACAAGTAAGCAATTATGGGAATGGCGGCATTGTAGTATCTAAAAGTAGCAAAAGGGAAGACAACTAGAAAATGTTCTAGTTATAATGTAATGGGAGGAAAAATATATGTTCAAATATGAGAAAGAAGTTTATATGTGTAAAGTAAATAATAATTAAAAAAGTAGTAGAATTTCAATGTTTGTTATGTTCTGAGACTGGATTCTACATGGTTCCAGCATATTATACCGACCTGAATCCTATATCCGTTGCACTTCAAATCTAAGGTGTGACAGAAAACCATCAAATTAGTGGTTTAAAAATTTATGGTTTTCAAACCATGAGATTATTAAGGAAAATCACACCATGATAAGTAGAAGTCAAAACAAACAAGATTAAATCTACCATACATTATGAAATTATAATAAACCATCAAACAAACAAGCTATAAGAGGTTAATAATAAATGCTTTCAATTCAAGAATTAAATAGTAAAAAATTGTAAAATCAAGAGTCTTTACATGGATTCAACTCCCATTATGTAATTATGTTGAACTATATGCCAATCTATGGTGAGTTGGTGATGACATCAATGAGACATTTTTAATGACATTTGCACAAATTTTTTTCTCATATTTACTAATACATCAAGCAAGCACTGAATCCATAAAGGAATGGTGGAGCATTTAGTTAGGGAAAGTTGGTGTGGATTAGTTAGGATCCATGTCCAATTACTATTGATTTTGTACTTATCTACTGTAACTTTTTGTCGATAAAAACATAATGTATAGTAGAATGTCTGGAACTTTTACACAAAATTACACTCTATTTTTTGTGTTTTCATTTCCATTAGTGGTATCAAAGCTTCTCTAATCTTGAAGGGCCTGATTATGAGTTAAAAAAGAGAAAACTTGTGAGCGAGGATTTTCGCCCCCACTCCCGGTGGAAAAGTTCTTGCGACTTCGGCACTGTTTAGGCTCGGGACCTTAGAGAACACGGATCTAGATCCGGAGAAAATGGAGTCACCACCCGGACGGGCCGAAAAAAAGAAAGGGGTGGATGACTCGATTCCTAAGGAATTCCCAACCCCCTGATGGGTTCGGAAAGTTGGGTACGTGTAGGAAAAGTGAGAAATGACCCAGCACCCCCACAGTGCTCGGTTCATTGGAACCGGCCTCTTTTACATGTCTTAATATTATAAAATTCTTAAGTATAACAATATCATCCATATTACACATAACAATTAAAAGAAAACATCATTATATTAAAATCAAAATAATGTCCAAGCAAGATAAATAAATGGACACCCATCCGAAGATGGAAACATGCCCTTACATAATCCATGCCTAAATAGGATACCCACCGAAAGGTAGAAACATGTCCTTTACATTGATCTAAAATATAAAAGCAATTTAAATTACATGATAGTTAACTAATGAGGCACCCACAAAGTGGAAACATACCTCTTACAACATTTGGAAATAAAAAATAAATCGATTAAGGTAAATAACCATTCATCATAAATAAATCATTCACCAAAGATATTAAACATCAATCAAAATATAAACATTCATCCATGATAATTTAAATAAACCAAGCATTGAACTTCAATAAATCAAAGCATATAAAATAAATCAAAGTATATAATGAACTACACAATCAAATAAAGTAAGTAAAGATACAGATTGACGTTTACTGTTTCCATTTAAAGTTTTTTAATTAATATTTAAGATTTTGGAATTTTAATATATTAAGGTTTATGCTACTGTAAGTTTTAAAGGAATTGAAATGGATTAAAGTTTTATAATTTAAGAGGTTGATAAAGTTCTTTGATTATCCAAATTAGTGTTTGAGGAGTGAAATCATGAAATTAGGATTTGGACACTTTAAAACATTAGGTTTATGATTATTAGCTACTGAGTTGTTGTTTTTAAGCTTACTGTGTTTGAATTTTAATATTTAGATTTATAAGGTTTTAAGGTTTAAAGGATTAGGGCTTAGGAAAATTAGGGTTTAAGGTTTTAAGGGAGTTAGGGTTTAAGAAAACTATGGTTTAATGTTAGTTAGTTTGAGGTTACTGTCTTGGTTTTAAAGTTGAATTAGGGTTTTTAGTGTTTCAGAGAATGTATTTGATTTTAGAATTTGGAAAAATAATTTATAGTTTTATGAAACTTTATGAAAATAAACAAAATGATTTAAGGTTTATAGAAACAGAAAATATATTTTTTAGGGTTTTTGGAAAGAAAAGGATTCAATTTAGGGTTTTGAAAAATTGGAAAGTAGATTAGGGTTTTGGTAAATTAATGAAACGATTTAAAGTTTTGAAAAGTTGGAAAGTAGATTAGGGTTTTAAGATTTTGAAGAAACAGAAACAACAATTTTAAGATTTTTGGAAAACAAAGAAACGAATTAAGGTTTTTAGAATCAAAAGAAACAATTGGATGATTCAAGCTACTGTGAAGAAAAAAGAGATTAGATATTCATACATTTGTTTGTTGGTTCCACCAAAAATTGCTTCTTGGATGAACAAGAACAAAGGCAAGAGGTCTATGATGGATTGAATTGCTTGTTTGCTTATTCTTCTATAAAAAGTTTGATCGATTTGTAAAGTTTCAATTCAAAATTCCAGTCTAAAATCCGATTCCTCTCTTCTATTGTCCTTTTTTTTGTCTTATTTATAGAAAATTTTGATGATTAATCTTAATTGTTTATGAAAACTAATATTAATGAAGAAAAGGAAACCAAAACCAAATAGAATTTGGTTTCGGAAAAAATTACGTCGAAAAAATTTTTCTGGCTAAAAAGTTGTTGCGGGCTTCTGCGAGGATCGTCGTGGGAACCTGCGAGCTGGGCGAGCGAAATTGCCTGTGACAAATTTTTTCGTCACCGATTTTTCCGTCAGATTTTTATTTTTATTTTTATTTTTGTTTATTTATTTATTTTTGTTTATTTATTTATTATTAATTTAAAAAATAAATATTAAAATAAATATTGTTTAATTAAGATAATGCAAAAATTATTTTAGACTAATTAAAATATATTTGACAACACAAAAATTATTTTGAACTAATTAAAATATATTGGACCAGACTGGGTCAAAAATTAAGGGTCTACAGTTTGCCCCCTACTTGAATGATATGAGATTTTAGTAAAAGAGAGTGAAAAGCAATAAGACTTAATTTTAGAGATGGTTGAGGTTTTAGGTTCTGGACCCGGTTCGAGTTATGGACTCAAGGATAATTTTAGGTTCTAAGCGTAATTCTAGGTTCTGGACCTAAGGATAATTTGGGTTCTCGACCCGAGCTAAGTTCTGGACTTAGAAAAGATTCTAGGTTCTGGACCTAAGGATAATTTGGGTTCTGGACCCGAGCTAAGTTCTGGACTTAGAAGAGATTCTAGGCTCTGGACATAAGGATAATTTGGGTTCTGGACCCGAGCTAAGTTCTGGACTTAGAAGAGATTCTAGGTTCTGGACCTAAGGGTAATTTGGGTTCTGGACCCGAGCTAAGTTCTAGACTTAGGAAAGATTCTAGGTTCTAGACCTAAGGATAATTTGGGTTCTGAACCCGAGCTAAGTTCTGGACTTAGGAAAGATTATAGGTTCTGGACTTAAGGAAAATTTGGGTTCTGGACCTGAGCTAAGTTTTGGACTTTAGGAAAGATTTTAGGTTCTGGACCTAAGAAAAATTTGGGTTCTGGACCCGAGCTAAGTTCTGGACTTAGGAAAGATTCTAGGTTCTAGATCTAAGGGTAATTTGGGTTCTAGACACAAGCTAAGTTCTGGACTTAGGAAAGATTCTAGGTTCTAGACTTAAGAAAAATTTGAGTTTTGGACCCGAGCTAAGTTTTGGACTTTAGGAAAGATTTTAGGTTCTGGACCTAAGAAAAATTTGGGTTCTGGACCCGAGCTAAGTTCTGGACTTAGGAAAGATTCTAGGTTCTAGACCTAAGGGTAATTTGGGTTCTGGACACAAGCTAAGTTCTGGACTTAGGAAAGATTCTAGGTTCTGGACTTAAGAAAAATTTGGGTTTTGGACCCGAGCTAAGTTTTGGACTTTAGGAAAGATTTTAGGTTCTGGATCTAAGAAAAATTTGGGTTCTGGACCCGAGCTAAGTTCTGGACTTAGGAAAGATTCTAGGTTCTAGACCTAAGGGTAATTTGGGTTCTGGACACAAGCTAAGTTCTGGACTTAGGAAAGATTCTAGGTTCTGGACCTAAGGATAATTTGGGTTCTGGACCCGGGCTAAGTTCTGGACTTAGAAAAGATTCTAGGTTCTAGACCTAAGGAAAATTTGGGTTCTGGACCCGAGCTACTTTCTGGACTTAGGAAAAATTCTAAGTTTTGGACTTAAGAAAAATTTATGTTCTGGACCCGAGCAAATAAAGATTTAATTATCTGCAAAAAATAATTTTTTGGTTTCAAAAAGTTTGACTAATTTTTATGCACATGTCTTCTCCTTGCCCCATGCGTGTAAAAATATTTATACACACGCAGACATTTGAATGATTAAATTGAATAATTGAATTTGCTGTTTATTTACTGTGTAGTCATAATTTATACACTATTTACTATTCATAAATAGTAATTTAATATTCTATAAATAGTAGTAAATAGTATTTTACTATTATAAATAGTAATTTACTATTCATAAATAGTAAAATTTAGTATTCATTAATAGTAAAATTTACTATTCATGAACAGTACTTACTTTTGAATTTTATTTTTTTTCCTTGCCGTTTCTCTATATAAACGAATGAATTCATTCATTTCATTCACAGCAAAATCCTTAATTTCTATAACTCTCTCAAATTTTTTCAAATTTAGCATATAGTTTTAAAAAAAAATGCATGTTTCAAGGTCAATAACTCATTCTAATGCCAAGTTATTAGAGTTTATTCGGCATCATGAAGATGAAAATATAGATCTACTAGCTGGGATACCGCTTCATCGTAGTTCAAACCAAAAGAGCACGGTAATTATTTTTTCCCTTTCTTTTTCGTTTTGATTTTTTCGTCTTTCTGTTATTTGTTTTTTTTTGTTTTATTTTCTTTTTCGTTCATTTTTTTCTTTTTTTTTCTTTTGTTTTTTATTTATATTATTTTTTTGTCTTTTTGTTATTTATTTATATTATTTTTTATTTTTTTATTTATGTTTTTATATTATTATTTTTTAGAAAGTTTAGGAAAGATACATTAATTTAAGTAGACAGAATAATATGTACTTACCTGGTATTAACTTATCTGGCTCCGTGTTAGCGTGATCGTTGCTTTGCTCGGGCCGGAGGGTGTATCTATAAAGCCCGACAATGATATGATGTAGTGCCTTCTCGGGTAAGGCAGATTATCCAAGATTGCAGCTTTGAAAGCTTCATCTTACAATTGCCATCCGAGGAGTATCTGATAGACCGGAGCGTAGTCCAGGCGTTTGCAGAATGATGGTTGGACACAACCCACACTTTTCACTTACCCATTGGAAAGATGACAATTGGTCTGGTCGACTTTGCCGCTATAACCGGCCTTCGGTATGATGGTGTTCTGGTTCCTCTGACCAACGATATTTTGACATTTGAAGAAATTCAGCTATTAATTGGTATGTAAACATCGTATAAAGGGCCTTTTAAAATAAAGATAGAGCCAATTCGTAGTTATTGGATGAACTACGAAGGACGGGTTCACAGAGACACGACCCAACTGTATGCTTGAGGATTTTTGTTATATTTGCTTGGGTCGACCATCTTAGGCAGCACTGAATTCTCCATCCATTTGTCAGTGTTGAGGGCCCTTTCTTATTTCAGAACGGTACCATCTTATGGCTGGGGTGAAGCTGGCCTCGCCTGTCTTTACCATGGTCTTGATAAAATTTGCCAAAATAAGAAGTCTTTTGTTGGCTTGATGGCTGTTGTCGAGGTACTTTGTTTCTACCAATGTCAATTCCACTCTTTTCTTACATGAATTTGATCTATATTGTTGTTGTAGGCATGGGCATACGAACACAACCTTGTGAGGGTACCTGGTATTTCCTGAGAGAGAATCGGGTATCCGAGATTAAATTTTTGGTTGTCAGATCGTATAGAAGTTCTCGGCTCTCACCACGTGCATACCCAACGCTTCGTGTTGAGCCGCTTAACCTGGGACCAGGTAAAATAGTGTTAGTATGCTCTAAAATTTATGTGAAAGTTTACTTATCTTATGTCATCTTACAGGTGAATTTAGCCTGGTGGAACCCAGAAGAGCGGACAACCTGGTCTCCCTTCATGAAGGCTGCGCTATCTTTCCAACATACTCCCCAAGTCATTGTTGGCCCAGTGTCTAGTGGCTAGTTTCTCGAAGAGAGAGTTTATGAGTGGTTTCTTGGTCCAGAGCAGTGGAGGGTTCCAATGCATTGCCCGGAATATACTTTAAATAGTCAGCTCGGTACGGTTATGGTGTTGAGACATTTCTCTATCCACCGGGTGCATTTTATGCCCATTTTATTCAAACGAGTCTCTTGAACTTTGATGTATCTCCTATTGGTGTACGGGAAATTTTCGAAGAAAATGATGGTAGGGATGAAGATGTGGGAGAGTTTGCTCCACATTTCGGGGTTGGTACTTCTCAGGTAAGACTTTTACCATTTTTCCATTGCAATTGCTTCTTTCTTATTTTGACTTTTTTTATGATTGTTGTAGGTTGTTGGTGTAACACCCCGATACCCCATATAAGTACTATACATATACCTGGTATACATACAGTAAGTATATAAAGTATAAGGATGTCACTTTTCGTTACAATTTAAAAACCTTTAACAGAGTTTAAACCACAATACATTAATTTAAAGAGCATTTACAAAATCATTATACTTTTAATGATCTTACCTATATATAGGAATCTTATCTTTATCAAAACTTCATTTATACATATAAATATACTCTTGTCAGAAATACATCATAATTAAAAATTATACATGTATGCATCACCCTCTAGTTGGTCTCGATAAACTCTTACTCTTCTCGTGGCATAACAAAAGACTTCATATCTTCCACCTAGTCACCTGCGCGATTACACATCCGCGCTAAGCCCGAGAGCTTAGTAGTACACATATAAAATATAAACATACATTATAAAAATTCTAACATATAATGATATATCAACTCCATGTACCACTAGTTTCTTATCATGTTTTTCCTTTTTAATTGCACTTTTCATATATCTCGACTAATTTCATATATTATATACATATATACATATCATTATCACCAACCACAATCCATCACTAATACTCACAATCAATATATCAATACACACATTACATATCATACTTCATATCATTATTTTATTCACAATTCATCAATCATGAATCACATTTCCAACAAAGGCAATCATTATACCATTCATGAATCACATTAAACAAAGACAAGCATGGGCCCAAAACACACTAATATGCCATTCCATTTTTCAGAGTTAATGCTTTGGTTTTGTTATCACATTCATCATTATCATAAACCCAACTAGGCTTCAAGGATTAGGTTCAACCAAGCTTCAAGGGGAACAAAGCATGCTAAGTATCAACCAAACTTGGCTTCAAGAACCAACCCAACCTAGCTTCAAGGGTTGTAACATCTCAATTAGGCTTCAAGGATCAAATCCAACCTAACTTCAAGAGATTGTTACCAATATTAGGCATGCCACCAACAACCAACTCTGAAAATGGAATAACACATTAGCCACACAATTCATTTAGCAATTTCATTCTCAATTGAATCATCATAGCCAATCACAATGGCTTCACATCACATTTGAGTTATCATAGCCAATCACAATGGCTTCACATCACATTTGAGTTATCATAGCCAATTACAATGGCTTCACATCACATTTGAGTTATAATAGCCAATTACAATGGCTTCACATCACATTTGAGTTATAATAGCCAATCACAATGGCTTCACATCACATTTGAGTTATAATAGCCAATCACAATGGCTTCACATCACATTTGAGTTATAATAGCCAATTACAATGGCTTCACATCACATTTGAGTTATAATAGCCAATCACAATGGCTTCACATCACATTTGAGTTATAATAGCCAATCACAATGGCTTCACATCACATTTAAGTTATAATAGCCAATCACAATGGCCTCATATCATGTCATGTCTCAATTCATATTATCATATTTCATAGTATACATAATCAATTACTTCATCATATCCTTCACATTTTACATATAGCATCATTGATATAACATTACAAAGTACATTATTCATATAACACATTACCATTCACAAGATTCACAATGTATAAAACATAACATTGTTCATATAGTATCATATGCATCATCATTATCATCAAATGTATGTTCAATCTCAACAATGCAAGAAGAGCAAAGAGTAATCACAGTAGCTAACACACTCAAGGGACACGGCCAAGCTTGTGGCCGTGTCTCTCAACCAAAAGCTCCAACACGGCAAAGACTTTCCTAGCTTGGTCGTGTTTCTCAACACAAGATAGGCAGTGGCAGACACAGTCAAGGGACACGGCCAAGCCAGTGGCCGTGTCTCTCCAAAATTGATCCAACACGGCCAAATTTCCTTAAACTTGGCCGTGTCTCCCAAAAATCTTTAGTCTTGCCCGTGTCTCTTCTTTAGTTTGGCCGTGTCTCTCATGAATGAAAACCCTAAACATGGCCAAGTCTCTTTTTATTGAATTAAACACATTATGCACAACATAACCTCATTCAAATGGATATAATCAATGTCATTAACACTTATTTTACATATTCATCACAATATTCACATTAACAATACATTTAATCACTTACCATTTCAAAACCCTAAAATCAACATCACTCTTATTCTTTCAATATCAACATCCACTTAACTTACCATCTTCAAACCAAAACCAACACCAATTCAATCTTTTTAACTTATACTCAATTTCAACACTTATAAACACATCTCAAACACACCAAATCATAATATCAACAAATCATAACTTACCTCAAACACAACTTCAAAATAACAAAGGAAAACAAGAGAGTACTTACCAAAATTAAGGAAATTTCACAAATCTCCAACTTAATCCTTTGCTTCTTCCTTCAATTTGATTTTAGAATTTAGAACACCTCTCTTGCTCTCTCTTTCCTTTGGTAGCCGGCCACACAATGTAAAGAAGAGAAAATGAAGACAAGTCAAACTTCTCTTCTTCTTTAAATCTCCACCAAGCAATTCTAACAAAGCAATTACTTAAATGCCCTCATCCATTTAACTTAGCTTCTTTCACTTATATGCCCATTTAAGTAATTTCACATATCACAAATAAAATATCTTCTTCCCTTGACTCCTCATTTTGACCAACATATATGTTATATATATTACCATATACCCAACATATACACTTTCTCTCTACACATTACTTTCCTTTTTAAACAATACCTAAACATTCTCTTTTCAATTTCTTTTCTTATCAACATAACATATACACATAATTCAAACAAACAACAATTATATCCAAACTTCTAGGGCACATATTGGGATATTACAGTTGGCTCATTTGATCATGAGGCTGGACCTTCTTTTACTGCTCCTTCATTTGCTCATTATGGTCCACCCGAGATGTCATCTCATCCGCAAGGCATTGATATGAATTACCTGGTAAGTTTTCCTGATAATTTATGCTACATGTATGCATGATTATGTATGCCCTTACCTTTTCCTTTCTGGCTCACAGCGGATGCTTGAAGATGAAAATAAGAAACTTCAAGAAGAGTTGCCTGCAAGTCATCAGCAAGCTTCTCATTTTGAAAATTTGTATAATCAATCAGAATAAAATTTTCAAGACTTAAGATTTCAGGGGATGAGGGATCCTGGCGCTTCTTCATCAAGAGGCCCCCGGACTGATGACCATGAGATCATTTCGTCTACCTCTGATGAGGATCGTGACAGATCAAAACTCCAAGGTAATAGGGATTTTGGTGCTCCCGCTTCTGGCGGACTAGGGGCGAGAGATTTGCCCCCTCCTCCAGCAGGCGATGACTTTTCAGGGCTTTATTTGATGGCCTACCACCACCCTCTTAGTGATGTATTAATATTGTATCAATTGTATAAACATTGTACAATAAGCATAATACATAATTTCTGCTTTTACTGTAACTAACTTTTTTTTATTACTGCACCACAATTATTATACTTTTTTTTTCTTTTTTTTATTTCAATATTTACACAGCATCACTTGCAAAGCCAAATGTAACACATTAAAGTAAATTCGTCGCTAATTCTTTTCCTTATGTCATACGATCTCGCCCTTTCCCATCACCTTTTCCTTATCAATTTTGGAAGGGCTTGTTTCCTCTATATAAATCACCTTTTACACCTAATTTCATACAGAAGCCAAAATACTTTCCATTTCAACGTAAAAACTCCTTTAACAATTTTGATTTTTCTTCATTCATCAACCATGACCGATCTTCATTTAAAGAAGATAAAAATTCTATTTAAGAATATGGATGTCATTCACTGGAAGCAAATTTCATGGTCAAAACTTGATGTTTTAAAGTGTTTTCAAAATATCAAATTGGACCACTCCTTTTTACATGCCATGTCTTCCTTTTGGAATATGTATTCTAGGACATTTAAAATTAATGGCTTTGAAATATGTCCCTTGATTGAAGAATTTGAGGCCATCCTTGGATATCCAAATAATCAACAAATAGCGTTACCCATACTGATTTCCAAGACTCAACAGAAGATGCAGATGTTATTTCAAATTCCAAAACCCAAAGTTCTTCAGTTGATGAGAGGTGAAAAAATTCTACTTGCTCTCTTGATTGATTTTTGTCTCTCTCATTTGGCTCCTACTAAGGCATGGTGACGCATGCTCTATCTTTGCTTGCTTGGCCAATTCTTGCTTGTTTCTTCTGACGGCGATATTGATCCACGGGTATTAGATATCATAGACTAAATGGAAGGAGGCTTGTCGCCGGTACCTGTGATCCTAGCCGAAACTTTAGTTGGATTGGACAGACTTAAGTCATGATTGTCAAAGAGACTAACTGAGAGTCCGTTGCTGCTTCAGGTAATTACCTAAACTGCCCTTTCGAGTTTTCAATTTAGGTTTTCTTTTTTCTTTTTTTTATTGCTTTAATTTTTACCTAGTCTGCCCATGCGGATTTTCGAAACTAGCGAGCTGTCCTAATTTTTGCCTAAGCTGCCCTTACGGGTTTTCAACTTAGCGGACTCTTCTTTTTATATATATATATATATATATATTTTATATTGCTCTAATTTTTACCTAGTCTGCCCATGTGGGTTTTCAGAGCTAGCGAGCTGTCCTGATTTTTGCCTAAGCTGCCCTCGCGGGTTTTCAACTTAGCGAACTCTTTTTTTTATAAATTTAATTCTTTCCTCACAGATTTGGCTTCAAGAGCGTCTCTGATTGCTTGATACTCCATCCATGGATTTTTCCAGATATCTACCACGTCATCATTCTGCTAGGAAGCTACTCCATCCTGCTTCTTCATATGTTGACTGGGCTGATTGGATCCACTCACGCACTGAAGTCAACATCCGTTGGTTGGTACCTTGGTGGAAGATTTCTCGTATCACCATACAGACATACTTGATGTATGTTCTCCTTGCTGCTCTTTATCAAGATACATGCTATGATCCTCGCCGACTTGGTCATCAGTACGGAGCTAAGCCTCGCGATTCTGACTTTATTCTCGATTTAGACATGCCTTGCTTGACTGAAGCCTACTTGGATCTGCTGAGGCAAAGCTGGCCTGCACGTTACACTTATTGTCTGCCATAGATTTTACATTTGTCAATTCAGAAAGTGTATTGTTAGGATGAAAAATAATTAAAGTAATAAAAGATGCTTCTTTTCCATTTATAATTTTTCATCACCTTTTGCTATTGTATTTATTTATTTCATCCATATCTGTCAAATACTTATAACAGTGCACATAGAGCAATTTTAACATTAATTCTATTTTATTAAATTGGAGAACAACCAAACATAAAGCCAGCATACACAAGATCACTCCTGTTTCCAACTAGCCCTTTTGGGTTTTCTAATTGATGATTTTCTCTCTTTTAGTCCTAATTGTTGCCTAGCCCGCCCTTTCTGGTTTTCGGAACTAGCGGACTGCTCTAACTTTTGCCTAGGCCGCCCTTTTTGGGTTTTCAACCTAGCGAGCTCTTTTTCTTTATATACATAAAACCTCTTCAACCTATCAATGTTCACTGGCTCACTAAACTCATTTCCGTCCATGTCTGATAACTTCACTGTACCTTTGTTCATGACTTGTTTCACGACATATGGCCCTTCCCAGCCAGGCCTGAACTTCCCTCTCGGATCCGATACATTAGGTTTACATTGCTTCAACACCAAATCCCCAACTCTAAGTTTTCTGATCTTAACCCTTCTATTGTAGGCCTGAGCTATCTTCTTTTGATACAGTTGGTGATGATACAGTTCCTTTAACCTTCTTTCTTCTAGTAAAGCTAACTGTGTATATCTGCTTGCTACCCATTCCATTTCAGGCAGTTTGGCTTCCAAGACTACTTTCAACGACTTGATCTCTATTTCAATTGGCAACACTGCTTCCATCCCATAAACCAAAGAGAACGGTGTCATTCCAATAGGTGTTCACACACTCATTCTATATCCCCACAAAGCAAAAGAAAGCATCTCTGACCAATCCTTGTAAGTCTTTGTCATCTTGGACAGAATTTGCTTAATTGTCTTGTTTGTTGCTTCTACCGCACCATTAGCCTTTGATCTATAAGGAGAGGATCTATGATTACAGATTCGGTACTTCAAGAATAAATCCTTAACTGCTCCTTGAAACTGTACCCCATTGTCTGATATCACACTATGCGAGACCCCGTATCGACAAATGAGGTTCTTTTCAATAAATATATCCATTTGACTTACACCCAGTTTTTTGAAGGATTCAGCTTCGACCCATTTTGAAAAATAATCTACTGCTACCACAATGAAGCGGTGACCATTTGAGGCTGTCAGATGTATCTCTCCTATAATGTCGATACCCCAAGTGGCAAATGGCCAGGGTGAAGACATAGAATGCAATTCTTCAGGAGGCATGTGATTCAAGTTACCATACATCTGACATTATTGGCACTTCTTTACAAACTCAATACAATCTCTCTCCATGGTCAACCAGTAGTAACCTTGCCGAATAATCTTCTTAACTAGGGCCAAACCACTCATATGCGGTCCGCAACTTCCTGCATGTATTTCTAACATAATACACTCCACTTCAGGCTTCCTTAAACATCTAAAATGCACCCCATCAGGCCATCTTTGATATAACTCTCCATGGAATGTAATGTATTACAAAGACCACCGCCTTATGGCTCTTCTTTCTTTCTTTGTTGCCCCCGGCGGGTGTTCCCTTTCCACCAACAATTGCCTTATAGTATCATACCATGCATCATGGTCTATATCAGTTTCCATGATCGATTCATATTCATAGCAAGGAGTTGATGAACCGGTCAAGATCAGAGGCTTAAGGAATAAGCTGACAGGGTTTTCCCATACCGAAGCCAATGTGGCTAGGGCATCAGCCATCTGATTTTCTTCTCTTGATAGTGTATAAACCTACACTCCTTAAAGTTCTTCTTCATCATGGTCAGGTAATGGTAGTATGGTTTTAATTTTTCTTCTTTCAACTCCTACTCTCCATTTACTTGGGATACTACTAGCAATGAATCGCCAAAAACTTTCGCCTTATCCACCTTCATAATCATTAGGGTTTCCAAACCAAAAATACAAGCTTCGTATTCTACCATATTATTGGTTGCCCTAAATTTTAATTTTTTGGCTAAAGGGACAAGTTCCCCTTCAGGCGATTCTAATATAACTCCCAAACCTGCTCCTTTCTTGTTTACTGCTCCATCGAAATACATTTTTCACCCTTGTACTTTAATTGCTTCTAAATGTTCATTCGGAAATTCCAAGATTACCTCTTCATTTTCTGGTAATGGTTGTTGGGCCAGGAATTTTGCCACCGCTCTACCTTTGATCGTTTTCCTGGTTATATACTCAATCTCAAATTCTTCTAATATTATCAACCATCGACCAAATTTCCCAATCAAAGAGGGTGTCTCCCTTAAGTATTTCATTGGATCCAACCTGGAAATCACTTGCACACTATAAGATTGAAAGTAATGCTGCAACTTCTTAGAAGATCAAACCACGGCTATACAGGTCTTTTCAATGATACTATACTTAATTTCATAAGGTAGGAGCTTTCTACTCAAGTAGTAAACTGCATGCTCAATCCCTGACTCATCTGCTTGGGCTAGCATGGCTCCTATTGACTCTTCTTCTACTGCTAAGTATAGTAATAGAGGTTTGCCGGGTTTAGGTGGTTTTAAAACAGGTGGATTCAACAAATACTTTTTTATTCTCTCAAAGGCCTTTTGACATTCTTCATTCCATATGACCGGTTTATTCTTTTTAAGCAATTTGAAGATAGGCACACAGATTATTGTGAGCTTTGCTATGAATCTGTTAATGTATTGTAATTTACCAATAAATCTCTGAACTTCTCTCTTTGTCTTAGGGGCTGGCATATCACTGATTGCTTTAACTTTGTCAGGCTCAATCTCAATGTCATTCAGACCAATCACATGTCCTAATAATTTACCTGAGGTAACACCGAACACACACTTCTTCGGATTCAATCTTAGCTTATATTTCAATGCTCTATTGAAGAATAACTCTAAGTTTTGGAAGTTTTGTTCCCTTGTGTCCGATTTCACCATCATTTCATCAATATATACTTCAACTTCTTTGTGCATCATGTCATGAAATAGTGTGATGGCCATCCTTTGGTAAGTTGCTCCAGCATTCTTTAAACTGAATGACATTACCCTATAACAAAATATACCCCATGTAGTAATGAAAGCAGTTTTGGCTTTATCCTTTTGGGCCATTAACACTTGGTTGTATCTGGAAAATCCATCTACAAATGAGTGTAGCACGCTAGAGGCTGCACTATTAATGAGAACATCTATATGGGGTAAAGGAAAATCATCTTTAGGGGAAGCTTTATTTAAATCTCTATAATCCACACAGACCCTTATTCTTCCATCTTTCTTCGGCACGGGTACTATGTTGGCTAGCCAATCTGGATATTCTATCACTTCAAGGAACTTCACTTGTATTTGTTTAGTGACCTCTTCTTTAACCAATTCAGCCCACTCATGTCTTAATCGCCTAAGCTTTTGTTTGACAGGTTTCATGTGAGTGTAAGTAGGAATATGATGCTCGGCTATGTCTCAGTCTATTCCAGGCATATCCTCATAAGACCAAGCAAACACCTCTTCATATTTTTTGAATATTTTTTCAAATCTCTCTCTCTCATCAGGAGTAAGGTCAAATGCTATACTAATGTTTTTAGGATTTTTAGTTGTTCCCAAATTTAATGATTATGTGTTAACAGAATTAATATTAAAGATGCTCATGTAACTGCTATTTGAATGTATGCAACCATCAGGAGAAACATCATACAAGTAAGAAAAATTAGACTTTATTGCATTCATTTTGGAAAAGAAAACATCATCATCCTCATATAAAATAGACAAATTAAAATCAAAATCAAAATCATTGTTCTCAGAATCATAAGGCAGGATGTCTTCAAACTTTTCTTCAACCAGGGCAGCAATCTCCTCCAGAGTCTTCTCAGCTTTCAGGACAGCTTCTTTCTTCTCTTTTGGATTGGATTCTTTGTTGGCTGACAGGGTGAGCTCTTTCTTCACTTGCTCCACTAGCTTGGCTACATCTGCAAAAATTTCAAAACCTGGGATCAACTTTCCCATGAACATGATTGGCTTGGGTTTTCCTTGGAGTGGTCCCATATTTGGAGCCTTGACAAAGATCTCTTCAAGTGGTGGGAAGCTCATCTTCTCAATCTTCTTTGGCGAGGCATTTTTGGCTTCATCATATCCCAGCCCCTTCTTCGCAGTTTGAGTTTTAAATTCTGGCAACTTTGTCAAACCAGCTTTACCCTTTCTAAGACCGGCTCTGGGAAGGTAGTTCATGTTCTTCATCATATTTAAGACTTTGGAGTCCACTACTTCATCATCAGAAATTGCAGCTACTTAAAAACCATTGAGAGGCTTCTCAATCATTAATTAGAGCGTTAACAATCTCATTATCTTTAGCTTCGATGACCACTGTCTCATCTTCATTGGGGAACTTGATCTTTTGATGAAGGGTGGAAGGAACTCCACCAAGAAGATGAAACCATGGTCGCCCCAAGAGTAAGGCGAAGGTAATCGATATGTCTAAAACAACAAAATCAATAATAGATTCAATTGGACTAACCTTGACAGCAGCTTTGAAAGTTCCTTCGGCGTATCTCTTAGTGTTGTCATAAGCCCGAATTGTTACCTTAGTCGGGTTTAGATCCCTTGTTGACATGGCTAGCTTTGGTAATATCTTAAGTGGGCAAATGTTTATGGTTGACCCATCATCGACCATTACACATGGAGTTCCCCTTGACTTCTATTTTGGTAAAGAGAGGGCGGATGTGATCTCTCCCCTCCTTCGGTAAGTCCGCATCTGAAAATGAAACTGCTCCCATATTAACTTCACTCTTTTCTTGAACATCTTCACATTTCATTACCCCTCCAATTTTTATGAAGTTGATCAGCTCCTCCGGCATTGTGGAGGTAGAAATTGGCATGCTGGCTAAAGCTTTGGCCATAATTTCTCGGTGCTTTTTAGAAGTAGCTAATAAGTCCCAAATGCTAACACTTGCTTGGGTTCTTTTCAATTACTTGAGCACAGCATCATCTTCCTCTTCTTTATTTCCTACTTCAACTTCCTTTCCCTTATTAGTTTCTACCTCCTTAGGTGATGGCCTTGCATAAGGCTTACCGGATCTAGAATTCATTACTTCATCTTCTTCGGGCTCGGACCAAGTCCATTCCTCCTTCTTGGATACAAGATCATCATCACTATCATTTGAATCCCAAAATCCATTGACAACACAAATTATTACTTCTTTACTCACCATAGCTTGTTTAATTTCACCAAATACCTCTTCTTCTTTGGTTGCTTCTCCACCCACATCTTGGAAAGAAGACATGACAAAATCTTCATGCAAGCCTCCTCCAATCATGAAAATTATCGGCGGCGGTACCCTATTGAACTTTGGTAATGGGTTGTCTTTAGTGTTTGGCTTATTGGGCTCGGGTAGCTTCCCATTATCAATTAGATTTTGGATCTCATGTCTCAACCTTACACATCTATCCGTGTCGTGCCCTTGCATTTGGTGAAATTGACAAAATGCTTAGTGTCAAAATTAGGTGGGAGAGGGTTAGGCAAAGGATGAGGATTTAAGGGTTGTAGCAATCCCTTTCTTTGAAGCTTATTGAGAAGCCAAGACATCGGCTTCCCTAATTTCGAAAACTGTCTCCTTGTTCCTTGGTTAGTACCATTAACACTGACTTCCTTTTACATGCTTTGGCTACCAGACTGATAGTTTCCTTTCTCGTTCCTTCTTGTTGAAAAATGGTTTTTCTCTCTCTCCCATTCTTCAATTTGCAAACCAGCATAGAGAAGTTCTTTGAAATCACGGATGAGTGTATGAGACATCCTTTCACGAAGACTAGGCAACACCCCTCTCACAATCATCCTTATTTGATAGGATTCATCGGGCCTCTTCTTGAGCAAAGGGGCCTTGTTTCTCCATCTCTTCACATAATCCACAAAATTCTCATTCGACCTTTGCCTAATGGACTCCACTTCCATTAAAGTAACTTCCATTTCAACATTATATCCATATTACTGGATGAAGGTCTTGTATAGCAAATCCCAACTCTTTTGTGTTCCATCATCTAAGGTATTGAACCAATTTTGGACAACAGGGTCCAATAAGAGCATAAAGTACCTTAGAGTTTGAGCCTTAGTAGCTCGGGCAGACTACGTAGCAGTGATATACTGCTTCACATGGAGATGGGGATTTTCAGTTCCATCAAACTTCGCAAAAGATGGCATCTTGAACTTGTATGGAACTTCTTCATCTAACTCAAATAATTTGTCAACTTCGGACATTTCTTCAGTTTTCAGCTTCTTCTCAAATTTCTTTTCTAAATCAGTAATCATCTTTTCAACATCAGAAATTTCAGTTTTCTCCATAGTTGACCTTTCAACAACCTTCGGTTCTTTCTTCTTATCTTGAGGATCTTGGTAGTATTGAGCCCAATCATCATCATCACCAATGATCACCTTTTCATCATCAAAAACCACTTCACCAACTTTGGTCTTCCCTTTGTCCTTTGGCTTCTTAGTGCTAGCAGATGCTTCAGCATGATTTTCTAAAATTGCAGTCAATTGGTTCTTCATGGTCTTAGCTAGGGCCTCTTTTATTTCTTCCATCTTGGCATTGAGGGCTTTATCCACTATTCTTTGAATTTGTTCAGGTTCCATTGCTGTTGGTGAAAAAGAGATTGAGTCGTTGCTAGATACTTTATCTCTGGCATAGGTCGGATTGTCGTAAGCTTTTGAATTGTCGTAATCCAGGGCTGTGAGCCAGAGAGGATCAATGTGATGCAAATGTATGTCTGTATGCATGTATGCACAAACAATCAACAAAGATAAGTAGAACGTCCCTTCCAACCTTATAACATCCACACAAGAATGGCAAGTCTCTTTTCCTAGGTATATGGCTAATAAAATACCAACATGGGGTATCTTATTTTTTAATATTTCCCTCGGACATTTCAACCAATAGCTATATTTTTAAAAATGGAAATCAATTCATAATAATTCCCATTAATTAGGTTTTAATCCATTTAACCAACTATAGTAGCTTTTATGCTATATTGGATTAAAATTAAATTAAGAGGATTATTATACTTAGATTTCTCACTTGAAAAGGTAACTAATGATCCATGCCAAAAACAAGCTCATGGTTAATTATTCTTAGTATAAACTAGGCTCACAATTGATTTTTGGTATTTCGTAATTGACCTAAATAATTTGCAAGCTCTTTGTAAGAAAAAGTTGGATAAAAATAATTTTATTTCTAAGCCCATTGTAAAAAGATTTTAGAAAAAATGGATTTTGGGCTTAGTATTTGGGTCATGAGAAAAAGAATTTTTGATTTTATTTTTAGAAAAGCTTTATGCCCAAAGACCATCTTGAAATGTTTTGAAGATAGCTTTGGTCTTTTGGACTTTAAAGAAAATTTTATTTTGAGCTTACAATATACTTAGGTCATAATAGAAAAAGAGCAAACCAAATAAGCCATGATTTAAGCCAAGATAAATTAACCATAGTCAAACAACGTGCATTTGGGGTAAAAACCTAAGGAAAGTAACTAGGCCAATTACATGAGCTTTAGTCGTTGGGTTAAAAGGCTTAGGTTCCCATAGCAAGTATATACCAAATGGTACGAGGCTATGAGTGGTTATGCCATGCTCGATCTCCATACCTTGAGTGAAACACGGGTAACACGGGCGTCCTAACTCACGCACACGATGCAATCTAATATGATGCAATGGATAATATCATTATAAGAAAGAATAGAATAATATAAAGACCAACAGAATCAACTTCTCTTATCCCCAGTGGAGTCGCCACTGTGAGCGGGGATTTTCACCCCCACTCCTGGTGGAATGGTTCTTGCGACTTCGGCACTGTTTAGGCTCGGAGCCTTAGAGAACACAGACCTAGATCAGGAGAAAATGGAGTCACCACCCGGACGGGCCGAAAAAAAGAAAGGGGTGGAGGACTTGATTCCTAAGGAATCCCCAACCCCCTAATGGGTTCAGAAAGTTAGGTACGTGTGGAGAAAGTGAGAAATGGCCCAGCACCCTCACACGGCCGGTTCATTGGAACCGGCCTCCTTTACAGGTCTTAATATTATAAAATTCTTAAGTATAACAATATCATCCATATTACACGCAACAATTAAAAGAAAGCATCATTATATTAAAATCAAAACAATGTCCAAGCAAGATAAATAAATGGACACCCATCCGAAGATGGAAACATGCCCTTATATAATCCATGCCTAAATAGGACACCCACTGAAAGGTATAAACAAGTCCTTTACATTGATCTAAAATATAAAAGCAATTAAATTACATGATAGTTAACTAATGAGGTACCCACAAAGTGGAAACATACCTCTTACAACATTTGAAAATAAAAAATAAATCGATAAAGGTAAATAACCATTCATTATAAATAAATCATTCACCAAAGATATTAAACATCAATCAAAATATAAACATTCATCCATGATAATTTAATTAAACCAAGCATTGACCTTAAATAAATCAAAGCATATAAAATAAATCAAAGTATATAATGAACTACACAATCAAATAAAGTATGTAAAGATACAAATTGACGTTTATTGTTTCCATTTAAAGTTTTTTAATTAATATTTAAGATTTTGGAATTTTAATATATTAAGGTTTATGCTACTGTAAGTTTTAAAGGAATTGAAATGGATTAAAGTTTTATAATTTAAGAGGTTGATAAAGTTTTTTGTTTAACCAAATTAGTATTTGAGGAGTCAAATCATGAAATAAGGGTTTGGACACTTTAAAACATTAGGTTTATGATTATTAGCTACTGAATTGTTGTTTTTAGGCTTACTGTGTTTGAATTTTAATATTTAGGTTTATAAGGTTTTAAAGTTTAAAGGATTAGGGCTTAGGAAAATTAGGGTTTAAGGTTTTAAGGGAGTTAGGGTTTAAGAAAACTAGGGTTTAATGTTAGCTAGTTTGAGATTACTGTCTTGGTTTTAAAGTTGAATTAGGGTTTTTAGTGTTTCAGAGAATGTATTTGATTTTAGAATTTGGAAAAATAATTTATAGTTTTATGAAGCTTTATGAAAATAAACAAAACGATTTAAGGTTTATAGAAACAGAAAAGATATTTTTTAGGGTTTTTGGAATGAAAATGATTCAATTTAGGGTTTTGAAAAATTGGAAAGCATATTAGGATTTTGGTAAATTAATGAAATGATTTAAGGTTTTGAAAATTTGGAAAGTAGATTAGGGTTTTAAGATTTTGAAGAAACAGAAACAACAATTTTAAAATTTTTGGAAAATAAAGAAACGAATTAAGGTTTTTAGAATCAAAAGAAACAATTGGATGATTCAAGCTACTGTGAAGAAAAAAGAGATTAGATATTCATACATTTGTTTGTTGGTTCCACCAAAAATTGCTTCTTGGATGAACAAGAACAAAGGCAAGATGGTTGCCTTTGATGGATTGAATTGCTTGTTTGCTTATTCTTCTCTAAAAAGTTCGATCGATTTGTAAAGTTCCAATTCAAAATTTCAGTCTAAAATCTGATTCCTCTCTTCTATTGTCCTTTTTTTTTGGTTTTATTTATAGAAAATTTTGATGATTAATCTTAATTGATTACAGAAACTAACATTAATTAAGAAAAGGAAACCAAAACAAATAGAATTGGTTTCGAAAAAAATTGCATCGGAAAAATTTCCTGCGGGCGAAATGGCCCAAGGCCATTTCGTTCCAACTTTTCGACGATGAATTTTTTCGTCGCCGATTTTTATTTTTATTTTTATTTTTGTTTATTTATTTATTATTATTTATTAATTAAAAAAACTAAATACTAAAATAAATATTGTTTAATTAAGATAGTACAAAAATTATTTTAGACTAATTAAAATATATTGGACAACACAAAAATTATTTTGGACTAATTAAAATATATTGGACCGGATTGGGTAAAAAATTAAGGGTCTACAAAACTGTAAGGCTTCATATAAAACACTAAACTTCAAACCCATGGATTCCAACAATCCAATAGCAACTCCATTACTAATTTTCAATGGTGAAAACTATCAAAGTTGGTCCATAAAAATGAAGACTCGCTTGAAAGGCCTGGGATTGTGGTAGTGGTTTGAGACTGATAGAGAGCTATTTGTGTTGGGTAACAATCCAACTATCAACTAAATCAGAATCCATGAAAGAGAAAGTAAAAGCTCTAAGAGCTCTCTCATATATTCAAGCAATAGTCATAGAACCCATCTTCACAATGACTGTGGCCGGTGAAATACCAAAAGAAGCTTGGGATAAGTTGTAGGAGATGTTTAGTGAAAGTGAGAGAATAAGGCATATGGAAATATTAAATTTGAAGAGGGGATTAGAAGTTTTAAGGATGAATGATGATGATTCCATTAAAGAATATGCGAATAGATGCATGGAGATTGTAAACAAGATTAGACTCCTTGGAGTTGACTTATCATATGAAAGAATTATAGAGAAAGGGCTTGTTAGCCTACATAAAAGATTTGAGTCAAAGATCTCCTCTTTGGAGGACTTAAAGGACATGAAAAAGATCACATTAGCTAAGCTTGTTCATGCTTTTCAAGCCCAATAACATAGAAAATCCATAAGATAGGGAAGTAGCAGCAATAATGAAGGAGCCTTTCTTACAAATCAAAGAAGAAAAACTCCAAATTGGGAGAAGATGCCTGCTGCAAACAATAAAGAAGGAGAAAAGAAAATGAATGCTCATTGCAAACATTGCAACAAAGTTGTGTTAGATATGTATGTGTAAGGCCCCTAGCCCAAGCACGCCTGGTTCAAACCCAGTCCGCAAAGTATAGGAGACAAAAATTCTAAAAAATTGGGCTAAGTTTTACAAAAAAAGTGTCAAGGTCACTTTGGCTTCATTAGTTACACTCGGATCAATAGCAAAATGTTTTTGAAAATGAGCCGCCACTCAAATTTATTTTGGAAAGGAAAAAATTAAAAAAAAAATTCTAAATTGACTCAAACATTATCCCATAGATAAAATCACAAACCTCGAACCAAAGGATGGATTCTGGGGACAAGTTTGAGCTTTTTAAGTAAAATTAGTTTGGCCTTGGATTAAATAAGAACTTATAAAATAAATTTCATGATATGACATATATAATATGAAATGAAAAATTAAATATGATTCATACATTTATAAAGCAAAAGAAAATAATAAAATTAAGGATTATATTTCAAAACCAAAATAAGGGGATCTTAACTCTAGCCATAAGGATTCTAAGTCAAGCACACATTCCCCAACAAGTAAAATTCATAAAAATAAGAAACAAACAATTAAAATTTGGAAGAAAAGATTTATTTTACAAAGTGGACTTAGTACTTGGATTGATATTTCAAATATGTATGCATATCTCATTTGAATTGGAATCAAAGCTTATGCAGTTCTAACCATCATAAGATGGTTGGGTTAGGACTTAAAAATGGAGGTTTTAACCTAAGCTAGGTGAGCCTAAGTCTATATTGATTTTAGGTTTAGGGACTTACTTCTAGGACCAAATGGATTAAACTTAGCTTAGAAAATGGACTTAGGTCTAATTAGATAGAACCTAATTTGAAAAAAAAAATGGGCTTAGGACTAACTGGATAGAATCTAATTTAGAAAAATGGGCTTAGATCTAACTAGGTAGAGCCTAATTTAGAAAATGGGCTTAGGCCTAACTGGATAGAATCTAATTTAGAGAATGGGCTTAAGACTATCTAGATAGAACCTAAGTTAGAAAATAAATCTTAGGACCAACTGGATAGAACCTAATTTAGAGAATGGACTTAGGACTAACTGGATAGAATCTAATTTAGAGAATAGCCTTAGGACTAACTAGATAGAACGTAAATTAGAAAATAAACCTTAAGACCACTTTGATGGAACCTAATTTAGAGAATGGAATTAGGACTAACTGGATATAACCTAATTTACAAAAAAAAAAATCATAGGACCAACTAGATGGAATAGAATTTAGAGAATAAAGCTTAGGACTAATTGGATAGAACTTAATTTAGAGAATGGACTTAGGAGTAAATGGGTGGAATCTAATTTAGAAAATAAACCTTAGGACTAACTTGATGGAACCTAATTTAGAGAATGGACTTAGGACTAATTGGATATAACCTGATTTGGAAAATAAACCTTAGGACCAACTAGATGGAACCTAATTTAGAGAATAAACCTTAGGACCAATTGGATGGAACCTAATTTAGAGAATGGGCTTATGACTAACTGGATAGAACCTAATTTAGAAAATAAACCTTAGGACCAACTTGATGGAGCCTAATTTAAAGAATGGACTTAAGACTAAGTGGATAGAATATAATTTAGAAATTAAACCTTAGGACCAATTGGTTGAAACCTAATTTAGAGAATAAACTTTAGGATCAATTGGATGAAACCTAATTTAGAGAATGGTTTTGGATGAAACCTTAAAAATAATTTTCAAAGACAACTAAATGAAACCCTGATTTGAAAAATAATTTTAGGAGACAACTAAATGAAACTCTGATTTGAAAATAATTTTAGGAGATAACTAGATGAAACCCTAATTTGAAAATAATTTTGGGAGAGAACTAGATGAAACCCTGATTTAAAAAATAATTTTGGAGGATAACTAGATGAAACCCTAATTTGAAAATAATTTTGACTTGTAAAAGTTTGATTTGGTTTTGAAGAAGAGTTGGTTGATATTAATTTATTTAGTTAAATTTGAACATCAAATGATAATCTTTAAAATTAGGGCAAAATTATGAATTGATGTTTTAATTTTGAGAATCAAATGATGATTTTCAAAATTGGGCAAAACAATGAATTTAAATGGAGTTTTGAAAATTCTTACCTTCTTCATTAACGATTTGCTTGATGGAGGCTTGAGCGTGTGACCAGATCGTAATTCCACCTTGGCATATGTAATATTCTTATACCTTATATACGCATAATACATACATCTGGTATATATAAAGTATGCATATAGAATACAAGAATATCACAGTTTTCGTCATTACAAAATTTTTATAATTTCAAGAAAACTATTTTATACCATAAAATGTACTTTAATAATTATATATAAATATTCATTAATAGTTTAAATTACTAAAAACACATATTTTAAAGGAAAATCTCTCAGAAAAATGTGCAGAGTTTTTATTTGAAATTTGAGTAATCCCAAAATTTAAACATGCACATCCTGCACTAAAAGTTCACAATCCCAAAACATATTGACTCATTCACATCTCCAAATAAATATTTTCATAATCCAACATCAGTGGTATCATATGTTCATTTCATTACACAAATGGTGTTTTGAAAATTCACATTACTTAACTTACTCTAAACTTATAACAATTTAATAAGATCCATAATGTATACAAAACATAAAATGTTTATAAAAAGAAATAAACATCTACATGCTATTTAATGGCCTCTAATATGGTAGCAACTTGATAAACCTTAAGAATTATCCAAAGACTCCAGATCTAGTTAGGTCAATTAAATTTCTCGACCTCTATTCAGTGACAATTCACGCTAAGCTTTTTGGCTAGTGGTACATACTTTGATAATGGTGAAAATTTAAAGACAATAATGTAAAATGCTTTTCTTTCATAAATCACAATATGGCATGCAACTACACTTTAAATCTTATGTATTTTTTATCTTAAACTTTCATATGTCACATTCACATATATTGGGCCCAAATGACCCTATATAATATTCAAGTTCCAGAGATATTATTTTAGATCATTTTTGACACCCAGTATTTTGCCTGAAGATAAATAATAGTGACGTCTAGCATCTGGCCTGAAGGCACTATATATATAATAGTGATGCCTAGTATCTGGCCCGAAGGCAATCATCGGTATATCGTAATACCAAGCACAATACTCTAAAAAATGATATTACATAACATTTCACACATATCATATACAATTTCACACTTTTCTAATACTTTGGCAACTATGCCAATTTTCATTCTTTTTGTAATTTTTTCATCATTTTATAAGGTTTTCATACTTTTTCACCATTTTCATTAATTTCTTTGCCACAACCTCAGTGTGGCCAAATTATGTCCTATAGTAGGCATAATTCAATTTTTTTTCCATAAACATATTTTTCAATGCTATTGGCCATCTTAAAATGGTTCATTTAATCACACATTATGCATTTCATACCTTTAAATATATATCTATGTACTTTTCATGTGAATTCACACATCAAAGTAGCATAGCCAATATTCTCACATACAATGTAGTATGCTAAATAAAGAATTTTAACACATTACAATCAAAGTACGCACTAACATTTAGTTTAAGCTATTTCCAAGCTAAAAATCACCACTTGCTATTGACAACTTGCTCTACTCAATGACTATTCAAAATGAGAATGTTTACAATTATTTAGAATCACATTCTAAGGCATTTAGGCTATTAAATATCAATTAAACATCATTCCCTCCAATTTTTAAATTTTAATCTTAACTCTCTTTGATTTTTGAAACTTTTCTTTACTCAACCTTAAACCACATTATAAGTTTACTTTATTCAAATTGATTTTAGCATTAGCAATCAATTTAAATTTACTTTAATCATTGAAATACCATTTGTATCAATTCTACCAAGAATTCCATCAAAACACTATTTTCACCATTACTACCTTACTAAAACTTCATTCTATCAAGCTCATTTTTAACATTTAACTAAAAATATCAATTATACTTCAATATAACATTAAAACAATATACTTTCATAATTATGAAAATCTCTTAAAAAATCTAAATTTTACATAATATGTCTATAACCCTATACTTAACAAAACTTTCTCATAGAACATAATCAATTTCTAATTATAAAATTATTTTATACATATTAAAACAATATTAAATCAATCTATTATAAAAATTATATTCATCTATATCAAAACCATTTTTCACACATAATCATCCCATGGATATTATAGATGTGGGTCCCAAGATCATTACATTAGATATTGTCCTGAGCCATTAGATGACAAACCGGCTGACACAGCAGGGTCTAGGCAAAGTGTCAAAGGAGGCAGATGTGGTAGAGATAGTGGCAGAGGTGGTAGATCTGTTGTTAGCCAGAGAGGAGATTTGATATCCTGGAATAGGCCGGAGGAGACTAGAGATAGTCAGAGGGTTTATGTGATGCATAAGAAGCTAGAGTTTTTAGATGTGATAGCTAGTACTTTCTCTTTACTTGGCATTTTAGTTCATGCATTGATAGACCCTGGATCTACTCACTCATACATAAGTGCATCCATTTTGCCTATTGATGATGTGCATTCTAAGTCTTCAGGATTTGATGTGTTGGTAACTAACCCATTAGGGCATAGTATGGTGGTTAGTAAGGTATATTAAGATAATTCGATAATGATTCATGATGAAGCGTTTCTTAGGGATTGAGATACCCTTTAGGGATTATGATATTATTTTAGGTATGGACTATTTTTCTAAACATGGAGTCGTGGTTGATTGTTAACAGAAATGTGTTAAATTGAGAATATTTGAGGGGAAGGAAGTTGTGGTGATGGGTGAGCTGAGACACCTATTATCCACTTTTAATTCGGCTACAGCAGCTGAGAGGATGATCTGAAAAGGGTGAGAAGCTTATTTAGTGCATGTAGTCAATCCTAAAGCAGAGAAGTCTAAGCTTGATAGTATTCCTACAGTGGCAAAATTTCCAAATGTATTTCCAGATGAGCTACGAGGGTTACCACCAGTGAGAGAAGTGAAATTTGGTATCAATGTTATGCTAGGTGTTAACCCTATTTCTATTACCCCTGACAGAATGACACCTACAGAGTTGAAGGAATTAAAGGTGTAATTACAGGAGCTGTTGGATAAAGGGTTCATATGCCCCAGTATTTCACCATGGGGAGCACTAATGTTATTCATTAGAAGAGGATGGTACCTTGAGATTATTTATTGACTATCGATAGTTAAATAAGGTTAACATCAAGAACAATTTTTCATTACCTCATATTGATGATCTCCTTGATCAATTAAAGGGGGAAACAATATTCTTTAAAATTGATTTGAGATCAGGGTATCATCAGTTGAGAGTTAAAGATGTGGATGTACCCAAAATTGCTTTTCGCACAAGGTATGGGCACTATGAACTTCTTGTGATTCCTTTTGGGTTGACGAATGCACCCACAACCTTTATGGATTTAATGAATAGAATTTTCCAACCATATTTGGATCAGTTTGTAGTGATGTTTATTGATTGTATTTTGGTTTATTCACGTTATAAGGAGAATCATGATAGGCATCTATGGATTGTGTTGGAGACATTAAGAGAGAAGCAGTTATATGCTAAGTTGTCTAAAGTAACTTTTCTTGGCCATGTTGTTTCAACACAAGTTTTAAGAGTGGATCCAAGTAAAGTTGATGAAGCAATTTTGAATTGGAGTCCATGAAAGAATGTGGCAGAAATTAAGAGTTTTCTAGGATTGGTAGATTATTATCGTTGTTTTATGAAAGAATTTTCCATGATAGCCATGCCACCTACCAAATTACTTCAAAAAGGTGTGAGATTTGTGTGGACTAATCAATGTCAGGTGAGTTTTGAGCAGTTGAAAGACAATTTGACTTAAGCTTCTCACTATACCACCGGAAGATAAACCATATGTGATATATAGTGATGCTTCACACAATAGTTTGGTAGGTGTGTATTGAAGTAAAAGGTAAGGTTATTGCTTATGTCTCAAGATAGCTGAAGCCTCATGAGTTGAATTACCCAACTCATGATTTGGAGTTAGTAGCTTTTTGCATTGAAGATTTGATGATATTATTTGTATAGAGAGATATATTTTATTTATACTAATCACAAAAGTTTGAAGTATTTAGGTGTTCCAAAAGAGTTGAATCATCGGCAAAGACAATGGCTAGAATTGATTAAGGATTGTTATTGTTTAATTGATTATCATCCAAGTAAAGCAAATGTAGTTGTAGATACTTTGAGCCAAAAGCCTATGGCAGGGTTGACGGCATATCCTCTCATGTTGCTTATTGAATTGAGAGCATTACATGCTAAGTTTGAAATCTATGATGACAGTGCACTCGTGGCAGAATTGCAAGTAAAGCCATTACTTCTTAATCAAATTAAAGAGATGCAAATGGTATATGTGAAGCTTCAGAAAGCTATAGCTGATTGTTATAAGGGAAGAGTAGAGATTTTCAAGTGAGAGAGGATGGTAGTTTATGGTATTAAGATTAGTTGTATGTTCATGTTGATGTTGACTTGGTCTTGCTAGCTTTTTTAGGAGATTCATTAAGGATTCTCTACAATGGTTGCACCTTTGACTGAATGCATTAAGAAAAATGTGTGATTTAAGTGGGGTAAAGAACAAGATGAGGATTAACTTGCTTAAAGATAATCTTAGTTCAACACCTTTACTTGTTTTGCCTAATTTTTCTAAAACTTTTGAAATTGAGTATGATGCAAGTGGCATAGGTATTGGTGGAGTCTCAATGCAAGAAGGTAAGCCAATTGCATTCTTTAGTGAGAAAATAAGTGGAGCTAGTTTCCCTACATATGACAAGGAATTCTATGCTTTGGTGCAAGTTTTGAAGACATAGGAGCATTATCTTTACTACAAGGAATTCATAATCTACACTAATCATTAGTCCTTGAAGTATCTCAAAGGACAAGGGAAGTTGAGTAAAAGACTAGCAAAATGGGTGGAATTCATTGAATCCTTTCCTTACATCATTAAGTATAAACAAGGTAAGAAAAATGTGGTTGCTGATGCTTTTTCTAGAAGGTATGCTCTAATTTCTAAACTTGATGCAAAATTATTAGGTTTTGAGTACATTAAAGATTTATATAATTCTGACCTTGATTTTACTAATGTTTACGGGGCATGTGAGAAAGGCAGGTTTGACAAATTCTATAGGCATGATGGTTTTCTTTTTAAAGAAAACAAATTGTGTGTTTCTCAATGTTTAATGAGAGAATTACTTATGAGAGAGGCATATAGTGGTGAGTTAATGGGACATTTTGGAATTAAAAAGACTCTAGGTGTGTTAAGTGAGCATTTCTTTTGGCCATAAATGAAAAGAGATGTTGAAAGGATATGTGAGAAATGTATTACATGCAAATAAGTTAAATAACCCTCTTTCTATACCTAATGAACCTTGGGTTGATATATCAATAGACTTTGACTTGGGTTGACCTAAGTCTAAAAGGGGGAGAGATTCTATTTTTGTTGTTGTGGATAGGTTTAGCAAGATGGAACATTTCATTCCATATAATAAAACTAATGATGCAACACATGTTGCGGGATTTTTCTTTAAAGAAATTGTAAGTTTACATGGCATCCCAAGAACAATTTTGAGTGATAGAGATGTGAAGTTCCTTAGCCACTTTTGAAAAATACTTTAGAGCAAGTTGGGTATTCAACCACTTGTCATCCACAATAGATGGACAAATAAAAGTGGTAAATAGGATCTTATCAACACTTTGAGGGCCATAATACAAAAGAATTTGAAGAATTGGGAGGAACATTTGTCACATGTGGAGTTTGCTTATAATCACAGTGTGCATGCTACAATAAACCATTCCCCATTTAAAGTTGTTTATGGGTTCAATCCATTAACTCCAATGGATTTGCTACCTTTACCATTAGAGAAAGTAAATTTGGATGGTAAACAAAAAGCTGACTTTGTTAAAGCTTTGCATGAAAAGGTGCATACACAAATTGAAAAAGAAGACTCTACAATATGAGAAGCAACACAACAAGGGCCGAAAGAAAGTAGTATTCGAACCTAAAGATTTGGTTTGGCTACACTTGAGGAAAGAAAGATTTCCTAGCCAAGGGAAGTCAAAATTAATTCCTAGAGGAGACGGCCCATTTTGAGTCATTCAAAGAATAAATGACAATGCATATAAACTAGAATTGCATAGTGAGTATGATAATGTTAGTGTAACCTTCAATGTTTCTGATTTGTCTTTGTTTGATGTAGGCGATGAAGGATCAGATTCGAGGATAAATCCTTGTGAGGCAAGGGGGAATGATGAGAAACTACATGCTGATCAAAAATTAGCCAAGCACCAACAGTCCAATAATGACATGAACAAACAAGTCAAAGATCAATTAACCAGACCATGGAGGACCAATGACAAGGTCTAGACTAATAAGTTGAAAGAGGCTTTAATTTCCTTCATGGATCATATTTGGAGAAAATAAGTTGCTTAAGATTCATTTAAGGTTGATCCATGGATGCAAGACGAGTTTAAGTTGGTCAATATAATTCAAGCAAGACCTAATCTTGAAGGCCCAAATCTAGGCTTATGAGAGTAAAGATTTAGGTCCATTTTGAATAATAAAAGGTCATTTGGCCATAGTCTTGAAGTCTAAAATACCAATGGCCCAAGACAAATTAATAGGTTGTTTAAGACTATTTGTGTTTTAATTTTGCATTTTGACTTATATTAGGGTTTATTCTTATTAAGTATGAGCTACAAAGGTTGAAATATAAAGAAAAAGAGTTACAAAAGCCAAGGAAATAATTGCTAAATGTTTATATTGAGTTAGAAAAGTTATGGGGCTATTTATTAGGTGTAATGGGGCTGTCAATTAATATGAGAGTTACATATGAACTTAATTCTGATACTTTCTTTATACATGGCCTTCTTCTATATAACAAGGTTGATTTCCTTTGTAAACATACAATTGAAATATATATAAGTTATTTTGAGCCCTTGTGTTTTGTCTTAAATTCTTGCATGAACTTTGGAACTTATCAAGCTATTCAGTTTGTGACATCCAAATTCCAGAATATTTACTTTCATTCTTAACTTCTCAAACCTCTTTGTTTATGGCTTTTTAAGGAAATCAAATTGCCATTCTAATTACTTAATCATCATTCCATTGATATAAGTTATTATAATAGTTAATGTTACTCTATTCTTGAATGATCAAGATTTGATTCAACTAGTTAGAGGGTGTTAATTTGTATTCCATATGTATCATAGTTCTTTAGCTATTGGGGTGTATGGTTTCTAAATTGATAATTTCTCAGAACTTAATTTAGGGATGGACTTAGGAGCAACTGGATGGAAACTAATTTAGAAAATGATTTTGGATGAAACCCTAATGATTTTAGGAGACAACTATATGAAACCCTATATGGTTTGGTTTTGAAGAAAAGTTGACTCTAATTTCACTGGGTAATTTTAAATATCAAAAGATAATCGTCAAAATTAGGGCAACATGATGAATTAGGATCTTAATTTTGAAAATCAAAGGATGATCTTTAAAATTAGGGCAAAATAATGAATTAAGAATGTAATTTTGAGAATCAAAGGTTGATCTTCAAAATGATCTTTAAAATTAGAGAAAAATAATGAATTTAAATTGAGTTTTAATAATTCTTACCTTCTTCTTTGATGACTTGCTTGATGGAGCTTTAAGCGTGTGATCGGATCTTAGTTCCACCTTGGCTCAGATTTTATTTTACTAAAGAAGCAAAATAAAATGAAATCAAGGTTAGAGTTTTGTTAATGAAGCAATTTGATTTGATTTAGCTTAAGAAAAGCTAAACCAAGAGGGACCAAGCACCCAAACTAGCTAATGAAGCTAGTTTTAGGCGGTTTTTCTCCAAGGAAGAGAGAACCTTTTTTTTCTTTAAAAGAAGAAAAGAGGGAGATAAGATAGCCAACTAGTAAAAAGTTATTTCTTGGTTGGGAGGTGTGTAGAAAATGGGGGGGTTTAGAGGCCTATGTATAGAGTTATTAGAGGCTAAAATAATAAAAATTTTGAAAAATCCTAGATAAGGCTTATTATCACATCGAGGTTGGCCACCCTAAGCAATTCTCTCTTGTTATTATGGGGATTTGGTTATTAGGGTAGAAGAGGAGGCTAAGTGATTCGTCCACTCCCAGTCAAGGTAAAAATTTCTTCTTCGACCTCTTCAACATAATCGTTGAGGTCTAACACACAACATTATGCTTTTGATTGAACTAGTTGTATTAGAGCAATAGGATCAATATCACTTTCTAGACAGGGGGTGATACAATTGACTGTAAGTGGTAGATGCTTAGGTAAGGGATTACTAGCTATATTGGGCTAAGGCCTTGAAGGCAGAATTAGACTTTTATCAACTAGGTCATGTATTTTGTGTCTTAGGTTGATACACACATCTATTTTATGACCTGCCCTCTAGTAAAAATCACAATACTCATCAACCTTGAAACCTTTTAGGGGAGGATTTGTTACAGGAGCAAGGGGTAATGGTTCTATTAGCTTGGCTTTTAAAGCTTTCTTGAATACAACCCCTATGGGTATCCTAGATTGGTGAACACTTTGTCTTATCTTTATAGTCTAATAGATTGTTGAGTGCTTATATTTGCTACTTCTCCACCTTTCTGATTTTAATTAAGCTAGGATTAGTATTGGCATTATTTCCCCCCTTTCTATACCTAGATGAATAGAAAGTTGTTGACTCATCTTTCAACTGACCCGAATGCATTAAATCTTCAAATTTAGTGGCAGTGGCTACCAAGGCTTTGAAATCCATGAGACACTAAGTTTAGAGCTGGGTTTGATAGATAGGCTATAAATTCTTGATAATAATATCTATTTGTTCTTAATCGAATGGCCTATTTACCATCTAGGCTGCTTTTGCCCTTCACCTTGCGAGGAACTAGAAGAAGGACCCTCAAGTACCCTGTTTGGTGGTTTTTAAGTCACAACAAGTGACATCTGCCTCAACATTATAATGGTACTGCTTGGTGAATTCATTACAAATATCCTTCCATATTGAGTAATTTTGCTTATCAAGGTCCACAAACCACTTGACTACCGCTCCTATTAAGGATTGTTGGAATAATTGAGCAAGGAGCTCATCTATTACTCCAAGGATACATCTTAAAATGTGTCTTTGGGCAAGTGGTACAATTAAATCTATCCATAGTGGGCATCTTGAACTTGGGAGGAGCTCAGACATTTGTAAAAAGGCCTAAGGAGTATGGGTCTACATAAGCTTCATTACTTTTAATGTTCATGATCTGTCTTTCTAGGGCTTCAATCTTCTAAAGCAATTTTTAGGAGTCACCTCCTTGACAAGGATTAGCTGCAACTTTTAGGACTGGTTCTAGGGCATAACCCATTTGAGTTAGGTCAAAGATAGGGTTAACAGGGGGTTAGAGGATTATGGTAGGTGAAGTGTGTGGGGGACTGGTGGTGTGATATGTGTAATATCCCTAAATGTACCCTAGAAGTTTTGAGATAATTGTTGTTTTTGTTTGAATCAAATGTATATGTGTAGTGGGAAAGGAAAGAATGTATAGAGAAAATGTATATTTTGTGTATATGGCAAGATATATAACATATATATTGGTCAAAATGGTGGGTCAAGGGAAGAAGATATTTAATTTGTGATTTGTGAAATTACTAAAAAGGGTATGTTAATGAAATGAAGTTAAATTATTTTGAAGAGGGTATTTAGGTAATTTTCTTTTGAAATTGCTTGGTGGAGGTTTAAAGAGAAGAGAAAGTTGACTTTGCTTCTTCATTTTCTTTTCTTTTCCTTTGGTGGCCGAACCTCATCAAGACAAGAGAGCAAGAGGAAGGTTTTGAGTTCTAAGATCAAATTGAAGGAGTTTTCAAGTGACTAAGTGGAAATTTAAGAAGATTTATGATTTTTGGTAAGTCTCTCTTGAATTCTCTTGTTTTATTTTAAGTTGTTTGTGAGTTTGATTGTAGATATTTGGAAGTAAAGTTGTGTTTATGGTAATTTGTTGGTGTGTGTTTGATTTAAATTGATTGTGGTATTGGTGTTGAATGAGAAATAAAAAGATGGGTTGTTGTTAGTTTTGAAAGAGTAAGAGTGATGTTGGTTTTAGGGTTTTGAGTTGGTAAGTGTTGTTAATGTTAAGTTTGGTTGATTATTTTCATAGATCTTCATGTTGGTTGTGTTTGTTGGAGTTGTAAGCATTAAACATGTGAATTTGGCCGAAGGCAGTAGCATTCTGGATGCCACGCCCGTGGCTTTGATTGCCATGGCCGTGGCCATTTTTTTAGCCATGGCCGTGGAGGTGTGAAGCAAGGGAGGCAGAACCATAATCTAACCCACGCCCGTGGGGGTTAGGGTGGCCACGGCCGTGGGCTATAATGTGTGTTATTGGATTGTTAATTGTAATCTAAAGGTCTAAGAGGAGGTTAACAAGTGATAAATTGTATTGGAATTGATGTGGTTCATCATTTTTTGGTTTAGGTTGTGAAGAAGGTGATTTGCCCTAATTTGAGAAGTGAAGAGTTCTTGGAAATAAGAAGTGTATAGAGTTGTTTAAGTGGTGCTTAAGGTAAGTACAAACCTTGCATTGTTGCATACATTCACTTGATATGACATTGTTGATATATATGAATAATGTTATGTTTTGCACATTGTGAATCTTGTGAAATGTACTATATGTATAATGATGAATTGCTTTGGTGTGAATGGAAATATAATGTGAATTGAGACATGATGATTCAAATGTGATGAGAAGCCATTGTGAGTGGCTATGTTTATGCAAATGAAATTGTTGAGGCATGATTGCCTATTTGATTATGAGATACTAATTGAGAAAGAGAATGGTAAAGAAATGTGAAATTAATGTTGTGAGTTATAATGATGTGAATGATATGATTGAAGCATGCCTAGATGATATGATTGAATAATGATATGTTTGTTTAGTTAATGTAATTGATATTGTATATTATAATGATGAAAATGAAATGAATTGAGAAAGAAATGTTTAAAGAGATAAATGAATGGACCTATCTGCCTCCTGCGGAACCATGCGGACCCAAAGAGCTGGGCAACCGAACTTGGACTATCGACCTGGTTAGGGGAAGGTTCGATTTAGTCATTATTACGTACCTATCTGCCTCCTGCGGAACCATGCAGACCCAGTGGTTGGGCAACCGAACTTGGACTACCGACCTGGTTGGGGGAAGGTTCGTTACTGATAGTCTTATACGTACCTATCTGCCTCCTGCGGAACCATGCGGACCCAGAGAGTTGGGCAACCGAACTTGGACTACCGACCTGGTTGGGGGAAGGTTCGTATATGGAGCCATGGTTGATGGCTATAATTAATGAATGATGATATAATGATTGGGATAATAAAATATAACATTTATAAGTATGATCTTTATTGATTGAATGTATGACATTGATATTGATATTGCATATTATCATTATGGTTTGTACTACTGAGTTGTTGGCTCAGCGCGATTGTGATTCATCACGCAGGTGATAGAGTTGATAGAGTTGAGATAGAGGATTCTTCTAGACCTAGTTGAGTTTGTGCTTGAAGAGTTGGATTAGAGCTTAAAGATCAGAGAGTCAAGCTGCCAATCATGTATATATTCTATGTGTTGTAAATTTTCAATTTTTATGTATTTGTACTTATAAGTACTTGTTATAACTTCCGCTGTATATTAATAAACGTTTTTATTTATTATATTTTATGGATTTCTTTTAAATGATTGATATTTGTTTTATTTCTTTTTTGAGATATGTTTGTGTATTTTTAAACTGTGGCATTTTCTATATTCAGTATACGTATAACACGATCGTATAAGCATGCTTTGTACATATACGGGATATAGGGGTGTTACAATTATTTTGGTATCAGAGCCTAGGTTTGAGATTCTTAACCTAGGACAATTGTAAGAAAAGTAATATTTTGATTTTAAGAGGTTGGTTTTTGAATAAAATACATGTTTGGTATTGGCAGTCTCTGATCTTTAATGAGGTGTATCCTGCTATGTTTGCAGATATAGGTTATAATGGATCCTCATTCACGTCAATCTGTTGAGGGTAGTGCCGAGAGTGTAGCTCCTGATGATGTTAGAGATGGAGCTAGAGTGGATAGAACTGGAGAGGCCCCTGTTTCTGTGTCAGGGAGACCAGCTGGTGAGGAGGTTCCGCCAGTTTGGCTTAGGCATATGGTTGAAATATTGAGACAGGCACCAGTGCAACAACCGCCACCACCACCCCAGCCAATGGTACCAGTGAGGCACTACGATAAATTAAGAAAGTATGGAGCAGAAGATTTCCTGGGTACTATTGATCCAGCGGTAGCTGAACAATGGCTAGATAAGGTACAAAGAATCTTTATTCAATTGCAAGCCACTCCAGAAGAAAAATTTGATTATGCCAGATCATTGTTACAGAAGGATGCATATGATTGGTGGAAGACAGTGCCCCATGCTATGGACGATCCACCAACATTATCCTATGGTGATTTCTTACGGGAGTTTGAGTTGAAATATACTCCGAGGGAGTATAAAGATGTGAAGAAGATGGAGTTTCTGACTTTGAGGCAAGATCACCGGTCGGTGACAGAGTATGTGCTAGAGTTCATCTGGTTGAGCCATTATGCCGGGGGAATTATTTCTGATGAGATCGATCGGTGTAGAAGGTTTGAGGAGGGGTTGAAACCCTCAATTATGTGTCTTGTGGCTGGTTCTAGATATTGGAATTTTTCCCAATTGGTTGCAGCATCTAGGAGTGTGGAGAGAGCCCAGAGTATTGTAGCAGCTGCTACCGGGGAAGAAATCAGGGTTAGGAGACCCTAGTTTGAGGCAGGGTCTTCATCTGTGAAGAGAGGTAGGGGAAGTTTTGTTCCCAGAATCAGTCAGAGTCAGAGGCAGGCTGGTAGGTCAGGTCAGTTTCAGAGACAGAGATCAAGACCTACAGTTTCAGTACGAGTGCTCCTACTCCAGTAGTTCAGAGATCCACTCCACCTGTGTGTGTTCAGTGTGGTGGAATACATAGGGGTGCTTGTTGGAAGAATAGTGGACCAGCTGTGTGTTTCAAATGTGGATCGCCTGATCATTTTATTAGAGAGTGTCCAGAGATGCAGGAGCAGAGGCCAGCAGATTCTGCAGTTTCTTGACCTAGTGTTAGAGGTGGTCGAGGGGGCAGAGGTTTTAGTAGAGGGGGTAGACCTGGGTATAATCAAAGAGGAGGATCTTCATCCAGGGATACTAGGCCAGATGAGGCTAGGCCTTCTCAACGAGTATATGTGATGCAAAGACAACCCGATGCTTCTGCAGTTATTACGAGTATTTTCTCTTTATTTGGCATTTCAGTTCTTGCTTTAATTGATCTAGGTTCTACTCATTCATATATTAGTGCATCTATCTTGCCTGTGTCTGAGTTGCATGCTGAGTCCCTAGGATTTGATGTGTTGGTGACAAATCCGTTAGGGCATAGTGTGATTGTTAGCAAGGTGCACCGAGATAGTTCAGTTGTGGTGCAAGGTGAGGAGTTTCATGGAGATTTGATTGAGATGCCTTTTAAAGAATATGATTTGATTTTGGGCATGGATTGGTTGTCTAGGCATGGAGCTGTGGTATATTGTCAAAATAAATGTGTCACTCTGAGAACTAGTGATGGTAAGAATGTAATGGTGTCTAGTGAGCAGAGACAGCTTGCATCCTTGCTTGTATCAGCTGTAATAGCTAGAAGGTTGATTAGAAAAGGGTGTGATGCTTACCTTGCTCATGTTGTGGATACTAGAGTAAGGGGTTCTCAACTTGATGATATAACCACAGTTGCAGATTTTCCAGACGTGTTTCCAGAGGAGTTGCCAGGGTTGCCCCCTGAGAGAGAGGTTGAGTTTGGTATCGAATTGTTGCCTGGTACCACTCCCATCTCTATCACTCCTTATCGCATGGCACCTGCTGAATTGAGAGAGTTGAAGGTGCAGTTACAGGAGTTGTTAGATAAAGGGTTTATTCGCCCCAGTGTTTCACCGTGGGGAGCTCCTGTTTTGTTTGTGAAGAAGAAGGATGGTACTATGAGATTATGTATCGATTATAGGCAATTGAATAAAGTGACTATCAAGAATAAATATCCTTTGCCTAGGATTGATGATCTCTTTGATCAATTGAAGGGAGCATCAGTGTTTTCTAAGATTGATTTGAGATCAGGGTACCATCAGTTGAGGGTCAGAACTGAAGATGTTCCTAAGACAGCCTTCCGCACCAGGTATGGGCATTATGAGTTTTTAGTAATGCCTTTTGGATTAACTAATGCACCTGCAGTTTTTATGGATTTGATGAATAGGGTATTTAGGCCCTATCTGGATCAATTTGTGGTGGTTTTCATCAATGATATTTTGGTGTATTCACATAATAAAGAGGAGCATGACAAGCATTTGCGGATTGTGTTGCAGATTTTGAGAGAAAAGCAATTGTATGCTAAGCTGTCGAAGTGTGAGTTCTGGCTTGACCAAGTGACTTTTCTAGGTCATATAGTTTCAACAAATGGTATTAGAGTCGACCCAAGTAAAGTTGAAGCTATTTTGAATTGGAGTCCACCGAAGTCTGTAACTGAAGTTAGAAGTTTTCTGGGATTGGTAGGCTATTACCGACGTTTTGTGAAAGGTTTTTCTTTGATAGCTACTCCAATCACCAGATTGCTTCGGAAGGGAGTTAGATTTGTGTGGACAGATCAATGTCAAGCTAGCTTTGACTAGTTGAAAGAAATGTTGACACGAGCACCTGTTCTTACTTTACCCGTGGAAGATAAACCATATGTGATTTACAGTGATGCTTCACATAATGGTTTAGGGTGTGTTTTGATGCAAGAGGGTAAAGTTATAGCTTATGCTTCTCGACAGTTGAAGCCGCATGAGCTTAATTATCCGACTCATGATTTGGAGTTGGCAGCTATAGTGTTTGCTTTGAAGATTTGGCGACACTATTTATTTGGGGAGAAATGTTTTATCTATACGGATCATAAAAGTTTGAAATATTTGGGGGTTCAGAGAGAGCTTAATCTTCGGCAGAGACGATGGTTAGAATTGATTAAAGATTATGATTGCTTAATTGATTATCATCCTGGTAAAGCCAATGTTGTGGCTGATGCCTTGAGTCGAAAGTCTTTGGCAGGGTTGATTGTCTTTTCGCTCTCATTGCTTGTTGAGTTGAGAGCATTGCATGATAGCTTTGTATCTTGTGATGATGATGCATTGTTAGTGCAATTGCAGTTGAGGCTAGTATTATTAAACCAGATTAAGGAGGCTCAGTTAGCTGATAAGAAAATCCAAAATATTATTTCAGATTGTCAAAAAGGAGAGAACCGAGATTTTCTTGTGAAAGATGGTGGTAGTCTTTGGTTCAAGGACAGATTATGTGTACCTGATGATGCTAATTTGAGAAGAATTATTTTAGAAGAAGCACACCAGTCAGTTTTTGTTATGCATCCAGGCAATACAAAGATGTATCATGATTTGAAACAACACTACTGGTGGTCTGGTTTAAAGAGAGACATAGCGGAATTTGTGTCCAAATGTCTCACTTGTCAGAGGGTGAAAGCTGAACATCAAGTTCCAACAGGGTTGCTTCAACCTTTATCAGTGCCTGAATGGAAATGGGATAAAGTAACCATGGATTTTATATCTGGTTTGCCATTGACTCAGAGAAAACATGATGCTATTTGGGTGATAGTTGATAGATTGACAAAGACAACTCATTTTCTTCCAGTTCGGATGGATTATTCTCTTGAGAAATTGGCTGAGCTATATATTCATGAGATTGTGAAGTTGCATGGAGTCCCTACTTCTTTAGTATCTGATCGAGATCCTAGGTTTACTTCAAGGTTTTGGAAGAGTTTTCAGAGTGCATTGGGTTCTCGATTGCACTTTAGCACAACATTTCATCCACAGACCGATGGGCAGTCAGAGAGAGTGATACAAATTATTGAGGATATGTTAAGAAGCTTTGTCATTGATTTTTCTGGAAGTTGGGACAGATTTTTACCACTTGTAGAATTTGCTTACAACAACAGTCATCAATCCAGTATTGGAATGGCACCATTTGAGGCATTGTATGGTAGACGGTGTAGAATGCCTCTATGTTGGAATGAGATTGGAGAGGGCAAGTTAATTGGTCCTGATTTGATTAAAGAAACTGAAGAGAAAGTGAAGATGATTCGGGATCGGTTGAAAGCAGCTTCAGACCGACAGAAATCTTATTCAGATTTGAAAAGAAGAGACATAGAATTTGATGTTGGAGATAAAGTATTTTTGAAAGTGTCTCCTTGGAAGAAAATATTGAGATTTGGTCGAAAAGAAAAGCTGAGTCCTCGTTTTATTGGTCTGTATGAAGTATTAGAAAGAATCGGGCCAGTTGCTTATCGTCTTGCTTTACCACCTGAGTTGGATAGAATCCATAATGTATTCCATGTTTCTATGTTACGGAGGTATAGATCAGATCCATCTCATATCTTGCCAGTTGAATCCATTGAAGTGAGTTCAGATCTGACATTTGAAGAAGAACCAGTTGCTATTTTGGCACATGAAGTGAAAGAGTTGAGAAATAAGAAAGTGCCATTGGTGAAGGTTCTATGGAAGAATCATGGAAGAGAAGAAGCAACTTGGGAGAGTGAGCAAGCAATGCAAAAACAGTATCCTCAACTATTTCAGAGATAATATCAGGTAATTTCGAGGACGAAATTACTTTTTAGAGGGGGAGAATTGTAATATCCCTAAATGTACCCTAGAAGTTTTGAGATAATTGTTGTTTTTGTTTGAATCAAATGTATATGTGTAGTGGGAAAGGAAAGAATGTATAGAGAAAATGTATATGTTGTGTATATGGCAAGATATATAACATATATATTGGTCAAAATGGTGGGTCAAGCGAAGAAGATATTTAATTTGTGATTTGTGAAATTACTAAAAAGGGTATGTTAATGAAATGAAGTTAAATTATTTTGAAGAGGGTATTTAGGTAATTTTCTTTTGAAATTGCTTGGTGGAGGTTTAAAGAGAAGAGAAAGTTGACTTTGCTTCTTCATTTTCTTTTCTTTTCCTTTGGTGGCCGAACCTCATCAAGACAAGAGAGCAAGAGGAAGGTTTTGAGTTCTAAGATCAAATTGAAGGAGTTTTCAAGTGACTAAGTGGAAATCTAAGAAGATTTATGATTTTTGGTAAGTCTCTCTTGAATTCTCTTGTTTTATTTTAAGTTGTTTGTGAGTTTGATTGTAGATATTTGGAAGTAAAGTTGTGTTTATGGTAATTTGTGGGTGTGTGTTTGATTTAAATTGATTGTGGTATTGGTGTTGAATGAGAAATAAAAAGATGGGTTGTTGTTAGTTTTGAAAGAGTAAGAGTGATGTTGGTTTTAGGGTTTTGAGTTGGTAAGTGTTGTTAATGTTAAGTTTGGTTGATTATTTTCATAGATCTTCATGTTGGTTGTGTTTGTTGAAGTTGTAAGCATTAAACATGTGAATTTGGCTGAAGGCAGTAGCATTCTGGATGCCACGCCCGTGGCTTTGATTGCCATGGCCGTGGCCATTTTTTTAGCCATGGCCGTGGAGGTGTGGAGCAAGGGAGGCAGAACCATAATCTAACCCACGCCCGTAGGGGTTGGGGTGGCCACGGCCGTGGGCTATAATGTGTGTTGTTGGATTGTTAATTGTAATCTAAAGGTCTAAGAGGAGGTTAACAAGTGATAAATTGTATTGGAATTGATGTGGTTCATCATTGTTTTGGTTTAGGTTGTGAAGAAGGTGATTTGCCCTAATTTGAGAAGTGAAGAGTTCTTGGAAATAAGAAGTGTATATAGTTGTTTAAGTGGTGCTTAAGGTAAGTACAAACCTTGCATTGTTGCATACATTCACTTGATATGACATTGTTGATATATATGAATAATGTTATGTTTTGCACATTGTGAATCTTGTGAAATGTACTATATGTATAATGATGAATTGCTTTGGTGTGAATGGAAATATAATGTGAATTGAGACATGATGATTCAAATGTGATGAGAAGCCATTGTGAGTGGCTATGTTTATGCAAATGAAATTGTTGAGGCATGATTGCCTATTTGATTATGAGATACTAATTGAGAAAGAGAATGGTAAAGAAATGTGAAATTAATGTTGTGAGTTATAATGATGTGAATGATATGATTGAAGCATGCCTAGATGATATGATTGGATAATGATATGTTTGTTTAGTTAATGTAATTGATGTTGTATATTATAATGATGAAAATGAAATGAATTGAGAAAGAAATGTTCAAAGAGATAAATGAACGGACCTATCTGCCTCCTGCGGAACCATGCGGACCCAGAGAGCTGGGCAACCGAACTTGGACTACCGACCTGGTTGGGGGAAGGTTCGATTTAGTCAGTATTACGTACCTATCTGCCTCCTGCGGAACCATGCGGACCCAGTGGTTGGGCAACCGAACTTGGACTACCGACCTGGTTGGGGGAAGGTTCATTACTAATAGTCTTATACGTACCTATCTGCCTCCTGCAGAACCATGCGGACCTAGAGAGTTGGGCAACCAAACTTGGACCACCGACCTGGTTGGGGAAAGGTTCGTATATGGAGCCATGGTTGATGGCTATAATTAATGAATGATGATATAATGATTGGGATAATAAAATATAATATTTATAAGTATGATCTTTATTGATTGAATGTATGACATTGATATTGATATTGTATATTATCATTATGGTTTGTACTACTGAGTTGTTGGCTCAGCGCGATTGTGATTCATCGCGCAGGTGATAGAGTTGATAGAGTTGAGATAGAGGATTCTTCTAGACCTAGTTGAGTTTGTGCTTGAAGAGTTGGATTAGAGCTTAAAGATCAGAGAGTCAAGCTGCCAATCATGTATATATTCTATGTGTTGTAAATTTTCAATTTTTATGTATTTGTACTTATAAGTACTTGTTATAACTTCCGCTGTATATTAATAAACGTTTTTATTTATTATATTTTATGGATTTCTTTTAAATGATTGATATTTGTTTTATTTCTTTTTTGAGATATGTTTGTGTATTTTTAAACTGTGGCATTTTCTATATTCAGTATACGTATAACTCGATCGTATAAGCATGCTTTGTACGTATACGGGATATAGGGGTGTTACAATTATTTTGGTATCAGAGCCTAGGTTTGAGATTCTCAACCTAGGACAATTGTAAGAAAAGTAATATTTTGATTTTAAGAGGTTGGTTTTTGAATAAAATACATGTTTGGTATTGGCAGTCTCTGATCTTTAATGAGGTGTATCCTGCTATGTTTGCAGATATAGGTTATAATGGATCCTCATTCACGTCAATCTATTGAGGGTAGTGTCGAGAGTGTAGCTCCTGATAATGGAAATTCCTGCGGGCTACACACCCACTGGCCCAAAATTGGCCCGCTGCCGCAGTTTTCGCCAGTGCAAAATTTTTCAAACCTAATCCAATTAGGTTTTAATTTCTTTTTTTTATTAATATCACTTGCCATGTATAATTAGGAAAAAACAACCTAAAACTAATATAAAAAAGGACCAAGGGCAATTAAAATTGGGGGGGGGGGGGAGCCGAGAGTGAAAAAATCCAAGGGGAGTTTGGAAAGTTTGAAACCAAATCAAGGAAGGAAAAGAAGAAATTGAATTTAAATCTTTTCTGGAATTGCAGCATCACGTTGGGAGGGGATTTCAAAGGCTTGTCTTTAGAGCTAGTTCCTCCAAGAAGAATTGTTTTTTGAGCAACTTACAAAAGAAGGTATGAAATTCTAAATTCTAATTTTTTACACAGTAGCTAAACTAGGGTTTTTGTATTTTTCAAAAGTTAAAATCTTAGAACTTTAATTTAGTTTTCCAAAGTTAAAACACTAAAACGTGACCTTCTTTTCTAAAAAGACTTAAAATTGTTATCTTTTCTTCTTAAAAATCTTAAAACTCTAATTGAACATATTTTTCAACAAAACCAAAATCAAATTCTGTTTCTATTAAAATATTAAAGTAGGTTCTATTTCATTCAAAAAGCCTTAAAAAACATCTTTTCTACTTATAAAAACTTCAATCCGTTTGTTTAAATTCATAAAACTTCATAAAATTATCAAATTGATTTCTAAAACCCTAATTCAAATCTTTTACCCGTGATCTAAATTCTAAAACACTAAAATTCAAAATTTAACTTTTAAACCTAAAATAATGAACCCTAATCTTTTTAAAACCTTAAACCATAATTTTTATGAACCCTAATCCTTTTAAAAAACATAAAAACATAAAAACTCAAAAATTACATTGTAGTTAAAGTTCAATAAACCAAAAATCACAAATTAAAGTATTTTAAGGTATTTAAAACCCTAGTTTCATGATTTCATCATTCAAACCTTAATTTGTTTAATCAAAGTGTCTTACCAACCTTTAAAAAACATAAAACCCTAATCTATTTTAATTCCCTAAAAAGTCACAGTAGCTTAACTTTAGAATTTCCAAAACCTTAACACATGAGATAAAGAACCCTAAATGGAAATAGTAGCTATACTTGAACTTTTATTTGCTTTATTCAATTCCATACTTGATTATGCTTTGATTTATTTCTTATGCTTTAATTTATTTAAATTCGATACTTGATTTATTTAATTTATCATGGATGGATGTTTATTTTATATCTTGATTAATAGCTTTGAAGAATGATTTATTTATGATGAATGATTATTTATTTTTATCAATTGATTTAGATTTCCAAAAGTTGTAAGAGGTATGTTTCCACTTGGTGGGTACCTCATTAGTTAAACATCATGTAATTTAATTTGCTTTTCTATTTTAGAACCTATGTAAAGGGCATGTTTCTACCTTTTGGTGGGTGTCCTATTTAGGCATGTGATGTAAGGACATGTTTCCATCCTTGGATGGGTGTCCATTTATTTACTTTGTTTGGACATTGCTTTGATTTTAATATAATGATGCTTTCTTTTTATTGTGTGTAATATGGATAATGTTATTATACTTAAGAATTTTATAATATTAAGACCTGTAAAGGAGGCCAGTTTCAATGAACCGGGCGTTGTGGGGGTGCTGGGCCATTTCTCACCTTCCCCACACGTACCCAACTTTCCGAACCCATTAGGGGGTTGGGGATTCCTTAGGAATCGAGTCATCCACCCCTTTCTTTTTTCCCTGCCCGTCCGGGTGGCGACTCCATTTTCTCTGGACTTAGGTCCATATTCTCTAAGGCCCCGAGCCTAAACAGTGCCGAAGTCGCAAGAACCATTCCACCGGGAGTGGGGGCGAAAATCCCCATTCATAGAAGGAAAGATTTATTTTACAAAGTGGACTTGGTACTTGGATTAATATTCCAAGTAGGCCTGCATATGCCATTTGAATTGGAATCAAAGTACATGCAATTCTAACCAATGTGAGATGGTTGGTTTAGGACTCAAAATAGGATTTTTAACCTAAACTAGGTGAGCCTAAACTAGGGACTTAATTTTAGGGCCAACTAGATGGAACCTAGTTTAGAAAATGAACTTAGATTTAAGCGGATAAAACCTAACTTGGAAAAAAAAAATGGGCTTAGGACTAACTAGATAGAACATAATTTAGAAAAATAGGCTTAGGTCTTACTAGATAGAACCTAATTTAGAAAATGGGCTTATGCATAATTAGATAGAACCTAATTTAGAGAATGGGCTTAGGACTAAACGGATAGAACCTAATTTATAAAATAAATCATAGGACCAACTGGATGAAACCTAATTTAGAGAATGAATTTAGGACTAACTGGATAGAACCTACGTCAGAAAATAAAAATTAGGACCAACTGGATGGAACTTAATTTAGAGAATAAACCTTAGGACCAACTAGAATGGAATCTAATTTAGAGAATGGACTTAGGACTAACTAGATGGAATCTAATTTAGAGAATAAACTTTAAGATCAATTGGATAGAACCTAATTTAGAGAATATAATTTTAGGAGACAACTAAATGAAACCCTTATTTGAAAAATAATTTAAGGAGACAACTGGATGAAACTCTGATTTGAAAATAATTTTGGGAGATAATTGGATGAAACCCTAATTTGAAAATAATTTTAGGAAATAACTGAATGAAACCCTGATTTAAAAAATGATTTTTGGAGATAACTATATGAAACCCTAATTTGAAAATAATTTTGACTTGAAAAAGTTTGATTTGGTTTTAAAAAAAGAGTTGGTTGATTTATTAAGTTAATTTTAAAGATCAAATGATAATATTTAAAATTAGGGCAAAATTATGAATTAGGGTTTTAATTTTGAGAATCAAAGAATGATTTTCAAAATTAGGGCAAAACAATAAATTTAAATGGAGTTTTAAGAATTCTTACCTTCTTCCTTGAAGGCTCGCTTGACAGAGTCTTGAGCGTGTGACGGGATCTTAATTTCACTTTAGCTTGAATTTTATTTTACTACAAAAGTAAAATAAAATGAAATCGAGGCTAAGGTTTCGCTGTTGAAGCAATTTGATTTGATTTATTTTTAGGAAAACTAAACCAAAAGGGACTAAGCACCTAAGCTAGCTAAGAAAGCTAGCTTTAGGTAGTTCTTTCTAAAGAAAAGAAAACCTTTTTCTTTAAAAGAGGAAAAGAGGGATAGAAGAGAGCTATATCAAATAGGTATTTCTTAGTCGGAAGGTGTGTGTAAAATGGGGGGTTTGAAGGCATATTTATAGAGTTTTGGATGCCAAAATGAAAAAATTTGAAAAAAATTTGAAAAATCCCATATTAACCTTCTACGGCACGAAATTGGCCTGTCGCGACACATTTTTGTCTCTCTGCAAAAGCCATGGGTGTTGCGGAGAGGCCTTCAGTTGTAATGCTACACACCTATAGTAGCCATAATGCTTGTAGAATATCAGACGCTACCACTTCTCCTAAAATCAATTAGCATTAGGAAAGGTACATACCCTAGCCTTATAGTGCATTCAGCACACATGAGTGCCCATGACATTCGACTGTGACTTGGCCCCACACCTGGGCCTCTGCCACTAGACAATTGGTGCCACACTTTGTGTAAAAATCTCCCCCTTAGCAATTGCTCCCGCTAGAAATCAAACCTGTGACTTCGGCTCTGATACTAATTGTTGTCCCAGACTAGCAACTAAGAGAGAGGTGAATTAGTTGATATGAAGAGTGATGGTAAATTTAAAATTCAAAAGCAAGAGATAGCAAGAGATAAATAAGATGTAGATGAAGATTAAGTAGAGTAAAGAAGAAAAAACATAAAGAGTTATAGTGGCTCAAATTTACCTCAATCCTACATACACTTCCTTAACTACTTGTTAAGGTTCTACTAGTCTTGAGTTTTTACAAGCTTAACTCTAACTTGATATTTTCACTAGCTCATACTGAACTATTACAATGGTTTGAGATCAATCATCACAACCCTTACAAGAGTTTTTCCAGGCTCACTCTCACAACCTAAGTGTTTCTAAGCTCACACTCAAACTTTTTATGGTGTTTAATGCTCACACCCAACACTTCAAGATTCTATATTTTGATCTTTAAACAAGATAATTAGAAATATTGTTCAATGAAATTACAATAACAATCAAAGTATTCTTTGATCATAAAAATGAAGTTTAATGTGGATTTCTAACCATTTGGTTTAAACTAGCCGTTTAAAGTGGTTCCCACATATGTAGTGCTTGCCTTCCACTAATTCTGTGGTTATGGCTCGGTATGCGGTCGCTCAGCTCAGTGGGCAATCATACAGTTTAAATGCTTTGTGTAATGGCTAGTTCTAACGGTTGGATTTTTTGTCTAATAGAATCTAGCTTACCAGTACTTTTATGTCATACGGTCGTCCAAGCTCGATGTGTTGTCGCTCAAAATAAAGTTTTCATTGAATTTAAATTTCTTTATCTATGTGTTCAGTTATCATTAGTTCAAGATATTTGGTGCTAAGATTCTAATTTGATAGACTTGTGTGGTTGCTCTATTTTCCTGGGTGGTTGCACAAGGTCTTAAGCATTGAGGAAGCACCGCAAGAGCTGACCGATATCTCTTCTATTCTTTTTAGCTTTTTAGGTCTTTATTACATATGGTTGCTCGGGAGTCTTAGGCGGTCACTCAAAGTTCTGGCATCCTGGCTTCATCGCTCACTGAGACCGCTATCCTTTCTATAAGTTTATGAATTTTTACCTTTGATTTGGTGTAGTCACTCGGTACTCACATATGGTCCCTCGCTTACCGACCAACTTAGCTTCACCACTCACTGACAATGCGAACTCTTCTGTGGAAATTGTGGACTTAGCTCTGTTGGCCATAGTTAACTCATCTAGTTCGGTATAGAGCTGCACTACTTGCTTAGCAAGGCTATTCCATGTGTGATGCTCTCTTTAGGTGCTCAAGTAGCTTTTGGATCGTTAGTTCGGTTCTCTGCAACTTCAATATTTACTTAGCTCAGTTATTCCATAATTAGCTTGGCATTCCATATATCCATTCAATTTTCTGCTTGGCAAATCTATATGTCAGTTCAGTTCTATGCTCGTGCTACATTTGTATGGTCACTCGGTTGTTCATCGAGCGGTCACACAAAGGAGCTCGATTTCTAACTCTGCAAAACAACTTGTTTGAAATCATTAATTCTTTATCAATTTGATTATCAATGATCAAACTAGAGTTTGATTGTCCAATAATCTCAACAATCTTTTCATTTTTGACTTTGGTAATCAAATTGAATAAAGTTAAAAATAATCAAGTACATGAAGCAATTAAAATAATGACAATAAGTTTTCTCCCCCTATATTTCACAATTGATGCATGCTTTTCTTGATACAAACTTGTTCTCTTTTCTTCTTAGATTTATATCCCCCTTTGATAATTAAATCATTTAAATTCAATTACATACATCTTTCTTCACTCCCTTTAACAAAGGCAAAAAGAAAATGAAAGTAAAAGAAAGATGAAGTTCATTGATACCAATAAATGTGAATACAGGAGAAAAATAAATTTGATGCCAATTGAAAGAAAATATAAGATAATGATTAATCTAAAATTTTTTCTTTTCCTTTTCTTGAAGGTGGAGGAGGAGTCGGAGTTCTTGTATCATCATCTCCAAGAGAAGGAGTTAGAGAGGAGTCATGTGAGGATGGTGCGGATCCTTCATAAGGACTTTCAATATTTTCACTCACATCCCATTCACTTAACTTGCATTGGGGAAGATCAAATTTCCCTTGTAAGTCATATATGTCATGATGAATGTAGAAAATGAGATCAACCTTTTTGTTGAGTTTTGTGATTCTATTTGTGATATCCTTATTAAAATGATTAAATTATTTTTGGAGAGAAGATATGGCCTAGAGGATAAGTTTAAGGGTTTTGGATGACTCACCTATTTCTTTGGTAGGTTTGGAAGGTCTAGGGGGTGCTCAACTTCAACATGGATAAGTTCACCTTCTTCTTCCATGATATGATACCTATGTCTCTTCCTTTCCCTTTGGATAACTCTCTTGCTGCCAAATGTATACTTATAGTGATTATCAACCTTTTTGATACATCTAGCATGTTCAAGGTAGTCTAGGTTAATGGAGTTTGCGGCAGGATCAAAGGGAGCACTTAGGGTTACAAGATTTTTATGGGTTAGGAATCCTAAGTTTCTAGCAAGTTGGGTAATTTGAGAGGAGAGAAAGAAAGTTCATGCCTTAAACTTCCCATAATGAATAAAGGTGTCTATGAGAAACCCAGCACTTTGAATTGGCTCATTATTCACAATAGCATACAAAAAAAATAAGTCACGTTGAATAACTTTTTCATTTCCATCACTTCTTTGGTGAATGGTATAAGTGATGATTCGATGGAAGAGCCAAAAGAGAAGGGTTCTAAAGTGGATGGCTTTGAATGACCTATTATTGTATTGGATTTCAATGGATAGTTCACTCCAAAATATTTTAAAGAAAAATCCATACTATTGTAGGAGAAAGCTCCATGAGTTTAGAATCTCCAAACTTCACCAAATTCTTCTAAGGAAAGAGAAAAATCTTAGTCAAAGAGCCTAGAATAAACTCCATATAATTCTATAGGTGCATTGTGATTTTTCTCAACCCTTGGAGATATTAGAAATTCCCTTAAGAGGCTAGAGTACCCTAGCTTATTAGGAAATGCAAAATGCCTCCACCCAATTCTATCAAGGTAGCTATAGATTTTACCTTAGATGTTTAAAGCTAGGAGCATCCCTTCTGCAAGCATTTTAGTTGGTTCAAGGGTCTCATCCTCATTTTTTGTACTTGGATTTGTGTGGTTAGACACTTTTTCTAGTGAAGTGTTTAGGTTTAAGTTGAGGTTGAGGTTGGAGTTCACTAATGACAATCCTTTTACCTTTGGTTATGATTTTCTTTTTAGTGGTTTTGGTTTTGGGTGCCATATTCTCAATTAAAAATAAAAGAAAAATAAAAATAAAAATGTAGAAGATTTGAAAGAAATTAGAAAGAAATAGATTGTTGGTGATGCTTTGAACAAACAACTTCAAAATGATGAAAAACCTTCAAAATCTTCTTCTTGATGATTAAATTCTTTGAAGATTATTTGAACATTTGTTTTTGAGTTTGTAAAGATGTATTTTATGCAAAATAAAGGTATTTATAGACAAATTTTAGAAAAACTAGCCGTTTTTTACCATTTGAGGGGTAGAAATTTTGAATTTTTAAAGTTCCAATGTAAAAGGAAAATTCAGTTACACATGTTATGCGGTCACTTGAACTACTATGCAACTGCCAGCTCAGTCTGGCGAGCTCTCTTAGTAGTGTGTGCTCACACAAGCTTGAGAAGATTGTAACAGCCAAGAAAATTTTAAAATTCTTGAATTTGACCTATCGTACGAGCTATTGTGTGATTACTGAAGTGAAACATTTTGCAGTTCAGGCTCGATAGAGATACATGTTAAAGCTTGGGAGATGATGAATTTTATGGCCCGAGCTTGAGAAAGCGCAAGTGATGTGCGGTTGCCACAGTTTACCGAGCGATTGCACAAAGTCCATTTTGGGTCTTGAAAAAAAAAATTTTAAGTGCATATGATCAAAATAGATTTTGAGAGAAATAAAGAATGATTGTGCAAGAGATTTTTCATCAATCATGCTAATATTTTATTTTATAAAATTCAATCTTTCTTCATTTAAGGGTTTTGTAAAAATATAAGCAAGTTGATTTTGTGTTTCAACAAATTCTAAAATTGTATTGTGATTTTGAACATTATCTCTTAAGAAATGATGTTTGATGTCTATATGCTTAGACCTAGAGTGTTAAATGGAGTGATTGGATAAATTAATTGCATTTATGTTATCACATTTGATAGGAATGTGATCAAATATTTTTTCATAATCAAGCAATTGTTGTTTTATCCAAAGAACTTGTATACAATAAAAACATGCAGCAACATATTTGGCTTCCACGGTAGATAATGACATCGACACTTGTTTCTTACTAAACCAAGAAACTAAGTATTCACTAAGAAAATGACATGCTTCGGTGGTGCTTTTTCTATGTAGTATGCTACCGGAAAAATTCACATCGGAAAAGCCTAATATGTTAAATGATGTGTTTCTAGGATACCTGTAATATCCTCATATATGCCCTAAAAGTTTTGATTATGTTGTTGATGTTGTGGTTAGTGTTGTTGTTGTTATATATTGGATTGTATATATGTGTTAAATTGTAAGAGAAAAGAAATGGAAAGAGAATGTATATGTATATGTGTTTTGGAGAAGAAATTTAGGGTTTAGAGACAAGTTTATATGTTGGGTATATGATGATATATATAACATATAAATTGGTCAAAGGGAGAGTCAATGCAAGAGGATATTTTTATGTGGCATGTGAAATTACTTAATTGGGCACATATGAGACAAAAGGGTAGTTAAATGGTGAAGGGTGTTTTAGTAATTGCAAGGTTAAAAACTCTTGGTGGATATAAGAAGCAAAATTTGACTTTTGCTCTTCATCTTTTCCTCTTCTCATTTGTGTGTGGCCGGCTCTTCCTTAGACAAAAGGGAAAGAGAAGTGTTCTTGAGACAAGAAGCAAATTGAAGAAGAAATCAAAGGTTGTGAAAAGAGATTTGTGGAATTTCTTCATTTTAGGTAAGAATTCTTTTGTTTCCCTTTGTCAATTTTGAAGTTGTGTCTAAATAAAATTGTGATTGGTTGATGTGATGATTTAGTGTGTTTGTGTATGGTGTGTGTAAAAGTGTTGAAATGGAATTAAAGATAAGAAGCTAGGTTGGTGTTGGTGATGGAAGAGTAAGAGTTGTGTTTAGTGAATTTTTTTCTGTTTTACAATTAGTAAAGGCTGTGACTTGTATGATTTTTAATTAATTATAGAAAAATGTTCTTGAAGTGAATTTTTGATATGTTGTGCCTCTATGAGTCTAGAATGACTGAAAAATATGTTGATTCGATTTTGGAATGGTTATGAGTTTAGAAAGATTATTTTTATTAGACCTGTTTCAGCAGGTACCTTAACTGAGACAGCTATATTTCGGGATTTTTAATAAAATGTAGAAAAATCATATCCAATTGAATTTTGGATATGTTGTTGCTTAGTGAGTCTAGTATTTGAGAAAAATAATTTGGAACCACGTTGATTGAATTTGATTTATGGAATTCACAAAGTTCAGAACTGCTGCCAGGATGCAGGGCAATTGGGCAGTCTGGTTAGGTGAACTATTTGACCAAGATTTTGTGTTCGGTTTGATCTGAAATTTTAAAGGAATGATTTTAAGATACAAAACTAAATTCTGTAAAAATTTTAGAATTTTTAGTCAAGTGGATTAGTTTATACAATTTTTCAAAATAAGGATAAAATGGAGTCTAAAACCAGAATGTACTATTCATATGGTCATTTTGCTAATATTCCTTTTGGATTAGATTGTGAAGAGGTTGAATTGCCCTAACCGTGTCCCTCAAATGTAATGGTTATTGTTTTTATTCTTTGTTCTTTTAGCATGGCTTTGATTCTTCAAAGGTATTATGGTACCTAAACCTAAACATAAACACTTTAAACATGTCTAAAACAAAGAATGCCCTAATCAAATGTATGTGGATGATTCTAAACCTATGTATAATGATCTTTGGATTAGGTTTTGAAGAGATTGTGTTGCATTAACCTATATGTTGAGAATTCTTGGAAGAGGAAATGTATGGAGGAATGGGAATAGTTCTTGAGGTAAGTAACAATACATATGATTGTATTTAATTACATAATTTGAGGCTTAACACATTTGTTTGCAAATGTGTTAAGTGATTTATTATATTGTTAATATAATTGGACTAAGGTGATGATTGAATGATGTGAAGGATGTGAAGAGCATTAACAAGGTAAGCATAAACCCTATTTGATTGTATATCCTTATATGTCTTTGAACATTAACACATTGGGATGAAAGTGTTAAATAAGCTATTATATTGTGAATGTAAATGAAGAATGTATATTACTATATATATATATATAAAGGATGAAATATGAAATGGAAAAGGTAGGAAAATATGAGGATCCTTCTTAAGGTATGTGCAATTTGTTATGATAAATGCTCTAGTAATGAATGATGTTAATGTGTTTTGAGAAATGAGAAAATGTTATGTTATATGCATTGTGAATCTTGTGTATGGCAATGTATTATATGAATAATATATTTTGAAATGTTATATCAATGATGTTATATGTATCATATGGATTGAGATATGATATGTAGTGAAGCCATTGTAATTGGCCATGATGATTCAAATGTGAGACGAAGCCATTGTGATTGGCTATGATGATCCAATTGAAAGAAATAAGGCATATTTGCCTAGATGATAATGAGCATTGAGATTGAAATTGATAATGAAACAATAAGTGAAATATGTGTTTAATGTGTTATTCAGTCTTCAGAGTTCTGGGTTTGGAGGCATGCCTATAAAATGAAAAAGGTAACAGTCTTGCCGGGTTGAGGATCTCTTCAAATTGAGTTGAATTGAGGTCCAAGAGACTGGGTCTGTTACACTATGAGAATTGTGAATATGAAATATATGATTGGTAACAGTCTTGCCGGGTTGAGGATCTCCTCATGATGAGTTGATGGTCCAAGAGACTGGGTCTGTTACACTATCCATGGATAGAAATATTGATATATGATGCCTACGGGCTTGATGATTATGATTATAGACCAAAGCAGTAACTCTGAACTCTGAATAACATAGTGGTGTCTGTTGGGCCCGAGTCTGTCTTTGTTGTCAATGTGATATACAAACGTTGAAAGAAATGGATAATGAAATCTTTGGTATACTTCATTGGACATGTGATTGATGATATGTAATTTGTGTGTTGAAATATTGATTATGAGCACTAATGATGAATCATAAATGGTGAATTGTGAATAAAGAAATGTTGTGATTGGTATGATGTATAATGTGTGTACTAGCATTGATTGTGAATTCAATTGATGAATTGTGGTTGAAGACAATGATTGTCTTAATTGGAAATGTGACTTATGGTTAGTATGATGTATAATGTGTGTATTGAGATGTTGATTGTGAATATTAGTGATGGGTTGGAATTGGTAGAAATGTTATGTATATATATGTGTATAAGATATGAAATTAGTTGAAAGATATGAAAGGTGCAAATGAAAAGGGATAAACTTAATAAGAACTAAAAGTATATGGAATTGATATATCTTTATATGTTAGTATTTCCATGATATATGTTTGTATTTTATATTTATACTACTAAGCTTTCGAGCTTAGCGCGGATGTATTATCGCGCAGGTAGCTTGGTGGAAGATATGAAGTCTTTTGGTATGCCACGAGAAGAGTAAGATTTTGTCGAGACCAACTAGAGGGTAATGCATACATGTATCCACTTTAAGTATGTTATATTAAATGTATAAATGAAGTTTTGATAAAGACAATGATTTTGTAAGTGTTCTTTAAATTGACCTATTATGGTTTGAATTTTGTTACAGGTTTTTAAAAAGTAAAAAGAAAAGTGGCATCCTTATACTCTATATACTTACTGTATGTATACTAGGTATATGTATAGTACTTATATAGGGTATCGAGGTGTTACAATACCATAGACCTAAATGCAATGTACCACTCAAGTATTTTTAAAATTCTTTTAGTTGCATTTAAATATGATTTCCTAAGACAATATTGAAATCTAGCACACAAATATACACTATACATTATATCAGGTCTTGAAGTGGTTAAATAAAGTAGTGATCCGATAATAACTCGATATTTCTTCTCATCTACTGCCTTACCACTTTCATCTTTATCAAGTTTCAAGGATGTGCTCATAAGAGTCTTACTTGATTTGCAACCGTCCATTCCAAACTTCTTTAGGAGTTTCTTTGTGTACTTGGATTGGTTGATGAAGATCCCATCATGCTCATTTCAAATTTTCTAGTCATATATAAAGAAAATTTCTTGCACAAAGATTCATTATTAGCACCAAATATAATGCATCAACATATATTTGCACAATTAAAATGTTATATATTTTCTTTTTAACAAAAAGAGTTTTATCAACTTTGCCTTTTAAAAATCTATTTTCATGCAAATATGCACTCAGTCTATCATACCAAGCTCTTAGAGCTTGTTTCAATCCATATAGTGCTTTGGTAAATTTAAAATTATGATTTGAAAATTTATAATATTCAAAACTGGGAGGTTGTTCAACATAAACTTCCTCATTTATAAACCCATTTAGAAATGTACTTTTAACATCCATTTGAAAAAGTTTAAAATTCATATGAGATGCAAATGCAAGCAATATTCTAATGACTTTTAATCTAGCGACGGGAGAAAATGTCTTATCATAGTCAATGCCTTCTTCTCGGTTATAGCTTTTGGCTTTCAATCTAGCTTTGTTTCTAGTAATGAGACCATTTTCATCAAGCTTATTCCTATATACCCATTTACATCCTATAATTGGATGATCTTTAGGTTTAGGAATAAGTTCTTATACTTTATTTCTCTCAAATTAGTTGAGTTTATCTTCTATAGAAATCATCCAACACTCATCACTAAGAGCCTCATCAATGGTCCTTGGCTCAATTTGAGAAACAAAAGCAATATTAGAATCTAAGTATTTAAATTGAGATCCAGTAAATACTCCCTTTACGGTGTCACCAATGATTAATTCTTTTGGATGATCCTTCTTATAATGCCAATCTTTGGGTAACTCTTAAGACTTTTCTTCTTGTTCATCATAATTGTTCTTTAGAACATTGATTGTTTCTTGTTGTTCAAATATACCTACAAAATCATCGAGAATACTATCTTTCATTTGGTCAAGCTTAAAGGTTCATCAAAAACAATATGCATTGATTCTTCAACTAGTAGTGTTTTCTTATTAAATACTATATATGCTTTGTTAGATAATGAATATCCTAAAAATATGCCTTCATCTGATTTGGATGAGAATTTTCTAAGATTTTCTTGGTATTCAATATAAAGCATTTTCATCCAAACACTCTAAGGTATGAAATTTTGGGTATTCTTCCATTTCATAGCTCATAAGAAGTTTTGTTTATCAAGGGCCTTTTGTAAACATGATTTGAAATATAACATCTGATATTGATGGCTTTCGTCCAAAAGTAAGATGGTAAATCATACTCATTGAGTATTATCCTAGCCATTTCAATCAATATTCTATTTTTTCTTTCAACCACACCATTTTATTATGGTGTTCTAGCAGCCAAAAAGTTGTGTGAATACCAAACTCAATGCTAAAATTTTTAAAGTTCATTTTCAAATTCTTTGTCATAATTACTTCTAATAGATGTGATTACATAGCATGTTTTATTTTGAACTCTTTTTGCAAATATTTTAAAATTATTGAAGGCTTCATTCTTTTGAACTAAGAAATTAACCCATGTAAAGCTTGAGTAATCATCAATAAGCACAAATGCATATAACTTGCCACCTAAGCTAGCAACTCTATTTGGTCCAAATAAATCTAAGTGAATGAGTTCTAATGGGCTAGAAGTGCTTATAATATTTTTAGATTTGAATGAACTTTTATGTTGCTTACCAAATTGACAAGGTTCACAAGTTCTATCTTTGTTAAATTTTACTTTAGGGAGACCATCTGTAACACCCCCATATCCAATGCACACACACTACAACCACAACAATGTAGCATAAGTGCACCAAACATAGGGATGCTACGGTTCTCTTAACATTCAAAACACTTTAAAACTTGATACAATACCCTTATCATTATATATTATAGAAAAGTAAATCATTTACTTATAAAACAAAACATATTAGTTATATATATATATATACATTTATATATTACACAGCGGAAGTTATAAAATATGTACATATTTACATATTAAACATTTCTTTACAAAATATAAAGAAGTATACATGATTGGCAAATCTTTAATCTCCCAAAATGGATTCTTCAAGGTCTACTCTCACTTGGTCTTGATGAACTCTCAGGTTCAACTCTATCAACTCTATTACCTGCGCGATTAAACACTATCGCGCTAAGCCAAGGGCTTAGTAAGATAAAACATGCAATGGATATGCTTTAATGCAATACAAGGTCAATTCTAATTCATATCATATATGTAACAACATAGATGCAAAGCTAACAACATCCCTTTACATTTTATAACCAACATACATATATGCATATCACATTTCAACATCATTGCATATACTTCATTATTTAATCATTTAATCATCCATGAACAACAATAAACAAATCATGACTCTCATTAAACAAAGACAAGCATTGGGCCCAAAACACACTAATATGCCATTCAATTTTCAGAGTTAATGCTTTGGTTTTTATGATCACATTTATCAATATCATATACCCAACTAGGCTTCAAGGATTAAGTTCAACCAAGCTTCAAGGGGAGCAAAGCATGCTAAGCTTCAACCCAACTTGGCTTCAAGAACTAACCCAACCTAGCTTCAAGGGTGGTAACATCTCAATTAGGCTTCAAGGATTCAATCCAACCTAACTTCAAGAGATTGTTACACTTATTAGGCATGCCACCAACAACAAACTCTGAAAATGGAATAACACATTAGCCACACAATTCATTTAGTTTTCATTCTCAATTCTCATTATCATTTAGGCAAACATGCCTCATTTATCTCCATTGAATTACCTTAGCCAATAACAATGGCTTCACATTTCATTTTACAATATAACACTTCATTATTCAAGTGTATATTTATCTCATCCATGATCACATTATATCTCACATAGCATCATTCATAAATATCAACATTTCATTCCACATTACTCATGAAACACATTACCATTCACAATGCATAACATAACATTGTTCAATCTCAACAAAGCAAGAACAATTTATATTATTCATAGCTTTAGGATCATCCACAAGTGTTTGATTAAGTCATTCCTTGGTTTAAGTATGTTTAAAGTGTTTATGTTTAGGTTTAGAGACCAAACTACCTTTGAAGAACCAAACCATGCAAAAAGAACAAAGAAATCAAACAATATTCAACTCATATGAGGGACACGCCCAGCCCACTTGAGAAACACGGCCGTGTCTCTAAAAATAAAAGAGGCAGTAGCCAACACAAATAAATGACACGGGCGTGTCTCTTCATTGCTTCTGGCCGTGTCACTATAAACACAACCTTAATTAAAACCAACACTTTCTCAATTGCACTCAAACACAATATTCATCATATAACATGTTTCAAATGAACATAATCAATGTTCTAAACACATATTCACCACAAGAATTACTTCACAACACATTAATATAACAATTAAACACACATCATCTCAAAACACTAAAATCACCATCCTTCTCCATCCTTCCAAAATCAACATTTACCACTTCCAACAACAACACCTATTTAAACTATTAACTTAAAACCAATTTAACACTTGAAAACAAATCATAAACACATCTCATCATCAAATCATCAAACCCTAATTAACTTCCCATACCACTTCAAAAGAAAGAAAGAAATCAAGGGAAGATCTTACCTTAGTTAAAAACTTCTTGAATCAACATTTGAACACTTAATCTTCCTTCAATTTTGAACTCAACTCATCAAGAACCTTTCTTCACCTCTTGCTTCCCTTTGTCTATGGAGGAGCCGGCCACTTCATGAAAGAAAGAAAAAAAATGATCAAGACACAAAGTCAAATTTTGCTTTTAATCTCCACCAAGTAATCTTATCCAAGTAATTACCAAATTGCCCTTAACCATATAACTAACCTTTTGTCTCATATAAGCCCATATATGTAATTACACACTTAACACAAAAATATCTCTCTTCCTTTGACTCTTCCTTTGACCCATTTATATGTTATATATATCATCATATACACAACATATACCATTCTCTCTAAACCCTAATTCTTTCCAAAACACATATACACAAGCATACTCCTCCCAACTTCTTTTCTTAACACATAATATACATTCAATCCAATTTATAACAATAACAACAACAACAATAACAACAAAACTTCTAGGGCATAAATGAGGATATTACACCATCAACTAGTTCTTCTTTACTAATGCATTGTAAGTGATCCATACTAGCATGTCCTAGTCTTCTATGCCATAGCCAATCATCATTACTTATAGTAATTAAGCATTCAAATGCATTATTGGAATGTTTCAATCCATCAACAAGTCAAACTTTATCAATCGTATTTTTACCAAGCATGCCAATGGAACCAATGCCAATGATTTTACCTTTAGTATTATTACTAAAATTTGCATTACCTGCATCCTTGTAAGTATTGTAAAAAACTTTGCATTATCCATCATAGCCTTGAGCATTCACTATCCACGAGTCAAAATTTTCACTGATAGTGGATTTTAGGCATACCTACAAAATAATAATGTTCATCTTCTTTTAGGTATCCAAATGAAGTTGGGTGCTTGAAGGTTAGTAATAGAAGAATCCTCTAACTTGAGATGAGTCTTTCTAATATAACAAAATGTGCTCTTATATCCAAATTTCATACAATAAGTGCATTGAAACAAGGTTCTATACTTATACACTTTGTTATTGAAATTCAATGAACCATGTACATAATTGCAAGTGTGTGTTGAATGAGATTATTTTTGTGCATTTTTGTGTTTATGTACATATCTTGTATATATGAATACATGATTTGCTCTTGGAACTTTAGTTCTAGATCTTTGTGAACCCAATGTAATCTTTTTGGGATTTTTAGGTTTGGTTTATGCATTAGTGTTCTTTACAACTTCAACACTAGAGGTTTGAGTTGTAGATGCTTTTACAAATATTGGTGCATTAGATGAAGTGTTAGATGAGCCAATGAACCCTAAGCCATGTTTCAATGAGGGAGGCCTTTGATTATTGATCAATGTATCTAAGGCCTCTTTTCCCTTGTAAAATTTTGAAATTGATTCTTTTAATTCATTTTTTTCATCCTTTAATATTTTATTTTCCTTAATCACATTTTCTAAGATATGTGAGTTTTTAGTGATTTCATCAATTGATTTTAATAAGTTTTCACTTGAGGTCTTTAATTCTAATGTAGAGTTTTTCAAAGACACAAACTCCTTTTCTAACTTGGAACATTTATCTTTATAAAATTTCATCTTAGAGAAATATTTTTATATTCTAAGGTTCATGTGTTCAATCAAACCATTTTCATCTAAATCAGTATCAACATCATCATCATATGCAATCAAGTTTAAAGATGGGGTACTTACCTCTTTGTAGTTATTGTCATCTTCAATAGTTATGAGACATAGATTTGCAATTTCTTCCTCTTCTTCCTCTTCTTCTTCACCTGAGGAATCATCATCCCATGTAGCTTTGAGTGATCTCTTCTTTTCCATATCCTACTTCTTTTTATTTTTCAATTTGAAGCAATCTAACTTGATGTGACCAGATTTTTCACATTCATAACATTTCACTTCATTCTTTTTATCTTTGTATTTGAAGGAGGATTTAGGAAAGGTACCTTTATTAGCTTATAGTCTTCTCTTTCTCTTCCAATCACTTATCCTTTTGGATAGCACAGCCAATTCTTCTTCATCGTCACTATCTTCATCATTTGATCTCTCAACTCCTTTGATGGCTTTTAGAGCTATTGCTTTCCTCTTATTCTTTTCACATTGCTCTTCTTCTCTTTTAGTATGCCATTCGAAGGTGAGTAGTTTTCCGACAAGGTCATCGGTTCTCAAAGTGCTAAGTTCATAAGCTTTTTCAATCGAAGAAACTTTAGACTCAAAGTTCTTCTTTGCTTTAAGTGCTCTCAAGATTTTGCTATTGACATCATCTTGATCATATATCTTACCATATTTCTTTAATTCGTTGACAATAGCAAGCAAGTGGTTTGTCATGTTTGTGACATTTTCATTGGGCTTCATTTTGAATAGTTCATACCTATATGCATACATTTGCTTCTTGGTGAGCCTCACTTTAATAGTACCCTTATGATAGTTCTCAAAAGTTTTCCAAATGCAATGTGCACAAGTGAGAGTTGGACTCTCCCATCTTCTTCTCTTGATATTAAATTCATCAAGATGGAGGTTGCCTTATTGTTCTTGAACCGATCTCTCACATTGGTACTTGGCCATTGTGATTTTGGAAGAGAAACTTGGACACCATCAACTTCATGAGTAAAAGGTTTTCACTCATTTTCAATAAAATCCCAAAGCTCAATTCATTCACTATCTAGGAACAAAAATATCTTGTGTTTCCAATAACAATAATCTATTCCATCGAAATAGGGTCTAAGGAATGAATTTAGGTTTCCATGTGTAAAGGTGTTTGTTGGTGGAATGGCTACCATTTTGGATCAAATTTTACAATTAAATTTGAAGAAATTTACTAGCTCTGATATCATTATAGGACTTCAGGCTCTACCACTTCTCTTAAAACCAATTGGTGTTAGGAAAGGCACATTTCCTAGCCTTTATAGTGCATTCAGTACTGTAGATCCATAATTTTTTACCCAATCCGGTCCAATATATCATATTTAGTCCCAAATAATTTGTGTTGTCCAAAAAATTTTAATTGGTCCAAAATAATTTTTGTTATCTTAATTAAATAATTTTTGCTTTAGTGTCTAATTTTTATTAATAAAAAATGAATAATAATAATAATAAACAAAAAATGAATAATAATAAAAAATTTTGGTCGGCTGCGCGAAATGGCCCGCAGGCACATTTTGCCCACAGCTGCGGCAGCTTTTTCGCCAACGCAATTTTTCCTGCGGTAATTTTTTTCGCCAGCGCAATTTTTCCACAACAGTTTTTTTTTCGCCAGCGAAATTTTTCGATGCAAATTTTTCGAAACCTAATGCAATTAGGTTTCAGTTTCCTTTTATTAATAAATAATGTATGTCGTGAGCAACTAGGAGAAAACCACAAAAAACTTCTATAAATAAGTATAATTACAACACAAAAAGGAGGCAGAAAAGAGGGAAAGAAATCTGAGAGGAAAGAGGAACAAATTTTGATTCAAAACTGAGTAGGAAAGGCAGTAATTCAATTCAATTTTTGAGGGAGCCGAAAAATAATTCAAGGCAATTCAAAGGCAGCAAAGTTTGCCTTTGTTTTTGTTCATCCAAGAAAAATAATTTTTGGAGGAACCATCAAAATGAGGTATTTATTAAATTCTTTTTTTTTTTGCTTTTCACAGTAGCCTAGATTATACAATTGGGTCTTTCAAAATCAAAAATCCCAGAACCTTAATTCTCTTTGTTCAAAGTTTTAAAACCTTATTTCGTTGCTTTGTTTTCCAAAGAATTTAAAGTTATTAATTCTGTTCCTTCAAAACCCCTATTTACTTTCCAAATTATCAAAACCCTTAAATTATATTCTGTTTCTTTCCAAAAGCTTTAAAAATTTCTTTTTTACTTTTATAAACTTTAAATCGTTTGTTTATTTTCATAAAACCTAATAAAAGTATCAAATTGATTTTCAAACCCTAAAAGCTTCATGCATCTACCGAAACCCTAATTTTAAAACACTAAACCTTAACTCAACTCCAAACCTAAAATAGTAAAACCCTAACCCTTTAAAGCCTTAAACCCTAATTTTTTGATAAATCCTAATCCTTTAAAACCTTAAAAATCATATAAACACAAATATTTTAATTTTACACAGTAAGTTTGAAATCATCATTTAAAGCCACAAATCAAAAGTATTTTAAAGTGCCCAAAATCCTAGTTTCATGATTTCACAATTCAAACCTTAATTTGGTTAATCAAAGTGTCTTACCATTCTTTTAAAACATAAAATCCTTAATCTATTTTAATTCTTTAAAAAGTCACAGTAGCTTAAACCCATGAAAATCCAAAACCCTAAATACATGAAATAAAGGATCCTAAATGGAAACAGTAGCTATAATTTGGATTTTTATTTGCCTTATTCAATTCCATATTTAATTATGCTTTGATTTATTTTATATGCTTTAATTTATTTAAGTTCAATACTTGATTTATTTAATTTATCATAGATGGATGTTTACTTTCTATTGATATTTAATATATTTGATGAATGATTTATTTATGATGAATGATTATTTACTTTTATCAATTTATTTAGATTTTTAAATGTTGTAAGAATATCATGTAATTTAAATTGCTTTTCTATTTTAGAACCAATATAAAGGGCATGTTTCTACCTTTCGGTGGGTGTCCTATTTAGGCATGTGATGTAAGGACATGTTTTCATCTTCGGATGGGTGTCCATTTATTTGTTTTGCTTGGACCTTGCTCTAATTTTAATATATTGATGCTTTCTTATTGTGTGTAATATGGATAATATTGTTATATTTAAGAATCTTATAATATTAAGACTTGTAAAGGAGGCCAGTTCCAATGAACCGGGCGTTGTGGGGGTGCTGGGTCATTTCTCATCTTCCCCACACGTACCCAACTTTTTGAACCCATTAAGGGGTTGGGGATTCCTTAGGAATCGAGTCATCCACCCTTTCTTTTTCCCGGCCCGTCCAGGTGGCGACTCCATTTTCTCCGGACTTAGGTCCGTGTTCTCTAAGGCCCCGAGCCTAAACAGTGCCAAAGTCGCAAGAACCATTCCACCGGGAGTGGGGGCGAAAATCCCCGCTCACAGTGGCGACTCTACTGGGGATAAGAGAAGTTGATTCTGTTGGTCTTTATATTATTCTATTCTTCCTTATAATGATATTATCCATTGCATCATATTAGATTGCATCGTGTGCGTGAGTTAGGATGCCCATGTTACCCGTGTTGTGTTATGTGAGGGATGTCATATTTTCACTCAAGGTATGGAGATCGAGCATGGCATAACCACTCATAGCCTCGTACCATTTGGCATATACTTGCTATGGGAACCTAAGCCTTTTAACCCAAAGACTAAAGCTCATGTAATTGGCCTAGTAACTTTCCTTAGGTTTTACCCCAAATGCATGTTATTTGACTATGGTTAATTTATTTTGGCTTAAACCATGGCTTATTTGGTTTGTTCTTTTTCTAATATGACCTAAGTATATTGTAAGCTCAAAATAAATTTTTCTTTAAAATCTAAAAGACCAAAGCTATTTTCAAAATTTTTCAAAATGATCTTTGGACATAAGACTTTTCTAAAAACCTCTTTTGCTAATGGCCCAAATACTAAGCCCAAAATTCATCTTTTCTAAAATATTTTTACAATGGGCTTAGAAATAGAATTATTTTCAAAGAGCTTGCAAAAATATTTAGGTCAATTACGAAATACTAAAAATCAATTGTGGGCCTAGTTTATACTAAGAATAATTAATCATGGGCTTGTTTTTGGCATGAACCATTAGTTACCTTTTTCAAGTGAGAAATCTATCTATAATAAACCTCTTAATTTAGTTTTAATCCAATATAGCATAAAAGCTACTTTAGTTGGTTGAATGGATTAAAACCTAATTAGTGAGAATTATCATAAGTTGATTTCCATTTTTGAAAATATAACTATTGGTTGAAACGTCCGAGGGAAATATTCGAAAACAAGATGCCCCATGTTGGTATTTTGTTAACCATATACCTAGGAAAAGAGACTCGCCATTCTTGTGTGGATGTTATAAGGTTGGAAGGAACATCTTAATTATCTTTCTTCCTGGATTGTTTGTGCATACATGTATACATGCATACATTTGCATCTCATATCATTGATCCTCTCTGGCTCACAGCCCTGGATTACGACAGTTCAAAAGCTTACAACAATCTGACCTACGCCAGAGATGAAGTATCTAGCAACGATTCAATCACTTGCTCACCAAAAACAATAGAGCCTGAACAAATTCAAAGGATGGTGGATGAGGCCCTCAATGCCAAGATGGAAGAAATAAAAGAGGCCTTAGCTGAGATTATGAAGAACCAATTGGCTGCAATCTTAGAGAATCATGCCGAGGTATCTGCTAGCACTAAGAAGCTAAAGGACAAAGGAAAGACTAAAGTTGGTGAAGTGGTTTTTGATGATGAAAAAGTGATCATTGATGATGATGATGATTGGGCTCAATACTACCAAGATGTTCAAGAGAAGAAGAAAGAGCCGAAGGTTGTTGAGAAAGCAACTATTGAAAAGACCGAGACATCCGATGTTGAAAAGATGATTGCTGATTTAGAAAAGAAATTTGAGAAGAAGCTGAAAACCGAAGAGATGTCTGAGATCGACAAACTATTTGAACAAGATGAAGAGGTACCTTATAAGTTCAAGATGCCTTCCTTCGCTAGATACAATGGTACTGAAAACCTTCATCTCCATGTGAAGCAGTATATCACTGCTATGCAGTCTGCCCGAGCTACTAAGGCTCAAACCCTAAAGTACTTTATGCTCTTATTGGACCCTGTTGTCCAAAATTGGTTCAATATGTAACACCCTGATACTCCATATAAGTACTATACATATACCTAGTATACATACAATACGTATATAAAGTATAAGAATGTTACTTTTAGTTTCAATTTAAAACCTTTATCCAGATTCATAAAATTGAACATTAATTTAAACCACATTTACAAAAGTCAGTATTCTTATTTATCAAAACTTCATTCATCCATATGAATATATATATTAACTCAAAAATACAATATAATTTAAAATCACACATGTATGCATCACCTTCTAGTTGGTCTCGAGACACCCATAATCTTCTCGTGGCATAACTAATGGACTTCCAAATCATCCGCATGATTTCCTGCGCGATTACACAACCGCGCTAAGCCCGAGAGCTTAGTTGTACAAATAAATAAATAAATAATAAAATATACTTTACAAAAGAATCATACCTCATTCTTTTAGCATTATGTTTTATTGATCCCTTACCACGTTTTCCTTTCTCAATACATTCTTCATATATTCACACTAATCTCATAAATTAGATACATAATTACATAACATATTCACAACACAATACATACCCTTTTTATCTCATATATATATACATATATATCACATCAACAAAACACCATTCAATGACCTATCCAAACCTTCATGAACACAATTCTCATAAATTTCCACATGCATATACATTTTGCACATCATACAACATTTTCATAAATTCATATCTCAACAAAGCACCTCAAGCCATGTTTACTTTCAATACAACAATACACACATTAGCAAAATCATACTTCATAACATCATTTTATTCACAATTCACCAATCATGAATCACACCTTCAGCAAAGGTAATCATAGATTTCATTACTCATTTATTTCAACATTTAAATATTTCCTTGGCAACAAAGACAGACTCGGGCCCAAACAACATACTAATATGCCATTCAATTTTCAGAGTAATGTTTTGGTTTATTTATCTCATTTATCAATATCATAGACCCAACTAGGCTTCAAGGATTAGATTCAACCAAGCTTCAAGGGGAGCAAAGCATGCTAAGCTTCAACCCAACTTGGCTTCAAGAACCAACCCAACCTAGCTTCAAGGGTGGTAACATCTCAATTAGGCTTCAAGGATTCAATCCAACCTAACTTCAAGAGATTGTTACACTTATTAAGCATGCCACCAACAACAAACTCTGAAAATGGAATAACACATTAGCTATACAATTCATTTATCAATTTCATTCTCAATTGAATTCTCATGGCCAATAACAATGGCATCATATCACATTTGAATCATCATAGTCATTAACAATGACCTCACATCATATTATATCTCAAATCATATCATAATATTTCATTATTCAATTGTATATAAGCAATTACTTTATCATATTCTTCACAATATATCTATAGCCTCATTGCAATTCACAAGATTCACAATGCATAAAACAATACATTGTTCATATGCATCATCATTATCACCAATTCATGTTAATCAATTCATTACTCAAATATATATAATCAATGGCATTGCACATACTTTTTCAATGATTATTATATTTCCCACATTTCCTATATCATCATTAATATATACATAACCATTCCCATTATTCCTAGATTTAGAATCTTCCATATCCATTTGGTTGAATCATTATTGTTTTAAATGTGTCTAGGTACAAAAGACCCTTTGAAGATTCAACAATGTAATAAGAACAAATAACAATCACAAATAGCAAATACCCTCCAAGGACACGGCCAAGCTTGTGGCCGTGTCTCCCAATTCAACATTTCAGTAGCAAACACGGGCACAGGACACGGCCAAGCTTGTGGCCGTGTCTCTCAATATAAACTAGGCAGTGGCAAACACGGTCAAGGGACACGGCCAAGCCAGTGGCCGTGTCTCTCCAAAACTCATCTAACACGGCCAAGTTTGCCCTAACTTGGCCGTGTCTCTCACAACTTGGCCGTGTTCTTCAATGATTCAAAAACCAAATACTTCAAAACTCATCCAAGCCTTTCAAAATTCACATCACAACACTTTTAATCATCATCTTTGTTATATTTATCAATTTTCTATCACCTTAACATTTATATAACTTCATTATAGCATCATACTAAACAAAATATATATATACATCACTATAATCAATTACTCAAAGTACCAATTCATTAATTCAAAACCCTAATTCAACCATTCATCATCACCCTCACAATTTCCCCAACTTATCATCACTTAAATACCAAGTTAACACCTTTACACACTTCAATCTTTCATTATCATCATCTCACAAACCACTTATATCAAACATAACCTCAATCAAGAGAAATCAAAACAAGAAGATGAAAACTTATATATATATATAATCACAAAAATTAACTTCAAGAAATGAGTACTTACATGAATAGCTTGCCAAATCTTCAACTCCACTTGCAAATCTCTTGATCTCCTTTAGTCTTTGGTGTAAATTGAAGCAAAATCATCTTTCTCTCTCTAGCTTCTCTCTCTCTCTCTCTCTCTCTCTCTCGTGCACTTCGAAGAAAACGAAGAAGAAGAAGAAGAATGAATCTTCTTTCTTCGTTCTTATCCAATATATATATATATAATAATAATAATAATAATAATAACAATAACAATAACAATAATAATAATAATAATAATAATAATAATAATAATAACAATAACAATAATAATAATAATAATAATAATAATAATAACATTAGGACACTTAAATCTCCACCACACACACAATTCCTTTTGACTTTCTTCATCTTTTTCTCTTTTTGTCCTTATCATCATTATTATTATTCATTAATTATACAAATATATATATATATACAACACACTTTTCCTACACCATTTTATACATCATGTATATGTGATGTATATGTGGTTATATGTATATGTCATATATTTTGCATTTATTTTTCCTACATCTTCTCTTCACTTTCCCTTCAATACACACATTGAATCCAAATACAACAATAACCCCAACACTTTTAGGGTATAATATGGGATATTACACAATATCTTAGATGATGGAACACAAAAGAGTTGGGATCTGCTTTACAAAGCCTTCATCCAACAATATGGGTATAATGTCGAGTTGGAAGTGACCTTAATGGAAGTGGAGTCCATTAGACAAAGGCCAAATGAGAATTTTGTGGACTTTGTGAAGAGATGGAGAAATAAGGCTGCTTTGCTCAATAAAAGGCCTGATGTATCCGATCAAATAAGGATGATCGTGAGAGGCATCCTGCCCAATCTCCGAGAAAGAATGTCTCACACCCTTATAAGGGACTTCAAAGATCTTCTCCAAGCTGGTTTACAAATTGAAGAGTGGGAAAGGGAGAAGAATCGCTTTTCAATAAAAAGGAATGAGAAAGGGAACTACCAGTCGGGCAATCAAAGCACACAAAAAGAAGTTGATGTCAATACAACTGGTCAATCAAATAGAAGGTAGTTTTTAGATCTGGGGAAGCCTTTGTCTTGTGTCTTCGACAAGCTACAAAAGAAAGGGTTGTTACAACCATTGGCTCCTCGACCTTTGCCTAGTCCATTACCCCCAAAATTTGATACTAAGGCTTTTTGTCAATTTCATCATACTCAAGGACATGAGACTGATAGATGTACCCGATTAAGGCATGAGATCCAAGATTTGATTGATAGTGGCAAGCTACCCAAGCCGGATAAGCCCAACACCAAAGACAATCCATTACCAAGGTTCAATAGAGTACCTCCACCGGCAACCTTCATGGTGGGAAAAGGATTGGAAGAAGATTTTGTTTTATCATCCTTTCAAGATGGAAATATTGAAGATGTGAAGGGAAAAGAAGCTTAAACTCAATGAACTTTCCTTAGCTTGAATGTTGCTTTTCAATTTTACTTTCTTTAATTGAAACTATTGTGTTTTTCAATTTTAAATTTGTTTGAATAAATTACTTTCATCAAAATTTTTGTTGGTCTTTGTTCATTTTGGTATTCAACCAATGAGAAATCTAACTTGATGCTCATAAATTAACGTGTCTAGGCATCATGACTAGAATGACTTTACTAGGTGAGGGAATTACTCTATAGCATTGAGTTGTGTATGCTTACTTAGAGAGGGCTCCTGCATAATTACCTTTGTCTAGGTCCTAGTCAGTCTTAGAACATGCTTTGACAAGCTTTCAAGGGGAAATTGAACTCTGCATATTTAAGAGAGAAATGATTTAGGCATTGTTTAGTTAGCCAACAACTAGTATCCACCCAACAACTAGTGTCCCTTTAAGCCTTCATAAAATTTTAGCTTTCTTTTCATTGGCATATAACCCCAACAACCTGCCCTAAGCAGTTGTGATACTTTTGGCAAGTCTTATGATCACTAAGATGAAGAGGCAAGAAGATCAAACAAAATAATGATTAGTCCAGATCATGAGGATAGATGAAGTTCTTAAGACCATGAAGCTAGTTGAAGTTCTCAAAACCATAAGGGTGGTTGAAGTTCTCAATACCATAAGCGTAGTTGAAGTTTTCCTAATATCTCCAATATATCAACATCAACATCAGAGTAACAAATGATTTATCCCTATTAAAGAAGATTTATGTTACTCCACTTATCCATTATTGGAAGCCCAAGTTGGTACAAACAAGACAACTCTTTTAGAGCTAGAACCAAAAAAAAAAGAGAAAACAAAGAAAACAAAGAAGAAAAAGAAAAGAAAAGAAAAAGAAAAGAAAAAAAAGGCGGTTCAGAAAGCCAACTGAGTTCTCTTTTACCTAAAGCAGCAAAAGGCTTGCATTTGGTTCATAAAGACATTTTTACTTGAATTGGTTCAACCCAACCAAAGATTCGATCAAAATCAAAGGAAAAGGAGAAAGTCCATCCAATTCTTGAAAGTTCTATACTTAACAATTCTATAAGGAAGAAGGACAAATGATAAAATGCTCAAAGAAAGGGAAGAGTAAGAGAAATAAAGAAAAGGGAGAAGAAGAAAAGAAACAAATTTGGGAACCAAACTTTATGCAAAGGGCAAAAACTGTCCTAATTAAGATCCAGGTTAATGCCAAGAAGATAGAAGGAATTTGGAGTCTAGCAAGGTTGCCTCCAAGCTACCTAAAATTCAAACAAGAAATTTGTAGTGTGAGGGTTTGTCCATTGTGTCACACCAGCTCCAATCTCAAAATGGCCTTCACTTTAACCCATATCCCTCATAAACCCCATTTCAAGCCTATCAAAGACCTGTTGATCTCTCTTGGTAGGTAGAGTCTATTAGTGGAGATAGTTTGGATAAGCATGCATATGAGATAGACAATATTTAAACTCAAATGAGACCTTTGGCCAAGTAATGTGTATGTGCCTATCTGAAGTGCAACAATTCTTGCTTAAATAGAATTGATTCCCGAGTTTAGTACTGTAGCTAGGGTTGTCATGTTATAGATATGTTAATTTGGAAAAATCAAGTCCTGAGGTGCATTGACATTAATTTGGCAAAGCCAATCAAAATTAAAAAAAAAAAAGTTTTGTCATACGAAGCCTTCAAGCTAAGGGGAGCAAATTGAGCTTTCGAACCTCCAAAGGACACATTGGGCAAAGAAAATGATTATTGGCAAGGTCATGAAGAAAATACCAACCGACATGCTGAAATATAGTTTGAAATGGATGCATCCCTGACACTGCTGCTTAGGGTCTCCACCACTCATGTTTTCAACATCTTGAAGATAAAAGCCACAAATGCAAAGCTTTCTATCATTCCAATGCAAGACTTGAACAAGCATCAAAACGGAACCAATAAGAACACTTCTGCTGATCACCTCGGTCTGTGAGTCGATGGAACAACTGTAAGTATTATTCATGCATATCATGCATACATGAGCATATCACATCGCACTTTCTTGTCTTGTGTTGTCTATTCCTTGTCAAAATGAACAGCAAACACCTTGCAAAGTAAAGAATCAAAAGAAGATATTGAATCAAGAGGGCACGGAAAGCCTATTTGCTTTTGGAAGCTCCAATCATTTTGCAAAAGAAGAAATATGTGCTTGTGCGATGAACTAGATGGCAAAAACATCAATCAGAGCCCGCATAGAAAAATCATGGGTTTGAGCCTACACAGGGGACAAAGTTTCTCCTTTTCAATTTGTTGAGTCTATATATGAAAAATTCTTTGCCACACAGGGGGGACAAGGAGAGGATATGAAGGCTAGCTAAAAAGGGCTGAATTTTTTTGCAAAAGTGCAAAGAAAGAACAAGACAGAATGAAAAAAGAAGAAAATTAGAATTCTCAAAAGAATGAAGATACAAAAAATAAAAAATTAGTCCAGCTAAAAGAGCTAAAGCCAGGGTGAAGACCCGATCTCAAAGGATGAAGATCCATTTTCAAAGGTGAAGACCCGATCTCAAATGATGAAGATCCATTTTCAAGGGTGAAGACCCAATCTCAAAGGATGAAGATCTATTTTCAAGGGTGAAGACCCGATCTCAAAGGATGGAGATCCATTTTCAAGGGTGAAGACCCGATCTCGAAGGATGAAGATCCATTTTCAAGGGTGAAAACCCGATCTCAAATGATGGAGATCCATTTGCAAAGGTGAAGACCCAATCTCAAAGGATGAAGATCCATTTGCAAGGGTGAAGACTCGATCTCAAAGAATGAAGATCTATTTTCAAGGGTGAAGACCCGCTCTCAAAGGATGAAGATCCATTTGCAAGGGTGAAGATCCGATCTCAAAGGATGAAGATCCATTTTCAAGGGCGAAGACCTGATCTCAAAGGATGAAGATCCATTTTCAAGGGTGAAGACCAATCTCAAAGGATGAAGATCCATTTTGTCGGCGAAAAACTACAATGCATAGAATAACAGGAGCAATCAGACTTCTCAAATAATAAAAGGTCAGTCAAACTCAATCTCGGGTCCAAGCACCCATTCTCGAGTCCAAGTACCCAAATCAATTCACGCTCGGGTCCAAGTACCCAATCTCCAGTCTAGGTACCCAAATCAATTCAAGCTAGGGTCCAAAACCCAAATTTTCCTTAGGTCCAGAACCTAGAATCTTTTCTAAGTCTAGAACTTAGCTCTGGTCCAGAACCCAAATTTTTCTTAGGTCCAGAACCTAGAATCTTTTCTAAGTCCAGAACTTAGCTCGGGTCCAAAATCCAAATTTTTCTTAGGTCCATAACCTAGAATCTTTTCTAAGTCCAGAACTTAGCTCGGGTCCAGAACCCAAATTACCCTTAGGTCCAGAACCTAGAATATCTTCTAAGTCCAGAACTTAGATCGGATCCAGAACCCAAATTTTCCTTAGGTCCAAAACCTAGAATTATCCTTGAGTCCAGAACTCGAACCGGGTCCAGAATCCAAAACCTTCACCATCTCAAAAATTAAGTCTTATTGTTTTTCACTCTCTTTCACTAAAGTTTCAGATCATTCAAGCAGGGGGCAAACTGTAGACCCTTAATTTTTTACCCAGTTCGGTCCAATATATCATATTTACCTAAATAATTTTTGTGTTGTTCAAAATATTTTAATTGGTCCAAAATAATTTTTGTTATCTTAATTAAATAATTTTTGCTTTAGTGTCTAATTTTTATTAATAAAAAAAGAAAAATAATAATAATAATAAACAAAAAATGAATAATAAACATTGATGATGCATATGAATAATGCTATGTTGTGCACAATGTGAATTATGTGGAATATATGTTGAAGATTCTAAATCTATGAATAAGGTAAATTGCTATGTATATGTATATCAATGATGATCATTCTTAATGGATGTTCAATGTAATTGATTGTAAGTACTTAAATGATGAATTGAGACATAATGAGATGGTTAAAGCATGTTTGTCTATATGAAATATGGAATATGAAATGTGAAAGATATGATGATATGATGAATTGTATTAATGTGATTTGAGATATTATAAGATATGAGGCCATGGTTGTTGGCTATGATAATGAAAATGAGACAATGAAGGCATGATTGCCTATGTGATTATGAGAATGAAATGAATTGAGAAAGAAATGTACAAAGATATAAATAAATGAAAAGATTGTGTGCCTAATGTGTTATTCAACTTTCAGAGTTCTGAGTTTGGCGGCATGCCAATGAATCACTGGATAGGTGAAAAGACCGGGTCGTAAGCTGATTCCAGTTGAAAAATGTGAAATGATAAATGTGAAATGTGATGTTTTTGGGGTGAAAAGACTGGGTCGTAAGCCTCAAAAACAGTAACAGTCTAGCCGGGTTGAGGATTTCCTCGGTTCTAACCGGGTTGAGGTCCAAGAGACTGGGTCTGTTACACTATCCATGGATAGAGATATATACATATTGCCTATGGGCTTGATGATTATGATATGGACCAAAGCAGTAACTCTGAACTTTGAATAACATATTAGTTTCTTTTTGGGCCCTTGCTTGTCTTTGTTTTCCATGTGATTTATAAATGATGAAATAAATAAATATTGAGATCTATGCTTGTTTTGAGTTCAATATGTCCTATGATTGATGATACAATTGTTTGATACAATGAAAGGTAATGTCATGAAATATGAGATTCTTGAGAATCACTTGCATGTTGGAAAGTATGACATTGGCATTTCATTATAGCATGATATCATTGTAGTTTGTACTACTAAGCCGTTGGCTTAGCGCGATTGTGGTTTATCGCGCAGGTGACAGAGAAGAACCGGAGAGTTCCTCTAGGTCGAGTAGAGTCTAGATTTGAGGTGTTGATAGTGGAGCTTAAAGATCAAAGAAATACTGCCAAACATGTATATATTTTATGTTTTGTAAAACTTGAATTTTGATGTATATATATTTGTAAATATTTGTTACATTTTCCGCTGCTTTTAAATAAACATTTTGTCTTTTGTCTTTTATAATTTCTTTTAAATGATTTAAATTTGTTCATGTTTTTGTAAAGGGATGAGTCATTTGTTAAGTATATCGTGGTATTTCTATATTCAGTATACGTATATTACGATCGTATTAGCATATTGTGTACATATACGGGGTATAGGGGTGTTACAGTCCTAGAATCCCCATTCCAAAAGGAAGCCATGGCATGTAAGAAGGAGTGATCCAATTTAACATTTTGAAAACACTTTAAAACATCAAGTTTTGACCAAGAAATTTATTTCCAGTGAATGGCATCCATATTCTTAAATAGAATTTTTATCTTCTTTAAATGAAGTTCGATCATGGTGGATGAATGAAGAAAAATTAAAATTGTTAAAGGAGTTTTTTGGTTTCTGTATAAAATTATGGCGTGAAAGGTGATTTATATAGAGGAAATAAACTTTTCCAAAATTGATAAGGTAAAGGTGATGGAAAAGAACGAGACCATGTTGTATGAGAAAAAGAATTATCGACAAAAGTCCTTTACCGTGTTGCATTTGGCTTTTGTGGTGATGCTGTGTAAATATTGAAACATGAAAAAAGTATAATAATTGTGGCGCAGTAATGAAAAAAAAAGTTAGTTACAGTAAAGGCAGAAATTATGTATTATTATGCTTATTGTACAACGTTTATATAATCGATACAATATTTACACATCACTAAGAGGGAGGTGGTAGGTCATCAAATAAAGCCCTAAAAAAGCCATTGCCTGTTGGAGGAGGGGGCAAATTACTCGTCCCTGGATCACCCGAAGCAAGAGCACCAAAATCCCTATTACCTTGGAGTTTCGATCTGTCACAGTCTTCAATGGAAGTGGACGAAAGGATCTCATGGTCATCAGTTTGGGGGCCTCTTGATGAAGAAGCACCAGGATCCCTCATCCCCTGAAATCGAAAGTCTTAGAATTTTTGTTCTGATTAATGATACAAATTTTTGAAATGAGAAGCCTGCTGACGACTTGCAGCCAACTCTTCTTAAAGTTTCTTATTTTGATCTTCAAGCATCCGCTGTGAGCCAGATAGGGAAAAGGTAAGAGCATACATAATCATGCATACATATAGCATAAAATAAGAAAACATACCAGGTAATTCATATCAATGCCCTGCAGATGAGTTGCATATCCAGCGGGCTAGAATGAGCGAACGAAGGGGTAGTAAAAGAAGGTCCAGCCTCATGATCAAATGAGCCAACAACCTGCAACAATCATTAAAGAATCAAAAAAGAAAGAAGCAGTTGCAAGGGAAAAATGGTAAAGTTTTACCTAAGAAGTACTAGCCCCGAGATGTGGAACGAACTCTCCTGCATCTCCATGATGTTCCTCTTCATCTCTACCCTCATTTTCTTCAGGAATCTTCTATATGCCAACAGGAGATACATCAAAGTTTAAGAGCCTTCTTTGAATAAAATGGGCATAAAATGCACCTGGTAGATGGAGAAATGTCTCAAAACCATAACCGTACCGAGCCGACCACTATACATCCTTTGGCATTGACATAATATTTAAAGTATATTCTGGGCAATGCATTGGAACCCTCCGCTGCTCTGGACGAAGAAACCACTCATAAACTCTATCTCTGAGAAACCAACCACTAGACACTGGGCCAGCGATGACTCGGCAAGTATGTTGGAAAGATAGCGCAACCTTCATGAAGGGAGGCCAGTTTGTCAGCTCTTCTGGGTTCCACTAGGCCAAATTCACCTGCAAAATAACATAAGGTAATTAAACTTTCAAATAAAATTTAAAGCATACTAATGCTTTTTTTTCCCTGGTCCTCGGTTAAGCGGCTCAACACAAAGCGGTGAGTATGCACATGGTGAGAGCTGGGAACATCCACACGATCTAACAACCAGAAATTTAATCTCTCTCAGGAAATACCGGGTACCCTCACAAGGTTGTGTTCATATGCCCATGCCTACAGCAACAACAACAATAGAGATAAAATTCATGCAAGAAAGGAGTGGAATTGACATTGGTAGAAGAAGAGTACCTCGACAACCGCCATCAAGCCGACAAAAGACTTCTTATTTCGGCAAATTTTATCAAGACCATGGTAAATATAGGCGAGACCAGCTTCACTCCAGCAACAAGATGGTACTGTTCTAAAATAAGAAAGGGCCCTCAACACTGACAAATGGATGGAGGATTCAGTGCTGGCTAAGATGGTCGACCCAAGCAAATATAATAAAAATCCTCGAGCATACTGTTAGGCCGTGTCTCTGTGAACCCGTCCTTCGTAGTTCATCCAATAACTACGAATTGGCTCAATTTTTATCTTAAAAGGCCCTTTATATGATGGTTCCATACCAATTAATTGCTGAATTTCTTCAAATGTCAAAATATCGTTGGTCAGAGGAACCGAAACACCATCATATCGAAGACCGGTTATAGCAGTAAAATCGACCGGACCAATTGTCATCTCTCCAATGGGCAAGTGAAAAGTATGAGTTGTGTCCAGCCATCATTCTGCAAGTTCCTGGACTACGCTCCGGTCTATCAGATACTCCTCGGATGGCAATTGTAAGATGAAGCTTTCAAAGCTGCAATCTCGGATAATCTGCCTTACCTGAGAAGGCACTACATCATACCATTGTCGGGCTTTGTAGATACACCCTCCGGCTCGAACAACGCAAAGATCACGCTAACACGGAGCCAGGTAAGTTAATACCAGGTATGTACATATTATTCTATATGCTTAAATTAGTTTATTTTTCCTAAATTTTCTAAAGAATAATAATAAAAAAATATAAATAAAAAAATAAATGCAAACACAATAATAATAAAAGAGCATAATATAAAAACATAAATCAAAAATCAAAAATAATAAAAAAAATAAAAAATAATAATATAAATAAATAACAAAAAAATAAAATAAAAAAAGATGAAAAAAAAGTTGAAAGATGAAAAATCAAGAGAAGAAGAAAAGAAGAAGGGAAAAAATAATTACCGTGCTCTTTTGGTTTGAGCTACGATGAAGCAGCATCCCGGCTAGTATATCTATATTTCTGTCTTCATGATTCTGAATAAACTCTAATAACTCAGTATTAGAATGAATTCTTGACCTTGAAGTATGCATTTTTTTCAAAACTATATGCTAAATTTGAAAGAATTTAAGAGAATTATAGAAATTAAGGATTTTGCTGTGAATGAAATGAAAGAATTCGTTCGTTTATATAGAGAAACGGCAAGAAAAAAATAAAATTCAAAAGTAAATTTACTGTTCATGAAAAGTAAACTTTACTATTGATAAATAGTAAATTTTACTATTTATAAATAGTAAATTACTATTTATAATAGTAAAATACTATTTACTACTATTTATAAATAGTAAGTTACTATTTATGAATAGTAAATAGTGTATAAATAGTGACTATACAGTAAATAAACAGTAAATTCAATTATTCAATTTAATCATTCAAATGCTTGTGTTTTATTAGTTTTTGTTATAAGTTTTGTGTCTTGTTTATTAGGTTAATTATTGTTTTATTTAGGTATTTCGTTAGTTTTTATCGGTTTGTCTAGTGTTTTCTTTAATTGTGTAGTTTTAGTTTATTTTTAGTTTTATGTCGTTTTTTATTTAGTTTTTAGTTTGTGTTTATGTTTTGTCGGTTATTGTTTATTTACTTAGTGTTTTAAGTTTGTTTTGAGTTTTGTGTTAGGTTAAAATAGGCAAGGAAACGAATTGAAGATGAAATGGGCAGTAGCTGACACAGGCAGAGGACACGGCCAAGTCACTGGCCGTGTCCCATACCAAGTTAAAAGGAAGAACAATTCCCAGTAGCAGACACTAGCAAGGGACACGGCCAAGTCATGTTGTCGTGTCCCTCCAAAGAAGAGCAACACGGCCAAGTCACCTTGACCTGGCCGTGTCCCACTTATTACCAAAGGAAAGGAAGAGTAAAGCAGACAGAGGCAGACACTGGGAAGGGACACGGCCGTGTCATCTGGTCGTGTCCCTCAAATATGATGCAACACGGCCAAGTCAAGCTCTACCTGGCCGTGTCATTCAACAAAGAAGCAAAGAAGACCAAAAAGCAACAGAGGAGGACACATGCAAGGGACACGGCCGTGTCACCTGGCCGTGTCCCTCCATCAAGCCCTCACACGGCCGTGTCCCTCATCACCTGGCCGTGTCCCTCATGAATCAACACGCACCGAATTTTAAAGCCGACGCTTCGTATAAAAGCAAAAGAAAAGATAGGGTTTGGCGGCGGTTGACAATTTTGAGAGCAAGTTTAGCCGTCTGAGAGGGATCTTAGGGTTTAAACATTTGTTTTCTTAGATTTTGATTCTACTTTGGATTACACTAGTTTAGATTAGATTGTTCATGCCATTGTTTCATCCTTTTTGCAAGATTCGATCAAGAGATTCATCAAAAGCTTCAAGGAGTTGTAACTTGGTTTTATTCTTAAACTTTGTCTCTTTAGTTTCATTGAAATTGTATTTATGAACATTATCATGTCTAAATTGATTTCTTTGATTATTAATGAGATGAGTATGCTTGATAACATCATGAACTAATTTAATCTAGTCTAAGGTTTGTATGGATTTGCTATGAATTGTATGAATTGGTTATTCTCTTAACTATTGATTTCTTTAGCCTTTATTGAATGAAAAATTGTTACATATAATTGATTGGCCACCAATTATGTGTTTTAGGTATTAGATAATGGATTGAGAGATGAAATCTAATGCTGGAACAATTCAATTAAGGACTTAGGTGAATTAGAGATATAACCTATTAAAAAGATTGTTTCAATTATAACAAGATTAGTTGTAAGAGGTTTGAATGCGAGAGCTTATTTCCTTGACTCAATTAATTAAGTTGCTTGAGATTTAATCTTAGAAATTAAATTAGTTAAGTGGAATAACCGTTCATACATATGAGTAGTAAAGAAGTGCAAACCCTAGACCATTCTATCAAGTGAATCAAAACACAGCTCAATTTACTTTTATTGTTTTAAACTTCAATTAAACCTTTTCATTATTTTGCAATTTAAATTTCTTCAATTATTTGTTACTTTAAATTTGATAATCAATTACCCACTTTGGCTTCCTTGAGAGAACGACCTTGGGGCGATCACCTTTGCTACAGCTACCTCGTATACTTGCGAATGACGCTTTGTGGTAGAGTTAATTTGAGCGCAACAAGTTTTTGGCGCCGCTGCCGGGGAAGCTAATTGGCGTAATTGTTTATTTAAAAATAATAAAAAAAATTACATTTCAGATTATTTTCATTGTTTTCATTTTATTTAATTTGTCTTTTGCTTTTGATATTTCTTTTTCTAGAAATTTTTGTTTATGCAAGGCAGGAGATCACTCGAAGGAGAATTGCACCCATTCATTCCAGAAATTCAGAGAATAAAAAGGAGCAGAGAGGAGTTTGAGCTTTTCACAGGATTTGATACTTCAGAGGAAGACATTTCGGATTTTGAGTCAGAATCTGAAAAATCTGTTAAAATGGCTGAAGAAAGACAAAGAACCATGAGAGATTTTGCTAGACCTGTCATTGGGACTTCCACTTCTTGCATAAGACTGACAGATGCAGCAAGGAACTATGAGTTGAAGAATATTCACTATAACATGCTGCCATCATTCTATGGAGTTCCAAATGAAGATCCTTTGAATTTTATTAGGGACTTCTACTCCACCCTCAACACTTTTCCTTTGGGAGGACTAACAGAAGATCAGTTGAGGATGAGATGTTTCCCTTATACTTTGAAGGATAGGGCAAAGAGCTGGCTCATGATGTTGCCTGAAAATTCACTGACAACTTGGGAGCAAGTTTACAATAAATTCATGGGCAAGTTCTATTCACACCAAAAGATAGCTGAGTTGAGAGGGAAGATTGCTACATTCTCTCAATTTGAAGGAGAGCCATTTCATGAGGCTTGGGACAGATTCAAGATGCTATTGATCCAGTGTCCACATCATCATTACCCACTTCAACTCCTTAATCAGTTTTTCTATGATGGTCTCACTCAGCAATTTCAGAACACTGTTGATAATGCAGCTGGGGGAGCCATGGGAGAAAAGACAGCTGATGAGACTTATGAGATCTTTGAGATGTTGGGAGCTAATTCTCAACAAAAGAGTGTAAGGGGAAGAAGCAAGGGGGTAAATCAACTGGAAGCCAATACTAAAATGGTTAGTCAAATAGCTGAGTTGACAAGACAGGTTCAGATGCTAAACATGAAGAACAATATTTCTTCATCTACTCAAGAAGTGTGTGGAATCTGTGGGACATTTGGGCATGGAGCAAATATATGTCCCTCTGCATATGAGACTTTTGGGAATGAAGCTGAGCAAGTTAATGCTATGGGAGGATTTCAACCAAGAGCCAGGAATGACCCTTACTCTAACACTTACAATCCTGGCTGGAGGAATCACCCCAATTTTTCTTGGACAACAAATAATGCTCAACAGCCTTTCCATTTGCTCCAGAGACAGAACCAGCAGCAGGGTCAATCCTCAAATCAAATGCAGCCTAAGAGAGATAGTTTGGAGGAAAGTTTACAAGCCTTCATCAAAGTCGGTGCACAAAACCAAGAGATGAACAACAAGAGACTGGATTCCTTAGAAGCATCTTTTAAGAAGGTGGAGACCCAAGTGGGGCAACTTGCACAACAGATGCAGATTCAACAAAAGGGGAAGTTTCCAAGTCAACCTGAGCAGGCACAAGCAGTGACTGTTCTTAGGAGTGGCAAGGTAATTAATAACAATGTTGAAAATAATTCTGTGAATGCAGGTGAGCAAGAGAAGAAAAAGGAAGGAGAAGTAGAGAACAAAAGTGCTGAAGAAAGATCAATGGAGAAGACCCCTACACCAGATTTGCACAGGGCAAGCAATCCATACAGGCCACCTATACCATTCCCTAACAGGTTGAAGGATGATAAAAAAGATAAACAGTTTTCAGATATCTTCAACATGCTATCTAAGGTAAGCATCAACTTACCATTACTTGAAGCAATTAAGAACATGCCGGCTTATGCTAAATTCTTCAAAGAACTTAATACCAAGAAAAAAAGGTATGAGCCAAATGAAAAGGTGATAGTTTCTGAGGTAGCTAGTGCTGTTTTGCAGCATAAACTACCCCCTAAGCTAAAGGATCCTGAAAGCTTTATTATTCAAATTGCTATGGGGAATGGAAAATGTACTGATGGCATGTGTGATTTGGGAGCTAGTGTGAATTTAATGCCTTACTCTGTGTACCTTGACTTAGAATTAGGGGAACTTAAGCCAACAAAAATGGTGTTGCAATTAGCTGATAGATCTCTTAGATTCCCGAAAGGGGTTATAGAAGATGTGTTAGTTAAAGTTGGTGGTTTGATAGTACCTGTGGATTTCATTGTTCTTGACATGGAGGTAAGTAATTCTTCACTATCTGCATACACCATTCTGCTGGGTAGGCCTTTTATGGCGACTACCAATACTTTGATAGATGTTAAGAATGGAAAATTATCAATGACTATTTTGGGACAAAATGTGGAATTTTCTATTTTTAACACTTCTCCTATTCCTACAACTGCTTTATATGAGGATTGTTCTTTCATTGATTGTGTTGATGCAGTTGTTTCAGATGTTTTCTTGCAGACAGGTTCCTCTGACAAATTGGAGCTGGCATTGACTTTGGATAGTGATTTGGAAATTTTTGATGCAGAAATAGCCAGTTGCCTTGAGACTTTAGAGGGTGCTGAAATAGAGGAGCTTAAGGAGGACCAAATTTTTGAACCTTCCCCCATTGAAAAAGAAGAGAAGAACCCCTCACTAGAGTTAGAGCTGAAAGAGTTACCTAAGAACCTGAAATATGTGTTTTTGGGAGATCACAATACTTTACCTGTAATAATATATAGTGAACTTAGTGAAGGGGAGGAGATGAGGTTAGTGAGTGAGCTTAAAAGATTGAAGAGAGCAATAGGATGGGGATTGAGTGACATTAAGGGTATTAGCCCTTCTATGTGCATGCATAGAATCACTTTAGAAGAGGGAGCTAAACCTGTGAGGGAGACCCAAAGGCGGCTTAACCCAAATATGAGTGAAGTGGTTAAGAAGGAAGTGCTCAAATTGCTGGATGAAGGAGTAATTTATCCAATTGCTAATAGTGAGTGGGTGAGCCCAGTACATGTAGTTCCTAAGAAATCTGGAATCACTGTGGTAAAAAATGAGAATAATGAGTTGGTTCCTACTAGGACTACTACTGGGTGGAGAATGTGCATTGATTATAGGAAGTTGAACAATGCTACAAAGAAAGATCATTTTCCTCTTCCTTTTATTGATTAGATGTTAGATAAACTTTCTGGACACTCACATTATTGTTTTCTGGATGGCCTTTCAGGTTACTATCAGGTGCCAATAGCTCCAGAGGATCAGTCAAAGACAACCTTTACTTGCCCTTTTGGGACTTATGCATTTCGTCGTATGCCCTTTGGCTTGTGCAATGCCCCTGCAACTTTTCAGAGATGCATGATGTCTGTCTTCTCAGATATGATCGATGATTTTATTGAGGTATTTATGGATGATTTTTCTGTTTTTGGTAATTCTTTTGATAATTGCCTCAATAAACTTGTTCGTGTGCTTGAGAGATGCATTGAATGTAACCTCACTTTAAGTTGGGAAAAGAGTCATTTTATGGTTACTCAGGGCATTGTCTTAGGTCATGTGGTGTCGAGTAAAGGGATTGAGGTGGATAAGGCTAAAATTGAATTGATTGCTAAGTTACCCCCACCTACCTCTGTTAAGGGAATAAGAAGTTTTTTAGGGCATGCAGGATTTTACAAGAGGTTTATTAAGGATTTCTCCAAAATAAGCCAACCATTGTGCCATTTATTGGGGAAAGATGTCCCATTTGAATTTACAGCACAATGCATGCAAGCTTTTAATTCTCTTAAGGAAAAATTGACTAGTGCACCTGTGATTGTAGCTCCTGTTTGGTCTTTACCTTTTGAAATCATGTGTGATGCTTCTAATCATGCAGTAGGAGCTGTTCTTGGGCAAAGGGTTGACAAATACTTAAGGGTAATTTATTATGCTAGTTTAACCCTGAATAGTGCACAAATGAACTACACCACAACTGAGAAGGAAATGCTAGCTGTAGTTTTTGCTTTAGACAAATTTAGAGCTTATTTAATAGGGTCAAAAATTATTGTTCATTCTGACCATGCAGCTCTTAAATATCTTTTAACAAAACAACATGCTAAACCGCGCTTAATTAGATGGGTGTTGTTGTTGCAAGAGTTTGATTTCCAAATCAAGGATACTAAGGGTAGTGAGAATGTTGTTGCTGATCACTTATCTAGATTACCCTTCTTTAGTGAAAATCTTGCATCTGATAACATTCATAAAAATTTAGAAGCATTTCCTGATGAGCATTTGTTTGTGGTAATTAATGCACCTTGGTTTGCAGATATTGCTAACTATCTTGCATGTGGTATTTTGCGATCTAACATGTCTTTTCAGGAAAAGAAAAGGTTTCTACACTTGAGTAAGTTTTATTTTTGGGATGAACCTTATCTATTCCGGATTTGCAAAGATGAGATAGTTCGCAGGTGTGTTTCTGAGGAAGAACAACTGAGTGTTCTTCAATTTTGTCATGACCTTCACTATGGGGGTCATTTTGGAGGAAGAAAAACTGCAGAAAAGGTGCTTCAAAGTGGCTTTTACTGGCCCACTTTATTTAAAGATGCTCAAGACTATTGTAAGCAATGTGATCGTTGCCAAAGAGTAGGTAACATTGGAAGGAGGAATGAAATGCCCCTTCAGTCATTTATTGTTGTTGAACTGTTTGATGTGTGGGGAATAGACTTCATGGGTCCTTTCCCCAAATCCTTTGGTTATGAATACATTTTAGTTGCTGTTGATTATGTTTCCAAATGGGTGGAGGCAATCCCCACCCGTACTAATGATGCTAATATTGTTGTTAAATTTGTGAAGGAAAACATTCTTAGCAGGTTTGGCACACCAAGGGTGATAGTAAGTGATGGGGGGAGTCATTTTTGCAACAGGCTTTTTGAGAAGTTAATGCATAAATTCGGTGTGAAGCACAAGGTGTCAACCCCATACCATCCACAGACTTCTGGACAAGTTGAAACATCCAACAAGCAGCTAAAAGGAATTCTGGAGAAAACAGTCAACACATCCAGAAAGGATTGGGCAAGCAGATTGCACGATGCACTATGGGCATATCGGACTGCTTTCAAAACTCCTCTAGGTATGAGTCCATATCGATTGGTGTTTGGAAAAGCTTGCCACTTACCAGTGGAGTTGGAGCACAGAGCATATTGGGCAATCAAGACTCTGAATTTGGACTTGGACAAAGCGAAGAGAGAAAGATTTCTACAAATTTCAGAGTTAGATGAGCTGAGGAATGAGGCTTATGAGAGCTCAAGAATTTACAAGGATCGCACTAAAGCACTTCATGATAAATTTATAGTGCGCAAGACATTGAGTCAAGGTATGAAGGTTTTACTTTTTAACTCACGACTCCGTCTTTTTCCAGGTAAACTCAAGTCTCGATGGAGTGGTCCTTTCGAGATAACTCAGGTATATCCTTCTGGTGCAATTGAATTACTTAACTCTAGAACAGGTGAGACTTTCAAAGTGAATGGACAGAGAGTTAAGCCATACAATGAAGGATTTCAGGAAGTGAGGGTCATTGACAGTACTTTGATTCATGATCCCTAGGACTTGCATGATGTCCAGCTATATGACATTAAAGAAGCGCTATATGGGAGGCAACCCATCGGTTTGCATTTATTTTTCGTAGTTTAATTTTAAGTTTAGCGAATTTTGATTTATGTTCGGTTTCATTAAATGGACTGTGCATTGATCGGTTTTTCTTTACTTTGTGTTTCAGGGTGTTTAAAGACGAAGGTTTGCAAAATCGTTTAAAAAAAAGTGTTTAAAGTTAAAAATGGCAGAAGAGGACACGGCCAAAGGACTTGGCTGTGTCCCTTGGCCGTGTCACTCACTGGACACGGCCAAAATTTAAAAAAAAATGGAATTGATCGATTTTGCACAGACTTGGACACACCCATGGGACACGGCCGTGTCACTTGGCCGTGTCCCCCAAAAATCATGAGACACGGCCGTGTGCTCTCCACTTGGCCGTGTCCCTTCACTTTCACACACAGACACGGCCAAGTCCCCACACACACGGCCGTGTCACCTCACGTTTTGCCCTTTTAAAAACCGATTTTGCCCAAATTCTTTTCGTAATCCCTAACTTTTCTTTCGTCTTCTCTCTCGCTCTCCTTCACTCTCTGTATCGCCATAGCCAATTTTGATATTTCAAAACTTCAAATCATCCACTGAAACTTCAAATTTCTTCAATAAACCTTGAGATAATCACTTAAAACTTCCTCTTTACTCATATTATCTTTGATTTACTTAGTTTTGGGTGTTAATTTTTCAGATCTCAAGATGCCAAGAACTAAAACTGTACCACACCGAAAGAAGAAGAAATCTGGAACCGAAGGAGCTTCGTCATCTTCTTCCACCTTATCTCACAAGAGGGCAAGTCTTTTGGCTCGGGGGTTTTTCCCCACAAGGTATGTGAATGACGAATCTCTAGATGCTTTGCAAATGAGGACTGCTTTTTATAGATATGTGCAATATCTTGGGTGGGAGACTTTTGTTTCATTGAGACCTCTGCAGTTTGAGGAGCTCACCCTAGAATTTTTTACAACTCTTAAGGTGGAAAGGGATGATAAGAAAATTTGTAGGAGACTGATGTTTAAATTAATGGGTAGATCATTTGTGCTTACTATTGATCAGTTGAATGATATATATGGTTTTCATCACCATGGAGAAAGATCGATACCCAAAGATTTTAGACAGCAGTTTGCTTGGGGTGCCTTAGGCTCGGGTACTTATGTGGCCAAATCGGCCAAAGCATCTAAATTACGGAACCCTACCTTGAGATATTTGCACAGGTTTATGTCATGTGGGTTCTTTGCAAGGAAGGAGAGCCCGGGTATGGTTGAGTCGAGTGAGCTATTTTTCTTGGACTGTGTTTTGAATGAAATGAATATTAGTGCCGACTATTGGTTAGCCGATATTTTTGATTCTGTAGCTAATAAAAGGAGGGGGGCTATTTGTGTTGGAGGAGTGATCACTACATTAGCAGTAGCCCTTGTGGAGGATTTTGACCCGAGTACTACTCAGATGACTCGAATTTTGGGTAATGATTCCTTGGATTTAGCTATACTGGCGAAGATGCACATGGTGGTGCATAGAAGAGGGACCTTTGTGATGCCGTCAGCTGAGCCTGAAGCACCGGGGGACAGGCAGAAGAGAGCCCGGGTCGAAGAGGAGTCTGACTCGGATTCTCTTGACTTAGATAAGGATGCTCCTGTTTCAGAGAATCTAGAGATACTTCGAAGGATTCAAGCCCTGGAGGGCAAGGTAGGTCGATTGGAGGGAAAGGTAGATGGACTGACAGGCACGGTGGACCGAAACCATATTGAGATGTTGCAACAGATGGATCAGATTAACAGCAACCTTGCCAAAATTCTGAGTCTTCATCCCTCGGCTGCATCATCTTCCCGCCTGCCTTTTCCTTAGACTTTGTGTTCCTTGCTTTATTTTATTTTATTTAGTGTACTTCTGTTTTATTTTTCGTTTTTGTTTTTCATGTTAAAACTTTTGTGTTTGGATATTTTATTGTACTTTTGTTATAAAATTTTTGTGTTTGTGATGGAAAGCTAGGATTTTGCCTCATCAGGTACAATGGAAGACAGGTTTTCCTTTAACTCTTTTTATTTATTATTCTTGTTTTCCATTGAGGACAATGTCAATTTTAAGTGCGGGGTACTCTTTAAGCTTTCCTTTAATTCTTGTTTTGCTTATTGTGGTTGTTTTGTTTAGTGTGTTTCTTTTTTTGTGTATGGTATAATTGTTGAAAATTTATTGATCTTTTCTTTGATTCTAGCATTATAGTTGAGACTTTGGTATCAGCATAGAAATGAGCATTTGAATTCATTCGGGATTAATTTTCACATTCTGCGGTTCATGACATATAAATCTTTGAGAACCCACCTTTGTGAGTTTTGAGCCTTATAGATTAAATGATTGATTTTCTTTTCTTAAGTGTGCACCTTCATGATTTTGCATCTCTAGAGTTTGCTTTTGCATACTTATTGAACTCACATTATGATTTAATCTCAAGTTTTAAAATGATGAAGGCAAATTAGGTTAGCCCCTTTAGCTTAAAAAGACTTCCCTTTATATTGATTTCCTTAGTGAGCCAAGTTGAGCCATTGACCGTTTCTTGTTTGATTAACACAATTCTCAACTTAACATGTTCTTATTATCATCATACCTATGCATTAAGGAATGGAGTTGTATGATTAGACAATAGGGTAGTTTATTTTAAGTGTGGGGTAAGTAAGTAAAATATATATATATATGGAATCCCTAATTGAGGGTTGAAATGCATACTTTGCATATTGTATTTGATTAAGAGTTAGTATTCTTTTCCTCTACATTTTAAGCTAGATGTTCCATTAAGTTTATACTTTGTATATATATATATATATATATAAATTAATATAAAAAAAAAGGTGAAAATAAAACAAAAAGAGATATATATATATATATATATACAAAGTTCATAAATTTTCTAGCCTTAGGGGAATTTTGACTAGTGTACTTTTCTTTTAGTGTGCAAGTATGTAAGATTGTTAAGGGTTGGTGAGTATGCTAGTTGAAGGAGTTATGAAATTCTTAGCAAGAGTAGTGTCTAATTTAGATACTCCATTTCTTGATGCTCCAGCTTAAATATCTTTTCTCACACCTTACCTTAGCCCCATTACATCCAAATAAAAGACCTTTGGATTATTTCTTGAGAAAATCAGTGAGGGAGATTGGATAATTAAGCAAGTTTATGGCAGAATGCACTCATGAGTGGTATGAGTGATTAACCTTTGAAATCGAATGAAACACTTAGTTGAGAGATAAGATTTGTATGTCTGGATCAATGAATGAGTTAAGAAAATCTTGATTGAAGGAAATTGCAATTATTTATGTCTGATGTCTTAAAGTATTTCATCTATGTTCTGGAATTATAGTTAAGGTTGTTTGAATTTTTAATTTATGCCATGTGAATTTGCTTGAGGACAAGCAAAGTTTTAAGTGTGGGGTAGTTGTTTTATTAGTTTTTGTTATAAGTTTTGTGTCTTGTTTATTAGGTTAATTATTGTTTTATTTAGGTATTTCGTTAGTTTTTATCGGTTTGTCTAGTGTTTTCTTTAATTGTGTAGTTTTAGTTTATTTTTAGTTTTATGTCGTTTTTGATTTAGTTTTTAGTTTGTGTTTATGTTTTGTCGGTTATTGTTTATTTACTTAGTGTTTTAAGTTTGTTTTGAGTTTTGTGTTAGGTTAAAACAGGCAAGGAAACGAATTGAAGATGAAATGGGCAGTAGCTGACACAGGCAAAGGACACGGCCAAGTCACTGGCCGTGTCCCATACCAAGTTAAAAGGAAGAACAATTCCCAGTAGCAGACACCAGCAAGGGACACGGCCAAGTCATGTGGCCGTGTCCCTCCAAAGAAGAGCAACACGGCCAAGTCACCTTGACCTGGCCGTGTCCCACTTATTACCAAAGGAAAGGAAGAGTAAAGCAGACAGAGGCAGACACTGGGAAGGGACACGGCCGTGTCATCTGGCCGTGTCCCTCAAATATGATGCAACACGGCCAAGTCAAGCTCTACCTGGCCGTGTCATTCAACAAAGAAGCAAAGAAGACCAAAAAGCAACAGAGGAGGACACATGCAAGGGACACGGCCGTGTCACCTGGCCGTGTCCCTCCATCAAGCCCTCACACGGCCATGTCCCTCATCACCTGGCCGTGTCCCTCATGAATCAACGCGCACCGAATTTTAAAGCCGACGCTTCGTATAAAAGCAAAAGAAAAGATAGGGTTTGGCGGCGGTTGACGATTTTGAGAGCAAGTTTAGCAGTCTGAGAGGGATCTTAGGGTTTAAACATTTGTTTTCTTAGATTTTGATTCTACTTTGGATTACACTAGTTTAGATTAGATTGTTCATGCCATTGTTTCATCCTTTTTGCAAGATTCGATCAAGAGATTCATCAAAAGCTTCAAGGAGTTGTAACTTGGTTTTATTCTTAAACTTTGTCTCTTTAGTTTCATTGAAATTGTATTTATGAACATTATCATGTCTAAATTGATTTCTTTGATTATTAATGAGATGAGTATGCTTGATAACATCATGAACTAATTTAATCTAGTCTAGGGTTTGTATGGATTTGCTATGAATTGTATGAATTGGTTATTCTCTTAACTATTGATTTCTTTAGCCTTTATTGAATGAAAAATTGTTACATATAATTGATTGGCCACCAATTGTGTGTTTTAGGTATTAGATGATGGATTGAGAGATGAAATCTAATGCTGGAACAATTCAATTAATGACTTAGGTGAATTAGAGATATAACCTATTAAAAAGATTGTTTCAATTATAACAAGATTAGTTGTAAGAGGTTTGAATGCGAGATTTTATTTCCTTGACTCAATTAATTAAGTTGCTTGAGATTTAATCTTAGAAATTAAATTAGTTAAGTGGAATAACCGTTCATACATATGAGTAGTAAAGAAGTGCAAACCCTAGACCATTCTATCAAGTGAATCAAAACACAGCTCAATTTACTTTTATTGTTTTAAACTTCAATTAAACATTTTCATTATTTTGCAATTTAAATTTCTTCAATTATTTGTTACTTTAAATTTGATAATCAATTACCCACTTTGGCTTCCTTGAGAGAATGACCTTGGGGCGATCACCTTTGCTACAGCTACCTCGTATACTTGCGAATGACGCTTTGTGGTAGAGTTAATTTGAGCGCAACAGCTTGCCTGTATATAAATATTTTTAAACACAAGGGCAAGAAGAAGACGTGCATAAAAATTAGCTAAACTTTTTGAAATCAAAAAAATATTAGCTCGGGTCCAGAACCCAAATTTTTCTTAGGTCCAGAACCTAGAATTTCTTCTAAGTCCAGAACTTAGCTCGAGTCCAGAACCCAAATTTTCCTTAGATCCAAAACCTAGAATCTTTCCTAAGTCCAGAACTTAGCTTAGGTCCAGAACCCAAATTATCCTTAGGTCCAAAACCTAGAATTTCTTCTAAGTCCAGAACTTAGCTCGGGTCCAGAACCCAAATTTTGATTAGGTTTAGAACCTAGAATCTTTTCTAAGTCCAGAACTTAGCTCGAGTCCAGAACCCAAATTACCCTTAGGTCCAGAACGAACCTAGAATCTTTTCTAAGTCCAGAACTTAGCTCGGGTCCAGAACCCAAATTTTCCTTAGGCCCAGAACCTAAAATTACCCTTAGGTCCAGAACCTAAAATTATCCTTGGGTTTAGAACCCAAAATCTCAACCATATTAAAAATTAAGTCTTATTACTTTTCACTCCCTTTTACTAAAGTCTCAGAACATTCAAGCAGGTGGCAAACTGTAGACTCTTAATTTTTGACCTAGTCCGGTCCAATATATTTTAATTAGTCCAAAATAATTTGTGTGTTGTCGAATATATTTTAATTAGCCCAAAATAATCCTTGTGTTATCTTAATTAAATAATATTTTCTTTAATATTTAGTTTTTATAATTAATAAAAAATAAATAAATAATAATAAACAAATAAATAAAAATAAAAATCGGCGACGAAAAATTCCATGGTAGAAAAGCAGTCGGACGAAATGGCCAAGGCCATTTTGCTCGCAAGAATGTCCTGCGAGTGAAATGGCCCGCAAGAAATTTCGCTCGCCCAGTTCGCAAGTTCCCATGGTAGCTTTTTGTGCCAGCGAAATTTTTCCGCAATAGTTTTTTTCTCCAGCAAAATTTTTTCAACGCAATTTTTTCCGAAACCAAATTCAATTTGGTTTCGGTTTCCTTTTCTTAATTAATGTTAGATTCCATAAACAATTAAGATTAATCACCAAAATCATCTATAAATAGGACTAAAAATAACATAGGAAGGAGGAGGAAAAGAGGAGGAAAATCGAGTGAACTGAGAAAACTTTGAATCGATTGCATTAGGAAAAACCTTTGGCAGTGAAATCAATCGGACTTTTTGAGAGAAGAATAAGCAACTAAATAATCAATCCATCAATGGCATCCATCTTACCTTTTTCCTTGTTCATCCAAGATGTAATTTTTGGTGGAACCAACAAACAAAGTATGAATATCAAATTTTTTTTCTTTATAGTAGCTTGAATCATTAAACTCTTTCTTTTGATTCTCAAAACCTTAGAACACGAATTTACTTTTTCTAAACCTTAGAACCTTAAATCGTCTCCTCTATTTTCAAAAACCCTAAATTATTTTTTCTGTTTCTTCAAAATATCAAAACCCTAATCTACTTTCCAACTTTCCAAAACATTAAATCGTTTCATTAATTCCCCAAAACCCTAATTTGTTTTCCAATGTTTCAAAACCTTAAAACCCTAAATTTGACTTATAACTTCTAAAAATAACATAAAGCTTTATAAAACTATAAATTATTTTTTCAAATTCTAAAATTAAATACATTCTCCGAAACACTAAAAACCCTAATTCAACTTCAAAACCAAGACAGTAACCCAAAACTAGCTAACCTTAAACCCTAGTTTTCTTAAACCCTAATTCCTTTAAAACCTTAAACCCTAATTTTTCTATATCCTAATCTTTAAAACCTTAAAACCTTATAAATCTAAATATTAAAATTCAATATAGTAAATCCAAAATAATAATCCAGTAACCGTAAATCATAAACCTAATGTTTTAATATCCAAACCCTAATTTCATGATTTTTCCCCTCAAACCCTAATTTGGTTAATCAAAGAACCTTATCAATCTCTTAAATTATAAAACCTTCATCCATTTTAATTCCCTTAAAAAATACATTCGCTTAAACCAATAAATTCCAAAACCCTAACATTAAATAAAGAATCTTAAATAGAAACAGTAAACGTCAATTTGTATCTTTACTTGTTTTATGTGATTATATAGTTTATTATATGCATTGATTTATTTAAGTTCAATGCTTGATTTATTTAGTTTATCATGGATGGATGTTTACATTCTATTAATGTTTAATATCTTTGATGAATGATTTATTTATGATGAATGGTTATTTACTTTTATCGATTTATTTAGATTTCCAAATGTTGTGAGAGGAGTAAGCTTGAAATCATCATTTAAAACCACAAATCAAAAGTATTTTAAAGTGCCCAAAACCCTAGTTTCATGATTTCACCATTCAGACCTTAATTTGGTTAATCAAAGTGTCTTACCAACCTTTTAAAATATAAAATCCTTAATCTATTTTAATTCTTTAAAAAGTCACAGTAGCTTAAACCCATAAAAATCCAAAACCCTAAATACATGAAATAAAGGATCCTAAATGGAAACAGTAGCTATAATTTGGATTTTTATTTGCCTTATTCAATTCCATATTTAATTATGCTTTGATTTATTTTATATGCTTTAATTTATTTAAGTTCAATACTTGATTTATTTAATTTATCATGGATGGATGTTTACTTTCCATTGATATTTAATATATTTGATGAATGATTTATTTATGATGAATGATTATTTATTTTTATCAATTTATTTAGATTTTTAAATGTTGTAAGAGGTATGTTTCCACTTGGTGGGTACCTCATTAGTTAAATATCATGTAATTTAAATTGCTTTTCTATTTTAGAACCAATTTAAAGGGCATGTTTCTACCTTTCAGTGGGTGTCCTATTTAGACATGTGATGTAAGGACATGTTTCCATCTTCAGATAGGTGTCCATTTATTTGTTTTGCTTGGACCTTGCTCTAATTTTAATATATTGATGCTTTCTTATTGTGTGTAATATGGATAATATTGTTATATTTAAGAATCTTATAATATTAAGACCTGTAAAGTAGGCCGATTTCAATGAACCGGGCGTTGTGGGGGTGCTGGGCCATTTTTCACCTTCCCTACACGTACCCAACTTTTCGAACCCATTAAGGGGTTGGAAATTTCTTAGGAATCGAGTCATCCACCCCTTTCTTTTTCCCGACCCGTCCGGGTGGCGACTCCATTTTCTCCGGACTTAGGTCCGTGTTCTCTAAGGCCCCGAGCCTAAACAGTGCCAAAATCGCAAGAACAATTCCACTGGGAGTGGGGGGCGAAAATTCCCGCTCACAAGTACAAATGAGCACCCACGGCATTCGACTATAACTTGGTCCCACACTTAGGCATCTGCCACGGGACAATTGTTGTCATACCTTGTGTAACAATGTTGTCGTGCGGCACACAGCCCAGCGCCTATTGTGCTGTTGTAACGGGCCCGTTCCTATACATTAAACTTTCGAAGGCCCATTCTCTCTCATCCGACGTTTATTTTGGGTGATTCAAGTTGCATTGTAACCATAACGGACTGAATTATAATAGCATGAAAATTTTGGGTTTATAGTATGCCCTAGAGACAATCACTCTAGGTTGCAATATGCACATTATCATTCATTTATATATTAATGAATTAAGGCATCCTTTATTATTCAATACTCATGTGATGCATGTAGTTGATTATATATCTTAACATATTTAATAAAATTCTTAGTATAAATAGTGTAAGGGAAATCATGATGAGATCATGATATGAGATTCTTATTACATGCCAATGTGTTTATACTAAAAGTATCCCTAGTCATAGTATTAACAAGATGGGATAGTTTATTGCGGATAGACTAACACATGTTATACTTCTTGATTTGATCAAGTATTTGTTCTCATAAGTTGTAAGCATGGTGATGTTTGGAGTTAAAATGTCGATGCTAATTGGCAGAACAAGTTCATTGGATGACCTAACTATGAGATACTCATATGGATAACTATTTAATGTCAGTGATCTTATCTCATCATAGTAGTTGTGCAAATATTCTTAGACTTGAGGTCTCTAAGGTATCATAGATATCAAGTGTTATACTTTAATCTCTTTCCTTGTTGTCTCATAAGAGATCACTCATAGGATGGACATTGGATATTGCAAGAGTTATTCGAAGACAGCTGAGAGATCAACAAAGGATACATCACTCCTGATAGAAGGAGAATGCATCTCACGGTCTCTTGTAGAAAGGCATTACTCTGAGAATCCTTAGCCAAGGTAGATGGATCTTTGAGAGAGTCTCAAATATGCCTTTTATAGAGTATTGGACTTCAGGAATAAGAACTAATAAATTCAGGTCAAGTGTGATATAGTCAGTCTAGCAAGAGTTGACACAAAGTCCATACTCTGAACCGAATAAGATATAGTAAGATGTAAGGAGTTTATTATTCTATAATTATCTATGGAAATAACCAGTTGGGGTAGCTCAACTGGCCACTTGATGTTACTCTCAATAGGAGAGGTCAGGGGTTCGAACCTTAAAAATGATTTCCAAGGTTCGAGCTTTTTAATTAAAAAAAATTATCTATGGAAATGTTGAAGTTAAACCACTTTGACCTTTCAATAGTTGGGTGGCCATTATTTGGGAGCCTAATGGGTCACACACTAAAAAAGTTTAGAATTAATTAAATTGGTTTTAATATATTATAAGATAATATATTTAATGGATTAGGTCCATTAAGGAAGAAGAAAAATGGGTTTATTAGCTATTATGCCAATCTGAGCCCATTTGGGTATAAATAAACTATTAAGTTTAAAGTCCTAGTTAAATGAAACCCTAGCAAGTCCATAAAGGATATAAATACCATCTTAAAAGATGAGAGCCTATCTTTGCCTCCTAGCCAAAAAGAAGATAAAAAAGAGTTTCTTCTCCTTCTTAGGTTTTCTTCTTCTTCTATTAGAGTGTCCCTTCCTTGCTTCTTTGCTAGCACAAAGTTTCACTCTAAGCTACTCCTATTAGATAGGAGATTAATTCTTCCCTTTTTGTGGATACTATTAAAGACAATCCTACAATTGGATTGTTGTGATTTGCGACAACCCAACAAGAAGAGAAGGTGAAAATTTTGTGAAGAACTCTAGGTATAATCTCTAAACCTTGTATGTTCTTCCTTATTTTGGTTTTAATCAATATGGGATGATCTAGGGTTTGGGAATTTTTGATTTTTTTGCTACATATTGGATGTCATTTTTGTTTGTTCTTGCTATGAATTCCCAATAGGTTAGTTATTCATAGAAAAAATGTTGGTATAGACCTGATGTTGAATGCAACAAATGTAAAAGACTTGGTCATACTGTAAAAGTTTGCAAATATATAAACAAGACACCAAACCATCACGCTCATATTACTAAAGATCAACAACATTAAACTTAGGAGGAGAGTTTATTTTGTTGCTACATGTTATGCAATAGATGGAAGTACGGATGAGTGGCTAATAGATAATGGATGCACTCACCACATGTCTTCAAATCTGGAGTTTTTCAAAGAGATTGACCAAGTCTATCAATCATCCAATACAATTAGGAATGGTAAAAGCATTCAAGTTAAAGGAAGAGAAGTTGTAACCGTTGAAACTCAGTCAAGTACAAAACTCATTCCTAATGTTCTCTATGTTCCTGAAATTAGCCAAAATCTACTAAGTGTTGGTCAAATGCTTGAAAAAAATTATTCTCTACATTTTCAAAAAAAATCATGCATTATAATTGATTCAGATGGTAGTGAACTTATAAAAGTAAAAATGAAAGATCAAAGCTTTCCTGTGAGCTTGAAAACTACAAGTTCACATGCTTATAATGCTACATCAACTGATTCTGAACTTTGGCATAAAAGATTTGGTCATTTCAGATATTCTTCACTTAAAACCATGCATGAGAAGGCTATTGCAGAAAATATGCCTCCTATTTGAGCAACTGATAGTGATGTGGTGTGTGTCTAATTGGGAAGTTAGTCAGGAAATCATTCCATCAAATCAAGCTTGGAGAGCCATCAAAAAAATTGCAGCTCATTCATTCGGCAAGAGATACTTCCTGCTTTTTAGTGATGATTACTCAAGAGTAACTTATGTTTACTTTCTTAAATATAAATTTGAAGTGGTTGGTTGGTTCAAGAAGTTTAAGGCCTTGGTAAGAAATCAAAGTGGATGCAAAATCAAAACCATTAGATCCGATAATGGAAGTGAATACATTTCACAAGAATTTGATAAGTTTTGTTTAAGGCTAGTATTGATCACCAGCTTACTATCCCTTACTCCACAGCAAAATGGAGTATATGAAAGAAAAAATTGAACCATTATAGAGATGGCAAGATGTTTGATGTTTGATAGGAATGTGCCTCAGAAATTTTGGGCACAAGTTGTGAATATAACTGCATATTTACTCAACAATTTGCTAACAAAAGCTCTTTCAAACAAAACTCCAGATGAAGCTTGGCATAGAATGAAACATGTTGTTGATCACCTAAAGGTATTTAGATCTCCCTGCATGTTCATATTCTTGATGCTAAAATATCAAAGCTTGATCAAAAGGCATTTGCTGATGTGTTTCTTGGTTATAGTAGCAGTAGTAAGGCCTATAGTATTCTTGATATTAAAACTCTAAAAGTAATTATTGATAGAGATGTTAAATTTGATGAAGCATCATAATGGAATTGGGAGAAAGGAATTTTAGAACCTAAAAACCCAAACAACACGTACCTTAAGCAAGATGCAACCATAACAAGGCAATAAAATGAAGAAATTCTAATTTAGACTCTGAATTTGCAGTCAAAGGAGAAAGGCCTTTATCTGATATTTTTGAACTATGTAATATTGTTGTGAACTCTTAGTTTGCAGAAGTTGTAAGTGTTCAAGATTTATTTGAAGAAATGAGTGTTAGTGTCACCACCAAATATGTCAAGGAGTGATGACAGCAATAACACATTTGTAATGATATTTGCACAATTTTTTATCATATTCACTGATACATTAAGCAAGCTTTGAATCCATAAAGGAATTGTGGAGCATGTAGTTAAAAAAAATGGATATGAATTAGTTAGGATTCATATCCAATTATCATTGATTTTGTACTTATGTGCTGTAACTTTTTGTCTATAAAAATACAATGAAATATGGCAAAATATGTGGAACTTTTACACAAAATTACACTCATGTTTTTGTGTGTTTTCATTTCCCTCAATCGGCCAAACCCGTACAAGTGCATTAGAGATTTTTAGTCCGGGACTAAGACAGTCTTTTGCGCGGCTAAGATCACTTACCTAAAGTTGATAGCTTGGGAAGAACACCAAAGGTAAAAAAATTTTGCAGCTTTGTCAAGTAAGAAAAAAGCAATCTGATTAAATCATTATGTGCACTATGCACACCAAGTGGAAGAAAACAGCACAAGACAGCAAAATTTTCTAATCCATATAAAATTTATTTCAGGCAAAAATAATGGATCTCTTTATCAGAAAACAATTAAAGAATTTCCATTGATGTCATTTAACGGTATAGTTGACGTTAGTTATTTTTTTTAAAAAAAATTCTTGATATTTTATTTTGTGTTTTTATTTAAAAATCAATTCAAATAGTCTCTGTAGATATATGTAATCTACTATGAAACTAATTGTTGATATATTAGGTAAATTTACGCATAATAGATAAGAGAGAGAGAGAGAGAAGGGGAAGGAGAATATCCTCAAACAAGTTTCTGTTGGGAGCAACGTTAAAAAGACTTCTATTTATGGATCATGGTTTCCTAACATATATATGAAAACCTTATCCTACTTGATTTGTTTTTTTATTATTTCTTTAAAGATCAAAATTTCAAAGTCAAATTTTCAAGCTTCACTAACGAGTTAAAGTTGGTGGTTGTTCTTTCTTTATTTCTACCAGAAAAAAAGGTTCATTAGATTTAGTAGGCAAAATTCAGACAAATAATTAAGAGTTAAGAAAAAGCAGAGTTTTGTGAGGAGCACAACAGAGTTTTGAAGATGGCAGGAGGGTCTCTCGGACCGACCGGTGTGTCCAAAGAAAGAGCAGAACAATATCAAGGCAGAGTCACCTTATCTGTGATCATTGCCTGTTTGATTGCTGCTATTGGAGGGTCTATTTTTGGATATGATATTGGAATTTCAGGTACTTCTTTTTATTGTTTTTTATTTCCTTTTTTTGTAGATTTAATACAAAAAATAATAAAATAAAAGGCTATAGATTAATTTTCTCCATTGTTGTATTTCGATGATAACTATGTTTGAGGGAATATACCGAGAATAAAGAGACTCTTGTTATTTGTTGAATTAATAGAAGTTTGGTGAAAGTTACGTGTCTTTGGCATAGAATTAGAATCACATGGGACGGGATATCCTTTTTTTTATGGTGTTTTCTTATTCATTACTGCAAATCTGATGATCAGATTCAAATAAATAACTGAGATCTGCAGTAAACGTAGAAATATAAATTTTATGATAATCTAATAATTGATATAGAGAATCATTATTAATCTAATAATTGATATAGAGAATCAGTATTTTTTTGTACACTTTTTGGTTAATTAATGTCTCTGGATATTCGAACTCACAACCTTGCAAACTGGAGATAGAATTTTTTTTTCTGTTATGGTTAAACTCAGTTGTATGTACTTAAGAAAAGAAAAAGAAAACAATTTGGACTTATTACAAGTGTATAATTGCAAATTGAGCTTTGAAAATAGATGTTAATGTGCTGCTTCAATTATAAATTAACAGGAGGAGTAACATCTATGGATGAATTTCTGAGGAAATTTTTCCACAGGGTGTACTTGAAGAAACAACATGCACATGAAAATAATTACTGCAAGTATGATGATCAAGGACTAGCAGCTTTTACCTCTTCTCTCTACCTTGCTGGTTTGGCTGCCTCTCTGGTAGCAGGACCCGTTACTAGAATTTATGGACGCCGCACAAGTATAATCTGTGGAGGTATCAGCTTTCTCATTGGAGCAGTCTTAAATGCCTCTGCTATAAACTTGGCTATGCTTCTCTTGGGAAGAATCATGCTTGGCATTGGCATTGGATTTGGAAATCAGGTACCCTACCCTACCAGAAATTTCAGCTTTAGAAATGAAATAATTAAGAATGTAATGATTCATCAATTACTTTTGACAAAGTAATACTGGAGTATCTCCAAATTGCGAGTTTTCGAATTTTTACAAGCTCAGTTAGAGAATCTAATTTATTGCATTTTTTGAAGGCTGTTCCACTATATTTGTCAGAGATGGCACCAACGCATCTTAGAGGAGGACTGAACATTATGTTTCAGTTGGCTACAACAACTGGGATTTTTACAGCAAATATGGTGAATTATGGAACACAGAAGCTTAAACCATGGGGATGGAGACTTTCTCTAGGACTAGCTGCAATTCCAGCTCTACTAATGACGGTAGGAGGGATACTTTTGCCTGAGACACCGAATAGTTTAATCGAACAAGGATTGCATGAGAAAGGGAGAAAAGTACTAGATAATATTAGAGGAACAAAAAATGTTGAAGCAGAATTTCAGGATATGCTAGATGCTAGTGAATTGGCTAATTCGATCAAACATCCTTTTAGAAACATTCTGGAAAGAAGGAACAGGCCACAATTAGTAATGGCAATCTTTATGCCAGCATTTCAGATTTTGACAGGCATAAATTCAATTCTTTTCTATGCTCCAGTTCTATTTCAAAGTATGGGATTTGGAGGAAATGCATCACTTTATTCTTCAGCTGTGACTGGAGCAGTTCTTTGTTCATCTACATTTATTTCTATAGCAACAGTTGATAGATTAGGCAGAAGATTTTTACTTATTAGTGGCGGAGTTGTAATGATTACATGCCAGGTATAACATTCATTACTAGAAACATCTTAATTAAATTCAACATCGTATAATCATTTCACTAATTTTCAATTTGTAATAGGTAATAGTGGCTATAATCCTGGGGGTGAAGTTTGGTGACAATCAGCAATTATCAAAAGACTTCTCAGTGTTAGTTGTAGTGGTGATATGCCTATTTGTTGTAGCTTTTGGATGGTCATGGGGTCCTCTTGGTTGGACAGTACCAAGTGAGATATTTCCACTTGAAACGAGATCAGCGGGACAGAGTATTACAGTAGCAGTAAACATTTTGTTCACTTTCGTCATAGCACAGTCTTTTCTTTCCTTGCTTTGTGCATTCAAATTTGGAATTTTCCTCTTCTTTGCTGGGTGGATTACTGTCATGACTGTCTTTGTTTACATCTTTCTGCCTGAAACCAAGGGAGTTCCCATTGAAGAAATGATATTCCTTTGGAGAAAGCACTGGCTCTGGAAGAAGATAGTGCCTGAGGTTGAGGATTTACAAGTTGATGACAATAGGCAAAGTAATTCTGCGTAAAATGGGACGATTTCAGGTAGAATTTAAAAATTCTACACAGCTACTTTCATCTTATAAATCAGTTAAATGTAGCCTGAGAGCTAATGCGTTAAGTAAATAATTTCCTGTATGACTATGTATCAAAAGGGCTATGTCTCGAAAGGGCTAGAACTATATTGTATAATTTTATCAACAGATACACCCATAAATTTGGGATCTTGTTAAAAGTTGTACTCTTACTTTATTAGATTCTTTCTTTATGCGTTTTTAAGTCACTACCAGGTTTATTAAAAAAAAACAGAAATTGACTAATCAAAATGGACGGACAACCAGCCCACGTTCTCCATTTCTCATACATGTAGATACTCAGGAAGCGGATTACAATATACATTATTTGATAGAATTCGAGTTCAGTCAATTAATACAGCTATATTAAAGGATCAATATATATATACACATTGCCGAAAAATATGCTGGCATTACCCTGTACATACACAGATGGATCCTGCGAAAACTTTGCTCCCATTCCCAAGAAGATTATGTTGAAGGCGAATAGGGAGACTACTAGAATTCTAACCCTATGTCTATGGATCAAGAGACAATGTTAAAGTAGACATGTAGGATCAAAATCTATTGATGAAAACCATCATCAATAGGTAGGATCAAAATCAATTGATGAAAACCATCATCAATTCAAGATCATTCATGTTCAATCATCAAGAATAATTAAATAAAACTGAAAGCGGAAGCGTACCTGAATCCATATGGAAGATCTGAATCCTTAGCCTTATGGTTTTGATCTTCCAAATTGATGTGTTTGAGAGGTTTTAGTTTTAGAGAAAATTCTAAGCTCTTAAAACTTCTTAGCTTCTTTCTTAAAGCTTATCTTATATATGATGGGATATATATAAGAAGAAACTCAAACACATAATTTGGGGACCATAACCCTAATGTCTTTATTTCCAATTTAGCCCATCATAAAATTAGAAATTACATTAGAGTATCTACACATATAGACCCATACTTTATAACTTAAAAATATGCCCATAATTAACCTAAACCAAATTAGATCACTTTAATTTTGGGCCAAGCCTTTTTTATAATAGTATATATATATGACATAAAATTATTTTAACCTAATGTTATATTTAATGTATAAATATTAGTCAATATAAATAATCCAACAATCTCCCACTTGGACTATATTTATACATAAATATAACTTTACAACTTTATAATCTTATGCCATAATATAACCTTATGAGCTCAAAACTTATCTATCATAACCAAATGGCTTTTCTGAACAATCTCGTCCATTAGCTATATCAATATAGAACCAAGGCATTATTTATTATAGTTACATCATAATAAAATTATCATTGATCACATATACCAATATAACCAAATGACATAGATCAAGTATGGATGTGTAGCATGGAAATTACATGCAATGTGATCTAAACATGTCTATTTTCAATTGATCCTCCTAAAACCATGATGAAACCACATCATGCCAAATTCAAAGTGGGAATAAATTAAAAAACTTGATTTCTGCAGAAAATCAAGCATAACATAACCAAAGTTTGTCTATTACAAGAAAGCATAATACAAAACTCCCACTAAAACTGAATTTCTTCAAATGACATAACACCCATATGAGCAGTGTGCTCATGAAAGACCTTGGGTGGTAGTCCCTTAGTAAGCGGATCCGCAATCATGGAGTTTGTACCAATATGCTCTATAGACAACTGTCCACTTTGAACTCTTTCTTTAACAACTAGGAACTTGATGTCAATGTGCTTTGACTTCGTCGAGCTCCTATTGTTATTGGAATATAAAACTGCTGATTTATTGTCACAAAATAACTTAAGTGGTCTTTCAATATTATGCACAATTCACAGCCCAGTGACAAAATTTCGCAGCCATATTCCATGATTAGATGCTTCATAGCATGCTATAAATTCAGCTGCCATGGTGGAAGGAGCTACAAGTGACTGTTTAGCACTTTTCCAGGAAATAGCTCCACCAGCAAGTAGATAAATATAACCCAATGTAGACTTCTTGCTATCTTGGCATCCAGCAAAGTCGGAATCTGAATATCCAAGAATCTCTAATTTATCTGACTTTCTATATGTGAGCATATGATGTTTTATTCTCTGTAAGTACCACATAACTCTTTTGGCTGCCTTCCAGTGATCTATTCCTAGATTACTCAAATATCTGCCTAACATTCCACAAATGTACGCAATATCCGGACGCGTACAAACTTGTGCATACATCATACTCCCTACTGCTGAAGCATAAGGAATCTTCTGCATTTCCTTTTCCTCAAAGATATTTTTAGGACACTGGTTAAGACTAAACTTATCTCCTTTAGCCACAGGGGTATCTCTTGGTTTACAGTCTTGCATGCCAAATCTCTTTAAAACCTTTTCAATATAGGCCTTTTGTGATAATCCAAGTACACCTTGATAGCGATCTCGATGTATTTGGATCCTAATACAAAAGATGCATTACCAAGATCTTTCATCTCAAAGTTCTTGGCTAGAAATCTCTTGGTTTCATGCAATAAACCTATAGCATTACTGGCAAGCAATATGTCATCAACATATAAAACCAGAAAAATATACTTACTCCCACTGAACTTATGGTATATACAATCATCAACCAAATTTACCTCAAAACCAAATGAGATGACAACGTGATGAAACTTGTAATACCATTGTCGAGACGCTTGTTTAAGTCCATAGATGGATTTCTTTAATTTGCAAACCATAGACTTTGCATCACCCGATACAAAATTTTCTGGTTGCACCATATAAATTGTTTCATCAATATTGCCATTGAGAAACGCAGTCTTAACATCCATCTGATGTAACTCAAGATCAAAATATGCCACTAAAGCCATTATAATTCTAAAAGAGTCTTTCGAGGAAACTGGAGAGAAAGTCTCTTTATAATCAATGCCTTCTTTCTGTGTAAAGCTCTTAGCAACAAGACGTGCTTTGTACCTCTCCACATTACCTTTCGAATCCCTCTTGGTTTTAAAAATCCATTTACAACCAATGGGTTTCGAACCTTCAGGCAATGGGACAAGATCCCATGCGTCATTATCGCTCATGGACTTTATCTCTTCATTCATGGCATTAATCCACTTTTGAGAGTTAGGACTTTCCATGGCTTGATGAAAGTTGATTGGATCATCTTCCATCACTCCAATGTCAACCTCATGTTCTTGGAGAAATACAATATAATCATCTGGTATTGCACTTCTTCTCTCTCTAGTGGATCTTCTTAATGGAAATGTTTCTTGAGGTTGTAGAGTTTGTTCTTCTGGAACAATTTCTTGAACTTGAGTGGGAGATTCAATGACATTGTCTGGAATTGCATCTTGAACAATATCAGGTATGGAGTATTGTTCTTGATTATTGTCAAGAGCAATTAAAGGAATATTTACATATTCCTCTTCAAAGTCAAAGTCTTTAACTCTTTCTCCCCTTGCAAACTCAACATCCTCAAAAAATTGGGCATTTCCCGTCTCAAATATAGCCTTAGATGTGGGATCATAAAATTTGTAACCCCTGGATCTTTCAGAATATCCAATAAAGTAACAACTGACAGTTCTTGAGTCCAGTTTCTTTTCATTTGGCCTGTAAGGCCTTGCCTCAGCTGGACATCCCCATATATGCAAATGCTTAAGACTAGGCTTTTTACCTGTCCAAAGCTCATATGGAGTTTTTACAGTTGCCATAGTTGGAACTCTATTGAGTATATAAGCTGCAGTCTTTAATGCCTCTCCCCAGAGTGATTCTGGTAAGGTAGAATGACTAATCATACTCCTTACCATATCCTTAAGTGTTCTGTTTCGTCTTTCAGCTACACCATTCATAGTGGGTGAACCAGGCATGGTGTACTGTGGGACGATACCACATTCCTCTAGGAATTTCGCAAATGGGCCTGGACATTTTTCACCTGAACCGTCATATCTACCATAGTATTCACCACCACGGTCAGATCTAACGCTTTTAATCCTTTTGTTGAGTTGGTTCTCAACTTCAGCCTTATAACTTTTGAACATGTCCAGGGATTGCGATTTCTCATGTAAGAGATAAAGGTAGCCATATCGTGTAAAATCGTCTATGAACGAAATAAAGTATTGTTGTCCATTCCAAGAAGCCTTAGGGAATGGACCACAAATATCTGTGTGTATTAGTTCCAAGACGTCTGATTTTCTGTTGGCACCAAATCTCCTCACATTTGTTTGTTTTCCCTTGATACAGTTTATACACACATCAAAATCTGTAAAATCAAGAGGATCGAGAATACTGTCTGACACAAGTCTCTCAATTCTCTTTTTAGAGATGTGACCTAGTCTCTTGTGCCATAACGAAGCTAAATTCTCATTTGTTAATTTGCGTTTTATGCCTATTATACTAATAGACAAGGATTCATGAAATGAAGCAACTGTATCAATCATATATAGATTATCATAACCAGACAAAGAACCAGAACCAAATAAATTTGAACTTTGAAAAAGACTAAATTTTCCATCTCCAAATGAACAAGAAAAATCAAATTTGTCCAATACAGAAACAGAAATCAAATTCCGTTTAAAAGACGGTACAACAAAAGTCTCTTTCAAATCCAAATAAAATCCAGTTCTTAATAATAATCTAAATGTTTCAATTGCTTCAACTTCAATCTCCTGTCCGTTGCCAACGTAGATGTATCTTTTAACATCATTAGGCTTTTGGTAACTCAGGCAACCCTGCATAGACACACTAATGTGAGTTGTTGCACCAGAATCTATCCACCATGTGTGTCTAGGCACTGAAGTCAAATCAACCTCTGAACAAACAAAATTAAGAAGCTTACCCTTTTTCACACGCCATGCATGATAATTGGTACAATGCTTCTTCACATGACCTAGAGCACCACAGAAGAAACAAGTAATCTGATTTTGTTCCTTATTTTATTTCTTTTGTGGCGCTTCTGCAGCTTCCTTATTTTTCTTTCTTTTATTGTCTTTCCTTTTGTCCTTAGAAGTGGAAGCTAAATGAACACTTGGTATCTTTTCTTGCTTCATTCTATCCTCTTCCTGAACACAGTGTGAGATGAGCTCATTAAGTGACCAAGATTCCTTTTGGCAATTATAGCTCACCTTAAACTGGCTAAACTGTGCTGGAAGAGATATCAAAAACAAATGCACTAACAAGTCCTCAGACAAGGTCAAGTTAAGTGCTTTTAACTTTGAAGCAAGATGTGACATTTCCATAATGTACTCCCTTATGTTTCCTTTACCTGTATACCTCATAGAGATAAGTTTTGCTAAGATTGTACTAGTTTCAGCCTTTTCATTCTTAGCAAATCTTTTCTCTATATCCTCAAGGAAACCCTTAGCAGTATCCACTTGATCAGACATAGTGCCCCTAAAAGCTTCTGGAACAGCACGCTTAATGATCATAAGACTTATGCGATTAGACCTTTTCCACTTTTCCATCTCCCTCTTTTCCTCAGAGGTACTCTTATCAGTAAGATCAGTGGGTTTCAGAACTCTAATCGAATAGTCCAGATCCATGACTCCGAGAGTGATAAGTACGCTCTCTTGCCATGCCTTAAAATTTATGCCATTTAACATAGGAACAGAATTAATATTGGCAGAAATATTAGTTGCGGTAGCATTAACTGAATCCAAAACAAAACAAACAATCAATATACTAACATATTTCCAAAGTATAACTGAAGTTGAATAATAAATTTAAATAATGGTAAACCCCATCTCAAGATACTGAGCGCTCCATTAATATTTCATCTTTGGACAAAATATTAACTTGCAAGTGATACCTTGGCGTAGCAATTAAATATTGATGATAAATTAACATGCCAAACAATATATCCTCCTTTGGGCTGATTTATTGCTCACATGTAAAACCAAATAATCATCACATATTTATCACCACAAGAACATATGTGATTATGTTGAATATAAACTTTCCTTTGGGCCAATTTATATTCACATTAGTCACACACACTTAACTCTTTATATATTTAATATAAATTAATCTCCACTAAGTTCACTTTGGTGAGCCTTATTGTGTCAATCAATTTATCTCAATATATATATATAATCTTTCCATTATTTAAATCTAAAATTCCCAAAATCCAAAATTAATTGATAAAATATAAATGTATTTAATCAATGTCCAAACATGTCAAATACCACTTTTTCTAAATTTCAACATGTGGGGCTTGTTCATAAATGAAGAAGAAAAATTAATGGGACCCATATGAGAAAATATTTCAACACATATTAATTAATGGGACCCATATGTAGAAAAATTTCAACACATATTAATTAATAGGACCCATATGAAGAAAAATTTCAATACATATTAATTAATGGGACCCATATGAAGAAATATTTCTACATATCCACAAAACCATAAACATATACTGTATAGATCACAATTCAATTTAACCAAAATTTTATCATAAATCAACCAAGTTTTAATCCATATTCAAAACAACAATAAGATAACTTGAATTGAATCTCAATGATTAAACATGAATAAGCTCTGATACCAATTGTAGGATCAAAATCTATTGATGAAAACCATCATCAATAGGTAGGATCAAAATCAATTGATGAAAACCATCATCAATCCAAGATCATTCATGTTCAATCATCAAGAATAATTAAATAAAACTGAAAGCGGAAGCGTACCTGAATCCATATGGAAGATCTGAATCCTTAGCCTTATGGTTTTGATCTTCCAAATTGATGTGTTTGAGAGGTTTTAGTTTTAGAGAAAATTCTAAGCTCTTAAAACTTCTTAGCTTCTTTCTTAAAGCTTATCTTATATATGATGGGATATATATAAGAAGAAACTCAAACACATAATTTGGGGACCATAACCCTAATGTCTTTATTTCTAATTTAGCCCATCATAAAATTAGAAATTACATTAGAGTATCTACACATATAGACCCATACTTTATAACTTAAAAATATGCCCATAATTAACCTAAACCAAATTAGATCACTTTAATTTTGGGCCAAGCCTTTTTTATGATAGTATATATATGACATAAAATTATTTTAACCTAATGTTATATTTAATGTATAAATATTAGTCCATATAAATAATCCAACAAGACCGTCTCTATAGAGCCGTAACTTCTGTTACGCAAAGATTTACGTCTTTATTGCACACGTGCACCACGTTAATACAAGCTCCCATAGAAATAAAAAGTCCAGAGAGATCAGAGACAGAATATTACAAGACAGCTGATGAAAGAATGTACAACAGAATCCTAACCCTAATTACCTAAGCCTGTCAACGTTAGTCAGTTATTTGGATTTGCTCCCACTAAATGACTTTCCTCTTTAAAAAATAAAAAATAAAGGAAAGACCATGATCAAAATAAATGAAATAAACCCATTTTAAGAATTAAACCAGGTCCAGCCAGGGGCGGAGCTGGGGGGGTCGTGTGGGGGCGGACGACCCCCCTCGCCGGCGGCAATGCACACATATATAGGGAGAGCTCCGCCCCCCTCCGTCGTTGCCCCTGCTGCTGCCTTCCTCCGCCCCCCCTCCTAGTCCCAGTCCCACGCAGTATCAGCAGAGAGGTTGAAGACAACCTCTTTAAATTTTTTTTTTTACTTTATTAAGTGAAACGGCGCCGTTTCACTTAAGAGAGTAAAAAAAAAAATTAAAGCCAGCAGCAGCAGGCTGCTGCTGGCTTTTTCGAGAGCGAGAGAGGCACAGACAGAGAGAAAGAAGTGAGACGAGTTGCAGACGATCGGCGACGGCGAGCAGGCGAGAGAGACAGTGAATGGACGGAGACGGCGATAATTTTGCCCCCCCTCAGCAATTCTCTGGTTCCGCCACTGGGTCCAGCCTTAATAATCGCCGAAGATCACTTGTTGCTCCTCCGTTACTGTTCTTCCCCATAAAACCCGGGACCGAAAGCGAACTTGGTGGCGGCGATGCTCCATACGCTCCGACATACACAGGGGCGGAGGCAGGTGGGGTCGAGTGGGGGCTGACGACCCCCCCTGCCGGCCGCCGGACGTGAAAATTGCATGCACTGTACCTCAGCCTCCTCAGCCCTCAGCAGCTCAGCCCTCAGCCTCAGCCCCCCCCCCCCCCCTCAGCACTCAGCCCTCAGCCTCAGCCCCCCTCTCTCAGCCCTCAGTTCCCCCTTCTCAGCCCTCCTGGCTCCGCCACTGGGCATACATATTTAATTCCTCCAACTTAATCTGTTTCTGAACCGTCTCCGGATCAGGTCCTAACTGATCCGTTGATCCTAAAACCAGATCTGAATATCCTACCTTCACCTTCGGCTTTCCAATTTCCATCAATATTCGATTATCACTATTTGTTAGAGATTCCCCGCGCTTCAAGATCTTGACCTCGCCCATGACAAGGTTTCTGGATGGAAACTTGGCAACCATAGAGCGAGAGTGGTATCAACTCCGGGGATTGAAGTTTTACGGATTCGATTGGATCCCTACTGGCCGGTGCCTACGGCGGCGGTTGGAGTTACGCATACGGTACTTGACAAAAGGGGCATGATGGCGAAATTGGCCTTGAAGATAGTCTTGTGAGCCAAAAATCGCATTGGCCATTTTGATTTTATCTTCTGTGAACGTAGGAGATAGTTTTATGAATAGAAAATCAGATGTATATGGACAAAGCCATTGTTCGTATTTGTACATAATCAGATTACAAAATTTCTTTTTGATTTTGAATTCCTATGATTGGACGGTTTGACGTGGTCGTTTTAATTATATTACGAGTTTGCACCTCATATCTTCTTCTTTTCCAAGAGTGCCGCTAATTTTTGAAGCGAAGTGGTAGTTCTGTAATTAAATGTATCGGAAGAATAATGGGCATAATGGGGAAAATATAATATTATAATAATTAAATAAATTATTAAGGGCCATCACACGTGTCTCATTGTATATGGCAGTTAGTTGATATTTTACGGACACGTATTCATGTATTCAACTGACTTTCAGTTGGTCGGCGTAGATATGAAAATGTTGTTATTATTACAGTGTTGTTGATAAATTACTAAAAAATTAATTAGTAAAAATATATTTTAACTCAAATTATATTTTAATAAAAATATTATATTATTTCATTTAAAAGAAATAATAAATTATTAAAAAATAAATTAAAATAATATTAACTAATTTAATTATAATTTAATTTAATAAAAAAATTTAATTAATATATAAACTACATTTATATTATTTATTTTTACCATATCTTAAAGTAAGTATATTATTATTTTTTTATATGTGGACATTTAATTTTTTTAATAAAATATTTTTTTATTATTTTTTTTAAATAAAATAGTTTATCAACTAATTAGTAAAATTTATTAGGTTCAGCATTTTATTTTATTTAAATTATTTATAAATAAATAAAATATTATTAGTTAAAAAAATTATTTAGTTAATTTTTTTGATATTTTTATATAATTAAATATACTATTATTAGTAGAAAAACTATACAAAAACAAATCTTATATTTTAACGTAGATATAAATATAAGTCTAAAGTCAATTTTAGCTTAATTATGCACAAAAATTTAAAAAAAAAAAGCTTATATTTATGTTGTTATCTTAACGGTAAAATTGACATGGTTTAATAGGGTTTATAAAAATTAATATAAAATTAATTGGGCCTATAAAAATTAATTTAAAATTTAAATATAATAATAGTGGCCCACATTGAATGTTTTGTATTTATTTTTATTTTAAAACTAGACCTCGCTTCGTTTCAGAATATATATATATATATTATTCACTTCATCTTGCTAAAATTGTTGCCTCAGCTTATGCACATCTATTTAAAAAGTCATTAAATTATAAAATATTATATAAAATTATTTTGAATAAACTAAAATATTATTTATTAATTCATTAATATTATATTCTTACTTTATTAATTGAGTAATTAATGATAAAGTTATATTGAAAAAAACTAATTAATTTTTTTAATGTTATAATGTGATAATTCAAGATGGACAATTTGTTTTTGCAAAAGTAACGATTTCAGTGAGACAGGAAAAGTATAAGATAATCGTAGTCATTTAGTCATATAAGAATGATATTCAAAATATATTATAGTAGTTAAGAGTAAAATTGAAAAGTAAATAAAATATACAAAAAGTGGGTGTCAAAATTATATATAATTATAGTATTATATGAAGTGTAATTGAATGCCAATGTAAATTGATGGATTGATCGATAGGTTATATCGTCTATAGTTGATTTAATATTATTATACCTATTTCATCCTTATTGTTTATGCCTTTCTTTTTTGACATGTCATTCTTTATTAAAATATTTACTTTTCAGTAATAGTATATTAAGAAATTTATTATTATTATTATTATTTTATATTTATATATATAATATTAAAATAAATAATATTATTATAATATTATGCCACGTGACATAATACTAATATTTTTTAAAATATTAAATTAAATTATTATTTATTAGAATAAATAAATAATTAATTATTATAAATATTTATTTAGAGAGTTCAAATAAAATTAGAATATTTTATTTAATATGGATAATAATTAGTTATTATCTAATAATTTAATTTAAATTTTTAAATAATTAATAGAATATTATCTAATTTTTATCTAATAATTACATAATTATACTTTTTATTATTTATATTTGTGGATTTATTTTTAATATACCACTTTATTTTTTATGTTATTTTTGACAACTATATCCATTACATAAATATAGTTATTAAATATAAGTTATTTAGGTGTTTATACGTATTTCATGAATGCAAATATCAATTGCTAAAAAAATCATAGTTTTTGATTTTTTTTTATCATGATTTCCCTTATTCATAAATTTTTATAAAAAGATTGTTATTTTCATTATTTACATATATATATATATGACTAAAAATGCAATACAAATGAATCTTTAAATCGAGATTACCGTAGTTGCAAAAAAAGGTATGTTTTGTGATAAGTTTTATAATAAACAAAGTTTCTCGACTTCAGGCAAATAAATAAATAATAATTAAAATAAAACTGTAATAATAAAAAAAATAATTGGTTAATTGGTTAAACGAAACAATAAAATAATAAATTAAAAAATCAAATTTCAGTGCAACATCATGGCTAGATGTTGTAGTGTGACCTATATTTTAATAATAATAATGATAATAGTAATTAAACTGCAGCTCAAATACCAATAACTCAATTATTAATAGCTATGTCAGAAACATCAAGACTTCAGGTAATAAAATACAAATTTTATTAAGCATTCAAATAGTTAGAATTCAAAATCCACCCATGTTTTTTATGCTACCTTACTATTTTTATTTTAATTTTATAATAAAAAAATACCATTCCATTAACCTTAAAATGTTAAAATCACCCATATATATTCCTCTTCTTCACTTTTCTGCACTCTCATTTCTCTCTTGCCATTCCTCCATCACCTTTTCTGCCATATTTTTCTTTTTTTATTTTATTTTTCTCTCTTAGCAATGTATAAATTTATACTTATATATACTCACCCTAAAATCTCTAGCGTATGCATTCATTCATTTGCTCTATTATTCAAGCATTAAGGTAAAGGGGTACAACTTTTTATATTTTATGGATTTGTTAAATTTTTATATATATTTATCTCCAAATGTAAATTCTAAAAAAAAGAGTAACATTCCACAATGATCTTATTTTTGCAGTATATTTTTATGCAGCCCTTTTTAGAATTTTGGTTTTTTTACCTTTTCTATGTATGATTTTGAATTTTGGTTGCTTTATGAGTGTGTTATTATTTCTATTATCTACGGTTTCATTATTATAAATGAGATTATCACTTTCTGATAGTAGTAAAAATTATATGCTCATACTAATAATTGCAAGAAAAGAAAATAATGCTCAAAACTAAGAGAACAAATGAAGATTCATGAATTTTTCCTAATTTTATGAGATTTAATTTCTAATATTTATTGGAATTCTCTAACTTACTTCTTTCAATTTTCAAATTTTATTACATACACTTTTTGTATTTAATAATCCTCAAATTGTTTCACAATTTTCTCTATCAGAAAAGTCAGTTTTTTCCTTATTTTCTATGTTGTTGTTATATGAATTTTCTCTCTATCCCCCTTTCTATTTATTTCTTCCTCTATTTATAGTGGAATAAATTTTATTTTTTTATTTTTTTCTTGAGTGTACTTTTACAGATTTTGATTTCAATTATCATGGCTTATAGGTATGGGGAATGCGGGTATCACATGGAGGAAATGGGGCAACATGCTATCACAAGGGAGGGAATAGGGAGATATTTTTTTAGAATTGTATTTTCTCCACTTTTTGTTGTGTTTTTACCTTTTGTATTTGGCTTGTAATTATTAAGATTATTAACTTTGTTAATTAATTTTGTTTATTGATATTTTGCTTGAGTTATATTAATCTTTATTTCTTATTTATGCAAAAGTTGGTCACTGCAGTTGTTCCTCTTTTTGCATACTTTAATTAATTGAAGTTATGTAAAAGATTAATATCCAATTATTTTTTAGGGTTTGACCTCAATTGTACTTAAATCTTGATTTTGGGAATTTATTCTAAGGCAATAGAAACTAAGGCTCGACTTTAGAGGTATCTAAAGTTTGATTTTAGGATTTTTTTTGAAAAAATGGAACTTAAGGTTTGATCTTAAGAGTATCCAAAGCTTGACTCCATTTTAGAAGACAATGAGAAAACTAAGGTTTCACTTTGGGAATGTCTAACACGTGACACTAGAAACTTTTTAGGAAGATGAAAGAAATTTAAGGCTCGATCTTAGGAGTTCCAAATATTTGATACTGGAAAATTTTAGAGAAAGAAAAAAAAAAGAACCTAAGGCTTGACTCATGGAGCGTCTAAAGTTTGACTTCAGAAACTTTTTTATTTTTTGAGAAAAAAAAATCTAAGGCTTGACCCTAGGAGTTTCTAATACATGATACTAGGAACTCTTAAAGAAAAAAAAAAGAAAAAGTAAAGCTTGACCCTGGGAGTGCCTTATGCTCGACATTAGGACTTTTTGAAAAAGAAAAAGGAAACATAAAGCTTGACCTTAGGAATGCCTAATATCCAACATTAGAGACTTTTGAAAAAGAAAAAGATAATTTAAGGCTTGACCCTAGGAGTGTCTAATACTCGACATCAGAGATCTTATTTTTTTAAAAAAATAAAAAAGAAAACTTAAGGTTTGACCATAGAAGTGCTTAATGATCAACATTAGGGACTTTTGAAAAAAAAAAAGAGAAGAACCTAAGGTTTAACCTTAGGAATGCCTAATGCTTGATACTAGGAACTTCTTGAAGAATAAAAGAAATTTAGAGCTTGACTTTAAAATTATTCGAAAAGCAATTTTTATATGCAGACCCTTTTAATATTTTTAAGAAATTCTAAAATTTCTCGAGAATACTTCAAAACTTTTATGTCATGTTCACAAACCTATATCCAAATATTTAGAAAAGGTATTAATTTTCTTTTTAAATCATATTTCTGTGATTAAGAATTTTTTTGAAAGACAAATATAACATCAAAACTGCAACAATCCTTAAATCTATAACAAATTTGGTGCTTAACTTTGGTTACGAGATCTTCAAGATGTTTTCTTGGGTTTTGTTTAGACAAAAACTCTGGCTCTTAGAACAACCTCATCTATCAATGCATTTATAAGCATCAATTCTTTAACCCATCATTGCATGCCTCTTTCATTTCAAGTTCATATATATTTTTATATGCCCCACCGACATATTTGTTCGGCTCAATTTTACCATCTCTTAGCATTGAATTCCTTTTTCAAATATTTCAAGAATAATTTTCAATAAAATATATGCTTTAAAACATGGGTTAGGCAGAAATGTTGGTTTATCAAATTTTTTGGTAGTCGTTTTGTTAACTTTTTCTATAGTTACTTATTTTCGAAAGGTATAAATATGTATAAGAGAAAAGGAAATGGAAAATTTTTTAAGGAATGTCAATGAATCATACAAATCTAACGATCATAAGTCCGAATTGACTTTGAATAATCCCTAACTATGTTTCTCGCATTCTCTTTTCTTCTCCTTCTTACAACTTTAGGCATAATACATCTTCACAGCATCTGAATTCCCCGGATTCGGCAAGTTTTCTCCATTCATCTTAGTTAAAATGAGAGCCCCTTCAGAAAATGTTTTCTTCACGATGTATGGACCTTTATATTTAGGAGTCCATTTTTTTCAAGGGTCTTGATGCCTAAAAATAATCTTTTTGAGTGCCAAATCTCCTTTTTGAAATTCCATTGCCTTCATTTTCTTTGCATAGCCTTGATAAGTAATTTCTGATATAATTTACAGTGACATAAGGCTGTCAATTTTTTTTCTTCAATAAAGTTTAACTTATCATAAATACTCTACACCCATTCAACATCATCAAGTTTGACTTCCATAATAATCTTGAGAGAAGGAATCTCAATCTCAATGGGTAATACTGCATGCATGCTATATACTAGAAAAAATGGTGTTGCTCCCGTATATGTTCTGACCGTGGTCCTATAACTATGAAGGGCATAAGGAAGTATTTCATATTAATCTTTGTATGTTATTGTCATTTTTTGAATGATCTTCTTGATATTTTTATTGGCTGCTTCTGCTGCATCATTCATTTTCGAGTGATATGGGGAAGAATTATGGTGCTTAATTTTAAAATTTGCACAAAATTTTGTCATGTCTTTATTTCTAAAATTCTTTGCATTTTTAGTGATTATACACTCAGGGAGACCATATCAATAAATGATATTCGATTTAATAAATTTCAAGGCCACACTCTTTGTCACATTGGCATAAGAAGATGTCTCTACCCATTTGGTAAAATAATTAATTGCCACCAAAATGAATCAATGACCATTAGATGCTTTAGGTTCTATTCGGCTAATCATATCTAATCCCCATATCGAAAAAAGCCACAGGGAAACCATCATGTGCAAGGGTGCTAGACTGTTGATATCATCAATATATATTTGACATTTATTACATTTTCGAACATAACTAATGCAATCCAATTCCATTTTCAACCAGAAAGTAGCCCATTCTGAGAATCTTACTGGCCAACACATGTCCACTTAAATGAGTCACATAAAAGCCCTCATGCACTTCTTCTATCAATTTCTAAGCTTCTTTCTCATCCACACATCTAATCAGCATGGTATCATAATTTCTCTTGTATAGAACATCACCACTTAAAAAGAAATTCATAGCCAATTGTCGAATTATTCTTTTATCGGTGTTTGAGGCTTCTAGAGGGCATGTCCTATTTTTGAGGAACTGCTTAAAATCACAAAACCATGGCTTACCATCATGCTCCTCTTTAATATTTGTACAGTAAGCATTGACCCCTTTGATTTTGATCTAACAGGAGGCATCTTTCCATAAGTGTCTAGTCGAAACATTACAGCTAATATGGCTAATGCATTTGCAATTTAGTTTTTGATTCGGGAAACATGATAAAAACTTATGAATTCAAAGTTTTCAGTTGGATCAAGAATATATTCTTGATAAGGAACTAATTTTGGATCTTTAGTTTCCCATTATCCTTTCAACCGATTAATTATCAATGTTGAATCTCCATACACTTCTAACCTTTTGATTTTCATATTGATAGCAGCTTGTATTCCTAAAGCACAAGCTTCATATTCTATCATGTTATTAGTGCATTCAAAATACAATTTGGCTATTACAGGGAAATATTTTACTTCTGGGAGATTAGAATCACTCATATCCCACTTTCTAAGACTCTTGAAGCCCCATAAAATTTTATAATCCAGTTTATTTTTTATCCCTATTCTTTTTCCACCAACATGACTTCTTCATCGGGAAACTCATAACTTATCAGTTGGTAGTCTTCAACAGCTCAATCTGCAAAATAGTCAGCTGGAATAATTTCTTTTATCGCCTTTTGGGTGATATATATTATTTGATATTCAGTCAATAAAAACTACCATCAAGTAATTCTTTTAGTTAGAGCTGTGTGAGCGGGGATTTTTGCCCTCACTCCCGGTGGAATGGTTCTTGCGACTTCGACACTGTTTAGGCTCAGGGCCTTAGAGAACATGGACCTAAGTCCGGAGAAAATGGAGTCCCCACCCGGACGGGCTGGAAAAAAGAAAGGGGTGGATGACCCGATTCCTAAAGAATCTCCAACCCCCTAATGGGTTCGGAAAGTTGGGTACGTGTGGGGAAGGTGAGAAATGGCCTAGCACCCCCACAACGCCCGGTTCATTGTAACCGGCCTCCTTTACAGGTCTTAGTATTATAAAATTCTTAAATATAACAACATTATCCATATTATACACAATAATTAAAAGAAAGCATCAATATATTAAAATCAAAGCAAGGTCCAAGCAAAATAAATAAATAGACACCCATCCAAAGATGGAAATATGTCCTTACATCACATGCCTAGATAGGACACCCACCGAAAGGTAGAAACATATCCTTTACATAGGTTCTAAAATAGAAAAGTAAATTAAATTACATGATATTTAACTAATGAGGTACCCACCAAGTGGAAACATACCTCTTACAACATTTTGAAACCTAAATAAATTGATAAAAGTAAATAATCATTCATCATAAATAAATCATTCATCAAAAGGTATTAAATATCAATAGAAAGTAAACATCCATCCATGATAATTTAAATAAATCAAGTATTGAAATTAAATAAATCAACTATCAAAAAATATAATAAACTATATAATCAAATCTAAAATTAAATAAAGCAATAAATATATAAATTTAGGGTTTTAAAGAATTATCAATTGAATTTAAGGTATCGGAACTTAGGGTTTTAGAAACTAAAGTTTTATAATTAGGGTTTTGAAATTAGGATTTTTAGAATTTTTTAAACTAGGGTTTTGGAATTAGGTTTTTTAAAACTAGGGTTTTGGAATTAGGGTTTTTAAAGCTAGAGTTTTGGAATTAACTTACTGTCTAAAAAAACACAATTTTGGATTTGGAAAAATAAATTAAGGTTTTGAAAAAATAATTAATATTTTGGAGTTTAATAATGAAGTGGTTTAGGTTTTTGAATAAAAATAGTTTGAGGTTTTGAGTTTTAATGAAATAACATACGGTTCTTAAAGTTAAAGTAAACTAGATAGATTTTAACAATTAATTATTGACTACTGGATAGTTTTATGTTTTATGAAATATGCAGTGGGATTATGAATACCAATTGATCAATTTGATAATTAAAGCAAACGATTAAAGTTATTAAAATAAAAACTAAAGCAAACGATTAAAGTTATTAAAACAAAAAAAAAATAATTTACTGCATGTTCAAAGATCAAGGTACTGTGTGTTCAAAGTTACTGCATGTATGCATGTTCTTATTAATCAAAGAAACAAAACTACTGTAAACATAAATAATTCATGATTAAAGATCAAACCTCCACTCGTTGGTTACTCCACAATTAACTTCTGGATGAACAATTAACAAAGACAGAGTTGCTGTTTTTGAATGATTGATTACTGAAGAATGTTTGCTACTAATCTTTTCTGTTTGTTGCCGTCTCTTTGCTATCTTGTTAATGTTCCTTGCCATCCCCTCTTAATGTTCCCTTGTTAATGTTTTCTCCCCCCTTATGAATTCTAAAACATTGTTACTTATAGCCAAACCTCACTCAGAATCCTTAACCTAATATAAAACAGTCTTTAAAATAAATTCTAGTTGAATTAGGAAACATATTGAACCCATGTCGACCTAGATGCCCTAGGTCGACATGAGACCAACCTCATGTCGACCTTGGGCTACCCAAGTAGACATGAGGCATGCTCATGTCAATCTTGGGCTGCCAAGGTCGACATGAGGCATGTTCATGTCGACCTAGCCTCCCAAGGTCGACATGAAGCATGCTCATGTCGACCCATGTCGACCTAGCTTGCCCAAGTCGACATGAGGCATGCTCATGTCGATCTTGGGCTGCCAAGGTCGACATGAAGCATGCTAATGTCTCCAGGCCGGCCTCAATTAAATTATTCTAACCTTTTTTAACTTATGAACCGAAAAATTTTAATTTGGACCAATTCCACTTGGTTTTAGGGTTTTACAGTCAAATATATGTCTCTTTAATCCGAACCGACTCCTTTAAAAATTATAAACTAGGTTTAAATATTTAAAGTCGGATCAAATTTATTTTGGCATCCTTTAATTAGGACCATATCAAATTGGGGTAAAAATTAAGGGTCTACAAGCTGGCTTTTCAAAAATGTACTTAGTGGGATCCTTTCGAGATATAAAAATTGTGGTGTAGTATTTAGTACCTTAATCGATGAGCATCCCATATTAATGCAACATAAGTTCTTTTAAACAGAGAATATTTTGCTTCATAATTAGTGAACTTTTTACTTATATAATATGTGACTAACTCCTTCCTTCCCGAGTCATCATGTTACCCAAGAACACCACCCATTGAGCTCTCAAAAACTATAAAGTATAAGAGAAGTGGACGACTGGGTATAGGTGGTTGTAGAATTGGAAGAGTCTACAAATAATTTTTGATCTTGTAAAAGGCTATTTGACATTCCTCATTCATTTTCTCGGGTTATTCTTCCTAAAAAACTTGAAGATAGGCGCACATGTAGCTGTTAGTTGTAATATGAATTGAGCTATATAATCAAGCCTTCTTAAAAAGGCTAAAAACCTACTTTTCGATTTTAGGAGCCTGCATTTCAATTATAGCCCTAATCTTATTAGGATCAATTTCAATTTCCCTTCTATTGACTATAAACCCTAATAACTTCTCCGATGAGACTCCAAATATACACTTTGTAGGATTTTATCGGAGATGATATCTTCTTAGCCACTTAAATAATCTTCTCAAAACTACATCATGGTCTTCACCATGTTGAGATTTTGCTATCATATCATCGGCATACACCTCTATTTTTTTATGCTTCATATCATGAAACAGGGTAACCATTACTCTTTGGTAAGTTGCCCCTGCATTCTTCTATCCAAATAGCATCACTTTATAACAAAATATTCCTCAAAGAGTGATAAAAGTTGTCTTTTCCTTATCATCATGGTTCATTTTAATTTGATTATACCATGAGAATCCATCCATTAATGAGAACACATAGAGTCGAGCTGTATTATCAACCAGTAAATCAATATATGGCAGAGAGAAATCATCCTTTGGACTTGCACGATTAAGGTCCCTATAGTTAACACACATTCTAACTTTTTCATCCTTCTTAAGGATAGGAGCAATGTTAGCCACCCATTATAAATATTTGGTCACCTCTAAGAAACTTGCCTTAAACTACTTTTTTACCTCTTCTTTTATTTTCAACAAAATGTCTAGCTTTATTTTTCTCAACTTTTATTTTACTGGTTAAAATTCTGGTTTTAATGGTAAAAGATGCACAACTGTGTCAGTACTCAATCCCGACATATCCTGATATGACCATGCAAAGACATATACAAACTCTTCTAGTAATCTAACCATCCTTTCTATAAATTATTGTTTCCTTTTTATTTTCTTTGATTCCTAAGTTTACTGTTTCTACTGCCTCTTTAGAAGGTTGCATAAATTTTCCATCATGTTACGTCATCTTAGTTATCTCGGGAGAAAAATCCTCTTCGTCTTTTTCATCAAATGCGATTTCAAAGATAGAGTTATCAAAAATTATATCCAAACTCAATTTCATCAAGATTTAATTCATCATTGGCATTCCTAAGTAGAGTGAATATAAAAAGAAAAATATTATAGAGATATAAAAATCAAGCAGAATGAAAGGAGCAATGAGAGTTCAAGAATAGAATGAAATATGCATTTTATTTCATTAAAAATTATTTTGAAACATTAGGAAAAGGAAGCTCATGCTAACATTTTCCTAAGATATTTGATAAAATCATAGGAAAATACTTATTTGAATTACTTTGAGTCATGAGATGACAATTCATAAGCTTTTCAATTGTTTAGAACTTATCATGGTGGCAAAGGTGTAACCTATTGTTGGAATGTCTAGCTGTATAGGTATGGGTTAACAGTTGTATGAGTATGGGTTGATTAAGATTTAATTATTTTAATAAACTGTAACAGTGTAGTAGGTTATATATATACTGTTGTATTTTGAGCAATGCAGTAAGCAGGAATAAGAGAAATAAACTTATTCTTCAACTCTCTCTTCTCTATCTATTAACATAGTATCAGAGCTTGAGGTTTGAACCCATGTTAGCTTTTTCTTTCCCTCTGCTCTTCTTTTCTTCTTCTTCTTCCTTTCCTCTGCTTCAGAAAGTAGTAAGTCATCATCAGAAAGCAGAAAGCAATAAGTCATTATTGCCGTTGCTCACTGCTACTTCAAATCACCACACAGGGGTGATCATTCTCTCTCACCGCCCTGCCCAAGAGGAGCACCGTTACAAGTTTGGCCCATCCTTAGAATTTGGTAGCCGGAATCCTGCGCATGTGAGTACATGCACTGACAAAAGTTTCTGACCGATGACCACGCGCCGATGCATGAACAATTTTTTACGCAAATCTTTGAGGTTGCTTGTCATTCCGAGTTCACTGGTGGTGTGACTCTGAATTTCTGACACCGATAGACTATTACTCTTTGTTGGCAGTAGAGAGTGGCCATTATTGTAAGGATCTAACATTTGTTTGGTGATACATGTTGACAGTAGCTGATACTCTTGGTTCAATCTCATAATGTCAAAAACTCCAGGTTTGATCAAACCACTCTTATCCTCTATTTCTGGTGCTCCTCCTATTACTACTGTTAAATTGTGCAGTAGCAATAATTATGTGTCTTGGGCTGCTTCTGTTGAATTATGGTTTATGGGGTAAGGCTATAGTGAACACCTAAAAAAATAAGATGCTGATATGGATGAAAAAGATAGGAAATCATGGATTAGAATTGATGCTCAATTATATAGTTCATTATGGCACTCCTTTCAATCGAAACTACTTACATTATTTCAATCCCACAAAACATGTTATAAAGTTTGGACTAAGGCAAAAATACTATACACTAATAATATTTAATGTATCTATAAAATTGTATATGACCTTGTCCATCCACAACAAAATTCTTAGGATATGGCTAGTTATTTGGGACAAGTTGAGACCTTAAGAGATGAGTTTAATTTTCGTATGCCATTTTCTGAAAAGGTTACTGAACATGAGCAACAAAGAAATAAATTTTTTATGGTTCTAGCACTGATTGGACTAAAACCAGACTTGAGCTTTGTTCGGGATCAAATTTTGATAAGTCCCACTATTCTCTTATTAGAGGATGTTTCTGCTCGGCTTATGCGGATTTCTTCAGCCACAACACCAAATGATGAGATAAATTCATCTATTTTAGCTATTCATACTAAACAAGGAGGTCAACATAGAAACAAAGGGAAAGTTTCAAGGGCCTACTGCACTCACTGTGATAGAAATGGCCATCCTTGAGAAACTTGTTGGGCCCTACATGGCAAGCCATCTCGAAACAATCAGTACAATCATAATCGACCTGCAACCCACATTGTCCAAACTCAAGAAGACATGTTACTTCCTTTGCCTAGTACAAATTGCCAATCATCAAACTCAATTACATTGACTGGGGAAGACTATAATGAGTATCTATAGCATTAGGCTATAGAACAAAATTGTGGTTCGCTACCTGGTAAATTATTTGCTTGCCTTGCTAAGAGTCCTCTTCTTACCCCCTAGATATTAGACTCTATTGCTTCAGATCATATCTCTGGTAATAAAAACCATTTCACTACCTTTACTTCTACTTCAACTAATGTTACTCTTGCTAATGGTTCACAGACTGCAATTAAGGGAATTGGAAATATTCATTTATCCTCCATTCCCTTAAATAATATCTTGTTTACTCTTTCATGTCCTTATAACCTTATCTCCATTAGTAAATTGACAAAAAAATCTTAATTGCTCTATCATTTTTGTGGCTAACTATGTTATTGTGCATGATCGGAGTACAAGGAAGACAATTGGAATAGGACATGAGTCACAAGGCTTGTATCACCTCTACAACCCATACTGGCCTGCCACCTTCACTTCAACCACCTCTCCCGACCTTCTTCATCACTGCTTTGGTCATCCAAGTATCCACGAACTTCAAAAACTTGTTTCTAGTCTTTCAAATTTATCTTCCTTAGAAGGTGAGTCATGTCAACTTGGAAAACAAACTCGTAGTTCTTGTCCCAAGAGAGTCAATAATAAGACTACACGTCCATTTAAGTTAGTACACTCCGATATTTGGAGTCCAAGTCGAGTCTGTACAACTATGGAATTTTACTATTTTGTTACATTTATTGATGATTATTCCCGTTGTACTTTGGTATATTTAATGAAAAATCATTCTGAATTTTTTTCTATTTTTAAAAAATTTTTAGCAGAAATTCATAATCAATTTAATACTTCAATAAAAATTTTACGAAGTAATAATTGTAAAAAATATTTATCGTCTTCTGTCTCTAATTTTTTATCTTCACATGGGATCACTCATCAAACTTCTTGTGCTTACACCCCTCAACAAAATTGGGTTGCAGAGCGTAAGAATCGATATTTTATTGAAACAACCCGAACTCTTTTGATTCAAATCGATATTTTATTGAAACAACCCGAACTCTTCTGATTCATCATAGTGTCCCACTTTATTTTTAGGGTGATGCTCTTCTCACTGCTTGTTATTTAATCAATAGAATGCCGTCTTCAATATTACAACATAAAACCCCTCATTCTCTTTTGTTTCAAAAAGAAGAGCCTTATCACTTACCATTACGAGTGTTTGGTTGTACCTGTTTTGTTCATGATCACACTCTAGGGAAAGACAAACTTAAGCCTAACTCTATTAAGTATATTTTCTTGGGATACTCGTGGCTCCAAAATGGCTACAAATGCTATGACCTAACAACAAAGAAGTATCACATTTCTGCTGATGTAACATTTTTCTCATCGCCATATTTCTCACCTAATCTTGAACATAAGAAATTAATCTCCAATGTACTTTCAATCCCAGATCTAACTTTACCACAAATGGAGTTGATAAAATAAAACCCACCCTTTCCAGTTTACTTAAGACGACATTATCTCCCCACTCATAATACTAATCCTTCTTTTGATACATATGAGGTATAGAATTCCAATGACTCTCCTGCTCCATCATCACCTACTCCAATCATGCCAGTGGCAGATGCAGACACACCATCTATTTTCATCTGCAAAGATACTTGCTCCACTCACAACCCCTATCCAATATATAATTTTCTTAGCTACCATCGCTTGTCACCCTCATATACTGCTTTTGTTTCTACCTTGTCTAATGTAACTTTACCTAAGACCGTGAATGAAGCATTATAGCATCCAGGGTAGCAGAATTCCATGATGGAGGAAATGGCATCGGTACAAAATAGTGGAACTTGGGAGTTGGTTCCATTACTGGAAGAAAAAACTATGGTGGGGTGCAAATGGGTGTTTACTGTGAAGGTTGGACCTGACAGACAAATTGATCAGCTCAATGCATGCCTTGTCGCTAAAGGCTACACTCAAGTTTATGGCATTAATTATAATGACACTTTCTTCCCAGTGGCTAAAATTACCTATGTTCATCTTCTTATTCCTATGGCAACTATGCACTACTGAACTCTCTATCAACTTGATATTAAAAATGCATTTCTTCATGGAAAATTAACTGAAGAAGTGTATGTGGAGCAACCTCCTGGATTTGTTGCTCAGGGGGAGTCTCAATTAGTATATCGACTACAATGATCACTGTATGGTTTAAAGCAGTCTCCACGAGCCTGGTTTGGAAGATTCAATTTAGTGATTCAAGAATTTGGAATGATTCAGTGTTAATATAATTATTCAATATTCTTCAAGCATGATATTCATGAAAAATGCATTTATCTAGTTGTCTATGTGGATGAAATTGTCATAACAAGCAATGATCATGATGTGATTTGTAAGTTGAAGAAACATATTTGCAGTCACTTTCAAACCAAAGATCTAGGAAAACTGAAGTATTTTTTGGACATTGAGGTGGCTCAGTCAAAAGCAGGAATTATTATTTCACAGAGAAAGTATGTTCTAGATCTACTAAAAGAAATAGGCATGCTCAACTATAAACTTGTGGATACTCTTATGGATCCCAATGTTAAGTTGGTTCCTGGACAGGGGGAGCCATTAGAAGACCTTGGAAGATATCGGAGGTTGGTTGAAAAATTAAATTACTTGACACTCACATGACCTAATATCTCATTTGCAGTCAGTGTAGTGAGTCAGTTTCTCCAGGCCCTTTGCAATGATCATCGAGATGTAGGGATTTAGATTCTTAGATATCTTAAAGGAGCACCATCACAAGGATTATTATATAAAGATAAGGGTTACCACCAGATCATTGGGTACTCTGATGTAGACTTGGTAGGTTCTCTCTCGGATAGGCGTTCCACTTTAGGATATTGTATCATGATTAGAGACAATTTGATTTCTTGAAAGCAAAAAAGCAAGAGGTGATTGCTAGATCAAGTGCTGAAGCAGAGTATCGAGCTATGACTCTTGCAACATGCAAACTCATTTGGTTAAAACAACTCCTTCAAGAATTAAGATGGAAAAAGATCAAAAACATGAAGTTGATTTGCGACAATCAAGTTGCACTCCACTTTGCCTCTAATCCAATTTTTCATGAAAGAACCAAACACATAGAGGTTGACTGTCATTTTTTCAGACAAAAAATTGAGTCAGGATGCATTATCACATATTTTGTCAATTTTAATGATCAACTATCAAATATACTCACTAAATCTCTTAGAGGACCTATAATCAAATATATTTGTAGCAATCTTAGAGTTTATGATCTATATGCTCGAGCTTGAGGGGGGTGTTGAAATTTCTAGCTGTATAGGTATGGGTTGACAGTTGTATGAGTATGGGTTGGATAAGGTTTAATTATTTTAATAAACTATAACTGTGTAGTAAGTTGTATATATATATACTGTTGTATTTTGAGCAATGCAGTATGCGGGAATAAGAGAAATAAACTTATTCTTTAACTCTCTCTTCTCTATCTATTAACACCTATAAAGTTGTTTCATCAAGAGGCTCATTCTCATTCACCATAGTCACCAATGCATTCTCTAACATTGTCTTCACATCTCCTGGATCTCTTTCTGTCTTTGTTTCCTCATAAAAAACCAATGCTTTTTAAGGTTTGCTTTATTGGTGGAAACATCATTTTCTTTGATAAAGATTCCTGATTTGTCAATCTTGCTAGTCGACGATCCTTTTTCTCTTTTTGAATTCTCCTCCTGGTTTCTTTAGTAATCTTGTACCCTAATCCAGCTCTATTGTCATTATTAAGAGGAAGCATAAAGGCATTAATTCCTTGTTCATGTCTTTCTAAACCTTTCTCTGGGGAGTAGCTTGCCCTTATCATTTCTTTTGCTATCATCATTGCTACGATTGATAATTAAGGAGTTGGCATGACTAATCCTTCTCCAATATATGAAGTATTCGCTATCCTAAAGGATTTGAAAGAACTTTCAAAGGCTTCTTATGCTACTTTGACATATGGGGTTAAGACTGGTTTAGTGATCAGAAGGTCTTCTTCTCCTAAAATTTCAATCATCTTTCCTTTAATGATGAATTTGATCTTCTAATGTAAAGATGATGGTACTGGCCCTGCAGAATGTATCCATGGTCATCCCAATAACATGTTGTAAGCCGGTACCATTTCCATCACTTGAAATGTGATGTTAAATATAACAAGAACTACTTGGATGGGTATTTCAATATCCTTTAAAATCTCTCTTCTAGTTTTGTTAAAAGCCCATACTATCATAGAGCTAGGCTGCATATATATCTAATCAATTGGTAGCTTTGAGAAAGTTGTTTTAGGCAAGATATTAAGGGATAACCCATTGTCCACCAGAACTTTGGCAACAGAATATCCTTTATATTGGACTGATATATGTAAAACCTTTGTATGCCCAGTCATTTCTCCAGGTATTTCATCATGAGTAAAGGATATGTAGTTAGCTGTCATCACACTTACAACTATATTGTTCAAGCTATCTATAGAGATATCTTAATAGACATGTGCTTAATTTAGAATTTTGAGCAAAGCATTTCTATGAGATTCTGAATTCAAGATTAGAGATAGTAGTGAAATTCTAGTTGGGATTCTATTCAACTGCTCAATCACCTTGTATTCACTTTGCTTAACCAATTTTAGAAATTCACATGTCTCATGCTCAGAGACTGGTTCTTTACTTCCAACTGCAAGTCATTTTTGTTCCCCGCATTTTAAAATTTTCTGACTTCACTTTCTTCCATAAATTCTACTTCCTTAGTTTTCCCCTTCCTACGCCTTTCAAGTTCATATTTTCTTTGATTCTTTATTTCTTTTGGAGTATAACAACGACCACTCCTGGTCATGCCACCTACTCCAAAAATATTGACTACCGATCTAATTTCACTGTTTGCTTAGCATATTCCATGTTTTTGACTTGCTATCTCACACCTATACTTCTAAGGCACTACTTTTGAATCCTTATATTCTAAAGGAGCCGGTGTTTTAATAACAAGCTTTAGGACCTGTGAAGATTTGTTAGACTTTCCCCTTTTGTTTCTTCTAGCAGATATGATATTATAATGGGCACTGGGATAGAAAGATCAATGGACACCACATTTACATCTTCCTCTCTATTTCTTTCTACTCTAAAAAGTACAATTTTAGCATTCATCAACTCCTAAACTTTTATCTTAAACTGTGAGCATTTATTGATGGGATGATATGATGTCTTACAATGGTAGTCACAAAAGGGTTCTTGTTGAGGGCGAGATTCATCTCTCAATTGGCTTTTAAGAATCATACCAGCTTTGACAAAAATTGGGAAAAACTGCCCCATAAACAACTGAACTTCCTCCATCTTTTTCTTATATTGTTGGACCTCATCCTCAAAAACAATATTGATTTTTCCCCATCATGATTTGGCAAAGGATTATTATTCATATTAGGGATTTTAATTCTTGATTAAATTTCAATCATCCTTCATTTAAGAGATTTTGGACCTTTCTTTTAAATGCATTCAACTTTCAATAGAATGCCCAGGTGCCCCCGCATGTTACTCACACTTTGCATTAAGGTCATACCGCTTGGGATAAGGTGGCTTCATTGATTCTAATGGTGTCAAACACACTTATCGTCCTTGTAGTAGTTAAAGCAGCAATTCTACATAAGTTATGAGGATAGGATCAAATATTTCTACCCTCATTCCAGAAAGTGATTATTTTATTGCCCTTCTTGATTAAGTTGATTTGTTCTATCATTTGCTCCTTGAGCAAGTGCAGGAGCACCAGATGGATTGAAATAAAGAACATTTTGAGAACTCATGAATCGGGGAGTGTGATAAAAGAACTGATATATTACAGGCCCTACATTTTCCACATAATGTGATGGAGGATTATGATAGTAATTTTCCTTAAGCTGTAAATGTCCTCCTACCATGTGGATTTCTCCTTATTTCTTTTGCCTGAATATTGCCTTTTTTAGTTGTTCCCTTTAGTAATTCACTCCTCAATTTTTCCTTTTTTCATACCTTACTCAATCCTTTCCCTGACTAGGAATAAATCTAAAAAACTGGTAGTTGTGTTAGCTAACAACATGCTATAAAAGGGTTGTCCCAGTGTGTCTAAGAAATTAGATATCATCCCCTTATCTATTAGAGGAGAACTAACTTATAATGCTTTGTCCCTCCATCTTTGTGCATTTTCTTTAAAAGTTTCATTATTTTTCTTCTCCATAGTTCTTAAATCATCCCTGCTAGGTGTCATATCCATGTTATGTTTATATTGCTTCATGAAAGCATCTGCCAAATCTTTCCATCTTCATATGTATGTTCGATCTAAATTCACATACCACCTTATTGTTGGTCTTATAAGACTTTCTTGAAAAATATGAATAAGTAATTTCTCATTACTGATGTAGGTTGCCATCATGATACAAAACATTAATAGATGACTTTAAGGATAAGATAGACCATCATATTTTTTAAAGTTAGGAGTCTTGAATTTCAATGGTATGGTCACATCAGGTACCAAGCATGTTGGGATGCATCCGTGATTCCATACACATTAACTCCTTCAATTGCCTTTAAACTCTCCTCTAACCATTCTATTTTTTCCAAAACAGGTTCAGGACTAGCTCTTTTTAAATTTCTTTGCACCTTTGGGTCATCTAGGTCTAGGATTACTATAGGTTCTTCTAGAAAAATAGAAGGCCTCGGATTTATTTGAGCTTCTCTTGCTTGCCCCCATTGTGGCATTCCTTGATAAGGTTGAAAAAAACTAATATTTTTAGTTGGATGGGTACTATTAGTTGGTCTCCCATCTACTGGCTTATACGATGGGATAAAACCTAGTGGATATGCAGGATCCCCCATGGCACCTGTAAAAGGACAGGCTATCGGGGTTCCTGATCCTGAGGCATCAGGCACAGTTTTTACAATGTTCTTACCTTTGAGTAATTCTTTGAATTGTGCCAATTGATTTCTTATTTTTGAAACTTCTTCCAACATATTCTTTATCCGATCGATATCTCGCCACATTTCTTCTTCGGTTTGGTTTTTCATGAGTTTGGCCTTTGAATGAGTCCTATAATGGTGAGTTAAGTCAGACTTGTTTATTGAAAGTCTGGCTATATTGGCTTTCTTGATTTTATGTTGCATTAGAAAACATTTATTTACCATTTTATTTGAATTATGATGCAACAATCATGCAAACTCATTTTTTTAAAAAAATAATAATATAAATAATTGATCATTCTTCAACACATGAAAAAAACACACAAATATTTTGCTTATCCAATCAAATCCTATTAATCTATTGACTCTTTGTGACCTTCATATGAATCTTCTATAATAGAAAAGTTCTTGATACATCTTTTCAAGTAAATTATAGAGCTCTTATCCATATGGTCCTACTGGCATATAAATTATCTTCATGCAATCCACTTATTGGGCCATGGAGCTTGCTTGTTGAACTAGTTCTTTTAATTTTTTAGTGAAGTGATCAACTTGTGTGCATACCATTGTAAAATTATCCTGATAAAAGACACAATCTTCCTTATGCTCTCAAGCGTATGCTAAATCATTTTTCTCAACCAAAATTTACTTAATGAAAGAAGTCAATTGATCTATATGGTCCTGATATGCTTGGATTTTCTATGCCAAAATTTGGATATTAGTTTGTTGTTGGTATGATTCCTTAACTAGAGCTTCTATCTCGCTCTTTATGCTTTCTTCCCTTTCTTTGTACTCCTCTAACAGCTCTTGGAATATGCACATTTCCTTTTTAACTTATTATTTTCCTGTTCTATTTTGAAAGATCTTCTTTCGACTTTCAAGATGGTTATCTTTCTTTTCATTGTGTTGGACTCTTTCGACTATATTTAGACTTTTGCTATTTCATATTTAAGCCTTTTATTTTCCTTAAGAAGCTCAAAAGTTTCATTTTTAGCCTCTGCAGTCTCTTGAATCCAATAGGCTACATCTCTATCATTTGTGGAAGATTTTTTTTCATGGTAGCTTCATCAACATGAACATGCTCATTTAATGTGGAAGGTCCTTCGTGCATCCTTACTATCGGAGGAATAAATTCCTTTCCTCTTTTTCGGTGTCTTTCTAAGTAAGCCTGAGTCACTGCTAAGTTTCCTCTATAAGTTTTCAATTTTATCTTCCTTATAATCTGCCATGCATCCAAGACTTTGCCAAACTTAACAAATGTCCTCTCATCTCCATAATCAAAGTCAACCCTGCTGTTTGAGGAATGAATTGTGAAGATTCTAACTGTCTTCTTACCATTGCAGGTGCATATGCAGTGACCCCTCATATTCTAGTCAAAGGAACCCATGAAAATTGCCACATCTGAATATTAATAGTTGTCTAGCCTTCCAAAAGGCTAACCAAGATATATATTCTACTTTTATCTATTGTAAAAATCTTAACCATTGTTTTTTGCTCAGGGCTGTATTAGGCCATTCTACGAATCTAAATTTTGTCAGATGATTTTTCGTAGCATTATATCCTGGTTCATACTTAATAGTAGAAAAGTGAAATTGGGGAGGACACTTAAAATGTATTAGAGCCCACGTACTCAACAAAGTTGTGCAATCCATGAATTCTTCACTTCCTTACTTCTTGTAATGGTTCAAAGATCTCATTGTATCTGCCAAAATACTAATGATTAGATATGTTCCTCTTATTACACTGGTAAAGAGGGTGATCACTTTGGGATCTATGGAGTTCAATTTTCTTAAAAATAGGACTATTCCATAAATAAGCAGAGCAAAAATCTGGAATGCTTTATTTTGATCCAAATTACTTTTCACAATTCTAGTAATGGTTCCACCCGAATGACCATGGATTGTGGATTTTCCCATTTTTCTATCACACTTGCATGCACATCCATGATCTTGGCCAATTGTCTTCTACCTAGTTCCCTCTTATTGTATGCGCATGGCATAATATCCCTCTTTTCTAATATGTTGGTTAGGATGCAATATTCTTCTATTGTAGGTATTAAGTCTAATCGTCCAATTGTAAAACAACATTAGTGTCCCAATAATTTAACATGGCTTTTCAGTATGGACAAGAATACCGGGGTGTACATTAGGTAAACAATCCAACAAAGTTGCTCATTAAATTAGAACTTTTGTTATGGTCTCATATTATCCCAAATTTTCTTTAAAGCCCCCAAATCATTTTGTTGGAAGTCTACTTTTTCTAATGTCAGAAGTTGGACTATGACTCCTATAAGAACACAATCTCCTTTTATTTTATATGCTAATTCAGATTCTTTCACGGTCTATGCTTCAGAAATATCTAAAATAATCCTATTATGATGTTTTATTTAGATGGTCATAAGAGAGTGAAAGTGCTCATATTGAAAAAAAAAATTATGACAAATGTTGAAATATTGTGTCATAAAAAACTATAATGCTATAAGATACGAAATTACAATGCTAGGTGATGCAAAATTAGAAGGAAAAAAATACCGCGACTTGAAAAATAACGAGTAGATAAAAGAGCTTGAATATATATTTCTTTGTATATTGATCCTAAATGAGTTTAGAAGAGGCTATAGCAGATTTATCTAAAGGTGTGAATTATTGAGTTCTACTCCTAATGGTATAGATTCACCTTATTTTACCGGGTTTTGAGGTTCTCGGACTGTAGATAATCCCATTATTGTCCACAATTTGAACTAGTAGGTACTCAGCCAATACATGGCTAAAAGATAGTATAAGTAAGGATTTTCAGATGCCCTATCAAGTTTCTCACAGAGATAATCATACTTCATCCTCATACTAAGTCTATTAGGGTAATAAATCACTTCCTAACTTTTAAGTGAGTGCGTGATAAGAGACTTACCAGTTGAAATACACAAATAATAATAAGGACGTAATTAAGTTTTTTAGAAGTATACAAAAAATGACTTTTAATAAATCTCAAAGTACAATCAATAAATAAAACATGAACATCAAAATAATATATAACTTAACTAGTGGAGTCGCTAGTTATCGCACATGAGGCGACACTGAGCCAATGTTGGGATATATGATTTTGATGGATTTTTGTGTCGGCTTTTGTTTAGTCGTTACTATTTTTTTTCATGTTTATTAGGAGTCACCACCAATCACTTACAAGGTTTGATTGGACACCTGATAATAGTTTGTATTTCTAAGTTTGGGGGTTGATTACGTGTAAGAAAAAAAATGCTCTACATCGCCCAAAATTTGGTACTATAACTATTATGATATTTTATTATCTATTTTTATTTATAAAAGGAATTATATTCACTGCCTGAATATAAATTCTAATTATATTTTTTTATTTTTTATCTTTTGACTATTGTATTCACTGTCTAGAAGCAAGTATACTTCAATAAATTTTATCATTTTATTTTATTATTTTTAATAATTTTATTATCTTTATGGGTACATATTTATTTATTAGTTAATAATTTAATCCTTACATTCACTACTTGAATATAAAAATTTTATGGGTTAATATTTGTTAAATTTATAATTATTATTATTTTTAAATTACGCACACTTCTTGGACATAACTATTTTAATTTCTCATTTTTTATTAGATATTTTTATATCTTTTATTTTTGTTATTAGCTAATTAATACATATTTATTATTTTTTAAGAAAAATTTATTTTTGTTTTATTAAGATGGACTTGAATTCTAAATTTGATTTTAATAGTCTACATATCCGTTCGACGAAATTAAAGTCATCCTAATTTAAATATTATTAATTTTTTTTTTGTTGTTGTCGTTGTTGTTGTTGTGATTGTGTCCCATTCTTAAACATAATTATAATATTTTATTATTTATATTCATAGATTTATTTTTAATATATTATTTTATTTTTTACATTATTTTTGACAACTATATTCACTACGCGAATATAGTTATTAAATATTTTAAAATTATTTATGTTATTTTTTCACATACACGTGTATATATATATACATATATGTATATGTCAATACCAATATAATATTAGCCTTATTCTTAGTAACAGTAGAATCACAATCAATTTTGACTTAGATGAATTTTCAGTCTTACCCCTTAAGTTATTACATACTGTTTCAATTTATAAAGGATATTTTAGTTTTTATATTACTAGTCGATCTCTATAATCTGTGTATAATTAAAATTACTTAAATGGTCTTTACTATTTAAAATCAACTAGCAAAAACGACGTCGTATAATCATTTTCAGAAGGGTTTAATAGTCTTTTATCTCTATTACCTTAAACCTTACAATCTGACTTCTTGAGCACTCTGCACTACCATTCTCTTTTTTCAACCCACTAATCGATGAAAATCATCTCTCTCAATGCAACATCAGTTCATCTTCCGTCTTCATGCTTGAACCGAAATTGAAAATTGAAGCTTTGGGTCCTTCTTCACTTCTTCACTCACCTCTTGATTAGTTCATCTCCCATCTCTCTTTCTTTGTTTTTCTGCCTAAAAACGGATCTCTCTTCTCATGTTATCCTTTTGATTCAAAGCCCTTATATATTAAACCACTGGGGCTTTTTGATCTTCTGCAATTTTTGTGAGCTTTACTATCTCTGTTTCTTTCTTTTTCTACAACTTTGGGTGTTTCTTTTGTTTTTTCTCATATATTTTGTTTCACCTTTTTAATGCTTCTTTACATTGTCATCGTTTCTTTTCAACAGCAAAAAATGGCGAATGAGTTGCTAGAGAGTAGTTCCAATCGCTAGGATTTCCTCATCATCACCGATCACCACCAGATTTGTTTTGGCAAGGTTTCACAGCTCCGACGTTAGACCTAAGAAGGTAGAAACCAAGTCTAGTTCAAACCCTAATCTTAAAACCTTTCAAAATCGTTTCTTTTCATTTTCTTTTTTGATTTCTTATCTCTTTGGTATGGCTCACTTCCATACACTCTCATTTGCTTTATTTTATATTAATTGGGAGAATTCTTTTGTTATTGGATTGTGATGTTTTTCCATGTTCATTTATTTGGTTTTTTTTTGCATATTAAATTCTGGGGGTTTAATTTATTAACCTGTTTTTAAGTTTTTTCTTTCTGCAAAGAGAACAATTTGAAAGAATGAAATTAGAGATTTTGAATGAGAGTTGGTATTTGGTGTTTTATTTTTTTGAAAATCTCTAAAATTTCTCTCTCACTTTGCTTATGCTGACTCCATATCAATTTCTGTTGTTTGTTTGATTAGGCATGTATTTTCTTTTTTGTTGTTTTTAGATTTGCATATATTTTAGAGAGATTTGATCAATTATTAATTTTTTTAGTTTTGATCCTAGATTTTTAATTCTTTTCTTTTTTATGGAAATTTTCTTATTTTATTTTCGTGCAAGTGTTGTATTCAGCCATTCAATGAAGCAAAAATGCAGCTGCTACTGTGGAAGTCAAGTTTCGTTGCTGGTTGCATTCCATTGATAAGTTTTGGTAAAGGCCTTTTTTTGTACTCTTTAAAATAAATCCCTCTTTATATACTCTTTAAAATTTTATTCTTTTTTTCCCTGTTGAATGTAATCAAAATTTTATTCATTTTGCTTTGTGTGACATGACTGAAACACCAAAAAGGAAATTTTGTGCTAGAGCTTTTTAAAGATTAGTTGACAAATTGTTGTAGTGTTTGAAATTAAATCATCATTTTAGATTTTATATTACTATCCTGAGTGGAAAATTTGCATTATTATATGATAGATTTTTAGTTTAATTTTTAAATTTTTCTAGAATTTTAATTTTTCACCTTCGGCTTTCTCTGTGATTTTCGCACCTTTGAAATTGACAGTTTCAACTGGGTATTTCAAAGGTGTATTGATATATAATAAAGTAGGTAATAGGAATTATTTTTTATTAATTCATATGTAGAGTAACTGTTATAATATTTATTCTAGCATTTTCATCCCAACCGAGTGGATGTGAATGATGCTGACATAATGATTTGAATATTTTTTCTTCTGTTTAAGGTTTATAATCATCAACCTTTGGTTTTTATGGCCTTAATTCATATTAATTAGATAGTTGTTGGTGGAGATTCAAAAATGACAAAATATGAGTTTTTTGTGGTGCTGGCCTGAGTTTTCTATTTGTTTTGTTGGGTCTATGGAATAGAAAAGAGACTCAGCTAGGCTTAAAAGTTTTTTTTAGTTATATGAGTATATAGACTGCCGAGTGAATGTTTTGATGTATTTTTGCTGCGATAGGGTGCTGTTTTTTTTTTTTTTTTTTTTTTTTGTAGTTTTGCTAATATGAGGGTACATGTGCTATTGGCTTTATAGTATGGGATTTTGTTTTGTTCAATTGTATAGCTAGATTGTGCAGCTTGCTTTTAGGCAATGAAATGACTTAATTATGAAAAACAAATTACTTTAAAATCTAAAAACTTTCAATATCCAATGCAACCATACCAAGTTTTCAACACATTAAAGCTTCCATGAAAAAAACAAAGACAATTGCCTATTGGATGATAGTCATAAAATAATGTGAAAAAAAATCGTATATAATTAAATTGCAATCTATATATGCATATATATATATATATTACTAAAATAGATAACACTCGCACAATATTATATCATGTGTCTCAAATAATTTTTTTGATTAATTTATCAAATTAATTTATTATTTATTTTAATAGATATTTATTTATCTAAATATAAATATCTAAAAAGATTAAAAAAAAGATAAGGGATAAGTACTTGATCCTTCTCTCTGTTGTCATATCGGTAACTATGGTAACCATCTCCATTATGGACATGTCAAAACTGTAAAATTTTTGCTAAGATAAAGCAATTCCAAACCTTCTCTTCTTTCTCATAATTCAATTCCTTTCCATTCTCTATTTTCAAACACCCTTTTCGCGTGGTAGAACTAAATCAAGAAAGCATTTAAGCCTTAGTAATGGTGTTGTACATGCTTTTGACGTTGAAACAACCACATTCACAAATTTTCAAGATAGATGTCGCCTTGAACCTGTTGGCGTATTTATTTTTGCTAATTATACTTTTAAAAAATGAAACAATTCACCTTTTATTATATATACGGATAGGTGATGGAGATACAAGGCACATGGGATTCAAGGTTAAAATGCCATATGTATTGAAATAGTTTCTGTGAGTTTCTAATATATCATCTAATCAGTTGTTAATTATTAATTAATAATTAAGTGGAACCTTTCTTGAACATTAATTAATTATATCTATATTTATATATCTAGGGTGAATTGACAGTTGGTGGTCTTCTAACAAGGTAAATGTACATTTACCAATTCCGGTTGTAATAAGTATATATATGTTAGTTGATTGTGATTTGTTAAAGCTAATTAAATACAATACTTTGGTTAATTTAAATTTAAAGAAAAAACTTTCTTTACAATAGTTTTTATTCTGATTTTTTTTATCCTCGTGTTTGCTCTCCTGTGAATTTATTATTATTTTTTTTAAAAAAATTAGTTTTATTTGGTTAGTTGGGGCATATGAGTTGATAGATTTTTAAAAAAATTATTTAAATTTATTTGATATGTGTAAGGATTGTAAAGAAGATTAAGTTTGGTTTTCGGCAAGAAAAAAAATCCTTTTAAATTTGCATTTCTTGAAACTTTTGTGCAGTTTGTGTCTTCTTTGCTACTCTTTTTGTTTCTTTTTTCTTTGTTCTTTTAGCATTTTTTTTCCATATATTTTGCATTCTTGGTTCTTGGACCTGAGATTTTTTTCATGTTAATGGTTATTTTGTTAGGCTGTAGGGAATAAATGATGACGTGCAATTCTATTTTTAATCTCATGTTTAGATGCAAGTAATGTTCACAATACTGGAGAGGTCCATGCATGATGTTCCTTTCCTATTCTTTTGCTCTTAATATGATTTGGAATGTGATGGTTGTTTCTAGGGTAAAAGGGGCATGATGGGGTATATGGCTACAAAAATTTTGTGTGTGTGTCTTCTTTTAATTCTTTTGTTGTGAATATGGTATATGGCGTTGATACTCTAATTGTATTCAATTTTCACTTTGGCAATACAATATGATTTATTGTCTAAAAAGATAGTTAAACCAACTTAATGAAGGTAGATTCTATAGTTGATTGCTTTAATCATGTTGAATACTATGATGTGGCTTGCTAAAATAATGAATTATTTTTTGAAATTTGGGTTTGATCAATTAGTAAAAGTTAGTCATGGGTTTGACATTAAATTAAATTAATTGTAATTTTGTGGCAGTTATTGTTTCAATATATCAATAATTACAGTGATATATAAATATGATGATAAATACACACACTATACATATTTATGTATGTGGTTGAATTAAAAAAAGTACTTTCTCGCATTTAAGTATCTCAGGTAACCAATATTAGTGATATACTAAAACAATCATTAAGAAACTTCAAATTTTGATTTTCTTTTTCCTTTGTGCATGTGCTTTGTAGCTATATCATCCGTTATGTTGTGTTTGTATGATTCTGTTGGGCCAAAAAAATCATAATCTTTTAGCAATGTATTTTCACTTGCATTATACCTGAATCTTTTGACTGTTTTTTCTTTTTTTGAATAACCTGTAGCTCTTAACTTAAATCAATGGAACTTTGTTTTTTTTCCTGTGCGCGTGTTCACTTCAAAGCTATAGCATCCATTCTGTTGTGTTAGTGTGTGATTCAATTGGGCCAAAAAATGATAAATCATTTAGCAATGTATTTTCACTTATTTTACACTTGAAATTTTTGACTATTTTTTTCATTTTTTAAATAACTTGAAGCTCTCGACTTAAATCAATGGAACTTTGAGAGTTTCTATTTGCATGGAAGATTATATGGAATAAAAAAATATTAAAAGAAATAACTTCAAACAAATAACTGAACATAAGTATATTTACACATGAACCATTGACTTGAATTAATGAAATACTGAGAGTTTGTGTTTGTGTTGAATATTATAATTGAACATAAGAACTTACACATGAATTATCGACTTGAATCAAAGAAACTTGAAAGAAATAAATTATTTTTTTCGAATCATAGTAGGGACTCTTGAAGGATAAAACAAGATTTGCTGTTCAGGAGTATTTATTCTGATTTGTTATTCTTATGTTTGCTCTCCTGTGAGTTGTTTTTTTTTTCTTGAATTTTTTTGATTTAATTTTGTTAGTTGGGACCTATGAGTTAATTGATTTTAAATGAAAACTTATTTAGTTTTATTTGGTTAGTTTAAGGATTGCAAAGAGAATAGAATTTGATTTTGGGCAAAAAAAAATCTCCTTTTCATTTGCATTCCTTGAAAATTTGTTTAGTTTGTGTCTTCTACACTTAAATCTTTTTTCCCTTAGTTTTTTTATTGCATTTTTTCTATACATTTTGCATTTTGCATTTCTTGTTTAAGGAATATATTTTTTCTATATAATTGCATTTGTATGTAAAATCTGTTTTTTTTTTTTAAATTTGCACATGCAAGGCTGGAACCTTATGGATAAATGAGTTTTTATTTTATAGGTTTATAGTGTTCACAACTTGATATTACAATAACGTTCAAATCTCCCACCATATAAATTTAAGTATGATGGCTGAATTGCAAAGCATTTTATTCTCTTTATATCATTTAAGTTATGAAACAGATAATTTAATATGCTGAAAGTATTTTGAAAAAAAAAATGTATTTGGTGTTTGTTGGGTTTTTTTAAAAACTTTTATGAGTATCTTACATCCAACAACAATAAGAGTTATTTCAAAAGTTGAACATTCCTTGGAGTTTTATATTTTAGCCTTTTTGAATTGAATAGTTGTTGGGCTTAGTCCCATTTATTATTTGAAACTTTTTACAGCTCTCTTGAAATAACTATTCACTGTTTCAGTTCCATAGAAATTAAAAAATATTATTTCTATAGTTGTTTTTTTTTTTTGTTAAAAGGCCCATAACTGCATTTATTGCACGCCATTCCTTCCCCATTTCATTTAATGATTACATGTACAGTAATTAGAGAGTCAACTTAAAATAATTGTTTTTATTTGAATGCACAATGATTAGAAAGAAAGCCGCATACTTGTACTGTAATTTCTAATATTATTTTATTTTTCTTTAATATTATTTTAATCCTTTAGTAGTATATTTTAAGTTTAAAATTATTTTAAATATTTAAAATCAAATCTTTTCATATATGTACCTTCTCTAAACATTAAATGTTTACTTACATAATGGGTAACTTTATTGCTTTTTACCTGTTGTTTTGCTTTCTTCAGTGACTGTGGTATAAATACAGGTTTTGATCATTTCAAAAAAAAAAAAAAATACAGGTTTTGATTGCAGTTAATGCACTCTGCTTAATGCACTCTGCCTTTTCAATTAATCACTTAATGCAATTTAGTCAATTCCTCTCTTAAAGGTCAGTTTTCTTCTGCATTTATTTCATATTCTTTTTGTTTCGCCCTTATTATTGTTTTTAAAGACACTCTTTATTCAATTTTCATTTATAATTAATTAATGATTTCTCTTTATATTGTTTTTCATTTGTTGTTTTATTGTTATAAAGAAATGTATTTATGTTGTATGATCTATTTGTATGTACATAGTAATTTTTGAAATGTATTTTTTTTCATGAATAATATTATTATTTCGGTAAAAATTGATTTTGGTACATTTTGAAGGGCTATTTTGACAGTTTCATTTTTCTTTTTTATACCTTGAAAACTAATAATATTGATATGTTTAATATATTTGTGTGTTTTATTTGTAAGTTTTGGGATCACTCACTTTTATATTTATATTTAAATTATATATGCATTAGACATTACTAAGTTGTAATTATTCTAATTATATTTGTGTGTTTTGTTTGCAAGCTTTGGAATCACTTACTTTTATATTTATATTTAAATTATATAAGCATTAGACATCATTAAGTTATAATTATTCTAATTATTGAATTTTTTTACAGATGGTAACTGTGAAAATCCCTTTGAATATCATTTTGGATAATGTTTTGCAACAATTAGGATTTCCTATTGCAGAATATCATCCACAAGCAAGTGGAGAGAATAATTATTTTTGTACTGTTTATTGTGCACGTTTTGATGTCTAGCATATATGGTGGGTTTCAACCTTGCATTTCCTGAAGATGCTAAAAATGATGATGTTTGTGCCGTCTTGGATCATGTAGGATCTGTTTTTGATTTAGATGTTATTGATTATAATTATAGAGATATGATTATGTATAAACTTAATTGTGAGATGCTTCAAAAGCAAGAAGTGAGACTTTTGAAAGCCACATGTGAACAACTTACTGCTGAGTGTCAAAATTTAATAAAAAAATGTGAAAAGTTAAAGATGGTGTGATAAGAAAAGTTAAGTCTACAGCCAGTGGAATTTCTCATCTACCGTAGAGGAATTTGGGAAATTTCTTTTTGCCACTCCTATCTACAGAAATGCCTTGAATATTTATTTTATTTTTTTAGCTGGCAGGATATTTGCCCAATTATGTCAGATGTGCTTATCGAATTGGGGCAGACAATTTCTGAATTTTTCCGTTGTCGAACTTATTTGTCATATTTAAAAAATTTGGCCATTTTGTAAGAATTTATATGTTATATTATAGTTAAATATATATATGAAGTAAGCTTTAATGTTCAATTGTATGAGTTTTTTATTTTGAGCATTTTTAGATCAAAATCATTATGCTGCACTGATTTCATTTTGTTATTATTTTTTGACAGTGGAATAATTTTCTAAAATCAAATGAATGTAAATATTTATAAATAAGTACATTATCACAACATTATGGAGACATTTATTTGGGCGAATCAAAATTTATCCTATAGTAAATTAATAAGGAATAACATCTGACAAATTGGACGAACAATGTTGAATTTATATGACTAATCTTTATAGCAATAATTTTCTCTGTCAGGCACTTGTGAAAAAATCAATATTTTTTTTGTATATTGAGAAGAGGATACAGTAGAAATGATTTTTTTAAAAAAAATTAAATGTCATTTAATTTTATCTTTTTTATTTTATGAGATAATTTAATGCAGTAAATATATGTTTAATTTTTATTTTTATTGCACTGCAAACCTATAGCCTATATTATAAGAAAGTTTATTGTTCTTGGAGCAGGAAAATTTACGATTATCATAACAAAATTAGACCGACATCTTAAAATTTGGACAAGAAACAATAATTTTGGCCAAGAAAAGATGTTGAAACTTAACCAATCTTTCGTGTTGTGAAGCCAGTTTTACTAAAAAGTATTAATGAAAATTAAATTATATATAATGCAATTTGATTTTGTTTTGTTGGGTTTAATATGAATATTTATAAATTTGAGTTATTTATTTAGTTGGATTTATCTTAAAAAATAAATAAGACAATTAAATCAACTTAATTATATATATTTATGAACTATCAAATCAAAAATATTATTCAGTTGGATTTGAGTTTTGTAAACGAATTTGATTTAATTCTTTAGCCATATCACTGTTAAAAATTATTGAGGTCTTTAAAAAAATGACTTTTAAAAAAAATCTTGGGCCTTTAAAAAAATAAAATAATCTTTTATCATTTAATTTCATTAAATTGTTATAGATTATTTTATTTTCAATTACTATTACATTATATTTGCTTTGGTTTATTTATTTTTATTTATTATTTGAATTTTTTAAATATCATAATAAGGTAATTTTAAGTGTCATTTTTTTCTTACAGGAATTGGCATGAATAAAAAATTTACGAATTTAGTATGCGTTTTAATATAAAATTCTAAAGTATTTTTTTTAATTATTTCTTTTTGTTAAATTATGTCATGCTATTTTTTAATTATATATTATATTTATTTTTCTTTATTCATTTATTTTTATTTCATTAGATTAAATTATGAAATGTTTTGATGGTAATCTATCCAAAGACGATAACTTAATTGATATTCCAATACAATAAGGCGATTTAAACTTAGGTAAAATATTATTTGTATGATATTTTAGCATTACAATTAGATTAACTTGCATTTTAGAACTGAAAAAAAAATTATATTAGATATTTAGGCTCATTTGCCTAGCAATATTTCAATAAATTTGGAGATCATTCATTGCTCAACGGTCAACTTGGGTGAAGAACAAAATTTAATAAATTTAAATATTAATGGCGCAACTTCGTTAGGTATACAATTTAATAATATTTTTTATCTAATAGTTTTCATACTATGGCGCAACTTCGTTAGGTATACAATTTAATAATATTTTTTATCTAATAGTTTTCATACTAAGTAAATATTATTTAATTTTTTTAAAACTTTTTTTATCAAATGATTATATTTTATCACTCATCTTCAAAAGATAAAATAAAAGGAGACATATTATAACTTTTGCTTCTTCTTCCCAAAGCCAAAATGCCTCATCCTTGATGAACAAAAGTATAAAATAATTACGTATTTATTTATTCATTATAAATAAATAAATGCATGTTTTTAACTAATTTTTAATTATAATTTATTATGTGCTCACAATCAAATTTAGGCATGCTAGAGCATGAGTGCAATCATTGTGGAGTATTATACTAGTTAACTGAATGTAGCAATATTCAAAAAATAGTGGAAAAAATATTACACTAATTGTTGTAAAAAGGCAAAAATAAAACTTCCTTTGTTACAACGAACTTCAATTTTCTTGATGCTTTGTGAAATTCTTTTGGAGGCACTCTGTCTTTGAAATTCAAAAAAAAATATATGACTTTATAATGATATGTTTGCTTTTTCATCAATGGGAGGAAAGATAGATTATGATATAAATAAAAAATCAGGACTGTATATATTTAGAATATGTGGGCAAAATCATCATATAAGTGGCTCATTATTGCCTCCTAATGGAGAAAAATCGAAAATTTTGCTTAGTTATATATATATATATATGATGTAGAACATAAAGTTTATAATAGAATTTATTTTTTACTTGGTGATGAATCTCATAAATCTATGAATGAAGTTATTGTTATAGGTCTTATAGAATTGTTTGATAAATATAACCAAATAACAAAATCATTTAGAATAGTCAGAGAAAGATTTGATAAAAATGTTTTGCTTCTCGTTAGATTGAAAATAATTGGAAAAAGATGTCAAGATAGTTTACAATATAATCTACCATCGTCTTCTAAAATTGCAGAATTAATTGCAGGAGATTTTAATTTATTTGGCAAAGAAAGAGACATAATTGTTGAACATAAATCTGAAAACTTAAAAAGAATTAGCATTTTATATCCAAGTCTTATGGTAATGCAATATCCACTATTATTTTCTTATGGTGAAGATGGTTATTCAGTAGATATTAAATATGCAATCCCACATTCAAATTCAAAATCCCCTAAAAGATTGATTACAAATCTTGAATATTATGCTTATAGAATACAACAATGTCATAGAGAGGGAAAAACTTTATTGAGAGGTGATCGTTTATTTCAACAATTTATCATGGATGCATTTTCATGCATTGAAGAAGAAAGATTAGACTATATTAGACGAAATAAAAAAGAATTAAGATCTGAAATATATTTTGGAATAAAAAATGTTATTCGTCATGGAACAACTAATTCTAATGATAGTGGAAAATCTATAGTAATATTATCGTCTACTTGTACCTAAAGCTCAATATATATGATTGAACATTATCATGATGCTATGACTATATGTAGATTTTATGGACATCCTAATTTATTTATAACATTTACATGCAATCTGTTATGGAATGAAATACAATGAATGTTAGATTATATACCTGGCTTAAGACCAGATGATAGACCTAATATTGTTTGTCTAATTTTTAAAGCAAAAGTTAATTAATTGATTGACGACTTTAAAAAACATTAATATTTTGGTAAAGTTGTAGCTTTATTATAGATAGTTGAATTTCAAAAAAGAGGATTGCCTCATATCCATTGTTTATTGTGATTATATAAAGATGATAAACCAACTACAACTTCAAATATTGATTCTATCATATCTGCTGAATTACTAGTAAAAGAAACTGATTTAGAAGCATATGAATTAGTTTCAAGATTCATGATTCATGATTCATGGTCCATGTGGCTCTGTTAATCTTGCATTACCTTGCATGAAAGAAAAAAAAAACAATAAATATTTTTAAAAAAAATAAAAAATAAACTACTATTGATGTTAATGGTTTTCGAAACATAGAAATGATGGTAATTATGTTATTAAGAATAATGAAAAGATAGATAATCTTTTTGTGGTTCCTTATAATAAAGATTTAATTTGCAAGTATGAAGCACATATTTGTGTTGAATTTTGTATCCAATCTATAATAGTAAAATATTTATTTAAATATCTTAGTAAAGGTAGCGATCGAATTTGTAATATCCCAAAGTATGCCCTAGAAGTTTTGATATTATTGTTGTAATTGTATTGAATGTATATGTTAAATTTTAAGAGAAGAGAAAATTTAAAGGGAAGTGTATATGTTGTGTGTATAGAAATATATACAACATATGTACAAGTCAATTGTGATGGTCAAAGGAAGAAGATATTTAGTTATTTTAATTAATTAAGTTAGTTAGTGGAAAATGGGAAATTAAAATGAATGGAAGAGATTAATTTGGATTATTTAATATTATAATTGCTTGGAGGAGGTTTAAAGAGAGGAGTATTTGACTTTGGTTTATTCATTTTCTTTTTCATTTCTTTCCTTTTCCTTTTGTTGGCCTGCCATCTAAAGCAAGAGAGGGAGAGAGTGAGTTTTGTGATCCAAGTTCAAATTGAAGGAAGATTCAAGGGAATAAGTTGAAATTTGTGAACTATCATCAACTTTGGTAAGTTCTTTCTTGATTTCTCTTGTTTATTTTGGAGTTATGTTTGAGTTTGAAGGATTATTGTTGATGATAGGGGTGTGTTTTGATTTTGCTGTGTTTAAAAGTGTTTGATTCATTTGATTTTTGGATTTTTGAGTTTGGATTGAAGAAAAGAGTAAGTTTGTTGGAAGAGGTAGTGTTGTAGGTGTGTTTTGGGTTTGTGATGATGATTTTGATTTGTGTTGGATGTATGTTTTTAATTGTTTTGGTGTTTTTGCAAGTTTGTTTTGGTTCTTGGGTATGTTGAGCTAAGTTTGTTTGAAGTGGATTTTGGTAAAAGGAAGTGATTTGTTGGATTAAGTGTTGTTGTGGCCGGAATCTGTATTTTTGGCCTGACACGCCCATGAGCACGACCAGGTTTTAGACGTGTCAATAGTTCTGTGTTTTTGGATGGGTGGCATAAGCAGTGACACGCCCATGTCACTGAGCGTGTCATAGCTACTGTGTTGGTGAGGAATTGACACGACCATGAATACGCCCATGTTGTTGGACGTGTCAATGTTTCTGTGAGACAGAATGTATTACACGTCCAGTGACACGCCCGTAGTTCTGAGCGTGTCAAAGCTTTTGTGTTGTGAGTTTAGGGCACGGTCAGGGACATGCTCGTGTTGTTGAGCGTGTTATGTGTAGAGTTTTGCATCTCATGTGTACTATTTCTTTTGGTTTAGGTTGTGATGAGGTTGATTTGCCTTAACCTAAGTGGTGAAGAAGTTTTGGAAGAGTAAAGTTGTAAATTGGTGTGAGTTGTTCCTAAGGTAAGTACAAACTACATTATTGCATATATTCATATGATGCTGAAACTTAACATCCATTTGATTGTAAATGTGTTAGGAAATGTAATGCATTGTTGATGCTTATGAATAATGTCATGATTGGTATAATATGAATGATTAATGAGCATCTAAAATATGTGTTAATGCCATTAATTATCTACACCTAAATGATGAGTTGAGATATATAATGAGATGTAAATGAGATGATTGAGGCATATTGCTTAGATGATTATGTCTAATGTATTGGATATGTATATTCTATTGAAGAGATATGAAGCCATTGTGATTGGCTATGATGATTCAAATGAGATGTGAGGCCATTGTGATTGGCTATAATGATTCAATTGAGATAAGTGGGGAATGTTTGCCTAGATGATGATGAGAATTGAGAATGAAATAATAAATGAATTGTGTGGCTAATATGTTATTCCATTTTCAGAGTTTATTGTTGGTGGCATGCCTATAGTAACAATCTCTTGAAGTTAGGTTGGGCTTGATCCTTGAAGCCAAGTTGGGTTGAAGTTTAACATGTTTTACTCCCCTTGAAGCTTAGTTGGGTCTAGTCCTTGAAGCCTAATTGAGATGTTACAACCCTTGAAGCTAGGTTGGGTTGGTTTTTGAAGCCAAGTTGGGTTGATACTTAGCATGCTTTGTTCCCCTTGAAGCTTGGTTGAACCTAAATCCTTGAAGCCTAGTTGGGATAATGATAATGATAAATGTGATAATTAAACCAAAACATTAACTCTGAAAGTTGAATGGCATATTAGTGTCTTTTGGGCCCATGCTTGTCTTTGTTTTCAATGTGAATCTTGAATAGTGAAACTAATGAAACTATGAAGATACAATATGAATGCTTGATATGACATTGAACAAAATAAAATGTTGAAATGTAATGTTCTTTTGAATGGTGTATGAAATTGATTGTGACATTGGCATTGCATTGAAACATAGTATTATTGTAATTTGTACCACTAAGCCGTTGGCTTAGCGCGATTATGATTTATCGTGCAGGTAACATGGAAGAACCGGAGAATTCCTCTAGGCCAAGTAGAGGCTAGAACTTGAGGTGGTGATAGTGAAGCTTAAGGATCGAAGATATAATGCCAAACATGTATATACTTTATGTTTTGTAAATTTTGAGTTTTAATGTATAAGAATTTGTAAATAATTGTTAGATTTTCCACTGCTTTTAAATAAACATTTTATCTTTAGTTTTTTTTATATAACTTCTTTTAAATGATTTAAATTTGTTCATGTTTTTGAAAAAGGGATGATTCATTTGTTAAGTATACCATAGCATTTCTATATTCAGTATACATATATTACGATCGTATTAGCATGCTGTGTAAGTATACGGGGTATAGAGATGTTACAGAATTCGAACAATTATTAAAAATTATGGTAGATATGATGAAGAAGATGAGAATATTAATAATAATAACAATGTTATTGATGAAGTAGAAACATATTTAGATTGTTGATTTCTTACACCACATGAAACTATTTGGAGGTTATATGAGTATCCTATACAATATAGAGATCCGACTGTTAAAAAATTAGTATTACATTTGCCTAATATGAATAATATTTTGTTCAAACCTTCTGGTAGTTTAACTTATATTGTAAATAACCTTGATTTTGGTCTAACTATATTTACTAAATGGACGTGTACTAATACTATGTATAAAGATGCTACATTACTAACATATGGGCTTGTCAAAGTAAAGAAAAAGTATGGACTAAACTAAAAAAGATGATATTGTATCGGTAGAATTGCTTATGTTCATCCAAATTCTAGTGAACTTTATTATTTACAAATGCTTTTAAATATTGTTAAAGGCCCTAAAAATTTTGAAGACATTGAAACTGTTAATAGAATTATACATCCCACTTTTCAACTAGCTTGTGCAACATAACCAATTAGAAATGATATTGAATGGATTAATGCAATAGAAAAAATAATTTTATATGCATCATCTTTTGAGCTTCTCTATCCATTTCCAGTTATCATATTATTTTGTGAAGTAAGTCATCCAGATAAACTCTTTCATTTATTTTTTTTTTAAAAATTCTGATGATATAAAACATGAGCTTCATAATGTAGTAGATATTCCGCTTTCATCTATTTTTGATGTATATTTAAAAAATAGAGTTCTTCTTGAACTTGAAATTTTTTTTAATAAAATTTCTTCTACTTTAGCGGATCATAATTTGTCTATGCCTGATAAATCATTACTTGGTGACATTAATAATCAGTTGTTGATTGAAGAATAAAATTATACTATTACATAATTAAAAGAAAAATATGATCAATTAATTTTAACTTTAAATTCTAAACAACTGCTTGTATATAATGATATTGTTGATGTTGTCAATAATAATAGAGGAGAATTATTTTTTGTATATGGATATGGTGGAACAGGCAGAATATATTTATATGAAGTGATTATGTCTAAACTAAGAAGTGAAGAAAAATTTATATTAGTTGTTGCTTCATCTAGTATTGCATCATTATTATTATCTGAAGGTAGAACAACGCATTCTAGATTTAAAATACCTATTAATTTAAATGAACATTCATCATGTGAAATAAAAAAGAATTCAATTAGCAAGATTAATACAAGAAACTCAACTAATTATTTGGGATGAAGCTCCTATAAGCCATAGATATTGTTTTGAAGCATTAGATAGATCATTTAGAGATATTTTATGTAATCAAAAGAAGAAAAAATAGATAATCCCTTTGGAGAAAAAATTCTTTTATTAGGAGGAGATTTTAGGCAAATATTACATATAGTTATTAATGGTAGTAAAAATGATATTATAAATGCATCAATTACAAAATTTTATTTGTGAAATTTTTTTAAAGTATATAAATTAACTGTAAATATGCGTCTTACCTCAATTTCAAATGATATTACTGAAAGTAACGAACTTAAAGATTTCTCTGAGTGAATTTTGTCAGTTAGTGATAGATCAATAACAACTATAAAAATAGGTGAAGATGATAGCGATAATAATTGGATTAGAATTCCTAAAGATTTGTTAGTTGAAAATTCCATTAATCCAATTGAACAAATAATTCAAGAAAAATACCCTAATTTTTTATGTAAATATATTGATTATTTATATATCAAAAATAGAGTTATTATCACACCAACAAACAAAATTGTAGATATTATTAATAAAAATGATTAATTTATTGCTAAAAGAGAAAAAAGTTTACTATAGTTCATATTCAATTTGCAAAACAGCATACGGAGTACAAGAATTAGAAGTTTTTTTATCCAATTGAGTTTCTAAATTCTTTGAATTTTAATTATTTTCCTCAACATGATTTGAAACTAGAAAAAAATCCCTATTATGCTGCTTAGAAACCTTAATCCGAGTGTTGGTTTATGTAATGGAACTAGATTAATGACAACTAATTTAGAAGCAAAGGTTATAGAAGTATAATAACAGGATCACACAGTGACGAAAAAGTTTATATACCTAGGATTATTCTTTCTTATACCAAAAATAAATTTCCATTCATATTAAAAAGAAGACAATTTCCAATAAGAGTTTCTTATTGTATGATGTTGCGCTCGAATTAACTCTACCACAAAACGTCACTCGCAAGTATACGAGGTAGCTGTAGCAAAGGTGATCGCCCCAAGAAGGTGTGGTTCGTAATAGCTTGATTGATAAATTATTTAAATGCGAAAGTTTTTTGTGTTGGAATGTAAAAGAACAATTTAAACCTAAGATTAACGTACGTAAGGTTTGATGTGTGTAATGTGTGCACAAGATCAATTCAGTTCTTGGGAAAGTGCCTAGGGTTATAGGTCCATTCAATCAAAACTCAATTCTCAATTATCCATTAACATAGCCTTGTAATTAATTTGTTCCTTAAGGTTAATTAGTCAATTACCAATCCATTAGTTCTCACATTCATGAATTAGCAATAATCAATTATTTCACATTATCAAATTAATGAAATCCTAGAACTTATATTTCTAATTCATTCATAGGGTAGTCAATTACATAATTCCGATACCAAATTTCAACTCTCGGTCATTCATTCAATATCTAGAGATCAATAGGTAGCTAATCTATTAACCTAGCATACAATCCAATGCAATCAACCAAAAACAAGGTACATCAATGGAAATATCAAATTAAAGCATTCAATCAAATATACAAACCCTAAGCATGGGTTTTTTAGCTCAACATCATCAATTTAAGACATCCATTCAACTTCAATATAAATCAAATTCAAATTGTTCATTGCAATATCAATATCTTAATACATCAATGACAATAAAAATGAATTAAAAGAGAGAATAGAAAAACCCCTTGTGAAGATGCCAAGAGTAGGATTACTAGTCTTCCTCCTAGCTTCACTTTGATGTTTGATGAAGAACTCAAGCCCTCTTCAATGGTTGATTTCCCTTTTGCAATATAGGATGGAGCTTTCTCACGTCATCAATCCTTCAATTGATTGTGCCTTTGGAAGATGGAATGGAGCTTTCTCAAGTCACCAATCCTTTCAATGAAGCTTCTTCAACCTTTGAGAGCTTATTAACCCACTTGATCCCAAAGAACCAAATTGAAGCTTGTCAATGGAAGATGGAGAAGATGAAGATGGAGGATGAAGATGAGGGACAAGGAGAGTGTCACTCTCTCCTCATCCTAAGTTGATGTTTGCCTCCCTTTCCTCTCTTTTCTTTTTGTTCTCAAAACCCTAACCGCTCTCCTTAGCTCTCCCTTTTCTTTTCGTCGTGCGAAAGAATTTATAGCATTTTGGTGTGACACGGCCAAGTTAAAGGAGACTTGGCCGTGTCTGAGTCTTTGGTCCATGAGAGACACGGCCAAGATGGATGAGACTTGGCCGTGTTGGTGGTCTTTGGAGGGACACGGCCACTGACTTGGCCGTGTCCCTTGCCCGTGTTTGCTTCTGTGAGAATTGTTCTTCTTTCCTTCTTTGGTTGAGTGACATGGCCGTGTTGGAGGTGACTTGGCCGTGTTGGACCATTTTGGAGGGACGCGGCCAGTGACTTGGCCGGGTCCCTTGCATGTGTCACCTACTGTGAGAGTTTCTTCTTCTTTGCTTGGGATTTAAGTGAGACACGGCCAAGCTTGAGCAACTTGGCCGTGTCTGGGCTTCTTTGGAGGGACACGGCCAGTGACTTGGGTGTGTCCCTTGAGTGTGTCAGCTACTGTTCTTCGTTCTTTGCTCTTCTTGTACTGTTTTGATCCTCCAAGGGTCTTTTTGCACCTAAACCTAAAATAAACATTTTAAACACACTTAAAACAAAAATTAATCAAAACATTAATTAAAAGACACATAAAATCATACTAAAAACTAGTACAAAAATGACCTAAACATATGACAATCAATAAAAGCCAAGGGCAAATAATAAAGTAAGTTGGTTTATATCTTCATGATCATATTTTTTTCTCATGGCCAATTATATGTTGCATTGTCAAGAGTTATCTACAACAAAAATTTAAGAATATTAATTAATAAAAAAGAAAAAAATGAACATAATAATTACTTAGATTACACTAAAAATATTATATATACTGAAATATTTAATGATTTGATTTTAAATCATAAAATATGAAAAACAAATGAGCATAATAATTACTTAGATTATGATAAAAATGTTGTATGTACTTAAATATTTAATAATTTAATTTTGAATCATGAAATGTGAAGCATTAAATTTTATTCTTTTATTATGCATTTTTTATATAATAATGATTTTTTGATAAATTGCACTTAAATGTATACAATATGAATTTATCACATTTCTTTTTCTTTTTTTAGAATACATTTAGAAAATATGGCATACGTAGCTTTATTTGATACCACAAGTAAAAGCAAAAATATCCGATCAAAATTTGCATTACAAGAACATGGGTGTTCATCAATATTTATAATTCTAGCAAATTATTTGGCCGTGCCTTCTTAATGATAGGCAATGAGGTTTGTAATTCAAATTATTTTATCTAATATTTTTTTTAAAAAAATATCATATAACTAATTTTATTATTTATCATTTTATTAGGGAAATACTATGCAAGGTACAATACCAAAACAATGCATTGATCATTTTTTTTCATTGCTCACTGAGAGGAGAATCTACCATTTATCTGATTTTATAGTCATTTCTACCCAACATAATTACAAAATTAGTCATCATCCATTTTGAATTAGATTTCCAAAGAATGCCTTGGTGAAGACTAATGATGAAGATGATTTTTCAATCCCATTTGACAAGTTTAAATTTTATAGTTTTGATGAGGCTAAATCAAAAGCAGGAGACAAAAAAATTTTAATAGATATATTTAAAAAGTATTTATTATGTTTAAGCTCACGCATTTTTAATTTTTAATAAAAATTATTAAATTTTTTTTATAGATGTCATAGGTTAAGTAATTTTAATTGGAAGTGTTGAAGAAATAAAAATCATGAGAAGAATTGCAAAGAAGCGTCATTGGGAGATAAAAAATTACAGGTTTTGTATATTCTAAAATACTTATATTTATTTATTCCTTAATTTTCTCTAAAAAGCTTGACTATTAAGATTTGCATTATATATGCAATAATGATAATAAACTAAATGTTACTCTTTTAGACAAGATTACTGTTGAATTTCCTGAAGATGATGTTTTTGTCCAGAAATCAAATGTAGCTATTATACTTACTTTTTTATCCATGAATATAAAAAAAATTAATGGTAAATAAAAAAAATATAATACGTAACCTTACAATTTAGCTTATTATATATTCAAAATTTAAAACTACAAATATTACATGTGAAGTCTCAATTAATAGCTCTTCAATAACAAAAATTTTCATCAATTGGTTATCCTTAATGTCCATAATTTTAAACAAAGGTAAATTTTATATTTTTTTTATTTTTTATAATTAAAACCATGAATAACAATAATAATTATATTTTAGGTTGACTAAGCCAATCGATAAAATTGTGAAGTTTGAAGTATACAATCTTTTATTTGTTGACATGGACACCCAAAAAAATCTTAATAGGAAAAAATTAAAGAACTTTTGTGTTTGAATATTCATTCTTGATATGGTATATTTAATCATTTATTATATTTTTTAACTGATAATAAAAGTTTTTTAGATTACTTAATTAAATCCTTTTAAATGCTTATATTTTATTTGTATAAATTTATCCAGAACATTAAATTTACATGTGAAGCACATAAGCAACCATAAAAGAAATTGACATTTCAAAAAGCTGGTGGTATAGAGCATGTCTTCAATGCAAGTATGGACTGCAAAATTATATTGACCAACTTTGGTGAAGTGAATATGGAATAATCAAAGAACCTCCACTTTGTTGGTATATTATTGTGAATCATTCCATTTTAGAAAAAAACAATTACTAAAATTTACATGTAAATAACTTTTAATATATTTTTCTCAGGTACAAGTTAAAAACTATTGTTGAGGATAATATGAGCTCCACACTACCTTCAATATTTTTTATCGTCAAGCAACTGAATTGATTGGTTTAGTAGCAGACAATCTTGCACACGGCTCCAAAGATAAATTTTCTGTGCCACCATTGATCACAAGAATTTATGAATTGCCTAGGTTATTTCAAGTCGTTCTTAATACTCAATCTAATTATGCATATCATTTCTCTTTTAATGTCACTCATATTTTTAAAGATGAAGTATCTTCCCAATTATTTGTTATGCCTCTATGAAAGCAATTCATAGCAACACAATAATTCTTCGAAGGCCATTATCAATAGCTAGCAGAAAAAATGTCAGTCCATATCTTAATTTTCCAAATATAGATAAATGAGATATGATATAAGTATCCAGTTCATCAAATGCAAGTGAAATAATCCTTCAATCAATAATAGACCTATTTTTAGAAGAATCTCCAGTGAAAAAAACTTGTATTAGGTACAAAAAAATTCATTATTAAAAATATTCATTTTTATTTAGATTTTTTTTCTTTTTTTATTAACTATATATCTCTTTAAAAATTTATTTTACCAGACAAGAATGTCCATCGCCCTTTGATAAAGATAAAAAAGATCAAAGTTAACTTAATCTGTTTAAGGAAAAATTAAGTTATTTTTGTATATTTATAATATTTATATTTCATAGACAATAATTAATCATTTATTCTTTATATTGCAGGGTTTGTTAAACATAAAATCAAGATTGATATTCTATTTGGATGAATTTCACTATCTTTTATTTGTTTTTGTTTGTCTCAGATATTTTCTTTTAAAAATTTTGTAATGTCTTCTATAGTTGATGCAACTTTAATAATATGTATTATCAATATTTTTAACAAAATGTATTTGCAAATTAGTATGCTTAAAGCAGTCTAAAAACATATGCTTTTTTATCTAATTATAATTACTATTATTATAACGAAATAAATAGTTTAAAAAATAAAAAAATGCTAAGTTTAAGAACTTGCATCAATAGTATAAAGTGTCAGTGATGTAAGAGCTAGCATTTCTCTCTAACACTATCGCAATTTTAAAGGTGTGTACATGTTTGTTTCTACACGTAATGTTTATACTATTGATAAAAAGTTTTTAATTACAAATAGTATCTTTAAAATAAAATATAAAAAGTTAATATAATATTCTAAAATAAAAAAATTAAAATTAAAAAAATTGAATCCCGCAGCAACGCGCGGGTTATAGCCTAGTGTGTGTGTGTGTATATATATGACAAAAAATGCAATACAAATGAACCTTTAAAAAACAAAAAAGGTATGTTTTGTGATAAGTTTTATAATAAACATAGTTTCTCGACTTTAGGCAAATAAATAAATAAATAATAATTAAAATAAAATCGTAACAATAAAAAAATAATTGATTAATTGGTTAAACGAAACAATAAAATAATAAATTAAAAAAAATCAAATTGCAATGCAACATCTTGGCTGGGCGTTGTAGTGTTACCTATATTTTAATAACAATAATGATAATAGTAATTAAACTGTAGCTCAAATACCAATAACTCAATTAGCAATAGCTATGTCAGAAACATTAAGACTTATTAAACTGTAGCTCAAATACCAATAACTCAATTACCAATAGCTATATTAGAAACATCAAGACTTACGATAATAAAATATAAATTTTATTGAGCATTGAAATAGTTACAGTTCAAAACCCGCCTATGGTTTTTATGTTGCCGTACTATTTTTATTTTAATTTTATAATAATAAAATATCATTCCATTAACCTTTAAATGCTAAAATCACCCATATATATTTCCTCTTTTTCACTTTTCTACGCTTTCATTTCTCTCTTGCCATTCCTCTATCGCCTTTTCTGTCATATTTTCCTTTTTTTATTTTATTTTTCTCTCTTTGCTAAGTATAAATTTATACTTATATATGCTCACTCTCAAATCTCCAGCGTCGGCTTTCATTCATTTGCTCTATTATTCAAGTATTAAGGTAAAAGGGGTATAATTTTTTTTTTTTTTATCTTTAGTGGATTCGTTAAATATATATATATTTACCTCAAAATGTAAATTTCAAAAAAAAAGAGTAACGTGCCACAATGTTCTTATTTTTGCAATATATTTTTAGGTAGTCCTTTTCAGAGTTTTGGTATTTTTACCTTTTCTATGTATGATTTTGAGTTTTTGTTGCTTTATGAGTGTGCTATTATTTTTATTCTATGCAGTTTCATTATTATTTTCTTTCAATGGTTATAAACATAATAAATAAGACTATCACTTTCGAATGGTAGTAAAAGTTATATGCTCATACTAATAATTGTAATAAAAGGAAATATGCTCAAAAGTAAGAGAATAAATGAAGATTCGTGAATTTTACTTGATTTTATAGCTTTAATTTCTGATATTTGTTGGACTTCTCTGACTTACTTCTTTTAATTTTCAAATTTTATTAAATACACTTCTTGTATTTAATAATCCTCAAATTTTCTCACAATTTCCTCTATCAGAAAATTCATTTTTGTCCTTGCTCAAATTTTCTCTAACTTATTAAATTTTCTCCGACTTACTCAAATTTTCTATGTTGTTTTTGTATGAATTTTCTCTCCATCCCCCTTTCTGTTTATTTCTTTCACTATTTATAGTGGAATGAATTTCATTTTTTTAAATTTTTTTCTATTTTTTTCTTTAGTGTACTTTTACAAATTTTGATTTCAATTATCATGTCTTGTAGGTATGGAGGTTGCTACTATCACATGGGGAAATTGGGCTACATGCTAACACATAGGAGGAAATGGGGAGAGATTTTTTCAGAATTCTATTTTCTCTTTTTTATTGTATTTTTATCTTTTGTATTTGGCTTGTAATTATTAAGATTATTAACTTTGTTAATTAATTTTATTTATTGATATTTTGTTTAAGTTAGGTTAATCTTCATTTCTTATTTATGCAAAAGTTTGTTACTATAATTGTTAACAAACATTACTCGATAGTGACGCCTATCACTTTTTAAGAATTGATTATACCAAACCATAAAAACAGAATGCATTATTTTTCCCTTTTCCTTTTGTTGAATACAAACACAAGCATGAGTAGTCACAGTATGTGTAGTCACTCAATACAATCATATGTATATGTTAGAATTAATTTTATATTGTTAAAATTAATCCTCTAATCAATCATAAGTATGGGCTAAATATATTTAAATATTAAATATGTATTGCAGTCAAATTAAAATAGTCAAATTAAAGTTTTGATCAAATTAGGATTGTTGACTATTGAGGTGTCCTACTCGTAATAGGATTATAAGTGTAGAGACCGATAAGAATTTCTGTTTTGTTGAAGGGCCAAAATAGAAATTAAACATCATCATCAGTTATAAATAAGGGGTCGTGGTCTCCGGGGGAACATAACAATTTTGAGATAACATTATATTCCTTCAGTAGTGCTTCCGCTAAACTTAAAGTGTGTATCCCCTGGAAGGCGACAAACTCCAAAATCGTCTTCAACTTCAACATACGATGATGTCAGATATGCAATTCAGCCCTTTGTAATTTAATTTGAATAATCTAGTGATCTATGCATATTTTATATTTTAGGGGAATCAGGTTTTCTCCCCCTTTCAATTGGTATCAGAGCCCTATGCTAGGTTACTAGATTTTCCGATTAAATTGCGGTATTGATTATTGTTTTAATTCTAGAAAATTAATTCGGTGATTGTAATTTTCAAGAATTAATTTAGAATCGAAATTAGTAATCTGAAATCAATTTTGGTTTTATTTATTTTTTGGATTAAATTACTGAGATTATTTAATTAATTCTGAAAAAATTGAATTTTTGGGATTGTGATTTTTTTGGAATTAATTAATTTGGTTAATTAAATTTAAAAAAAAATTGAAACTGTTCTTTGAAGAACAATTTCGAAAAATTTGGGATTTTTGGTTCCTTGGTTATTTATGTGTATTTGGTCGGATTGTTGACCGGAGGTGGCGTTAGGAAGGGAGTATACCCTCATTTGGTGGCAACCGGCGGTGGAAACGGTGGAGAACGATGGAGATCGATTCGGCCGGTTTGAGTTTTGCGATTCCGATTTAAGTTTTTTTCGATTTTGTGTTTTTTCAGGTGATTCATCGCCGTTCATCGCCAATAGACGATGGCCGGAGGTTGTTCAATGCTCGAACAACCATCTAGAGGCTATCACCGGCGGTGGATGGCGTTGGATCAAAAAATTGGAGCGAGCGGCTGCGAAGCGTTATGCTTCGGTTTGGAGACGAAGACCACGCTCCAAAACGGCACCGTTTTGGGCAGAGCGCTGCGTTTTGAACAGTTTGCAGCCCTAGCTCAAAACGGCACCATTTTGATCCAGAACGGCGCGTTTTGAAGAGACGAACAGCGCGTCTCTGGACCAGACTAAAGCGCAAATAAAAAAATATTTTTAATATTGCAAACAGGTCCTTCAACTTTTGATAATCCTATTTTGACCTAAAAAGTTTTGTAATTTCTGTTTTCACCCACAAAACTTTTAATAATTTATTTTTTGGCCCAAAATTTTCTGTTTATTCATTTTTTGCCCCAAATTTTTTTTTTATTATTTTTAATTAAAGTTTATTGCAGCTTAAATTTAAATGTTGCAATCAATTTATTAAGAATTACAGTTCAATTAAAGTTTAATTTTAATTGAGAATTTATTAAATTGAGTTTAAATTTTGGTATTTTAGTCCTGATTGTGTTTAATATTTTTAATAATAAATTAATTGAAGCAAAAAGTTACCAAAGTGACCTCTATTGTGTAAATTAATTTATTTGGGATATTAGACAGGTGTATTAAAATTCATTGCGGGTAGTAAACCGGCCCAAAGGAAGGTTGCTATCTGGCTGAATTGAGAATACATGTGCAGTGATAAATATGTGATAATTATTATGTTTTCATCCATGTGGATAATAAATCAGCCCAAAGGAAGATTTAATATTTGACAGGATTGAATTTTCAATATTTAATTACTGCATTGAGATGCCAATTACAGTTAATATTTTATATCCAAAGATGAAAATATTAATATTGTGCCGGTATCTTATTTCCATTATTTAAACTCTATTATTGTTTGTTTTAATTATTTTGTGGATAGTGAGCTTATGTTAATTTTTTGTCACTTTCTATGATGTCAGCTAGCATGCCGTATAATCTTAACACTGTTCCTATGCTTGAGGGGTCAAACTTTGGTTCATGGAAATCAAGCATCATGATTTATCTGGGTTGTATGGACTTGGACCTTGCATTCAGGATGGACAAACCTGCTCCTCTTACTGAAGAGAGCACAGATGCTCAGAGGGTTCAGTATGAGAAGTGGGAGCTTTCTAACCGCTTAGGTCTTTTGATCATGCAGCAGAGAATTCCAGAACATGTTCGAGGAGCCATTTTTGCTGAAGAAAGTAATGCTAAAAACTATTTTGCTGAGTTGGAGAAGGTCTATGTCAAAAATGACAAGGCTGAAGTGGGGATACTTTTAGCAAAACTCACCTCCATAAGGTATACTGGCAATGGTAGTGTTCGGGAGCATATACTGAGCATGTCCCAAATAGCCAAGAGGCTAAAGGTCCTGGATTTGGTTTTACCAGATGACCTGTTAGTCCATCTAGCTTTGAATTCTCTTCCACCACAGTATGGGCAGATCAGGACTTCATATAACTGCCAGCCGAGCAAATGGACTCTTAACGAGCTCATTGCTCATTGTGTGGATGAGGAGGAAAAGTTGTTGGCTACTAAGAGGGAGAGTGCTCATCTGGTCTCTTCAGCAGATAAGGGCAAGAACAAGAAGAGAAACAAGACTGCTGAGAATAAGACTGCTAATAAAGGTCCTGTGCAAAAGAAGCCTAAGGAATTAAAATGCTTCTTCTGCAGCAAGTCTGGACACTTAAAGAAGGACTGTCCTAAATACGCCACATGGCGTGTCAAGAAGGGTAAGTACCTTATTTTAGTCTGTTCTGAGGTTAATTTAACTTCAGCTCCTAGAAACACTTATTGGATGGATTCTGGTGCTACCGCTCACATAAGTGTTTCATTGCAGGGTTGCCTGAGCTACCGAAAGCCAACTGACGGTGAAAGATATGTCTATGTGGGAAATGGCGAGCCAGTGGAAGTGGAGGCAATTGGGCATATTAGATTATGTTTAAGAACTGGTTGTTTTTTGGATCTTGTAGATACTTTTGTTATTCCGACGTTTAGACGGAATTTAATTTCTGTTTCTTATTTGGACAAATCTGGTTTTACTTGTTCATTTGGAGACAGTTTATTTACTTTATCTATGGATTCAAAAATTTTTGGTACTGGCTTCTTGAATGCATGTGATAATCTATATATGTTGGATATTAATGATTCTTATAATGAAACCCTACAGGTAAGTACTATAGGTACCAAAAGGAAGCGAAATATAGATAATTCAGCTGAACTTTGGCATAGATGTTTGGGTCACATATCCAAATCTAGAATAGAACGTCTTGTATCAGATGGTATCCTAAACACACTTGATTACACAGATTTGGACTCCTGTGTTGAGTGTATTAAAGGCAAACAGACTAAACAAAAGAGACTAGGTGCCAACAGATCATCAAACGTCTTAGAATTGATACATACGGACATCTGTGGTCCATTCCCTACAGCAACAAGGAATGGCCAAAGATACTTCATATCATTCATAGACGATTACTCACGTTACGGGTACCTATATCTCATTCATGAGAAATCAGAGTCTCTAGACGTTTTCAAATCTTATAAGGCCAAAGTTGAAAACCAACTCGGAAAGAAGGTTAAATGCGTTAGATCTGACCCTGGTGGTAAGTACTACGGCAGATATGACGGTTTAGGTGAACAACGTCCAGGACCATTTGCTATTTTCCTACAGAACTGTGGTATAGTCTCTCAATACACCATGCCTGGTACACCCAGCATGAATGGTGTATTTGAGCGACGTAACAGGACTCTTATGGATATGGTTAGAAGTATGATTAGTCATTCTTCTTTACCTGAGTCTCTGTGGGGAGAAGCATTAAAGACAGCAGTCTATCTTCTTAACAGAGTACCAACTAAAGCAGCTACAAAAACACCTTATGAGCTTTGGACTTGATGCAAGCCCAGTCTAAAGTACCTTCATGTTTGGGGATGTCATGCTGAGGCTAGGCCTTATAGGCCCAATGAGACAAAATTGGACTCCAAAACTATTAGTAGCTACTTTGTTGGTTATTCTGAGCGAACTCGGGGTTTTAAATTTTATAATCCTACTTCCAGATCTATTTTTGAGACAGGAATTGCAAATTTTTTTGAGGATGTTGAGTTTGGGGGGAGAAGTAAGGTTAGAAACATTGTCTTTGAGGAGGGATCGAGTCAGGAACACTCAGTGTCGATTCCTATCATTGCTCCTAACAGTGTTCTGGTTCCTATGCCTGTCACTGTTCCAGAAGCACATCAAGTTCCAATACAAGACAATGTTGAACAACTTCCTCAAGAACAAGCTCAACAACCTCAAGAATTTGAGCCAAAACCTGGGCCTTTAAGAAGGTCCACTAGAGAGAGAAGAAATGCTATTCCAAATGATTATGTAGTATAACTTCAGGAACATGAGGACACTGTAGACATGGTGGAAGATGATCCAATCAGCTTTCATCATGTCATGCAGGATTCCAACTCTCATAAGTGGATTGAGGCAATGAGTGAAGAATATAAATCTATGCAAGACAATCAAGTTTGGGATCTTATCCCATTACTTGATGGAAAGAAACCTATTGGTTGCAAATGGATATTTAAGACCAAGAGGGATTCTAATGGTAATGTGGAAAGATATAAGGCTCGTCTTGTAGCTAAAGGCTTCACTCAGAAAGAAGGGATTGACTATAAAGAGACCTTCTCTCCAGTATCATCGAAGGACTCTTTTAGGACAATCATGGCTCTAATTGCACATTTTGATCTTGAGTTACATCAAATGGATGTGAAGACTGCGTTTCTCAATGGAGACATTGATGAAACCATCTATATGGTGCAGCCAGAAAACTTTGTGTCTGGAGACCCAAAGCGACTGGTATGCAGATTAAAGAAATCCATTTATAGTGTAACACCCCGATACCCTATATAAGTACTATACGTATACCTAGTATACATACAGTAAATATATAAAGTATAAGGATGTCACTTTTCGTTACCTTTTAAAAACCTGTAACAGAGTTCAAACCATAATACATTAATTTAAGTAACATTTACAAAATCATTATCTTTATCAAAACTTCATTTATACATATAAATACTCTCTCGTCAGAAATACATGATAATTAAAAATTTATACATGTATGCATTACCCTCTAGTTGGTCTCGACAAACTTTACTCTTCTTGTGGCATAATAAAAGACTTCATATCTTCCATCTATAAACCTGCGCGAATAAACACCCGCGCTAAGCTCGAGAGCTTAGTAGTCCAACTATAAAGATATAAACATATAGTATAGAAGTATTGACATATAATGATACATCAATTCAATATATAATTAGTTCTTATCATATCTTCTTTTCTTTTTAATTTCATCTTTAATATATCATAGCTAATTTCATATATGATGTACATATATACATAATATTATCACCAACCCCAATGCATCACCAATACTCAAAACCAATATACTAATACCCCTACATTATATATATACCATACCAATCATTATTGCAATACACACTTTACCTATCATACCACTCATTATTGCAATACACACATTACACATCATATCACTCATTATTGCAATACACAAATTACATATCATACAAATCATAAATCACAATTCATTTACATATTACACTTAATAACATTATATTATTCACAATTCACCAAGCATAATTCAGTATTAATACTCACAATCAATATTTCAATACTTGCATTTCACATTGACAATAAAGACAGACTCGGGCCCAAAACACTAATATGTTATTCAAAGTTCAGAGTTACTGCTTTGGTCTATAATCATAATTATCAAGCCTGTAGGCATCATATATCAATATCTCTATCCATGGATAGCGTAACAGACCCAGTCTCTTGGATCATCAACTCGGCTAAACTCGAGGTGATCCTCAACCCGGCAAGACTGTTACCAATCATATATCTCATAATTACAATTTCTCATAGTGTAACAGACCCAGTCTCTTGGATCTCAATTCAACTCAAAACGAAGAGATCCTCAACCCGGCAAGACTGTTACCTTTTTCATTTTATAGGCATGCCTCCAAACCCAGAACTCTGAAATCGAATAACACATTAGTTACACAATTCATTTATTATTTCATTATCAAACTCATCATCAATTAGGCAAACATGCCTTATCTCTTTCAATTGAATCATCATAGCCAATCACAATGGCTTCACATCTCATTTGAATCATCATTGCCAATCACAATGGCTTCACATCATACACATCATCATTGATATATATATATATACAACACCAATTACATTAACTACACGAACATGACATTATTCGAACATACATCATTAATTTCATTGCATATGTATCATAAATTCATCGTCATATAAACAATATGTCTATTTATTTCATTTCAATCATTTCTCAAGACACATTAACATCATTCGTTATTAAAACGTTTAACATAACAAATTACATTGCACGTACCTTTTTGAATGATCATCGCCTCTTTCGCGCTATTTAAGTCATAACACTAGTCACGTTATGCAAACAATATAATACATTACCATTCACAATACATAATATAACATTGTTCAATCTCAACAATGATGTTAGACAAATGATCTCTATTTTGATCATTGACAACTCATATGGATGATCTATTTAACATGTATTTGAGAATCTTGTTACAAAAATTAAATTGCTTCAAATAAAGCAGAACAGAACACTTCTAGCGGTCGCGCCTCACCTGAATACGACCGCGCCATACAGTTACACGATGAAACCTTATCACAGTAGATTTCGCGGTCAGAAGTCCGACCTAAGTCGCGACCGCACTTCACAATCAAAAGATGAAACCCTATCACAGTAGGTTTCGCGGTCAGAAGTCCGACCTAAGTCGCGACCGCACATGACTAAATAGCGACCGCCCAAGACTAATAGCGACCGTCCCAAATTACGTTTCTCATACATAAACCCTAAATGTAGCCAAACTTCTTTTGGTTAACTTAAAACACATTGTACACAACATAACCTCATTCAAATGGACATAATCAACATTATTAGCAATTATTTTACATACTCATCACAACATTTTCATCACCAACATATAACAATCAAACCTTCGAACAACTTCAATTAGCAAGAGAAACAAGTGTGTACTTACCTTAAGCACCACTTCTAAACACTTCCTTTTCCAAGACTTCTTCACTTCCCAAATCAATGACAATTCACTTCCTTCAAAACTTAATGCTAAGTTGTTGAATTCCACAAATCTTCAATTAAATCCTTTGATTCTCCCTTCAATTTGATGTTAGAATTAAACAAATCTCACTTTGCTCTCTCTTGTCTAAGGAGGAGCCAACCAACGTGGAGAAGAGAAGAAGAAGAAGAAGAATGAAATGAAGAAAAGACAAAATATCACCTCTTTAAATCTCCACCAAGTGATTCAACAAGAGTAATTACCTAAACACCCTTATACCATTTGTCTTGATTACCATTCATTACATGCCCTTTATAGTAACTTCACACTTAACAAAAATAAATATCTTCTTTCCTTGACTCTTCATTTTGACCAACTTATATGTTATATATATCATCATATACACAACATATACCATTCTCTCTAAACCCTAAATTCTTTCCCAAATCACATATACATAAACATTCTTTTCTCTATTTCTTTTCTCTTGTAATTTAACACATATATTCAATCCAATTATATAACAACAACAACAACATAATCACAACTTCTAGGGCATATATGAGGATATTACATATAGACTCAAACAAGCTTCTCGTCAGTGGTACTTCAAGTTTCATGAAGTAGTTGTCTCTTTCGGTTTTGAGACAAATGCTGTGGAAGATTATGTGTATCACAAGTTCAGTGGGAGTAGGTTTATCTTTTTGGTCTTATATGTGGATGACATATTGCTTGCTACTAACTATAAGGACTTGCTGCACGAGACCAAAGTCTTTCTCTCAAAACACTTTGAGATGAAAGATTTAGGTGAAGCTTCTTTTGTATTAGGGATTCAAATACATCGAGACCGTACTCGAGGTATTCTTGGATTATCACAAAAGGGCTATATTGAGAAAGTGCTCAAGAGATTTAGTATGCACAACAGTAGACCAATTGATACCCCAGTTGCTAAAGGAGATAAATTCAGTCTTAATCAGTGTCCAAAGGGTGAACTTGAGATTCAGGAGATGCAGAAAATTCCTTATGCGTCAGCAGTTGGGAGTCTGATATATGCTCAAGTTTGCACTCGTCCAGATATTTCATTCATAGTTGGCATGTTAGGGCGATATCTCAGCAATCCAGGAATGGATCATTGGAAAGCAGCCAAAAGAGTCTTGAGGTATCTTTAGAGAACTAAGGGACATATGCTCACATACAGGCGATCAGATCAGCTTGAGATCATTGGGTATACTGATTCTGATTTCACGGGATGCCAAGACAGTCGGAAATCCACATCAGGCTACATATATCTCTTGGCTGGTGGTGCTATTTCTCGGAAGAGTGTGAAACAAACTCTAGTAGCTACCTCCACCATGGAAGCAGAATTTGTAGCAAGCTACGAGGCATCCAATCAGGCTATTTGGCTGAGGAATTTTGTCACAGGGCTGCGCATTGTGAATGGCATTCAAAGGCCATTAAAGTTATACTGTGATAATAACTCAGCGGTTTTATTCTCCAACAACAACAGAAGCTCTTCTCGATCGAGACACATTGGGATAAAGTTTCTGGCTGTGAGGGAGAGAGTACAGAGTGGACAGATATCCATAGAGCATATTGGAACGAACTCCATGATTGCAGATCCGCTCACTAAGGCTGTGATACCGAAAGTTTTTTCATGAGCACACTGCTCATATGGGTGTCACATTATTTGAGACTATTTAGTTTCAGTAGGAGTTTGTTCATTATGGTTACATTATATTTGTGTATATTCTGTTTTGTAATGGATATATTATGTTATTAATACTCAGTTTCTGTAGAAAATAAAGTATTTATTTTGTTACACTCTGTATTATATTTATGTTTGATCTCACTTAATATTGACTAGTTGGAAACAGGCATGATTAGATCACATTACATGTAGTTTCCATGCTACACTCCTATTATTGATCTATGTCATTTGAGAGTATTGGTAATGTGACTGATGGTGGTTTGAGTCACGATGAATGTAGCGACTGACCCTTCAGTCCTTTATTGATATAATCAATGGACGAGATTGTTTGAGGCACCTTCAGTATGACTGCTTTTATGAGCTCATTAAGGTATATACATTTATATTTAATATATGTTAGCCCAAGTGGGAGATTGTTAGAATTAATTTTATATTGTTAAATTAATCCTCTAATTAATCATAAGTATGGGCTAAATATATTTAAATATTAAATATGTATTGCAGTCAAATTAAAGTTTTGATCAAATTAGGATTGTTGACTATTGAGGTGTCCTACTCGTAATAGGATTATAAGTGTAGAGATCGATAAGAATTTCTGTTTTGTTGAAGGACCAAAATAGAAATTAAACATCATCATCAGTTATAAATAAGGGGTCGTGGTCTCCGGGGGAACATAACAATTTTGAGAGAACATTACGTTCCTTTAGTAGTGCTTCCGCTAAACTTAAAGTGTGTATCCCCTGAAAGGCGACAAACTCCAAAATCGTCTTCAGTTTCAACATACGATGATGTCAGGTATGCAATTCAGCCCTTTGTAATTTAATTTGAATAATATAGTGATCTATGCATATTTTATGTTTTAGGGGAATCAGGTTTTCTCCCCCTTTCAGTATCTTCATATGGGAAAATTGCACAATGCAAACATAGAGGCAGAACTTATATTTATACTTCGTGGAAAGCAGAGAATCCAAATAGAAAATTTCGAAGATGTCCATTGTGGGACATAATTTTATATTAAAATTGTTAATTTTTCATCATTACTTGTATTGTAAATCATGCTAACTTGAGTTTTTATATTTAAGGAAAATTATTGTGAATTTTTTTTGGATTGATCTGGAGCCAACTACAAAAGAGATGGCTATTTTCAATAAGATATATAAAATGAGAAGAAACTAGTGGAAGAAAAATTAGTGTTTGAATATGAAAAAATAATGTTATTGTCGAAACATATAAAAAAACTGAAAGATCATCTTCAAGAGGCATTGGCGGAAAATGTAATAATAGATATTGAGAAAGAGCATTTTATGAAATACATTACTTTAGTGAAAGAGGAAAGGAATTATGATTGCCTTTCCTCAAGCTGTAGGTCAACACTTGTATGTCGATTTTGTATAGCAATTAGCATTGTCATAATATGTTTGGTGATCAGTGTTTGCTGTATAAGAATTGAGGCCAAGTCAGCTAAGCGAGCAGTGAAAATGTTAGTTTAACTATGTAAAATAGGAGTGATATTAGTATTTTTTCTACGATATAATGTACTTTTGATGTAAATTGGACTACTTTGTAACATACATTGAATTGTACAACCCATTAGGTTTATTAACGAGAGTTAAAACTCTCTCTGTGTTAAATCCAGTCAGTTTTATCACCCATTAGCTTTTCAACAAGAGTTAAAAATATCATTGTGTATTATACATTGATTTATACCGACCATTATATTTTTTAACGGCGATTAAAACTCTCTATGTGAAATTCATTTAATTATATCGCCCATTACCTTTTCTAACAAGCGTTAAAACTATCTATGTATAAAATTCAGTCAATTGTACCGCTCGTTAAATTATTTAATGAGGGTTAAAATTTTATTTGTGTAAGATTTAGTGAATTATACAGCCCATTAGATTTTATAACGAGTGAAACTTGTCATTTTGTTGTAGTGCAAATTAAAAGTATACATATATCCATTCACAAACAAAACCACAATGAGTTTAATTATTATAACAGTGTAAAAATAGACACATATCCATCCAAAACACAGAAGTCATTTCACCACAAGAAATTATACATTTTATGATAAATTTTTTAGTTACGCATAAAAATTTATCATAAAATATTAATTAATTACTATAATATTATAATTTTATCACTAACAAATTTATTTTGTGGCAATATTTTTTTGTCACCAAATCACAACTTTTATTATCATAAAAAAAATTCGTAACAATTGCAAATAGAAGTAAAATTTTTCACTAAAAATTTGGAGAGAAATGTTTTAGTGACAAATATTTATTAGTTATGATTTTTAATGTCATAAAAATTACAATTTAAAGTGACAATATAATTTATTGTCACTAATTTATTGATTAAAAAAATGGCATATTACTTTGTCACTAATAATCATATATCGTAACGATAAGTAAATATCATCACAATTGCATTTTTAGGTGAAATTTTATTTCAAAAGCTTTGGTAAAAAATATTTAAATGATGATATAATATTCATTTGTTATGATTTTTAATATCCCAAAACTGTAATTTATAATGATAATATCATTTATCGTCATTAATTTGTTGATCAGAAAAGTGACAAATTTATTGTCACCAATAATCATATATCGCGACAATATATAAAATTGTCACAATTGCAAATGGAGGTAAAAAATTTCTTCAAAAATATAATGGCGAGAAATATTCAAATAATTATATAATATTTATTAGCTAAGATTTTTTATGTCACGAAATTGCAATTCACAGTAACAATATCATTTTTTGTCACCGATTCATTGATTAAAAAAAGTGACAATTTTATTTTGTCACTAATAATTTTATAAAATTTCGATATATAAATTCCTCATAATTGCATTGAAAAATAAAAAAAATTGCTCCAAAAACATATTAGTGAAAAATATAAAAATAATGATATAATATTCATTGACTATGATTTTTAAGTTATGAAATTTTAATTTATAGTGACAATGTCATTTACCGCCACTAATTTATTGATTCAAAAAGTGACAATATTATTTTGTCATTAATAATTATATAACATGATAATATATCAATTTGTCACCATTACATTTGGAAGCAAACAATTTCTTCGAAAAATATATTGATGGGAAATATATAAATGACGATTAATATTTATTAGCTATGATTTTTTATGTCACAAAGTTGTATTTTATAGTGACAATATCATTCATCATAACTAATTTATTGAATAAAAGTGATAATATTATTTTATCACAGATAATTATATATTGTGATAAATAAATAAATAGTCATCACAATTGCATTTGTAGATAAATATTTATTTCAAAAATTATGTATTATATGTAAATCTTTTTAAAGAATATATTTTAATATATTCTTTTTAATATATTCTTTATTAACTAATTCAATATTCAATTATATAATTTATTGTCATACATTGTATGTTATTAAATAAATTAAATAATATAAAAAGAAGAAAATTTTTATATGAAATAATAATTTGATTAATAAATTTTATATGAAATTGATTCATATATTTTATATTATTATAAAATTAAACAACATGAAAAAAAATTTGAAATTATATGTCAATGAGAGGAGATTTTCGCCTCCACTCCTGGTGGAATAGTTTTTGCGACTCCGGCACTGTTAGACTCAAGACTTTATAGAATATGGGCATAAATCCGAAGAAAATGGAGCCGCCAACTGGACGGGCAAAAAAAAAAGGGTGGATGACTCGATTTCTAAGGAATCTTCAACCCCCTAATGAGTTCGAAAAGTTGGGTACTTATTGGGAATGTGAGAATGATCCAACACCCCTATAACATTCGGTTTATTGGAACCAGTCTCCTTTTCAGGTCTAAATATTATTAAATTCTTAAGTATTATAATATTATTCATGCTACATACAAATTAAAATAAATAAATATTCATTGTATTGACATCAAATAAATAAATAAATAAATGAACATCCATCGATCGATGGAAATATGCCCTTATAAATATTCAAATGTCCACAAAAAGAAAAGAAAATAAATAAAATGGAACACCAATCATAGGTGGAAATATATCCCTTACATCAATATAAAATCTTTGAAATAAACTAAATTATATAAGCTAAATAAACAAGGCACCCGTGCTAGATGAAAATATACTTTTTATAATTTTATCTAAAAATACATGTAAATCTAAGAAAAAAAATAAAGCAAAGAAAAAATAATGCAACATATAAGAAAATAATTAAATAATTTAAAAGAAAATAGACAAATATATCTCAATATTATCCCATTAATGAAATATAGTGCGCTACGACGAGGGTCACACCTATGATAGTCTCGCTAGCCAGTTAGCGAGAAGGGGTCAAGAGGGCAGTGCCTCTTGCGAGGAATATGGTTTTGTTGAAAAATTAGAATTTATATGTAAGTTAGAGTTTTATATTTATAGAAATTAGAATTTTTCCTAAACTAGGATTTTAAGATAAAAATTAGGATTTTATGATTTTAAAAAATAAGGTTTTGTCTTTAGAGAAACATGATTAGGGTTTGATACTTATGAACTATGGCCACTGTAGATTAATTTAGAATAAGTATATATTCTGGATATATGGGTTATTACTGGATATAATAATCTTCAAACATTTACTGCCATATAAATTAAATTAACACTTTTATCGTTACTGTATTAAAACAACTTCCTAACATGTAAGCTATTCAATGATAATAAAATGGATAAATAAGTCTACTGAATATTTTAAACAAATGAAGTTTAGAAAACTAAATATATAAATTGTTTATAGATGAATGAATCTACTGAGCATTTTAAATAAATTAGATTTGAGGAAACTAAACCTGCGTGTTGGCTCCTCCAATATAAAATAAATTTAAATAATTGTTTATAGATGAATGAATCTACTGAGCATTTTAAATAAATTAGATTTGATGAAACTAAACATGTGTGTTGGCTCCTCCAATATAGTTGAATCAAATATGTGTTTACTGTCTGACCAACTTCTATCATAGATGAACAAAGTAAATTTTGAGACAATTATTCCTGCCTCCTTGTTTGCTTGATGAATGTTACTTCAAGGGATTTTCAATTAATTATTGCTAACTCTCTGCTTCTTTGATAATCGTCACTGTTAGGGTTGTTTAATTAATTCTCGCCCCCCTTTTTCTGTGCTAGGTCTTTTCTATTTATAAACATCAACTAGGGAAACCTAGCTGAACCCATCTCAGTCCGAAGCAAACACTGCTCCCACTTGTCTTAGCCATCCTAGAATTTTCTAACAATTTGAGCTTATTCTCAGTTAAACCCGCTTGCCCATATCGAAATGTTTGTCCCATATCGAATTGGCCTTGGCAAATTCGAGGGCTTACCCATACTGAATTGCCCTAGGCCATTTCGACATGAAGCTTTTCCATACCGAATTGGCTTGGGCCAAAGCATATTATTTTGATTTAAACCGAACCAAATTAATTGGACTGAATTTGGGCTTGTCATGAAATTTTATCGTGTGTTCGGATTAATCTTAAATTTAACATGGACCAAAGTTAATGGTCTACAATATCATGTATTATATATAATAATAAAATAGTTTTAAATTTTTATCCAAATTATTTTTATTAATATTTTTAGTAATATTATTCATTAAACTTATATTTATTTGTACTGCATCTCTTATGTCTCAAGAGTAAAATAAAATAGTACTATATTTTGATCAAATTTTATTTGACTTAATAGTTATGATTAATTTATAAAAAAATTGTAAAACTTTTAATGAAAATATAAAATCAAATTAAAAATTTGATTTTATATTTTCATTAAAAGTTTTACAATTTTTTTATAAATTAATCATAACTATTAAGTCAAAATAAGAAAATATTTTTTTTACATATTAGTATATATATATTAATTTGGCAAACAGCAAAAAAAAACCTCTGAAAAAATGTAAAACTACTACAATGTCCCATTAATTTGTTATTAGTTTTGTCTCTTAAACTTATGTCTAAATTTATAGTTACTAATATTTTTTCATGAAAATTTTTTTAACCACCTTTTTGTAAAGTAATCATCATAACTAATTTTTAAGAAGTATTTTTTTTGTTATACATATTATATTTTAAAAAATATTTTCGTACTTATACCCTTCTTCTTCTTCTTCTTCTTCTTCTTCTTCTTCTTCTTCTTATTATTATTATTATTATTATTATTATTATTATTATTATTATTATTATTATTATTATTATTATTATTATAAACTTAAGTTTCAATTAATAATTACTAATATTTAATGAACTATCAAAAAATAAATATAAAAGATATTCATGAATATTATTTGATATTTTATATTAAAAATTTATTAGATATTAATATTCTAAAAAAATATTTTTTTTATTTTTCTAAATTAGTGTATATGTGCAATTAAATTTTAAGTTTTTAATAAATTGAGAATAAAATTTTAAAAAATACAAAAATACAAAAAAATAGATAAATAAAAAAAATTGAAAGCACTGGTCCTTGCTTATTTTATTATATATTTGTTTAATTTATTTACATATTGATATTTTATATTATTTATTTATTTATTTTTACATATTCATGAACTCCTAAAATAAACTAACCTAAATCAAAAAGCACAACAGCCGCTACCAGCCTCTCAGGCTCTCACAATCTCCATCGCCGACTCATCCTCTCACCTCATCTTCATCTACCCAGCCTCTCAACAGTCACCACCATCATCTGCAAGCCAGGATCTTATCATCGCCAACCCAACAAGCTTCACTGTAGCCAACGCAACAAGCTTTCATTGAGTTCCAGACCGCAATCGCTATTCCAGACTACTGGTAAATCCTTAATTTATATTCTATTTTATTTTTATTGAATTTTATCATAATTTTTTTGGATGATTTATATCTTTGGAAAAAAAATTATGCCATATATTTCACTTTATTATAATTATTATGGTTTATAAATTCACCAAGCAATGCTCTCTATTGGTTGCTGCATTGAATGGAAAATGCTTGTAGTTTTTGGTTTTTGAAATTTATGAGGAATGGTTAAATGGTTGGAGCTATATAGATTTTTTGTTGTACGGGTTGCTGGGTTTTTGTTGTTTTTGGTTTGATGATTTCCTTTTTTAATTTATCTGTTTGTTTGTTTGATTTCATGTGTTGCGTCTCCTCTACTTATCAAAAACAGAGAGATGAGATGTAAATGAACAAAATGTGCTGAGTCACTATTATCTTGCTTACTTTAAAGTGAATAAAAAATGTGTTTATTCCTATCGATCAATAATGAAGTAATGAACAAACTTCCAGCAAAGGCTGAAATTTTTTTTGATAAAATTGTGAAGATTAAGAGTTCTAAATAATGGTGGAAGCGCCATATGCATGCTTCTTTAAGTTACCTATCTCTATCTCACAATTAATTTAGAAATATGGACTACTAGCAGTCTCTGTTTTTGCTTTCCTTCATCTCCTCTATGATTTTATCAGCTAAATGTTGTCGTGTCCTCTCTTGTGATTTTTGCTTTTTCCGTGATGATATGCATATATTTATTTATAATATGACATTTTTATATAAGGTTAAATACAAAATTTTCTCCATTCACTCATATTCTTTAATTTTTTAATTATTGAAAATAAAGATATCTTGTTTTCAAAAAAAGATTTTACTCAAATTTTAGAATACAGTTCCATAAATGTTAAGAAAAGTTGAGACATTTTATAGATTTTTTTTTCCAAAAAACTGAAGGGTTAACTGTGTATTACGCCTTCTTTTTTAAGACAAAATGCATTAAGCTTACTTAAAATTAGTATTAAATTTGTTTTAATTTTTATCAAGTCAAATTTGAATCTGACTGATCTTTGGTGGAACCCGATCTGTGATCAGAGCTATGGTTGTGGTTAGCTTGTGTGACTTTGTATATGCATGGGCTGTAAGAATAATGTACCGTGTAACTCTAAATTGGAAAACAATACATGTATTGACTGGGCCTATCTAATGATTAATAGTAATTTCATATATAATATGTACTTGATTATACATTTATTTTAATTGTTAGGTGCTGAAAACAAATATCAATTATATATTTATTATACTATCATTTATATATATTTATAATAAAATAATGAAATTAATAACCTCACAGATCTTCTTATTATATCATATAATTATAAATGTCCAAAGGAAAAGTTTAATAAGTATTACATGCCATTTTCCATATATAATTGTAGATTCTATTGTCATGTATTAATTATTATTTTTTTAGTAATATTGTGTGGGATATTTTTGGTTTCTTCCTAATCTTATCAAGGATGTTGGAGATGACGTTGAGGACATCTTATGCTCTATAATGCAGTTAATTTATTCAATGATTCATTTTATGAAATTATTATGAATCTTTTTTTTTATATATATTTTTACTTTCAAGAGAATTTTTTTGAAGGATGCGGTATTTGTCCTTTGAATTAAAGTATTAGTTATTATAATAAGACTCTCATCTCATGTGCTTTTGATTTACCTTTTAAAATACAGTTAGTTTTTTTAAAAAAATATGGTTTATAAAGAAACTAATTATTCTATTTTTATAGTGTTTGTGTTGCAAATCAATTAAGGAGAGGAGGTGCTAAAGCTGCAAATTCTAAAATTGGGAACTCAAACTCTTGTACCATAGATGAATTGGTGTTTTATTATGAAGTTATTGGTGGTGAGAAGAAGAGGGTTTATAGTCTTGGCTCTCAAGCATCATCTTTTGAGCTATGTTGGACTTTAGATTTTTTTCTTTTGAGATCATGTTGGACTTGAGTTAGATATTTATTTAAATTTTTGTACTAATATAAATGTTAAAATTGGTTGACTTTAAAACAATTTAATGTATATTATATTTTTATGTTATGAGAATTATAGTTTCTAGACAATTTAGATTTTGCAATATGGAATTTGAATTTTGCTTTACATTATTGGTAATGTGAATGATGTTGTCATATTTAATTTTATTTTTATTGAAAAAATATAATATTAATTGATAAAAGTTATAATATAATCATAACAATAATTTTGTCATATATTATCATATATTATGATATAAGTATTATCGTCACAAAATAAAAATTTATTGCAAATGCAAATAATCTTGTCATATTAAATTTAATTTTTAATGATGACATATAATATTAAATAACAAAAATTATACTATAATTATGGCAATAGTTTTGTTATTATATATTATCATATGGAAAAAACACATTTTTGAGCTTCTGAACTTGTTAATTTTTTTATATTGAGCCTATAAACTTTACTTAGGTGATATTGAGTCCATGAACTTGGCGATTCATGCACATTAAGCCATTTTTTTAACGAAATTAGCTAACGACGTTAAATATTTTATTAATTGAGGTGTTGACGCCATTAGTCAATTCCGTTAAAGAGGGCTTAATGTGCATTAATCGCTAAGTTCGAGAACTTAATGTCACTAAAGTAAAGTTTATGGGCTCAATGTAAAAAATTTGCCAAGTTTAAGGGCTCAAAAATACTTTATTCCTATTATATATCATGATATAAGTATTGTTGTCACCAAATAAAAATTTATTGGTGACATAAATGATATTATCATATTTAATTTTACTTTTAATGATGACATACAATATTAAATGAGAAATTAATAATGTAAAATATAACGATATTAGTGTCACTAAAATCAATATTATGTATTACAATAATGTATTTTTATCATCAAAATATAAAATTATGGCGACGAAAATAAATTTTGTCTAATATATAAAATATTACGAGGTTACAATGACAATCTTCATGACACAAAATTTTCATCACTAAAAATAATTTGTGATGAAAATTTAAGTTTACATGACGGTTTCAAGTGTCATCATTTATCAACTTTCTTGTAGTGGTCATAAATATAATCATTACACGATCAAATTAAACTACAAAGCTTTTTTTGAATTGTTGTTATGAGAGTTTGTAGCATCATCATCTTCCCTTTCAGAATCCCTATCCTCTGACTTGCCTTCATTTGAACTTGCATCAGTTGAATTGATATCATCTGCATCGGCATCATTTGTTGTGGTCTTTGGTGCAAGTGTAACAGTTGGAAGGTCAGTTGATGTAGGCATAATTGTTAATGATGGATCAACCTCCATTACTTGCTCAGATGTAGCATTCAAAGTTGTAGTAGGCACGATTGGATCAATTGTAGCATTCTTAGATGGATGAGGATCAGTTGTAGTATGCTGAAATGGATTAGGCACAATTGTAGCATCCAAAGTTATAGCATGCACGATTAAATCAATTGTAGCATTCTCAGATGGATCAAGCACAATTGTAGCATGCTCAGATGTCCTATCCTTTTGAATTGCAAATACCATATCTCTTATGGCTTGTTGAACTAACTGTACCTTGTTGAACTAACTGTACATTATCTATTTTACGAGATATTTCAAAGATTTGCATTTGAACTTCGAATATTATCTTTGTTTCAAAAGATGAGAGCTTTGATTCAAAAATTGAAATCAGTGACTGAATAATGTCAATTATGGTAGGAATTGATGATGGTATTTCTGGAACACTTTCCCCAGCATCAACTCTTGGTCGTTTCTCCCTCTGTAAAAGTTCTTCGCTCCCATCCTTTATATCATCATTTTCTAGACCCCACTTCTCATCCTTCATCCTCTTTATCATCATCTGATTCCATATCATCATCAATTTGCGAGCTTTATCCTTCCTAATTTCAACAGGCATAGCCCTTCTCCATTCACTGTTTTTGGGTCTTTGATAGCAATTCCTATTCTCCTCAATGTGTTATACCCTATAGTCTCTGCCTATAAAAGTTTTTATCTCATATTGAAGATCGTTTTCAGTAAGGCATATGAAATGTGAACCTATACTAGTAACATACATTCCCATTACTAATTTTTCCTTGTTTTTCAATGAATTTTCTCTAAAAGTTTATGCTTAAATAATTATACAGTTTTGCTTTATATAACTGATGTAGGGCATAAAGCTCTTGCTTACTAATATTTCCATTACTATCTGGATTTACGCACATTGTATAACTGTATAACAAAAATGGACTAAGTGGAGAACTTATGGAATATACGCATTGTAATACTTTTTAAATATGTGGCTTTACAAAAATGTGCCCTGTAACTTTCCTCCCTAGTTATATCTCTCCAAGCAGAAGAAGCATTCCACTTGCTTGGAAATGCAAATTTACCATCAATAAGTAATTTAAAAAGTCTTCCTAACTCATTAACATTCAACTTCCTATGTTATCCATTCAATAGAAATGTCATTTCTCCCTTGTGGTAACTTTAATATAACACTCTATACTCTATATATGTAATATCCCGATTTTTGATATATTTTAGAATAGTTAATACGGGAGAGTATATGGATGTAATGGGTAGAGAAAATATGAGATGGATGTTATATATTTACTATAAATATTTAAAATAAATATGATATATATAAGACATATACATATATCCAGCATATACACCACATATACATGAAATATATTTGGTTGTAGAAAAAGTTTATTTTAATTAAATAGTAATAATAATAATAATAATAATAATAGTGAAGAGGACAAAGTCAAAGGAAGGAAGAAGATGTGTGGTGGAGAATTAAAGTGGAATTATTTATAATATTTTATTTATATAAGGATAAGGATGAATAAAGAAGAGGGAAGTTCTTTTTCTCATTCTTCTTCATCTTCTTTTCAACGTGAGATAGAGAGAGAGAGAGAGTGGGAAGAGTGGACTTTTCATGCTGCATGTCAAAGTTTATAAGAGATTTAAGAGGGATTAAAGAAAATAGTCAAGTTTTGACAAGTAATTTAAGTAAGTACTTTATTCTTGAGCTTATTTTATGGATTATATATAAATGATATAGTTAGTGAGAGAAAGTGATGATTAATTGAATAATATGATGATAATGATATATTGAAGTGTAAATATATGTTGAATTGATACATAGATGAAGTAAATATGGTTAGATGTTGAGGATAATGATGAGTAGTTGAAATTGAGGAAAATAGTAAGGGTTTAGTAAAGTTGAGTTGGGGATTGGGTGAATTGATATATGGATGATGGTATTAATAAAATACATGATGATTGTTATTATGATTTTGTGTTTAGATTAACAAGAAGTAAGTAAAGAAGTATAAGCTTGGAATAACCAAAGATTTGTATATATAACTTCTTTGGTTTGTATATATGATCTTGAGTTTATATATATGATTTTAAGATTATGCATATTTGATTTAACATGGGTTGGAGTTGTGTGAGCGGAAATTTTTACCCCCACTCCCAATGAAATGGTTCTTGAGACTTCGGCACTGTTTAGGCTCGGGGCCTTAGAGAATACAGGCCTAAGCCCGAAAAAAATGCAGTCGCCACCCGGACGGGCCGGAAAAAAAGAAAGGAGTGGATGACTCGATTCCTAAGGAATCCCCAACCCCCTAATGAGTTCGAAAAATTGGATACGTGTGGGAAAGGTGAGAAATAGCCCAGCACCCCCCACAACGCCTTGTTCATTGGAACCAGCCTCCTTTGTAGGTCATAATATTATAAAATTTTTAAATATAATAATATTATCCATATTACATGCAACAATTAAAATAAAGCATCATTATATTAAAATCAAAGCAATGTCCAAACAAAGCAAATAAATGAACACCCATCTGAAGATGAAAACATGTCCTTACATCATCCATGTCTAAACTGAATAAAACACTCACCGAAAGATAGAAACATGTCTTTACATTGGTCCAAAATATAAAAGTAATTTAAATTACATAATACTTAACTAATGAGGTACCCACAAAGTGAAAACATACCTCATACAATTTTAATAGTAAAACAAACAAATAATAATCATAATAATAAAGAAAATATCCATCCATGATAAATTAAATAAATCAAGCATTGAAATTAAATAAACCAACCATCAAAACATATAATAAACTACATAATCAAGTCTAAAATTAAATAAAGCAATAAATATATAAGTTTAGAGTTTATGTCTCAATTTAGGGTTCTTTAATTAACATTTAGGGTTTTGAGATTTTGAAATTATTATATTTATTATTTAGGCTACTGTGAAGATTTTGAAAATTTGATTTAATTAGGGTTTGGGACTAACATCATGAAATAGGGTTTATAGGGCTTTATGTTTAACAATTACGGCTTTGGAAAAAGGAAAGTTAAATACACGGACTCATAATTCACAAATGAATATTGACCCCTTCGTCGAGCCCGTACGGCGGTCCTGCTAGCCGGTTAGCGGGCGGGGGGTCAAGGGGGTAGCGCCCCAGAAAATTTTGGAAATTGATTTTTAGGGTTGTAGGTTTTGGTGTTGAAAATTAAGATTTTAGGGTTTAAGATTTAGAAAATAGGATTTCAGAATTGGAAGAAACTAATGTTACTTTTTAAAAGAATAATGTTTACTGTGTGATTTTGGAAAGAAGAATTAATTAAGGTTAAATATTTTGATATTTGAAAATTAAGGTTATTGGATTTTTGAATTAGAGATTAGGTTAAGGTTTTAAGAAAACAGTTTATTATTTTATGATTTTAGAAAAGTGTAATTAGGGTTTCAGATTTCAAAAATATGTTTTACGGGTATTAAGGAATTAAGGTTTTGAAAAATAGTTTCTAGGATTTCAAATAAAGTTTCGATAGTTTGTAGAATAATTTATCAAATTGTATGATAAAATAATTAATCCAATTTGATGAAGCTACTGTAAATATAAACAAAGAAAATAGAGATTCAAACCTGCATAGTTGATTCCACCAAAAACTGATTTCTAGATGAACAATGACAAAGGCAATGTTGCTGTCTTTGATGGATTGATGAATGCTTCTTGTTCTTTCAAGCTTGAGGTTGGCCGAAGAACTCCAAAAAGTCCAAGGTCAAGTCAAAAATTTATCCCCGATCAAAAGTCCAAATTTCTCTCCCCCTTTTCTTCTGTGTTTTAATGTGGTATTTGTAGGAAAAATAATCATCTTACTTCTAATTGTCTAACAAAATTAAAAAAACTGCGTTGGAAAATTGCTCTAGCGAAAAAAATTGGGCTGCGGGCTACGAAAATTTGCGAGCGGACTTGAAAATTGCTGGGGCAGGCGCCTCCTGTGGCGAATTGGAGGCGAATTGGCCAATTCACCGCAGGAAATTCCTGAGGGGAATTGGCCCAGCCGATTTACTTTTGGTGACGAATTTTTTCATCCCCGATTTTTTATTTTTATATATTTATTTTTATTATTTTTATTATTATTATTATTTTAACTTTACTAATATTACCCTTTTTATTTTTATTAAAAATAATAAATACTAAAATAAATATTATTTAATTAAAATATCACAAAAATTATTTTGGACTATAAAAAATATTGGACCGGACTGGGTAAAAAATTAATAGTCTACAGTTTGCCCCCTGTTTAAACGATCTGAGACTTTCAATAGAAGAGAGTGAAAAGCAATATGATTTTTGATGAAAATGGATACCTGAATTTGATTTGGGTACTTGGACCCGAGACTGAATTGAATTTGAGTACTTGGACCCGAGATTGGGTACTTGGACCCAAGACTGATTTTGATTTAGGTACTTGGACCTGAGATTGGATACTTGGACCTGAGATTAAATTTAATTTGGGTACTTGGACCCAAGATTGATTTGATTTGGGTACTTAGACCCGAGATTGGGTACTTGGACCCGAGACTGAATTGAATTTGGTGCTTGAAATCGAGATTTGGTACTTGGACCCGAGATTGATTTGATTTGGGTACTTGGACTCGAGACTGAGTTAAATTTGGGTGCTTGGACCTGAGACTGAGTTTGACTGACCTTTTATCAGTTGGGAAGTCTGACTGCTCCGCTGTTCTATGAGTTGTGGTTCTTCACCCTCAAAATGGATCTTCATCGTTGGACCTTGGATCTTCATCCTTAGCATCGGATCTTCACCTTTGAAAATGGATCTTCATCCTTGGAGATCGGGTCTTCACCCTTGTAAATGGATCTTCATCCTTGAAGATTGGGTCTTCACCCTTGTAAATGGATCTTCATCCTTGAAGATCAGGTCTTCACCCTTAAAAATGGATCTTCATCCTTTGAGATAGGGTCTTCGCCCTTGAAAAAAATGGATCTTCATCGTTTGGACATCGGGTCTTTACCTTTGAAAATGGATCTTCATCCTTGGAGATCAGGTCTTCACCCTTGAAAATGAATCTTTGTCCTTTGGACGTCGGGTCTTTACCCTTGAAAATGGATCTTCATCCTTTATACTGGATCTTCATCCTTTGCATCGGGTCTTCACCCTTGAAAATGGATCTTCATCCTTTGGACTTCGGGTCTTCACCCTTTGAAATTGGATCTTCATCCTTGGAATCAGGTCTTCACCTTTGAAAGTGGATCTTCATCCTTGAAAATCGGGTCTTCACCCTTGAAAATGGATCTTCATCCTTTGGACTTCAGGTCTTCACCCTTAAACTATGGATCTTTATCCATTGAACATTGGGTCTTTACCCTTGAAATATGGATCTTTATCCATTGGAGATCAGGTATTTACCCTTGAAACATGGATCTTTATCCACTAGAGGTCGGGTCTTTACCCTTGAAACATGGATCTTTATCCACTGAAGGTCAGGTCTTTACCCTTGAAACAAGGATCATTATCCATTAGAGGTCGGGTCTTTACCCTGGTTTCAGCTCTTTTAGCTGGACTGATCTTTTGTCTTTTGCATCTTTATTCTTTTGAGAATTCTAATTTCCATTCTCTTTGTTCTTCTTTTGCAGTTTTTGCAAACAAAAAATTTCAACCATTTTTTTTAGCTAGCCTTCATATCTTTTCTTTGCCCCCGCCTGTGTAGGCTCAAACCCACGATTTTTCTATGCGGGCTCTAATTGATGTTTGTCTTGTCTAGCTCTTCACACAAACATGTATTTCTTTTTTTGCAAAATGACTGGAGCTTCCTCAAGCAATAGGCTTTCCATGCCCCCTTGATTCAATATCTTCTTTTGATTCTTTACTTCGCAGGGTATTTGCTGTTCACTTTGACAAAGAATAGATAATACAAGATAAGAAAGTGCGATGTGATATGCTCATGTATGCATGATATGCATGATAATACTCACAGCGATTTTATTGACTCACATACCGATGTAATCAACAGAAGTGTTCTCCTTGACTCCTTTGAGATGCCCATTCAGGTCTTGCACTGGAATGACAGAAAGCTTTGCATTTATGGCTTTTATATTCAAGATGTTGAAAACATGAATAATGGAGGCCCCAAACAGCAGAGATACATCCATTTCAAATTATGATTCAATAAGTCAATTGGTAGCTTCTTCATAACCTTGTCAGTAATCATTTCCTTTACCCAATGTGTCCTTCGAGTTTTGATGATGCAACAAACTTCTCTTAACTTGAAGGCTTCGTATGACAAAAACATTTTTTATTTTTTGAATTTTGATTTTGAAATCAAATGTTGGCTTTGCCAAATCAATGTCAATGTACCTCAGGACTTAATTTTTCCAAATTAACATATTTATAGCATGACAACCCTAGTTATCGTACTAAACTTGGGAATTATTTCTATTTAATCAAGAATTATTGCATTTCAGATAGGCACATACATATTACTTGGCCAAAGATCTCTTTTGAGTTTAAATATTGTCTATCTCATATGCATGCTTATCCAAACTATCTCCACTAATAGACTCTACCTACCAAGAGAGATCAATAGGTCTTTGATAGGCTTAAAATAGGGTCTATAAGGGACATGGGTTAAATGAAGGCCATTTGTAAGTTGGAGCCGATGTGACACAGTGGACAAACCTTCACACTACAAATTTCTTGTTTGAACTTTAGGCAGCCGGGAGCAATCTTGCTAGACTCTAAATTCTTTCTATCTTCTTGGCATTAATCTGGATCTTGATTAGGACAGTCTTTGCCCTTGCAAAAAGTTTGTTATTCAAATTCGTTTCTTTTCTTCTTCTCCCTTTTCTTTCTTTTTATTTTTCTTACTCTCCCCTTTCTTTGAGCATTTTATCATTTTGTCCTTCTTCCTTGTAGGAGTGTCAAGTGCAGAACTTTCAAAAACTTGGTGACCTTTCTCCTTTTTCTTTGATTTTGATCGAATCTTTGGTTGGGTTGGACCAATTCAAGTCAAACTGTCATTATAAACCAAATGGAAGCCTCTTGCTGTCTTAGGTAAAAGAGAACTCAGTTGGCTTTTTGAATCGCCTTTTTAGGTTTTTTCTTTTTTTTTCTTTTTTTCCTCTTCTTTTTTCCTCTTTTTTCTTTTATTTTTTTCCTCTTCTTTTTTCTTCTTTTTTTATTTTTTTTTGGTTTCTAGCTCTAATAGAGTTGTCTTGTTTGAGTTGTCTTGTTTGTACCAACTTGTATTTCTAATAATGGATGAATGGAGTGGTATTAATCTGCTTCAGTCTTGACTTGATTTGTGATATTTGGTCTAATTTAGTTGAACTTCAACTACCCTTATGGTCTTGAGAACTTCAACTACCCTTATGACCTTGATAACATCAACTATCCTTACAGTTTTGGCTATTCATTCCTTTCTTTGATCTTCTTGCCTCTTTACCTTAGTGATCATGAGACTTGTCAAAAGTATCACAACAACTTAGGGTAGGTTGTTAGGGTTATATGCCAATGAAAAGAAAGCTAAAATTTCATGAAGGCTCAAAGGGACAACTAGGGATTGATATCTAATTGGGTGGATACTAGTTGTTGACTAACCAAACAATGCCTAGATCATTCTCTCTTAAATAAGCAGAGTTCAATTTCGCCTCAAAAATTTGGGACTAACATCATGAAATAGGGTTTCTAGGGCTTATGTTTAACAATTAGGGCTTTGGAAAAAGGAAAGTTAAATACACAGACTCATAATTCATAAATAAATATTGACCCATTCGACGAGCTTGTACGACGGTCCCGCTAGCCGGTTAGCCGGCAAGGGTCAAGGGGGCAGCGCCCTAGAAAATTTTGGAAATTGATTTTTAGGGTTGTAGGTTTTGGTGTTAAAAATTAAGATTTTAGGGTTTAAGATTTAGAAAATACAGTTTCAGAATTAGAAGAAACTAATGTTACTTTTTTAAAAGAATAATGCTTACCGTGTGATTTTGGAAAGAAGAATTAATTAGGGTTAAAGATTTTGATATTTAGAAAAATAAGCTTACTGCGCTGGAAAATTGCGCTGGCGAAAAAAACTGCTTTGCGGGCTACTAAAATTTGCGAGCGGGCTTGAAAATTGCTAGGGCAGGCGCCTCCTGCGGCGAATTGGCCCAGCTGATTTACTCAATTTTTTCGTTGCATATTTTTTATTTTTTATTTTTTATTTATTATTATTATTATTATTATTATTATTTTAACTTTACTAATATTACCCTTTTTATTTTTATTAAAAATTATAATTAATAAATACTAAAATAAATATTATTTAATTAAAATACCACAAAAATTATTTTGGACTATAAAAAATATTGGACCAGACTGGGTCAAAAATTAAGGGTCTATAAGTTGCTATGTGATATATGAGTATTGTATTGATAAAATGGAGTGAAAGAGTGTTCTTGCGATACCATGGGCGTACCTAGATATTTAGCCTGACACTTCCAATGACACGCCCATATCCCTGAGCGTGTCGTAGTCACTGTAATACAGAATTAAAGACATGGACAGTAACACGCCCATGTCCTTGGAGGGTGTCGTAGCTACTGTAAGGCATCATTAAGCACACGGGCAGTGACACGCCCATGTCACTGGGCGTGTCAAAATTTCTAGAAGTTGAGTGTGTCACTTGAAGAATTATAAGAAAATATATTAATTATGCTACATATTTGTATGTTGATGAGTCATATGGTGAGTGTGGCTCATGCTTGTATGATGAAAGTATAAAATGGAAAAATGTGGTTGGATGTCAAGTGTGAATTATAAATGAATAATGATTATGTTACAGATGAGATGATCAATGTGATATAACATGTGATTTTCATGTATGCATTTAATGCATCATGAAGCCATTGATAATGGTTAAATTGAGTATAAAGTGAAATATGTGCAATGTGTGAAAATGACCCAAAGTGTTTGGATAATGTGGTTTGTTGTGTATGCATTAAAGATATTGTAAAAAGCCATTGGCAATGGCTAGATTGCATAAAATGTGATACATTGTGATGATATGATATTAAAATGATGAAATGAAATGATATGATATTGAAATGATTGAGAAAAATGAGAATTGTGGCAATGTGCCAAGTTGAATGTGAGAAAATGTGAAAGAAATGGAAGATGAGTATTGGTAATGCATGTGATCTATGTATGTATGGTGTGAACTGGTAATGTGATGTCATCATAAATAGTGATGATCACTGGAAAAGTATAAACTAAAATGATGTTATATACATGTAACCTATATCATTACTTGTCTAATTGTGTTGAGATTGATTGGATATGCACAAGAGGTCCTGAGTAGAGCTAGGCCTAGCGGTGCATATGTTAATAGGAGCTAGGTCTTGACCCGAGCAGAGCTAGGTCATGTGTTTGAGATGACGGTTGACCTAAGCAGAGCTAGGTTATGTGATTAAAATTTAAAATGAACCCGAGCAGAGATGGGTCAAGAAATTGATAGTGTGATAGCTCAACTTAGTAATTGCAATGATGTGTGAGTGGGATATGAAACCCAATAGTCATGTATGAATATGAAATGTGATTTTCAATAGTATAATGATGTGTAAGTGGGATGTGAATCCCAATATTGTATTGTTGTATATTATATGCGGATAAGGATGTGATATTTGCATTTGTGTATTTGTATGTATATATTGTTTATATGTACCCCTAAGCTTTAAAGCTTAGCGCGGTTATGTGAATCGTACAGGTAAATAGATTGCTAATCTAAGAGTTAGATATTTGTGCCACGAGAAGACTAAGGGTGTGCCAAAGACCAACTAAAAGGTGGTGTATGCATGTATATTTTGTTATTTTGTAGTTTGACCATATGTATTTGTATATAAGTAAAGTTTTGGAAAGAAAATGTATAAATATATATATATATATAATTAAATGAAAAGTTTTAATGATTTTGGAAATGTTACTTTTGAAGAATAAGATTTGATAATGTAAAATGTTCTTATGTTCTTATATATATATTTGTATAAATACTATAATGTAAGATTTTAATAGATTTGTAACATAGTATCCTTATGTCTTATATGCATATTGTACATAAATAGGGTATATATGTACAGTATGTCTATAGGATATAGGGGTGTTACAATATACATAAAATACATATATAGAATATAAGAGTTAGCAAACATATAATATACTTAATTAAATTATATAAAAAAATCAGAGAAAATTTCGTCAGAGTTTCGTCTATAATTTCAATAAAATCTAAATTCAAAATAACACAACCTGCATTAAAAATACTCCCAAAATACCAACATCTTAAATTCCATATCTCTTCTAATTCACACCCAAACATTTGTCAAATATAAATAATGTACAATATATATATATATATTTACAAAACATTACAAAACCTTGACTATTAAAATATATTTATAAAATTGTTATAATGTACAAAACCGTAATGCGTTAGAACCAAAAAAATATACATGCAATGCAGTATAGCATCGATAAGATGGGACTCATAGCAAGCCTCTCTAGCTTTAATATCAACCACAATCTTATACCAGCTAAGATATATTAGGGCTTCTTTTTTCTACCATGTCATCTGCGCAATAAAATTTAATCGCGCTAAGCTAAAAGTATAGTGTTATATACTTTGATAACATAATATATATTTAAAACAAATTATTTCCTTTATGGCATAAAATACATTTATCATAACTTAGAATACAATGTTCAATTAAATAATTTATCAACTCATAAATCTTGTACACATTACATCAACACACATTGGGTCCAACAAATCTCTAAACAACATTCAGGTTCCAGAAATATTAATTTAGCCTATCGTAATCCAAAGATTTGATATTGGAGACTGAGTGTTATATGATACCAGTGTATCTCATCCGAAGGCCATTTCCTCGACACTAAAGTGTCACGATACCAATGTATATCATCTGAAGGAATAACAAAAGTGATACCAATGTATCTCGTTCGAAGGTACATAAAATATCATGATGTATCATTGGTATGCCAACTAGACAGTACCAAATTCAATATTTTAAAACAAGAAATTTGGCAGGGCAACCAAACACAACATATCGCATTACATTTCCACATTCTCATCTTAATTATCAAATTCCCATTTTTTTCACATTATCATCATATTCCATGGTCACTTTCACAATGCACATTATTTTTATTGTGCCTCATTTAAAATATTTCAAGTCTCCATAACATAAAGGTTCTAAAATTCAAAGCAATCTTCAGCTCACATTTTAGATAAAATGTTAGAATTTATAAATAATTTGATTTAAAAGTAAAGCAACAACCATTTAAGAATACCAATGTGGTTATGTCAAACATGAATATTTTTAATTAAATATTGTCAAAATATGTACAAACCTCCATTTGCTTCAAAATCCAACCAATATCACTTTTCAAGCTTTAAATTCAAAAAGCCCAAAGCTTCACAACTTGCTTCAACTTGGACTAACCACTCCTATTCCAACAAAAGTTCAATTCCTTCAATTAAAAACATATTCTTAATTAGATTACTCAAAATAACCACTAATTATTCTAAACTTAACTAATTTCAACCAAAATCCTAAATTCCAAATCTTCCATAATATTAACTTTACGAATCAAGCTCACTTTAACCAAGCAACCACTAATTCAATATAATATATCATATTAACTTCATAACTATCTTCTTTCTCAATTTAAACCAATTCCCTCACTAATCCAAACAGTCACATAATTTAAAAACTAAAGAAAACAAGCTTAAAGATAGAAAGCTTACTTGAATTATTGGTATTTTTTCAAAATTCACTTGATTTCTTTAGGTATTTAGTGAAATTTGGTGTATTTAAAGAAAAGAAAATACTCCCTTTAGAGCTTGAAAAATTTGGCCAAGGAAGAAGAAAGAAAAAGAAGATGAGTTTTTAATTTTTGATCTTCCATTCTCATCCACATATATATTATCAATTAATTAATTAAATTTTATATATTTAATTTCTTTAATTTCCCAACCATTAATAATTTCTTCTTACTTTTGACGTTTACTTCTTTATTATTATTATTAACTTATTATTATTAACTTAAATATGTATATATTTATGTATATATATATATAAATATATATCATGTATATCTAGTGTATAAATTATACATCTTTAAGTATATTTTATGTATACCTCTCTTCCAACATACTTAGTTATTCTCTTATATTAATTAATTTAAGGCATACTAAAATTATGGATGTTACAGTTAAAGATCGTGAAGAACTCACACACATAATTGACATATACATTATCTGATATCCGTGCAAAATGAGAATTGCCAAGAACCTATTGCATAATTCTAGAACTTCCTCCCCAAAAGATACATCTGCAAGTGCATTAAAATCCAAAAATCTATCTTCCACTAATTTTCTAATTCTAATCAAATTAAAACGTTCTTTATGTGTCTCATTTGTAAATCGAAATCTAAAATGACTTTGGTGGGTTCCTTCTTCGACTGGCCTGTTCTTTATTGTAGATTTCTCATGCTTCGCTTTTGTCTGCTCTTCCTTACCTCACTTTTTTTGAGCCATTGATTTCATCCTTCATATGTGTAATGTTATTGCAACCAGAAATTTGAAGTATAAGTACAAGAATTGTGTTTCAGGTTAAAAGAAGAACATGAATTTTTGTAACTAATGAGGGTTCGGGTTAGAGCGAAATGCTTCACATATATATAGGCAGCGAATTTAATGCATGTTAAGTGAAAAGTAACGTGCGGTAACATCGTAACCGTTGATATTCTAATTTTAAAATTTTAAATTACGAGCATCAAAATTCACACTCACACGTTAAACGATGTTTGTTAAATTCAATCTAAGCTTTAATGATAAGTCTCAGGTATTAGAGCTTAGTCTTGAGCACAAAGAAAGTTCAAGGAAACATGACGGGCATTATTAAAAGTCACAAGCATCAAAATGGCTTCTGCTAAAATTTACAAATATGGTTGATGAGCGTCAATATTATGTCTCGGGCATTGAAAGGCCATTAAGATTACTTTAGAAGTCCAAGGAAAATTGAAGAGCGTCATTGAAATTAACAAACATTAAAATGTCTTCTGCCAAAATTTGCAAATTTGGTTGATGGGCGTTAGTAATATGTCTATGACTTTGAAAGGCCATTAAGATTCCTTCAAAAGTCCAAGGAAAAGTGACTGGCGTCTTTAAAATTAATGTGCATCAAAATGGCTACTGCCAAAATTTGCAAATTTGATTTATTAGTGTAAAACAAATTCTCAGGCATTATGTAAAGTCACACAGATTCACTCACACATCCAAGAAAAAGTGACGGGCATCATTAAAATTAATGCACGTTAAAATAGATGCTGCCAAAATTTACAACTTTGATTGATGGGCGTCAAACAAATATCTTGGGCGTTATGAAAGGTCACACAAATTCACTCACACATCCATGGAAAAATGACAAGCATAAAAAAGTGGATAGGCTTCAATCAAATTTCTGATGGTTGCAAATTAAATTGATGGGCGTTAAAAATTATCTTGGTCATTACTATTGCACAATATTAGGCATTATTGAAAATATAATAGACAGTAGACAAAATTCTCATAGATTAATGCATTAATTCATTAACATAATATCCATTGTTATAATCTAACAGGCAGTAATCACAAAACATGTTCAATGTATTACAACAAGTTCAGACCATTAAACCAAAAATCAATAACAAATAGTTCAAGACATTACATCAACAATCAACAACCAAACATTTCAAAACATTACATCAACAATCAACAACCAAATATTTGAATTTATCAGAATTAGTCTTGTGTAGAAGAAATTTTTGGTCAGGTGAGATCAAAGTCCACAGGAGCATCTCCATTTTATCTGGGTGCAACTTCTTAGATTCTTATAGATAAAAAGCTTGCTTATCCTGTGGATCTATAATACTTGACTCTCGTCTCATCAGGCATCTGAAACATTAACATTAAACTTAGTTGTGACGTTTTGAGTATTAATCTTACACATCAGAGATAACTATTTAAAGTTAAGCAAGAGTACCCTTATTTAAATGTTTATGTCTTAGTTGAGTATCAAACCATATATCCTTGCTTAGTTTGTCTCAATTCTTTGTTATGTAACTATTTCTGAGCATTATTACCCTTAGCATTATTAAGTGCAAATATGCTCCTATTAAGTGTATTTTGCGCTGCTGCTATTGTAGGTTGAAATTCTTTCCTTGGCCTGCATCATCTTCTCTGCATAGTTTTAAAGCATGAGGAATGAATAAAAAAATAATATAGAAAATAATCAAAGACACATTCAATATAAATTACCTGCACATTAGTAGTTCTTTGCAAGGGTATGAAGACATTTATATTTTCATTTAATGAACATGTAACACCCTTATCCCCTATATACATATAATACATACACCATATATATATACAACATGTACACAGAATATAAGAATATCATTGTTCAGGTCTTTAGAAAAATTTTTCTAAAGACCTGAATAGACTAGGTTTAGGTTAGGCGATAGTGCTAGAAGTTTGGTTTTTGCCGCAAGACCATAGCCTGTTGCATAGCATGCAATTATTTGTTTTTGGTTAAACATGATTTGCTTATATAAAATATGCTATTATATAAAGTTGTTGTAAACTTAATGTTTGTTTAAGTAATATGATTATTTGAAATACTTTTAGTATATATATATATCAATATATAAGAAGATTTGAGATATGGAACATTTTTTGAGAGATATTGGTGTACTGAAAATATATATATATTGGGAGTGTAAATTTTTGGTGCAGATTGAGTTTATTGTTTTTGGAAAACGTTTGAAATACATATAAAACTCTGATAAATTTTTCTCAAAGATTTTCACTAATAGATGATATTTTTAATAATTAATTACTTATACTTATATTTGTTTATCTAATAAAATATGTTTAATAAAATAAATTATTTATGTGAGAATTGTGAAAAGTTTTTCTAAAGACCTAAACAGTGATATTCTTACATTCTGTATGCATGTTGTATATATACGTGGTGTATATATTATATATATATAGGGTATAAGGGAGTTACAGAATATGCTCATTTATTATGTCCCATCTATAAGCACAAAGAGCATGTTATCTTGACCCTTTTTTGCTTAACTTTTATAGGTTTTCTGGCTCTTTCTCAACAAATCTTCTCCTCTTCTTACGAGTCCTGAAAGCCATCTTCTTGTAAGGAGAGTGCATCATTAATAATCCCTCACTAGCTGACCACATTGTTTCATCGTTAATGGGTTATATACCTTCTCTGTATGTCTTTAGATATGTTGTGATTAACAAATAATCATTAATGAAATCAGCAACATCCTTCTTTTGGAAATTTATGCAAGCACATGCATGTATGCAAGTATGCCAAATAAATCCCATTCCCCAAAATTACAAATTTTTTTATTCAAATCCATTGTATATTGATCCTCATACCAAGAAACTTGGAATTTATCTCTTACAGCTGGTCTAACAATACAAAACCTTGTATTTAAGCAACTATTTTCAATATTTTCTCTTATCTTGGGGAAAATTTTATCAGGACATCTTATTTCCATGATGAATTTAGAATGAATTCTCTCCATAAGTGATGTCCTAATACCGTCAAGCAATTCAATAATTAGTTTTGCCCTTGCATTAAGAATGTATCCATTTAAAGTCTCAGAAACATTGCTATCAAACACATTACTTTTATCAAGCACATTACTTTTAGGCAAACACTGAATGAGAGACTTATAAAATGCTTTATGATCTAGCTTCATGAAGTCTTCATGTGCAGTTGAATTTTCATATTTCATCTCATTTAAAATAATATTCATTCTTGCCTCATATGTGCTTTTGATGGCTCCCCATAATATTCTCTTCAACTTTTTTTCTCCGTGTTTCTTTTTCTAATTGGCATATATGAGTCTTACACAATTTCTATGTTCTACTAAAGGTGTCAACTAATCAATGCACTTTTTTAAAACCCTACAGTAAGAAAAGATATATGAAAAATGAAATGTCATTTAAAGGCTCAATTATATCCTACTCAATTGGAAAATATATATGTCATTTAAAGGCTTAATTATATCCTACTCAAATGGAAAAAATAAATAATTTTCGTAGATTTGCATATAATTTCCTTTTGTTAGTCGCCAGTGAATGTCCATCAAAGCCCATTGCCGATCCCAAAAAAATCAAATACATAGCACAAGATCATCTCTAACTGTACTTGTTCTTAGATTCATCTACAGCCTAGTATATAGGAAACATCTTATTGTTTCAATCCTTGCCACATGCTAACAGTAGATCCCCACCCAACAGAGTCTTTAAAAAATACCCGTCGAATCTAATTATAGGTCTACACCCCTTCAAAAAACCATTTTTTTAATGCACGTATGCCAATAAAGAATATCTTAAAGAACACCTTACTAGGCTCTAAATTTGTAGTCAAATCAAACTCATAAATTCCATTAGGATCAACCCTCACCAATTCTGCCTTGTAGGATTTCAATTTCCTGTAATGATCTTTAAGTGATCTTCATATCATATCCAAAGCTTTTCATCTTGCACGATAACATGTAGTTTTGCTAACATTCAAACAATACTTATCCCTGACATCATTCTCCAATTGGGCTATGCCTCAATTAGGATTACGCCTAAACTTATGCAAATACATCTTAGCTAATCATGTTGCATTTACTTTATTGCTTGCATTCCTAAAGCACTTATGTGTAGTCTTTAACCTTTTAATTGCTACAGTTGTAACTCTTTGAATTTTTGTAACACCTTTATACCTTATATACATACAATACATATTTTCAGCATATGTAAAATACGCATATACGGTACAAAAATGTCACAAACCAGTTTAATAAAAATTTTCATATTTCTGATTTAAAATTTCAAATACTAAGTATATAAAATTAAATAGTATATAAATATTATTTACTTGTTATAGGAACTCAAAATAAATATTTTATATAAAAATCTCTGAAAATAATTCGCCAGAGTTTTATCTGTAATTTGGACATCCTAAAATTTATCAATTACACAACCTGCAAAAAGAACAACACTCCCAAATAATTTCAAATCACTATTTCAATCATACTCCTCAATTTCACCAAGTTTCTCAAACATTTATATATATATATATATATATAATTTAGAACACATTTAAACCCCCATTTCAAATAACTTAACCCAAACATTCTTTATAGTTTACAATACATAAAATCTAAAAATATGATATAATATGCATAATACCCAAAATATACAATAACATAAAATATATATACATGATGCTAATAGTGTTTCTGATTTTGATATCAACTCTACAACCACAATCAGAAGTCTAGACCTGACCTGAACTAAAATAACTCTCCAGCTCAGCCGAATCTACCCTGTCACCTGCGCGATGTAAACAATTGCGCTAAGCCAAAAGCCTAGTAATACAAACTTGATAACAATAAAACTCAAATGCAATGCCAATGCACAATGCATATGGATATCACATCATTCCATTTTCTCATACTTTTTAAATATTTCACAATCCACAATTCACATAAAATAAACACAAACATGGGCCCAAAGATAACTAATATACTATTTGAATTTCAGAGTTACTGTTTTGGTCTATAATTACACCATGTGTTTAGCCCCGTAGGTAAAATATCAATGTAATAGTCCAACTATGTCTGAGCCTACGACCCGGTCATTTCACCCAGCCCAGCTTCAAATACTTATTTTTAAGGCTTACGACCCGGTCATTTCAGCTCAAAAATATTTTTATAGTGACACCCAACTTCTAGCCCGTAGGCAAATCATAGGCATGCCGCCAAACACAAAACTCTGAAAATTGAATAACATACTAGGCACACAATTTATTCATATTTCTCATTTATATCGATATCAAATCATTTCATTATGTTTCCACATATTTCATTACATTTTACCACATTTTTTGCATTTACAACACATTACCTAATTACTTTGGATATTTTCACATAATTCACATATTATTCACATTTAATGTAATCTAGCCAATACCAATGACATTTTAACAATGCACTTAATGCATACACAACAAATGGCATTACCCAAACACTTTGGGTCATTTTCATATAATATACATATTTCGCATTTTACACAATTTAGCCATTATTAATGGCTTTTCACAATGTATTTAACACATATATGACATTACAAATGTCATAACACATTATTCATACATAACCAATGTATCAAGTAGCTTAACACATTTTCTAACCAAAATGTGTTAAGCCCAAATGTCATGTAAACATAACCAATGTATTCAAAGTTTGTACTTACCTCAAATAGTAACCAAAACAAGCTTAAAACAACCTCCAATCCTATCCTTCCAACTTGCTCTTCACCACTTGGATGAAGCAAATTAACCTTCCTCAATGCCTAAACCAAATGTGATAACAAATAATCATTTAGTATCACATTTAATGGCATTTTCAATATTAAACCATAATTAAACATCACTCCTATAAATTTTAAAATTTTAGTCTTTCCTTACTTTAACATTAGAATTCTATTCTATTCAATTTAAATTAGTATTTTAAGTTTATTTATATTACTAAAAATATATTTTAAAATATTTTATTCATACACATTACTTAAATACTCACTCTTATTCAAAACCTAAAATGATATAACCCTCACCAATGAAGTTTTTTTTCATTCTAACCTATTCCAATTATTAATCTAAGCTTATTTCCTTCACTAATATCATGAATTAACATCATTTAAACATTAAATTCAACAATTCACCTTTCTTTAAAAATTCTCTTTCCAAAATCTTAAACTCAACACTACCTTATCCAAACTCTAACCAAACTTAACCAAATCTACCATTTAACTTTAAAATCCTTGTTTATGCATCAAAACAACATAATTGGAATCAATTTGCACAATTAAAATACATGATTCTCAGAATTCAAATTTTTCATAAGCCTAAATTCTCTCTCTTCACCCAACACATCCCAAACTTAATCCTTTCTTCCATTTAACTTGAAAATCATTAATAATTAATCAAAATAGCTTCATTCATACCCAATTAAATAATTAAATCATGGTAATATAAAATCTCAAAATCCACATTTTATAGTTTCATAGAAAATCAAAAATTAAGAAAATAAGCTTACTAACCTATTGGAAATCCACCAAAATTTTAATTAATTCTTGAAAATTCTTGTCAAAATGAGTATTTGGATGAAAAAAAAATCACTCCCATGGAGCCATGAAATTTTTTTTTTTAAGAAGAAGACTAGTTTTTAATTTCTCTTTCCTTTCATCCTTTAATTATAACTATATATATATATTAATATTTTAATAATTAATTATTTAATTATTTATTTAATAAATTAAAAGTCTAAAAATTCCTCTTTCATTTAAAAACTATTTATTTTTAAATTAATTTAATAATTTTGAATTTTCAAGATTTAATTATTAAAATACCCTTTTTACTTTGACTTTTGGTTTTTCTTTTAAAAAGTGTTAACTTTTATATGTTATGTATATTTTATATATATCACATTTATATTTCACTTTTTTATTTAAAATCCTTTAATTTTTCATTTAAAACCATTAGTTGAATTTATTCTATTTAATTATAATATATTTTATCAAATTTCTAAAAATTAGAAATTTTAAAAAAAATTAGGATACTACAATTCTTTCCCCCTAAAATAAATTTCGTCCTCAAAATTACCTGCTCTCAAGTCTGAAATAATTAAAAAAACTGACTCTGCATCGTCTGCTCACTCTCCTATGTCTCCTCCTCAGTGGTATAAATTCTCCAAAGGATTTTCACAAGTGCCACCCTCTTATTCCTTAATTTTTTAACATCTCGTGCCAAAATCGCCACGGGTTCTTCCTTGTAAGTCAAATATGGACTCACCTCAATAGACTCCACTGATAGGATATGAGATGGGTCAGACCTGCATCTTTGAAGCATCGAGACATGGAAAACTTTATGAATTTGATCCAACTCAGGTGACAAAACTAGTCTATAAGCCAGTGGACCAACTCTCTCCAACACATCACATGGTCTTATAAAACGAGGACTCAACTTTCCTTTGCGACCGAACCTCAGAATTTTCTTCTATGGAGACACATTCAGAAACACTTTATCTCCCACACTGAACTCTATGTCTCTTCTCTTCAAATCTGAATAAGATTTCTATTGGTCTGAAGCTACTTTCAAATGACCTCGAATCACCTTTACTTTTTCTTCTGTTTCCTTAATTAAATCTGGACCGACTAGTTTACCTTCTCCAACCTCATCCCCACACAAAGGTGTCTTGCATCTCCTGCCATACAAGGCCTTATAAGTAGCCATCCCAATACTGGACTGATGACTGTTATTATAAGAAACTCAATTAGTGGCAAAAATCTGTCTCAATTCCCAGTAAAATTAATGATACAACTCCTCAACATATTCTCTAGAATCGGTATCACTCTCTTTGACTGCCCATCTGTATGAGGATAGAAAGCAGTACTAAAATACAGCCGAGAACCTAAAGCATCATGAAAATCTTTCAAAATCTTGAAGTAAATCGAAAATCTCGATCCGACACTAAAGAAACTGGGACTCCATGCAACCTCACTATCTCACCGATATGCAACTCAGCCAACCTTTCAAGAGAATAATCCATCCAAATTGGAAGAAAATGAGCTGTCTTCATTATTCGATCAACTATTACCTAGATTAAATCATGCTTCTTCTAGGTCAAAGGTAGTCCGGTCACAAAATAAATTGCCACTCGCTCCCATTTCTACTTGGGTACTGATAAAAGTTGGAGCAACCCTTAAGGAACTTGGTGCTTAGCCTTCACTCTTTGGCAAGTGAGACATCTGGATACAAACTCTGCTATGTCCCACTTCATACCCGACCACTAATAATGTCGCTTTAAGTCCATATACATCTTAGTACTCCCTAGGGTGTATAGCATAAAGTGACTGATGTGCTTCCTCTAATATCATCATTTTTAATTCTGTATCATCAGGAATACACGACCTATCTCTGTACCATAGACTGCCATCATCCCTCATAAAAAAGTCTCGACTCTCCCCCTTCTAACAAACCAACACAATTTTCTGAATTCTCTTATCTGCCAACTGAGCCTCAATATAATTCAACAAGACTGGCCTCAACTGCAACTGAGTCATCAAAGAACCATCATCACAAGACTCAAATCTAGCATGCAACCCTCTCAACTTAATAAGCAACGAGAGCGAATAAGCAGTTAAACCTGCCAAAACCTTTAGAATCAAGGCATCAGCAATAATATTTGCCTTACCAAGATGATAATCAATCAAACAGTCGTAGTCTTTAATCAACTCTAACCACCGTCTCTGCTAAAGGTTCAGCTCTCTCTGAACACCTAGGTATTTCAAACTCTTGTGATCCGTATAAACGAAATACTTTTCCACATACAAGTAATGCCGCCAAATTTTCAAGGCAAAAACTATGACTGCAACCTCTAAATCATGAGTCGCGTAATTCAGCTCATGCAGCTTCAACTATCAAGAGGCATAAGCAATGACTCTACTCTCCTGCATCAGAACACAACTTAAACCACTATGTGAAGCATTACTGTATATTACATATGGTTTACCTTCCACAGGCAGGGTAAGGACAAGTGCCTGAATCAACATCTCCCTCGGCTGCTCAAAACTCGCCTGACAGCGATCTGTCCGCACAAATCTAACTCCTTTCCAAAGCAATCCGGTGAGTGGTGTAGCTATCATAAAAAAACCCTTCACAAACCGACGATAATAGCCTGCCAATCCCAGAAAACTTCTAACCTCTGTCATAGTCTTCGGTGGACTCCAATTCAAGATAGCCTCAACCTTACTCGGATCAACTCTAATACCCTCTGCTGAAACCACATGACAAGAAAAGCTACATGATCGAGCCAGAACTCACACTTAGAAAGCTTAGTATACAACTGCTTCTCTCTCAGAGTCTGCAATACAATTCATAAATGCCTATCATGATCCTCCTCATTACGCGAATACATCAAAATGTCATCAATGAAGACCACCACTAATTGATTTAAATATGGTCTGAACACCCTATTGATCAAATTCATAAAAGCTGCTGGTGCATTCTTCAATCCAAATGGCATCACCAAAAACTCTTAATGCCCACACCTCGTGCGAAAAGCTGTCTTGGGTACATCAGCATCTCTGACTCTCAACTGATAGTATCCTGATCTCAAATCAATCTTAGAGAATACTGTTGCTCTCTTCAACTGATTAAAGAGATCATCTATCTGAGGTAATTGATACTTGTTCTTGATGGTCACCTTATTTAACTGCCTATAATCAATACACAATCTCAAGGTACCATCTGTAACACCCCCATATCCAATGCACACACACTACAACCACAACAATGTAGCATAAGTGCACCAAACATAAGGATGCTACGGTTTCCTTAACATTCAAAACATTTTAAAACTTGATAACATATCCATATCATTATATCTTATTAACAGAATAGATCATTTACTTATAAAACAAAACATATTAGTTATATATATATATATACATTTATATATTACACAGCGGAAGTTATAAAATATGTATATATATGAAAACATTTGAATACATATTTACTATTATACATATATTTACATTATCAACAAAACTTTACACAATATAAAAGATTTATACATGATTGGCAAGTCAGCTCTGATCTTTAAGCTTCCAAAATCAACTCTTCAATGTCTACTCTCACTCGGTCTCGAAGAGCTCTCGGGTTCGATTCTATCAGTTCTATCACCTGCGCGATTAAACACTATCGCGCTAAGCCAAGGGCTTAGTAAGATAAAACATGCAATAGACATGCTTAAATGCTATACAATGCCAATTCTAATTTATCATACATGTAACAACATAAATGCAAAGCTAACAACATACTTTTACATTTCATAACCTAATATACATATATGTATATCAGAATTCAACATCTTTGCATATATTTTATTAGTTAATCATTTACTCATTCATGAACAACACTAAGCAAAGACAAGCATGGGCCCAAGACACACTAATATGCCATTCAATTTTCAGAGTTAATGCTTTGGTTTTGTTATCACATTTATCAATATCAATATCAATATCATATACCCAACTAGGCTTCAAGGATTAAGTTCAACCAAGCTTCAAGGGGAGCAAAGCATGCTAAGCATCAACCCAACTTGGCTTCAAGAACTAACCCAACCTAGCTTCAAGGGTTGTAACATCTCAATTAGGCTTCAAGGATTCAATCCAACCTAACTTCAAGAGATTGTTACTATCATTAGGCATGCCACCAACAACAAACTCTGAAAATGGAATAACACATTAGCCACACAATCCATTTAGATTTCATTCTCAATTCTCATTATCATTTAGGCAAACATGCCTCATTTATCTCCATTAAATCACCTTAGCCAATAACAATGGCTCCACATTTCATTTCACAATATAACACTTCATTATTCAAGTGTATATTTATCTCACATGACATCATTCATAAATATTAACATTTCATTCCACATTACTCATAAAACACATTACCATTCAAAGTGCATAACATAACATTGTTAATTCTCAACAATGCAATTAGGGCAAAACATAATTGACATGATTCATAGCTTTAGGACCATCCACCTTCATTTGATTAGATCATTCTTGTGTTTGAAACATGTTTATAATGTTCATGTTTAAGTCTAGGAACAATGGAACTTTTGAAGAATTTAAACCATGCAAAGAGAACCAAGAAATCAAACAATGTTCAAATCATTTGAAAGGCACGCCCAACTCACTTGATAGACACGCCCAACCATCTTGAGTGACACGCCCGTGTCCTTAAAAAGAAAAGAGGCAGTAGCTTCCTCAAATAAATGACACGCCCAGCACCTTTGATGGACACGCCCGTGTCACTAAAACCAAAAGAGACAGTAGCCAATCCAAATAATTGACACGCCCACTCTCCTAAGGGACACGCCCACTCCCCTAGAATTGATTTTGGCCGTGTCACCAAATCACAAAACCTTAACTAAAACCAACCCTTTCTCAATTACACTCAAACACAATATTCATCATATAACATATTTCACATGAACATAATCAATGTTCTAAACACATATTCATCACAAGAACTACTTCACCACACATTAATATCACAATTAAACACATAGTAACTAAAAACCCTAAAATCAACATCCTTCTCCATCCATCCAAATCAACAACCATCATTTCCAACAACAACCTTCAATTAAACTCATAACTTAAAATCAATTTAACATTTGAAAACACAACCAAACACATCTCAAATCCACCAAATCACAAAATCATCAAACCCTACTTTACTTCCAACACAACTTCCAAATAAGTAAAGAAAACAAGAAAATACTTACTTGAAAAGAAGAAATTCCACAAATCCTTTGTCAAAACCTTGAATTGCTTCATCAACTTGCTTCTATCATCAAGAACACTTCTCTTTTCCTTTTGCTAATGGAGAGCCGACCACTTCATGAAGAAAGAAGACAATGATCAAGATACAAAGTCAACTTTTGCTTTTAATCTCCACCAAGTGTTCTTATCCAAGCAATTACTAAAACACCCTCAATCATATAACTAACCTTTGTCTCATATAAGTCCTTATATGTAATTTCATTAACAACCAAAAATATCTTCTTCCACTTAACCATCACCTTGACTCTTCATTTGACCACTTTATATGTTATATATATCATCATATACACAACATATACATTTGTCTCTAAACCCTAATTCTTCCTCCAAAACACATATGCACAAGCATTCACTTTCCAATTTCTTTTCTTACCCCATCATATGCATTCAATCCAATTAAACAATAACAACAACAACAACAACAACATAATCAAAACTTCTAAGCCACATATGAGGATATTACAATTCTCCCCCTCTAAAAAGAAAATTTCGTCCTCGAAATTACCTGAAATTAACTCTGAAACAACTGAGGATATTGCTCTCGCATCGTTTGCTCATTTTCCCAAGTTGCTTCTTCTTTCCCATGGTTCTTCCAAAGAATCTTCACCAATGGCACTCTCTTGTTTCTCAAATCTTTCACATCACGTGCCAAGATAGCAACTGGTTCCTCTTCAAAAGTCAAGTCTGGGCTCACTTCAATTGATTCAAATGGCAACACATGAGATGGATCCGACCTGTACCTCCTCAACATAGAAACATGGAATACATTATGAATACGATCTAACTCAGGTGGTAAAGCAAGTCGATAAGCAATTGGCCCAACTCTTTCTAACACTTCATACGGCCCAATGAAACGAGGACTCAATTTTCCCTTCCGACCGAACCTCAAAATCTTTTTCCAAGGAGACACTTTCAAAAATACCTTATCTCCAACATCAAACTGAATGTCTCTCCTCTTCAGATCTGCATAAGACTTCTGTCGGTCAGAAGCTGCTTTTAACCTGCCTCGAATCAATTTTACTTTCTCTTCAGTTTCTTGAATCAAATCAGGACCAACCAACTTATTATCTCCAAGCTCATTCCAACAAAGAGGTGTCCTACACCGTCTGCCATACAATGCTTCGAATGGTGCCATACCAATGCTGGATTGGTGACTGTTGTTGTAAGCAAACTCCACAAGAGGTAAAAATCTATCCCAACTTCCAGAGAAATCGATGACACAGCTTCTCAACATATCTTCAAGAATCTGTATCACCCTCTCTGACTGTCCATCCGTCTGTGGATGAAAAGCAGTACTAAAGTGCAGTCGAGAACCCATAGCATAATGCAAACTCTTCCAAAATCTTGAAGTAAACCTGGGATCTCGATCAGACACTAAAGAAGTTGGAACACCATGCAGTTTCACAATCTCCTGGATATACAGCTCAGCCAACCTCTCCAAAGAGTAATCCATCCGCACCGGAAGGAAATGAGCTGTCTTAGTCAATCTATCCACAACCACCCAAATGGCATCATGTTTCCTTTGTGTCAATGGCAATCCAGACACAAAATCCATTGTCACTCTTTCCCACTTCCATTCAGGCACTGACAACGGTTGAAGTAACCCGGTTGGAACTTGATGCTCTGCTTTAACTTTCTGACAAGTGAGACATTTCGACACAAAATCTGCAATGTCTCTCTTCAAACCAATAATGTTGTCTCAAATCATTATACATCTTCGTACTACCCGGATGCATAGCAAATACTGACTGATGAGCTTCTTCTAAAATAACTCTTTTCAAATCAGCATCATCGGGCACACACAATCGGTTCTTAAACCAGAGACTCCCATCATTTCTCACAACAAAATCTCTAGTCTTCCCAATCTTGCAATCTGAAATAATCTTCTGAATCTTCATATCAACCAACTGAGCCTCTTTGATCTGATCTAACAAAACTGGCTTCAATTGCAACTGTGCCAACAATGCACCATCATCACAAGGTACAAAACTGGCATGCAATGCTCTCAACTCAACAAGCAACGAGAGCGAGTAAACTGTTAAACCAGCTAAAGACTTCCGACTCAAAGCATCAGCGACAACATTTGCTTTACCTGGATGATAGTCAATTAAGCAGTCGTAGTCTTTAATCAATTCTAACCATCTTCTCTGGCGAAGATTGAGTTCTTTCTGGACACCCAAATACTTCAAACTCTTGTGATCAGTGTAGATGAAACATTTCTCTCCAAACAAATAGTGGCGCCAAATCTTCAATGCAAACACAATGGCTGCCAATGCATCTGGCTGCCTCTGCATAACATACATCCTCTGGGAAGAACCAACCTCCTCTGGTCTACCCTCTCTGGATGCAGCACCTCCTCTAGAACTGAACCCTGGCCTACCTCCTCGGCTGACACCTCTGCCTCCTCTACCTCCTCTCACACTAGCTCGAGAAGCAGCAGAATCAACTGGCATCTGCTCTTGCCTCTCAGGGCAATCTCTCACAAAGTGGTCTGGTGATCCACACCTGAAGCATACCCCTGCAACACCAGCCTTCCAACAAGGACCACCATGTGGCCTCCCACAATGGATGCAGATGGGAAGAGTGGATCTCCGAATCATCGGGGTCGGAGCACTTGCCACTGAAGCTACAGGTCTAAATCTCTGCCTCTGGAACTGCACTGACCTACCTGCTGGTCTCTGGCTCCTACTACTCCGAGGAACAAAACTTCCTCTACCCCTCTTCGCAGAAGAAGACCCTGCCTCGAACTGGGGCCTTCTCACTCTAACCTCCTCTTCAGAAGCAACTGCAACTATGGCCTGAGCTCTCTCTACACTCCTAGCTGCTGCAACTAGCTGGGAGAAATCCTGATACCTGGAGCCTGCCACATGACAAATAATTGAGGGCCTCAATCCCTCCTCAAATCGCCGACATCGATCAATCTCATCAGCAATGATACCCCCAGCATACTGACTCAGTCGAATAAACTCTACTTCATACTCAGTAACAGTCTTGCTGTCTTGCTTCAAGCTCAAGAACTCCATTTTCTTCATGTCCTTATACTCCCTAGGAGTATACTTCAACTCAAATTCCCTCAGAAAATCAGTGTAAGACAGTGTTGGAGGATCATCCATAGAGTGTGGCACTGTCTTCCACCAGTCATATGCGTCCTTCTGCAGTAATGACCTGGCATAATCAAACTTTTCCTCAGGGGTGGCTTGTAACTGAATAAAGATTCTCTGCACTTTGCCTAACCATTGCTCAGCCACTGCTGGATCAGTGGTTCCCATAAAATCTTCCGCCCCAAACTTCCTCAATTTATCATACTGTCTCATCTGAACCTGAGGCTGGGGTGGTGGTGGAGGTGGCTGTACTGGTGCTTGTCTCATTACTTCCATCATATGTCTAAACCAGGCTGGCGGAACCTCATCTCCAGCTGGTCTACCCGACACCGAAACAGGTGCCTCCTCAACACTATCAACCCTAGCTCCCTCGGCAGGAGCAATGCTCTCGGCACTACCCTCAACTGACTGTCTTGAGTGAGGATCCATCAACACCTAATACTGCAAACACAGCAGATTACATCTTATTAAAGATCAGGGACTGCCAATCTCAAACGTATATGTCATTCAAAACTCACTTTTTAAGTAAAAATATTCTTTTTATTACATTTTACCTAGGCTGAGAATCTCAAACCTAGGCTCTGATACCAAAACAATTGTAACACCCCCATATCCAATGCACACACACTACAACCACAACAATGTAGCATAAGTGCACCAAACATAAGGATGCTACGGTTTCCTTAACATTCAAAACATTTTAAAACTTGATAACATATCCATATCATTATATCTTATTAACAGAATAGATCATTTACTTATAAAACAAAACATATTAGTTATATATATATATATATACATTTATATATTACACAGCGGAAGTTATAAAATATGTATATATATGAAAACATTTGAATACATATTTACTATTATACATATATTTACATTATCAACAAAACTTTACACAATATAAAAGATTTATACATGATTGGCAAGTCAGCTCTGATCTTTAAGCTTCCAAAATCAACTCTTCAATGTCTACTCTCACTCGGTCTCGAAGAGCTCTCGGGTTCGATTCTATCAGTTCTATCACCTGCGCGATTAAACACTATCGCGCTAAGCCAAGGGCTTAGTAAGATAAAACATGCAATAGACATGCTTAAATGCTATACAATGCCAATTCTAATTTATCATACATGTAACAACATAAATGCAAAGCTAACAACATACTTTTACATTTCATAACCTAATATACATATATGTATATCAGAATTCAACATCTTTGCATATATTTTATTAGTTAATCATTTACTCATTCATGAACAACACTAAGCAAAGACAAGCATGGGCCCAAGACACACTAATATGCCATTCAATTTTCAGAGTTAATGCTTTGGTTTTGTTATCACATTTATCAATATCAATATCAATATCATATACCCAACTAGGCTTCAAGGATTAAGTTCAACCAAGCTTCAAGGGGAGCAAAGCATGCTAAGCATCAACCCAACTTGGCTTCAAGAACTAACCCAACCTAGCTTCAAGGGTTGTAACATCTCAATTAGGCTTCAAGGATTCAATCCAACCTAACTTCAAGAGATTGTTACTATCATTAGGCATGCCACCAACAACAAACTCTGAAAATGGAATAACACATTAGCCACACAATCCATTTAGATTTCATTCTCAATTCTCATTATCATTTAGGCAAACATGCCTCATTTATCTCCATTAAATCACCTTAGCCAATAACAATGGCTCCACATTTCATTTCACAATATAACACTTCATTATTCAAGTGTATATTTATCTCACATGACATCATTCATAAATATTAACATTTCATTCCACATTACTCATAAAACACATTACCATTCAAAGTGCATAACATAACATTGTTAATTCTCAACAATGCAATTAGGGCAAAACATAATTGACATGATTCATAGCTTTAGGACCATCCACCTTCATTTGATTAGATCATTCTTGTGTTTGAAACATGTTTATAATGTTCATGTTTAAGTCTAGGAACAATGGAACTTTTGAAGAATTTAAACCATGCAAAGAGAACCAAGAAATCAAACAATGTTCAAATCATTTGAAAGGCACGCCCAACTCACTTGATAGACACGCCCAACCATCTTGAGTGACACGCCCGTGTCCTTAAAAAGAAAAGAGGCAGTAGCTTCCTCAAATAAATGACACGCCCAGCACCTTTGATGGACACGCCCGTGTCACTAAAACCAAAAGAGACAGTAGCCAATCCAAATAATTGACACGCCCACTCTCCTAAGGGACACGCCCACTCCCCTAGAATTGATTTTGGCCGTGTCACCAAATCACAAAACCTTAACTAAAACCAACCCTTTCTCAATTACACTCAAACACAATATTCATCATATAACATATTTCACATGAACATAATCAATGTTCTAAACACATATTCATCACAAGAACTACTTCACCACACATTAATATCACAATTAAACACATAGTAACTAAAAACCCTAAAATCAACATCCTTCTCCATCCATCCAAATCAACAACCATCATTTCCAACAACAACCTTCAATTAAACTCATAACTTAAAATCAATTTAACATTTGAAAACACAACCAAACACATCTCAAATCCACCAAATCACAAAATCATCAAACCCTACTTTACTTCCAACACAACTTCCAAATAAGTAAAGAAAACAAGAAAATACTTACTTGAAAAGAAGAAATTCCACAAATCCTTTGTCAAAACCTTGAATTGCTTCATCAACTTGCTTCTATCATCAAGAACACTTCTCTTTTCCTTTTGCTAATGGAGAGCCGACCACTTCATGAAGAAAGAAGACAATGATCAAGATACAAAGTCAACTTTTGCTTTTAATCTCCACCAAGTGTTCTTATCCAAGCAATTACTAAAACACCCTCAATCATATAACTAACCTTTGTCTCATATAAGTCCTTATATGTAATTTCATTAACAACCAAAAATATCTTCTTCCACTTAACCATCACCTTGACTCTTCATTTGACCACTTTATATGTTATATATATCATCATATACACAACATATACATTTGTCTCTAAACCCTAATTCTTCCTCCAAAACACATATGCACAAGCATTCACTTTCCAATTTCTTTTCTTACCCCATCATATGCATTCAATCCAATTAAACAATAACAACAACAACAACAACAACATAATCAAAACTTCTAAGCCACATATGAGGATATTACACCATCCTTCTTCTTCACAAACAAAATAGGTGCTCCCCACGGAGATACACTAAGGTGAATGAATCCTTTATCTAACAATTTATGCAACTGTACCTTCAACTCTCTCAACTCAGCAGGTGCCATATGATAAGGAGTAATAGAGATAGGAGTGGTACCAGGTAAGAAATCAATACCAAACTCCACATCTCTCTCAAGAGATACCCCTGGCAACTCATCAGGAAAAATATCTGAAAACTCGGCAACTATGGGTATACTGTTGAGTTGGGACCCCACTACTCTGGTATCTACAATATGAGCAAGATAATCTTCACATCCCTTCTGATTCATCCACCTAGCTAAAACAGCTAAAATAAATATGGATGAAAGATACCTCTGCTCACTAGATATCATCACATCCATACCATCACGTGTTCTCAGAGTAACATATTTTTTCTGACAATCTACCACAACCCCATACCTGGATAACCAATCCATGCCCAGAATCAGATCATACTCCCTGAAAGATATCTCAATCAGATCACCGAGAAACTCTTCATCCTGAATAACAACTGAACTATCTCGGTACACCATACTCACCACAATACTATGCCCGAAAGGATTTGTGACCAAAATATTAAATCCTAAGAACTCATAATACAAATCACTCAAAGGCAAGATGGATGCACTAATGTAAGAATAAGTCGACCCAGGATCTAATAATGCAAGAACTGAAGTACCAAATAAAGTAAAAGTACCAGCAATAATAGCTGAAGCATCCGATTACTTCTGCATCACATAAACCCGCTGTGATGGCCCTGTCTCATCTGGTTTACTACCTCCGGTTGTAGAACCTCCTCTCTGACTAGTCCCAGATCAACCACCTCTACCAAAATCTCTGCTACCACAACCCTCTCTGACACTGGGTCGAGAAGCTGCAGTATCTGCCTGTCTATCCTCTAGTGGCTCTGGACAATCTCTGATAAAATGATCTGACGACCCACATCTAAAATATACTTCCGAAGCACCTCTCTAGTAGTAGACACCTCAGTGTACTTTACCACAATGAGCACAAGTAGGTGGAGCAGGCCTCTAAGCCACTGGGATCGGAGCACTAGCCACTAAAACTGTAGGTCTCTATCTCTGTCTCTGCTGCTATACTGACCTGCTAAACTGCCCCTGGCTCCTATTGAACCTCTGAAAATATTTCCCTCGGCCTCTCTTCACTGATAAAGACCCCGTCTCACTCTGGGTTCTCCTAGCTCTAGTCTTCTCAACCCTGACAGCTACTACAAGACTCTGTGCTTTCTCTACACTTATGGCAGCTACAACCAACTGAGAAAAATCTTGAAACTGAGAGCCTGCTATGATACAAATGATAGAGAGTCTCAGTCCCTCCTCAAATCTCCTGCACCTATCATCTAGTCAGAAATAATCCCACCAGCATAATGACACAACCGAATAAACTCGATCTCATACTCTGTCACTGTCCTGGTATCCTGACTCATACTAAAAAATTTCATCTTCTTTGCATCCTTATACTCCCTCAGAGTATACTTCTGCTCAAATTTCTGCAGAAAATCATCATAGTTCAGGACTGGTGGATCATCCAGAGCATGTGAAATCGTCTTCCACCAATCATATGCATCCCTTTGCAGAAGAGATCTTGCATAATCAAACTTCTCTTTCGGACTAGCCTGCAACTGAATGAACACTCTTTGAACCCTGTTTAGCCACTAATCTGCTACAGTAGGGTCTATAGTACCAACGAAGTCCTCAGCTTATCATACTTCCTCACTGGCAACTGCGGCGGCGGCTGCTGAACTGGAGTATGCCTCAACAACTCTACCATATGCCATACCCAACCAGACTGAATCTCATCAGCTGCTGGTCTTACATGCACAGAAACATACGCCTCACCAGCAGACACAACTCTAGCTCCATCTCTACTCTCATTAGGAGCCACACTCTCTACACTACCCCCTGTAGACTGATGCGTCCGAAACGCCATAACTACCTATATCTACAAACACAACATAAATTACTATATCAGATATCAGAAACTGCTAGTGCCAATGCATGTATTACAATTGAAAACTATTTTTAAATCTCCCATTTTCTTTCTCTATCAACCCACTTAGGTTGAAAACCTCAAACCTAGGCTCTCATACCAAAATAAATGTAACACCCTTATACCTATATAAGTATAATACACATTTTTAGCATATGTAAAATACGCATATACGGTACAAAAATGTCACAGACCGGTTTAATAAAAATTTTTACATTTTCGATTTAAAATTTCAAATACTAAATATATAAAATTAAATAGTATATAAATATTCTTTACTTGTTATAGAAATTCAAAATAAACATTTTATATGAAAATCTCTGAAAAAATTCGCCAGAGTTTTATTTGTAATTTGGACATCCTAAAATTTATCAATTACATAACCTGCAAAAAGAACAACACTCCCAAATAATTTCAAATCACCATTTCAACCATACTCCACAATTTCACTAAGTTTCTCAAATATTTATATATATATATATATATATATAATTTAAAACACATTTAAACCCCCATTTCAAATAACTTAACCCAAACATTCTTTATAATACCCAAAATATACAATAACATAAAATATATATACATGCTGCTGATAGTGTTTCTGATCTTGATATCAACTCTATAAGCACAACCACAATTCTAGACCCGACCTGGTCTAGAAGAACTCTCTAGGTCAGTCGAATATACCCTGTCACCTGCACGATGTAAAACTTGATAACAATAAAACTCAAATGCAATGCTAATGCACAATGCATATGGATATCACATCATTCCATTTTTTCATACTTTTCAAATATTTCACAATCTATAATTCACATAAAAATAAACATAAACATGGGCCCAAAGATAACTAATATGCTATTCAAATTTCAGAGTTACTATTTTGGTCTATAATGACACTATATGTCTAGCCCCGTAGGTAAAATATCAATGTAATAGTCCAACTAGATCTGAGCTTACGACCCGGTCATTTCACCCAGCCTAGCTTCAAGAACTTATTTTTGAGATTTACAATCTGGTCATTTTACCTCAAAAATATTTTCATAGTGACGCTCTACGTCTAACCCGCAGGCAAATCATAGGCATGTTGCCAAACACAGAACTCTAAAATTTGAATAACATACTAGGCACACAATTTATTCATATTTCTCATTTATATCGATATCAAATCATTTCATTATGTTCCCACATATCTCATCACATTATACCACAGTTTTTTGCATTTACAACACATTACCTAATTACTTGGGGTATTTCCACATAATTCACATATTAATCGCATTTAATGTAATCTAGCCAATGCCAATGGCTTTTAGCAATTCACTTAATGCATATACAACAAATGGCATCATCCAAACACTTTGGGTCATTTTTACATATTTCACATTTTACACAATTTAGCCATTATTAGTGGCTTTTCACAATGCATTTAACACATATATGATATTATAAATGTCATAGCACATTTTTCATACATAACCAATGTATCAAGTAGTTTAACATATTTTTCAATCCAAATGTGTTAAGCCCAAATGTCATACAAACATAACTAATATGTTCAAAATTTGTACTTACCTCAAATAGCAATCAAAACAAGCTTAAAACAATCTCCAATCCTATCCTTCCAACTTGCCCTTTACCACTTGGATTAAGCAAATTAACTTCCCTCAATGCCTAAACTAAATGTAATAGCAAATAATCATTTAGTATCACATTTAATGACATTTTCAATATTAAACCATAGTTAAACATCACTCCTACAAATTCCAAAAATTTAGCCTTTCCTTACTTTAACATTAGAATTCAATTCTATTCCATTTCAATTAGTATTTTAAGTTTATTTATATTATTAAAAATATATTTTAACATGTTTTATTCATACACATTACTTAAATACTCACCCTTATTCAAAACTCTAAAATGACATAACCTTCACCAATGATGGTTTTTTCATTTTAATATATTCTAATTATTAATCTAAGCTTATTTCTTTCACTAATATCATGAATTAACATGATTTAAACATTAAAATTTAACAATTCACCATTCTTTAAAAATTCTCTTTCCAAAACCCTAAACTCAACACTACCCCATCCAAACTTAACCAAATCTACCATTTAACTTTAAAATTCTTATTTATGCATCAAAACAACATATTTAAAATCAATTTGCATAATTAAAACTCATAATTCTGAGAATCCAAATTTTTCATAATCCTAAATTCTCTCTCTTCACCCAACTCATCCCAAACTTAATCCTTTCTTCCATTTAACTTGAAAATCATTAATAATTAATCAAAATAGCTTCATTCATACCCAATTAAATAATTAAATCATGCTAATAGAAAATCTCAAAATTCACATATTCATAGTTCATAAAAAAATAAAAAATTAAGAAAAGATCAAAGCTTACTAACCTATTGAAAATCTACCAAAACTTCAATTAATTCTTGAAAATTCTTGTCAAAATGAGTATTTGGATGAAGAAAAATCACTCCCATGGAGCCATGAAATTTTTTTTTTTTAAGAAGAAGACTAGTTTTTAATTTCTCTTTCCATTCATCTTTTAATTATAACCATATATATATATATATATATTAATATTTTAATAATTAATTATTTAATTATTCATTTAATAAATTAAAAGTCCAAAAATTTTTCTTCCATTCAAAAATTATTTATTTTTGAATTAATTTAATAATTTTTTATTTTTAAGATTTAATTACTAAAATACCCTTTTTACTTTGAGTTTTGACTTTTCTTTTAAAAAGTGTTGACTTTTATATATTATGTATATTATATATATATATATCACATTTATATTTCACTTTTTCATTTAAAATCCCTTCATTTTTCATTTAAAACCATTAGTTTAATTTATCCAATTTAATTATAATATATTTTATTAAAATTTCAAAAATTAAAAATTTTAAAAAAAAATTGGGATATTACAATTTTGTTGGCATATAATCTCCAAGGATATCCTTTCTCACAAATTGTTTCAACTAATGATTTACATAACTCCTTGAACCCTGTGTTATACCCATTCACAGTTATCCAATTTTAAATAGCATTCTTACATTAATGACCGTCATCAAAAGTCATACTTGTCACAAACAACAATTTTTGGTGATCACATTTGGCATCATACTAAGTGTATACCCTTTTCTTCTTTCTCCTCTTGCTTGTAGCTTCATCCAAGTTTCCACTGCTAGTGTATGGATGTGGATGTTTCTTTCCTTTTCCAACGAAAGAAGCAGCCCCACCCAATTCGTGCCATGCTTGTGCTCATCATATTCAATTAATCCTTTATTCTTTGCACATTTTTTGAGCAATTATATACTCCTCATCATCTGTGAACAAATCCTCCTCTGATAGTCCATCATTGGTGTCTCTTCCATCCAAGAGAAAATAATCTGAATCATTGTACTGACTCTCATTTTCATGATAACCCTTAATTTTATGAATTTTTGCTCCCTTTGCAAAAGCTTCACTTTCCTTCTTAGTATTACTAGCGGTCCCTCTAATAGCTCATTCCTCATTATCACCCACAATCTCCCAAATCATATCCCTTTTAACATATATGTTAATTATCCCATTACATATACACTTAAACATTTCTATCACTTCTTTGTCTGATTTTATCTCCCATCAACTATTGTCTACATTCAAACCCTCAATCTTGTAGAACATCCTTATAACAATATAACTTATCCTCTTTATGTCATCACACAACTCAAAGAAACTAGTTGTATCACTATCATAATTGTTAATTTCTTCAGTAATCCCTTCCACATATGTTAACTTAGACTCAACCCATTTCAATTCACCACCATAATAGTATTTTATGTTAAAATAAGTTCCTAAAGTGAAAATATAAACTGACCTCTTAGAATGCACATGAAAGTAATAAAAACCAAGGCACATGAAGTTGACTACACACCTACAAGTCGACACAAGGGACCAGCTTGCTCCTATTCTCTTTTCTTATCTGCAATTTTAAATTTCCTCTTGTCCTTATGGATGCTAGAGTTAAGAAAGGGAAAATTTTTATTTTATTTTATTTGGGACCTTTTTTGTCCTGGATATTTAGATCCTTAAAAAGTGATAGGCTTCAGTATCATGTTCCCGATAATAACTCCCGTCAAAATTATTATTATTATATTATTTTTAAAATAATCGGCGCCGATTTTTTCAATTAAAATCAAATCAAATAAAATAGTGATGCCTGTTAATAATTAAAATTAAATAAAAATATAATGAAACTGATATGTCAACATAATATTCAGTTACATGAGTCCAAATCGATTAAAAAATAAAATTGAAATGAAAACTTATGTACTATTTTATAAAAAAAAATAGTTTATTATAGATATTAAATAAGTATTTTTAATATTTTTGCCTTTTATATTTCTAGAATTTTTTTTGGAGAAAATATTTCTGGAAGTTATAGAAGAGTTTTGAAAAATTCTTAGCATGGTGGCAAGTAGGGTGGTTGCATTGTTCACATCATACGAAAAAAAAGTAGTTTATAGTAAAAATAAATATACAATCCAAAATTTAGAAGGAGAAACCCTCGCTGTCAACAAAGAAATCGAGGTAAAATGTCAAAACCAAAGCTAATATTTTTCGATGACTACTGACAGTGATGAACCAAAGCTAATATTTATCAATTAAATGTATTAAATTATACTCATATTTTATATTTATAATTAATTAAATTAATTTTAAAAATTAACAGTATTATATTTCATTACTCCTCATAATACTCTTAATTTATTGTTTAAAGCATATTAAATTTATTTTAAAATTATTTTTTAAAATAATATTTAACTATTATTACTGTGACATTTGGATATTGTTTAATTATGAAAAAATATTTTTTTATTTTTATTTTTTAATTTTCTTTTTGCTTCTTAATTTTTAAAATTTTTATTTTTCATTATTTTCTAAATAAAAATAGAAAGAATAATAAAGAAATAAAAAAAGGTGTATATGAGAATTGTAATAGGAAATAAAATGTTACATATTTTAAAAGCGCATTTTTAATTTAAAAATAAATTAAAATAATTTTTAAAACTCAAATATTAGTCAATAAATATAAAAATTATTTTTTTATTTTTCTCATAGAAAATATTTTTAATTTAACAATAAATACTATTTTTTATTTTATTTAGAAAAAATTTTCTAAAAAAATAGAAGTAGTTTTTCACATCTAAATAACACCATAAATTCTTTAAATTAGAATATACCAATAGATATCGGGCATCTTATATGAAATATTGATTTAACCCAGAAAATACCTCTAAATAAACCATTAAGAAATTTTAGACCCCTTTAATTTTAAATAGACTCTTTTTTACCTAAATACCCTCTAAAACCAAAGACCCGCTCATATTGCCTTGCTAAAAAATATCGGGCATTTTAAATTGAGAGTTTCTTCTTTCTTCTCCGATTTCTTCTTTCTAAAACCCTAACTATCTGAAATAAAATTTTTTTTTTATCAATTTGGAAGCAAAGCTCATCGATTTGAAAGAGAACTCTTTGGGTTAATCAATTTAAATAGAGTATCATTATCGATTGAGCCGGAGGAACATAGAATAGCTGCTTCGCTTATAAGGAGATATTCAATCTCTACTATGGGTTTGTCTTTGCCCAGAGAGAATTTGGAGTCATAGAAGTAGGCTTTGGTTTCTATAGTTCATTGATTGAAGGAGACACTTAAGGTAGTTTTGTTTTAGTGTGTGAATACATTTTGTATCAGTATTTATTTTTGTTAATTTTTTTAGCTGATTAGTTATAAGTTTGAGTAATTAGTAGTTTAATGATGAGTTTCAGTAGTAATGTGAAAAATGTTGGCGAAAAAAATTTAAGTTACAATGAAGGGATTGAGTTCTATTAATGATGATTTGGTATTATGAAAATTTTCACCAACAATATGAAATTTGTCTATGCAGAACTGGGTTAAATTAGATGGATAAAGTTGATTGTAATTCATGTAGGTTTTAAGTTCAATATAGAGTTGCCTTCTCTTGAAGAAAGGACTGATAGAGTAGTAGCCCGTAACAACCCATATCATCCCCTAACATCCCTTAAAAATCCTTCAAACTCAATTTGCAAAGCACTGCAATATACGTATTTTCTACAAGTAACATTTATCCCTTATCCATAATAGCCTATAACAACCCCTAACATCCCCTATCAGCCCTAATAAAAACAAACAATCATTCACATGATATTTGTAGATGTTAGCATTAGTTGTTATAAGTTGTTAGGGGGTGTTAAGGGCAGTTGTTAGGTAACAAACCCTAACAGTCCCTATCAATCCCTACCAGTCTCTATCAAGTTCTATCTTTATTAGTTTTCTTATTATAAGTTTATATAATGTTTTAATTTTTTTTAGATTACATGGCTTCAAATTCCCCTTCTAGCAGTGAGCAAAGTGAGCAATCTTCTCTTACTGTAAAAGAACAAGTAGATATTTAAATTATAAGTCCAGGTGCTTTATCCATTACCGCAAGGCATATAATACTTAAGTGGAGAAATGTTGAGGGGCCACCGGAAGAGGAGGATAATAAGAAAAAGAGGTTTGCAAGATTGGAATTAGGTGATAAAGATAGTGATGATATTGACGATAATGATAAACTTGCATCTGGTGAAGAAAATGATGATAAGATGGGTGTGAAGGATGTAAGTTTAAATTTAGGTAGTGGCTAAAATGAATCATTCTAAGTTCATAAGTAATTTACAAATGCCTAACATTTCGCAGGATTTAGAATGTCATCCTTCAGTCTAATTGGAAGCACCACCCAATTAATTCTGTGTCAATGAGTTTGAATATTCTCTGCAATATATATAATGTTCTTGGAAAGGATGAGCAGAATGTATATTATACTATATTGGTTTGAAATTATAGTCACATGTTTGTGTTGTCCTTAAATATTTGATTATTTATTTGTTTTTCTTTAATTTTGTATGGTTGGTAGCATTTCATAAATATAAAGTTGGAGACTTTTCTCAACATAGATGAACATAGATTTGTTCATTGGCCTGGCTTAATCATATATATGTTCTTATGTGAAGTGCACCATCCAGTGACTGATGAGTTATGGTTTAAAATAGATAATGATGTGTTATAAATAGGAGTCTGCGAATACTGCTTAATAACTGGCTTACCTTATATTGAGATAGATGAGATAGCAAAGTTGGAGGTAGTCAACACACCCTTAGTACACCAATATGGGACATTTACAAGGAGAAGATTGTTGGATGCATTTCATGAGGCACGAGATAAAGATCTTCAATTCAAACTAGGCGTTGTCTGTCTAGTGGAGCTTCTGATAATTGGAAAATCTAGGGGTTCAAAGGTTGATCCAACCATTTTAGGACTTGTTGACTATGTGAAAACATTCAACAATGTTGCCTGGGGAAAACTTAGTTGGAAGTTCTTGTGCTTTAATTGCAAAGATGTTTTAAAGAAGTTGAAGACGAAAAAAATTGAAGGATTCTCATTGAGTGGGTTCTTTGATGCAATATCAATTTTTACGCTGGAGGTTCTGCCAGCATTTGAATGAGTTGGTGCAAAGAATATATCCAATGGGTCTTCAAGATGCTGAATTGGAGAATAAACTTAACCAAAAAGATGTATCAAAATATTGAAGCCAAGCTTCTAGATCAGGTATCTTATGTACTATTTATATAAATATGTTTTATGTACCTATTGTATTATATTATTAAACTTAATAATATTTTGGTTTGAATAGGACTTGATGATTGCTCTAATACATATGCCTGCCAAAGAAGTTAGTAATCCAGACTTAGCTAGATTACCTTTGAGTGAGGATGTTAGTTTACTTGATGAAAAGTTGGAAGGGACCCAAAAGCAGAGAACAAATGTTCATATTGTTGGAGATTTGAGCATTTCTGCCTTTGACGTGAGTAAAATCCTTGACCAAATTATTCTTCTTGAGGCACAATGCAAAGCAATGGAAGATGATAATAAAGTACTTTTGGAAGAAAATAAAGTACTGAGACAGAAAAATAATGAACTTCATACAAACTTGCATGATCAAAATCAAGAGATCCTTACAGAAATAAAGTCTTTAATGGTGAGAATGAAGGATGTCGAGGGCAAAATTAAAGAGAATGAAAATGTAATTTTCACCCATGGTCTTTCTCACCATATTACGCCTCATGAGACACCCCAACCTTCGTACGTATTAATACATCAACTCTTTTTTTTATTTGAATCCTACCTTTTTTTTAATTTTTTTCAAGCCAGATTTTATAAATATGTTTCATATTGCAGAAAGGACAACACAGATTCTGGCGGCGATGGTGACACACCTGCTTATTCACTTATGACTGTAAATAAAACCACCTTTGAAGTGGGTCTTACACATAAGAGGAAGACAATTCCCAATCCAAAGTACATAGGCGGTCCTTGGATGCCCGATGATAGAAAATGTGAGAGATGTGCAAATTTCCAAATAATCTTGTGAAAGATAAAAAAATGACAAATCTTATACTCCTGTGCTTTGTGTGGACCCACTACAATCTCTTTTTTCCCCTGAAATCACATGTTTTGAAGAATGGTAGATAAATAATTTTCGAGATTACAAATAGTGAGATCCTATGAAGCAATGTTTACAATTTTTTATTCCACACACTAATTTACTAATAATTTTGTATTAATATTGTTATTACATAAAATGCAGTGATAAAGATATCGATCAATTGCTGTCTAGAGGTGAGACACACGACTTCACCATTCATAAAGTCACAACCAAAGATTTCTGGTATCATATGCAGACAATCGACGTTTAGCTAACAAATGATATAAGAATCAACATTAAATTAATCATAATACTATTTCAACTCATAATATTTGTACATTGCTTTATATCATATAATTATTATATAAAATTTTATTTCAGGATATCAATATTACATTATATTACATAAGGCAAAAACAACATTATATTAAAGATGCCTTTGACCAACGTGAGACGTGCTGTGACTATTTATGTAATTATTATTTTACGTCTGAATAAGTTGCATTTAAGAAGAAGATGGGAAAAAAATGAAATTGGGAACCTTCGCATAACATCTTAAAGTTTTTAAGAGGTGATCTGCGATATGGGAAGCAGGTGCACAATGTAGATACTATTTATCTCCCAATAAATCAACATAACACGCACTAGTTTCTTATTGAAATTCAGCTCACATAATGAATTATTAATGTTTTTAACTCATATTATTCTCCGAACCAAAAAGGCGCAAAATAGCAATGCATGGTCCCAATTACTGAAATGCTTCCAGCAGTGCTTTACCATGTTGGCTTCTTCAATCATAGGCCAGAACTGGAGAAGAAAAAGAATAAGAAATTTAAAATTATCTATGATCGTCACAAATGTCCACAACAGGATTAGTAATTTTTTATATGGATTTAATTCATATTAAATATATATGATCCTTGTCTAATTGATAATATTTTAATCGCTAATTTTTTGGTTTACAGTATGGATTGTGGTTACTTTGTCGCTAAATTCATAGAGTTTTTTTTTATGACTGATGGACTTGATATTTGGAACTGCATACAAGATCACATAGTTGATATGAGATACAACACAATAGTGAGCTTGTGGTACCATGTTGCCAACAAGAACATGAGCTCTTGGTGTAGTGATGACGAATGATTTATATTTTTATGCTAACATTACAATTTAATTTTAATGCACATACTTTTATGTTTGTATATAAGTTTCATTTAAGTTAATTATTCAAAGATAATCTAAATATTTAGTCCCATTTATAATTATTTTACTGCTATTCAGGTTTGATGTCCATTAGTACTTGAAGTTTGAAACATGTGGTATTGATGAATTTTTCTAATATTTTTGGAATAGATATTCTCTTTTGTATTCATTGTTACTTGGTTTGTGGATGATATTTGATTGATGTTATGTGCCTCATCAGATCTGGTGCTGATGGTTAATTGTTATTATAAGCTGATAGGGGCTAATATGGGCTGATATGAGCTATCAGTGTGTGTGCTCCTAACAGTCCCTAACAATCCCTATCAAACCCTAACAACCTTTATTATCCCTGTCAGTCCATAAAATAACTTTACACTTCACTAACATATTTTAATTACAATATTATAATAGCTCAGTTACAGTAAAGAATGAATGCGAAGAAAAATCATTTTGAAAAAAAAAACAATGAAATATAGATCACGAAATAAAATTATCATTCGATATCAACTCATATCAATAGTTCAACAACCTGTCATGATAATTTGGCAAAAAAGGCACATTTTATGTAACAGTTGAATAACCTGTCAATTATGCTAACAACATTCAATAATTAATAATTAAATAGTTTATGAATACAATAAATAATGCAGCACATTATTTTATTTTTTATCACTTGTTGATCCTGACATGGTGTGCAAGGAGATGTAATTTTAACAAGTAGATCTATTGTGGCCATGCTTACAGTAATGACTGTACTTAGGTTAAGATTTTTTTCTCCTTCAAAGGAGGAATTCTGTGTTTTTTTTTTGCCTTCCTATTGATGTGCGAGCATTTGGTGACAGCAAAATGACATTGTGTATATGCCCCAGAATAAACCATTTAGTAATATAAAGAATTAGATTTATGACTTCTTTGCATGTTTCATACCAAGACTCAAGTGAGTAATATGGAGAACACAACTCATAATCGCCATGGGTGCTATTTCTAACAACCATAGGAGCATGCTCACACGAGAGTTGATCTAATTGAAACTTCCTGCAACAACAACTCCTAAGAGACATATCAACAATATAATTTTTTCTGCTTTCTTAACGTCGTATTTGTTGTTGCTCGAACGCTCCATCTACAAAATATCATTAATAAGGATATATGACAATATTATAAATAATGACAAATGAAGAAGAATAAATAAAGAAATTTTACATTGAAAAAATAAAGAACTTACATTAATTTTTTGTGCTATCATCATTTTCTTTCTTAATTTTTTTAACATCTGTTGCCATTTTATCCGTGGACTCCTCTGCTTTCTTTCGACATTCATAAAACCACCTTTGACATGTCTTTCTGACCTCATCGACAAATGCAATAATTGGAAGATCTCGGGCCTTTACAAATGTAGCATTAACTGACTCAGAAATATTAGTCGTCATGATATTATACCTCCTTCTAGGCATATAAGATTGTATCCACCTATCAAACCCAACACCTTCTAGATATTCTTTAGCATCGGGGACGAAAATGCAAAAATCACCAAAAAGTGTGGTGAAGTCACTTATTTTGTAGGCTTTAGATGTTTTGTAGTAGTGCTTCTCATGGTCCTTCGTTATATGTTTAACTTTGCACTTTAAGTTGTTTAACAAGTGATACACGCAAATCTCATAGAATGCATTTAGAAAAATATTTGCTACGGCATTCTAGATGCTTTGTTATCTGCCGAAAATAATGACATGATCCGGTCTTTCACTGAAAGCTTCCTTCAATCTCATTAGAAATCATGTCCATGATGTGTAATTTTCTGAATCACCAATCCCAAATGCCAAAGAGAATATCCGTTGATTTGCATCATGACAAATGGCAGTAAAAAATACACTTCGATACTTCTCTTTCAAATGAGTCTCATCAATAGTAACTATAGGTCCACAAAATTTGAATCCTTTAATTGAAGCATTAAAAGTGAAGAAAAGATACAAAAATCTATTATGATCAACATATTGTAGACGTATAATCGAATCGGGATTTGTTTTGCCTAGTATGTGCAAATATGCAGGCAGAATTGAGAAAGATTATTCTGGAGTATCTAATATGATATTCTCATATGCATACTCCCGTCCCCTCCATGCGACAGAATAACTAATATTAACACCAAATTTATTATGCATGTCATCAATCATATTCTTTGGTTTGAAAACCCTCCTAGAATTTATGAATCACTTCTTAACACATTTAACGATAACCTAACTAGTTGTTTATTTGTGTCTAGTCTGTTCAAAATCAGTCGGACATGTATATTGTGTTACATATTTTGTCACCATCCAATAACTCTTTGGGTCTCCAAGATTTTTTGCTCCCAATCTTCACGTATAAATTTTATTAATACAACGCATGACGAAGAAAGAGATATTGGACTTAAAGACCTTAAATTGAAATTTTTTCCTAATTGCAATGAGCGATATGATTGTCTTAATATCATTTTTTAATTTAAATATTTTTTCTTCCTAAATTATTTCAGATATATAACTTTCACCTACCAACTCTGGATTGCTCCTGGATGCAAATAAGTCTGTTACAGTTTTTTCATTGTCTGTAGTATGTTCTGCCATATTACTACTTTTAAAAGCAATGGCATTACTGTGATCATTGTATGTAGAATATTAAAATTTTGCATCAAAAAGAATCAAAGTAAACAAGAGAAACTTACTAAAATCATGAAATTTCTTGAATCATCAACTTGATCACTTAGATCTTCTTTCAATTTGAGCTTAGAATCATCAAAACCTTTCTTTGTTCTTTTGTTTTCCTTTGCCTTAGGTGAGCCGGCCACACAAGGAAGAAGAAGAAGAAATGATGAAGAAAACACAAAGTCAACATGCATTAAATACTCATCCAAAAGAAAATTACTATAATACCCTCATCCATTTAACTAAACTTTTGTCACATATATACCCATATTGGTAATTTCACAAATCACAATTAAAATATCCTCTTCCCTTGACCAAGCCCTTTGACCAACTTATATGTGATATATATCACCATATACACTACATATACACTTCTCTCTACACAAAGCATTCCTTCCAACTACACACATATACATTATCTCACAACTTCTTTTAGCATTCAATTAAACCATACACAATTACCACTTCTCAATTACACATTCAATTCCATTATAACAATACTAACATCACAACTTCTAGGCACATTTAGGGATATTACAATTCTCTCCCCCTTAAATAATTTCGTCCTCGAAATTACTCAGTACCATAACATTCCATTCTTAACAATACACCATTTTAAATCTTCATATGACATTAATTATTTTCTTATATTCTGATTATACTAACATTTCACATCCGTCTTGGTCACATTACCAATGTGACATCTCTTTCACTTTCATCTTTATAAGCATTTAATATAATTCCCTATCTATTCTTACCTTTTTCAGTAAAATGGCTTATAATAGCTCATTTTCATTCACTTATCCACTTCCCTTTTTCTTCAAAATAAATTTTCATACCACTAATCAAGAAATTTTATCACATTCACATACATAGGTCACATTCACAGTGTGACTTACTTTCCACATTTCTTATACATGCTTACACATAATCATACCATTATATTTAATTCCTCTTTCCCATATCATGAACACAATTTAACATTAATTACTTATCATTGAGCAATATCAGTCTCATCATAATAATAATACTTCAAAAAATCTTAGTCACATTACTAAAGTGATATCTCTCTCACATTTTTTTTTTTTACATTTAGTATACCATCTTTACCTTCATTTGTTTACCTTACAACATATATATATATACATTACATCCAATCATGTACACATTGAGTTCAATAATCTCTATACACTTTCCAAATCTAGTTATCACAAATCTCAATTTCTTAAACCAACATTGATCCACCCACTTCTCACTATCCATCTTATCACATAACTTAACTTTGCACAAGTTTGTCAATACAAACATAATCATTCTCATACTATCAATCACATTACCCAATTCGATAATAATCTCATGTACAGTAATATTCATTCTCATATTCAATAATACTCATTTCACATAGTTCATAAATTTAACTTATATTAATCTATCGATGTTTAAATAACCTTTCCAAGTTCCATTAATACAATAAACTCTCAACTTACTATTTTACTCAAACTTCCATTTACTCATCTTATTTTCTTAGTATCAACTTAAGAAAACATCTTATGTATACATATTACAAAACAACCTCAAAATATATTCTTTTCACAATTATTAAAGCTCCTTTCAAACAAATTCAAATGTTACATCTTACCACCATTAACATGAGCTTTAACAACACTCAAACATATTACATTTCTAACATTAAAATCACAATATTTGCATTTAAAACAATAATGCAAATAACACCATTATATTTTCTTATTTAACCAACATGATCTCTTTTCCTTTTTAAAACTTTAACTTTACATATTCAAACCTTAAATGGTCAAACTTCATCTATACCCATCAACTTACTCAATATATCACCATACTCTCTTCATTTAATAACATATCTATCCATATTAATTATCCAACAATATTTCCTCTTTCTAGAAATTCAAACGTAAGGTTTAGTAGAAGGAGATTCACATTATAAAGGAAAGATCATATACTTAAATCTTGATTTTATTTTCAACTCATTTTCAACTTTATTCTACTATTCATTTCTTTATATTACAATCACTTTTCAATAATCAATAGTTCAAAATTTTACTTTCCTTAAATAAACTCCCATTCTTAAACTTAGTAATTAAACTCATATAAATCTTTCCACATCATTCTTTCTTTAATTTCCATTCAAGTAAAACTTCATTCACACACTATTATCCATCTCATATACAATTCAAATACCCTTCACTTCACATAATACCACACTTGAGACCAACCTAGGTGTTAATGCATATGCATGTATCAAAAATTTCATTCTTGTCATTCTCATTTATCATCATTTTTCTTGTAAAAACTCTTCTTTTTAAGTTTACTTAGGCCGAGAATCTCGAAACCTAAGCTCTGATACCAAAATATATGTAACACCCCGATACCCCATATAAGTACTATACATATACCATGTATACATACAGTAAGTATATAAGATATAAGGATGTCACTAGTTATTACAAATTTAAAATCTTTTCTCTTATTCCAAAACAATATCACATTGAAATATATAAAAGTACTTTCAATAATTATTATTCATTTGATAATAATACACATATATAAAATACATTATCTCTTCCAACAAATCATTTATACATATAAATACATTCTTATGAAAATACAATATAATTAACTATTACATGCATGCACCACCATCTAGTTGGTCTCGAACTACACTTGCTCTCTTCGCGACATACTGACTTAACTCCAGCTCCATCACCCATTTACCTGCGCGATTAATATAACCGCGCTAAGCTTGAAAGCTTAGTAGTACAAGTAAACATTAAAAGATACAATACAAAGGAACATACCTCATATATTTAGCATTATGTTTTATCATTTTCTTACTCTGTTTTCCCCTTTTTCAATGCATTCCTCATATATTCCTATTAATCTCATATGTAGTAGACATATACATATATAATATATATCCATCAAACATAATTAAATAAATTGATAGAACCTTCATATTATGATACTTACCAATTTCACATCATACATATCATATATATCATTTTATACTTCATAATCGCATATTTCATATAACTTCACAGATCACATCTTCTTTCAATAATTCATTTATGTTATATAATCATATCACAACATTACATTTACTTATCATGTCATAAAGTACATCTTCAATAAAGACAATTATAGATTTCATCCATTTCACGTATTGTAAATTACATTGAAAACCGAGACAGACCTGGGCCCAGAACACCCTAATATGTTATTCAAAGTTCAGAGTCCCTGTGTTTGATTCAATATCACAATCATCAAGCCCGTAGGCAATATATATCATATCTCTATCCATGGATAGCGTAACAGACCCAGTCTCTTGGACCATCAACTCATTAACATGAGGAGATCCTCAACCCGGCTAGACTGTTACAAATTTTCAATTGGAAATCAGCTTACGGGCCATCCCATTTCGCCTATCCAATGATTCATAATCATCACATTTCACATTTATCAACTGGAACCAGCTTACGGGCCATCCCATTTCGCCTATCCAGTGATTCATTTCAATTGGAATCGGTTTACGGGCCATCTCATTTCACCTATCCAATGATTCATAGGCATGCCATCAAAAACAGGACTCTGAAAGTTGAATCAACATATTAGGCACACAACATTTCATCATAAACTTTTTTTCTCAATTCATTTCTCATTTCACAATTCACAATTCATTTGACAATCATGTCTCAACTATTTCATTTACATCATCATAGCCAACCACAATGGCTTTATTTAGGCAAACATACCTCATTTATCTCATTTCCAATATCATAGCCAATAACAATGGCTTTTCATATCTTCCATCACAATTCACAATTCATCTTTCATCATAATATCACATCATATACATTTCACATTTCATATATATAGACATAATCATTCATTACTCAAGTATGCACAATTAATTGCATTATCATATAATTTGAATACACATCATATAAATCATGTCCTCACCTCTTTCACTTTTCATATATTTTAAATATATTATCATATCTCTTACTTTTCATTGCATATACAATATTCATATATTTATTTTAACAATATCATATAGATTACTTAACACATTCATAACCAAATATGTTAAGGTCCAAGATCATATAATTATATGCAATCAAATAGGGTTTTGCACTTACCTTAATAGCAATCCACACAACTCTCAACACTTCTTTTATCCAAGCTTCTTTCACTTCTTAACTTAGGCAATTCTCTTCTTTCCAAAACCTAATCCAAGAATTGATACAATACATGAGATTCAATGCAATTTATCACTTATTAACTTCATCTTAGACCTTTAGATTATAAAATATCATTCAACATCATCTTCTAAAGCCCACGGCCGTGGCTACTCCCACCCCCACGGGCGTGGGATAAGGAATGAATCTGCCACCCAAGCTCCAAACCTCCACGGCCATGGCTACACTTGACCACGGCCATGGCCATCAAGGCCACGGGCGTGGCATCAAGAATGCTACTGCCCTCACCCAAAATCACATATTTTTGACTTGCTTCTCCAACAAACATGAAGATTTATGAAAAACAATTGATCAAACTCAAGTTAAACCTCACTTACCACTTCACAACCCTAATACCAACACAACTTACTCTTTCAATTCAAACACCAACTTAACTTCTCCTTTTCAAATCTATTTCAACTCTTCTCAACAAATTACAAACATACTTAATCATACTATCACTAAACATAACTCAATCCAAACACAACTTCAAAAAGAATCAAAGTAAACAAGAGAAACTTACTAAAATCATGAAATTTCTTGAATCATCAACTTGATCACTTAGATCTTCTTTCAATTTGAGCTTAGAATCATCAAAACCTTTCTTTGTTCTTTTGTTTTCCTTTGCCTTAGGTGAGCCGGCCACACAAGGAAGAAGAAGAAGAAATGATGAAGAAAACACAAAGTCAACATGCATTAAATACTCATCCAAAAGAAAATTACTATAATACCCTCATCCATTTAACTAAACTTTTGTCACATATATACCCATATTGGTAATTTCACAAATCACAATTAAAATATTGACCAAGCCCTTTGACCAAGCCCTTTGACCAACTTATATGTGATATATATCACCATATACACTACATATACACTTCTCTCTACACAAAGCATTCCTTCCAACTACACACATATACATTATCTCACAACTTCTTTTAGCATTCAATTAAACCATACACAATTACCACTTCTCAATTACACATTCAATTCCATTATAACAATACTAACATCACAACTTCTAGGCACATTTAGGGATATTACAAATAATCAATGAATATTTAAGTCTATCTTCCATAACAATGCTCACGAATATCCTAAGTGACCTATCATCTACGACATCATAAAGCGAATGTTCATCATGACTGGTAATAAATTTGAATTCAACTTTTGATGTGCTGTCAATATAAAGTACTTCGGATACTGATTTCTTAAGTTCATTAAAATCAATCATTTTATTCAAGAAAATATATTCAGCACCTCCACCAACATACTTGCCAATGTTCACATTAAATTTCCCCCCATATTGGATGAAAATTATAATTTTTTCCATTAAATGAATTTATCCGCCGATTAGTTTGAATCCATCCATCAATATCCTACAAGTACATTAATAAATTATACTCACATTATAATCCATATAAATAATAACAACCTATAATTACATACGTCTTAATTATTTTTTAAATATTTTCTATGGTTTTTTAATTTCTAAATAATTTTGAATCTACTACTTTATTATAGATTTGATGTGAAGCAATAATATGTATTGTGGAGGCTAGTGCGACCTGTTAGTAGATTATTATGGGTTGATATGGTCTGACATGAGCTGTAATAAGTTATTAGGTGCTGTAATACAGTGTTATGAACTTTATATATAGCAATATTGTATATTATTTCAATCTGGTATGAGATATTAATAAGGGTTTTTAGGTGTGTTAGGGGCTTTTAGAGACTAATAAAGGATGATAGAGACTTTTTAAAGGAATGTTAGGGACTATTATAGACTGCTAGGGACTGTTAGAGGATGACAGACTCTAACACCCCTAATAGTTTCTAATAGCTCCTTAACAGCCCATATCATCTTCTAACAACCTCTAATAACCCCCTATCAGTCCCTAACAGTGTTTAGTTCCCATGTCAATCTTTATCACAATTAAAGGCCCTTAACACTCCATATTAGACTGAAACCACTACATATTATTACTACACAAAAAATTCATAACACTGCATTGCAGCCCCTACCAATCTATTACAGCCCCTAACGACCTATTATAGCCCACTATCATACCATATTAGCCCCTAACAATCAACCAATAGCCTATACCAGCTTCTAACAATACACATTATTACTTCACATCAAATCTATAACACTTTATTCAACTTTTCATGAATTCAGAAATCAAAATGAAAAACTAAACAAATGAGTATATTCAAACCCATGGAGAAATAAAATAAAATCAACTTTGAAAAATATTCAAAACATATATGCATTCAGTTTTTACAATTTATCATTTCCTTAATAAACTTGAGTTTAACAAAAAAAAAAATAATTTACCGCAATATTAAATATCTAATATATTGGAGAAGCTTCAAATATAGTGTTTTGAATGTTACAATCGAAGGAAAAATATGATCAACGAGATAACAATAGAGTTGAAGTTATAGATGGGTGGTGTTTTCGATTTTGCAATCAAAGAGAACAAAGCTAGGAGGAGATCTACGGTGAGAGAAAGAAAAAGAAAGAGAAAAGGAAGGGAGAGAGAGATGAAGAGAGAGAGAGAGACTGAAAGAAAAATGTTAATTTTTTTTATTTTAAGTGTATTATGGTAGATTATAGTCTATTTAAAATTAATAAAGTCTAAAATATATTAATATAATGTGAGTATTTTTTTTTAGGTTAAATTCATATGAAATAAGAGAAAAGTCCAAATTTTTTTAACAACAATAGATGATTAATGTTGGTCTCTTTTTTTTTTAACAATAAATACCGTGTTCATGAACGTTGATCAATGGGAGTACGTTTTAACTCTTATAAATTTGAGGTTTTGAGGATTGATCACCACTAATGAATTTTAAAACATTTCAGTGCATCCTGTACATAATTTTAAATTGAGATATTAATACCTGATAGATCACTCAAAATGAACTTAAACCATATTGACCAAAAAAAAACTTAAAACATAATTTTAACAGTACGAAATATTATATATAATTACAATTATCAAGAAATATTAATATAAATTTTTTTAATAATATAAACAATTAAAATTAATGTGGGACCCCTTGTTATTTTGTCTACATCTGATTATAAGTATTCTCAACACAAATGCATAGGTGTTCTGATTTAAAAAAAAATACAAATGGATTGGTGGCAGATAAATGGAGAATAATAATAAAAGATAAAAAGGAAAATAATAAGGGTGGGACCCATGTAGCCGGAGAGACAGAAGTGAGTAAACTAGAGGCTTAATTATAAGGAAGAGAAATTAAATAATAAAAAGGAGCAGCAAACCAATAGGGTAGAGAAAAAATCGGGGATATTATTACACTGCTCCGAAGAAACGCGATCTCCTCTCTCTGTCTCTATCGTTGGTTCTTAGCAAAACTAAAACAGAGAAAGAAAGTTTTAAATATAGCATTCCAAAAAATAAGCTATGGAGACCACGACGACGGCGGAGGTGATGGTGAGGAAAACTGGAGGTGAGAGATCGGAGAGGGATGGATCAGATACCAGCAGTGGCAGTGTTAACAACAACAATAATAACAATAGTGGTGTTATTGGAGAGAAGGATCAGGTGAAGGAGAAAGAGAGGGTGAAGGTCAGGGAGAAAGAGAGCGAGAGAGGGATTTTGGAATATTTTGGTTGGGTTTATCATTTAGGTGTAAATTCTATTGGCCATGAGTATTGTCACCTCAGGTTTCTGTTTATCAGAGGCAAATATGTTGAGATGTACAGGCGTGATCCTCATGAGAACCCTGGCATTGTAAGCTTTTTCCACCTTTCTTTTCATTTTTTTTATCTTCTGTTTTTATATAATTTGTTTCTGCCTGGAGTCAAACGTCCTTATTGATCTTTCTTCTTCTTCTTTTTAAATTATCATTTTGCGTGATTGAAATGGTTTAATTGATTAAGTTACATGGAGCTGGAGTTTAACTAAAGCTTTAAACCATAATTCTGATCGTTTAAGCCCAGTCAAATTAAGAAAGAAATGAAAAAACTATGTTTTTGAATATCGGATTATTTGATATTTTCATTTATCTTTTGTTCTTTAATTTTGATATCTAGTGAATTCAAGCTAAATTCCAAAGCAGTATGATTATAGGTTTCAAATTAACTCAAACTAAATTCTACTTGTCATTTGTAGGAATAGATATTCGCCAGCGTAGTATGCTATTCGGGTTCTAAATTTTAACAGTTTCCTTACTATGATCATGTTAATTTTCTGCATACTTTGGGAAACAAATCCAACTATAGAGCTTCATGGATTATGAATATGATATACTTAAGTAGGTGGTTTGGGAAAGATTGTTACTGTTATGTGTCTATGATTTATCAGAGCTTTTCCTAACTATACCAGGTTAAATATTGTTTGTGTACTTGGATATTGGAGTCATTGGCACTTGGAAACTTGTAATGAGTCTTTAGTATTATTAGTTTAAGCAGAGACAGCATCCAAAACAAACATGGTAACTTGAAAAGGCTGCTGCATATTCTTAGTAATATTTTTCACAATGTGCTATGAAATGACAATCAGGTTTTTCTTCTTGCCATGGATTTCAAATTTGCCTTATTTTAGTGATGAGAGATTAGTAACGGGAGTTTAAATTGTCTTGGTGAAGGAGGCCTTTGCCTGGCTTTGTATTTGGATCCTATCCACTAATACTGTTTAATGAGAAGCACAAAGATTTAGAGTAAAATGAAAAGCAGATGCAATGCAAATATATTGAAATTTTATTGCAAGTTATCTATTTTCTGATAAGTTGCCATGTCTTTAGAGGATCATGGAATCCTGCTTTCTTCTGAGCATGTGAGGATTTCATATTTATGAAACCGATTGGCTCTTTGGGGACTAATGCTGTAAGGCCTTAGAGGAATTTTGCCCTCTCTTTTGATTTTCGTTTCCTTGTCCTGCTATTGTGTGTCTCTCTTGCAATTATTGCTTGTTGCCTAAAGAAAATTACAGTCATTTACTTACTATTAATATTATGGGGGTAGAAAAACTATTATAAGCTTGTCTTAATAGGTTGAAAGGGCATAGGCAGATGAGAATGCGAAGAGAGGTGGCATCAGAAGAGGGTGTCTATAGGCGAATGAGAGAGGTTGATGTCGGTGGAAGGAAAAAATTATTTCCTTTTCATTATTAAAGCTGTCAATTGAGACCATGTCACAAAATTTACTTGTCTGACAGACTTATATGAATGCAAAAATTTATTTTATTTCCAGCTAATTGGGATATTCATTGAGTATATAATTACGTTTACTTTTGACAAAGTTGTTGATTAATGTGGACCGTATGCTTTACTGATATACTCATTCTTTCTTCCATTTCTTTTGTTTGTTTATATAATCATTCTACAACAGAGAAGTTTAAAACTATATTTTTGTTATGATATGTTTTCTTTTTATATTACAAGATCGAACTATGGTGCAGTTAATGCTATTAGATAACTATTTTATGATTCACAAAATTGAGATTGCGAAGAACTCTTTATGGAATGTTCAGAGGTAATGTGATTTGGGTTTCTTTTCTTGTTTTATTTTGGTGTAAAATGGATGTGTTTTCAATGCATAAGATTGTTCTGTTTGGACCCTGATTTCAAAAGCCAACAGTTTGTTTATTTTGTGTGTACCACTACCATTTCAGGAATGAATTTGAATTTTTTATTTTCATTTGATGCTCGACCTTTTGTTATCCAGAGACCTATTAGGAAGGGTGTAGTAGGGCCTACGCTAATGGTGGAGGATCTAGGGCGTCGAAAGGTTAATAATGGGGTAAGGCCCTTGTTAATCTGCATATTATATACTTTATAATCAATATATATTTTTTTTGAAGTTTTTGTACCTTGAGATGCTAGATTTTGAATTTTGCTACTGTTGTTCTATGGGTCTTTTTCCCATTAGAGTGATTTTGATCAACTTCTCGTTATTTCCTTTATTTTTATAAGCTTCATTCTTAATTTTTTTCCTTGAATTTTTGTAGGATCTTTATGTTCTACGATTTTACAATCGATTGGATGAGACAAAAAAGGGAGAAGTAAGTTGCAGTTCATCACATTGTGATCTAGAAATACTAGCACTTGTTATAGGTCATACGATGTTGTGATGTGGTGGATATCGTGATTTAAATGAAGTGATAAACATTCTTGTCTTTTATTTGTGCCGTAAATCTTGTTTGTTTTGTCTGATGATAATGTATTAATTCAACTCATTTTAAGTGTCTGTTCATTGTATGTAAGTTCCAATGAAAATTTATATAGACCAAATGCATCCAAATCTTTTTGTTATTATTTTTTCAGCTAGCCCATATATAATAAACTTATATATTTTTTAATATCAGTAATTAAAATTACCAAAGATATGGTTATATTTATCAAAGATAAATAAATTAATAACAATAGTTTATGTATGTTAAAATATTTTAAGAAACTACAATTAAAATAATGGTTGAAGGACTTGAGAATAAGGATTTTTGATCTATAATGAAAAGGATGTCAGGAGAGACTAGCAAAGGCATACAATTAGAGGAGATTACTTGAAGAAAACTTGACATGACAAGAAACATGAAGCTTGCTTATTTGTGTATGAGTAATGTTGATGTTGTAGGATCTAGATTTTACTTTCTTTGAACTTGATATATATTTGCAATAAGTGTTGCCATATCATTGATATTAACATCTCTATTCATCCTATTGCCTGGCAAAATCCCCTTTTCCACATTGTTATTTCATATAAAAGCGATAGTGGGAACCTTCCACGATTATATATAATGCAAAATTAATCAAACCTAGGCATCTCCGTCAAACCACTACTGTGAATGAGTCTGAATTCTGTGGAAGGATATGAATGATCCTTCTGTGGCCATCGATCTGATGCTTTTGTGACATAGACTATAAGGCAATGAAGCAAGATAGTACCCATGACAGGGCTTCATTTGCAGAAATCAAGTTAGATAAGAGTTATATACGATGAAAAGTGATTTTTTAGATGCACAAGGCAGACAAATGTTTTGAAGCAGGAGTTTATAAGTTAAGATAAAAGGACTCTTTATTGATCAGGAAACAATGTTATGATGAGGAGAGGAACTCTAATAAGTATATGTGCTAACATATGTCTTAATCACATGCACTATTTTATGCTAATATGCTTCACATTGATAATGTCCTAGCATATAATATTTGCTATAATTTGATGTTTACTCTATTTTACACATTCTTTTGAGATCATATTTTTAATCTAAGATTTGGATCGTAAACCAAGCCCAGAACTTTGTTCTTGCATCATTATCAATTTCTTGTTTAATAATATTTATCTTTATATATTTCCTCTCTTTCTCATTTTTCATTTAGCGGTGGATGTTTCTCCATGTCTTTTGTAATAATTTCTTCCATTTGTTTAAATTTCTCATTGAAAATTGCTATTCTTTTTATGCCAAAACAATATATTACTAATTCATTGTTTTCGCTTCAAGATTGCTTGTGCTACAGCTGGAGAAGCTCGAAAATGGACAGAGGCATTTGATCATGCAAAGCAGCAGGTATTGTGAACCCAATCGAACATTTTGAATAAAATGGTCTCATTATTCTATATGAAATAATTTTCTTATCATAAAACCATGATGGAACTAGTTATTGTTGCATCATTCCATGTAGGAAAAATTATACTACCGTTGTTTGAACGTTTTAAAATGTTATTTGGTGTTTGTACAATTTTTTGGTCCAATGAGTTTCTCAACTTTTAAAAATAATATCATATAAATTTTTATTCATTTTCTGATCACAATTAAGCATGGATTTTTAAAAAATAATCTTTTATGCCTCTCAACAGTTCTATTCCTCAGTTAGGCAATATGTTTTTTTTTATTAATTACATATGGGGAGGGAGAACAACTAGGAGATTCGATCCCGAAACCTAGGCGAGTAACACATGCTCCTGGCCACCAAACTATATTTTGGTTGTTCAGTTAGGCAATATGTGGCATAGCAAAAATGGGTTATTATATTCATATAATTCTTTAATCTCTTTACAAACAACCAGCGCAGAACCCTTTGAAAAAATATTAAAAAATAGCCTGCCAAAACCCACTAAAAAGACATTTTTGCTACATAAAACCTTTGTGCTTTATCTATTTTATACCTTTGATAGGGAAAAAAAACAAAAGCACAAAAATCTCTAGGGTTTTCTGTTATAATTGCTATATGGTGGGATTGGACTCAATTTTCTGCCCCAAAATCCCTAGAATAACACCCAATCTAGCTTCCCCTTCAACAAAGGCCAAGAAGTGGATGTCAGCAACGATGAAGATGAGTTTAAAGGTGCATGGTATGGGGCCACAGTTGTGGATTCTCCAACCAAATCTGCCTCTGCCTCCTGAGGATTCAGACAATGGTAGCCAGGTGGCTTTTCTGGAAAAAGATATCATTGATGCTAGGTACAGGGGTGGGTGGTGCACTGGGATTGTAAGGAAGGTTTTAAAGGGTTATAGGTATGGGATTTATTTTGATAACCAATAGGAGGTGATTCATTTTTATGGGAAAGGTTTGAGGGTTCATTGGAAATGGGTTAATGGCGACTGGGTTCTGCCCCAGAAACAGGTATGCCATGTAGTTAATATGGGAGCTTTATGTTTTTTTTTTGCCTCAAATCTCTTTTTTTTAATCTGAAGTTGATGTGGATTTGTTCTATTTTGTAAATAAAATCTGGTATCTTTTTAGTATATACCAGTGTTGCATGGTTTAAAATACTGTTATATAGTATTGAATTTATATACAAAAAAAAGATGTTCCCTTGGTTTGTTGATCTAATATGTTCCTTGGAAATCTTTTTGTTTCACTCAATTATGAACCTGATATGGTATTTGCTTCTCAATTATTTTTCTTGCTTTTGTTTTTGTTTTTATTCTCTCCTTTTTTTTTTTTGAATCCTTATCAATCTTGATATATCCGTGTGTGTCAGTGGTTTTTCCCTTCACTTCTATTAAAGTCTTGGATCATTTTAATTCAATAAAATATACTCATTGCAGTGCCATGTATTGATTAATGGAGGAATTGAACTGTTAATGACCCCATTTAGTGAGGGGTTTAAAATGTTGATTTTTCAAAAATCTGTGATTAATTGCGTCAAGAGTTACTTTAAGGGTAAATGTGTTCCTATGCCTAAACATTAAGTGCAACTATGCATGTTGTCCCTTTTTCCTTCCATGTTTTGTCTTTCATCAGTTTCTTTGTTCCTGACACTCAACACCTTTGTAGAATTTGCTACTCTAATTGTGCATCCTAAAGTTAAAAAATATTGGCCGCTATCTGCATTAACAATGGAAGTTTTTAGTAAGGTTTCAAAAATATAGCACTTAATGGGAATTAATGCTGGATTCACCAAGTTTCATGGTTATCTTCTTAACATTCTTCTTTTGGCAGGCTGAATATGAGCTCTTAAGGGGAGGTAGTGCGAGAGACAAGCTAAACAAGGAGACCGAGTATGTGCCATCTGTGTGGATTATCATAGATAAATGGTTCAGATTGGTTGTGTCTTGAGTCTGTCTACTCATAAGCTCTGCTTGGAAAAAGTTGTCATATGACTAATTTTCTGAGTATTAGAGTCATCTATGATAACTGGGTAGATACTGTTCTTTTAAAATAAAACAAAAATGTTGCAAACTTAAGTCTTTGACAAATTTTGTGTTGTCGGCAAAGGTTATCCAACTATTTTTACTGAACAGTATCTTGCATATTTTTATGCTTGCAAAATAAAATTTTATGCAACTATTATATATAATGAAATAGAATGTCTTATTGTTACTTTAAATATCTGTTCACAACCTGTGGTTATGATTAATCCATGAATTGCGATTGTCTGTCTGTTGCTCATTTTTGCATCTTCTATCAATATTTCTTGGCCTAACTAAAAATGCATGTTAGTGGTTTCTTGTGCAATTTAATTTTGTTTATTGCATGGCTTGACATGTGGTGTTCTAGCTGACTTACAATTGCATTCTGTCTCATTGCATCTTGGATAGGATAAATCTGGAAGGACATCGGCCCAGAATGAGGCGGTATGCACATGGATTAAAGAAACTTATAAAAATAGGGCAAGGTAAGGTGTTATGCTCATTTGTTGGTATGCTTTTGTTTTAAAACCTTTCCAGATTTATTCTTTATTATTTTTACAAGTAATTTTCATACATATGAAATTGAGATATTTTGGAATATCTTGTGTTACTAGGCGTATTTTAAAGATTTTATTATATATCCACTCAAGTTTGAAGATTTTGTTATACAACTTTTCCAGGTTTATTCTATATTATATTCACAAGTAATTTTCATACATATCAAATTAAGATAGTTTAGAATATGAAAACAGAAATTAAGAACCATGCAAATAAAATGCAATATGAAAATAGAGCTTTAAAAAACAATTTAGAGTCCCATGAATATCTTATGTGTTACTAGATGTATTTTAAAGATTTTATTGAATATGTAGGACTCTATACCAAAAATTGTTTAAAGCCTTGAGCCACTCAAATTTTTAACATGGATGTATTATTTATTTATATAAAAATTTATTGACACACAATATATTATTTTTTTAAACATTATATGCTTGCTTGAAATACTAATTTAAATATCTTAATTTATAACTCGTTGAGGATATTTATAGATTTTATGATTAATTGAGAGTAATTTTGTCCAAAAATTGTTTATCACCTCAATCTACTTCAATATGTAGAAATTATATAGGCCTTGGGAGTGTTGGGCCAAATGTACATCAGTGGCCATATAACCTATAGGTCCCAGGATCGGAACATGGCTCTGATACTATGAAAAATATAGAAAGGGTAGAAGAAAATCTTGTATTGATTTTGAAAAAATAGCTCGAGTATTCCTCCAAGCTAGATCACATATATACAACAGTAATAGATACAAAGTAGGAGACCAAAATATACAATCCAAATAGGAAACATAATATTGCAGCTAAATTCAAGGATATTCTAACAATGTACATTCATTGTATTTTCATGTAAAGTTAATGTGTTTTAAATGTTCAATGTTCTTGATTTGAAATACTTTGCTGACAGGTATTTATTCATGTTGCTAATTTTCTACTTTCTTTTGTTGTTGATAGGTCCGGAGATGCTTCTACGTCAATCCTCAACTTTGGATGCTACTATGAAGCTAGACAGATATTATGAGGGGGAGGTTGGAGATGCAATTGAAGCCCATGAATGGAAATGTGTTCGTACAGTAAATGGTACTTGCTTGTCAGCTAATTTATCTGACTTTTGTCTATCACCTTCATTTCTCTTTTTGCATCCAATATTCAATGCTATCTATTTTTGCACTCCTTCAAGTTCTTTTATTCTCACTCTTGTGGTGCTTTAAGATTTTTTATTATCCAATACTATAGTTTATTTTGTTGTTGGTCTTCCTTTTGGTAAATGTACTTTGATTCTCAAGATGGTGTCCATAAGCTCCTTTTGCTCTAAGAAGTATGGCTTTTTTAGGGGTTAATCAATATAAGGATCTGGAACTTTTTGTCATTTTGCAGCTGTTGCCTGCAATTTGAGAATGACTAAGTTTGCCTACACTTGAAGTATGGTGTATGGCCACACAACTCGGTCAATCACTTGTAAGATTAACCTAGAAAAGGGAATAAGCATAACATAGCTATAGTTTTGGTGATTTACTATGTGTAGGTCTGTCTTTATATTGACATATATGTAGTTCTACATGGCTAATTGAAGCTAATTTTATATATAATTAAATGGATAGATAGATTTCTTTGGCTTGGCCATGACCCTCTTAACTGAAATATGGGCTACACATTGTTGTTTTCAAAAGCACACGCTATAATTGCAAATTGCAAACAGTTGAGGAAATTTCGGCAATGAATCCTATCTTTGAGTTTAGCATTTGCAGTGCCTATTTGGAAAAACATTTACCATGTAAAATTTTGTTTCCCCGCATAAAACAACTTTGTGAAAATTCTCTAAGCTGCAATAACAGGTCCCATAAAAAATTAGGTTGGGGCAGCTTAACATTTAATATGGAAGACAATGCTAATTATATGGTAGGCCTGTGGAGTGGGAAGGAGTAAGTTCCTTTATGTATTAGGAAATTACTTCAATTGTAAATCTTCCTTGCTTATGGCTGGGAGTCTCATCATAGTTGATGGCTACTGGGCCTGCTGGAACATGCAATAGAATTTTCAATTAATATGCAAACACTGATTTCCTAGATTACTGTAATGCTGCTATAGCATTATAAAACAGACTTTTGATATATATGTTGATAGGTCTTAAAAGAAACAGTTTGTTTTCTGCCTTTAACTAATTTGTGTTCCTCTTCGTTTCAGGTGTTCGAATCTTTGAGGATGTGTCTGATTCCAAGGTATTTTCATTTTATGTTTCATACTATTGTTAATATTGTATATATAAGAGGTTTCTTTTCTTAGTCCTTTGATGCACCACATTTTTCGGATGATATTTCATCAAGAAGTTCAAGGAACAATATTGTGCTTTGTCAGTAATCATTAATAGAGATGGAGGCCCCTGGCTATTTCTCCTTAACTATCCTTTTAAATAAAATTCAACTGAATTTTGTATATAGATCTGAATTGTACGTGAAAAGAAAATATGCAAAGATATATGCAATGTTTCCTTTTTGAGATTGGGGTAATAGAAGCAATATTGATAAGGAAATCTTCTATTCATTTCAATGTGTTCAAAGATTCACTACTGGCTATTTGCATCCCCCACCAAAACAAAAAGAAGAATTTCTTATTTTTAGAAGCAATGGGTGGTTGTGTCCCAGTCTTAGCGTTAGTGAGAACAAGGTTTAAATTACTGTTCTGATCGTGTTGTAGGTGTGAAGTATGTTGTGGCCAAAGTGTACCAGTTTGTGGATGGTATTGTTGTGAATTTGTTTAGAAAAACTGTGCTATCATTTTTGAGATGTCACTGTCATAGTGACTTACTGCTGCAATTATGACGATGTGCTACGTAACAATGGATATTTAGAACTATTGGTGAGAATGAGCAGTGATTAATGGAAAATTTCATTCCTGTATCCAGTTGGCTAGAAAACTGAATCGCTTATAAACAAATGTTAAATTAAAATTTTATGGGATGTCCTTCTTGCATTTTCTTTGCATCCTGATCTCTAAATTTCTCTATTTTCTAGACCTGTTAATAAATTTCCAACACTGTACGAACCAAATAAGTTCATAAGCCTCTGAATTTGAATTTGGTTTCCAATGTTAGTGAAAGAGATGGTTGACATGTTATTTTCATATCTTGTGTTGCTAATAAAAGTATTGGACCCAATTTTGTTGGTTGTGTTGGAAGACCGTGTCTCAAAGTTTCTTTTTGTTCCATATTTTCTAATGCTTAAGTACCACATTTTGCCAAGGAATGTCTTTAGGTATTGATCAGCCTGACTAGAAGGGATTACTTTTTGTTCAGTTTTGCTTCTTGTTTTTGTGTTGTTTTTTCCTCCAAGTTGTAATTTCCTTTCTATTTTCGTTAAAAATTTCTTTTCTTATGAACATGGTTGGAAGGAAGAAGTTCTGTGCCAACTTAATGCTGTTAAGTCATTCAGGCAATTTTTCTTGAAACTGTGATATGCATGATTCATGATTGAGTTGGGTAACTAGCTGATTAAGACGTGAAATATACAGTATGTTGTCTTTGCATTAAATTAGTGCAATTCTACATGTGTTTATATGTTTGTGAAATATCATTGTTTGTTTTCATAATTACATATTGTGCTTATGTTTTCTATTATCATATTCAATGGTCTCCATGAAGAGCCTGAATTCTCTAATAAAATTTTACTCTCTGTAGAATGCCAAAGGTGTTCTTGTCAAGGCTGTTGGTGTCATTGATGCCACCGCTGATACTGTTTTTGAAGCCATTTTAAATGTTGAGCGGCATCAAAGATACGAGTAAGTTTCTAGATCAGTCTTCTAGATCTCTGTTACGTATTCATTGCACATTAATCGATGCTTGGCTTCTTGTTAGATGAGTTGCATGTGATCCCTTGTATTTTTTTAAATGTTTTTTTATTTTTTATTTGCAATTTCATTAACTAATAATTTCATGATAAAATTATTATTTTCTGATAAAAATTTCCTCGAGTTAGTTGTAAATTAATATTTGAGCGACATAAATTGATTTGTAAATTACCCGATTCTTCTTTTGCTTCTTTGTATAAGATGTTAATTTTAAAATATATTTTTTGTAAGATATTATAGGTATGTGCTTGATACAATAGCAATGAGACAAAAAATATCGAAAAAAGATAAAGAAGTTTGTCAATCAAGATAATAAAAAAATGAAAAGGACAAAAATTGAACTAAATGCTTAAATAACAAAGTGTGCATTGTAGTTGTAATTTGTTAGTGTTCATGTGATCGTGCCTTGTGCCATTCACAGCCGTGCAATCATTGCATTATTAATTCTTTTGCCTTTTGTGACCATTCTTTTGACCTGGCTCTTCAAATCTAATTATAAATCAATAGAAATGACAAAGAAAGAATGTATCAAATCCATTGTTATCAGCATAAGCCTCTGCAATTGAATTGTCCAAGAAGTAGTCATGTTAGAACCATTTTTACATTTCAATGTAATAGAGGTTTCATGCTAAGTTAGGGTGGTTAATTCACTTTTCAAAAAAACATATTATTTTTGCCATTCCTTCATTAGTTATCCACATGCTCCCAAATTCACACACACACACACACACACACACACACACATATAAAGAACAATAGATGTTGTCTACATTGATGAGCCGAAAAGAAATCCAAAAAAATTTGATATGTATATTTTTTATTTCTGATTCACATTGCATAACAGGATATCCTCAAAGCACAGAGTGTTACATAGCCCCAAAATCGAATGCAAAATTATATTCTAGTTCCACAATTGATTCCCTTGATAGCATTTCGCTTCACGTCTATAATCTCAAATCACAAACAACACTTTCAGCCAAACTTTTTTCTTGATTAAAAGAAAAAGCATAAGCACAGAAAAATTTAGATGGCCTGACAAAGCACTGTGCATGAAAGAATCATGAAGTGATTTTAGGTTTAAAATTGTTTTTTTTTTCTAAGATGTGGAACACCAAAGAAAAAAAAAAAGGTAAAAGCAATTGCACAGACTCTGCTTTCCAAAGAAGACATTAAATCATTTTATAGAGATTCTAACCATTAGATGATCTATAAACTTTTGTTATGTTCTAATAACTTGTATTGTAAAAGTATTAATATTTTCTGAAAACGTGGCAGAGCATTTTCTTTAATGTGATTCCGCAAGGGTTGTGAAATATCAGACATTATGGCCAATTTAGTAATGAAATATATTAAATAGTCCTCTTTTGTTTATTCTTTAATGTTTTAATTTTACTTTTTGACTTCCAAAACTTCGCATTTTCTGTGAATTATTGACAATATTTCTTTACATCTGACGTGTTAGAGAGAACAAATTGTTACAGGTGGGATACTTTGACAGGTGACTTGGAGCTGTTAGATTCTTATGATGGACACTATGATGTTGTCTATGGAACATATGATCCAAAATATCTTACACGGTAATGCTATTAGGCTTGAGTCACTTATCCTTTATTCCAGTTTGCTATTTTAGTTGGTATGTTTTTTTAGTTAGTTGATGGTTGTTTTGCACTTTGCTGCCAAATTTGACAGTAGTTAAAGTTTGACTTAGCTGAATTTAATTTATCTGCATTTAAATTGTGTGCATATGCATTATTACTTGAGTTCCAGAAATTTTTTTATTGGCAAACTTAGTAAAATGATCTGTATCATGTATAACAACGATGAGCTGTTGAAGCTTTGGGTTTGATTTTGTAACCGAACGGCAATTTGGGTTCAGACTGTTGCTTAGGTTTCGGATAGGTTTTGGGATGAAGAGCTGTAGGTGGTTGTACATTTAAAATTAGGATGGGAGTTAACATTGCACCCGAACAATAAGAATATTGTACAATTGCTCATAAAATGATTCTGCTATTTTACAAACATATGAAAATTCCTTGATTTGTATCTATTAGTATGTCTATTAACAAAACTTTATTATATCACTTCAGTTAGCTGCACAGAGATCCTTCAGTTGATATCTCCCTCTTGCTAGCCTGCTGCTCATTCTTATGTCTTTTCTCCAAAGTTGTTATCTTATCATAATTGTTTGTATTGTATCTATAGTAACAAATGGAATTCCTTGTTCTTAACCTTAAGTTAACATCAAAGTGATAAAGTTGCATGTGCTAGCCTGTTTGGACTTGTGTGCTTTTCAACCCAATCATTGTGCCGTCACTATTTTATCCTTTAATTACCCATGCTATTATTCTCTTTTTTTGCATATTTTATCTTTCCTTCAGCTTTTTTTTTTTATCATCAAAATTTAAGTTGTACTCCTGCAGAAATTTTCCTTGTTTATACATGCATATGATTGACTAGAATCACAAGGGATCAATTATTGTCTTTGCTACAGGAAGTTGGTTTCAACTTCATCTTGTTTCTTACACCTCTCTTTTGTTTAACTTGTTGGGTGATGTCTCTCACAGGTGGCAATCCAAAAGAGATTTTCTTTTCTCTAGGCAGTGGTTTAGTGGCCAAGATGGAACATATAGTAAGCTATGCTTAATTTGCAGTTACTCTTGTCATCAAGTTGCATTTTATACAATATACTGTGAGCAAGATTGGCCTCTCTCCTCTCCCTTGATTTCTGGCCATGAAGACCTGATTTCTTCTGCAAATTCAATACTTGTGACCTATTTTCTGTAGTCAGTAGTACTGAATATTGATCTTGTGGCAGTGGCAAAAAACATACTTGGATCATTGGCTATTGTGCTTTGTTCAAGTTGGTTTTGAAGTCTTAGACAATCTATGAGACTGCATCTCAGCCCGGAGAGGGGCCCTGATATGCGGCAAACATCAGCGTAGACTTATATGCTTTGTAAATGTGTCACTATGTCTGCAAAGGGAGAATCCACACAGATATAGTTTAGTGAGAACATAGTTTTTGGCTGGGAGACAATGCAGCTAGTATTTTGGAATGAGCTGTAGTACTTACCTTGAGATCCATTGACATCACTATGGTGCCTTGCATGATTGTTGCTCTCATGTGAATATTAATTTTTCTTTGGTTGTCTGTAAATTTATCTCATTATTTGGCTTTTACTTTGCCAATATTTGTTTATAACTTATTTTTTTCATTGAAAGGATTAATCTGCCTCCTATATAGTTGACTGACATATGTTTGTTTATTTCTGCAGCAGTATTACAATTTCCAGCTGTACACAAGAAGCGACCTCCTAAATCTGGATATCGACGTACAAAAATCAATCGTAAGTGAATTAATTTTCTGAACTGGAAAATTTCTGGATAACTGAAGCATTTGTCTTGGTCTACTGCTACTTCTCTATTTATATACCATTATCAAGGATTTAGACAAATACTGGGCGTATGACATTTAGCAGGAAATGAGATACAAATGTTTTGACAACAGGTTTACACTGATAATTAAATTGGTAAATGAAAACTTTCTGTGTGCATCACTTGTACTATTAAATTGTTAATTGCTTGAAATGAAATTGATATGTTGCATTACTAATTTTTCTCTCTCAGATTTTCTTGTCCAAACTTTTTGGAATGAATTATAGGTTCTTGTTACAAATGTTTGGTATAATGATTAATTATTATTCTTAAACCGGGCATTTGCATGCCCATATTTAAACGGATAAAGAAGCTTCTTTCAATTGCTCAATGTTATTTTAGCTTATCATTTTTCATTTTTGCAATTTTTTTTTCTTGGTAAAAGTATCAAGTATCTGCTTGATATTGAAAGTACCCAAACAAAGACACAAACCTACTAACTTGCTTTTTTTCTTTCTCCCTCTACCATCATGTCCTGTAGCTTCAACTTGGGAGATCAGAAATTTAAACGCTTCCATGGGTTCAAATACCGTCAGATGTATTGTTACGCAAACATTAGAGATACATCATGCAGGATGGTTTAGATGGAAGGCTAATCGCTGCTCAAAGTTTGAAAAGACTATCCCTTATGCATTATTATCCCAAGTGGCAGGTTGGTTCAAATATTTCATCTCCTTGTGTATGTATTAACTTAAAAATTTTATAAAGCAATCTACAGTCTCAAAAGTAAAAAATTGATCATCTCTGGTGCTGAGACTACCAAATGTTATCCAGAAATTTTAGAAGCTTTTTCAAATTTTTGAAAGTTGCTGAGGAGTTGATCAGCCAATTAGTTTACTTTCTTGGACTTGGCGCCACTTGTTCTACAAAAACTGATCTGCTAGTCACATCAGATTGCAGCGTGTCTGCTACTTATCATTTAATTCTGCTTCCTAGATTTTATATAATGGTCAAGTTCAAGAAAACTTCATTTTTATTTTTGTATTTTGGTGATGTTATCCTGTCTGTTAAAGTATATGGCGAACCTTCTTAACTGAAATACCCTCTATTTTGTGATAAGCTTTTTGAACTCGGTCAATATTTTGTTCTACCTAGGAATTCCGTCTGTGTTACAGAAATAATTTTCTCTGGAATGCTTTTTCTTACGAAATAAATGATTTTCTGTCTTGTAATAATCACAATCAATGGGAATAATTTTCTAATGTTTGGAGTATCTTGGTAAAAAAATAATGTTCTTTCCATGAAAAAGGCCAATAAGAATGTTGACAGAAAGAATTTCATATTTTTATTCATTTGTAGTTGAATAAGAGAAAAATGCCTGAAGAAGTGTATATGTTGGTGATGTTCAATGAGGTTGACAGCAGTTAGTGATAGCTGACTTGTGACTGTGTGTATCTATGTGGTTATCTCCTAAGTTCTTCTTTAAGTTTTCTACTTCAATCAGAAAGTCATGGTCTTCGAAAATGTCTTACTTTTCCTTGTGTCCAAGTTGACAAATCCTTTGTACATTAAACCACCTGAATGTTTTCTAGGGAAAAGTTATCTTCAAAACAATTGGTCTATTTGTGGTGGAATCATATTAATCTGTGATTTTGTTTGGCTTGAGCAGGAAGATTTATTTGCTGCATGCACTCTGGTTCACCCATCTGAATATTCCTAGCTGGAAACTATTTTTGAGGCTTGGTTCTTTTTCATCATACAAATTATTGCTTTGAATATTGAAGATGGAGGAGAGGAATGTACCTCTCCAATCATAAGTTGATTCTAGGTGGCTATTTAACTGCCAGAATATTTTGCTTTTAGAGAGAAAATATGCATTTGGATTATAAAATCCTGGACATATTTTATGGACAGAAATTTTATTAATTACTTTTCAGGATGCCATTTGAAGTTTTATGCAGTTCTGCAAGAAATTTTTTTGGAATGTTTGTGAGGTAAACAGTTACTTACTCATGGTTAATTGTCAATCAGGTTTGAAGGAATATATTGGAGCAAATCCTGCATTGAAATCTAAATATGCCACCACAGTTGTCCAGTCAAAAGTTTCTGATGATTCCACCTCCGGTAGTGAGTATGAGGATACAGAAGTGAAGGATGAGTTCTATGATGCACTTTCTGCTGATTCATCATCAGAAGAGAGTGATGACGATGATCAATCATCCAACAATGTTGTTCTGGTTCCTATTTAATATTTTATTTTGATGGCATCCAAAATAATTATTATTTGTGAATAAAAATGCTTTTTTCAGCTCTCTTTCTTTACTGACATGTAGTGAATTAAATGTATAAAATATAGAATACTAATGTCATAATTGAAACATCTTTTTTATAGTAGCCAGGTCAAAAGCATCTCATTTATATATTACAATTCAAAATATGAATGAAGTGTTTGACTGGAAGGTTGCTTTATGCAACAGAAAACGAAAGTGAAATTGAAGAATGTCTCATGGGCCATCACAAGCTTAGCTTTGAAGCGAGCTTCAGGTGCTTTCTCTACTTCATACATATAATGCAATCATTTAGATAATGACAAGTCAATCTATTTATATCTATCTCTACTATTAGATAAAAGTCTCTTAAAGGTAAAACTTTTGAATTACCTAGAACTTGACTTTTAATATGAAAGACGAAAATATCCACTTTATCCTTAACTTGATTGGATTAAAATAAATATATGAAATTATTATTCTTATTTAATTGTCCTTATGTTGATTGGATTGATATAATATGATAGTTAATTATCCATATTTTTTTATTACATATGAACTTATATTTCAAATTCTAACAAAAATTCTAAGTAATTGTTATGCTTGCTTATACAAGTACATAATTTTATATTAAACTTTTTTCAATCACTATTTATGTCATCAAACTTTTATTTCTCTCCTGCATTTAAAGGTATGGTGTGTTCAATTTTATTTATTTATTTATTTATTTTTTTGTATTTCATTTAATATAATTGTTTTGATTTATCTTTTATTATGCATAATTAATTTTAAATTATATTCAATTATTTTATTATATTTAAGTATTACCAATTTATAAAAAAACATATACTTAAAATTAATATAAACCTCGGGTTTCAAAGTCATTTAAAATAATGTGCAATGCACATACGAAAGCTAGCATCTTTGAAGGTCGCATTTACTGTTTCTTTTGCTTTGGCTTTTTGGAGTTCTGTGTTCCTATGTTATTTTGGAATCAAACCACAGAAGCTTCCTCCTTGCATAGTAGGTGGTTAGGTGAAGGATGCTTACATGGGATCCTTTTCAAAATCTTGCAATGTGGGAAATCTCGTAGACTTTGTTATCCTCCTAAGTGTAGAATTTTCCTTGATAAAACATAAATGAAGCACTGGATTTGACGAACAAAATCACATGTGTATTTGGCCATGTGTTTTACTTATCGTTCAGGAATATTTCAAGGATTATGGTTTACAGAAGAGTTCTTATACTGGGCTACACATAAATAAATTTCAAAATTACAGGCAGTATTTTCAGTTATGGACAATTCTTTAAACAATATAATGATTAATAGTGACCATAAACTTTGATAATTGAACCTATTGCAGTCACTGGTAAGTTTCTCGCTTCAAATTTAGAGTTCTCTCCCCTTTTCTCTCTAATACATACCAAGTATAACACCGGAGGCAGAAATTGATTGGCAACGCAATGCTTTGGAGACAAACTCTTAGTTGCTAAAATTATTTCCATTAATAAATGTTCACAGCCGTTATAATTTTTAAATAGTCGCAGCAATTAAAAAAATTATATAGTTCTATTTTTATTGCTTAGTAGCCCTAACTAAAATTATGTTCTTATTTCCTTTTCCACCTTCTAGTTTCATACTAAATTATTGCTGGTGCAGTTCTTGATGCAAATAAGGAATTGGATCCTAGTGAAGATCCAATCGATATTGATCTAAGTGAATTTCATGGTTCTCTACCCAAAGGAAAGGATGATAAGGATTCAAATTGTTGGAATTCTCCTAGTGGCATGGGATTTATGATTAGAGGAAAGACTTATCTAAAAGATAACTCAAAGGTTCGTTCCTCTTTCTGAAACTTTTGTTTGTGGTATATTCTAATTACATAAATCTAGAATGCGTTTTTCTCTAATTAGTTGAATATTTTATGCTCTGTGTATATAGTTGTGATATCAAATTGAAGTATCTTGCTCCTTATTTTTTGTTATGATATATCAAAAATATCGTGCAGTTGCATTGTCCAACGTGGTGCTCTTTTATTTTTTCCTTGTTTGTGCTTCGGATTTTACTAATTCTTCTCCTTTTCTGCATCTATTTGTTCTTTTAACACATTGCCTTTTATTTCTCTCCCTTTTTCTTCTGTTTCCCCATTCTTGAGTTTTTATAACTTCTTTTGGCATTTTTCTAGTATTAAATTGTTCATAAAAATTTCATGTCCTTGTTAGCTGGTGAGGATGATGGCTGTTTTCTTCGGTTGAATTGTGGTTAACTTTTCTATGCAGATTAATTCATAGTATGCAGATTGCTAGATTTACCTCCAATTTGCAGACTTGTGTATTTGAGTGGCAGTGTTATTTTAATCATCAATATATTGAAACTTTGGCACTTGGAAGTTATGGTTTTGCTTAGGCCTCTTACTGGGTTTGGGCCCAACCTGGACCTAACATTTCAGATTGCTCTTGTTGGGTTCCAGTCAGATATATGTATATAGACTTGCATAAACAGCAAGTTAAGTGGGTCCTGTCTAGGTTTCGACCCTTGGGGGGGCTGTCCAGTGTGGGTCACCTCCAACCAAACCCAGGTTCTGCTGGTCTGTGTTAGACCCGACTGGAGGCTGGGTCCAGGGGCTAGTTCTGCTTGTCAGATTGATATTCTTTAATTTTGTAACTCAAGCAATGGAATTGATACTCATGCGGGGTTTTAAATAACAGCCATTCCATTTTCATAATGGAAGTTTAGCCCATCGTTGTGTTATTTTCCATTTCTCTGTGGGTGATTTGCCAATTGCCTTAAAACCGTAGATGAAACATGAGAAAGGACCATTTCTCATGTTACATCCAATTATTTACTTAATATCTTGCATATTCTTGGTTGGTGTTCATTTGAGTGATTTTGGAAATGGCATTAAAAATGCAAAGCAGTGGCAGCCAATTCAGACAATTCAATGACATCATTTCCATTATTTGAAACCCTGCTCTCATGTAAATTTTCTGCAGTTTATGAAATGTTTTCTTCTTTGAATCAACAATTTCATGATTTATCTGGAAATGGCATTCCCCTTGAATCTCTATTTATATTTTATTTTAATAGTTTACTATTTTGTTGCTTGACAACTGTGGCTCATAACGGAACTGAAATGAAACTTTACTATATTATATACAATGAGAGGAAGTGCTTGTTTAGTTCTAATGAAACTGAGGTTACTTTGTTGATAAAAGATTGTTCTTGAAATAAAAATTGAAACTTGCTTGGTTAACGATCTTAACTTTTGATGCATTACAATTCCTTTTTTTTTAATCTAAACTTTTGATGCATTACAATTCTTTTTTTTTTTTTTATGAAAAAATTTTTTTGGTCTTAACTTTTGATGCATTACAAGTGTTTTTTTTTCTTTAATCTATAAATGGGAATTAATAACTTCTATTTTCAGGTAATGGGCGGGGATCCCCTTCTAAAGCTCTTAGCTGTAGATTGGTTCAAAGTTGATGGTACCCTAGACAGAGTTTCATTACATCCCAAGTGTCTATTACAGGTAAAATCATTCTTTTAGAGTAACAATTTATCCGAGGCAATTATGTGCTAACCTTTTCTATTTTGCAACTTATTTGTACTAGTTCAAAACTTGCTATCATATTCAGCAAAATCCTTTTTTCTTTGATAGTATATTATGTCATGGATAACCATTCAAACCCATCATTTATGTGATGCTGTAAGTGGCTTTTCTGCTACTACATATTTTAATTTGGGTCATGAAGCTTTTCAAAAATATAATAATAGATTTCAGAGGCTTCATTTGTTTAGCAGAAAACTAGCCTGAGGAATATGTTTTTTTGAACAAATTTTGAAAGCAAATGTGTTGTTTTTATTAATTATTGGTTTGATTGTACATTTGAAAAATTAAAGGATGAAATTAAATTATGGTGTTTGGAGTACAATAGGAAAAATAGTCTTTCTTTAACTATGGAGAACAAAAGAAAATCTGGAACTAGATGAGTGAGAACTATAGTTTTCATACAGTTTTAATATCTCTTGAATAAAATAAAAAGTTAAAGAGGAAAGGGTTCAACTGGGATCAAAGGATGCTAACATAGGTGATGTTGGCCATGATATATTAAAAGTGACTGTGAGTGTGTGGTTCTTTTACAGGGTTGCTTTCCTTTTGAGTTTTTGCAAGTCCACAAATGACATCCTGCTTCTGATGTGAAATTGTGAACTCAATTTCCTAGGGAGGGGCTATGATTCCTTCCAATGTTGAAAACGTTTTTGTCGACTTATTTCCCTATCATGCCAAACACCTAAGTACTGTTTTGCTAAAAAAGAAATATTTTCTCAATCCAAACTAAGCTATAGTTCCTCTGTTTTTTTTGTGGTAAGCGCTCTTGGTCATCCAAATTTTACATTGAGATGTGGGCTAATACCAATATTTAGACAAAACAATGATAATATCATTATTCTATGTGGTTGTTCACATCTGTCTCTCAAAGTTGGCAGTGCCCTTTTGTGTAGTTTCTGGATGATAATTTTATTCCTGAAAGTATCCATGTACCTCGCTACTGCTTTGTTCATCTAGGATTGTTGAATGAGGAAACAAAGGTCCTTTGCTCGTCTTCTATTACACTGTAGGTAAAAGAATCCCACCTGCTATATTCCTCCATAAGTTAGAACACATAGTTGACCTTAATATTGGAGCTTTGGCCAGATCGTTGTAGTGAATATGGGTTTGATCTTTGTCTTGGTTGATAGCTTACGTTACTGATACAAGTACCCATTCAGTATTTTGAATTACAGGCTGATCAGATTAGTGCATTGCATTTACAGTCATAAATGGCACTATATCTTTTTGTCTTAGACTGAAGATAAGGATGGTTTCATTACTGTCTTAGTGTTGCTTTAGTTTGTGTTTCTGATTTAAATTTGAAATTTCTAAAATGTGCTTACTGGGTATTAAATTAGGCGTCAATAAAAGTTTTACCTATCTAGCTTTTCTAGGAGAAGAGATTTGTATATGTTGCCACTATTCATAGATATTTGAAAGCGTACATTGATTGTTTTATTTTCCCCTTTTTAATGATTACTTTCCTCTCTTTTTATTAATATGTTCGTCTCTTATTGAAAAATGAAAAAAAAGTGGGTTTTCTCAATATGTTCTCATTGTGCAAATCTATTCAGTTTACTTTATCCATTTTATCTTTGTTCTAGGTGTATGTTCCAGATTCTTCTATTCTTAGATGTCTGTAGGAAGACAATAATATAATGTTTAGTGTATTAGGTTAGCATGATATTTCTTTTTAGCCTTGGGAGCATACTTTATGATGTTCAATCAAATTACTTACAGTTATGCATACTCCGATGGAGTTATTTATCCATCAACTCTACTTAATTGCAGACAGAGGCTGGGAAGAAGCTCCCGTTTATCCTTGTCATTAATCTCCAGGTATGTAGACGGACACATTTCAATCCCTTTCAATTTGACATGTTTTCATAAAGGAGGGAAAAAAAAAACCCAAAGCTCTTATCTTTTCAATTATGGCCATGTTTTGCAAAATTGTGGATATTGATAACTTGCAATAGTAGCTGTGCCCACCTTCTAATTTTGTTGGTGCTGGAAAGCCCACTTAGTTGTGAGATATGATTGTGGGTCTTAATGAGGGAATATACTCGTGGACTTGACACCACCCAAAACCTTAAGACATTGAGTCTGTGGGTCCTTTCCACTAATATACCCCTCATTAATCTCATCTCTTTCCGATGTGAGATCCCTCTCACACTTGATAATTCTAACAATTTCCTTCTCAAGTGTGAGCTCTTAACATCGAGTTTGGGCTCCCCCTTAAGAGGAAGTTTTTATGGACCTAAAAGTATACAACGTCATCTAGAGCATTTTTTACTTTCACCGGTCTAGGCTCCTCATTAATCTCATCTCTTTTTGATGTGACATCCCTCTCACATTTGATAATTCCAACAAGTTTTTGGGTGCATGTATTGATATGACTTATTTAACTGGATTTTAAGATGACTAGAATGAGGTCTAGTTGTGAAAGTGAAGGAAGGTATGCAAATTTTTGGTTTTCTTTCAGTTATGCTTTTTCTTACCAACATATTAGAATAGAAAACATCTTGTTCTTAAAAAAAGAAGAAGAAGGGATTCCAATCAGTTTGATTGCATCCTAATTAGTATAATAAGTTACTAAATTAAATTGCATGACGCACGTTGTGACCAGTATGGAAGACTTAATGATAGAAACTAGGCATTGGCCATAATTGTTGCGAATTCTGACTTTCATGGACCTATTGATAATTCTAAAAGCAGCCATAGTTGAAAAGCTGTGTTAAATTTCAACAGTTTGGTCATTTGCCTTTCCATAAATTTAGGCTCCTTCTATTTCTTGGAAAATATTGTCTTTGGAACATTTATGGATTTTTCTGGCATTTTGACATAGCAAAAGTGATGACAATAAAATAGTAATGTTTTCTATAACCTTATATAGTTTAAGAATGTCCTTAAATATAGAAAAAAAGGCAATCGTTAATTCAAAGAATTTTGAAAGCTTGGAAAGAAAAAGAAAGAAAATTCTCTTTGAAATTTTATTGAATTCAGAAAACTATTGTCACCTTCTAAAAGTTAAACAATTTATATTTCATAGGATTTCAGAAACCTTAATTATAAATAAGGAAACTGCTAAAAAAGGACAACAAAATGCTAAAAGAACGGGAAATACATATATAGGAAGAAAATATTCAACGTGCCAGACAAAAAGCTAAAACGGCGCCTCGATATGATATTCCTATCAAAATTAATTAAGGAAACAAAAATCTTCCAAAAGTTGTCATAAACCAGAAAAATTCATTTTCGTAGCCCTAAACGTTTGAAATTTGGCCAAAAAGTAATAGATCTTGGCGCAAAACAATGAATTTTATTTTTAAGCCCATTTCCTATTAGGTTGTTCCAAAAGAATGCTCAACTTTCAATATTAACTTTTGGCATAATTACCAAACTACTACTAGATTAGGTTTTTTTTTTGCTCCATGAAAGTTGTAAAAAATATGAATTTTATTTACACACACACACCTCTACATCTAATTTAGGAAGTTGGATTTCTAAATCCCTAAATCACAGCCTATGTCACAACAAAAATTTTTTACATTCCCTCTTGAGCTGGAGCGTACAAATCGTATGCTCCAAGCTTATTACAAATATATTTGACTTTTAGCTCTTTAAGATATTTTGTGAATAGATATGCCAGCTAATCATTCGAGTTGACGAACTCCGTGGTAATACTTTCTAACTCTATCTTCTACTTGACAAAGTGATAATCAACTTCTATATGTTTTGTTTTCTCATGAAATACTGGATTAGATGCAATGTGAAGCGCAACCTAATTGTCACATATCAGCTTCATGCTTTTGACTTCTTTCCACTTTAATTCTTGGAGTTGTTTCAACCAGATAAGTTTACATGTTGCTAGGGCCATGACTTGGTATTCTGCCTCAGCCCTTGATTTGGTAACCACATTTGCTTTTTATTTTTTCAAGAAATCAGATCTCAAATCAAAACACAATATTCCAAAGTAGATCGCCTATTTGAAGGAGAGTTTGCCTAATCAGCACCATAGTATCCAGTAATCTGATAATGGCCTTTATTCTCATATAACAATCCTTGTGCTAGCCTCTTTTAAAATATCTGAGAATTCGGATCACTACATCCTAGTGCTCTCTACAAGGAGCTTGAAGAAACTAGCTAATCACATTAACCACAAAAGAAATATTCGGTCGCATAAGTGTTAGATAGTTTAACCTCCTAACCTCCCTTCGATATTTTCCGGGGTCTTCCAATTGCTCCCCCCCATCTCGGAACAAGTTTAATATTAGGATTCATAGGATATCTTCGGGTTTACAATACAATATGCATGTCTCTTCTAATAGATCCAACACATACTTTCTTTGCGATATCACTATCCCTGCTTTTGATTGTGCTACCACAATGCTGAGAAAGTACTTCAATTTTCCTAGATCTTTAGTTTGGAAATGATTGCGTAGATGTTCTTTAAATTGAGAAATCCCATCTTGATTATTTTTTGTTATGACAATGTCATCGATATAAACAAACAAGTAGATGCATGTAGCAACTGAGCTACTGATTCAATTACTCACAGAGAATAGGGGATTAGGGTTAGGTTAGAATATAGAAGGATAAGATGTTAGCAAGAAGTGACGAGGGAGGAGAAGAGATAATGAGACAGAGAATGTTAGGAATAGAATATTTTCATTCATTCATCAATTAATTCCCTTCTATGACATTCCTTACAATCATATAACTCAAGTCACTACTAGCAAACAAAATACCCAAAACATATGCTACCTACAATACTGATATGCATATTCCTTTTGTCTTATTTATAGCTAATTAACCATATTTAGTTGCCTTCCCTTCACTCCTTGTTTCCCTTTTCTTTTGTATGTAACAATTCCATTCTCTTCAAGCCATTCTTGTTCGCTAGAATGCATAAACTCTGGAAACTGCTTCTCAATAAAAGATAGTTCCTCCCAAGTGGAGTCCACAGTTGGCAAATTGATCCACTTGATCAGAAGTTGTTGAATGTGCTGCCATTTCTTCACTACTATTTTGGAAGTTAAAATCTTCTTTGGCCTAACCAAGAACTGATCACCTTGTGTAGCTGGAAGAGTGGTCATTGGAACCTTCCTATCTCCAATCTTCTTCTTAAGGAGGTTGACATGAAAGATCACCTGAATTTTTGCATCAGGTGGTAGAAGTAGCTTGTAAGCTATTGATCCAACACATTCAATGACCTGAAACGGTTCATAAAACATCATTGCCAATTTCAAGTGTTGGCTTAAAGCCACAGAAGTCTGGCTGTAGGGCCGTAATTTTGGATATGCTATGTCACCCACTTGGAATTCCTTTTTTGACCTATGTGTATCAGCATAATGCTTCATACACTATTGTGCCTGTGCTAGGAATTCCCTTAGTTGAGTGGTTAAGTATTGGCGTTCTTGGATTAGTTCTTCCAGTGCTGCCATTGAAGTATCAGTCATAGAGAGGGAGGGATTGGGAGGCTCTCTTCCATATAATGCCTTGAATGGAGACATTTTAATGGCCGAGTGTGTTGTGGTGTTGTACCACCATTCAGTTAGACTAAGCCAATCCCTCCATCGCTTAGGATTAAAATGAGTCATGCACCGCTGATAATTCTCCAAGGTCCTATTCAGCCTCTCGGTCTGACCATTGGCTTGAGGATGGTAGGTCGTGCTAAGGTGTAATCTGTCTCCAAACGCCTTAAACAATTCCTGCCAGAACAAACTAGTAAAGACTTTGTCCCTGTTAGAGATAATCCGTTGAGGCATACCATATAATTTACCCAAATGCTTCAAAAATTGATGGGCTACTGATATTGTAGTATAAGGATGTGCCAAGGCAATGAAATGGGTAGTTTTAGTTAAGCTTTCCACCATGACTAGTATGGTCACAACCTTTAGACTAAGGCAGCTTCTCCATAAAGTCCATACAAACGGTATTCTAGGTTGTAGGTGGGATAGGAAGTGGTGGTAATAATCCTGGATAAGGACAATTATCCACCTTACATCGGCTACATACATCATAGCCCTTCACCCACTCCTTCACTGAAATTTATAGCTTAGGCCAATAGAAGTGAGCTTTTAACCTTGCTAGAGTAGCTTGTATTTCGGAATGGCCACCTATAGGAGAATCATGAAATTCTTGTAGCAATTTGGACTGCAATTCAGTTGAGCTGCCAATGTAAATTCTCCTCTCATATCTCAAAATCCCACTCTTGGAGTAGTTCGAATTTGCAGATTGTTGAATGGCAGCAGCTATGATGAGATCTTGAGCTTGGGAGTCACCCTTATATTTCTCCTCTATTTCAACAATCCATGAAGGCATCACAGTAGAAATTAGGTAGCGGCAGCTGGAATCTCCTTCATTTTGTCTTGACAAGGCATCAACAGATTTGTTATCACACCCCTTTTTATACAAAATCTGATAATCAAGACCTAGTAGCTTGGTGATTCTTTTTTGTTGGACATAAGTGAAGAAACAGAGGTTTGGGATGAAGAAGGAATTTTCTTATTTTTTTTCTCTGTCTTATTAATCAAATATAAAAAATGAGTTTATATACAGCTAGGAAAAGGTAGACAACCATCAACAATTATTTTAGCCCATTCCCTTATAGACAGACATTCCATCTTCTCCATCCTATACAACCTAACATTCCATTTTTCTCAATAATTATACTACCACATTTACAATATTCCAACACTCCCCCTCAAGTTGGTGCATGAATATCACACATGCCCAACTTGCAAGCAAAGGTGTGAAAAGGTTTGCTACTCAATCCCTTGGTGAAAATATTTGTTGGTTGTTCTTTCGAAGTCACATAGGAAATGTTTAGGGATCCTTCTTCAATAAGTGACGATTAATCTCAATGTGCTTAGTTCAACTATGTTGAACTGGATTCATACTGATGGCTGCTTTGCTATCATAAAACAAAGATAAATTTGTTGTTTCTAGCAATTTTAATTCTTCCATCACTTTCCGCAACTATAGAAGTTCGCAGACTGCTTGTGCCATAGCTCTGTATTCTGCTTCTACACTAGATCTTGCAACCACGGTCTATTTGTTGCTCCTCCACGTGACCAAATTTCCTCCAACAAAAGCACAGTAGCCAGATGTTGATCTTCTATCATCTAATGATTCAGCCCAATCTGCATCTGTAAAAACTTCTATTTTTAAGTGACCATTTTCGGAGAACAATAGTCCTTTTTCTGGTGCAGATTTTAAATATCTTAAGATGCGATAAACTATTTCCAAGTGAGACTTATGAGGGTCATGCATATATTGACTTACTAGACTAACAACATAAGCTATGTCTGGCCTAGTATGAAAGGTAGATCAACATGCCAACCAATCTCTGATATCTACCCAAGTCAACAGGCTTTTCCACTCCTGCTTGAAACTTGTGATTAGTCTCAATAGGAGATTCTGCAGGCTTACATCCTAACATGCCGGTTTCTTTTAGGAGATCGAGAATATATTTTCTCTGGGAAATGAAGATCCCCTTGTTAGATCTAGCAACTTCAACTCCAAGAAAGTATTGTAACTACCCCAAATCCATCTAAAACTCCCTGGCTAAGAGGTCCTTTAATCAAAACCATTTCTTCCTTGTTATTACCAGTCACTACTATATCATTAACATAAACAATAAGTAAAGTGATCTTCCCTCCACAATGTTTAATGAATAAAGAGTGATCAACATTACTTTGAGTGTACCCGAAAGGCATTATGCTTTACAAAACCTCTCAAACCATGCTCGAGGCGATTGCTTTAGCCTATATAGAGATTTCTTAAGTTTGCAGACTTTCCCTCTTGATTCTTCATCATCAAATCCAAGAGGAATTTTCATATACACTTCTTCCTTTAAATCGCCATGCAAAAAAACATTTTTGACATCAAATTGTTGTAGATCCCAGTCAAAATTTGTTGCACAAGACCAATATTCTGATAGTGTTGATTTTTGCTACAGGAGAAAAAGTCTCCTTATAATCTACACCATATTCAAACCCTTTGGCCATTATTCTGGTTTTATATCTTTCAATTGAACCATCTGCCTTGTACTTTACGGTAAAGACCCATTTTCTACCGACTGGCTTTTTTCCTATAGGAGTAACAAGATCCCATATTTCATTTTTTGCTAGAGCTTTCATCTCTTCAATCATTGCAGCCTTCCATTTTGAATCAAGAAATGCTTTTTGCCAATTTTGAGGAATAGAAACTGAGAAACAAACAAAACAAAGGCTCTATAGGGTGAACATAAAGCATCATATGAAACAAAGTTAGAAATTGGATGTTTAGTACAAGTTCTAACTCCTTTTCTATGAGCAATGGGGATATCAAGATCATTGTTGGAAGGGTTAGAATTACCAGAAATAAGGGGCACTACGTCAGGTTCTGTTGCAATTTCTGGAACTGAACTGGAGAGAGCAATTGATTCCCTGAAGAGGAATAGATTCTCCCCCTGAAGAGGTGACTGGGAATAATAAGGCTCAAATTTTCTAAAATCACATTCATACTTACAAAGTATTTCCGGGAAAAAAAAGAAGGGGGGGGGGTGATAACATTTATAACCTTTTTGTGTAATAGAGTATCCCACAAAGACATATTTAAGAGTTCTAGGATCCAATTTGACAATATTGCTTTGATGAACAAAACAAAGACATCTAAAGACTTTTGGGGGTACAGTGTAACAATTTCGTTTCTGAAGGACTTCTAGAGGAGTCTTAAAATTTAATGTTCGAAGAGGCATACGATTAATAAGATAAGCAGCACATAAGACAACATCCCCCTAGTAGGGTTTGGGGAGATTCATAGTAAATATAAGAGATCTAGCTACTTTCAATAAATGCCTATTCTTCCGTTCAGACACTCCATTTGGAGCACTAGTATTGACAATTTTAGTGGGACCCCAAACATCGGAATGTATAGTTGCTGAAGAAACTGAACTTTTATTATTTTGCAAAGGATAAAAATTTCTTGTATGTTTGGCCAGTTCACAAGCATCACAAACTAATAATTTAGAATTACACTGACTAAACAAAGTAGGATGTAATCATTCTAAGGTAGAAAAGGATGGATGCCCTAATCTTCTATGCCATTGAACAATATCATGAGAGATATTTCTAGAGACTCCTAACAAGGCTTGGTTGGTACTAAGGTCTGAAGGTCTTCGAACATCATCTAACAGATACATGCCATTGCACAATCTACCACTGCCAATTATTCTCCTCGTGTTCAGTTCCTGAAATTCACAATGAGTAGGAAAAAAATGTAACTTTGCAATTAAGTGCTTTAGTAATTAAACTGACAGACGAAGTTATTAGGAAAACTAGGGACATGAAGAATAGAAGAAAGATTGATAGTAGGAGTGCAATTAACAAAACCTATAACAACAATAGGAACTGAGGAGCCATCCGCGGTACAAATTTTTTCCTTGCCATGATATTTAAAATAGGTAAGAAATTGATCAGATGAGTCAGTTGTATGTTTATTAGCTCATGAATCTATAATCCGTGAGGGTTTTGCCATTTTGGGAAAATCATTACCTGAAACAAAATTAGAGATTGCACCTTTAGTTGAAGAAGAATCAAGTTGTAACAACAAACGCTTTAGGGATTGAATCTCTTTATCAGAAAAAAATATCAAGCTTGGATGATTTGTTAGTCTGTTCTGTAGCATCAGATATGTGTGCCTGTGGTCTAGAAGAACTGTTGCGTTTACTTCCACATCCCCTAACTGGGCATCCATGCAATTTCCACCAATAATCCTTAGTATGCCGAGGTTTACCACAGTATTCACAATGCAACTGACTTTTATCTGAAGAACCAACATTAAGCGTCTGAGTTTGTTCACGTGTATAAGTAGCAATCAACCCTGTCTTATCTATCATGGACTTATGAACCATAACTTCTTGCTGCACATATGAGTATGCTTGTCTTAAAGATGGAAAAGGATCTCCACCGAGAACTTGAACCCTAATCTGATCATATTCTTCATTTAGTCCTACTAGGAAATCATACACTCATTCTTTCTCAATCATATTATGAAATTTTGTTGCATCAGTTGGACAAGATGCTTGGAAATCTTGATAATAATCCAACTCTTGCCATAACCCACTGACTTCAGAAAAATACTGAGCAATTGACAATTCCCCCTATTTTGTGACATGAATTGTTTTTCACAGCTCATATACTTGACTATCATTCCCAGATTGGGAATAAGTTTGTGATGCTGCTTCTCATATTTTTTGAGATGTGTCAAGAAGTAAATACTTACTGGCAATCGCAGGCTGCATAGAATTGATTAACCAACACATGATAAGAGAATTTTCAGATTCCCACTTGTACAAGTTTGAATCTATTGCATCCGGTTTAGTCTTTTTACCATTAATGTAAGTTTGCAAACCCCTAGCTTGAATGAATAACATGCAGGACCGTGACCAAGCAAGATAATTTGTTTCATCTAATTTGACAGGACTAATTTGAAGAGAGAGATTGTCCGAAGAAACAACAATTTTTGACTCTCTGTTTTGTCATCACCCATTATTATTCAGTAGAATAAACCACTACTTCAGCCAAATAAATATTTAGCAAATTACCAACTAGCAAAAAACAGCAACCAAAATGCAACAATGGTGGTTCCAATTAAGATCAACAGCAACATTGATGCCAAAATAAAAACCACACCAACAAAAATGGCAAACCAGATGCTATAACTAGTAAGGCAGGAGCGAAATCCACTAAGAAGACTGTCGGAAAAGGAGAAATTGGAAAAAACTCAATGGAAATAGGGAAAAAAATCGTCGGAAAGTGAACAGTGCCGAAAGCTTTAGACGGCACATGAACACATGCGTGATCGGACGACGATAAAATTCCACTGGAAGGCCGATCGGCGGTACTTCTTCCCTTCTGGGCTGGCGGTGGCACTCAAGCTCCACTCCTAGAGTGTTGTTAGCTACTGGGTCGAATTTGGACAAACGGTTCTGTGTAAATGGGTTACGATTCTGTGAAAAAAAATATCTTCGTCCCTTTAAACCGAGCTCTGATACCATGAAGAAACAAAGGCTTGGAATGAAGAAGGAATTTTCTTATGTTTTTTTTCTCTCTGTCTTATTAATCAAATACAAAAAATGAGTTTATATACAACCAGGAAAAGGTAGACAACCATCAACAATTATTTTTGCCCATTCCCTTACAGACAGACATTCCATATTCTCCATACTATATAGCCTAACATTCCATTTTTTTTCTCAATAATTATACTACCACATTTACAATATTCCAACAATAAGTGTGAAGCCTTTGCTCTAGGAGGTGCTTTATACTTTCATGATCCGTTTTGATAAAAAATCTCCCTTGTTGAAGGTAGTGCTTCCACTTATTTACAACAAAAATGATGGCTAGAAGTTCTCTTTCGTAGGCAGACCAATCTATTTTTTGGCTTAATGCCTTGGAGATGTAAGCAATAGGTCTCCCTTGCTGCATTAAAGCATCCCCAATTCCTCCCCCATTAGCATCACACTCTTAAGATAAATGGTTGAGAAAAATCCGGAAGAGCCAGAACGGGGCGGTGACCATTATTTTCTTCTGTTGGTCGAAAGCCTTGGCTGCTTCTTTCCCCACCTGAATGCATCCTTTCGTAGTAGATTTGTCAATGGTTGACGTATTGCCCCATAATTCTTTATAAATCTTTGATAATCCCTACTTAACCCCTGAAATCCCCTCATCTGTTTTACCGAAGATGGAGTTGGCCATTTCAACATATCTTGTATTTTTTCCTTATCTGTCGCTACCCCATCTACTGAGATAATGTGGCCCATGTATTCAACAAAGTTGCTTCCAAATTCACATTTCTCCAATTTAGCAAATAGGTTGGCATTGAGTAACACTTCAAAAACGATTTCTAAATGGTGAAGGTGCAACTCTACTGATTTGCTAAACACCAAAATATCATAAAAAATTATCAACACAAATTTCCTCAAATACGGTTGAAATAAAGTGTTCATGAGGGCTTGGAAAGTTGCAGGTGCATTCAGTAGGCCAAAGGGCATTACCTTAAACTCATACTGGCTTGAATGAGACCCTCAAATCAATTTTTGAAATGATGACAGCTCAATTAACTTCATCTAGTAAGTCCTCTACAAGTGGGATTGGAAATTTGTCTTTGACAGTGGCTTCGTTTAATGCTCTATATTCAACACAATCTCCAACTATTGTCCTTCTTCTTCACTAGTAAGGTAGGTGAACCAAAAGGCTGCAACTAGGTTGGATAATTTCAGCCCCTAGCATTTCCTGAACAAGCCGCTCAATTTCTTCTTTTTGGTAGTGTGGATATCGGTAGGGTCTTACATTGACAGGGGGCTGTGCATGGCTTAAGGGGGGTATTGTGTGGTTGAAAGACCGAAAAGGGGGTAATGTGTTTGGGGTTTGGAAGATGGCCTGGTATTTTTGGAGTAAGCCTTGAAGGGAGCTCTGAAATTTTAGGTTAGGGTGGGTTGAAGTTGAAGCTGAAAGTAAATTGGTCGAAGGTGTCATTGTCATTGCCAGGAAGGTGTAGGGTTGCTCGTTCCAGCTGCTTTGAACCAATTTGAAGAATTCCCTTCCACCAAACATTTTGATAGAAGCTGTCTTGGTCACTCTTTTGAGCTCGACCACCTTGGCATCCTTCTTAAACATCAACTTACAATTCTTGAAATCAAAAGTTGCGGGAGTGTAGGATTGCATCCAATCGAGTAGTCTCAATTTTAAATGCCTTAATATCAAATTGGAATTTGTGTCCCTGCATAACCCAAGTGCACCTAAAGCATTTGGCTCGAACGATGATCTTACGTCCATCAGCTATGGTGGTAGTCACTGGGTTGACTTGCACCGCCGGAAGTTTTAGTTCCTCTGCTAGTTTAGTGTCTATAAAGTTGTGGGTACTCCCACTGTCAACTAGAATGAGAACTTTTGTTTTTGATTTCGCTTTTGATCTTGATTGTGTTGTTATACAGGGTTTCATCAATTGCATGGAGGGAGAGTGTAACTCTCTTAGAATCGCCGCCAAATTCATTCTCAATCTCCTACCATTCTTCTTCCTCTCTTTCTATCAGTTGTTCTTCTAGCTCCATCAGCTTTAATACAACTTTGGCTTGGCACTTGTGACCAGGGAAAAATCGGTCACCACAACAGAAACAATTATTTGAAGTTTTCTGTTGGGTCTAGTAAGGGTAGGTCGGTGGTTTGGCTATGTTTAGTTGAGATTTTTGGGGGGTAGGTGGTCGATGGTTTCTGGTTTTGGGTCTAAGTGTTTGGGGCGTTGGGTGTGGGTTTAGTTTTTAGGCTGCCAGACATGTTGTTGGGCCTCGGGTTATTAATGGCCCAAAATGCTCTATGACTAGCTTTGATCGGCATCGCTTGAAGTCGAGCCTACTCAAAAGCTTGGTAAAAGGTGGTAGGTTGGAGCAATCTGACCGGAGCTACGATTTTATCTCTCAAACCCCCCAATAAAACTCGAGATAAAATAATTTTCAGTGAGATAGGGATTTTCTCTTACCATATGCGCTTTCTTATCTTCAAACTCCTCTTGAAATTCTAGAACTGAGCCTCTTTGTTTCAACCTATTGAATTCCACTACATCTTCCATTGGCGAATCCCTAAATCGCTGGATGAGGGCTGTTGTAAATTCATTCCCAGTCGCTTCTTCATGAGTCATAATCCACCTTAAGAACCAATTTTCTGGGGTTCTCGCCGCCAAGAACAAGGGTCCCAACTCTATCTTCCATTCTTCTGGGACCTCGTAGATTTGGAAATCCACTATCGAGGATACTTCCCTTTGAAAAGGGGAAAGTCCATCTTTGGCAGTAGGCGATTCAAATATCCTCTGGGTTGGTTCTCTAGTTGTGGTTGTGCAATAAAGAGGTCTGCTTCTCGTGCCTGACGCGTTGGCAGGAGGCCTCTGGCTGTGGGTGGTATTGGTTGTTCCTGTACAAACGGTTCTTTACCTTTCCCTAAATTCTTCATGAGTTCCATCAACTGGTTGAGTTGAAGACCCATCTTAATTTGCTCCGAATGCAACTGGTCGTAGGTCCTCTGATGCTCAGAATGAGCGGCTTGCTACTCAGAAACAAATTGGTCAACCGTCTTTTGTTGCTCGGCTCGAGCAGCTTGGTATTCTATTTGGGGGGCTTCGAATTAGACAGTCATATCATCCTGCCTAGAGGTGAGTTTTTCAACTTCATCTAATTCTCCAGTATTCGTTTCACTACTTCTAGTAGGTTTAGTGCCCTTCTTAGGTACTTTAATCATTTGTATTAAGATGGTCCAGATCGTACAACTCTGATACCAATTTGTAGCAACTGGGCTATTGATGCAGTTACTCACAGAGAACATGGGATTAGGTTAGGATAGAATAGAGAAGGAGAAGATGTTAGGAAGAAGAGAAGAGGGAGGAGAAGAGAGAATGTTAGGAAGAGAATATTTTCATTCATTCATCAATTAATTCCCTTCTATGACTTTCCTTACAATCATATAGCTCAGCCACTGCTAACAAACAAAATACCCAAAACATATTCTACCTACAATACTGATATGCATATTCGTTTTGTTCTTTTTACAACTAATTAACTGTATTGAGTTGCTTGCACTTCACTCCTTGTTTCCCTTTTATTTTGTATGTAGCAATACATTTTCCATGATCACTATGCCAAAAGAACACTTAATGATCATATTGACAGAGTTATGCCAAATTCCTGGATTACTAAGATAAAGTGTCCAAGCCATGTTTTTGGAGATTGTTTCGAGCCATATAATGACTGCCGCAGTTGAAAAACCAGTGCAGAATCCTCATCAGCAACAAATCTAGGAGATTGCTCCATATAAACTTCCTTAGTTAATTCTTCATGAAGAAAGTCATTTTTAATGCCAAGCTGATGGAGAGTCCATTGATGCATGACTGCCAAGGAGATAAGGAGGTGAACAGAAGGAATTTTGGCCGCTGGTGAGGAAGTATCATTGTAATCAATGCTATAAATCTGAGTATATTCTTTGGCCATAAGGTGTGCTTTTAAGCGATCAATTTGTCCATCAGGTCCAATCTTTGCAGTAAATACTTGCACCCAATTGTAGTTTTCCCCTCTGGAAGTGGAAATAATTCCCAAGTTCCATTGCTATGTAATGCAGTCATTTCTTCTAACGTTGCATCTCGCTACCTTAGATATTTTAATGCTTCACTAATAGTATTGAGTATAGTAACATTAGATAAGGTAGAGGTAAAAACATTATAGGAAGGAGACAATCAAGTGGAACGTGTACCTTTGCGAATGGAAATGGAAGGAGTAACTGCTTTTGTGTCTGGCATAGGAACAACGGGAGTTGGGGATGGTGACGATGGAGCTGGAAATGAGTCAACAGTTGTTGGTAATGTACCTATATCAAGAGAACATGAACCATGATTGTTAGAAGGAACATGATTAGGGAAACGACATGAGTAAATTTGGAGAGGAGCTTGTGTAAGGGAAACATTCTGTGAAAGACTCGGAAAAGGTAGAACATTAGAAATGAGTTTGGTGTCTTCACTTTTGAGTGAAAAATATGGTGATGACTCATAGAAGGTTATATCTGCTGAAACAAAATACTTTTCTTTGTGGGGTTATAGCATTTGTAACCTTTCTAGAGACGTGAATAGCCCAAGAATATGCACTTGGTGGATTTGGGCTTGAGTTTATCTTTTCCTGAAGTATGATCATGAATAAAGCAAGTACAACTAAACACCCGCAAAGGTGAGTGATAAGGATCTTTCATTGGGAAAGAGAATTGAGTGGGAACTTTGATGGTCTAGAACAAAAGAAGGCATTTGATTAATCAAATAACAAAGCATTAAGATAATCCCCCTAGAAACGAAGTGGAACATTATGGTAAATGAGGAGTGTAAGCAGTGACAATGAGATGTCGATTTTTACGTTTTGCAACTCTATTCTGTTGGGGTGTATACGCACAAGAGGTTTGATGTGAATAGACATTAAATTGATTATGGATTTTAGTAAAGAATTTTTGAAATATAAGGAATAGTTAGATCATAATGATTTCTCATTAAATATATCCATGTACAACAAGAAAAGCTATCAATAAATGTAACTAAGTATTGAAATCCCATAGTTGTACAACTTGGACCCCATATGTTCGAGTGAACTAAATCATACATGCAGACCTATTATTGACTCGTTTGGGAAAGGAACTATGAATTTGTTTCCCAAACTGATATGACTCACACTCCATGGAGGATAAAGTGGAAAGATTAGGAACAATCTTCTGAAGTTGATGAAGATTCAGATGACCAAGGTGGCGGTGAAGTTCTTCGGCGGTCAGGGTAAAAGTGAAGGCAACTGGTGGATTTGGATGGTAGAGATGGTACAAGTCTTGTGACTCATGTCTTGTTCCAATCGTCCTCTCCGTACTCCGGTCCTGCATAATAACAAAATTAGCTCTGAAGGTAATAGAAGAGTGGAGGCTTTTTGTTAATTTGCTAATTGAAACAAGATTATATGGGCATTCAGGAGCATATAGGACATTTTTCAAAGGGATTGACGGGGAAAGTTGGACATGCCCTGTGACCCTAAGTGCAATTTGTGAATCATTAGCAAGAGTGATAGTAGATGAATTATTAATAGAAGTGAGAGTAGAGAATCAACTTTTGTTACTAAAGATATGCTCAGATGCATCAGAGTATAGAATCCAGGGTCTAAGAGGAGAACTTCTAGTGAGACAAGCAAAAGATTTACCAAAGTGAGAGCCTCTAGATTGTTTTGTAGCTTGATACTGCAGATAATCATTGTAATTTGCTCCAGTCAATGTGATGGAATTGGACTGTTTGTTGCCTTCATCAGGTAATGAGAGTAAGCCATCTCCTTAAGTTTGAGCAATATGGGTTGTAGGACAATTATTGCTAGATTGATTGCTTGTTGGTGGTCGATTGTGCAAGGTCCAATAATTTTTTTGAGTATGACCACTCTTATCACAATAGGTACAATGTGTTATTCTTCCTTTCCTGTTTTAGGAATTTCCAAATTTAGTTTGATCGCCAAAATGGATAATTCTATCTCAATAGTTGGTGTAGAATGTGAAAAAGTACACATAAGTCTAGCAAACACATTGTCCAATGAAGGGATGGTAGGACTTTTTAAAATATGATATCTCTCAAAGCTTAAGTTTGATGCAAGTCTTATCAGTGCTAGAACCATAAAAAAATGTCTTTTTGCTTTTCTTGAGTAGTAATATCTTCAGATAATGGTAGAAGAGATTTAAATTCATCCCCAAGTGTTTCAACTTGTCCTAGATGACATGTCATATCTTGTTGATTTTGTTGAAAGCGGACAATATCAAATACTACTTTATAGATTCTTTGCACATTATTAGTATATAAAGCTTTAGCTTTAGTCCAGACTTTGTAACAAGTTTTGCAGGACTAAAACAAATTAAGAAGTTTGGGTCCAAGCGATTTTCATGAAAGACTATACAATTGAGCATCATTTTTAAGCCAAGCAATTTTCATCTATGTCTGAACTATTTTTCTCTATGTGGTCTTTGTATCCTTGTCCCATAAACCAAAGTTTAATTAAAGCAGCCCATAGAATATAATTTTTACTATCTTCAAGTTTAACAGTAGTAATAGCCAAAAAATTAAAAGAAAAAAGAGGTCGGATAAAACCTGAATTTTCTGAGGCTTTCGCCATTATGAAGACAGTAAAGCAACACTCTGAATTCTGTCCCAAATGAACAGCAGCTCCAAATAGCCAAAAAATTGGAGGGAAAGACCCCTAGAACGGCGATAAAAGGGCTGGGTGAAGTTGGAACTTGGCCGAAAATGGAGTTTCAACGCCGGAGAAGATCGGAGGTAAGGACGTCACTGTATGCGCTTTTACGTGCCGGCGCATGAAGAACCTTGCCAAAGCTTTTCTTGGCGCATGAGGTCCACACTCAGATGTTCTAACTGTCGGATTTCAGGGACCAATTGAACTTGGAATGCTGATTCTTCTGAGTGGTGTGCTGGGAGAAGAAGATCACCCTTTAGTGGTGATATGAGGAATAGCAGTGACTTCTTTCTTAAAGAAGCCAAGAGAAGAAGAAAATAAGGAATAAAATATGGAAAAATAGAGGAAGGGGAAGAAGAAGAAAATAAGGAACAAAATATGGAAAAATAGAAGAAGGGGAAGAAGAAGAAAATAACATGGGTTCAAACCTAGGCTCTGATACCATGTAAAAAATAGGGTTTTGATTTCATTTTTTTCTCAATGTACACTAAGATATATATATATATATATATATCTATATACACATATATACATATACATAGCTCTATATCTAATTTAGGAAGTTGGATTTTTAAATTCCGAAGGGGGCATTTGGCTTGGCTTATGAAAATTAGCTTATAAATACTAATTTGAGCTTATAAGTGTTTAAAATTTTAAACAGTTTCTTGTTTGTTTTGAATATTTATAAATGATTGTTTAGCAAAAAAGGCTTATAAGCACATTTATGGTTAAAATGACTAAAAAGAATATAAAGTTGTATTATCATGAGCATTGATTAAAATAAATAGTGGTAATATTGTAATTTATTTGGTTAAACTAGCTTGTAAGTTAGGTTAGAAGCACTAAAATAATGAGATGCTCCTCCTCACCTTATTTTTTTCAGCTTATAATTCGAGCTTATAAGTTCATAAAATTGTCGAATTAAATGCGTCAGTTTAAATTTATAACTTATAAGCTAAGCCAAACACTCTAAATCGCAGCCTATATCACAACAACAAATCTTTACAACTGACCTCCACAGTTATGAATTCTTTTCTCCATAGTCATGAGTCATTTTTCTTTCATACCTATTCAGATACATGTTTTTGGTGAGAATGTTTTGAGATAAAATATGCAAGACATCTATTTAAAGTACAAGCTTATAAACATACAAAACCAATCATAAACAGAAGCTTTCTATCCAATTCTACATATGTTGCTATGCAGAAAAGATTCTGCACTGTTACACTAAAAAAAGTAGGCTTTGATCCTGCTTGACAATGCTAATTTTAGATGACTAGAACACTGGATTTGGTTGGGTTATTGATGAATGACCTTGATAGATATTACATATCTAAAGAAATTCTTTGTTCTTGGAAGTTTCATCTCTAATCTGAGAAGATATTTTTCATATTTTTAATTTCAGATTCCGGCAAAACCAAACTACAGTATGGTTCTCTACTATGCAGCAGACAGGCCAGTAAATAAAAGTTCTCTGTTGGGTAAATTTATTGATGGAACAGACATGTTTCGGGATTCAAGATTTAAACTAATTCCTAGTATCATCGAGGTATCAAATACTTTCAATATACTATGATGATTATGGAAAAACCCGGCGGCTTTTCCTTGTATTACCTTTGATGTTGATGGGGCAAGTTAATTTCTGTTGAAAATTGGCAGGGATATTGGATGGTCAAGCGTGCGGTTGGGACAAAAGCTTGCCTTTTGGGGAAAGCTGTAACCTGCAAGTACCTCAGACAAGACAATTTTCTGGAGGTAATACTGTTTCACTGTTCCCTTTTCTGCTTTATAGCATGCTTCCTCCTGGTCTCAACATTTTGTAGTCTCGATATGATGTTTAGCATTCTAATTAAGTACAACTAAAATGGTTCCTCTCAAACATATTTTGTTTTTGAAAAAAAAGGGGGGAAAAAGAAGAGAACTTGATTTACTATCACTGCAATATATCTCTAAGTATTTACCTATGCTAGATATTTTTGCAATAGATCTGTTTTAAAAGTTGACAACTGTATGTTATTCCAATAATATGCAATGTTACTCTCATATTAGTTTTGTTTGCCATGATACCCTATACTAGGGGTGTTCATGAGTTGAGGTGGGTGGGTTTACTGCTGCTGTCCCAACCAACCCCAACCTATCGGGCTGCATAATATTGAAGACAAAACTGTGCTAGAAAATTTGGAAGTTGAGTTTGGCAGGGGCAGGGTTAGGTTGGTCAGTTCGGTGACTAGGATTTATATCATTTTAAGAAGAAGATTCAATGTTCTACAGGTTGTTTCCTTCTTCCATCAATTTGCCAAGGACCTAACAAAGACCAACAATTTAAAAGTAATAATAATGGTATGTGCACTTAGCGGTGCAGAAGTATTAAGATGCAAGGAACAAAGGTTGACTGACTTTTTTTTACACTTCTTGCATAATGCAATGCTTCTAAACACTAGGTTTCAAGATGAGTATTATAGGATCAGTTGAGAGTGTCTGGGTGATGCAGTGGGAAAATTGAGAGAACTGGGTAATAGGCATTTGGGTAGCTCATGGATACCAGCACTTCAGGAGTCTGGGTGGGACGGAGGAGTAATCACATCATTTAGCATGTGAGCTTTTAAATTATCAGAGAGGTCAGTTTAGTTTTCAAATTTCAAACTAGCACCTACTGAACTATTGGTTTCTTTAAATTTAAAATTGTAGCTGTGTTTTTCAAACTTGATGATGAAGTCACAAGTTGTTAGAGATTCAGTTTGATTTTCTTACAATATTTAGTTTGAGTATTTTTCATGTGATAAAGTAGAAAAGTTTAATTAGAATATCTACTCTTTTATTAAATTCTTTCTTTTATTGTTAGTTTGGGTTATTTTGCTAATGATCTTAAAACATTAACAGCAGGAGTGTCCGATTTGGACTGATTTTGTTCAATTCAAACTAATTCCTTATTACTGTTACCATTTCCATTATTGTGTCGAACTCTATTATTCAAAGCCCCAAGTTCCAGTCTAGGTCTCTGAAACAATGTTTTTCAATCATTCTGTGTTTGAACATGCATGAGTGCATAGATAAAGTTATATGGTTTTTGACAGTACAAACATTTTTGAATTAGCATCATGTTTCTTTAACGTATGGAAAGAAATAGGTTGAATGTCCTTGTTTTTGGAGTTTGAGGACATCGCCCGGATAAATAGCTTGTCCTTAATATGAGAAAATGATTTTTTTTAAATAGATGTAGTTGTCATATAAAAAATCAACTTGAAATTATTTTTATTGCATATGGACTGCAAAAAACTATGTTGAATTGGTTAATCTGTAGGATAGAAGAGAATTGCATGAATACTATGCCGCAAACTACGAATAGTGATTTCCAGTTGCAGTTAATGAGGCATGGTGAACTAGCGGAATATGTGATGTGCCCTTATTTGTGCATTCCTTCCCTTTTTATGAAAACATGTTACAAGAAATCCTAGTTGAAGCATATGCTTAACTATGTTAAAGCAAATGACATTTTATATTTACCCCAAAAATGCATAAATTGTTTCCAACTCTCCATGAAACACAAAGTATTACCCCTTAGAAGTACCATAGGCAGAACTCAAGTTCATTTGAGTAAAAGGTACTGCTTAATTCATTTGCTTGAAAAGTACTGCAAAGTTTTTGCTGCCTGAGAGTCATGTGATAGAGTGAACTATGCAACCAATGTGGGTTGATATTATTTCTATTATAATTATTTTTTTTCTACTAATTCTCCTAACCAGAAAATATATTAAAATAAAAAATAATCACCGAGAATTTTATTCTATTGTCAATATTATGTTTTGCAAGTTTAACTTCATATATATTTTCAAATTCTTGCTTCAATCACATGAGGTTCATATTGATTAAAGTGGGTTGGCATTTTGGTCCACCAATAGATGATACTCATTCTAGCCTAGTGGTAATTCTGTATTTGGAGCTACCACAATAGTTACACTGAAATGGAGCAGAATCTTGTGGAGAATTCTGTTGACAGCATCCAGCAACTACAGTTATGCCAGTGCTATATCAAGAAACCAGATTATGTACTGATAACACTTTAGTTTTTTAAGAAAAATGTATGACGTTTTCATGCAGCTACAACTGAAATATTAATTCCATCTGTAACTGCAATTGAGATTTTTCTTGAATTAACCTAATTACTTGGTAAGATAGATTATAGTAGTCATTCAGATAGTTACTTGTTTCTGCTAACAGGTAGGTGCTTCAGCACACTTACTGTTTGTCCTGATGCTTGCTATTTCATTTAATTTGTTATATTACTGCCAATTCTCTGTGATGCAGATTGATGTAGATATTGGATCATCCTCTGTAGCAAGGAGTGTAATTGGCCTTGTCCTTGGATATGTCACAAGCATAGTTGTTGATCTTGCAATTTTGATAGAGGTTTGTCCTCTGCGGCATTTATTTCTCGAAGAAGTTTCCTTCTGATTTACTCTTTTGTGCACTTAATGTTGGGAATGGCTATGAAAACCACGAATTGTTATGTTGTATGTATTGCAACTTTTCCTAACATATGAAACGTTTTCAATGAACAAACAATGACTGAGTACTCTGTAAAATTACTGGTGTCTTTCTGGGAATTTAATAGCGCTTTGTTTCTTAGGGTTTAAAGTATAGTACCACTCAGCAGCTTCTTGTTTTTGAAATACTTGGATTCTTGAAATGATATTTTGTGATTATGTCATTTAAACTACAAAACTGCTTTTGAAACACTTCTGTCGTGGAATTAATGTACATTTCTTAACACTTCAGAATTGGATTGTATAACACTCGTGGCTTTGAGTTGGAAAAAGTAGCAGCGGAATAGTAACATGCATATTCATGGATTGTATTGACCAAAGCCAGTTTAATGCCATACTTGAAATGGGAAACAAATGATTTGAATAAACACATCTTATGGGGATGGACCTTGAACTGAAACCAACGCTGGGACATATTTACTGTCTGATTGCTCATCCTCTTGCCTAAAACAATATCGTTCACCTGATTGACGCAGCCAAGAAAAGGGCTGGATCTAAAGTTGAAAGCATGAAATTGATGATAATTGAACTTTGCATGCATAGACATCAGGTCTGATCTTATATAGTCAATTAGTTGTGGAGGGATTCTGTTATTATTGCCTCTATTGCACCAAGTTTTATTAGTCCTTATTCCTGAATACATGCATGTCGTAAACAATAAGATATTGCTTGTCAAAAACTCAATTAATAGCTGATATATTTGCAGGCAAAAGAAGAGGCAGAGTTGCCTGAGTATATTCTTGGGACTGTTCGGATGAATCGAGTGAGGCCTGACTCTGCAGTACAGTTGGAGGTTTAGGCTTGTCATTTTTCAACATTCTTCATTCATCCCGTTCTTCATGATTAATTTTATTTAGTTTAGCATCATATCTTCAGTTTTTCCAGTTGTCTTAGATGATTAGATCATAACTATACGGATTGTGCTTTCAAAATATGGTCATGTCGTGTATATAACTATTATACGCACACACAAACGCAGACGGACAGATTGACAGCCTGCTGAGCGCTGATATTGTTTTAGCTTTTTTCTCTGTTTGTTTTACTCCTTTGTTTGAGCTTTGTAATCATTTAGAGTTTTCTGTTCAAGTAGTCACTTTTCTATTCAAATGTCCGTGTGTGTAAACATTGAAGCTACAGTTTTTTTTAAAAATCGAATTTATGAATTTTATAAGATTTAATTTGACAAAAATTTATATATTATGAAATTTAGGTGACTTCATTTTAAATCGAAGACAGAAGGAAATGTCATTTTCTTAAATCACATTACCAACTAAACCCACTTTCCCATATTTCTTGTATTATTATGCATGCATTGTAATGCTTTATGAACGATTAATTTTTGGCTGAAATATATAATTCAACTTTTAAATTTTATTAAAAAGTGGCACTAACTTTTAAAAAATTTTATTTAACTCAGTTTTTAAAATAATTTACTAAAAATTTTAAATTTTGTATACATTTAATGTAAAAAAAATTATTTTGCAAAAAGTTACATGCAATTAATTCACTTAAGAGAGAGAAATATTATTAAAATGAGTGAATGGAATTTGAGTCAGAAGGGAGAGGTGAATAGTTATGAAATTTTATTAAGAGATTGATTCTGTTAATATATATTTACACTTGAATGAGTATTAATGTGTTGAATACATATAAAATTAGACAATGTAGAAGTGTTGGAAGTTATATAAAATTAAAAATGGTAGGCGTTAAAATACATCATTTTTAAAAAAAATTAGGATATCAATTATTTTTAATAAAATTTAGGGATGAAATTATGTATTCTGCAGATAAAATTTTGCATGTATAGAATGTGATTCCAATATCATCGTTCAAACTTCACATATGATATTTTTCTTTCAATAATGGTATCCTACCTGAGATAAAAGGCAAGTGCTCGATTGTTGAGAAATTTTTGATGTTTTTAGTTAATTTTTTTTTCTAATTTTTTTAACAAAAAATGAGCAGTAGTCAGATAGGATAATTTTAAAACATTATGTTTTAAAATTTTTTTTAATAGAAGATTTAATGATTACGTTTGCCTTTTGGAGCAACAATGTAACTTTAGAAAAACACGAAGTATTTAAAACATTATTGAAAAAAGCTGTTTAATAATTTTCATGAAAATATTACATAAAATTTTTAAAATAAGTTAGCATGAGCTTCAATTAATATAATTTTTTTTCATATTAACAGTTACAGCAATAAAATATAGAAAATGTTCACTACCTGTTTCGAGATAGAAAAAGTGAACCATAAGTTAGAAGCTTGCACATAAAATATTTTGAGGCACCTGAATTATGTTAATTCTGCTAAATTTAAATATTATGTTTTCATAATTTTTAAAATAATATAAAATTAAAAATCAATTAAAAAATAAAAATCAATTAAAAAATAATTAAATTGATTTTCACAAATTTTAATTAAAATTTATGCTTCAAACAAATTAAAATTTATAAAAAAATTAATAAAACAATTTTATTTTGAATATAATTTTTGAGAAAATTATATTGATATATGATAATTTTTTTAAAAAAAAAATTTCTGTAATTACGTTTTAGGTCGTTGTTTCTTATTTAAATAATTAAATTTCATGTATCATAAACTTTACACTTTTGACTGTAAAAATGGGAATCCAACTGATTCAAACAACTGAAAATTCTCTTCTGTTTTTCTTGGGCTTTTGTCAAAAATATAAAAAAAAAAAATTAAAAAAAATTATAAATTTATTATACTTATAAAATATTTGTTAAAATATTAAAATTTATGAAATATTTATCAAAATATTAAATTTTTATTAATTTATAAAAAATTTATAATGAGTTTATAATTAATTTATGATGAGTTTATAATTAATTTATAAAATTTATACAACTTATAATTAATTTATAATAAAATAATTAAAATATTTTTAATAAAAAATTAAAAAAATTAAAAAATATAATACAGGGTGTTATTTTTTTTTCTTTTCTTTATCCTAAAAATATGAGTCGGCCTCGACCTGCGAGGCCACACCGTCGTTGCTTTGTCCTTTGGGAAAATTTCGATGAGAATTTCTTTCCTTTATTGCTTACTCAATGTAAAGCAAAATTGTTACTTTGCTTACCGACACTTATCATGATTTTTAATTTTATGATTTGTCTTCATTTTAGTTACTTAGGGGAAAACACAAAAGATTAGTTATATTCCATCTTTCATCTATAATTTATTAAGTAAATTTTACAAGTTGAGTGGCTTCTGATTTTGCATTATGAGGGAAGAAGGGAACGAATCAATAACAATAAACTTATTTGAATCTTAAGTAACAAATAGATTATGTGCTAATTATATGTGATAATTTTCTCTAAAGAAAAAAAAAAGTAAATGTGATAATAGACTATTATTTGCACCAAGAAATTCATTCGGCTAGGTCTAAAATGAGAAAACTATACAATATACTACTTATTAGTTTTTTTATTTTTTCATTTTTACTGTTTAAAGTTTTTATTTTCATTTTTAACTTTTTATCTTTTCATTTTTAACCTTTTTTTTATTTTTTTCATTTTTTCAAATATACAGTTTCTTTTTTTCCCTTTTTTCTTCTTTTCTTTTTTAGTTCATTTCACGATTGCTTCACTTTCTAGTTCATGAGTTTGTTCATGTTTTGTTTTTCACCATTTTTCATTCCAAGTTTGATTATCTCTATTTTCGATTCTTGTTTTGTTTTTTTTTTTTTTTCCTTTTCTCGGTTTCTTGTGTTTTGCTATTGTTGTTTTATTATGTTGAAATGGTTAGGGCTTCTTCTTCTATTCATTATCATAGAACTTCTTTTCAAATCATTAAGTGTTTGAAAAATCCGGTTATGGGCAAGAAATCGAAGAAGTATTCTAATAGTAGTTCAAAATCTTCGAAAAAGTCATTTGGCAGTGTTGGAAAAATTTCAAAAACGGTATTTGTTTGGAAATGTATCTTTGAAAAATGTATCTACCAGTGTAAAAAAATCTCCTAAGAAGGTATCTAGTAGCGTTGGAAAATCTTCTAAAAAGGTATTTTTTTTTTGTTTTGCATGTATTCTATTTTTTTTTGAGTTTTCAAAATTTATTGTTCTTTGTTTTTTAGTTTTATATACTTATATTGTTTTTTTTTCATTTTATATACAGTTGTTGTTTGATTTGTATATGTAGGTATATATTTTGTATACCATTATATATGTTTTGATTTTAGAATAGTTTTGATTACGCATATGTTATGTTTCAATGTATAATTATTATTTGGTATTTTTTTTGTTTTGCAATTGTTTTGTTTTGTTTTGTTCTTTGTTTTATATACTAATGTTATTTTTTAGTTTTATATACAATTGTTTTTGTTTTGTCTATGTAGGTATGTGTTTTGTATACCATTATATATGTTTTGATTTTAGAATAGTTTTGATTATGCATGTGTTATGTTTCATTATACAATTATTATTTGGTATTTTTTTTAATGTGTTCTTTTTTGTTTTTTTTTTTTGTTGTTCTTTGTTTTTTAGTTTTATATATAGTTGTTTTTCTTTTGTATATGTAGGTATATGTTTTGTATACCATTATATATGTTTTGATTTTAGAATAGTTTTGATCACGTATGTGTTATGTTTCAATGTACAGGTGTTGCATGAGAAGGATTTTGATGTGATTCATTCTATACAAATTGGTTTTGAATTGAAATATAATGTTATTAGTAATTTGAAATATATTTTATCTTCTAGTCAACTAGATTTATTTTGTATTACTTCTTTGGTTTTTTGTTGGATATGCCTTCTTTCAATATTCAAGCTCAACTTTTTTACTTAATGGTTTTGAGGGCTATTAAGCATTCTAATCATAAGAAGATGTTTAATTTTGATGGTATTGAATTAATCTTTGGTGTTCATGAATTTAGTTTGGTTATTGGGTTGAAATGTATTGGTGATAGGAGTAAGATTTTATTGTCTAAGGATAATAATTAGTTGGTATCTTGTTATTTTGGTGGTAAGGTTAAGATATTTAAGTTTGATATTGAGAGTTATTTTCTTTAAAAAAATAAAATAAAATTGTGATGAGGATGTTGTTAAAGTATTTGTTTTGTATGGTTTGCATCTTTTTTTTTTATCTTCTCCCGTGGATAAGTTGGTTCCTAAGAAGGATTTTGATATTATTGATAGTGGTAATTATTTTGAATATCCTTTTGGGTTGGATATTTTTTATCTTACTATCAATGGCCTTAAATATAAATTTAGTGAGACTGTTAAGAAGTATGATACTAAGTTTTATAAATTTGTTGGATTTCCACTTGTGCTTCAAAGTTGGTTTCATGAGTGTTATCCAGTGCTTGGTGTAAAGGTTCAAAGTTATTTTCCTCGTCTTGTTTGTTGGTCTTTTGATTCTAATCCACATTTGAAAGATTTGAAAGATATTCTTTCTTATCCTAGTTTGGAGGTATATTTTTTTATGTTTTTTATTGTCTTTTTTATTCAATTTTTAATAATTTTTTGCATAGTTGTATTTAAGAAATGTTTATCCAATTGAAGTTGAAATGGAGAAGCTGAAGTTGGCTATGCTGTATAATGTTTTAGACTATAAAGACGATGATGAAGGCAGTGAAAATGTGAATAAGATGGATTATGATGTTGACAATGTAGTTGGTTTTGATAATAGTGTTGATGGTGTTGATGTTGATAAGGGCAAGAGTAAGAAGAGAAAGTTAAATATTGTTCTTGAAGACTGTATTAATAATATGAAAAAGGAGTTGAGTAAAGTTTCTTCTAAACAAGATAAGTTGTTGAGTCAAGTTTTTATTGTTTCTTTCAAGCAGATAAATTGGATAAAGATTTTAAATCTTAGAAAAAGATATCAAATCAATGATTTCTGTATTTGACAAGAAACTCAATGAAGGTTTTGATTTGTTGGTTGGTTTAAATAAAAAGATTGTTTATGAGCTATTTTAATTTTTTTTCTTTTTGTAATTACATATAAGCAGTATTATTTTTAATTTTTACATTTAATTTTTTAGTTATATATTTTAATTTTTTATAGGATAATGTTAATGGAGATGTTGATAATATTAATAGTGATGATTTTGCTGATTTTAAAGATGATTCTGATGATGTTAATGATGACAAACCAGAATTTGAGGTATGTTCTTTTGGATTTTTAAAATTTATTATATTGATATATGAAACATATACATTCATATACCTATAAATATCTTATACATAATTTTTTTATTGCATTCTTTTCTTCATATTTTTAAGTTGGTATATGTAACATATACCTTTATATACCTTCATATTATTTGTGTGTACCTTGAGGTATATAATGCTTTTATTTTTTATTTTTATACAGGTTTTTATCTATATATATATAACATATATCTTTATATACTTGCATATAACTTATATATAATGTTTTTATTGTATTCTTTTCTTCAGCTTTTTATGTAGGTATATGTAACATATATTTTCGTATTTCATATACTTTCATATACCTTCATATTACTTGTGTATAATTCTTTTAGTTTTTGTTTTTCTTCATATTTTTAATTGGGTGTAAAAAAAATATAACTTAATTAGGTATATAACATATAACTTCATATACCTGTAAATTACCTTTTTATATCTTCATATTACTTGTATATACTTTGAGGGATATAATGCTTTTGTTTTTCTTCAGATTTTTATGTAAATATATGTAACATATACCTTCATGTATCTTGATATAACTTTTAAATAATTTTATTCTTTATATATATATATTTTATTTTTCTAGATAAAGAAAATAACTATTTGTGAGGATGTTGAAGATTTGTCTGCTGTTGTTAAAGATGGTGATGGTGATATGAAAGAGAATGCAAATTTTTTAAATAAAGTTGTTTCTGATGTTTCAACTGTAGATGTTGAGCTTGATGATGTTATTGTAAAGGAAGCTGGTGAAGAAAATGTTCTTGAATGTTCTGTAATGTTATTGATGAAGATATCAAAGTTAAAACTATTAGTGGCTTTGGGGTTAATGAAAAATATGTTATTGCTTCTGATGTTGTTGGTAATGAAGATAAAAAGACTGTTTCAAGTTCTTCAGAGTTTGATTCTAGTTTCTTGGCTCAAGTTGACATTACTACTGGTGTTGTTGGTAATAATAATGTTAGTAATAAGTATATTGTCGCCGCTTCAGGTTATGATTATTCTTTTCTAGCTGAAATTAATAAAATAAAATTTAAAATATTTGAGAATATAGTTGTTTGTATATAAATTTTTTACATAATTAATTAATTTTTATTTTTTATTTATCGGAGTACCTTTAATATTTTTAAGGGAAATGATGAAAATGTAGCTCAATTGGTTTTATCCTTGAAATCTTATCAAGTATTTTCTTTATAGTCAGATATATTTTTTTTTATTAATAAATGATTTTATTTTTTTAATAAATATTATATGTTTTACAAATTTTATTTATTTATTTATTTTTAAGGTGATACTGATCGTCTTAATTTTTCACTTGGTCTTGCTGATTCTAAAGTTAATGCTAAAAGAGATGTTAAACCATCGAGTATTGTTAAATCTCCTTGCACAATTGAATTTGGTTCTTCTTCTAGTAAGAGAGTTTCTGAGGCTAAGATTTATATGGTTTTGGTTGAGGATTTATTAGATGAACTAAGTTTTGTTAATCGTATTTCATTTGATCTGTGGTTGGAGAGAGGATTAAACAAAAGAAAATATATGTAATTTTTTTTATTATTTTTTACTTTTTTTTATAACTTTTTATAATTATTTTATTTAATATGTTTTTTTTTGTTTTAGTAAACATTTATACACCAAGAAAAAAAGAATATATTAAGAGCTATAGATTTTTCTGTTATTAGTATTGCTGAGAAAGATTTTTTCATGATCTTGCATATACTGTTCATTTTTTAACTAATTTGATAAGTTTTCAATTTTTTTCTTTTGTTTATAGCTTTTGTTATTTTTGTTATTATCTTATTATTTGCTTATATTTTTGTTATTTTTTTTACAGCATTTGGATATATTATTTTATTATCTAAAGAAGAAGGGAAAATATAATGAAAATGTCAAAGTTAAATTCAACACTATTGACTTATTATTCTATTATAATATTATGTAGAGATATAAGAAATTTATTGATTCAGGCAGTGATGCTAAGATTTTTTTAATTACTGATAATGTTGTGGCAGACTATATTTCGAGGTATGTTTTGCTATATAATCGCCATTGGGATGTAATTGATGATATTTTTATTCCTATACATCAGACTAATGAGAAATATTGGGTTTTTGCATGCTTATCTATTATAGATATGTGTATTTATATTTATAATTCTATGATAAGTGCAAAAAATGACAAAGCTACTCATGAATATACAAGACCTTTTTGTGATGTTATTCCATATTATATTCATATGCTTGATGTGGTACCAGGTAGAGAAGACATTAAATTATTTTTCAAGGCAATAGGTATATGCAGGTATATTGTGCATATATCTTCGTATACTAATATATTTACAGTTTCATTGTATTTTTTAATTGAATATAATAGATGTATGCAGTTATATTTATTATATATATTAGTATAATAATATATAACATTTTCTATTGGTATTCTTTCTTTAGGGTATTAGGTATATGTAGGTATATGACACATACACCTTCATATACTATAATATTCTAGTTGTACTTTTAATTAAATTTTTAAAAGATAATATTTATATTTATTAATAGTTGGTATATATCTAAATGTACTAAAATTATTTTTCCAAGGCAATAGGTATATGTAGGTATATAGTACATATATCTTTATATATTAAAATAATAACAGATATATATTTTGTAATTTGAAAGGCATTACTATATCAACTTGTAACAATCATATAATGTCATTAAATATGTCCCATAAAAAATATATCATGTATATATTGTTATATATACATATATATATATATATATTATTTTGGTGCATTTCAACAATTTTTTTTATTATGCCCTTATTATCCATATTTGTTGCATTTATTGTTACTTTTTCATGCTCCTTTGTTTATTCTTTTCTTAAGTCTTCCAGTCTTAACTTTGAATTTTGGTGGTTGTACTATAATTCTCTTTACTTCTATTGGTATAATCCATGTAGTTTGATTTGCAAATGGGAAAACAATTGATGCATAAGTTTGAATAAATGTTTCTTTAGTGTAGTATTGTGAGCAGTACAAATAAGAGTCTTGATTCATTTTCAACATTATTGCAATTGCATGCTTGCATGAAATTTTATCTATTTGGAATTTGTTGTAAGTGCAAGTTCTTTCCTTTAAGTTAACTATGAATTTAACTTCATTGTCCATGATGTCATAAAAATCTGTTGTTGATGATTTAACCTGTTGTTTCAATAATTTTTTATTAGTAATAAATTGATTAATTTAAATAGTAATATTTAAAGGAATAAAATATATCATGATTATAAATAGAACATAAATAACATATAATATGATATATATTGAAAAACATTAAGAAACATAATAATTTCATTTATTTGTATTATTATTTTTTCAAGTTAATAGATATATGTATTTTTATATATCATATACCTAAATATACTATTTTTCATAATAATATATGTAAGAAATACCTATATATGTTAATAAATAACAATTTGGTATTGAAATTCTTTCTCTAAGACTATAGATATATGTAAGTATTTTTTTCATATACCTTTATATACCTACATATAATAATATATTCTTCATACATGTAACTTTAATAATTTCATGAGGCTTTCATTTAGTATGTCTTTAGCCAATTTTGTCAATCTTGTGAATGTATATAATACTATATTTTTATTTGACCAAGTTCATTCTTATAGAAGTGATCTTAAATATTTCAATAGTGTGGTTATTGGTAAGTCTCTTGCAGCTTTGTTTGTGGCATCCAAAGATTTAGTAATATTTGAAGTCATAGTACAATATATGTTGTTGGTTGCATAAACTCTTGCCCATTTTTCATACCTAACAGCTTCCAAATATGATAGAATTCTTTCATCCACATTGTTTAACTCTTCCATATAATTTGTGAAATCTTCTATGGTATATACTCTTGTTGCTTTGAAGAACAAATCTTTTATTTATTTTTTAATTCTTCTAAAGTTTGTTTTCAAATTATTCAACAAGTGAAACATGTAGTAACCATGTATAGCTTCAGGGTATATATTTTTCATGGCTTTAATGATACTTTCATGTTTATTAGAGATGACACACATTCCATTTCTATAGCCAAATGTTCTTTTTATATTTTTGAAGCACCATTCCTACAAATCATCATTTTTAAAGTCAATAATTGAAAAGGCTAGAGGGAGGATTTTACCAAAAGCATCTTGTGTTGATGCTATAAGTAATGTCCCTCCATAGGTGCCTTTTAAAAATGTTTCATCCACTACCATTATAGGTCTGCAGTAAGTCCAGCCTTTTATTGATACATCTAAAGAAATGAATACATAAAGAAATGAGCTATTTTCCTTTTGTTTCATATCTATAATTGATCCTAGATTTGTAGTATTTATTATGTATCAAAATCTTGGAATAAGTTTATAAGATTCATTTGGTTAGCCTCTGACCTTTTCTATCGCTTTTTCTTTTACTCACCATGCCTTCATATATTTAAGGTTTATGTCATATTCATCTTTCATGTCTTTAGCAATATCTGCTAGTGTATAAGATCTCTTGATGTCTAAATACTTTATCTTGATGCAATCACCAATTACAGAAGATGTTGCTTGTCTATGGTTACTCATTCTGATGTCTAGTGAGCAAGTATGAATATTCTGATATTTTTTAACCATAAATAATATCTTCCTTATTTTTGCTACTCTCAAAAATCATTTGCACTATTTATCATAGCAAATTGCAACATATTCCTTTTTGCGTGACTTTTAACTTTGTACTAAAAATGATTTTTTATTGCAAACAGACTTAGTATAAATTTAAAAGTCCCTTTATCTTTGTAGATCTGACTTTTTCAATATCTGAATGTATTGTATTGGGAATTATTGATGATGATTCATTGTTAACTTCTTCTGCATTTTATTGGTCTTCTTCTTTAATTACACTTTTGCTCAACATTTTTTTCGTAATGCATAATATCAGTTACAACCTTATTGTCACATGATTTTGTTGGGCTTTATCCTGATTTCTGAGGTGCATTGTACTGTTGACAAAATTTAGATATTCTCATCTCTATACTTTGTTCTTCAATTGTTATACATAGTGGATACTTCATTATATCTGATTCCTTCTTCTTCAGTTGCATGAAAAGTGATAAACTATTATCATCTTCAATTTTTAATGCTAGATATCTAGAAGCAATCTGATACTCCACTTGTATTTTTTATTCTTTCATATTTTTTTAAGCTGCAACATTGTTGTCCGAAGATGGCAACCAAGAGGGGAGGGGGTGAATTGGTTACTTTGAAGGATTGATGGAAAATTGAAAATTAAAAGCAAAAACAAAGCAAGAGAAGGTGTAGAGAAGAATGAACATAAGAGAGTTTATAGTAGTTTGGATTATCTCAATCCTACATCCACTTCCTTAACAACTTGTTAAGGTTCCACTAATCTTACATTTTTATAAGCTCAACTCTAACTTGGTGTTTCCATATACTCACACCGAACTCTTACAAGATTTGAGTATCTTCCTCACAACCCCAACAAGAGTTTTCCCAAGCGCACTCTAAAACCTAAGTATTTTCAAGTTCACAGTCAAACTTACAATGGTGTTTCAATGCTCACACCCAACACTCAAATAATAGGAGTATATTTTTTTATCCAAAGAAATGAAAGTTGTTAAACTTGACTATTACAATTACAATCTTACTAAAACATGATGTTTCTTGTGGTATTTATAGCCTTTAAGTCTTCAACTAGCCATTTAGAATAGGAGCCAACATGTTTGATTCTTGTCTCCTATAATTTTCTCTTTTTTTAGTAGTCTCATGGTAGGATTGCCTTTAGTTCGGCCAGATCGGGCTTAGCATGGTTAGGCTATACTTGGTCTGGTAAGCTCGATCTCAGCATGGTTGGATTGGGCTTTGCTCGGTCGTGCTCTTCATAATTTCTGACAAAGGTTCTTTAACATCTAGTACACATGGCATCCACTAATTGAGTGGATAAATAACAATAATAATTTTTAAATCTCATACCAAAGGTATGCTTGGGACCAGTTCGGTCAGGTCGATCTTCTTCTAGTATGCTGAGATTTTGAGAGTGTTGGCAACCTTGAGCTCTACTGGAACTTATTGGATTTTTGCCTACAGTTCAGTCCGATTGGAATGCATTAGGTCCTGCCTGCCTAAGTGTAGTATGCTGAAACTTTCAGAGTACCAAGGATTGTGAGCTCTACTAGATGTCTTTGAAAATTTATCATTGAGCTCGGTATGCTTGGACATCACACTAGTCTGGTCAGAATATATAGTCCATTCACAAAGTGAGAGTGATGTTGAGCGTGAGTTCTTCTGAATACTTTGGTTAAAGTTAAGTCTAGTTGTGCTCGATTCGTTGCTTAACTCGTGCTCTATTTGGTCAACTCATATTTTGTCTGATCAACTTGTTCTCAATGCACTCTCCAGTCCTGTCAACTCGGTTTTGGAACATTCATGTTCATTACTTCATTGCTCATTAGTTTGGCGGACCTTCAGTGGGTTTGGTCAGGATAAACAACTATGCTCGGTATTACCATTCCTTAGCTCGGTATGACGAACTGGTCTGGGTCCGATCAGCTTAGCTGGTAGTCCGATCAGGCTCTAGAGAATTCTTCAACAATTTAAGTCCTGCATAATATAGCTTAATACAAATATTAGTCTTATTCAATTTGATTACCTAAGACTAAAATAGAAGCTAATATTTTGGCTAACAATATCCCCCTTTTTGACTTTGACAATTAAATTGAATTGATATTGAATTAAGTATTATTGCAAGCTCCCCCTTAGCATATGCAAGCTCCCCCTTAACATATGCTATATGATAAGATTCCAAGTCTCTCTTCTCAACAGCCAAAGTAGTGAGAAATTTTTTGGTTAAAGATTCCCATCCAAGATCATCCTTCTCTAAGAATATAAATTTTTTCCAACCAAGATATGACAAGGCTTCATGAACGTAGGATTCAATGCCTATGGCTTCTAGAGTGAATGCAGAAGGGATTTTTTTTGGGTTCACATTTCTTATTTGGTATGATAGCATACCTTTGCTTTTCTTCTTCACTGAAGTGCCTAGGTTTGTGAGTTATCGTCTTATGCTCTTCCATAGGAGCGGAGGAAGTGGCAATTCCTTTGCCCTTCTCAAGTCTTGAAGCTTTCTTCTTGGAATTTTTGGGAGCCACGAATATAATGATGAAATTGAATGAGAAATAGATGTTTTAAGTGTTTATAAGTGAAATAAGTGTTAAATATCATAAACTTTGAGTATAAGGGGTGTTTATATAGAGTTTGAAGGCCAAACTAGCCATTTATAGCTGTTGGAGAGAAGTTATGCATGTTTTCAAAATGTTTCCAATGGCTAAAAATTTAAAAATTTGGAGATGTTCATGCTGACCACATGAAGTACAGTCAGACCAAGTTTGATGTTCTGTATCTGAGCATGCATAGAGGAGTCCGAGCAAACTGAGCTAACAAAAAAAAATATTTGGAGTGCTCGATCGTACACGAGACAGTATGGTCATATCGAGCAGATAGTATAGCAATGGTCGAAAAAATTTTGAAGGAGCTCGGTCGAACTAGATCTCAGCATACTCGGTTGAGCTAGATAAAATTAGGTTCGGTCAAACTAGTGGCAGTCTGATAGTACTGAGACACAGTCCTGAGGGTGAGCTAGGGCAATTTGTCAAAAGAAAAAGAAAAAAAATTTTGGATCTCGATTTGTGGCCTTCAATGCATGATCAAAATAGATGCAAATGAGGAATTAAGTCATGCAATATATATATATATATATATTTGTAGGCAATTCTAATTCCATCATTAATAAGCATACAAAGATTAATTAAAAGTGCTACCATCTATCATACCTATATGTCGTTTTATAAAATTCAATCTCTCTTCATTCAAAGATTTTGTAAAAATGTCAGCAAGTTGATTTTTAGTGTTTATAAATTCTAAAATATTTTGATTTTGAACATTATCTCTCAATAAATTATGCCTAATGTCTATATATTTTGACATAGAATATTGAATTAGATTTTTTAAAAGATTAATGGAACTTGTGTTATCACATTTCGTGGAAATGTGACTAAAATTTTTACCATAATCTAACAATTATTGCTTCACCCATAAAACCTATTTACAACAAAAATATGAAGCAACATATTCAACTTCTATAGTAGAAAGAACAACCGACACTTGTTTCTTGCTAAACTAAGAAACTGGGCAATCACCAAGAAAATAGTATGCACCGATCATGTTTTTACTATCCAATAGGTTACTGGCGAAATTCACATCCGAAAAGCCTAAAATGTAAAATAATATATTTCTAGGATACCATAGACCTAACTGCAATGTTCCACTCTAATATTTTAGAATTCTCTTTGTATTATTTAAGTGTGATTCTCTAGGGCATGATTGAAATCTAGCACACAAACAAACATTATATATCATATCGAGCTTAAAAGTGATTAGATAAAGAAGTGATCCAATAACTCATCAACTTTCTTACTACTTTCATTTTTGTCTAATTTTAAGGATGTACTCATTGGAGTCTTGCTTACTTTGCAACTATCCATGCCAAACTTCTTGAGAAGTTCTTTTGGATATTTGGATTGGTTGATGAAAATTTCATCCTTATTTTACTTTATTTTTAAACCAAGGAAGAACTTAAGTTTACCCATCATGCTCATTTCAAATTTTCTAGTCATACAAAAAGCAAACTCTTCGCACAAAGATTCATTAGTAGCACCAAATATAATGTCATCAATATAAATTTGCAAAAATTAAAATGTTATGCAATTTCTTTTTAACAAAAAGTGTAGTGTCAACTTTTCCTTTTGTAAAACTATTTTCTAATAAGTAAGTACTAAGTCTATCATACCAGACACTTGGAGCTTATTTCAATTCATATAGTACTTTGGTTAATTTAAAGACATGATTTGGAAATTGATGATCTTTGAAACCAGGAGATTGTTCAACATAAACTTCCTCATTAATAAAACCATTCAAAAAAGCAGTTTTGACATGTATTTGAAGGATTTTAAAATTCATATGGCATGAAAATACAAGTAAACTAAATGCTTCTAGTCTTGCTATGGGGGTAAATGTCTCATCATAATTAATGTCTTCCTCTTGGTTATAGCCTTTGGCTACAAATCTAGCTTTGTTTCTAGTAATGAGTCCATCCACATCCAACTTATTCCTATATACCCATTTGTAACCAATAATAAGGTGATCCTTGGGTCTAAGAATAAGTTTTCGTACTTTATTTCTCTCAAATGGTTCAGTTCATCTTGCAAAGCAATTATCCAATATTCATCATTAAGAGCCTCCTCAATAGTTCTTGACTCAATTTGAGAAACAAAAGCAACATTGGAATATTTAAGTTTGGATCTAATAGACACTTCCTTTGAAGTGTCAGTAATGATGAGTTCTTTTGGATGATCCTTTTGATAATGCCACTCTTTGGGTAGTTCTTGAGTTTCTTCATATTCCACAATATGTTCTAGTTTATCATTGTTCTCCTTTTGATCATTGTTTATCTCATGATCTTCAAATATACCTACAACATCATCAAGAATAATACATTTCCTATGATCAAGCTTAAATGATTCATCAAAGATAATATACATTGATTCTTCAACAATTAAAGTTCTACTATTAAAGACTTTATATTCTTTACTAAAAGATGAATACCCTAGGAATATGCCTTCATCTTATTTGGATGAAAATTTTCCAAGGTTGTCCTTGGTGTTTAATATAATGTATGAAATTTTGGGTTTTCTTCCATTCCAAAACACATAGGAAGTTTTGTTTATCAAAAGTTTTTTAAGCACATTATTTGCAATATAACAAGCAGTACTAATGGCTTCCACCCAAAAGTAAGAAGGTAAGTTGTACTCATTAATCATTGTTCTAGCCATCTCTGCCAAAGTTCTATTTTTCCTTTTAACTACACTATTTTGTTGTGTATTTTAGGAGTTGAAAAGTTATATAAAATTCCAAGTTTATTGCAAAATTTTTCAAAATTCTCATTTTCAAATTCTTTGCCATTATCACTTCTAATTGGTGTGATTGAATAACCCTTTTCATTTTGAACTATTTTTGCAAAAATTTTGAAATGATTGAAAGCTTCATTCTTTGAGCTAAGAAATTAACCCATGTAAATCTTAAGTAATCATCAACAAATACAAAGGCATACAACTTTCCTCCTAGACTAGCAACTCTATTAGGACCAAACAAATCTAAATGAATCAATTCTAAAGGTCTAGAAGTACTTACTACATTCTTGGATTTGAAAGACTCTTGTGTTGTTTCCTGACATGGTTCACACACCTTATCTTTGTGAAATTTTATTTTATAAAGACCATCCACAAGTTCTTCTTTGCATAAGCATTTGAATTAGTCTATATTTGCATGTCCTAATCTTCTATACCAAAGCCAAGCATTATTGCTAATAGTGACTAAGCATTCAAAAGCATTATTAAAGTGTAGGTCATTTTTATATGTATTGTCAATTCTACTTCCATTGAATGCAAGATCACCACCAGAAGAAGCAATTTTGCATTCTTTAGAATTAAAATTGACATTATATCCCTTGTCACATAATTTCTAACACTTAGCAAGTTATGTTTTAAACCATCAACCAACCATACATCATCAATCATGATCTTACCAAGCATACCAATAGAACTAATGCCTATAATTTTTCCTTTAGTATTATTTCCAAATGTCACATTACCTTCTTGCTTGTAAGTGAGAGTTGTAAAAAGTTTATCATTACTGGTCATGTGCCTTGACTATTCACTATTTACAAGCCAAACACTTTCATTGATAGTAGACTTTAGGCATACCTACAAAATAATAAAATTTACTTTCTTTTAGGTACCCAAAAGTATTTGGGTCCTTGAGGGTTAGTGGTAGAAGGATCTTCTAATTTGAGGTGAGCCTTTCTAATGTAGCAAAATGTACCTTTATGACCAAATTTCATGCAATATTGACATTGATACAAGGTTTTATGATTTTGCTTCCTTTTTCTATTGAACTTTGATGAATTAAATTGACAACCACAAGTGTGTGTAAGATAGGATTTTATGTGCATACTTGTGGTTGTGTTCATGCTTGGTGTACATATATGCATAATTTGCTCTTGAAATTTTATTCCTTGTGCCTAGCGGGTCTTGAGTAGTCTTTTTAGGACTTTTAGGCTTAGTGTTTGCATTTATATTTTTTGCAACATCAACACTAGAGGTTTAAGTTATAGAGGGTTTAACAAATGTTGGTATATTGGATAAAGTAGTAGTAGAGCCGTTGAACCCTAAGCTATAATTGGATGAAGGTTGTAACACCCCTATACCCCGTATATGTACACTGCATGCTACTACGATCGTAATATACGTATACTGAATATAGGAATGCCACGGTTTACTAAACAAACGACTCACTTCTTTATACAATAATATAAGCAAACTTAAACATTTAGGTTATACTATAAAACACAATAAATAAAGCATTTATTCAATACGCAGCGGAAAATATAGTTATATTAACATATATTTATATACATCAAAATACATAAACATCCAAATCAATTTTTATAAAAAACATAACATTTATACATGTTTGGCAGTTCGTCTCTGATCTTTACGCCCACTATCAACACCTCAAGGTCTAGACTCGACTTGGTCTAGATGAACTCTCTGGCTCTTCCCTGTCACCTGCGTAATGAACCACAATCGCGCTAAGCCAACGGCTTAGTGGTACAAACCCCAATGATAATATGTTTCAATGCAATGACAATATCATATGTTCAAACATTATAAACAATACATAAGAATATCACATTCCAAAGTCTTACATTGAATCTCATTATTCAATTGTTTCACCAATTCATGAATCACATTTGAACAAAGACAAGCATGGGCCCAAAAACACTAATATGACATTCAACTTTCAGAGTTAATGTTTTAGTTCTATTATCACATTTATCATTATCATTATCCCAACTAGGCTTCAAGGATTAGGCTCAACCAAGCTTAAAGGGGAACAAAGCATGCTAAGTATCAACCCAACTCTTCAAGAACCAAACCCAACCTAGCTTCAAGGGTTGTAACATCTCAACTAGGCTTCAAGGACTAGATCCAACCAAACTTCAAGGGGAGTAAAGTATTCTATGCTTCAAACTTCATCAAACACAATTATCATGAAGATATACAAGAATAATTAATCAAACTCAACATCTACAACAATTACCAATTCAAAACCCTAATGCAATACAACCCATACACTTCCAACACCAACACCAACCTAACTTCTTATCTTTAATTCAATTCCAACACTTTCAAACACACCACAATCAAACCTAATCATACTATCAAATATCAACAATTAACTCAAACACAACTTCAAATAAAATAAGGGAAATCAAGAGGAAACTTACCAAAGTTGATGAAACTTCTCAAATTTCCAACTTAACCACTTGAAACTTCCTTAAATTTTGAGCTTGGAAATCAAAACCTTTCTTTCTCTCTATTGCCTTTGGTGAGCCGACCAACAATGAAAAAGAAAGAAAAGAAGAAGAAAAATGAAGATGCCAAGTCAAACACTCTTCTCTTTAAAACCTCCACCAAGTATTTTAATAATAAAATAATCAATTTTCTCTCTTCCACTTATTTTAATTTCCTTTTACTTTATTTAATTAACTTAAAAATTATAAATATCTTCTTTGACCATATAATAATTTGACTTGTATATGTTGTATATATCACCATATATACAACATATACACTCCTCCCTTATTTCCTTTCTCTTTCCAATAAAACATATACATTAAATCCAATTACAACAATAATTACTCCAAAACTTTTAGGGTATACTTTGGGATATTACAAAGATGACCTTTGAATACTTATCAATGTATCCAAGGCTTTCTTGCCCTTATAAAACTTAGAAATAGAATTCTTTAATTCATTTATTTTCTTTCAAAATGTCATTTTCTTTAGATATTTTCTCTAGGCTAGATGAGCTTTTAGACATTTCATCAATAGAATTTGATAATTGTTTATCTGATGTCTTTAATTCTAATGTAGAATTTTTCAAAGAGATAAAATCTTTTTCTAGCTTATAGCATTTTTCTTTATAAAACTTTATTTTAAAAAGTTCTTTTGGACCTTTAAGTTTATATGCTCAACTAAATCATTATCATCCAAAGCATCATCAACATCATCACAATGTGCATTAAGATTTAGAGATCGAGTACTTACCTCATTAGTGTGATCATCAACCTCGAAAGCCATAAGACATAAATTTGCAATTCCTTCTTCCTCCTCCTCTTCTTCTTAACTTAAGGAACCATCATCCCATGTGGCTTTAAGAGATTTCTTCTTTTCTTTATCCCATTTCTTCTTGTTCTTCATCTTAAAACAATCCATTTTGATGTGACCCGGTTTGCCACATTCATAATATTTTACTTCATTCTTTTTCTCCTTATCTTTAAAAGAGTATTTTGATAAATTACCTTTGTTATCTTACCATCTCCTCTTTCTTTTCCATTCAATTACTCTTTTACAAAGCATAGCCATCTCTTCATCATCATTACTATCTTCTTCACTTGAGGTCTCATCTTCCTTAGTGACTTTGAGAGCAATTGCTTTCCTCTTGTCCTTCTTACCTTTGTTATCATCTTTTGTCAGTGTGCAATTCGAAGGTGAGGAGTTTTCCAACTAGCTCATTGGTTCTCAAAGTGTTAAGGCCATGAGCTTCTTCAATTGAGGAGACCTTTGAGTCAAAGCTCTTCTTGGCTCTATGTGCCCTCAATATTTTGCTATTAACATCACCTTGATAATAGAATTTTTCATATTTCTTTAAGTCATTGATAATAGCAAGCAACCGATTCGTCATCTCGGTGACATTTTCATTGGGCTTAATTTTAAAGAGCTCATACTCATATACAAGCATTTAGGCCTTGGTGAACCTCACTTGGGTGGTACCCTCATGATAATTCTTAAGAGTTTTCAAAATTCTATGTGCACATATAAGATTTTGAACTCTTACACCTTCTTCTCTTGACTAGGAGTTCATCAAGATAGAGGCTGCCCTATTATTCTTGTAGAAAGCTCTTTCTTGAGCATCAGTCCATTTTTTTTCTAAGGAGTGGCACTTGAACACCTTCAACTTCATGAGTAGGAGGTTTTCTCTCTTTTTTCATATAATTCCAAAGCTTAACTCTTTTACTATCAAGGAACAAATACATCTTATGTTTTCAATAAGAGTAGTCCATTCCATCAAAGTAGGGTTTAAGGTGCAGATTGAGATTTCCATGTGAAGAAGAGGTTGCCATAGTGGATCAAATTTCATAACTAAGATTTTAGAAATTTTGAGGCTCTGATACCAATTGTTATCCTAAGATGGCAATCAAGAGGGGGGTGAATTGGTTAATTTGAAGAATTGATGGGAAATAAAAAATTAAAAGAAAAAACAAAGCAAGAGAAGGAGTAGAGAAGAATGAACACAAGAGAGTTTATAATGATTCAGATTATTTCAATCTTACATCCACTTCCTTAACAACTTATTAAGGTTTCAGTAATCTTGAGTTTTTACAAACTCAACTTGATAATTTTCACAAACTCACACCAAACTTTTACAAGGTTTGAGTATCTTCTCCCCAATAAGAGCTTTTCCAGGCTCACTCTAAAACCTAAGTGTTTCCAAGCTTACACTCAAACTTACAATGGTGTTTCGATACTCACACCCAGCACTCAAAGAATACAAGTATAATTTTTGATGCAAAGAAATAAAAGATGTTAAACTTGGCTATTACAATCACAATCTTACTCAAAAATGATGTTTCTTGGGGTATTTATAGCCTGCAAGTCTTCACCTAGCCGTTTGGAGTGGGAGCCAATATGTTTAATTTTTGTCTCCCACTATTTTCTCTTTTCTGAGCAGTCTCACGGTCGTACTGCCTTTAGTCCGGTCGGCTTAGGCTCTGCATGGTCAGGCTACACTTGGTCTGGTAAGCTCGAGGTCAACACGGTTGGATTGGGCTCGGCCCGGTCATGCTCTTCATAATTTCTGATAAAAGTTCTTTAATGGCTAGTACACGTGGCATCCACTAATTGAGTGGATAAATAACAGCTATAATTTTTAAACCCCGTACCAGAGGTATGCTCGAGACCAGTTTGGTCTGGTCGGTGTTCTTATAATTTGTTGAGATTTTAAGAGTGTTGGCGACTATGAACTCTACTGGAACTTGTTGAATTTTTTCCTACGTTTAGTCGGAATGCATCAGGTTTGGTCGGACTAAGTGTAGTATGCTGAAATTTTCAAAGTACTAGGGACAGTGAGCTCTACTTGATGTCTTTGAAAATTTATCATTGAGCTCGGTATGCTCGAACATTACACTAGTTCGGTCGAAACATATAGTTCATTCATCAAGTGAGAGTGATGTTGAGCGTGAGTTCTTCTGAATGCTTTGGTTAGAGTCAAGTAAGATCTGCTCGTCCTTGATTCTATCAGCTTAAGGCTCGGTGTGCTTGGTTCATTTCTTATCTCATGCTCTGTTTGGTCAACTTATGTTTTGTCTGAGCAGCTCATTCTCAATGCATTCTCTAGTCCTATTAGCTCAGTTTTGGAACGTTCATGTTCGTTACTTCATTGCTTATTAGTTTGGTGGATGTTCAGTGGATTCAGTAAGGATAAACAACTATGCTCGATATTGCCATTCCTTAGCACGGTATGAAGAACTGCTCTGGTCCGATCGGCCTGGCTGGTAGTCCGATCAGGCTCTGGAGAATTGTTCAACAATTTAAGTCCTGCATAATGTAGCTTATTACAAATATTAGTTTTATTTAATTTAATTGTCTAATTTAATAGGCCAATAGTTTAGCTAACAATAAGCATTTGCAATATTTCTTCATATTTGCATTCTTTAGGAATAAGTATAAGTGGAGATTTTTGCCCCCACTGCCAGTGGAATAGTTGTGGTACTGTTAGGCTTAGGGCCTTAGAGAACATATGTCTAAACCCAGAGAATTAGAGTTGCCACCCGTACGGGTCGGGAAGATAGAAAAAGGGTGGATGACTCGATTTCTAAGGAATCTACAACCCCTATTGGGTTCGAAAAGTTGGATACATATGGTGAAGGTGAGAATGATCCAGCACCCCCATAATGCCCAGTTCATTAAAATCGACCTCCTTTTCAGGTCTAAATATTATTGAATTCTTATATTATTACAATATTATTCACACTACATGCAATTATAATAAACATTCATCATATTATAATTCAAAATGACCAATCAAAATGGGCACACATACAAGATGAAAATATGCCCTTACAATTGTTCAAATATACATAAAAATAAATAAAATAGGACACCTACCAAAAAGTAGATACTTATCCCTTACAATTTTCCCAAAGTCCATAAAATTAGATTATATAAGCAAAACAAATAAGGTACCCACGAAGTGGAAACATACCTTTTACATCTTCCTCAATATCCAAATAGTGCAATTATACCATTAATAACTAAAAAATTGACATAAACACATGATTAACCATCAAACAACTATAAAATTGAAACTTTAATTGATAAAACTAAGGTTTAACATCTAATTAGGGTTAGTTTATATAATTAGGATTTAGGCATACAAAATTAGGATTTTCTTTACAAATTAGAATAATAAAACTAGGGTTAATAATTATGCAAATTAGGGTTTTGAACCTAAACTAGGGTTTTTATCAAATTAGAGTTTTTAGAATGAAACTAGAGTTTTAAAACCTAAAACTAGGGTTTAGATTATCGAATTAGGTTTTTCATGCAAACCTAAAATTAGGGCTTTAGATGCAAATTAAGATTAAAACATGCAAAATTAGGGCTTAATATGCAAACTAAGAGTTTAAGATTATAAAACTAACATGTAACTTCAATCAAATTTAAACTTAAAACTTGGTTTATTGCTCAAAGTTTCAAAATCAAATAAACAGTAATAAATTTTATGATATTAAACAGTGAAGATGATTACTGAAACTTAATAAAATTGAATTAGTTAGATCGCACCTACATTGTTGGCTCCACCAAGGTAACTTTATTGAACCACATTCACTATTTGGATGGTTGGAAGGTGGGGATCAGCTGATTTCTTAGCTGTTGTTCAAACAATCTGAAGATTGTTTGTTAATCCTTGCTCTTGGTCTCTCTTTTTTCTATGTTAATTGCTACATATGGCTTCTACTTTTGTGTTTCTCTCTAATTATTTTTTTATGGCTATTGAATGCTAAAGGTCATCCCTATTTATAGGCAACATTAGAGTTTAATTAAGTTCCCTCTCAGTTTAAAAATTTTGATTTTCTTTAGATTATCTGAGTTCTTTTGAATTTAAACTTAATTAAGACACTGAATTAAGCCGCAATTATAGACTCATGTCGAATTTAGCCTAGCAAATTCTATATGATCCAAATTGGTCATGGCCAATTCGATATGAGCTTGTACTCATATCAAATTGGCAAGACCAATTCAAAATGAGCATGTGCTAATATCAAATTTGGCATGCTAAACCGAACCGATAGTTTGTCCCTTTTTGAAAAATCATATCAAACTTAATTTTAACATCGGGCCAGACTTAATTCAAACTTTTAAAATCGGACTGGACTAAGTTAAAGCTTCTTAAGATTGGATTAGACCTAACTTGGCCCTTTTAATTTAGACTAAACATATTCAAGACCAAAATTAAGGATCAACAATAAGGATTCCATTTACTTTAAAATCTATGTATTTCAAGTTGTCCCATTTACCATTATGTTGAATTATTGTTGGAATTGTCCCTATATTTTTACCTGTTTAAAAAAAAGAGAGTTTAATAACATGTATTTTTATATAATATATACTTTTATATAATCAAATATACTAAAACACACATCGAAAGGCTCATATTCATTTTAAATGCATTATTCATACGTAGGTATATGCTTCATATACCTTCATATACTTACACATATAGATTTGTAAATTAATATTCATTTTAAATACATTGCTTTTGTCTAGGCACATACTTTATATATGTACATATATTGAAATAAAAATCTATAAACTGATAAACACTTTAAATGCATTACTTATATATGTATATGTATATGTTTCATATACCTTCATATACTGATGCGCACAGATTTGTAAATAGTATTCATTTTTAATGCAATGCCTTTGTCTAAGTATATACTTCATATACCTACATATACTAAAATAAAAATATGTACATTGATAAACACTTTAAATGCAACACTTATCTATATATATATGCCTGATATACCTTCACATGCTGACATACATAGATTTATAAACTGATATTCATTTAAATACATTGTTTTGTTTGGATATATGCTTAATATACCTAAATATACTAAGATAAAAATCTATAAACTGATAAACATTTTTAATGCATCACTTATGCATATGTATATAATTCATATATCTTCATATACTGATACACACATATTTGAAAACCGATATTCATTTTAATTGCACTACTTTTGTTTATGTATATGCTTAATATAATTACATATACTAAGATAAAAATTTATAAACTTATAAAGATTTTAAATGCCTTACTTATGTATAGTATACGCTTCATATGCCTTCATATATTGACACACAAATTTGTAAACTGATATTCATTTTAAATACATTGTTTTTGTCTAGGTATATGCTTAATATACCTACATATTCTAAAATAAAAATCTTTAAACTGATAAACATTTTAAATGCATTACTTATGTATAGGTATATACTTTAAATATCTTCATATACTGATACACACATATTTGTAAACTGATATTCATTTTAATTGCACTACTTTTATTTATGTATATGCTTAATATAATTACATATACTAAGATAAAAATTTATAAACTGATAAAGATTTTAAATGCCTTACTTATGTATAGTATACGCTTTATATACCTTCATATATTGACACATATAAATTTGTAAACTGATATTTATTTTAAATACATTGTTTTTGTCTAGGTATATGCTTAATATACCTACATATTCTAAAATAAAAATCTTTAAACTGATAAATATTTTAAATGCATTACTTATGTATAGGTATATTATTCATATACCTTCATATACCTAAATATAGTAAAATATAAATCTTTAAACTGATAAACATTTTAAATGCATTACTTATGTATAGGTATATGTTTCATATATTGATACATATAGATTTGTAAACTGATAGTCATTTTAATTGCATTGCTTTTGTCATTGCTTCATATGCTTACATATACTAAAATAAAGATCTGTAAATTGATAAACATTTTAAGTGCATTACTTATATATATTTTTATGCTTCGTATACCTTCATAACTAACACATTCAGATTTGTAAACTGATATTCATTTTTAATTGCAGTGCTTTTCTTTTTTAAATGTAATACTTATATGACAATATACGTACTAACAATCAATTTTGAAACTAATATTAAAGCATTATTTAAATGTATCTATAACTAAATTTCATGTTTTATGTTTGAAATCAAAACATATATATATATATTTCAGATATAATATATAATATAATATAACATATTCAAAAATTTTACAGATCTAAAGTTTAATTGATTTAAATACATGTTAAATAAAAATTGTCAAATGTTTTATATCTCCACTGTTTATCATTTTCTATTAGATGTAATTTCTTTCAGATTGTTGATCTTCTTCCTCTTCAATTTGTAAGTTGATTTTGAAGTTTTTTATCTTATGTTTATCATCTGGTACGTGATAATCGATTGATTTGATGTTTAGGTTTGATAATTAAAAAAATATATTTTGATTTTGCATTCAAATAAGTTAGTTTTATCGATTTTGGTTCGATATGGTATTTTGTTAATAAATAAGTCAATTACCATAAATATGAAAAGAAAAAGATTCCACCATATTTTTGAAAATGGAATTTAATTTTAGGTTAGTTTTGTAATTACCTCAAAAAATAATGAGTGAAAGTCCAAAAACCAAGAATGAGGAAAACAAGTCTTCTGCAGACCAAGTCAGAGGAAATCGCTTCAACAATTGAAACGAGCCCAAGTAATGGAGATGGAGGTTGTGAAGAACAAAATGGAGTTAAGAAAAATATGGATTAAGCCACTACCAATAGAAATGGAGAAATGGATCATGAAGCAGTAATAAAAAGGGAAAGAAACCAAATTCAAGGGACGCACAAAAATTACTAAAGTAAAGATCAGGAAAACTAATATATTCAATCGATTTTCATAGATCTAAGAAAACCAGTTTCACTCATCCCATTTCATAAGTCATTTTTTCTATTTTATTTTACTATTTTCTAGTGACTTTAATTCATATTTGTTTCATTTTTCATTTGTCAATTTATTATCCAAATTAGTCAAAACATAGATAGTTCATTCTCTATGAATATTTAGTTATTCCCAATTTTATTCTTAAGGAATTCAAGCAAACTACTAAGGAGAGTTTGAGGATTTTGATCCTTTTTTTGGTCCTTTTGATGATTAGTGAATCACTTTGATTAGAAAGTCAATTATTAAGTAAATTGTTTAGGAATCTATAATCCTCTAGCACATTGCACTCAATTAAATGCAAGAATTTATCATTCCTCAAGCAAATAATTTTTTGCATGACTCATTCATCAAGGATGCCACCTGGAAAGAATAATATAAAGGAAACAATCAGGTCACAAGACCAAGAGATAGTAGCTTTAAGTGTTGTGGCAGAAGGAATCGTCCCTTAAATTATTGGACAATTTGAGAAAAGCCTAGTAAACAATCAAGGCGAAGCATTTTTATCCTTTATAACTGCTCAAGGAAAAAAAACATTGGCAGAAGTCCTCAAAGAACTTCTGCCCAGTAAAAAAAGAATTCAAGAGAATGTCGAATCATTATCTGCATCATACAAGATTTATAAGAAAAGTTACAGAAATGTGGTCATTACTCTAGTGGTACGCAAGCCCATTAAGCTCAGATATTTAGTCTAGGCCTGAGAAAAATATAGCCAAAGAGCTTAAGGAAGGGGGGAGGGGAGCGGGGGCAAGCATTCCTTCGCTTAGGAAGCCAATGAATCACCTTGGCCTCAAGGCCAAATAGAATAAAAGTATCCGCCTCCACGAAAAAGGGAGGATGTCGATGGCAATAACATGAACAACAATGATTTTGAGAGGCCTAGTGGTTAATACAATCAAGTGGAAATTTCCTACTAGATCTTTAGCATCACTACTCCTTAGAAGCCCATTTACTATGAAGTTGAGAATTTCACCCAATTAGGTGTTGCAGGCAGTCATGCCACAATAAATGCCTATAATAACTCTTTGTTTCCTCAAGTTCCTAGACATCAACCACCAATGAATATTGAAGGTGTATGAGAGGTGGTGCAGGAATTATATGGGCCATGCTTAAGATAAATAGGCTAGCTTGAATTCTTTAAGCCTTATCCCAATGCAATTGATCGAGACAATCCCTATCTTTAGGGTTATAGAATCCTAGATTTTTGCTTATTTTTTTGCAAGGATGGACAGTCGACCTTGGAGAACATTTTCAAGTTTATTATTTAATATGGTGAATTAGTTAACTCTAAGAAATTTACTCAGTATAAGCTGATGTTATTCCAAAAAATTACTTACTAGTCCTACTTTTACATGGTACACCACATTGCCTAAAAACTCCATTTTAACTTGGCCAGAGATGAAAATGTAATTTCATATTTAATTCTACAGAGTAGAGTCAGAAGTGTGTATCACAGAGTTGTCTAAGATGACTTAAAACCTAATGAAATAACTGACAAGGTGAGGTTTAAGAAAATGATGAACAAATGCAAAATATATCTTTTGGAAACTAAGTATGTCCAAATGGCATAGAGGGGTCTTAATATCAAATTAATGAAAAAATTCCAAGGATTGGAGTTTAAGAACTTTTATGAACTGGCAGCCAAAGTAGCGAAGTACAAGAGCTATTGCAGTAAGAAAAGCTAAGGAGAAAGTCAGGTATGGGGTCTTATTTTCAAGAGGTTAGCAATCAAAATGTGGTTGTCACTAACTTAGCTTTGTCAGGATCCTGAGTTAGACTAGTGCTGGTGAAAAAGACACTAGATTTCTAGAAAAAGGCGCATGCCACAAATGCTCAGCCTCAATATATGTTCGATGTTTCAAAGATTAAGGAGATATTTGACTTTCTCCTCAAAGAAGAATTTATAAAGTTTCCACCTAATCACAAATTTTTTTAGCAAAGAAGAATTAAAGAATCGAGACTATTATAGGCACCATAATATGAAGAATTATGCCATTAATGTGTGTTGGGGATTTAGAAACCTCGTTCAAGACAAGATCAACGAGCGAATCCTCAAGTTCCTTGATAAAATAGAATCAATGATGATTGATAAAGATCTTTTCCCATTAGTGGCTATAGTGAATCAATAAATATTACATCTTAGATCCCTCCTCAAAGAAAAAAAGAAGGAGAAAATGGTTGAAGAAAGGCTATAGGAAAAATCAAAATTTAAGGTGCACCAAATTTGGATCCCCAAGGAATGCTTATTGCATATTGGTAAAAAGACTAGATGGAAACCAAAAGAGTAGCTTATATAACAAAAGAAAACAACCCTGCCTTAAAAACCCAAATTTGTGGTTCCACCTCGAGTGAAAGCTATAAGTACACATACTAATTATTTTTATTCATCATTGTTATATGATTGGGATAATTCAGATTCAGAGTTAAGTAAAGATTCATCCGATTCAGATTCCACATCCATAGCATCAATATCCATAAGTTGTCTAGTTGAATCATTTAAAAGACTTGGATCAACATCATTTTTCCTATCAACAGCTTGTACATTTTCAGGACTATCTTCTTAAAATGCAATATCAATCTCATGATTATTGGCAGATTGTTCAAGTAGATCAATCCGTGATCTAGCTTTTATTTTGTAAATTGTCAACCAATCAAAAGCTTCTCGTCTTGTGCTAGGAAAAGGAACATAATGCACTTGGGCAGCTTGACTGACAAGTATGAACGGTTCATATTTAGCATATATTCTCCTTCTGTTCACTTCCACTAAGTTATATAGTGGATGAACTCTTGTACCATTTATGGGGTCATACCAGTCACATTTAAATAATACCACCCATTTAATTAGTAAAGTCGGATATTCAACCTCTATAATATCTATTAATCGACCATAGAAATCAAATAAATTTTCATTATACTTTGACTTCTTTATACAAATACCACTATTTGTAGTTGCTCTCTAAGTACAGTGAGATTTAGTGTGAAATTTATAACCATTAACAAAATACACCTTATAACATCTAACAATTGGTAATGAACCCTAGGCTAAATCCTTCAAACATTTGTCAGAAATCATATTCCCATTTTCAGTTGCCTAAATCAATAAGAAAAAAATATGTATGAGTTCAAATAATGACAAATTGAACAAATGACATTTTGAAGGAAATGCTTCACTATAAACGAATTAATGCTTACATATTTTCGAAACCATAAGGGAAAATTACTCTTGATCTCAACATCAACTTATAAACTGGCTATATTTTCATCCAAATCTCTTAAGTATTCAATGAATATGCTGAAATATATAACAAAATCAAATTTATCAATAAAATTTTGAAGATTTATTATTAGACATAATATTAAATTTTCAAATTACTTTATATTGAATAACTTACTTGATATAAGGTATAACTTCTTAACAATTTAATATTATGTAAGTATGAGCTGCATAATATTATTTTTGTTCTATTCTTTGGTTGGTTGATTTGTCGTATGGTCGACCTCAATATTTAAAAATGGATAAAAGACATTCAGATTGGTCTTCTATACCTCCATCATCATTTCGAGGGACTTCACTCAATTTCTTTATTATGTTAGGCTCGAAATAATAAGAACAAAAAATTGATGCCTCTTCCACTATAAAGGCATTATAAATTGATGCTTCTACTTTTTCTTTATTTTTAATATTTTTTTAGATGTCGCAAGTATTTTTCAAAAGGGTATACCCAACGATACTACACCGGTCCTGCAATTTTAGTTTTATATGGCAAATGAACTGGTAAATATTACATTGAATTAAAAAAAAACTCGAAGGAAATATTTGCTCCAATTTACAAAGAATTATTGGAATTAACTCTCAATTTGGGAAAACTTTTAGAGATGTTGCAGTAAGTTCTCTAAAAAATATGCTTAATTCCGTCAGAGCTTTCTAAACTTTTTTTGGTAATAACTCTCTAAATGCAATGGATAATAGTCTTTGCATAAATACATGACAATCATGACTCTTCATCCCAAACAATTTATACTTCATCATATCAACACACCTTGACAAATTCGAAACATAACAGTCCGAAAACTTTAAATTTTTTACCCTTATTTTTTTTATGATCCAATGTGTAATTAGCTTTAGGATACCTCTTAGTCATTTCATCTTGTTCTAATTTCGGCCTTCTATAAAATATCCACAAGTCTTCTCTTGACTTACGATTATTTTTTATTTTACCGGAAAATATTCATTACCATATTAAAGACATTCTCAAAGATATTTTTTTCAATATGCATTACATCTAGATTATGTCTTATAAGATGTGAACTCTAATAAGACAAATTCTAAAATATTTTTTTTTTCATCCACAATTCTGACATACACTGCTATTGGAATTTTCATTATAATCAATTATCTTTTGAAGCTCTCATTGCTCAATTTAGAATAATAAATCTTTTCCATTCAATATAAGAGGAGCATCTCTGCTTACTGTACTATTCTTTCTGAAATATTTTCGATTCCTTCTGAATGGATGATCTGCCTTCAATAACTTTTTGTGATTGTCAAACCAACTTGTTTTACCCCCATTCGGAAGAGTAAATGCTTCAGAATTAGTCATGCAGTAAAAGCATGCTAATTTACCCACAGTGATCCATCCAGATAACATCGCATATGCGAAAAAATTACTTATAGTCCATATAAGTACTGCTCTCAAACAAAAATTTTATTTCTCAAAACAATCATAAGTCATGACACCCTCATTCCATAATTATTTCAACTCTACTATCAATGGCTAAAGAAATAAATCAATTTGATATTTTGGGTTATTTGGACCAGGTACAAGTATAGACAAAAATAAATATTGCTCTTTCATACACATCCACGGTGGCAAATTATAAGGAGTAAGTATTACCGGCCAATAAGAGTATTGTTGTCCTGATGAGCCAAAAGGCTAAAAACCATCAGTACATAGACCCAACCTAACATTACGACATTCATCTGTAAAATCAAGATATAATCAGTTGAAATGATTCCATGCCTCAGAATTCTAGAGATGGCACATGACTCCATCTTCTTGCTCATGCTCATAATGCCATCTCATGTGTTCTACTGTAGCATTTGAAACATATAATCTTTGAAGCCTTGGTTTGAAAAGAAAATAATACATTCTTTTAAAAGGCACAAATTTTTGTCTGCCTGTAACCCGACTCTATTTGAATCTCGGTTGTTCATAAAACCTACATCTTCTGTCTTCTGTATAATCACCCCAATATAATATACATTCATTTTTACAGCAGTCAATAGTTTCTACTGGCAAGCCAAGTGCCTGAACAATTTTTTTTGTTTGGTAGAAACTATCAAATATTTCATTATCCTCATGTATTTTCTCTTTAATAAATTGGATCCATTAATCGAAAGACTTTTTAGATATATGCTTCTCAGACTTCATATTCAAACAAAGAGCCATGACTGATAGCTTAGTATATTTTTGACACCCAGGCCACACCTCTGTATCCAGTGACTTCAACAATTTGTAGAACCATTAAGCCTCAATGTTAGGAGATTCATCAACTTGTTCTTGATGAACCTCACTAGTTCCAGGTATGCTAATATTTGGCATGCCCCACTCAAACACATTATACCCAACTGCATCATAAACCATCTTTTGGTATGGATTTTCAAAGACAGATTCAAATGTACTATATGGTTGTGGAATAGATTGATCGACTATATTCTCTTCGCCATGCATATTCCAAATGAATAATCTGGTACAAAACTCAATTTCACTAAATGGTATTTCACTTTATCTACTTCTTGAAATCTATGATGTTGACATTTTATGCAACGACAACGAATCTTATTACCTTTGCATATAATCTCTCTGACTGGATGCAAAAGCAATAAACTCTTCTAACCCATTAACAAATATCATACAAATAGTGCGATCCGGATTGAGTTGTTCATACATCTAAGCACGTATTGTATTTATTTTGTTTATGTATACAAACAAGACAATGGAATTAAATTATAAGAATTAAATCTCCTTATTTCTCCTTCACAAAGGGTAAGACCCTAATCCATTAAGAAACACAATATATATCTTATTTAACATAATGCAAGACTTTATACAAATTATAAAGAAAATCCGGCAACATTTTCCCTAGGTTCTCTAAGTACACTATATCAAATGTAATAAATATTCAAAATTTTTAATTTTGGAATATTTATTATATTTGGTATGCACCCAAAGAACAAATTAAGAAAAATACGATAAATTTTCTACAAAACTTTTATACTGCTATATCTCACATTAATGTTAAATGGCAAATAGATATATATTATTGTTTCTAAACTGTCCAAATGGGATAATTCGGTGAATTCTCACTTTTTTAAAAAAAATGAGTAACTCACCAAACGGATACTAAAGTTTATTTTTAAATTATCCAAATTTAAAATAAATGCATTAACAATCTGTATTTAAGTAGCACATTATTTTATGAAATTTTATAGGCCTAAATAGCATTGCTATTTAGATATTTGTAATTATTATTCTTTATATATTATGAAATTTCATATGCCTAAATATGTGTTCTTTAGATATTTGTAATTACTATTTATTATATTTTATAAAATTTTATAGGCCTAAATATATACTATAAAATATTTATAAATATTATTTATCACATCTAATTAAATTTTATAGGCGTAAATATTATTGTTCTGTAGATATTTATAATTATTATTTATTACATCTAATTAAATGTTATATTTCTAAATATTTACGCTTTGAATATATTTTACTTATTATTTATTTAATATATTATTTATTTTTTATATTTCGCTAAATTTTTGCACATTGAATTTGTTATTAATTATATATCATATTTTATCGATAACAATCGGAATACTAATTTATTTTTATTATTTATTCCATATTAGTCAAAGTTCTTGTAATTGTGAGTTAATTTTTTTTACTATATAATTTATAATATTATTGTTGCAAATGTTACTAAATTTTTAATTAAATTTATAATATTATTTTTATTTTTTGTTTGTGCTATAATTAAAAGTAATTATTCAAAATTTTACTAAATTTTATTTATATATAGTAAAAACATTTGTTGATTAATTTACTTATCACATACTTTAATTATTTTTTGACAATTTTAATACTATTAATTTATTTAACTTTTTCTATTTATATCAATTAAATTTATAATCAAAATATTCTTTTAATTACACTTTAAATGTCAAAAAAGTATAAATAAAAATTAAATTATCATTTTCTAGTGGATTTACATATTTAAGATTTTTTTCAAATTCATAATAAAATAATATGAATTTTATTATATCACTTTTAATTATTAAGTTTGAATTATCAATTTATTATTAAATGTTGCTCTTATTTTCACTCAAATTATAAAAATACATATTTTTATTTAAATCTATAAAAATAAAAAAATACATATATTAAAAAATATAAACATATATATAATAACCCAAATACAAATACAATGTAAAATATTATAAAAAAAATTTATTAAAATTTCATAATTTTCTATTATTAAGCATATATACAACCAATATTTAATTATTTAACTACAATCTATATAGCAATCACAAAAAAAAATTAATTAATAATATAATCAAACTTTTTAATTTATAAAACTAATTAGATAAAAAATATAAAATCACAAAATGTATCATAAATTGTACATATTTACACTAAACATAAAATTTAAAAAATATAAAATTGTAATTTTTTAACAGAGTCGATAAAAATTACTAAAAAAATCATAAAATAAACCTAAAATAAATTTGAACCCTAAATTATTTCTTTTTACTAAAATATTTAAAAAAATTATAACAAAAATTTAAAATTTCTCTACAATATTTATTATTTTATATAAAAAAAAACTAATTCTTCATATGTAATGTAATTCTAAAATTTTTGGCAATAACTCAATTTTTTTTAAAAGTACACAAATATCTTAATATAAATCCAACACACTAAAATATTTCTAATAAAAAAATTTCTAAAAATTTAACAAAAATTTTAAATTTCTTAAAATATATTTTATAACCATTAAAAATTAATTTTTTTATATTTTTTCATTCTAAAATTTATTAAATTTAATTTAATTCACTAAATTTTTTTTTATAAATTTTAAAAAATCCTAACCATCTAACAACCTAAAATATTTATATTTACAAAAAATTTTCAAAAATATTATAAAATATTTTAAATATATCTAAAAATTTATTTTGTGGCAAAAAAAACCTTAAAAATTAATTTTTTTAATTCTGAAATTTATAAAATTAAGTCATTTTACCTAATTTAATTTTTAAAAATTATATAAAATCTAAAATCCTAAAATATAAATATAAAATTAAAAATAATTTCTAAATATTTCTTAAAAATTTTGAATTCACATAAACTATTATCTAATTTTTTATTTATTTCGAAAATCAAATAAAAATTTTACTATAATTTTTAAAAATATAATTAAAAAAATCCTGCAAAAATATAAAAATCAAACAACTAAAATACCCTAAAATATATATTCTACCCTAAAATATATTTCAAAATATCCTAAAAATTGAAACAACTAACAAATAAAAATCAATAATATACCTAACTACAACACTCTTAACAATCTTAACACTCAATCCAAAATTTATTATAAATAAAAAAATTAAGATCAATAACAATATTTAACAAAACTTATAAAATTTGAAATAAATACCTATTTCTCTGCTGGACCAACTTCTTCTTCTTCTTCTTCTTCTACGAGCAAAAATATAGAGAGCGGAGAGGGAGGGAGCAGTGAGCGATGATCGCAGAAATGGGGAGAAGAGGAAAGGAGGTTGGTATTATTTTAGATATTTACCGACAGATATAAGTGTATGTCGGTAAAATTACCGACAGATGAAATTATCTGTTGGTAAATATCTATGTGATAGTTGACTATTTAATATTTATTTACCGATAGACATAAGTTTCTGTCGCTATTAGCGAGAGAAGATACATTCTCTAGGTAAATGGCTATAAAATGGCGGCAAAAACCTATTTCTGTCGGTAATAGAGTTGATTAATGAATTGACTTATATTATAAATTTACCGATCGAAATCGTTGTTGTCTATATTGCCAAGAGAATAAATATTCTCTCACTAACTGAACAGTAGAATTGTGAGATTTTTACAGCCATTTTTCTATTCATTTACCGGGAGAAAATTTTTCTCTCGCTAATACCAATAGAAACCATGCCTGTTGATAAATATTACCGACATATAATGTATCTGTCAGTAAATCTGTTGACTAATATATTGAATTGTATTATTAATTTACCAACAGGCCTTCTTTCTGTCGGTGTTACCATGAGAATAATTATTCTTTCAGTAACTGATTTGCCGAGAGAATAATTATTCTCACGATAATACCGATAGAAAGAAGATCTTGGTAAATTGATAATACAAGTCAATAAGTCAATAGATTTACTATCGGTATTATCGGTATTATCGTGAAAAAAATGAAAATAATTAAACTTAATTTGGTAAGAATTAAAATATTTACGACTAAAACATTTTTTATGTAATTTCTGAAGAATCCTTGGTTGGGCATAGTAAGGTTGTATTATAGATTGTGATGATATGAAAGTGCACTATCAGGTATGATGATATTATTGGTGCTTTTAAATAGTTTCAAAAATAGTTCATACAGGTTATAAACAGTAGCTATCATGATAATTACCTAGTTATTAATTGAATGCTTTTCTTGATTCTTATGATGTATTCACTTTATTCACAATATTTAATTTTGCTCAAAATCGTCCAAACAGAATAAGCTAGGATATATTATAAAATAGAAACTTTTCCTTAAAAAATAAAATAATATGGATACGGATTATTAGGTTCGTGTTTCATGTTTTCATTAGCTTTTTTTCTTTTTTTTGGAAAGAAATAGCATTTCAAATTATAAATTGTTTACGTGAATTTTAGTTAAAGCGCAGTTTTTGAATTAGCAATTGCATTATTTTAAAGAAGGTTTCATTATCAATAAATATAATAACACAATATTATTTCAAATTAGTCACTGCTGCTAACGTTGTAAATTTTTCTTTTCTTTTTTCTGCCCAGTTGAAAGCAAGAAAAAGATCTGTTCAAAAAAAAAAAGCAAGAAAAGATGCCTCTTGTTGGAAAAGCTAAATTCCCAAGTGGCAAACACCATCCAAATAAACAATGATTCAAGGGGTCCATCCTTGCCTCTAAAAGCAACTCAATAATATTCTTAATTATCATTTCTCCATCAAATAATAATATCAACTAATCCCCTAATTCTTTTATTATGTATAAATCTTTCTCTAGTCCCCATGCACCTCTCATCCCACAAAATCACGGACCTCAGACAGCCTTCTTCTATACACTGACACATTTCTTTCTTCTGTTTTTTTTTCCTTTTCTGAAGTGTGTCCTCAGTTGCCCTCCTTCCTTCATTCTTTCTTTCTTTGCTGCGAGTTCCAATGGAGATATTCCATTTACTGTACTTGAAGATTTTCTTGATCTTGATATTCTTCAGTACTGCTCTGGTATTAGCTACTGATCCTTACTCTGAAGCCCTTTTCAGCTTAAGATCTGAACTTATTGATGGTGATAACACTTTGGCCGATTGGTTATTGCCTTCTGGAGGAAACCAATCTCAGAAAATCCATGCTTGTTCTTGGTCTGGTGTTAAATGTAACAAAAATTCCACCATTGTTATTGTTCTAGACCTTTCTTTGAAGAATCTTGGTGGTGCATTGCCAGGGAAACATTTTGGTGTCCTTACTCAACTTGTTGATCTCAATGTCAGTTATAACTCTTTCTCGGGGCAGTTTCCTCTTGAAATCTTTGATCTCACCAATTTACGAAGCTTAGATATCAGCAGAAACAATTTTTCTGGCAAATTTCCAGGGGGAATTTCTAATCTTGGAAGCATTGTCGTGCTTGATGCTTTTAGTAACAGCTTTTCAGGCCCATTACCAATTGAAGGTTCTCAGCTTGAATATCTCAAGATTCTTAATCTCGCTGGGAGTTATTTTGATGGACCAATCCCATCAGACTATCGTTCTTTCAAAAGCCTTGAGTTTATTCACTTGGCAGGTAATCTCCTCAGTGATGAAATACCACCAGAGCTAGGCAGACACAAGACAGTAACTCATATGGAAATTGGCTACAATTTTTATCAGGGAAATATTCCATGGCAATTGGGCAACATGAGTGAGCTTCAATATCTTGATATAGCTGGAGCAAGTCTCTCTGGCTCTATACCAAAACAACTCTCCAATCTTACCAACCTACAGTCACTATTCCTCTTCAGAAACGAGCTCACTGGATTGATCCCATGGGAGTTCAGCAAAATCTTGCCACTTACTAGCTTAGATCTTTCTGACAATCAACTATCTGGTCCTATACCAGAGAGTTTTGCAGAATTGAAGAATCTCAAGCTACTTAGTCTCATGTATAATGAAATGAATGGCACTGTTCCACAAGGCATTGCAGAACTTCCATCATTGGATACTCTGCTGATATGGAATAATTTCTTTTCTGGGTTTCTTCCGCACAACTTGGGCAAGAACTCAAAGATTAAATGGATTGATGTTTCAACTAACAATTTGGTGGGTAACATTCCACCTGATATTTGTGCAGGAGGAATGCTATTCAAGTTAATTTTGTTTTCCAATAATTTTACTGGCAGTCTTTCGCCATCCATTTCCAATTGCTCTTTGCTGGTTCGTCTTCGAATTGAAGACAATTCTTTCTCTGGTGAAATCCTCCTGAAATTCAGCAATCTAGCTGATATTACATATGTGGACTTATCCAGGAACAAGTTCACCCCGGTGGTGTTCCTTCAGATATTTTTCAAGCTTCAAATCTTCAATATTTCAATATCTCCAATAATCCAAGGCTTGGAGGTATCATCCCAGTTAAAACATGGTCTTTGCCACTCCAGAACTTTTCAGCATCAGCTTGTAATATCTCAGGCAATATTCCTCCTTTTTATTCCTGCAAATCAGTTTCTGTTATTGAGTTGCACAAGAACAGATTGTCAGGGAATTTCCCAATTAGTATTTCTAATTGCCAAGATCTTGAGAAGATAGATTTAGCGAATAATAAGTTCATAGGTAACATACCTCAAGAGCTTGCAAGTCTTCCAGGTTTAAGTTTCATAGACTTGTCACATAATAACTTCAGTGGTCCAATACCTGTAAAGTTTGGTGAATCTTCAAGCTTAATACTTCTAAATGTGTCGTTCAACGATATTTCTGGATCAATTCCCTCCAAAAATGTGTTTAGATTGATGGGTAACAGTGCTTTTGCTGGAAATCAGAAGCTGTGTGGAGCTCCTCTGCAACCGTGTCATGCTTCAATGACAATTTTTGGCAGCAAAGGCGCAAGGAAGCTTACATGGGTTCTTCTGCTATGTGCAGGAATAGTTCTGTTCATTGTAGCTTCAGCTTGGGGAATATTCTATATCCGGCAAGGAAGTAAAGGTCAATGGAAAATGGTTTCGTTTGATGGACTCCCTCGATTCACTGCAAATGATGTTTTGAAAAGCTTTAGTTCAACAGACTCGATGGAAGCGATGCCACCATTATCAGCTTCAGTTTGCAAAGTAGTTCTGCCCACAGGAATAACTGTTTCAGTGCAAAAGATTGAATTTGAAACAAAAACAATGAAGACAGTAATCGATTTCATTACACGGATGGGCAATGCGAGGCACAAGATTTTGATTAGATTACTGGGATTTAGCAACAACAAGAGACTAACTTATCTCTGGTATGACTACTTGCCTAATGGGAATTTGGCTGAGAAAATTAACGTGAAGAGGGATTGGACAGCCAAATACAAACTTGTAATTGGCATTGCAAAGGGACTTTGCTTCCTTCACCATGATTGCAATCCAGCAATTCCTCATGGAGATCTGAGGTCAAGTAACATAGTTTTTTATGAAAATATGGAACCCCATTTGGCTGAATTTGAGATTAAGTGCCTAGCAGAAATGACTAAAGCGTCATCTCCAGCGACAATTTCCATGAGAGAAACAGGTATTCCTAATATGTTGTGTAGAATATGTTGTTTCATGCTATAGATTCCTGTTGTCGAATCAAATAACTTTCACATGTCAACATTCCATCAAAAAGTTCTAGTTTGCTAAAAGTAGTAAGAATGTATGGAAAGAAAATGGAGGTAGTGAAGGACAACTTTCTTAGCAAAGTCCTACCAAGAAAGTTATTGCTAATCTAAGTACACAGTGTTACAGCTAACATTCCTTTTCTTACTGCAAATGCAAATAAGAATATTTGTTTTGAATTATTTGAACATATGAATTCAACAACACCATAGAAAAGGAGCTCCATGCAGATATATACAGCTTCGGAGAGATTATTCTGGAAATCTTGACTAATGGTAAAGTGGCAAATGTGGGAGAAAGCAGGCAGAGCAAGCCTAAAGAGGTACTCGTACGAGAAATTTATAATGAAAATGAAGTTGGTCCTTCTAAGCCGATCAGAGAAGAGATAAAAGTGGTTCTTGAAGTTGCTTTGCTCTGCACAAGAAGTAAGGCAGCTGATCTACCAAACATGGAAGATGCACTGAAGCTTTTATCAGGGTTCAAATCACAGAGAAAAATACAAAACTTGTGAAGCCATATAGTAATACTTTAAATTTCACATTATCATATTAATGAATGTTATAGATATAACAACTAGCTAGCTGAATGAGTCTGTGTTTGATATGATTCATAGCTTCTTCTTTTTTTTTGTGTAGTAATTACCACAAATGTTTTGTTGTAATATAATAGCCTATAAGTTTTGTGTATTTCTGAAAGAATTTATCATCATAGAATTGTAGACCCTTAATTTTTTACCCAATCCGATCCAACATGCTTTATTTAGTCCAAAATAATTTTTGTTGTTTAATTGATCCAAAATAATTTTAATTAAATAATTTTTACCTTAGTATCTAATTTTTAGTAGTAAAAAATGAAAATAAACAAATAAAAATAAAAATAAAAATCGGAATCGAAATTGGAAAAAATCGACAGCGAAAATTGGTCGCGCGGGCCCGTCGGGCCAACAGTGGCTCGCCCGCAGGCCTGCCGGCGTTTCACCCGCAGGCTCCTGTGGGCTGGCACGCCGCCCGCAGGAATTTCCTGCCGGCTGGCACGCCCACGGGCCCGTCGCCAGAATTTTCGCTAGAGCAAATTTTTCAGCTGAAATTTTTAGAATTCTAATCCAATTAGGTTTTAATTTCTTTTTTTATTATTATTACTTACCTTAATTAATTAGGAATAAACAACCTAAAAACCATTATAAATAAGGACCAATTAAACCAAATCAAAGGAGGAAAAGACTTTTCATGATAGCTTTAGGTTTTGAAACCAAATCAAGGAAGGAAAGGGAAAACACAATTCAATTGATATTTATAGCAGCAATAGCAGCAGTAGCATGAAAAAGGGGAGAAGAAAAGAGGCAATCAAAGCTTGTCTTTGGAGCTAGTTCATCCAAGAAGAGTTATTTTTTGGAGAATCAACAAAAGAATGCATGTTTTAATTCTTTTGATTTATGTTTTACAATAGCCAAATCTATAAAATTTAAGTTTTTTAAATCAAAAATCTTAGAGTTTTAATTTAATTTTTCCAAGTTTAGAACATTAAAAACGTGACTTTCTTTTCTAAAAGGACTCAAAATTGTTATTTTTTCTTCTTAAAAACCTTAAAACACTCATTTAACATATTTTTCTATAAAACCAAAATAAAATTCTGTTTCATTTAAGATTTTAAAGTAGGCTCTTTTTCACTCAAAAAACCTTAAAAAACATCTTTTCTACTTATAAAAACTTCAATTCATGTGTTTAAATTCATAAAATCTCATAAAATATCAAGTTGCTATTTAAAACCCTAAAATTAAATTCCTTGGCCGAGAACCCCAAATTGAAAGCCTAAAATCCAAAAATCATCTTTTAAACCTAAAGTAATAAACCCTAACATTTTTAAAACCTTAAACCCGAATTTTTATAAACTTTAAACCCTTTAAAACATAAAAAACATAAAAATATAAAAAAAAACTCAAAAAAGCTACAGTAGCTCAATTTATTATTTAAAATCATGAATTAAAAATATTTCAAAAGTGTCTAAAACTTAAGTTTTATTATTTCATCATTCAAATCTTAATTTGTTTAATCAAAGTGTCTTGCTAACCTTTAAAAAACATAAAATCTAATATATTTTAATTACCTAAAAAGTCATAGTAGCTTAAACTTTAGAATTTCCAAAGCTTTAACACATGAGGTAAATAACCCTAAATAGAAAAAGTAGCTATACTTGAACTTTTATTTGTTTTATTCAATTCCATATTTATTTATACCTTGATTTATTTCTTATGCTTTAATTTATTTAATTTTATTACTTGATTTATTTAATTTATCATGGATGGATGTTTATTTTATTGATATTTAAATACTTTTGATGAATGATTTATTTATTATGGATGATTATTTACTTTTATCAATCAATTTAGACTTCTAAAAGTTGTAAGAGGTATGTTTCCACTTGGTGGGTACCTCATTAGTTAAACATCATGTATTTTGATTTTCTTTTCTATTTTAGAACCTTTGTAAAGGGCATGTTTCTACTTTTGGTGAGTGTCCTACCTAGGCATGTGATGTAAGGACATGTTTCCATCCTTGGATGGGTGTCCATTTATTTGTTTTGTTTTGTTTGGACATTGCTTTGATTTTAATATAATGATGCTTTCTTTTATTGTGTGTAGTATGGATAATGTTATTATACTTAAGAATTTTATAATATTAAGACCTGTAAAGGAGGTCGGTTCTTATGAACCGGGTGTTGTGGGGGTGCTGGGTCATTTCTCACCTTTCCCACACGTACCCAACTTTCCGAACCCATTAGGGGGTTGGGGATTCCTTAGGAATCGAGTCATCCACCCCTTTCTTTTTCCCGGCCCGTCCGGGTGGCGACTCCATTTTCTCCAGACTTAGGTCCGTGTTCTCTAAGGCCCCGAGCCTAAACAGTGCCGAAGTCGCAAGAACCATTCCACCGGGAGTGGGGGCAAAAATCCCCGCTCACAGTGGCGACTCCACTGGGGATAAGAGAAGTTGATTCCGTTGGTCTTTATATTATTCTATTCTTTCTTATAATGATATTATCAATTGCATCATATTAGATTGTATCGTGTGCGTGAGTTAGGACGCCCGTGTTACCCGTGTTGTGTTATGTAAGGGATACCATACTTTCACTCAAGGTATGGAGATCGAGCATGGCATAACCACTCATCAGGGCCGGTGAAGGCCCTGTGCAAAGTGGGCTACTGCACAGGGCCCCCAGCTTGCACAGGGCCCCAATTTTTTTTCTTTTTTTTAATAGTAGGTTTTATGCCTACTATTAGTAGGTTTTAATAGTAGGTTTTACAATTTTTTTTTTAGGAATAGGGTCTAATTTATTCTGTTTTTCTCTAAGAACAGGGCCCCTTAAATATTTAAGACGGCCCTGCCACTCATAGCCTTGTACCGTTTGGTATATACTTGCTATGGGAACCTAAGCCTTTTTACCCAAAGACTAAAGCTCATGTAATTGGCCTAGTTACTTTCCTTAGGTTTTTACCCCAAATGCATGTTGTTTGACTATGGTTAGTTTATCTTAGTCTAAATCATGGCTTATTTGGTTTGTTCCTTTTCTAATATGACCCAAGTATATTTGCAAGCTCAAAATAAATTTTTCTTTAAAATTCAAAAGACCAAAGCTATTTTTCAAAACTTTTCAAAATGGTCTTTGGATATAAGACTTTTCTAAAAACAAATCAAAAAAAATTCTTTGGCCCATGGCCCAAAAACTAAGCCCAAAATTCGTTTTTCTAAAATCTTTTACAATGGGCTTAGAAACAAAACTATTTTCACCCAACCATTTTTTACGAAGAGCTTGCAAAAATATTTAGGTCAATTATGAAATACCAAAAATCAATTGTGGGCCTAGTTTACACTAAGAACAAATTAACCATGGGCTTGTTTTTGGCATGAACCATTAGTTACTCTTTCCAAAATGAGAAATCTATTTATAATAAACCTCTTAATTTTGTTTTAATCCAACATAGCATAAAAGCTACTTTGGTTGGTTGAATGGATTAAAACCTAATTAATAGGAATTATCATGGATTGATTTCCATTTTTGAAAATATAACTATTGGTTGAAAAGTCTGAGGGAATTATTCGAAAGCAAGATACCCCATGTTGGTATTTTGTTAACCATATGCCTAGGAAAAGAGACTCGCCATTCGTGTGTGGATGTTATAAGGTTGGAAGGAACGTCCCAATTTGTTCTTATTTGTTTGCGCATACATGCATACATTTGCATCTCATATCATTGGTCCTCTCTGGCTCACAGCCCTGGATTACGAAAGTTCAAAAGCTTACGACAATCCGACCTACGCCGGAGACGAAGTATCTAGCAACGACTCAATCACTTGCTCACCAAAGACAATGGAGCCCGAATAAATTCAAAGAATGGTGGATGAAGCCCTCAATGCCAAGATAGAAGAAATCAAAGAGGTCCTAGCTGAGACCATGAAGAACCAATTGACTGCAATCTTAGAGAACCATGCCGAGGCATCTGCTAGCACTAAGAAACCAAAGGACAAAGGGAAGACTAAAGTTAATGAAGTGGCTTTTGATGATGAAAAGGTGGTCATCGATGATGATGATGATTGGGCTCAATACTACCAAGAGGTTCAAGAAAAGAAGAAAGAATCGAAGGCTGTCGAGAAAGCAACTATTGAAAATACTGAGACATCTGATGTTGAAAAGATGATTGCTGATTTAGAAAAGAAATTTGAAAAGAAGCTGAAAATCAAAGAGATGTCCGAAGTTGACAAGTTATTTGAACAAGATGATGAGGTCCCTTATAAGTTCAAGATGCCTTCCTTTGCTAAGTACAATGGCACCGGAAATCCTCATCTCCACGTGAAGCAATATATCACTGCCATGCAATCTGCTCGAGCTACTAAGGCTCAAACTCTAATGTACTTTATGCTCTCATTGGACCCTGTTGTCCAAAATTGGTTCAATACCTTAGATGATGAAACTCAAAAGAGCTGGGATCTACTCTACAAAGCCTTCATCCAACAATATGGATATAATGTTGAGTTGGAAGTTACCTTGATGGAAGTGGAGTCCATTAGGCAAAGACCGAATGAGAATTTTGTAGATTATGTCAAGAGATGGAGAAACAAGGCTGCTTTGCTCAAGAAAAGGCCCGATGAATCTGATTAAATAAGGATGATCGTGAGAGGTGTCCTGCCCAATCTCCGCGAAAGGATGTCTCACACCCTTATAAGGGACTTCAAAGATCTTTTCCAAGCTGGTCTACAAATTGAAGAATGGGAAAGGGAGAAGAATCGCTTTTCAATGAAAAAGAATGAGAAAGGGAACTACCAGTCGGGCAATCAAAGCACACAAAAAGAAGTTGATGTTAATGTAACCGGTCAAGCAAATAGAAGGCAGTTTTCAGATCTGGGGAAGCCTTTGTCTTGGGTCTTCGATAAGCTACAAAAGAAAGGGTTGTTACAACCATTGGCTCCTCGACCTTTACCTAGTCCATTACCCCTAAAATTTGATACTAAGGCTTTTTTTCAATTTCATCAGACTCAAGGACATGAGACTGATAGGTGTACCCGATTAAGGCATGAGATCCAAGATTTGATTGACAGTGGTAAGCTACCCGAGCCGGATAAGCCCAATACCAAGAACAACCCTTTGCCTAAGTTTGGAAGAGTACCTCCACCGGCAACCTTCATGGTGGGAAAAGGATTGGAAGAAGATTTTGTTTTATCATCCTTTCAAGATGGGGATATTGAAGATATGAAAGAAAAAGAAGCTTAAACTCAACAAACTTTCCTTAGCTTGAATGTTGCTTTTCAATTTTACTTTCTTTAATATTTTGAACTATTGTGCTTTTCAAACTTAAAGTTGCTTTAAATAAATTACTTTCATCAAATTTTTGTTGGTCTTTGTTCATTTTGGTGCTCAACCAATGAGGAATTTAGCTTGATGTTTATAAATTAATGTGTCTAGGCATCATGACTCGAATGACTTTACTAGATGAGGGAATTACTCTATAGCATTGAGTTGTGTATGCTTACTTAGAGAGGGCTCCTGCATAATTATCTTTGTCTAGGTCTTAGTCAGTCTTAGAACATGCTTTGACAAATTTTCGAGGCGAAATTGAACTCTACTTATTTAAGAGAGAAATTATCTAGGCATTGTTTGGTTAGCCAACAACTAGTATCCACCCAATTAAATATCAATCCCTAGTTGTCCCTTTGAGCCTTCATAAAATTTTAGCTTTCTTTTCATTGGCATATAACCTCAACAACCTACCTTGAGCTGTTATAATATTTTTGACAAGTCTTATGATCACTAAGATGAATAGGCAAGAAGATCAAAGAAAGCAATGATTAATCAAGATCATGTGGATAGTTGAAGTTCTCAAGACCATAAGGGTAGTTGAAGTTCCCTTCATGTCTCCAATATATCAAGACAATATCAGAGTAACAAATGATTTATCCCTATTAAAGAAGATTTATGTTACTCCACTCATCCATTATTGGAAGCCCAAGTTGGTATAAACAAGACAACTATGTTTGAGCTAGAACCAAAAAAAAGGAAAAAAAAGAGAAAAAAAAAAGAGAGAATAGAAAAAGAAAAGAAAGAAAAAAGAATAGAAAAAAAAAGGAAGAAGAAGAAAAAAAAAAGATAAAACCTAAAAAGGCGGTTCATAAAGCCAACTGAGTTATCTTTTACCTAAAGCAGCAAAAGACTTCTTTTTGAGTTGGTCCAACCCAACCAAAGATTCAATTAAAATTGGAGAAAAGGAGGAAGACCACCCAGTTCTTGAAAGTTCTGTAGTCCAACAAGAAAGAAGGACAAAAAGAGAAAGAAAAGGGAAGAGTAAGAGAAATAAAGAAAAGGGAGAAGAAGAAAAGAAATGAATTTGGGAACCAAACTTTTTTGCAAGGGCAAAGACTGTCCTAATCAAGATCCTAATTAATGCCAAGAAGATAGAAAGAACTTGGAGTCTAGCAAGATTGCTCCCAGCTGCCTAGAGTTCAAACAAGAAATTTGTAGTGTGAGGGTTTGTCCATTGTATCACACCAGCTCCTATCTCAAAATGGCCTTCACTTAAACCTGTGTCTCTTATAGACCCCATTTCAAGCCTATCAAAAACCTGTTGATCTCTCTTGGTAGGTAGAGTCTATTAGTGGAGATAGTTTGGATAAGCATGCATATGAGATAGACAATATTTAAACTCAAATGAGACATTTGGCTAAGTAATGTGTATGTGCCTATCTGAAGTGCAACAGTTCTTGCTTAAATAGAATTAATTTCCGAGTTTAGTACGATAGTTAGGGTTGTCATGTTATAGATATGTTAATTTGGAAAAATCAAGTCCTGAGGTACATTGACATTAATATGGCAAAGCCAACATTTGATTTCAAAAAAAAAATGTTTTGTCATAACAAAGCCTTCAAGTTAAGGGAAGTATGTTGAACCTCCAAAGGACACATTGAGCAATGAAAATTATTATTGGCAAAGTTATGAAGAAACTACCAACTGACATGCTGAAATATAGCTCGAAATAGATGAATCCCTGACTCTGCAACTTGGGATCTCCACCACTCATGTTTTCATCATCTTGAAGATAAAAGCCACAAATGCAAAGCTTTCGATCATTCCAATGTAAGACTTGAACAAGCGTCAAAATGGAACCAATGAGAACACTTATGCTAATCACCTCGGTCTGTGAGTCGATGGAACAACTGTAAGTATTATTCATGCACATCATGCATACATGAGCATGTCACATCGCACTTTCTTGTCTTGTGTTGTCTATTCCTTGTCAAAATGAACAGCAATCAATCAAAAGAAGATATCAAATCAGGGGGGCATAGAAAGCCCATTGCTTGAGAAAGTTCCAGTAATCTTGCAAAGAGAAGAAATGCATGCTTATGCGAAGAACAAGACGGCAAAAACATCAATCAAAGCTTGCATGGAAAAAATCTTTGGTTTGAGCCTACACAGGGGGCAAAGTTTCTCCTTTTCAATTTTTTGGGTTTATATACCAAATATTTTTAAACTCGCTTACAAATATTTTGCCACGTAGGGGGGTAAGGAGAGGATATAAGGTCCAATTAAAATAACTAAATCTTTGCAAAAAGAAAGAACAAAAGAATGGAACAATAGAACACTCAAAAGAATGAAGGTGCAAAAGACAAAAGACTAATCTAGCTAAAAGAGCTGAAGCCAGGGTGAAGACCCAATCTCAAAGGATGAAGATCCATTTTCAAGGGTGAAGGCCCGATCTCAGAGGATGAAGATCCATTTTCAAGGGTGAAGACCCGATCTCAAAGGATGAAGATCCATTTTCAAGGGTGAAGACCCGATCTCAAAGGATGAAGATCCATTTTCAAAGGTGAAGACCCGATCTCAAAGGATGAAGATCCATTTTTAAGGGTAAAGACCCGATCTCAAAGGATGAAGATCCATTTTCAAGGGTGAAGACCCGATCTCAAAGGATGAAGATCCATTTTTAAGGGCAAAGACCCAATCTCAAGGATGAAGATCCACTTTCAAGGGTAAAGACCCGATCTCAAAGGATGAAGATCCATTTTTAAGGGTAAAGACCCGATCTCAAAGGATGAAGATCCATTTTCAAGGGTAAAGACCCGATCTCAATGGATAAAGATCCATGTTCCAAGGGTAAAGACCCGATTTTCAATGGATAAAGATCCATGTTTCAAGGGTAAAGACCCGATTTTCAATGGATAAAGATCCATTTTCAAGGGTAAAGACCCGATCTCAATGGATAAAGATCCATGTTCCAAGGGTAAAGACCCGATTTCCAATGGATGAAGATCCATGTTTCAAGGGTAAAGACCCGATTTTCAATGGATAAAGATCCATGTTTCAAAGGGTAAAGACCCAAAGTTCGAAGGATAAAGATCCTTATTTCAAGGGTAAAGACCCGATTTCAAATGGATAAAGTTCCATATTTCAAGGGTAAAGACCCGACATCCAATGGATAAAGATCCATTTTTACGGGTAAAGACCCAATCTCCAATGGATAAAGATCCATGTTCCTAGGTAAAAGACATAGTTTCTAATAGATAAAGATCTATTTTTGGTGGGTAAAGACCTACGATTCGTAAAAATGGAACAACCAGTTAAAGGTCAGATGAGTTAAACCAATCTCTCGAGTCCAGAACCCAAAACCTCAAAAATTAAGTCTTGTTGCTTTTCACTCTCTTTCACTAAGGTTTCAGGTCATTCAAGCAGGGGGCAAACTGTAGACCCTTAATTTTTGACCCAATCCGATCCAACATGCTTTATTTAGTCCAAAATAATTTTTGTTGTTTAATTAGTCCAAAATAATTTTAATTAAATAATTTTTACCTTAGTATCTAATTTTTAGTAGTAAAAAATGAAAATAAACAAATAAAAATTAAAAATAAAAATAAAAAATAAAAATCGGAGTCGGAGTCGGAGTCGGAGTCGGAGTCGGAAAAAAATCGGCAGCGAAAAGTGGTCGTGCGGGCCCGTCGGGCCAACAGTGGCTCGCCCGCAGGCTCCTGCAGGCTGGCATGCCCACGGGCCTTTGCCAGAATTTTCGCCAGCGCAAATTTTTCAACTAAAATTTTTAGAATTCTAATCCAATTAGGTTTTAATTTCTTTTTTTATTATTATTACTTACCTTAATTAATTAGGAATAAACAACCTAAAAACCACTATAAATAAGGACCAATTAAACCAAATCAAAGGAGGAAAAGACTTTTCATGATAGCTTTAGGTTTTGAAACCAAATCAAGGAAGGAAAGGGAAAACTCAATTCAATTGATATTTATAGCAGCAGTAGCACGAAAAAGGGGAGAAGAAAAGAGGCAATCAAAGCTTGTCTTTGGAGCTAGTTCATCCAAGAAGAGTTATTTTTTGGAGAATCAACAAAAGAAGGTATGTTTTAATTCTTTTGATTTATGTTTTACAATAGCCAAATCTATAAAATTTAAGTTTTTTAAATAAAAAATCTTAGAGTTTTAATTTAATTTTTCCAAGTTTAGAACATTAAAAACGTGACTTTCTTTTCTAAAAGGACACAAAATTGTTATTTTTTCTTCTTAAAAACCTTAAAACACTCATTTAACATATTTTTCTACAAAACCAAAATAAAATTCTGTTTCATTTAAGATTTTAAAGTAGGCTCTTTTTCACTCAAAAAACCTTAAAAAACATCTTTTCTACTTATAAAAACTTCAATTCATGTGTTTAAATTCTTAAAATCTCATAAAATATTAAGTTGCTATTTAAAACCCTAAAATTAAATTCCTTGGCCGAGAACCCCAAATTGAAAGCCTAAAATCCAAAAATCATCTTTTAAACCTAAAGTAATAAACCCTAACCTTTTTAAAACCTTAAACCCGAATTTTTATAAACTTTAAACCCTTTAAAACATAAAAAACATAAAAATATAAAAAAAAACTCAAAAAAGCTACAGTAGCTCAATTTATTATTTAAAATCATGAATTAAAAATATTTCAAAAGTGTCTAAAACTTAAGTTTTATTATTTCATCATTCAAATCTTAATTTGTTTAATCAAAGTGTCTTGCTAACCTTTAAAAAACATAAAACCTAATATATTTTAATTACCTAAAAAGCCATAGTAGCTTAAACTTTAGAATTTCCAAAGCCTTAACACATGAGGTAAATAACCCTAAATAGAAAAAGTAGCTATACTTGAACTTTTATTTGTTTTATTCAATTCCATATTTATTTATACCTTGATTTATTTCTTATGCTTTAATTTATTTAATTTTATTACTTGATTTATTTAATTTATCATGGATGGATGTTTATTTTATTGATATTTAAATACTTTTGATGAATAATTTATTTATTATGGATGATTATTTACTTTTATCAATCAATTTAGACTTCTAAAAGTTGTAAGAGGTATGTTTCCACTTGGTGGGTACCTCATTAGTTAAACATCATGTAATTTAATTTTCTTTTCTATTTTAGAACCTTTGTAAAGGGCATGTTTCTACCTTTTGGTGGGTGTCCTACCTAGGCATGTGATGTAAGGACATGTTTCCATCCTTGGATGGGTGTCCATTTATTTGTTTTGTTTTGTTTGGACATTGCTTTGATTTTAATATAATGATGCTTTCTTTTATTGTGTGTAGTATGGATAATGTTATTATACTTAAGAATTTTATAATATTAAGACCTGTAAAGGAGGCCGGTTCCTATGAACCGGGCGTTGTGGGGGTACTGGGCCATTTCTCACCTTCCCCACACGTACCCAACTTTCCGAACCCATTAGGGGGTTGGGGATTCCTTAGGAATCGAGTCATCCACCCCTTTCTTTTTCCCGGCCCGTCCGGGTGGCGACTCCATTTTCTCCGGACTTAGGTCCGTGTTCTCTAAGGCCCCGAGCCTAAACAGTGCCGAAGAAGCAAGAACCATTCCACCGGGAGTGGGGGCGAAAATTCCCGCTCACAAGGATGAAGATGGTTCGACCCATGCAATCAAGTACGTTTGATGGCTGTAAAGAATTATATAAATAATTACATAAATTATAAAATAAATAAAAAGTACATAAAATTGCATATAAATTGAATAAATTATATATATATTTGTATTATCTATCAAAAACATTACAACCATGCACACATGATTTAATTATTATCAGTATTAAATAATGGCTCATAAACCAAATCAGTTTTGCATTAGGAGTTTCAGTAAAGAAGAGTATTATTAATTTTGTAATAGAGTTTGAATAGGAATTAAAAAGAGGTTAGAATAGAAAAAAAAAATTTTCTTAATATATCTAGGATAAAGAAAACACTATATATAGAGCACTATAGATGGTGGACATTACATTGTGAGAAAAAAAATATCAATTATATTCTCTCTCAAAGAAATAAAGTAAAAAGCCTCCCATAGACGTAGGCAAATTGCAGAACCACGTAAATCTTTGTGTCTTGTATGATTATTTCTCTTATTCTTCTCCTTAATTTTTCTGCTCATAGATTAATCACTTATTTTGCAAGTTCTAAAACACAAGATAGATTTTTTACTTTCTAACAATTGGTATCAGAGCTAGGTTATGATGAGTGATTTTGGAACACATGCTAAGCTCGACAAGTTCGATGAGAAGGGGAATCTCTTTCTATGACAGTTGAGAGTGAATGATTTGTTGACATAGATGAAGGTTCACAAGGCTTTAAGAGGAATGAAGCCGGCAAACATGGATGAAGAGGATTGACAAAATATTGAGTCAATCGCTTTCAGTACAATCCAGATGTGTTTGATGGATTTAGTAGTGTATGACGTAATCGATAAGAAGACAGCCAAAGGCTTATGGACAACGCTAGAGAGTTTGTTCATATCCAAGAATGTCACCAATAAATTATTCATGAAGCGTGATCTATTCTAGTTTAGAATAGAAGAATGTGGAGACCTAGGAAATCACATAGCCAAGTTCAATCAAAATGTTAGTGATTTATTGTGTGTGGACGTTAAATTGGATGACAAGGACAAGGCTTTGATGCTCTTATGTTCATTGGCACCATCTTTCAATCAATTCAATATGACATTATTATATGGGAATGAGACACTACACTACAAGGAGTGGTGACAGCTCTAAGGTCTCATATTTCAATGCAGAAGTTGGAGATGGAAAATCCACAAGCTGAGGGTTCTTTAGTCAGTTCAGAACATGGAAGGGGCAGTGGAAGGAGCAAGTAGCAAAAGAGAGAAAAATCAAGAGGAAAGTCAAAATCAATAGTTTCAAAGGAAGAATGTTTCAAGTGTCATCAGAAGGGCCACTGGAAGAAAGATTGCCCATTACTGAAGAATCAGGGGGCTGATAAGAAAGATGCAGCTTCAAGTTCAGCCAATGTAGTTATTGATACTTTAAAAGAGGAAGATCTCTTAGTAGCCTCGATGACAAGAAATGATTCAAAATCAGACTCGTGGACTTTAGATACAGCATGCTCATCACATTATACTTCTCATAGATATTGGTTCCACAGTTACAAAGCATGTGATGCTGGCAGTGTAACATTGGATGATAATTATACTTGCAAGGCAGTAGGAATTGAAACTGTTAGAATCAAAATATTTGATGGCATAATTAGAACATTGGAGAATGTCAAACATGTTCCTAAGTTAAAGAAGAATCTGATCTCTTTGGGCCTATTAAAGAAGAAATTATGTGGATTTTCAGTAGCACCATGTAGTGGAGTTCTTAAGGTGTCCATAGGGGGCTATGACAGTGATGAAGGGAAAGTAGATAGGAAACAATTTGTATAAGCTAGAAGGCAGTATAGTTTTGAATAACAATTCTGCATCTTCATCAATAGAAGATAGTTCAAATATATCAAAACTCTGACATATGAGATTAGGATATATAAGTGAGCAAGGTTTACAAGAAGTTCACAAAAAGAAATTGTTGAATGGGATAACAAGGTGTGAAGTTAGATTCAATGAGTTTTGTGTCTATGGAAAATAAAATAGAGTTAAAATCAAGATTCCTTCACAAAAAAATAAGCAAGTATTGGAATATGTTCACTCAGATATTTGAGGTCCAGCACAAGTTGCAACAAAAGGTGGAGCCATATATTTTGTAACATTTATTGATGACTTCTCCAGAAAAGTTTGGATGTATTTCATGAAAGATATAAAGGAGAAGTATTCTCAAGGTCCAAGGAGTGAAAAGCCAATGTTGAGGAACAGATAGAAAAATTATGAAGAGCTTATAGTTTGATAATAGAGGTGAGTACACATCTAAAGAGTTCATAGATTTCTACAATAAAGAAGGGATTGAGCAACACTTCACACTTCCGAAGACACCTCGGCAGAAGAAGTAGCAGAAAGAATGACCATGACATTGCTAGAAAGAGCCATAACAATAAGATTACAAGCAGGGTTATCCAAACAGTTTTGGAAAAAAGCAGTGAATGTTGCTTGTTTCATAGTAAATAGGTCACCTTCAAGGAAGTTAGAGGGCAAGTTCGCACAAACAAGTTTGGACAGGTAAAGACGTTGACTACTCTATGCTCAAAGTATTTGGATGTCCAGCCTACGCATTAATCCCCAGTGATGAGAGATCAAAATTGATTCAAAGTTAAGAAAATGCATCTTTGTTGGATATGGAAAAGGGAATATGAAATAGACTTTGGGATCCTAAGGCGAAGAAGGTGATAGTTAGTAGAGATGTAGTCTTTGATGAACGAGCTATAGTAAATAAGCAGGAATCATCTCAAGAAGCTGTAGGATCAACCTCCAAGGTAGATGTAGAATTTGGGTTGGATAGTCCTTCAAAACCAGTTCAACCAGCAATTGAATCTGAAAGCAAGGATGATGATTTAGAGAGTACAGAAGTGCAGCATCATCAACATGAGCATAGTATTGCCATAGATAGACCTAGACACATAATTAAACCTCCAGCCAGATATCGAGAAGATGATGATTCGGCTTCCTTTACTTTACTAACAAGTAAAGGAGAACTAAGTTCTTTTTAGGAAGCAGTGTCAGTTCTAGAAAAGGAAAGATGGTTAGAAGCTATGGCTGAAGAAATGGAGTCACAGCACAAAAATCAAACTTGGGAGTTAGCAAAACTTTCTGAAGGAAAGAAGGCAGTTGGATGCAAGTGGGTCTATAGAAAGAGGGAAGGAGCTTCAAGGAAAGAAGGTATAAGATACAAAGTATGATTAGTTGCAAAGGGATAGTCACAGAAGAAGGGGATAGACTATAACAAAGTATTCTCACCGGTAGTTAGACATACAACTATCAAAACATTATTGGTATTAACAGCTTAATTAAACTTAGAGTTGGAGTAATTAGATGTCAAGACAACTTTCTTTCATGGTGAATTAGAGGAGCATATTTATATGGAACAATGAGAAGGGTTTGAGGAGCAAGGTAATGAGTATCTAGTATGCAAACTCAAGAAATCTCTTTATGAGCTGAAGCAGTCTCCAAGACAATGGTATAAGCAGTTTGATTCTTACATGATAAGTATTAGCTTTACCCGTTGTGAGTATGATTGTTGTCTATGTCTTAAGTCTTTGAAGAATGGATCCTTCATCTACTTGTTGATTTATGTTGATGATATGTTGACTGCTGCAAGAGACATGAAAGATGTGTGTAATCTTAAATTCTTGTTATGTTAAGAGTTTGATATGAAGGACTTAGGTGCTGCGAAGAAAATTTTTGGCATGGAGATAAACATGGGAAGAAAAAATAGGAAGCTGTGGCTCTCACAGAAGAATTACATTGAAAGAGTATTGGAGAGATTCAATATGGACAAGGTAAAACTAGTTACTACTCCTCTAGCTAATAATCACTTCAAATTGTCTAGTCATCAATGTTCCAAAACAAAGAAAGAATTGCAGGTCATGGCAAAAGTTCCATATGCTAGTGTAGTAGGGAGTTTGATGTATGTGATAATGTGTACAAGACCAGACTTTGCACAAGCTGTTAGTATGGTTAGCATATTTATGGCTAATCCGGGCAAGGAATATTGTCAAGTTATAAAGTGGATTCTTCGATACTTGAGAGGTACATTTGATTATGGAATTTTCTATGGTGCAATAAATGATTTGGTCTCTACTATCGGATATGTTGATTCAGACTACAGCGGAGACGTGGATGATAGGAAGTCTACTACAGGCTACATTTCACACTTGCAAATGGTCCAATCAATTGGAGGTTAACCTTACAAAGTGTGATTATTTTATCTACTACATATGCAGAATACATGGCAATAATGGAAGCAGTTAAGGAAGCATTGTGGTTGAAAGGGCTTGTCTCAGAATTAGGTTTCAAGCAACATGATGTTGTAATATACTGTGATAGTTAAAGTGTCACAGAGTTGTCCAGGAATCAAATATATCATGCTAGAACAAAGCATATTGATGTGAGATATCATAAAATCAGAGAATTAATTTATTCAGGTGAGATCCTGTTGATGAAGGTGCACAAAAGAAAAATGCAGCAGATATATTGACAAAGATGCTACCTTTAGAGAAGTTCAAACACTGTTTGGACTTGCTCCAAGTCACAAAATAAGAATTTGTGAAGATGTTTGAACTCTAAGTGAGGTACAAATTTTTTTAACATTGAGCAAAGTCTTCTAAAGGGGATGATTATTCTGCAAGGTGGAGATTGTTAAATAATGACTCAAAAACAAAATCAGTTTTGTATTATGAGTTCCAACAAAGAGGAGGATTATCAATTTTATAATAGAGTTTAAATAAGAATTAAAAAAATGTTAGAATAGGAAAAAGATTTTCTAGTATATTTAGGATAAAGAAAATATTATATATAGAGCACCATAGATGGTGGACATTACATTATAAGAAAAAAAATTCCAATTGTATTATCTCTCTAAGAAATAAAGTGAGAATCTTTCCGTAAACCTACATAAATTGCCGAACCACGTAAATTTTTATATCTTGTGTGATTATTTTTTTTATTCTTCTCCTTAATTTTTCTACTCATAGATTAATCTCTTATTTTGCAAATTCTAAAACATAAAATAAATTTTTTACTTTCTAACAATCAGAGTCCTATTTAGATTTAAATTATATTATAATTATGTAAAATATAAATAAAATTATAAAATACATGAATTAAACATACATGAATATAATAATCAATCTTTAAATATTTATTATATTTCTCTAATAATCAATTTTTATATTTTTCGGTACAAAAATATTTATTAAAAACTTAAATTTTTAATAGAGTTGATAAAATTAGTCAATAAGTTTTGCTTGGTAGTGCAGAATGTATGAACTGTTTAATCTTGGAAGCTTTTACTAACAATGATATACAGATTACATGGGAGAAAATAATAATAACAATGATGGTAACAGCAAGAATAAAATAATAATAAAAAAGATGGTAGCAGCAGGAATAACAACAAAAAAAAAATGAAATGAACGGGGAAAAAAGGAATCAGGAAACTTCATTTCCTTGCAAGGGAAGGCTTTCTAGTTTAGTGCATTTTACTTGAGAAAATGAGGACCTGTATCATATTTTTAAAATTTTTATTTTTTTATTAAAAATATTTTAGTTATTTTATTATAAACGCTTGATAAACTCATTATAAATTGTATGAAATATATAAATTCATTATAAAATAATTGTAAACTCATTGTAAACTAATAAAAATATGATATTTTAGTAAATAATTTATAAATTCTGATATTTTGATAAATATTTTATAAATATAATATATTTAAAATTATTTTTAATTATTTTTATATTTTTTTTTGTCAAAAATTCATTTTACTAAGCAGTTGTAGACAGCGGATCTATAGGCCATGGGTCCACGAAAAATAAATCTTTGTTACATCAAAAGTAACATAAACAAGCTTAGCTCGAATATTACAGAGAGATTGGATTAGAGGAAAAATCAAAGCTTTACCAGGACAATGCGTAGCTTACTTTTATGCTTTTTGTATAGTTACAATAACAGCATATCAAAGAATAAAAAAAAAAGTTATCATTGATTCTCTAGAGTTATAATTGTGTAACTAAGGATTATGTATGATTAATTGATTCTCTATCTTTCCTTTTTTATGTCCATCATATCCAGCCAAATATATTCATATTTTAAGATGTATATATAAATATTGTCCTCCTTAATATGATATCTAGTAGGAATATTTGGCATCCTCAATAATCTATTTTGGTATTATTACTTGAACTATTATAGATAAAAAAAAAACTATTGAAATGTTTATTTAAGGTCAATTATAACATTTATTTTTCAAGGTAAATTCCACTTATTTTAATTATAAAATCTATATTTATATTTTTTAAAAAATATAATTTCAATTTTAATAAGAAACAGATTTTACGTACACCATTTCTCATGAGTTGGGAAAAAACTTGCATATGATGCACGTACAACACATTGAAAAATAAATTTATATTATATAATATGTATAAATAATGGATGAAAAAATAAACATAAAGCTAAATTCAAATCCATAATCCCAAAACATAATATAAGCAAGTATTTTCCAAGCATCTAAATTATAAATTCTTTCTACAATGTAGTGGAGAGTTTCGATTGGTTAATCACGAAACACTTGTTCATTTCTTAAAAAATTTAGAAATTATTTGATATTATAATTAGCATTGTTGCCATAACCGGATCGAATTGGCCAGTCAGACTATATTAAAAACTGAATTAAAATTGCACGAAATAGCTAGTTAATCCCCGAACCAATTGATGTGGAGATGGTTTGAAGGGCAAGACTTAGTTAGCTCTCGATTTAAAAAGGGTTAATTACACCAACAGTCTCTCATCTGTTATCTTTGTCCCAATAAAATTTTAAAATTTTATTTTGTAAAGATGAAATTTCTAAACTTTTAATTTTATCTTAATAAAATTTTTGAAATCATTTTGTGTCAACTAAAATATGATATAATAATAAAATTTCACCCGTGGCAAAAATTATAAAAAAAAAATTCAATTTCACCTCATTTTACAATTGTATGTGAGAAATTAAGGCAAAACGGATAATTTTATATCCACTGAAAATGTGATTTTATGTTTGTTAAAAAAATACATATGAAAATCGAGATGAAATTTAATTTTTTTTATCATACGATAATACATAAATGTCACATCATATTTTAATTGTCAAAAAATAGTCTCAATAATTTTATTGAGATAAAATTAAAATTATAAAAATTTTATCTTTACAAAATAAAATTTAAAAATCTTAATATGATAAGGGCAAGAGATTAAGGATAATTAGTGTAATTAATCCGTTTAAAAATGATATGTTCATTTATTTACAAGCAGACTCCAACTCTCAACCTCTTTAAAGCCACACTTCACTTTTCACAAGGGTAATTATAAAACTAACCTAAAAACTAATTCTGTTTACAAATTTACAGTGCTTTAATTTTTTTTTTTCCAATTATACGCTATTAACTTTTTTTCTTGCAAAAATACGATAAAATGTAATGGACGTTGACCAGTGTCATCCATCTCAAAAAAATATTACAAATAGCTTTAAATAAGTTTCACGGCATTCATTCGTGGGTACATATATATATTTATTAATAATTAGCATTATTTATATAATAATTATTCAAACATTGCATGTCTAGGATGGTGAGCCATGCAAATGCCTTCCTCATAAAGAGAGTCTTAAAACATCATTATAATTAATTAATTAATTTAAAATATAATTTATATTAATTAATATATTTTATAAACATACTTTTATATATTTTATTTAATTTATATTTTTTAAAATAATTTTAACATATACTATAAAAATTATTTAAAAATATTTTTTTATTATATAAGTTAATTTATATTTTTATACACATATATTTAATCGTATATAATATATACCTATATAAATCTAATTATATGTAATATATACTCGCATAAGCTATTTTTTTTTAAATTCAATACATATATCTAGTTATATATAACATATTCTCACACATATATATACACATATATATCTAATTATATATAATATATATCCACGTATACTGTTATATTTTTCAAATTCAACATATATATCTAGTTATCAGTAATATATATCTATATATAACTAAATATATATAAATTTTCTTTTCAAAATCAACATATATATTTAGCTATATATAACATATATTTACATATCAATATATATATTTACATATCAATAAATATATAAAATAGTTATATATCGATATATATACACATATATCAATATATATATTGTTATTATTTAGTTAAAGTATATGTAACAGATACTGACATTTATATACCCACATATATGTAACATATATTATCATTTTTTTTGTATATTTAATTATATGTAAAATATACTCACATAAAACTAAATATATAAAATAGTTATATACCGATATATACACACGTATATTATTATTCTTTAGTTAAATATATGTAATATATACCTATATATAATATATATATCTAGTTATATATAATATATACCGACATATATCTATATACACCAACTTACACTTGAGAGAGACCAAAATTTTGTATTATTCAACTTGATTATTAATTCACTTTGGATTATTATTATTATTATTATTGTATAACTCATGAATATACACTTACATATATCCACAAATACTATTTTTTAGTTTAAGTATATGTAACATGTCCACATATATCTATAAATACAATTTTTCAGTTAAAGTATATCTAACATATGTTATTTTTTAGTTAAAATATATATAACATATACCATGTATACTTATAAAATATCATTCTCCAGTTAAAGTATATATAATATACAACTATATATATTCATATATATTATTTTTTTAATTAAAAAATATATAATATATACCCACATATATCTAAAAATATAAATTTTCAGTTAAAATATATTTAATATATATCTACATATATCCACATATATCATTTTTTAGTTAAAGTATATATAATATATATATCCACATATATTCATATATATATAACATATATTGTTATTCTTTTACAATATATACCCACATTTATCTAGTTATATATAACATATATCAATATATATTAACATATACTGACATATATCGATATATATCACTTATTTAAAATTATTATGAAGTAATATATAAGATTTTTTCAACTTAAATCACTTATTTATGACACATTTTGATATATATATATATATATAGGAGGATTGATATGATAATTGAATGAAATTAATTTTTATTATGTTCAATTTGATAACAAAGAGGTTGTTTTTTCTTATTTTTAAATACTTTATAATGTATTTTTATTTAATTAATTTTCTTTTCATAGCATAATGATTTTTTTCTTTGGCACATATTTTTTATTTTATTTTTTATAAATTACAAGTAGTAAAATATGATATAAAAAAAGTCAACTTAAAAATATTTGAGTGCAAATTGAAATATGTTAAATAAGAGTTTAGACAGTAGAGAGTATTTTCACGGGGTAATTATAAATATAATCTAAAATAAGATTACATTTTTCAAAATACTATAATATCTTTTTTTTAAATTTGCGAAAATTATACTTTCAAATTGCAAATATATACTGTGACAACTTAGACTTTAAAAATACGGAATCAAGTAATTATAAAAATGCCATTGCATATAAAGGTATATAAAAATATATACAGGTATATGAATATATATGAAGGCATTCAAATGTATATAAAGATGTATGTGACATATATTTACATATATCTATTGTCTTAAGAAAAGAATATTACTTAATAGTTCTTATATTTTAGTATTTCTAAGTATGTAATAACTATAACTACATATATCTAATACTTTTAAAAAAATAATATCAAAATATAACAGTAATATTAATGTATATAAAAGAATATGTAGCATATACCTATATATATCCATTGTCTTAAAAAAATATCAATATACAATTATTATATCTTATTATATTTAGATATGTACTAACTATAACTACATATAACTATTGTCTTTTAAAAATGCCAATATTTAGTTGTAATATTAAAATATATGAAGGTATATGTAATATATATCTCTTCATTTAGGAAAAAAAATATTACTATATAACTATTATATATCAGTATGCAACTGTAATAAACTTTTTTTTTAAATATTTTGTTGAATATTTAGTGTGCATTTAGATTGAAGAATAAAAATCTCCAATTATTATATTTGAAATCCAAAAATTAAATAATACAGTTTAGTTATTTTCTATTTCTTTTGCTTCTCAATTTTTAGTGAAGTATTTAAGATATAAGCAATAATTTTCATTATTTTAAATATAAATAAATTAGAACTAATTTTCCGAGGTGTTTTTCCTCAAATAATCCAATTGCAACTGTATGAAAAAATGAACAATTGTATGTAACCAAATAAAATGACAAAATGCAAAATTGCTAATTTTAAGCATTAATTTGAGCACTGAAACTGTAAGAACTAGGCAAAAACAATTGCATAACCAAACCTAAATAGTATTTTGAATAGTTTCAGCTGCAATAGCAATTTAAAAAATTAAGCTAAATTCCAAAAAATAAAAATCCAGATCATCATTTTTTGGATACATTTATATTCAACTGTCAGGATTGGCAAATTTAAGAACTTTGACGATGAATAAGACAGGAAAGAACAGAAAATAGGACCAGTGTTTGAAAGATTTTATTTGAAGATCCCCAACTAGAAGTTACCTCTCTCTTTCTTCTCTTAATTTTCTTTTTTTAAAACCCTCACTATTTGCTTTGATTTCTCACTTCACCAATCTTCTTTACGCCATTTTCGGCATTGTCTTGCTAACCCATGAATTGAGCTATGGGAAAAAGAAGTTAAGCTCATAAATATCGCCGTTGTTGAATGGAGCATTGTAAAGATGTTGAATTGTTGTGATATTTACTTGGTAATTAATTACTAGGATCAACTCAAATATTATCGTTAATTGTGTGACAATGGCCATTGTTGGTCATAATATGGCTCAGGAATTGAAATACAAAAAATAGGAAGGAGTTTGACTAAATTGCTAAACCCTGCAAAAGTCTTGTCGCTATTCTAAGCAAAAAAAAAAATGTCCGCCAGCCATTCCATCATAAGTGGGCATTGGAGCAAAAAAACAAAGGTTGAATAGAGAAACCAAAAAAAAGCAACAGAGAGAGCGAGGAAGAGGGTGAAGAAAAGAAAGAAATAAAAAGATCGTACTTTTAAAAAAAGAAAATATGAAAAGGTAAAATTGAAAAGAAGAAAAAGTTAAAACTGAAAAAAAAATAATGGTGGAAAAAATAAAAAATTAAAATTAAAAATATAATGTATGGTGTAATTTTCTTTTTATACAAATAATCAATTGTTGGCGGTCTCCACCACAAAATAAAATGAAAAATTAATAACACTTTCAAAATAAATTAAACAATAAATTTTGAGTGTATTGAAAAATATATGTAAGTTTCTAAAATAAAGTAATAGTAAATTTTAAGTATGTTATAAAATAAATTTAAGCTTCTAAAGGAAATTAACTATGAAAAATCAAATATATAGCACTAAAAAATAAATTTCTGTATTTTTTTGTTTATTTAAACATTTTATTAGTCATTTAAAATTCTTATTGCCTTCTTATTCTATTACTCATCTTAAATTCTAAAATTATTTATATATATATATTACTTATTACAGAAGATTTACAGTATGCAAAATATTTTAAATTATTTACAAAATTTATATTGAAAATATTATTTAATATTTAATTTAATTATCAAACAACATTTTACTGAAAAATCTGACTGGATGAGGAATAACTCTGTTGTACGTCACACTTCACCATCATCAGAAATGCGGGAAACTTGTATTGGTGTGGCGTATGAAGATTTTCCCTTTTCTCACGTGCAATTCCTCTCCTTCAATACGCATCTCGGCATCTAGTTAGTATCTCGCAAAATAAATACTTCTTTAAGCTGATCTTGTAGCTTATACGTCGTCTGAAAATTGCTTCAAAGATCCAACAAATTGCTGGCTACGATCCCTGGGACATCACATATAGTACCTGCTCCTATTTTTCCACTTGTCATATGCTATTGGTTATAGAGTCAGAGTTGAGAAGAGCCAGATTTTGCACACACACACACACGCACATAGCTTAACGTTAAATTCAATCTGGGTTCAAACCTCTTTTCCCAGAGGTGAAAAAAACATTCAAATTGCCACCACCAGAATAACATAATAATAAGAACAAGTGAATTTGTGTTGTATAATTACTAAGAAAAAACCCAATTTTCTCTCGACTTTTCATTCAGACAAATTCACATACACTACTTAGAGCCCAAACCTCGCAGCCTACTATTTACAGCAGATACAACGCCATCAAAACTATCAAATCTACTGCTCACAACGTCAACATCCACACCTAGCCTCTCAGCCCCTGTCGCCGTTACCGGCCCATGTGCTGCCACCACCAAATCAGGCCACCTCCGCCTCACCGTCCTCCAATCCCACCCAAACTCCCGCAAGCTCTTCAACAAGCCTTCCACTTCCGCGCTACTCGTAAACACCACAGCATCCAGTCCATTTCCTTCTTCCTCGCTCCTTTCCACTATTCCCTTCGCGCAAGTGGGTCCCAACCACCGTGTCTCATAAGAATCCACCCTGACAGCTGCCCATCCGGCATCCTGCAGTTCCCGGAGAAAATTCGGAACCACAGGAGGTTCTTCCAGTCCCATTACCCGGGGAACTAGACATAACACCCTCCGACCACCTCCAGTTCCCAGCGTTTGGACCAATCCGCTCGGAGTCGCCGTCGGAGGAACTAAAACCTTAATCCTGTCGATATTAGAACAAAGATTAAGCAAAAATGTAGCGTCAATCAGTTGTGCATCTTTGCCGAGGGCGCCGATAATGAATAAATCGCCGTCCGGAGGCAACAGAGGAGTTGTCATTGAGAGTACTGCGGTCAAGAATGCGTTGATGGCGGTGCGGGAAGGGAAGACCATGGCAGATACTCGAAAAATGGCGTGGGGGGCGAGGTGAAGGGCTAAAGAGGAGAGTGTTTGAGGGGTGGGTTCGGTGATGATGGTGGGGCACCATAAGGGAGTGAGGGACTTGAGGGTGAGGAGATGAGAGAGTCTGGAGGCATAGTTTTGTGGAGTGGTGAAGGCCACGGTGGGCGTAGCAGTGGCAATAGTGCTGTGCGCGGTGGTAATGGTTAGTGTGGCCATCAATCCTAAATCATTGAAGTCGCGTTGGTCACAGCGGGACAAATTGGAGACAACAATATAATATATTACTATATGCTGATATAATTTTGAAAGAAGGTAAAAAATTTTTTTAATACATACGCCACTTATACCTGCTACGGGTTTATCATTTTACCGCTTAGACTTATCCATTTAGGCCCATAAACTCAATTATTGCATAATACAATTATTGCATAACAAACAAACTCTTTTATGTTGATATGGCAATACACGTGTAGTACACCCTCTGAGAGCGCGTAAATAAATTAAAATATAATATATTAACCATAAAATAACTATAACACCCTTGTTTTAGCATTTTCTTTTTTTTTTTTCAGATATTATTTTAATTGTTTAAAAATTATTTTAATTTTGACTTTTAATATTTTAATTTAAATAATAATAATAACATTAATAATAATAAACACTAATTTAATTTAATTTAGAATTTTCTTTCACTTTCCCTCACTTTCTCACCGGACAAACAAACCTCATAATGCAATAACACAACTCAGATCCTTCAACAAACTCTCAATCTTTCAGGCTCTCCTTCATTTAGTTCTCTCTCCTTTATCTATTTGTTAGATCTGCTCCACAAAAAGTAAAAAACTTGAAATGATACAAACACCGATAAGTAAAAATATAAAGTGATCAATCCTATTAAGTTTAGGGGCTATATTAAAAAAAAAAGCTCTCAATAATATATAGGGATAGATTAGCTCTTAATATTTGTTTTCCCTCGAGTATGCACAAAACTTGGTAAAAATTGTTATTTACGCCCTGTGTTGACGAAAACACCGTTAAATATTATTATTAGTTATTATTAGTCAGTCCCATATATATATATTATTAAATATAAAAAATTGTTAATGAGACCCATAGACTTTCAAAGTAAAAATATTTTCTCTGGTCTAATCAACTAGATAATCCCCTCATGATAAAACAAAAATAGACACTTAATACGCTATTAATCTCTAGAGTTCAAAGCTAAAGTGAAAACAATTATTTAGTACAAAAGTTATATCAATTACAATACACAACCATAACAATCTTGAAACATAGTGGATTTTGCCTGCAATGGCCATATTGGCTTATCATTATCAATCATCTTCAAATCTTCAACCGCTTTAAAACCCAAACCCATTTTTGCTTCTTCGACTTGAGTTCTTCTTTCTTGCTTTCAAATTGGCTTTGATTGTTTTCACCACTGGGCTCACGAGATTTCTTAATTATCAAGATTGTGTTGTCTTTGATGGATGATCGTTCCCTTTTGGGTATGGAGCATCAAGTGAAGGCAATAGACCCTGTGAAGAAAATGAGAAGTGCAAAATCATAAGCAAATGTATAAAATTAATCAATTGGCTCCTAACTGCAAATCTCAGGCTATTAAGCTTTGGAAAGAGGCACTATAAAAATGTATCAATTTAACGATAAATGTTTACTGAGAGAGCAAATTCTGTATCTAATTATTAACTGAATACAAGAGAATAGATAAAAAAAATTAAAAAAATATATCAACATATTACTGACTAATTACCAAAAGAAAAATTTTCAATAATAATGACACCAACAATTGGCATCATTGTTTTCCGACTTTACCAACACAAAAATAATGGCCGATATATTGTAGCGCAAAATGGTAGCACTATCGCTTTACAGAAGACATTTTCTTAGAAAAAACGAATGTCTCATTCTTCAAGAGACATTATGCAAGCATCTTTTTCTTCTTTCCTACTACCCATGCCATACTCACTCTCTTTTTCTCTTTCATACTCTCTCTCTTGGAATTATTCAATTGCCATCTTCTTCCCCGGCGAAGAATCCAACCATAACTATTTCACAGTACATTTTTTTAATTTTTTTCTTTTCTTTGTATTTTTCTTTCTTTTATTCAATAAATATATATTTTAATTTTTTTCTTTTCTTTATGATTTTAGTTTGATTTTAAAGAAGCTTTTTGGGGGGGGGGGGGGGGGGTGGTTGATATTCTGCTCTTCGATTAACTGGTAAGCAATTGTACATTTTTTTCATTTATTTTAGTTTATTGATTTTTTTTGTAGTTTGGGATTTTTTTTTTCATTATTTGCAAAATGTTCTTTGAAACTCTTAGTAGTAGTTCTTTTGATCACTTCTTTTTTGGAGAGTTTCTCTATTTTTTTTGTGTGTTTTGTTTTCTCATTCAGACTTTCAGTATCTATTCTTTGCTATCACAGTTCTATCTTTGCATTATGGTTAATGATGAATATAACATGTGCAAATTATATATAACCAATTCTGTTATCTTTAGATAGAGTTAGTTACACCAGTTGACATTTGTACAACATATATATGTACAACTACCAGCATAATACACATGAATATCATTTCTTCAATTCTCTCTGTAGCTTTACATTTTGATCATGGTATTAGAGCAGCAAAAGATCTCTGGATCTTGATCTTTTTCAATTTCAGATCTTGCTTCATTCCTTTCAATTCATCTTCTGATTTTGTTATTATTCTTAGTTGATTTTCCTCTGATTTTGTAGATCTTATTCTTTGATTTCTCTTACTATTTTCTGAAATGAAATTGATTTACAATCAAGATATTAATCATGGCTACTGGTTTCGAAGAACAGTTTAAAGAATTAATGATTGTGCAAACTAATGATAATCTGAGCTTGGCTCTTATTTCAACTCCTTTCAATGGAAGTAATTACAGAGTTTGGAGTAAGTATATGAGAATTGCATTAGCAACAAAACAAAAGTTAGGGTATATAGATGGAAGGATTAAGAAGCCAGCAGAGAATTCAGTAGAGTTTGATACCTGGTTTGGAAATAATGCAATGTTAGTTGCTTGGATCTTGAACTCCTTGACAAAAGATCTCCATGATGCTTTCTTGTATGTTCAATATGCAAAAGGCCTATGGGAGAAATTAGAAAAGCAGTTTGGAGAATCAAGTGGTCCACAAGAATATCAGAAAGGAGAGATTTGGCTTCTACTGTTCAAGGTAATATGTCCCTTTGAATGTACTTTACTAAACTGTGCAAGTTATGGGATGAATTAGGAAGTATTATGCCTAATCCCCAATGCTCTTGTGATAAATGCACATGTGGTGTTTCTGATCAAATAATGAAGATGAATGATAACGCTAGAGTTTTACAATTTCTCATGGGACTCGATGAGTCTTTTGATAATGTGAAAAATCAGAATTTAATGTTTGAACCTCTGCCCAGCCTAGATAAAGTGTATTCAATGGTTCAGAGTGTTGAGCAGTAAAGGCTCATATCAACTAATATTTTGGAGACTAATGATGTGACTACTGCTTTGCTGGCTACTACTAATTCACAGAGGAGTGTTAATAGTGAAAGAACATGTTATAGAAGGAGACACATGGCACAAAATGAAGATAGAGCATGTACATATTGTAACAGAAAGGGTCATGCAAGAAAGTCATGCTTCAAGTTGCATGGATATCCAGATTAGTACAACGATTTTACTAAAAAAAGAGAAGAGACTGGAGGAATTCATACTAGAGTTAACATGGCTGATACACCTTTAGATGAAGAGTTGCAGTGTGTTGAAGATATGTCTAAGGATAACTCAAACATCTCTGTTAGAGATATCCTTCAAGAGCTCACAAAGTTCCTCAATGGGAAGGGCACTTCAGAGACTGATTTTGCTGGAATTGCGCAAGATTTTGCAGGTATCTTGTCTAATCCTGAGTCTACTCCTAAATATGTTTCATGCCATTGCATTAGTGTATGTTGGATTGTTGATTCAGGAGCTAGAATCACATAAGTGCTGTTAAGGGATACTTTGAGGAGTTGTACAAGATAGCTCATAAACACACTATTCATTTGCTAAATGGAAGTGTTTTGGCAGTTGAGTTAACTGGTTCTGTGGCTCTTACTGAGGGTGTGGTTTTAGAAGAAGTTCTCTATGTTCCTAACTTTCAATACAATTTGCTTTCAGTCAGCAAATTGGCTAGTGACAGTGATCTCATTTTCATCTTTTATCCATCATTTTGTTTATTACAGGACCTCAAGACTAAGAAGCCTATTGCTGTGGGATATGAAGCTGGGAATCTTTACTTTCCGAATGCTAAGTCTTTTGATCTTAGTACTATTCATCAATGTTTAATAAATAATACTCCTCTCTATACCACTGTAAATAGTTTATTGGATTCCAGGTTTTGGCACCAAAGGCTACGACATCCATCATCTCTTGTATTGTACAAGATGAGTTGGATGAATAAAGATAATACTTGTTCTAACCCTTGTGATGTGTGTGCTAGGTCCAAACAATCTAAATTGCCCTTTTCTCTTAGTGACTCTCACAGTACAGTGTTATTTGAGTTGCTTCACATTGATATCTGGGGTACTTATCACAAAGAAAGTTTGTCTGGAGCTAGATATTTCCCAACTATTATGAAAGACAAGACTCGGTCTACTTGGAATTTTTTGATGAACACAAAGACTCTAGCTCATATTTTGTTTTCTAATTTCCTTAAGATGGTGAAGATTCAGTTCAATACCACTGTCGAAAAGGTATGGACTGACAATGCAAAGGAGTTTCTTGGTTGTTCATGGCAAACCTTGTTGCAGGATTATGAGATTCAGCACCAAAAGTCCTGTGTCTACACTCCATTGCAAAATGGAAGGGTGGAACGTAAACACAAACATTTGGTTCAAGTGGCCAAGGCTTTGATTTTACAGGCTTCTCTTCCATTAACTTTTTAGGCTGAAGCTATTCTTCATGCCACATACTTAATCAATAGACTACCTATAGCTATTCTGCAATGGTAGAGTCCTTATGAAGTATTGTTTAATACTAAGCCTAATATCAGTAACCTCAAAACCTTTGGTTGTCTCTATTATTCAACTAATACAAGATCTGGGAAAGACAATTTTGCACCTAAAGCGATTAATGGTTTTTTCTAGGTTATATACCTAGTAAGAAAGGGTGCAAAGTCTATGATTTGGATAATCTAGAGATTTTTATCTCTAGAGATGTGGTTTTTCATGAGAATGTCTTCCCATTTTCTGGTCAGTCTATTGATAATACTGTAGATGTGTATTTGCCTCAAGTACCTATTGATCATTAGACTCAACCTCTATTTCTATACCTTCTTAACATACAATTCCACAATATAGCCCAATTCAATAAGCACAACCTGAACCTATTCATCACATTCAACAAACACAACCTCAAACACAGTTCAGTTAGCCTCAAGCACAACCTTAAACATAACATGCAAACCAACAACCTGTTAATCAGCCATCGTCCCTTAACCAAGCTAACTCTTTACCTGTTGTTAGAACCAGTTCTCGTTCTAAAAAGAATCCACCGTGAATGTAGGATTTCATCACAAAAATTAAATTTGCTCATTTATCTTCCCTACATATTCCCCATACTTTTCCTTTTTTGCCAAGCATTGATCTTTCACAGGATCATGTTGCCTTTCTTTCTAATGTCACATCTGCAATTGAACCAACATCATTTTTTGAGGCAAATATATTAGTTGAGAGGCAGAAAGCAATGACTGAAGAACTGGAGACTATTGAAAAGAATGATACCTGGATTGTGACTAATCTTCCTCCAGGTAAGTCTGCAATTGGATGTCGATGGATGTTCAAATTAAAGCTTAATCCTGATGGAATAGTTCATAGACACAAGGCCAGGCTTGTTGCAAAGGGTTATCATCAGATTGCTGGCGTTGACAATACTGATATCTTCTCTCCAGTGGCGAAAGTGGTAACTGTGAGAATTTTTATTGCAATTGCTACTTCTTCCAATTGGCCTCTTCTTCAAGTGGATGTGAACAATGCATTCTTGCACAGCTATCTTGATGATGAGGTATACATGCAACCACCTTCAGGTTATAAAAAAGCAAAATCAGGTCAAGTGTGTACGCTTTAATGCTCGTCGTATAGTTTGAAACAGGCATCCAGATAGTGGAACAGTGAAATCACTATCTTCTTATTGCAGCTGGAATTTCAACAATCCTTGAATGATAATTGCTTGTTTACTCTTTCAAAGGATGGGTTTTTTTTATGGCTTTTTTGGTTTATGTAGATGATCTATTGATCACTAAAAGCTCTGATGATGAAATCGAGAATTTGAAATCCAAATTGGATTCTAAATTCACGATTAAGGACCTGGGTGATGCTAAATATTTTTTAGGGTTGGAAGTGTTTCGGTCAGCAAAAGGGATTTATATGAATCAGAGGAAATACGTGCTTGATTTACTTCAGGATTCTGGATTACTGGGTTCAAAACCTAAATTTGTTCCTCTTCCTAAAGGAAGCTCTTCTTTGATACATCTCCTCTCTTGGATGATTCAGAGAGTTATCGAAGTCTTATGGGTTGGTTGCTCTATTTGGGCTTTACCCGACCAGATATTTCATTTAGTATCTAGCAGCTTGGTCAACATGTTCATTCTCCATGAATGGTCCATTTGCAAGAAGCCCACCATGTTCTGCATTATCTTAAACAAGCATGATCTCTTGGATTATTTTTTCCCGCAGGCAATCCTTTGAAAATTTCAGCTTACTGTGACTCCGATTGGGCATCATGTATTGAAACCAGGCGCTCTACTACTGGATTCTGCGTGTTTCTTGGTTCTTTTTCCCATTTCATGAAAGACAAAGAAGCAACCTGCTGTGAGCTGGAGTTCAACTGAGGCGAAGTATCGATCAATGGCATCAACGGTTTGCGAGTTATAGTGGATTGTCCAAGTTCTTCAAGATTTTGGAATTAAGCACGCTACCACTTCCTCTCCACTGTGATAATAAAGCTGCTATGCACATTGCTTCGAATCCGATTTTTCATGAGCGGACGAAGCACTTAGACATGGACTGCTATCTTGTTTGGTATAAGATGATGGATGGATTAATTTCTCCTATTCATATAGCTTCATCTTCCCAACCTGCTGATCTTTTTACAAAAGCCTTATCAATTCCTTTGTTTTCTCATTTAGCATCCAAGTTGGCTTTGGCAAATTACCGCCAAAATCTAACTTGAGAGGGGGATAATGAATATTACATGTGTAAATTATAGATAACCAATTTTGTTATCTTTAGATAGAGTTAGTTGCACTAGTTGACGTTTGTACAACTTATATATGTACAACTAACTACCAGCATTAATACATGTGAATATCATTTCTTCAATTCTCTCTGTAGCTTTACATTTTGATCAGTTAAAGTAAATAATAATAAATAACACTGTCTTCTCTACCATTGTTTCACGTATAATTTCATCATTTTGGCCCACTCTTTTAAAACACTGCTTGGAGTCAACCAAATGAAATTAATGGTAAAACTATTTATTTATTTTTCTAATAATAACAATGAAGAAGAGATATAATATATAGTAGAAATTAATATAAAAATAATAGTTAGAGACATTGGGGATCCATGGAATAGCGTTGTAAATTTGAAGATAGAATTGCCTTATTTTGATGGTAGTAATCGTAGGGATTAGAATATATAAACAATCTACTAAAGATACGTGGCTGGTTTGACAATTCCACTGATATCTTGAAGAATCTGGATTTTACTTTTCTTTGATAGAGCAAGTCGAATCAATCCAAGAACACTCTGTTTTGCATAGTACATGAGAAATTAGAAGATTGTTGCTACAACTGACAGTCAACATGCAAGGAAAATAAATCCATACTCACAAACCAAAAACTTGTTTGTGCAGTTAATCAATTCTATTCTTCAAATTAGCAAACAAACACATAAAAAAAGGAAAAATAAATAAAAACCTCAATTGAATCCAGAGTAGCATTAATCAGAGTACGAATAGCTCTACTTCCTACATATACATCTCCTTCTACTGATAAATTCTTATATTGGACCTTGATCTTTGGGATCTTAATTTTAACCCTGAAACCACAATTAAAGTGAATTAAATTAACAAAAAGAAACTGATGTATGACCTCCAAAGGGAGGCAACTTCCTGCACTTCTAACAGAAAAATATGATAACATGGTTTTCACATATAGGCAAATGAAAGTAACTATCCAGAATTAGCCTCTTTCTTGCAAATGGAAGTACAGGAAATTACTTTCATCAGTGATAACCTTAGAAACAGATTTCTAAAAGTTATCTTTTTCTGGACCAGATCTTAAGATAGCAGTATGATCTTCCTATTCTACATGACTTTGCACTTCATCTAGGTGCTCTGTCAGTACTACAGGCTTAAGGTTTTGACTAATTGTAACATCCTCTGCAGGTTCTGAAACTACATCTAAAACCAAGATATCACCTAAAATAAAAAATAACAAAAAAAAAAATAGAAATTTGTTAAACCCAACCAGAAAAAGCAAGCTAAAAACATAATTGTATAGAAAGAGACACAATTTTCTGTAATATGTCTCAAAAAGCATCTTCCAAGTAACAAGCAAAACCTCTACTTTAGCAAAACCTCTATTTTATGTATAGTTTCTTGCATACTGTTTTAGCATCAGTTAAAGTGACGGTTGAATTTCCTTAGAACGGCATAGGCCTAACAACTAAGGGTTGTCCACTCCAATGTTCAAAACCAGTTGATGGCTTTAAAAATTTATAGTAGATATTCTAAGATACAAAATTTCTCACGCACTTTCCATACTTTTCACATTTGCCTTCTATCCACTAAATTCGGTTTAAGAACCATCACACATGCACGTTTCTGAGAAATATCCTGGACCATTATTGTTATGATTTTTATATGAAAAAAACACTTTGACATACAAAAGAGAGCTTTTATTGAAAAAAAAAAAACAAAAATGAACAAGCTCATTCACCAATAATGATAGATTAAGTAATGCTGATCCCAAATTAGATTCTTTTAAACAATATCTAATTGTAACATCCTCATACTCTATATATGTATAATACATAGACCTTATATATGTGAAATATGTAGACAAAATATAAGAATGTCAACATTCTTAATATTTGAAAATTTTTCCTAAATTTAAGAAAAATATAACATGTATGAGATACATACATGTTATATATTTGAAATATATATGAAATATATAAAACATATATATACATAAAATATACATCACATATATGTCAAGTATTGTCAAGTATAAAGTTGTGTTGGAAAAGATGATGATGATGATGAAAGAAGAGAGAAAAGTCAAAAAAGTAAGTAAGTTGATTGATTGGAATTATTTAAATTAATTAATTATTATATATAAGGGATACATATGAGAATTAAATGGAAAGTTAGATATTTATTAAATATTGATTGATTAATTAATTAATAATAAAAATAATAAAATAATTTAAAATTAAATTAATTTTGAATGAAAGAAGGAAATTAGAATTTTGAATTAAATAAATAAATAATTAATTAAACAATTATATATATATGTGGTAGCAAAATAAGAAGAAAAAATAAAATATATTCCATCTTCTTCTTCCTCCATAAAAAATGATCACCATTGTTAGAAGAGGAGAGGAGCTTCCCCCATCACCAACACCAAATTTTGGAAGGATTTCAAAGGATTGAAGTGAATTTTGGTGGATTTCCAAAAAACTAGTAAGCTTTCTTTCACAATTTTAAAGTTTCTTGACGAATATATAAAAATTTGATGGAGCGTGGGATAATTGTTTAAATGGCGTGGAAAGATGTTAGTTTGATTTAGAAACAATGATTTTAAGATTAGATTGAAGAAAGGAGGGAGTTTGATGGACGTTTGAGAGAGGAAGAAAAGAATTAGGGTTTACATAGAAGATTTATAAATAGTGGATTTTAATTGAATTTAATTGATTAAAATATGTTAGAATATGATTTTAATGATAAAAGTTAACTTAAAACATGATTTGGAATTAAATAAAATAGATTTTCTAAATTAAAGAAGATTAGGGCTAAAACTTGAAATTCTGTAGGAATGGGCTAAATTAAGTTTAGTTGCCTAAAATGTATAGAAACGTGATACTAATGAAGTTTTTAAATTCAAAATATGGTTAAGTGTTGAGTAGATTGAGTTTATCCGATCCTAGTAGTAAAGGGCACTTGAGAAAAATGAAGAAAAGGGTGTGAATTAGCTTGGAAGTTGTCTTGATTAGAAGTTAATACATACTACGGAACTTATTTTATTAAATTACATTGTTTGAAACATAACTCATTACATATGGATGGATATGTTATGTTACTTGAATGTTTATTCATATATGTGTGAAGCATTGTTTGTAGTAACAATGCATGAGTTGAATTGTTTATGTCATGTTAAGCCATTAAAGAATAACTAAATGTGATGTTATGTGTAAAATGTGAAAGTGAGCCACATTTATTATGTATGATTATGATGTTGACTATGAGTGGTAAATTGAAAATAAAGCATGAAAAATGGAGAAAATGAAATATAAGAAATGTGTTTGCATGTCTACCAGTGGGTGAGACACACTGGTGTCACAGATATTATTACGCCTTCAGGTGAGACACACTGGTATCACAGATATTATTATACCTTCGGGTGAGATACACTAGTGTCACAGTTGATTGAGATAACCCAAAATAATATTTTTGAAACTAGACCAATATATAAGGATTTTTGGGTCCAATGTGTGTTGGTGATTGATATATTGATAAAATTAGGTGTATGATGCTTGATATTGGAGCATAGTGCATTTTCTAGCATTATATTTAAAATATTATTTTTAGTACTAAAGTATGTACCACTAAGTCGTTGGCTTAGCGCGGTAGTGTGCATTGCTCAAGTGTTAGAAGTGCATACCATAATGATTTGGGCTGTGATTGGAATTTAAAGATTGAGTTGTGCCATGAGACTTGACCTTGGTGCAAGGTTGCATATCATGTAGAGATATATATACAAGTAATTGTTAACTACATTATATATATATTTGTATGTATTAAGGTTTTATAAACATGTTTATGTAATTATAGTTTTGTAAATGTAAACAATTTACATTATCATATATTTGTGAGTTACTCAGTAATGAAGGATGAAATGTTTAGAGAAATTACTGGGTTTTGTAATGATAAAGATTTGGGAGTGTGTTTCATTTATGCAGATTGTGTTTATTTATTTTTGAAATTTATTAAAATTATAGATAAAACTATAACGAATTTTTTTCAAAGACTTTAATTTTTTTTAAAATAAGTATTTTAGTAATTTTATTACTAATGTAGATTTTTATTTAACTATTAAAATATATTTTAAGAGCTAAAATATTTTTCTTATAGATATGAAAATTTTGAAATGACTGAAATTGTGACACTTTGATATTCTGTATACTTATTTTATATATACATAGTATATGTATTATATGTATATAGGGTATAAAGGTGTTATATTTATTTTGATATCATAGCATAGGTCTTAGATTCTGGAACTAGGTGGGTTTTGAAAAGAGAGAAAAGAGGAATTTTATTGGTAATTTGAGTTTTAATACATTCATATACATTGATACTTGTGTTAGTCTCGGATATGGCAATGTGTGTTTGTTCTAATAGATAAGTTGAGTTGGCATCTGAGATGCGTAAATTAGAGTGGTGCAACAAAAGCGTAGAGTTGAGAATTCTTTGTGCTAGTTAGAGATTTATGAGAATAGAATTATAATGGTATAGTTATGAGATAGTATGAAGTTGTTTGATCATATGAAAGAAATACAAGAGGGAGATTTGAAATTTTGGAAGATGATTTAGGATGTTCATAATGAGAGTGGAGAATATTTAGTTAATGATGGTGATAGTTTGTGGTGATAATAGTGCATTTAATTTTTGCAAGGAGTTTTGGTTGGTGTTTGTTTTGGATGGATTATTACTATGATAGATAATTTTGAGGATAAAATTATTTAAGGAGGAGAGAAATCTAACATTCCCATTTTAGTATACATTGGAGCAATTAATATAGAGGATTGGGTAGGTATGATTGGTAGAGAGAAATATAAAATGTACATATATTAGATATGAGATACATATATGTTATATATTTGAAATATATAAAAAATATATATACATAAAATATACATCACATATATGCCAATTATAAAGTTATGTTGGAAAAGATGATGATGATGATAATAATAATAATAATAATAAAAGAAGAGAGAAAAGTCAAAGAAGTAAATAAGTTGATTGGTTGAAATTATTTAAATTAATTAATTATTATATATAAGGGATAAAGATGAAAATTAAATGAAAAGTTAGATATTTATTAAATATTAATTAGTTAAATAAATAATAAAATAATAATAATAAATAATAAAATAATTCAAAATTAAATTAATTTTGAATGGAAGAAGGAAATTAGAATTTTGAATTAATTAAATAATTAAATATATATATATATATATGTGGTTAGCAAAATAAAAAAATAAAACATATTTCATCTTCTTCTTCCTCCATAAAAAACGATCACCATTGTTAGAAGAGGAGAGGAGTTTCCATTATTACCAATACCAAAATTTAAAAGGATTTTAAAGGATTAAAGTGAGTTTTGGCGGATTTCCAACAAACTAATAAGCTTTCTTTCACAAGTTTGAAGTTTTATTCAAGGTGTAATTTGGAAATTTGATGAGTGTGGGATAATTGTTTAAATGGTGTGGAAAGATGTTAGTTTGATATAGAAGCAATGATTTTAAGATTAGATTGAAAAAATGAGGGAGTTTGATGGAAGTTTGAGAGAGGAAGAAAAATTTAGGTTTTAAATGGAAGATTTATAAAGAATGAATGCTAATTGAATCTAATTGGTTAAAATACATTAAAATATGATTTTAATGATAGGAATTAACTTAAAACATGATTTGAAATTGAATAAAATAGATTTTCTAAATTAAAGAAGATTAGGGCTAAAACTTGATACTAATGTATAGAAATGTGATACTAATGAAGTTTTTAAATTCAAAATATGGTTAAGTGTTGAGTAGATTAGGTTTATCCAATCCTAGTAGTAAAGGGCACTTGAGAAAAGTGAAGAAAAGGGTGTGAATTAGCTTGGAAGTTGTCTTGATTAGAAGTTAGTAAATACTACGGAACTTATTTTATTAAATTACATTGTTTGAAACATAACTCATTACATATGGATGGATATGTTATGTTACTTGAATGTTTATTCATATATGTGTGAAGCATTGTTTGTAGTAACAATGCATGAGTTGAATTGTTTATGTCATGTTAAGCCATTAAAGAATGGCTAAATGTGATGTTATGTGTAAAATGTAAAAAGTGCAAATTGTGCACTAAAATGTAAAAGTGAGCCACATTTATAATGTATGATTATGATGTTGACTATGAGTGGTAAATTGAAAATAAAGCATGAAAAATGGAGAAAAATGAAATATAAGAAATGTGTTTGTATGTCTACCTTATATAGAGTCTAGGTTAGGGATATTATTGTTGGACATTATTAAGCATTCGGGTAAAACACATGGTATTACAGATATTATTATACATTTGTGTGAGACACACTAGTGTCATAGATGATTGAGATATCCCAAAATATTATTTCTGAAACTAGACCAAATATAAGGATTTTTAAGCCCAATTTGTGTTGGTGATTGATATATTGATAAAATTATGTGTATGATGCTTGATATTGGTGTATAGTGCATTTTCTAGCATTATATTTAAAATGTTATTTTTAGTATCAAAGTATGTACCACTAAGTCGTTGGCTTAGTGTGGTAGTGTATATTACACAAGTATTGAAAGTGCATACTAGAATTATTCAGACTGTGTGAAAATCTTAAGAACTAAAATATTTTTCTTATATTTATGAAAATTTTGAAATGGCTATAATTGTGACACTATGATATTCTGTATATGTAATTTACATATGCATAATATATGTATTGTACGTATATAGAGTATAAGGGTGTTACAAATAGCCTAGTTATAAATACTCTGATAATAAAAACTGACATTATGAATAAAATCTTTGTAAATATATCATGTCCTAATGTCATGCAAAATGTATATAATTCATCATTATAATATAATTACTAACGCACATTGGGCCCAAAAATCCTCATATAATAACCTAGTTCTAAAAATACTGTTTTGGCCTATCCCAACAATAATGTCACCAATAAGTCTCGTCCGGAGGCATAATCAATACTATAATACCAACATATCTTGCCTAATGGCATAATTATATATATGACACCGGCGTGTCTCGCCTTAAAAATATATAACATGCCAAACAATGCCAAACATAGTTTTCTAGAACTAGACATTATATAAGGCAACATGCAATACATATTGATCATATTTAGATTTTTTTCATGTTTTTCTATATTTCACTTCCATTTTCATTGTTTCTAATCACATTCAACATTATTCTTTATCACAAGCTAAATGTGGCTAATTTCCCATTTTAATACATAATTCACTTTTTCTTTTTCATTTATACATAACAATCTTAGTATCCATACTATAATGGCTTTACATATCATCTTTTATACAAATTAGGCATTTTTGCCTCAAACAATGCATATCACATACCAATACCAATTGTTGAAGTAGCATTTCATATGCAATATGTTATGTTTAAAACAATGCAATTGAAATAATATTTACCAAAGTATGTACTAACCTCACAATTAACAGAATGCAAGTCAATTCCTCCTCTGAACACTAACTTCTACCAATACCCTTTACACTTTGGTTAGGCAACTTGATTCTACTCCACTCCTATCCATATAATAAATTAAAATAACTCATTAGAAGCATAATTCTACTCATTTTAACTACTCAAACCTAAATTATCACATTTATGCTTAATTTCCAACATTTTCCCCAATGCACTTTAATTTTGGAATTCTATTCCATCTCATTCTAAATCAAGTTTTAAATTCAATTATGTCTTTAGAATCATATTCTAACACAATTTAAGCAATTAAATTCAATTTACATTAATTCTTTACAAATTTCCTCCCCAAAACCATAAATCACTCTCTTCTTCTTTCAAACTTCAACCAAACTTAAACAAATCCATCAGCTAACCATAAAATAATTGTTTACACATCAAACTAACATCATCCAACACCATTTAAACAATTATAATAACCTCCTCCAAAAATCATAATTTCACATATTTCAAATTATCAAGAAACTATCTTAAATTTTCAAGAAAACATACTTATCACTTGCAAATCCTTTAATATCACCTTTAATCTTTGAAAACTTGGTAGAATTTTGAGTGTTTGGATGAAGCAAGAACCTCCCCTTTTCTTCAATGGTGGTTTGGCCTAGGCTAAGAAGAAGAAGAAAATGAAGACTTAAATTAACTTTTTAGTTTTCTTTCTTAATTCCTATCCACAAATAATAATAATAATAATAATAATAATAATAATAATAATAATAATAATAATAATAAAATTAATTATTAAAAATCTTTAATTAATATCGTCCACCAAAAATAATTTAATTTTAAATTTTTTAACTTTTACTTTTAGCTTTTTACCATTTTTTCACTATTTAATCTTTGACTTTTTCATTTGCTAATAACATTAATATGTTATGTATAGTTTATTTATATAATACCTATACATTAATTACTTCCTTCTACCAAAACCTTAATTAAACTTCCAAATTATTCATTTAATTGTATTTTAATTAAACTACGGCCGTTACACTAACACCCCCATAATGATGTGAGCACGCCCATGTGAGATCTCATCAATAAGGAAACAATGGTTCTAACATTGGATGACTTGTGCTTCTTCACTACCTTAGGGCATGATTCAAGGATAAATCATCTTGAAGAGGGGGAGTATGATGTGATCATGGGTAGACAACCAAAGAAAATCAAGAACAACTTGTTAATTAAATTAGAAAAATCTAAAGAACATAGAAGAGAGAGAGAGAGAGAAATCTAAAACATGTTTCCCTCCTAGGATCCTCCAATTATTCATACAAAATGGACAACCTAAATGTTAATGTAGGTTTTTCTCCACTGACCTCTAGTTATCAAGTTGAGTTTTGGAGCACGAGCTATCTACCACACATGAATCACTAAAAACATGCGTAAAAAAATAAGTTAATTGACACTTGAATCGATATTTAAAAAAAAACTCAGCCTATGTTTGGATGGAGGTAAGTTATAGAAGAAACTGAATTTACTTTAATGAAGAAAATGAGAGTAATGTAAAAGAAATTTACTCTAGCTTACTTTCCATTGTTTGGTACTTTAAATAAAGGGAAGAGTGATTTTAATTTCTTTCTTATTTTTAATGAAGAAATTGAGGGATAAAATGGTCATTCCTCTTATTTAAATAACTACTTACCTCCATCTACTCTCATTTCTCTCCATTTTTGAGAGAAATATTTTAAATTTATAGACTAAATTAGGAAAAAGAATTTCCTCCCATTTATTCTTATTTACTCTATTAATTCTTATAACAAACAATAAAAAATAGAGTAAATTTCATTTCATTTATCCTCCTTTACCTCTAATTACCCTCATCCAAACAAAGACTAAGATTGTTAGAATGAATACAGAAAAGAAAGAAAAACTTACACTATTACAATATTGAGCACTTTGTAGCAACTGATTTCAAAAATCTGGCTCTAGCTCTCGTCAAAAGAGACACAGGGCTCAAGATGACCAGCCAAACAAGAAACAGAGATTCTAGTGCAAACAAAGTAATGCAAGTTGTACTGACTCAAGCTACAATCATGCCATAAAACGCATAACTTATCCTTAGCTGGTCTTTCAAAACTAAAACAAAAGTTAAGGGGAAGCTCAACAAAAAGAAGTGCCCTTTGTTAAGTAAACTCATAGGAAAGCAAGCACATATTTAGCGAATCATAAATATAAATAATTCCATCATCAGAAACCACACATCCACCAACAACTAGAACAGGATGAGGTAAGACATTCTCATAAACAACTTTCCATATGCATTCTAAGCAATCAAATAGAAACAAAGTGTTTTCCTTCTCCATATAGACATGAAAGGCTTAATTACACAAATAGTTCTAAACTTTCACAACTTTCCCGTAAAAATTCCTAAATTTCAATTTGTCAATTGAAAATATCTCAACTTTTAATAGTATATTAATTAAATCTTTAAACTTCAAGTTGTCAATTAAAAATTTCTCATCTTTTAACATTATACCAATTAAATTTCTGAATCTCATTTTTGATCACTGGAGAATGAGATGAGAGAATGAAATAGTAAATAAGGAAAGCTTTGATTTGGATTTGATTTTAAAAAATTGATAGTGTAATATCCCTAAGTGTGCTTAGAAGTTATGATAATGTTGTTATTATTGAATTGAGTGTGTGATTGATAAGTGGTAATTATGTTGTTTGAAGAAAAGCATTGTGTAGAGTGAAGTGTATATGTTGTGTATATGGTCATATATATATAATATAAGTTGGTCAAAGGGCTTGGTCAAGGGAAGAGGATATTTTATTTGTGATTGTGAAATTACCAACATGGGCTTGTAAAAGACAAAGGTTTAGTTATATGGTTGAGGGTAGTTTAGTAATTTTCTTTTGGAAGGGTATTTAATGCCTATTGACTTTGTGTTTTCTTCATCATTTCTTCTTCTTCTTCTTGTTGATGGCCGGCTCACTCAAAGACAAAGGAAAGCAAGAGAGCAAGTGATGATTTTGGAATTTTAAGCTCAAAAGTGAAGGAAGATCTCAAGTATACAAGTTGGAATTTCAAGAATTTCATGATTTTAGTAAGTTTTCTCTTGTTTGCCTTAGTTATTTTTGAAGATGTGTGTGAGTTGAGTTAGGGTTATTGATAGTATGATTAAGTGTGTTGATGATTTGTTGATTAGAGTTGAAATTGATTTTAAAATAAGAAGTTAAATTGGTGTTGGTGATGGAAGAGTAAGAGTTGTGTTTAGTGAATATTTTTCTGTTTTACAATTAGTAAAGGTTGTGAATTGTATGATTTTTAATTAATTATAGAAAAATGTTCTTGAAGTGAATTTTGGATATGTTGTTGCTTAGTGAGTCTAGTATTTGAGAAAAATAATTTGGAACCACGTTGATTGAATTTGATTTATGGAATTCACAAAGTTCAGAACTGCTGCCAGGATGCAGGGCAATTGGGGCAGTCTGGTTAGGTGAACTATTTGACCAAGATTTTGTGTTCAGTTTGATCTGAAATTTTAAAGGAATGATTTTAAGATACAAAACTAAATTCTGTAAAAATTTAGAATTTTTAGTCAAGTAGATTATTTTATACAATTTTTCAAAATAAGGATAAAATGGAGTCTAAACCAGAATATACTATTCATATGGTCATTTTGCTTATATTCCTTTTGGATTAGGTTGTGAAGAGGTTGAATTGCCCTAATTTGTGAAGTGAAGAACTATTGAGTGGAGAAGAGTTTAGAGTGGTGTGAAATGTTATTAAGGTAAGTACCAATGTTGCATGATTGCATTGTTAATGCATATCACTAATGTATTTTGATGTGTTTATATCATTAATGATATGTATATATATATAATTGTGTTGTGGGAAAATGAAAGATGTGAATGATTTGATGAATATTAATGTATGAGAATACAATTGATTGAGTATAATTAAATAATGTTAGGTAAATTATTACATTGTTAATCTAATGTGACTTGTATAGTGTGAAAGAGAAGAGGATCATTCAACAAGGTATGAGCTATGCAAATTTATTATGATAAACACTTTTATGAAGAATTACTTTAATGTACTTTGTAATGTTATAGCAATGATGCTATATGTATAATGTGAATCATGTGATTGAATAATGATATGTTCATTTGGTTAATGTAATTGATGTTGAGTATTATAATGATGGTGCACATGATACTATATGAACAATACTATGTTTTGTGTATTATGAATCTTGTGAATTGTATTGTGCTATATGAATAAGGTACTTTGTAATGTTATAGCAATGATGTTATATGTATCATATGGATTGAGATAGGATATGTTGTGAAGCCATTGTAATTGGCCATGATGATTCAAATGTGAGATGAAGCCATTGTGATTGGCTATGATGATCTAATTGGAAGAAACAAGGCATGTTTGCCTAGATGATAATGAACATTGAGATTGAAATTGATAATGAAACAATAAGTGAAATATGTATTTAATGTGTTATTCAGTCTTCAGAGTTCTGGGTTTGGAGGCATGCCTATAAAATGAAAAAGGTAACAGTCTTGCCGGGTTGAGGATCTCTTCAAATTGAGTTGAATTGAGGTCCAAGAGACTGGGTCTGTTACACTATGAGAATTGTGAATATGAAATATATGATTGGTAACAGTCTTGCCGGGTTGAGGATCTCCTCATGATGAGTTGATGGTCCAAGAGACTGGGTCTGTTACACTATCCATGAATAGAAATATTGATATATGATGCCTACGGGCTTGATGATTATGATTATAGACCAAAGCAGTAACTCTGAACTCTGAATAACATAGTGGTGTCTGTTGGGCCCGAGTCTGTCTTTGTTGTCAATGTGATATACAAATGTTGAAAGAAATGGATAATGAAATCTTTGGTATACTTCATTGGACATGTGATTGATGATATGTAATATGTGCGTTGAAATATTGATTATGAGCACTAGTGATGAATCATTAATGTTGAATTGTGAATAAAGAAATGTTATGATTGGTATGATGTATAATGTGTGTATTAGCATTGATTGTGAATTCAATTGATGAATTGTGGTTGATGACAATGATTGTCTTAATTGGAAATGTGACTTATGATTAGTATGATGTATAATGTGTGTATTGAGATGTTGATTGTGAATATTAGTGATGGGTTGGACTTGGTAGAAATGTTATGTTTATATGTGTATAAGATAGGAGATTAGTTGAAAGATATGAAAGGTGCAAATGAATAGGGATAAACTTAATAAGAACTAAAAGTATATGGAATTGAGATATCTTTATATGTTAGTGTTTCCATGATATATGTTTGTATTTTATATTTGTACTACTAAGCTTTCGAGCTTAGCGCGGATGTATTATCGCGCAGGTAGCTTGGTGGAAGATATGAAGTCTTTTGGTAGGCCACGAGAAGAGTAAGATTTTGTCGAGACCAACTAGAGGGTAATGCATACATGTATCCACTTTAAGTATGTTATATTATATGTATAAATGAAGTTTTGATAAAGACAGTAATTTGTAAGTGTTCTTTAAATTGACCTATTATGGTTTGAATTTTGTTACAGGTATTGAAAGGTAAAAAAAAAAAAAAATGGCATCCTTATACTTTATATACTTACTGTATGTATACTAGGTATATGTATAGTATTTATATGGAGTATTGGGGTGTTACAGATAGAGAGTTTTCAAATTCTAAGTTAGAGATTGAAAAGGGAAAGAACAAATTGTGAACTTTGAAAGATCAGATGAGATAAAGAGGAAGATAGTTAGATGAGTTTAAGTTATAATTAATAAATAGTGAATGTAAGATTTTTTTTTAAATAACACATTTTTTGGCCCATGAACTTTTTGTGTTTTGTGCGTTAAGCTCATGAACTTTTATTTAGTGACATTAAGTCCTATCAACTATATGAGTTGGTGACATTGAGTCCCTTTATGAAAGCAATAAAATGTGTGATTTTCATGCGTTGTCAATTAAGAGGTTCAATGTTATCACATAAAAGTTTAGGAGCTTAATGCATAAAACATATAATATTTAGGGGGCCGGAAAATATGTTATTCCTTAATTTTTTAATCAAAATGCATCGTTTTGCTCCAACAACCAAGCAATTTTGATGGCAATTGAAATACACGTATTTAACTTCTGTCAAAAAATTACTCAATGTCATCAATCTGTATGGTTGAAGGGCTTAACGTCACTAAATAAAAGTTCAGGAACTTAAAGCGCAAAACACATAAAGGTTAGGTGCCAAAAATGCATTTTTTTTCAATTTTTTTTACTGTTACTCAACACATGTGATTTGAATTATGTGACTTTTTTTTATTTTTTATTTATTTTTATCAACATGTTGCCAAGCGTATGACGCGTGTCTGTCGTGCCATTCTTCGGTGTCTGAAAATTAAATTAAAAATTAAAATTGTAGAATGTTAAAAGTTTGGGAATTTTTAATTGACAAATTAAAGTTCGAGGATTTAATTAGTATAATGTTAAAAGTTGAGAGATTTTTAATTGATAAATTGAAGTTTAAGGATTTTTGTGAGAAAGTTATGAAAGTTTAAGGACTATTTGTGCAATTAAGCCTTTTATTTTTTTATAGTATTTTTGAAAAAATATTTAATATATATAAATATTACGATTAATTTTTCAATTTATCTTTATTTTAATTTTCTAATTATTTTTACATATTTTAAAATTATAAAATAGTTAAATATTTCTTTTATTTATAAATTTTTCTTATGCCAACTTATTTTAATGTTACTCTTATCACACAATATTTTAACTTTTATACAATTGTATGAATCAATATTTATAGTTTTCAGTTTATCAATGGACATATACATATTGATTTTATAAATATTGATTTTAAATGATAGACATATAAATAAGGGATATTTACAAAACTATCCTAAAAACTAAAATAACTTTCAGTTTATCAATGGACATATACATACTGATTTTATAAATATTGATTTTAAATGATAGACATATAAATAAGGGATATTTATAAAACTAACCTAAAAACTAAAATAACTTTCAAAAATACCTTACTGAAAAAAGTTTTCAAATTTATTGTAAACATATGTTTCTTATTGCAAGAATATGGAAGAGCATTTTGAGCAAGTCAACCATGTTAATTGGATTCTTTTTCTTATTGACCACACTTCTTACAAAATGAACCACTATTTTAAAAAAAAGCAGTGGTCATCTTTATCTTTTTTTTTAATCTTTTAATTTCAAAATAAATTTTTTAAAAAATTAAATTAAAAATATTTATATTAAATTTTTTCTATTAAATTTTTTAAAATTACTCATATATATCTACATAAACTTTCATTTTGAAAATAGAATTTAAATCATTATTTATATTAATATATTTTATTTAATTTTAATCATCATTCTATATATAACATATACCGATATATATAAATATATACTAATATATATTAATGTATACCAATATATGCTAGTTTCTATGCAAAAAAATCAATATATAAACTAATATATATTGTTACATATTCATACATATTACATAAAATAGCATATATTAGTTGATATATAAAAAAATATCAGTATATAACTGATATATGTTGATATATGGTAAATGTAATAACATATATTAATTAATTTATAATAAAATATCAAATATACAAATTCATATATGTTGATTTATGTTATATATGACAATATATATCGGTTGATTTGCAAAAAAATATCAAATATATAAACTCATATATGTTATACATAATAACATATATTAACATATATTATTATAAATCAACCGATATATATTTATATATATATATATAACATATAATAACATATATAAATATATATTATTACAAATTATGTAATATCCCTAAGTGTGCTTAGAAGTTATGATAATGTTGTTATTATTGAATTGAGTGTGTGATTGATAAGTGGTAATTATGTTGTTTGAAGAAAAGCATTGTGTAGAGTGAAGTGTATATGTTGTGTATATGGTCATATATATATAATATAAGTTGGTCAAAGGGCTTGGTCAAGGGAAGAGGATATTTTATTTGTGATTGTGAAATTACCAACATGGGCTTGTAAAAGACAAAGGTTTAGTTATATGGTTGAGGGTAGTTTAGTAATTTTCTTTTGGAAGGGTATTTAATGCCTATTGACTTTGTGTTTTCTTCATCATTTCTTCTTCTTCTTCTTGTTGATGGCCGGCTCACTCAAAGACAAAGGAAAGCAAGAGAGCAACTGATGATTTTGGAATTTTAAGCTCAAAAGTGAAGGAAGATCTCAAGTATACAAGTTGAAATTTCAAGAATTTCATGATTTTAGTAAGTTTTCTCTTGTTTGCCTTTGTTATTTTTGAAGATGTGTGTGAGTTGAGTTAGGGTTATTGATAGTATGATTAAGTGTGTTGATGATTTGTTGATTAGAGTTGAAATTGATTTTAAAATAAGAAGTTAAATTGGTGTTGGTGATGGAAGAGTAAGAGTTGTGTTTAGTGAATATTTTTCTGTTTTACAATTAGTAAAGGCTGTGACTTGTATGATTTTTAATTAATTATAGAAAAATGTTATTGAAGTCAATTTTTGATATGTTGTGCCTCTATGAGTCTAGAATGACTGAAAAATATGTTGATTCGATTTTGGAATGGTTATGAGTTTGGAAAGATTATTTTTATTAGACCTGTTCCAGCAGGTACCTTAACTGAGACAGCTATATTTCGGGATTTTTAATAAAATGTAGAAAAATCATATCCAATTGAATTTTGGATATGTTGTTTCTTAGTGAGTCTAGTATTTGAGAAAAATAATTTGGAACCACGTTGATTGAATTTGATTTATGGAATTCACAAAGTTCAGAACTGCTGCCAGGATGCAGGGCAATTGGGGCAGTCTGGTTAGGTGAACTATTTGACCATGATTTTGTATTCAGTTTGATCTGAAATTTTAAAGGAATGATTTTAAGATACAAAACTAAATTCTGTAAAAATTTTAGAATTTTTAGTCAAGTAGATTATTTTATACAATTTTTCAAAATAAGGATAAAATGGAGTCTAAAACCAGAATGTACTATTCATATGGTCATTTTGCTAATATTCCTTTTGGATTAGGTTGTGAAGAGGTTGAATTGCCCTAATTTGTGAAGTGAAGAACTATTGAGTGGAGAAGAGTTTAGAGTGGTGTGAAATGTTATTAAGGTAAGTACCAATGTTGCATGATTGCATTGTTAATGCATATCACTAATGTATTTTGATGTGTTTATATCATTAATGATATGTATATATATAATTGTGTTGTGGGAAAATGAAAGATGTGAATGATTTGATGAATATTAATGTATGAGAATACAATTGATTGAGTATAATTAAATAATGTTAGGTAAATTATTACATTGTTAATCTAATGTGACTTGTATAGTGTGAAAGAGAAGAGGATCATTCAACAAGGTATGAGCTATGCAAATTTATTATGATAAACACTTTTATGAAGAATTACTTTAATGTACTTTGTAATGTTATAGCAATGATGCTATATGTATAATGTGAATCATGTGATTGAATAATGATATGTTCATTTGGTTAATGTAATTGATGTTGAGTATTATAATGATGCTGCACATGATACTATATGAACAATACTATGTTTTGTGTATTATGAATCTTGTGAATTGTATTGTGCTATATGAATAAGGTACTTTGTAATGTTATAGCAATGATGTTATATGTATCATATGGATTGAGATATGATATGTTGTGAAGCCATTGTAATTGGCCATGATGATTCAAATGTGAGATGAAGCCATTGTGATTGGCTATGATGATCTAATTGAAAGAAATAAGGCATGTTTGCCTAGATGATAATGAACATTGAGATTGAAATTGATAATGAAACAATAAGTGAAATATGTGTTTAATGTGTTATTCAGTCTTCAGAGTTCTGGGTTTGGAGGCATGCCTATAAAATGAAAAAGGTAACAGTCTTGCCGGGTTGAGAATCTCTTCAAATTGAGTTGAATTGAGGTCCAAGAGACTGGGTCTGTTACACTATGAGAATTATGAATATGAAATATATGATTGGTAACAGTCTTGCCGGGTTGAGGATCTCCTCATGATGAGTTGATGGTCCAAGAGACTGGGTCTGTTACACTATCCATGGATAGAAATATTGATATATGATGCCTACGGGCTTGATGATTATGATTATAGACCAAAGCAGTAACTCTGAACTCTGAATAACATAGTGGTGTCTGTTGGGCCCGAGTCTGTCTTTGTTGTCAATGTGATATACAAATGTTGAAAGAAATGGATAATGAAATCTTTGGTATACTTCATTGGACATGTGATTGATGATATGTAATATGTGCGTTGAAATATTGATTATGAGCACTAGTGATGAATCATTAATGTTGAATTGTGAATAAAGAAATGTTATGATTGGTATGATGTATAATGTGTGTATTAGCATTGATTGTGAATTCAATTGATGAATTGTGGTTGATGACAATGATTGTCTTAATTGGAAATGTGACTTATGATTAGTATGATATATAATGTGTGTATTGAGATGTTGATTGTGAATATTAGTGATGGGTTGGACTTGGTAGAAATGTTATGTTTATATGTGTATAAGATATGAGATTAGTTGAAAGATATGAAAGGTGCAAATGAATAGGGATAAACTTAATAAGAACTAAAAGTATATGGAATTGAGATATCTTTATATGTTAGTGTTTCCATGATATATGTTTGTATTTTATTTTTGTACTACTAAGCTTTCGAGCTTAGCGCGGATGTATTATCGCGCAGGTAGCTTGGTGGAAGATATGAAGTCTTTTGGTATGCCACGAGAAGAGTAAGATTTTGTCGAGACCAACTAGAGGGTAATGCATACATGTATCCACTTTAAGTATGTTATATTATATGTATAAATGAAGTTTTGATAAAGACAATAATTTGTAAATGTTCTTTAAATTGACCTATTATGGTTTGAATTTTGTTACAGGTATTGAAAGGTAAAAAGAAAAGTGGCATCCTTATACTTTATATACTTACTGTATGTATACTAGGTATATGTATAGTATTTATATGGAGTATTGGGGTGTTACAATTATTTTGGTATCAGAGCTTAGGTTCGAGATTCTCGGCCTAAGTAAAATTAAAAAGAAAAAGTTTTGAAACGCTTAAAATGAATTAAAAAGAAGAGTTTTGAAAATGAAATTTGTAATACATGCATATGCATTCACACCTAGGTTGGTCTCGGAGGTGGCATTATATGATTTATAGTATATCTGTGTTATATGAGATGGATGTTAATGTGTGAATGTTATATGAGATGGATGTTAATGTGTGAATGATATGATGTTATGAGAAAATTGTTTTGTTGTAATGTGAGATGTTGAGGCATGATTACTTAACTTGCTTGTGAAAAAAAGAAATGAATTAAAAAAAAATATTGATAAGTTTAATGAACGGACCTATCTGTCTCCTGCGGAACCATGCGGACCCATTGGAATGGGCAATCGAACTTGGACAACCGACCTGGATGGAAAAAGGTATGTTACTGATAATGTTATACGTGCCTATCTGCCTCCTGCGGACCCTTGGGATTGAAGGGCAACCGACCTGGTTGGGGAAGGGTACGTATATAAAGTCATAGTTGTTGGCTATAATGATAAATTTAAATGAGTATAATGAATGATATGAATTTATATAAGTCTAATTGATAATTAAAAATGGAAATTTATGCAAGTAAAGTGAAGTGTTAAATGTGTTGAAGCATAAAGAAATGAAAAGGAAAATAATATTGAATGAGTTGATTAGTAAAGACAAGGTATGATTATTTAAAGTTTGGGGTATATATATATAAAGTTAAGGTATTGTTTAAAGGAAAAAGAGATGATATTGGTTATGTAAGAATATAAATTGGTATGGTTATTTTAATGTAAACATTGTGAATTCAAGGTTAGAAATGTGAGATGCTTGGATATTGTGAAAGCTCATGGTAATGGTAATAATATGTGATATTTGAGATTTTTCGAAATGAGCTTAATAATTGGGGAAGAAATATGTGTTGATATTGCTTTATGATATATATATATATATATATCCGAGATATTTTTAAAGTTGATTTTAAGAAAAGATGAGTTTGGTAAATTGAAGGTTTAAGCGAAGTAGTAAGTTGAAAAGTTAAAGTTCTACTAGAAACTGATAAAGATTGATTGGATATTGATGGTTTAATGTATATTCAATACCTGAGCCAGGTGAAATGATTAATATTGCACATGAAAGTATTATGAATTAAGTAATGTGATTGATGGTATGAGAATTTGTTTTGAAGTAAAAAGAGAAATAGATAAGCAAATGAAAAGGAGCTATTTTAAGTCATTTTATTGCAAAAAAAAATGGATATGGAAGTATATTAAATGTTTTTTTTTTAAGATGAAAGTAAAAGAGATGTCACATTGGGAATGTGACCAAGATGGATGTGAAGTGTTATTATAGTCAGAATATATATTTGTAGTGTGATTAAATACTTTTTATCATATTGGAAGAATGAGAATAATAGTATTTAAAAGAAAGTGATAAACACTAAATTTGTAGTGAATGTATGAAAAAGGAAAATAAAAATCAGAGCATATAATTAAGTGTATAGGAGCTATTAGGCTCAATGTGTATATTATTAGGTGTAATGTACATATGTATAAATATATGAGTAATATATATATATATAAGTTGAATGGTAAACAAACGGATATAAAGATGATATATTAAATGCATTTCAAAATAAAGGTGAGAGAGATGTCACCTTAGTAAGGTGACTAAGAATTTGTGAAGTATTATTATGGTTAGGAAATATATATGTGTTGAGTTGATAAATAATTTAAGTTATGTCAAAAAGGGGGTAAGAATGATGTTGATTAAGGAAAAGTAATAAATGTTAAATTGTGTTAAAGATATGTAAAAGAGGAATTATATATAATTGTATGACTATGTGTATACATGTATGGAAAATGTGGAATGAGCTTTTCGATATGAATGTAAATGAAAATGTAAGAAATGTGGAAAGCAAGTCATATTGTGAATGTGACCTAAGTATGTGAATGTGATATAATTATTTGTTTAGTGGTGTGGAGAATAATAGGGCATGTATCAGTGGATCTATGAGAGAATAGGTTTTAACCTATGTAGAGTTAGATTATGGGATGAAATGGAGAGTGAGAAAGGACTCAAGTAACACTAGAAGATGAAATTGTTATGATAATAACTGAGTTAAACTATCATATAATGTTTCCTGGATTAAGGATTTTGTTTGTAGAAATTCTATATGTATAAGTATATAATAAAAAGGAAAGAATACTGTATGAAAAGTGTTACAAGAGATAAATTAGAAGTGGAGTAATAAATGGAATTTGTATATGATTAAATGTTGTGTATAAAGATGTTATAGATAATATTGTTGATGTGAGTTAGACTAATGATAATCGTATGTTCAAGAGAAAATTTATGGAGATGGAGTTGAAATGTGTTAACTCTTGGTGTAGTAAAAGTGTGGAGAATGGATATATAATTCTTGTGATACAACTAAACAGTGTCATTAAAAAGTTTGGATACAGAATAATCGAGAAACAGTATTGATTTATGAGTTACAGGTGTGTGACCATTCATCTCCTATGGCTATATGATTTGGTTAGTATGTGTAGCCGGTTAATTTTAGTATCCATAAATTTGGGACTGAGACAATATGACTGTAGTACAAATTGGTGAGATTGAAAATTTTGTTTAAGAAGCATAGTTAAAAAGTTATTATAAGATTTGGTGGGAACTATACTAATATGATTTGAAGTGATTTGTTATCACAATAATTTGATTGAATATGGATTGGAAGAGATCAAGAAATTGTATATAAGTTTGCCCTAATTGAATTAGATCATATATACATATATGAATATGGTGCAATTTCATGATAAGTTAAATAAATTAATCATTGGATGGAATTGAACAAGATGGGAAAGTGGATATATTGTGTAAGATAAATCAATTGATCTGGATTGGATTAAGATTATGAATTATTCTTGAGATTTAATATCTATAGTTGTATTAAGAATGTAATTATTTACATGGCAATGTATATGATGTAAAATATTAAAGTGTGAATGGACATGAATGAATGGAGTCATAGTAGTTATAAATCAGGATAAAAAGGGAAAAGATTGGTTATTTATAAAATAAGTTGAAAGGTAATGTATTAATATGTAAGTTAAGAGAAAAGCATGCTAAAGAGGTAACTCCATTTGTGGAAAATAAGGATCTTGTTATCCATTGAGGGATTGATAAATGTCTATTTAGACAGTGATTGTAATGATGGGATAATTAATGCTAAGACATAACCAATGATTTTTAAGGTTAAAGTTAAAAGAGTAATCATAAAGAGATGAAGGAACAATATATATAAAATATAAAGATTGGATGAAGTATAAGTGTACTATAAAATGATCCGATTCTGGTATAAAGATAGTAATAGGAAGTGTAATAAGTTCTTTTGAATGTTTGATCAATGAAGTAACAAGATATATAAACCTATAGAATGATGAGTTATGGAATTTAAAGAAGATTGTTGATTCTATAGGAAAGAGTTGAAGTTATATGATTTGGTGATATAGTAACTTAAACATATAATTAACTTCATATGGAAGTTAAGATAGTATGTTGTTAAGAATCAATTGTTACGATATTGATAATTTCGAGGACGAAATTTTCTTTTTAGAGGGGGAGAATTGTAATATCCCTAAGTGTGCTTAGAAGTTATGATAATGTTGTTATTATTGAATTGAGTGTGTGATTGATAAGTGGTAATTATGTTGTTTGAAGAAAAGCATTGTGTAGAGTGAAGTGTATATGTTGTGTATATGGTCATATATATATAATATAAGTTGGTCAAAGGGCTTGGTCAAGGGAAGAGGATATTTTATTTGTGATTGTGAAATTACCAACATGGGCTTGTAAAAGACAAAGGTTTAGTTATATGGTTGAGGGTAGTTTAGTAATTTTCTTTTGGAAGGGTATTTAATGCCTATTGACTTTGTGTTTTCTTCATCATTTCTTCTTCTTCTTCTTGTTGATGGCCGGCTCACTCAAAGACAAAGGAAAGCAAGAGAGCAACTGATGATTTTGGAATTTTAAGCTCAAAAGTGAAGGAAGATCTCAAGTATACAAGTTGGAATTTCAAGAATTTCATGATTTTAGTAAGTTTTCTCTTGTTTGCCTTTGTTATTTTTGAAGATGTGTGTGAGTTGAGTTAGGGTTATTGATAGTATGATTAAGTGTGTTGATGATTTGTTGATTAGAGTTGAAATTGATTTTAAAATAAGAAGTTAAATTGGTGTTGGTGATGGAAGAGTAAGAGTTGTGTTTAGTGAATATTTTTCTGTTTTACAATTAGTAAAGGCTGTGACTTGTATGATTTTTAATTAATTATAGAAAAATGCTATTGAAGTGAATTTTTGATATGTTGTGCCTCTATGAGTCTAGAATGACTGAAAAATATGTTGATTCGATTTTGGAATGGTTATGAGTTTGGAAAGATTATTTTTATTAGACCTGTTCCAGCAGGTACCTTAACTGAGACAGCTATATTTCGGGATTTTTAATAAAATGTAGAAAAATCATATCCAATTGAATTTTGGATATGTTGTTGCTTAGTGAGTCTAGTATTTGAGAAAAATAATTTGGAACCACGTTGATTGAATTTGATTTATGGAATTCACAAAGTTCAGAACTGCTGCCAGGATGCAGGGCAATTGGGGCAGTCTGGTTAGGTGAACTATTTGACCAAGATTTTGTGTTCAGTTTGATCTGAAATTTTAAAGGAATGATTTTAAGATACAAAACTAAATTCTGTAAAAATTTTAGAATTTTTAGTCAAGTAGATTATTTTATACAATTTTTCAAAATAAGGATAAAATGGAGTCTAAAACCAGAATGTACTATTCATATGGTCATTTTGCTAATATTCCTTTTGGATTAGGTTGTGAAGAGGTTGAATTGCCCTAATTTGTGAAGTGAAGAACTATTGAGTGGAGAAGAGTTTAGAGTGGTGTGAAATGTTATTAAGGTAAGTACCAATGTTGCATGATTGCATTGTTAATGCATATCACTAATGTATTTTGATGTGTTTATATCATTAATGATATGTATATATATAATTGTGTTGTGGGAAAATGAAAGATGTGAATGATTTGATGAATATTAATGTATGAGAATACAATTGATTGAGTATAATTAAATAATGTTAGGTAAATTATTACATTGTTAATCTAATGTGACTTGTATAGTGTGAAAGAGAAGAGGATCATTCAACAAGGTATGAGCTATGCAAATTTATTATGATAAACACTTTTATGAAGAATTACTTTAATGTACTTTGTAATGTTATAGCAATGATGCTATATGTATAATGTGAATCATGTGATTGAATAATGATATGTTCATTTGGTTAATGTAATTGATGTTGAGTATTATAATGATGCTGCACATGATACTATATGAACAATACTATGTTTTGTGTATTATGAATCTTGTGAATTGTATTGTGCTATATGAATAAGGTACTTTGTAATGTTATAGCCATGATGTTATATGTATCATATGGATTGAGATATGATATGTTGTGAAGCCATTGTAATTGGCCATGATGATTCAAATGTGAGATGAAGCCATTGTGATTGGCTATGATGATCTAATTGAAAGAAATAAGGCATGTTTGCCTAGATGATAATGAACATTGAGATTGAAATTGATAATGAAACAATAAGTGAAATATGTGTTTAATGTGTTATTCAGTCTTCAGAGTTCTGGGTTTGGAGGCATGCCTATAAAATGAAAAAGGTAACAGTCTTGCCGGGTTGAGGATCTCTTCAAATTGAGTTGAATTGAGGTCCAAGAGACTGGGTCTGTTACACTATGAGAATTATGAATATGAAATATATGATTGGTAACAGTCTTGCCGGGTTGAGGATCTCCTCATGATGAGTTGATGGTCCAAGAGACTGGGTCTGTTACACTATCCATGGATAGAAATATTGATATATGATGCCTACGGGCTTGATGAGTATGATTATAGACCAAAGCAGTAACTCTGAACTCTGAATAACATAGTGGTGTCTGTTGGGCCCGAGTCTGTCTTTGTTGTCAATGTGATATACAAATGTTGAAAGAAATGGATAATGAAATCTTTGGTATACTTCATTGGACATGTGATTGATGATATGTAATATGTGCGTTGAAATATTGATTATGAGCACTAGTGATGAATCATTAATGTTGAATTGTGAATAAAGAAATGTTATGATTGGTATGATGTATAATGTGTGTATTAGCATTGATTGTGAATTCAATTGATGAATTGTGGTTGATGACAATGATTGTCTTAATTGGAAATGTGACTTATGATTAGTATGATATATAATGTGTGTATTGAGATGTTGATTGTGAATATTAGTGATGGGTTGGACTTGGTAGAAATGTTATGTTTATATGTGTATAAGATATGAGATTAGTTGAAAGATATGAAAGGTGCAAATGAATAGGGATAAACTTAATAAGAACTAAAAGTATATGGAATTGAGATATCTTTATATGTTAGTGTTTCCATGATATATGTTTGTATTTTATTTTTGTACTACTAAGCTTTCGAGCTTAGCGCGGATGTATTATCGCGCAGGTAGCTTGGTGGAAGATATGAAGTCTTTTGGTATGCCACGAGAAGAGTAAGATTTTGTCGAGACCAACTAGAGGGTAATGCATACATGTATCCACTTTAAGTATGTTATATTATATGTATAAATGAAGTTTTGATAAAGACAATAATTTGTAAATGTTCTTTAAATTGACCTATTATGGTTTGAATTTTGTTACAGGTATTGAAAGGTAAAAAGAAAAGTGGCATCCTTATACTTTATATACTTACTGTATGTATACTAGGTATATGTATAGTATTTATATGGAGTATTGGGGTGTTACAAATTAATTGATATATTAGCATATATTATTGCAAATCAACTAATATATATTGATATATGTTACATATAACAACATTTATCAGATGATTTACAATAAAAATTAATATATAAACTAATATATGTTGATATATGTCATATATAATAACATAAATTATTATAAATTAATTGATATATGTTATTATATATTATATATAATAACATATATCAATATATGTTATTACAAATCAACTGATATATAATATCAACATGAGAATACAAAAAGTGTGATATGTTGATATATATAATATATATGCACCATATATCAATATATGTAAAATGATTTAAAGAAATAAATATTAAATATAACAGTTATATGTTGTTATATAATATTTTTTTTAATTTAGATTGATATTCATTTTATTATCTTTTAATTATTATAATAATCCTTTTATATTAAATTTTAATATCTTACTTTATTTATTTTTTAATTATTATAATTTATTATATTATATTATAATTTATTATGTCCATTCCTTTAATGTTGACTATATACTGTAAATATTGAATTTTAAAATATTGATTTAATGTCATTCAACACTACTTTAATAATTATATATATAATATCAAAAATAAAAATCATTGAGGAGTTAGTATTATAACAATAAGTTGACGATATTACAGACTAAAAACTTCCTTACTTTGCATGGATTCATAGATAAAAATCGATCAAAATAATTTGCTGCACTGAAAAGGGTAACAAAAGAGAGATTTAATCGACTGCGAGACTGAAAACATTAAAAATTAAATCAATTGTCATATAAATATTGAATAAATATATTATCAAGCTATAAATAAACAAAACGCAAAAGGAAAAAATTAACCAACCTTGGTAACCCAATGAATTGCTCTAAACAATGGCCTTTAAAAAGCCACCGTCGCAAGAGCACGAGAAAGAAGAAACATAAGCTAGTGCCTCAGTTCCTGTCTTCTCCAATCTTAATCAACTAATTTAATCATGGAAGCATCACCACCACCAATAGTTTCTCAGCTCTCATGTTTCTCTTCAATCAACCACAAATTGCATCTCCATCGTCGATCCTTTCACTACCCATCTCCATTTCCTTCTCGATCCAAAGTAAAAATGTTAAACCTAAAAATTCCTACTCAAATTGCTAAATCATGGCTTTTGTTTAAGCTGTAGTTCGATTAAGAATGGATGATATTGCTGATGATATTGTTGGTGAAGGATTAGTAGAAAATGGATGAGAATAAAGGTCACCATATTCTTTTAAAAACAAAGATAAAAAAAGGTAAAATTGAAAAATTAAAAAGTTAAAAAAAAAGAAAGAGCTGTAAAAATAAAAAAGACAAATCAAAAAACAGTATATAGTGTAATTTTCTTTATAAATAAATATAAAAAAAATTTACAATATAATCATTAAAAAGTCTTTAAAATTGGTTGTGACATAATAATAAAAATTTTATCAAATATTAAAAAAAGTTAAGTAAGTCGATTATATATATTTTTTAAAGCTCGATTTTGGTAATATTTTTTATTTAATTTATGCTTTTAAAATATCATAATATGTTATTGTTTTTATTATTATATAATTTTATTATGCAGAATTTTTTTTACCTTGTATCAAATATATCTTTTTTCAAAAATTAAAGAGGAAATTATATAACATATTACTTTTTTCTTCAAAATTTAATTTTATTATTTTTTTGAATTTACAAAATACTGCATTTTCCTTTTTTTGTTTATATATTAAAGATCTACCCAATATATATTTAATATCTATAAAAAAATATAACAAAAATATACCATATTTTGGTAATTTTGTGTATAGTATTTTTGTAAAATTTTTAATTTATATAGTATTTTCATAATTTTTTTTTTACTTTCTTTTCAATTATTATTGTAAATTTCCCAAAATATAATTGGTTTATTTGCATATAATGCCTCTTATAAAATCAAGATTTCATATCCTTGCAGAAGAGACATACCCACTAAATTGAGAATTGACACTACAAATATGATCATAGAATTCAAGTATAGAAAGGAAAAAATCAATATTGAGTTAAGTATTGTTTTGTAAGGTGAAACACATTCATGGGATGACTGTTTTTTCTGTCATTTTTGCATGATGATGTTTTATTATTAAAATACAACAATATTATATACTGATAAAAACTTCTTTTTTTTTTTTCCTCTCATGGGATCATTTTTCCAGTATTTTTATAGTTCAACAGTTGTTAGAAAATTTTACATGGATAGTGCATGCTATTGGCATTACTATCTGATCATCCATTACTCACCCATTACTTCTTTAAATTCAAGCAAAAGTTAATATTTTTATTAATAAGTGAAAGAACTCCCATTTGAAATCAAACTAAACAATACCATTATTTAAAAATTTCAATTCACCTAGCTAGGAACGAAATTACTCCTCTTCTTTGTATGAAAGATTTATTGGCTCAAGGCTAGATTTTCCACTTATTGTTAGATTGCCAATAGTTATATGACCCACCTTGAATGTGATGAGTGGTTTCAAAGAAAACTTTATAAGTGTAAATCCCTTAAACACTTGTATCAATCCAGCTTACAACTATTGAATCTTTGCATCCCATGACATCAATTCGTGGGGAAATTCAGGTTCAGTGATGGAATTGTATGCGACATGGCATACAACATCAAGATGAAAATCATCAATTATATAACATCAAAAAGAAAAGCATCAATTCTTTGTGGTCTGTTAATTAAGAAATTGTAACACTCTTATGCCATATATACATATAGTACATAATCCCCATATATGTAAAATATATATACAGAATATAAGAATGTCAATGTCCTTATCATATGATAATTTACCATAATTTTAAGAAAAATATTTTAATTCTTAAAAGATATTTTAATGAGATTTATTTATTAGTAATTAATTATTAAAAATATAAATTTTAAAAGAAAATATCTGAAAAAATTCTTCAAAATTTTATTTATATTTTGAACGTTATACTAAAAATCAAACAAAGCACAATCTGCATAAAACATACTCCCAATATATATTTATCCATTTCTCAAACATTCTCCAAATATTTTCATTGTCTCAAAAACTATATATATAATACAATTCAAACGTTTCTTAACATCTAAACAAACATTAATATATATAACATGTTTTTCTTAATAACACAACATATTACAAAAACCAAAAGTTTACATGATATGTTGGCAACTATGGTCTTTTGGCATCCTAAGACACTTCGAGTATACTCCAAAAACCCTAGACCTAGGTTAGGTCTAGTAGAATCCTCAGGATCTACCGTGTTACCTGCGCAATGAAATTCAATCGCGCTAAGTAACTAGCTTAGTGGTATATACTTTGATAATAAAATAATTTAAAAATAATGCAATATGAATTTCTTTATAACATAACATGAATAATGTCTTTGTGAACACACATTTCCCTAAATTCCATCAAAATGGCACAGTCATATGCACTCGACCCAAATATCCCTATATAATATTCAAGTTTCAGAGATTTTATCTTGGTCTATTATGGCACCTCTGTGTCTAGCCTCGAAGGCAATTAATATCATAAAAGTGACACTCAGTGTCTAGCCCCGAAGGTAAGTAATATCATAAGTAACACCCAACGTTTAGCCCCGAAAGCAAATTATATAATAGGCATGCCATATCCATATCACCAAACACAATACTTTGGAACAAAATATTATATGAGGCAATCATATATTTCATATACATTGTCTTTTTCACATTGTATCCATCTACCTTTGCTTTTCAATAAGCATGCATAATCTCCTTATTTCAACATAACTAATTACAATTTTAATAATATATGTCGCATTTACAATGTGGCCTCATTACCCATATACTTTGAGCATTTTCCATTATTTTTCTCAAATCACACATATTAATATTTTTAGCCATTTACAATGGCTTAACATAATGTAGTTAATGCATTATACATATTTTTCTACAATATCACTGCACTCACATACAAGACTTAACATTAAAGTAGCTTAGCACATTCATAAAATCAAAATGTGCTAGGCCAATCAAATGCAAATGAAATATACAAAACCAAAGTATGGACTTACCTATAGTTATGCCAAAATCCAATGCATTATTACTTTCCAACACCAACTTTCACCAATGCTCTTCAACACTTTAATTTTACAACTCCACTTAACTTGGTCCTAAACCAAATTATAAATTAAAATAAATTATTAGAAACATAATTCTACCCATTTAAACCTATCAAAGATCAATTATCATAATTTTATCAAATTTACAATATTTGCCCTAATACATTTTAGTTACGGGTGTTACAGTTAACCCTGTCATGGACTTCCGACTTAAGGCATCTGTAACCACATTTGCCCTAACGGGGTGGTAGTCAATCAAGCAATCATAATCTTATGTTAGCTCTAACCATTGACTCTGCCAAAGATTCAACTCCTTATAGACAACCAAGTACTTTAAACTTTTGTGATCAATGTAGATGAAATATTTCTCCCCATATAAATAATGTCGCCAAATTTTGTGCAAAAACTATGGCTGCAACTCCAAATCATGAGTCAATTTAACTCATGAGGCTTCAACTGTCTAGATGCATATGCCATAACTCATTAGAACACATCCCAAACCATTATGTGAAGCATCACTGTGTATCACATATGGTTTACCTTCCACATGTAGGGTAAGAACCGGAGCTTGAGTCAAGATATCTTTCAACTGTTTAAAGCTCGTCTGACATTGATCCGTCCACACAAATTTCACATCCTTCTAAAGTATTCTAGTGAGTGGCATAGCTATCATGGAAAATCCCTTAACAAATAGGTGCTAATTGTAATATCCTCATTTATGCCCTAGAAGTTTTGCATATTGTTGTTGTTGTTATTATTATAAATTGGATTGAATGTATATGATGGGATAAGAAAAGAATTTGGGAGGAGAATGCTTGTGTATATGTGTTTTGGAAAGAAAATAGGGTTTAGAGAGAATGGTAAATGTTGTGTATATGATAATATATATAACATATAAATGGGTCAAAGGAAGAGTCAAAGGAAGAGAGATATTTTTGTGTTAAGTGTGTGATTACATATAAGGGCTTATATGAGACAAATAGTTAGTTATATGGTTAAGGGCAATTTGGTAATTGCTTGGATAAGATTACTTGGTGGAGATTAAAAGCAAAATTTGACTTTGTGTCTTGATCATTTTCTTCTTTCTTTCATGAAGTGGCCGGCTCCTCCATAGACAAAGGGAAGCAAGAGGTGAAGAGAGGTTCTTGATGAGTTGAGTTAAAAATTGAAGGAAGATTAAGTGTTCAAGTGTTGATTCAAGAAGTTTTTAACTAAGGTAAGATCTTCCCTTTGATTTCTTTCATTCTTTTGAAGTGGTATGGGAAGTTAATTAGGGTTTGATGATTTGATGATGAGATGTGTTTATGATTTGTTTTCAAGTGTTAAATTGGTTTTAAGTTAATAGTTTAAATAGGTGTTGTTGTTGGAAGTGGTAAATGTTGATTTTGAAAGGTGGAGAAGGATGGTGATTTTAGTGTTTTGAGATGATGTGTGTTTAATTGTTATATTAATGTGTTGTGAAGTAATTCTTGTGGTGAATATGTGTTTAGAACATTGATTATGTTCATTTGAAACATGTTATATGATGAATATTGTGTTTGAGTGCAATTGATAAAGTGTTGGTTTTAGTTAAGGTTGTGTTTATGGTGACACGGCCAGAAGCAATGAAGAGACATGCCCGTGTCATTTATTTGTGTTGGCTACTGCCTCTTTTATTTTTAGAGACACGGCCGTGTTCCTCAAGTGGGCTGGGCGTGTCCCTCAAATGAGTTGAATATTGTTTGATTTCTTTGTTCTTTTTGCATGGTTTGGATTCTTCAAAGGGTAGTTTGGTCTCTAAACCTAAACATAAACACTTTAAACATACTTAAACCAAGGAATGACTTAATCAAACACTTGTGGATGATCCTAAAGCTATGAATAATATAAATTGTTCTTGCATTGTTGAGATTGAACAATGTTATGTTATGCATTGTGAATGGTAATGTGTTTCATGAGTAATGTGGAATGAAATGTTGATATTTATGAATGATGCTATGTGAGATATAATGTGATCATGGATGAGATAAATATACACTTGAATAATGAAGTGTTATATTGTGAAATGAAATGTGAAGCTTTTGTTATTGGCTAAGGTGATTCAATAGAGATAAATGAGGCATGTTTGCCTAAATGATAATAAGAATTGAGAATGAAAACTAAATGAATTGTGTGGCTAATGTGTTATTCCATTTTCAGAGTTTGTTGTTGGTGGCATGCCTAATAATTGTAACAATCTCTTGAAGTTAGGTTGGATTGAATCCTTGAAGCCTAATTGAGATGTTACCACCCTTGAAGCTAGGTTGGGTTAGTTCTTGAAGCCAAGTTGGGTTGAAGCTTAGCATGCTTTGCTCCCCTTGAAGCTTGGTTGAACTTAATCCTTGAAGCCTAGTTGGGCATATGATATTGATAAGTGTGATAACAAACCAAAGCATTAACTCTGAAAATTGAATGGCATATTAGTGTGTCTTGGGCCCAATGCTTGTCTTTGTTTAATGGGAGTCATGATTTGTTTATTGTTGTTCATGGATGATTAAATGATTAAATAATGAAGTATATGCAATGATGTTGAAATGTGATATGCATATATGTTTGTTGGTTATAAAATGTAAAGGAATGTTGTTAGCTTTGCATCTATGTTGTTACATATATGATATGAATTAGAATTGACATTGTATTGCATTAAAGCATATCAATAGCATGTTTTATCTTACTAAGCCCTTGGCTTAGCGCGATAGTGTTTAATCGCGCAGGTAATAGAGTTGATAGAGTTGAACCCGAGAATTCATCAAGACCAAGTGAGAGTAGACTTTGAAGAATCCATTTTGGGAGTTTAAAGATCAGAGCAAACTTGCCAATCATGTATACTTCTTTATATTTTGTAAAGGAATGTTTAATATATAAATATGTAAATATTTTATAACTTCCGCTGTGTAATATTTAAATGTATATATATAACTAATATGTTTTGTTTTATAAGTAAATGATCTACTTTTCTATAATGTATAATGATCAGGGTATTGTATCAAATTTTAAAGTGTTTTGAATGTTAAGAGAACCGCAGCATCCCTATGTTTGGTGCACTTATGCTACATTGTTGTGGTTGTAGTGTGTGTGCATTGGATATGGGAGTGTTACACTAATAACCTGTCAATTCCAGAAAACTTCTAACTTCTGTCACATTTTTTAGCGGATACTAATTCAAAATTACATTTACTTTACTCGAATCATCTCTACTGCCCTCTGCTGTAACATGCCTGAGGGAAGTAACTCGATCAAATCAAATCTCATACTTAGATAATTTTGCATATAACTGCTTCTCTCTCAAAGTTTTTAATACAATAATCAGATGCCTATCATGATCTTCCTTAATATAAGAATAAACCAAGATGTCATCAATAAATACCACCATAAACTGATCTATGTATGGCTTAAAGACCCTATTTATCAAATCTATAAAAGCCACACCAAAAACTCATAATGGTCGTACCTCATGCGAAAAGCAATCTTAGGTATATTTACATCTTTAACTCTCAATTGATGGTACCCTGATCTTAGATCAATCTTGGAATACAACTGCCCCTTCAACTGATAAAAAAGATCATCAATGCGAGGCAAAGGGTACTTGTTCTTGATGGTCACTTTATTCAATTACCGGTAATCAATGCATAATCTCAAAGTGCCATCTTTTTCTTAACAAACAATACTAGTTCTCCCCATGGTGAGACACTAGGACGGATAAACCCTTCATCTAATAATTCCTGTAACCTTTAACTCTTTCAATTCTACATGTGCCATTTGATAGGGGGTAATAGATATAGGAGTGGTACTCAGTATCACATCAATACCAAACTCCACATCTCACACTGGAGGTAGCCCTGACAACTCATCTACGAACACATCATGAAACTCAACCACTGTAGGAATACTGTCAAGCTTAGACCCCTCTGCTCTAGTATCCATTACATGTGCTAAGTAAGCTTCACACCCCTTCCGGATCATCCTCCTAGCTGAAATAAACATGGATGAGAGGTGTCTCTACTCATTCGATACCACTACATTCTTCCCATCACGTGTTTTCAGAGTTACACATTTCTGCTGACAATCTACCAGTGCTTGATGTCTGGATAATTAATCCATACCCAAAATAAGATCATAATCCCTAAAGGGCATCTCAATTAAGTCACCGAAAAACTCCTCATCATGAACCACCACTAGACTATCTCGATATACCCTGTTAACTATCACACAATGCTTCAAAGGATTGGTAACCAACAAATTAAACCCTAAAGACTCTAAATATATATCACTCATAGGCAAGATGGATGCACTAATCTATGAATGTGTCGACCCAAGGTCTATCAATGCATGAACATATATGCCAAATAGAGAAAATGTATCAACTATTACATCTGAAGCACTTAGATATCACTGCATCACATATACCCTTTGTGATGTCCCAACCTCCTCTAATCTACCCCTTGCTGTATATCCTCCTCTCTGACTAGACCCTGCTCTACCTCCTCTACCACCACCTCTACCACTTCAACCTCCTCTAACACTAGGTCTGGACACAGTAGTCTCTGCTTGACCAACCTCTAGCTGCTCTGGACAATCTCTGATAAAATGGTCTTTGGAACTGCACCAGTAGAAAATTGGTGCACTGGTCCTCCAACATGCACCCCAATGTGTCCTGCCACACATAATACAACTCGGTGGAGTATGTCTCTGAGAAGATGGGATAGGGGCAATAGCCACTGATGCTGAAGGCCCCTACCTCTGTCTCTACTACTGTGATGACCTGTTAGGCTGCCCCGCAAACCTCTGAGGAAAACTCCCTCTGCCTCTCTTTGAAGATGAAGACCTTGCCTCATATTGAGGTCTCCTATATCTACTCTCTTCTGCTTTAGTAGTAGCTGCAAGTCCCTAGGCTTTCTCCACACTACGTGCAGCTGATACCAACCTGGATTAATCCTCGTACTGTACTGCAGCCACCTGGTATATGATGGATGGCCTCAATCTCTCCTCAAGCCTCTGATATCAGTCTACCTCATTTGTCATAATATCACCCGTATAGTTGCTTAGCCAAAGAAATTACTTCTCATACTCTATAATCATCTTTGTGCCTTGCTTCAAATTCAGAAATTCTTTCTTCTTTGCATCTTTAAACTCTCGGAGTTTGTACTTCTTCTCAAATTCCTATAGGAAGCCATCATATGTCAACACTGATGGTTAAGCCAACCCACAAGGAACTGTCTTCCACCTGTCATAGGTGTTCCCCTATAGAAGAGATAAAGCATAGTCGAACTTCTCTTTTGTAGTGGCCTACAATTGGATGAACACCTTTTAAACCTTGTCCAACCACTGCTCTATGTCGACTAGATCTACAGTGACTATGAAGTCTGTAGCCCCATATTTCCTCAACTTATCATATTTTCTAGTATGCAACTATTGCTGTACTGGGGCCTGATGGAGCAACTCTACCATCTGCTGCATCCAGACTAGTGAAACATCATGTGTTGCTAGTCTAGCTAATAGTGATGCCTCTCTAACAACCTCTACACTAGCTCCAGCTCTACCCTCTCCTGAAGTAATCCTCTCAGCACTCCTCTCATCAGGTCTATGCATCCGAGATGCCACCTCAATGTATATCTGCCACAATAACAAATATTACCATTTCAAAGACCAGTCTAAATGCCAATGCATATGCATGTAAGATAATTTAAAATCACATTTTAAATGCTCTTTCTCTTTTTAAAACCCATCTAGGTCAAGAATCTCAAATCTAGTCTCTGATATCAAAATAAATATAATGCCCTTATACCCTATATATGTATAGTACATACTCCCCGTATATATAAAATACTTATGCAGAATATAAGAATGACAATGTCTTTATCATCTAAAAATTTACCATAATTTTAAGAAAAATATTTTAATCCTTAAAAGATGTTTTAATGAGTAAATAAATATATATTAGTAATTAATTGTTAAAAAAATTAGAAGAAAATCTCTGAAAAAAATTTGCTAAAGTTTTGTCTGTATTTTGGACGTTAACCAAAAATCAAACAAAACACTACCTGCATAAAATACACTTTCATTATATATTCATTTATTTCTCCAACATTCTCCAAAAATTTTCATTGTCTCAAAAACCATATATATAATATACTTGAACGTTTCACAACATCTAAACAAACATTAATATATATAACATGTTTTCTTAATAACACAATATATAAGAAAAACCAAAAGTTTACATGATATGCTAGCAACTTTGGTCTTGTGGCAGCCTAAGACACTTCAAGTACACTCCAAAAACCCTATACCTGGTCAAGTATAGTAGAATCCTCAGGATCTACCCTATTACCTATGTGATGAAATTCGATTATGCTAAGCAACTAGCTTAACAGTACATACTTTGATAATAAAATAATCTAAAAATAACAGAATATGAATTTCTTTATAAAATAACATGATTAATGTCTTTGTGAACACACATTTTCCTAAATTCCATCAAAATGGCACAATCACATGCATTGGGCCTAAATATCGCTATATAATATTCAAGTTCTAGAGATTTTATCTTGGTCTATTGTGACACCTCTGCGTTTATCCCTGAAAACAATTAATATCATAAAAGTGACACCTAGTGATAAGAGCATTTTTATATTTGTTTTTAGTATGATTTCTATGTGTTTTTAGTTAATGTTTCATTTGATTTTGGTTTAAAGTTTGTTTTAAGTGTTTGTTTTAGGTCAAAGTGCAAAAAACTCCCTTGGATGATCAAAACAATGAAGAAAAAGCATGAAGCAAGCAAGACATGGCCAAGCCAAAGCAAGCTTGGCCATGTCCCTCAAAATTACTTCAAGGTAGTAGATGACACACCCAAGAGACACGGCCAAGCCACTGGCCGTGTCTCACACAAAGAGCAAAAAATCAAAGAGGCTAAGAAAGGAAAGAAAATTTGGCAGAAGAAAACACTGGCAAGTGACACAGCCAAGCCAGTGACCGTGTCACATGACACGGCCACAAGCTTGGCCGTGTCCTATCCAAGCCAAAGAACCAAGAAAAGAAAGAAATGAACCAGAAGCCAACACACCCATGTGACACGCCCAAGCCAGTGGCCGTGTCACATGACACGGCCATAAGCTTGGCCATATCACCCTTGGAAACAAAGAAAGCAAGTTGGCGAAGCTAGAAGCAGAAAGTGACACACCCACATGACACGGCCAAGCCACTGGCCGTGTTACATGACACAGCCAGGAGCTTGGCCGTGTCAGCTAGAAGAAAACAAGGAAAGAAAGGGCAGAATGTGACACGGCCAGCAAGCTTGGCCGTGTCACCTAGGGCAACTTTGAAATGTTCAAATTCTTTTGCAGACAAGTGGGAAACAAAGACTAGTTTTTGTCAAACATAATATTAGACAAAAGAAAAGCTTGCCTAATTTGAGGAAAAGAAAGATTGATCAAAGGGGATGTGGGAGACAAGGTGAGTTGGAAGTGAGCTAGAAGAGGGGCTGTGAGCTTTGGAGGGAAATAAAAAGAGAAGAAGAGGGAGTTTTGAGAAAATTTTGGAGCTTGATTGAAGACATGGCTATCACTAATTATCAGTGGCAAGCCCCAAGGGAGCAAGGAAAGCTGAAGGTCATGGGTTCACACCAAATAGATCCTGTGGTGGCTTTGACAGCCCAATTGGAAGCATTGAATAAAAAATTTGATTCTTTGGCCTCTTCTTCTGGGAAAGTAATGCAAGTAATGTCTTGTGAATGGTGTGGGGGTGGACATCAAAGTTAAGATTGCCAAAGTGGCAACATGTTTGCTAGGCAAGAGCAAGTAGATTATGTTGGAAATATGACAAGGCAACAACAGAATAATCTCTACAGCAACACATACAATCCGGGGTGGAGGAGTCATCCAAATTTCTCATGGAATAATCAAAATAATCCAAGACCTCCCCCTGGATTCCAGCAGCCCCAACATCAACAAGCTGCCCCTCAAAGAAAGAGTAGTTTGGAGGACATGATGGAGAAATTTATAGCAGCTTTTGAAACCAGGTTTCAATCGACTGAAACCACCCTTAGAAATCAACAAGCCTCTATCCATAATCTGGAAAATCAGGTGGGGCAAATTGCCAAGTTGCTCAGTGAGAGACCACAAGGAAGTTTGCCTAGCAACACTGAGGCAAATCTTAAAGAGCAACTCAAGGCAATTACACTAAGAAGTGGAAAAGAGATCAAGGGCAATGTGGTTGAAAAAAGAGAAGTGACAGAGAAAGGGACTGAAGTACAAGAAAAAGAAGACGATCCTCCTATCACTTCGGGAGAGAAAACAAGTGAGAAAGAGAAGCAGCCGCAAGAAAGCAGCCCCATACTGAAGGAATATCGACCTAGAGTACCCTATCCGGCAAGATTGAACAAGGACAAGATTGATGCTCAGTTCGGCAAGTTTCTTGAACTTTTTAAACAATTGCACATTAATATTCCATTTGCTGAAGCTTTGTCATAGATGCCTAAATATGCTAAAATTTTGAAAGATATCCTTTCTAACAAAAGGAAACTTGAGGAAGTGTCTTTAGTGCAGTTATCTGAAAAGAGTTCAGAAATTTTGCAAAGGAGGTTACCTAAGAAGTTAAAAGATCCAAGTAGTTTTACCATTCCATGTTTGATAGGTAACCTTGAGGTTAAGAGTGCATTAGCTGATTTGGGGGCTAGCATAAGTGTTATGCCCTATAAAATGTTTAAAGAGTTAGGCATTGGTAAACCTAAACCAACACTCATGACCATCCAACTTGCTGATAAGTCAGTAGTCCACCCTCGTGGCATTATAGAAGATGTGTTGGTAAAAGTCGGGGATTTCATTTTCCTTAATGATTTTGTTGTCATTGATATTGATGAGGATGCGGATGTTTCACTTATTCTTGGTAGGCCATTTTTAAATACAGCCCGTGCCCTTATCGATGTTCATGATGGCACATTAACTTTGAGAGTGGGTGATGAGAAAGTTATTTTTAGAATACGTGATGCCATGAAACATTCACTTTCACTTGATGAAGCGGAATCATGCAATGATGTTGTTGAGCATGAGACCATAAATTGTGTTACTAACATTGTTTCCAAGGATCCCCTTGAGTTGTGTTTATTGTAGGAAAATGTTGAGGGTCAAGAAGCAATGGAGCAGCTTGCTTTTCTTGAAGCAAGCAATTTGTTCAAATGCAGGGCATATGAGACTATTGAGATTCCAAAGGAAGAGAAGCCAAAACCATCGGTGATTGATCCACCTAACTTGGAACTGAAACCTCTTTCAGCTCACCTTGAGTATGGATTTCTGGCAGAGAAGAAGAAATTACCAATAATTCTGAGTTCCCACCTATCTTCTGAGCAGAAAGAAAAACTTATCCAGTTGTTGCAGAAACATAAGCAAGTGATAGCTTGGAATATAGCAGACATCAAGGGTATCAGTCCATCCTATTGCACTCACAAGATACTGATGGAGGACGAATTCAAGCCGGTAGTGCAACCACAAAGGAGACTAAACCCAAAGATGAAAGATGTAGTGAAGGCTGAAGTGATAAAACTACTTGATGCAGGGATTATATATCCAATCTCGGATAGTTCTTGGGTGAGCCCAGTCCAGGTAGTACCAAAGAAAGGAGGGGTGATGGTGGTCCCTAATAAAAATGATGAGCTGATTCCAACAAGAACAGTTATCGGTTGGAGGGTTTACATTGACTACAGAAAATTGAATGATGTAACTAGAAAGGACCATTTTCCTTTACCCTTCATTGATCAGATGTTGGAGAGGTTATCTGGGCATGAGTATTACTGTTTTTTGGATGGTCTTTCAGGCTATTTCTAAATTCCTATTGCCCCGGAAAACCAAGAGAAAACTACATTCACCTGCCCATATGGGACATTTGCATATCGAAGAATGCCATTCAGGTTGTGCAATGCACCTGCAACTTTCCAAAGGTGTATGGTAGCAATCTTTGATGAGCTTATAGAGGATATTATGGAGGTTTTTATGGATGATTTCTCGGTCTATGGCAGCTCATTTGAAAGATGTTTGGAAAACCTTGAAAGAGTCTTGATGAGATGTGAGGAAACCAATCTAGTGCTTAATTAGGAAAAGTGTCATTTCATGGTTCAAGAGGGAATTGTGTTGGGACACAAAATTTCAAACAAGGGCATTGAGGTGGATCGGGCTAAGGTAGACACCATTGAGAAGTTACCACCACCCACATCTGTGAAGGCTATCAGAAGTTTTCTAGGACATGCGGGTTTTTATCGGAGGTTCATTCAAGATTTTTTTAAGATAGCCCGTCCATTGACAAGACTTTTTGAGAAGGATGTGAATTTTGTTTTTGATGAAGAATGTCTGAGAGCATTCACAACCTTTAAAGAGAAATTGACCCATGCTCCAATCATGGTAGCTCCTAATTGGAATCTACCATTTGAACTAATGTGCGATGCAAGTGACTTTGCAGTGGGAGTAGTCTTGGGTCAATGCAAGGAGAAATACTTTCAGCCTATCTATTATGCAAGCAAGACCTTGAACACAGCTCAAGCTAATTACACAACTACAGAGAAAGAACTGCTAGCTGTGGTTTTTGCTTTTGATAAGTTTAGATCATATCTAATCTTTTCAAAAGCGATTGTTTATACAAACGATTCGACTTTGAGGTACTTATTTGCGAAAATTGATGCAAAGCCTAGGCTAATCCGTTGGGTCTTATTATTGCAGGAATTCGACTTGACAATTCAAGACAAGAAGGGAGCTGAAAATCTGGCAGCAGATCATCTTTCTCGCTTGGAGAATCCAATCTTGGAGAGGTTTGAAGAAGGGGACATTGATGATCACTTCCCCGATGAGCAGCTGTACGCCATGGTAAGTGAGGTAAGTAACTTGAATTTTGAAACACCTTGGTTTGCAGATTTTGCTAACTATTTAGCTGTTAGGGAGCTTCCTAAGGACTTAACTTATCAAGCAAAGAAGAAATTCTTTTCTAATTTAAAATATTATTTTTGGGAGGATCCCTTTTTGTTTAGATTATGTAAGGATCACGTGATCCGACGATGTGTGGCATGGCCCGAAACAATGAACATTCTTAGTCAATGCCATGCTGGACCGGCTGGTGGTCATATGGGAGCCAATAGGACTGCTCAAAAGGTATTAGAATCAGGATTTTATTGGCCCACTTTGTTTAGAGATAGCTACGAATTTGTAAATCGTTGTGATCGTTGCCAAAGAACTGGAAATATTTCATCTTGTGATGAAATACCCCAAAATGGGATTTTAGTTTGTGAAATTTTTTATGTATGGGGGATCGATTTTATGGGACCCTTTCCAAATTCATTTGGTAACAAATATATTCTTGTAGCTATAGACTATGTATCTAAATGGCCTGAAGCCCAAGCCTTGGCAACCAATGATGCTAGGGTTGTGGTGAAATTTTTGAAGAAGTTGTTTTCTCGATTTGGTACACCAAAAGCAATTATAAGTGATAGGGGTACTCACTTTTGTAACTTCCAGCTTGCAAAAGTTTTCAAAAGATTAGGAGTTACACATAGGTTTGCTACTCCATATCATCCCCAAACTAGCAGCCAAGTTGAGAACATGAATAGGGAGATTAAACGAATTCTGGAAAAAACTGTAGAGCGATCCCGAAAGGATTGGCCCAAGAAATTGGACAATGCTCTATGGGCTTTTAGGACTGCATTCAAAACTCCCTTGGGCACTACACCATTTAGGTTGGTATATGGAAAGCTTGCCACTTACCTGTTGAAATTGAACATAATGCATACTGGGCTGTAAAACAGATTAACCTTGATCTAGCTTGTGCAGGTGAAAGGCAAAAATTGCAGGTAAGCGAGTTGGACGAGTGGAGATTGCAAGCTTATGACAATGCGAGAATGTATAAGGAACGTACCAAGAGATGGCATGATGCTCACATTAAGGAATGAAAAGATTTTCAAGCGGGAGATCAGGTATTATTTTACAATTCAAGGCTTCAACTCATCCCGGGTAAGTTGAAATCTCGATGGTCTGGTCCTTTTACTGTCAAGGAAGTTTTCCCCTACGGAGTGATTGAAATAACTCACCCGAAAAAAGGAGATTTTAAAGTCAATGGGCATAGGCTCAAATTTGATTTTGGAGGGGAAATACAGGACCTAAAGGAGGTTTTACACCTCTAAGACTAAGGACATCTGCCCTGAGCGTCCAACTAATACGACGTTAAAGAAATGCTGGGTGGGAGGCAACCCACCATTTTATTCGTTCTTTAAACTTTATGTCTTTAATTCTTGTCTTTTTGGTTTGTGAAAAAAAAAGAGAAAAAATGGGTTTCATCTAAACTCTCCTTTAGTTTATGCATGCTCACATTGAGGACAATGTGAAATTTTAAGTGTGGGAGTGCATTTTGTGTTTTGTGTTTTCATTTTTTATTGCATTTTATGTTTTATGTTTTTAATTTTAATTTATTTCTTTGTGTTAGTTTAGTTAATGTTTTTTCATGTTTTCTTTGAATAAATGAATTTTGAAAGTTTAATTGTTATAAATTGTTGACTAATGACCTCTGATTTTTTGAAGCATGAACTTGAGAATTGAGTAGAATTGGTGCTTATGGTCAATTTTGTTGGTTTTTCCTTGCACTACCTTTAACTTAGTGAGAAATTGAGCCATCAACTTATTATTCTTTTTGTGTGTGGATATCTTTGATTGATAACTTGCTAGAACTTGCTTTGACATACACTTTAAGATTACATAAAAATTTCAATTAGGCATCAAGATGATTAAGGCAATTAGGTGAACCCACTTTGGCTTAAAAATACCAACCCTATTTTTAACCTTAGTTAGCCAATTTTGAGCCTATTTCGTTTCTCCTTTTCTTTCTCTTTCACAACACCATTAGCTTGAACCTTGTTGTTTTAACTCTTACCCTTTCATTAGGTCAAGAGCATTTTAAGAGCGTTTATGAACGAGTGTTGTGTTGAATTAAGTGTGGGGTTAAATTTAGTAGGTTTAAGATTGCAAAGCGAAAAAAAAAATCAAGTAAAAAGAAGAAAAAAAATAATAGGAATAATTGTTGTTCTTGTTAAAAAAAGGGTTGGAATATGTTTTGGGATAGTTACAAGATACAATAAGTGAGTTCCCTTGAAAAGTTCTTTAAATGTCAAGGGGTAGATAAGAGAAAGGTATTTTGGGATCGTTGGGTTATATTTATATGATCGGTTACTTCATTCTTGAAGTGCTCTTGAACTTAATGATTAAGCTCACATTTTCTAAATGCCATGCCTCCACCTTAGCCCCATTATAACCCAATAAAAGACCTTTTGATTGATGTTTGATTGTAATTAAGTAGTGGAGATTTGATAGATAAGCAAGCCTATGGTAATAATCTTTCATTGATTGTTATGAGTGTAAACACCACCTTGATCAAACACTTTCTAAGAGTTGGTGAGGGAGTGACAATGTAGGTTATGTATGGAAAGCCACTTAATTGCATTGGTATCAATTTTGTTCGATTTGATATTGATTGCGGATTTAAGGATAGGGAAGTCTTGATGCAATTTTTATAACTCTTGAACTTGACAAAAATTTTCTTGTTTAGCTTGATTTGATTTTAGCCTTGCTTGGGGACAAGCAAGGATTTAAGTCTGGGGTATTTGATAAGAGCATTTTTATATTTGTTTTTAGTATGATTTTTATGTGTTTTTAGTTAATGTTTCATTTGATTTTGGTTTAAAGTTTGTTTTAAGTGTTTGTTTTAGGTAAAAGTGCAAAAACTCCCTTGGATGATCAAAACAATGAAGAAAAAGCATGAAGCAAGCAAGACATGGCCAAGCCAAATCAAGCTTGGCCGTGTCCCTCAAAATTACTTCAAGGCAGTAGATGACACACCCAAGAGACACGGCCAAGCCACTGGCCGTGTCTCACCCAAAGAGCAAAAACTCAAAGAGACCAAGAAAGGAAAGAAAATTTGGCAGAAGAAAACACTGGCAAGTGACATGGCCAAGCCAGTGACCGTGTCACATGACACGGCCACAAGCTTGGTCGTGTCCTATCCAAGCCAAAGAACCAAGAAAAGAAAGAAATGAACCAGAAGCCAACACACCCAGGTGACACGCCCAAGCCAGTGGTCGTGTCACCCTTGGAAACAAAGAAAGCAAGTTGACGGAGCTAGAAGCAGAAAGTGACACATCCACATGACACGGCCAAGCCACTGGCCATGTCACATGACACGGCCAGGAGGTTGGCCGTGTCACCTAGAAGAAAACAAGGAAAGAAAGGGCAGAAGGTGACACGGCCAGCAAGCTTGGCCGTGTCACCTAGGGCAACTTTGAAATGTTCAAATTCTTTTACAGACAAGTGGGGAACAAAGACTAGTTTTTGTCAAAAGTAATATTAGACAAAGAAAAGCTTGCCTAATTTGAGGAAAAGAAAGATTGATCAAAGGGAATGTGGGAGACAAGGTGAGTTGGAAGTGAGCTGGAAGAGGGGCTGTAAGCTTTGGAGGGAAATAAAAAGAGAAGAAGAGGGATTTTTGAGAAAATTCTGGAGCTTGAAACGTGAGAGCTGGAACAAGGGAGAAGGAGCCAACAATTGAAGCAAAGAGGAGGGTTTTGAGCTAAGTTTGAAGAAGGAGATACATCTTGTACAAGCCCTAAACCAAGAATCAAGGATTGAAGTGAAGAAATATAAATTATTCGCCATGGATTGTTTGGTTTCTTTTACTCATTTATCTTGCTCTAATTTTCTGGTTTTGAACATGAACTAATTCCTTCACTATCTAGATATTGATGAACCCTAGCTTATTTGTATGAATTGAATAAATATATTTAGTTGATTCATTTGATTGAGTTCTTTTATTCTTATGATGCTTAATGATTTATTATGAATTGATAATAGCATGCTCATTGATTGGTTGCCATTTTCATATTATTGACTTGAGAAAGCTTGATATGAATTGAATACTCATAAGGGTTGAGGATTGATTGGGGTGCTAGAGATAGACCTACAAGATCCTTTGGTTTATAGTTCCTTGTTCTTAATGCAAGATCTATTTAATTGTGTTTGAGAAGAGATTCTGGCACTCTACTTAGTAATTAGGGATCAATCCACTCGAGAGAGGTTTTAGTCTAATTTAGAGGAATGCCAACTCAACTCTATTAAATGATTCAATTGAATTGATTGTTCATAAATATCATCGAGGCTAGGGGGATTCAATATCTGGATAGTTTTGTTATTATCAATCCTTTTTGCATAACCTTTAATTTCCCTTTACTTTCAGTATTAAATTAGTTATTTTTAATTACAAAGCATCACACAACTATTAATTTGCTAAACAACGGTTAAGGTTTGCACTAGTACTTGGCCTTGTCCCCAGTGGAACGATAACTCACTCACTATTATATTACTTGGGCGACCCATGCACTTGTGGTATTGCTATAGCACTAGGCGTGACGAGCACCACCTAGTGTCTATCCCGGAATGCAAATAATATCATAAGTGACGCCTGGTATCTAGTCCCAAAGAAAAATCATATAATAGGCATGCTATATCCATATCACCAAACACAACACTCTGGAACAGAATATTATATGAGGCAAGCTCACATTTCATTTACATTGTCTTTTTCACATTGTATTCATTTACCTTCTCTTTTCCATAAGCATGCATAATTTCCTTATTTCAACATAACTAATCACATTTTTAATAATATATGTCACATTTACAATGTGACCTCATTACCCATATACTTTGGGCTTTTTGTCATTCTTTTTCTCAAATCACACACATTAATATTTTTAGCTATTTACAATGGCTTAACATAATGTAATTAATGCATTATACACATTTTTCTACAGCATCAGTGCACTCACATACAAGACTCAACATTAAAATAGCTTAGCACATTCATAATATCAAAATGTGTTAGGCCAATTAAATGCAAATAAAATATACAAAACCAAAGTATGTACTTACCTATAATTATGCCAAAATCCAATGCATTATCACTTTCCAAAACAAACTTTCACCAATGCTCTTCAACACTTTAATTTTGCAACTCTACTTAACTTGGTCCTAAACAAAATTATATATTAAAATAAATCATTAGAAACATAATTCTACCCATTTAAACCTATCAAACTTCAATTATCATAATTCTATCAAATTTTCAATATTTTCCCTAATGCACTTTAATTTTGGGATTCCATTCTAACCAATCCTAAACCATAATATAAGTTCAAAAATTACATTAGAGACCCATTCTAACACCTTTTAACCAATTGAATTCCAACTACATTAGTTCTCTACAATTACCCATTAAAAATTTCAATTCTTCTTCTCCCAAATTTTAACCAAACTCATCCATTTCAATCATCCAACCTTAAAATCTTTGTTTACACATCAAAATAACATTATCCAAAACTATTTAAAAACTTATCTATAACTCCATTAAAATCACAAATTTCACATAATCTAAAATTTTAATAAAGCTTCTTAAATTTTCAAGAAAGCTTTTCTATCACTTGAAATCCTCTAAAATCACCCTTGATTCTTGAAATTTTGATGAAAATTTGAGTATTTAGAAGAGCTAAGAATCATCTTCATCAACCATGGAAGTTCAGCCCAAGCCAAAAGAAGAGGAAGAAGAACATGAAAATAAAATTGACCTTTTATTCTACTTTTAATTCTAGCCATGTATATATATATTAATTATTAATTAACATATTTTTTTAATCTTCCAACCAAAAATATTTTCATTTTAATTTTTTTAACCTTTTTAACATTTTTACCTTGTACTTTTTGACTTTTACTATTTACTTTTCGACTTTTTATTTTTTTTAATGACATTTATATTTTAGCCATATTTTATTTATGTTCTACACATACATAAGTTATTTTCTTCTTCCAACACCTCACTTAATCCTTCCAAATTATTTGTTTAATTATATTTTAATAAATTACTAGCATTACAGAAATGACTCTCTGGATATGGGACAATTAATTAGTCTTTCTATTCTTGCAGTTTGACAAATTGCCAAATCATATTTTGGAGCACATTATGGTGAAGATGCCAATTAAAGAAATGATCGTATTGACAATTAGGAAATAAGATATAGATCCTAGTTTTCCTATTTTAAATAGGAAAAATAAAAATATAACAACTTATGAAGTTTTCCTATTCTAAATAGGAAAATAAAATATGACAGGTAAGGAAAGTTATTACAACTTAGTAAGTATTCTAAATAGGAAAAAAATATGACAACTTAGGAAGTTTATATTTAAATTAATAGGGAAATTCTCAAAATCAAACCATAATTAATTATTTCATAATTAATTTCTTCTACTGCTACCCTCTTATGTCTAGAGTAGTTCTTGCTTAGAAAGGCATATATAACATTATTCCCCACCTGAAGAAAGAGCTTGTCCTCAAGCTCAAAATTGGGATAAACATGTCAAAAATTCATTATGCCAGCTGTTTTTGTCCTATATTTGGCTCATGAAAGTTTTCCAACTCTAGCCAAAATAGCTTCTTACACTGATGGTTTGCCAAATAAAATTCATCACAGTTGTAGTATAAGCCTTAATGCAATGCTCCACCTTTTTTGTTTGTCAGTCCCTTTATAAAGGGAGAGGAGACATTGCTAGATGCAATTGTAGCATGAGATTGCAAGTGACTTTGTTTGTATAGTGTTAGAAGTTTGGACAAATGTAGGATTTTTGGGTGGGCTCACTCCTAATTGCAATTTTTTTAAAATGCCTATGCTAGACTCATTGCTTTAACTAAGTTGGGTAGGTGATGAAGTTCCAAAATAATTTTGATTTGATCTATTACACCTATCGTGAATAAATCTACCCATTGATCAATTCTCACAGATGTTATGCAAGCTAAGAGTTGCTGGAATTGTTATTGGTATTCCTTAACTGATCCTATTTACCTTAAATTGGTAAGCTCTCCTAATGGATTTGCCTCCTATGGGTGGTCCAAAATGAAGCAGACAATAGTCCTTGAAATTCACCCATGTTATATTTGGCTCATCTTGTTCCTATTAATAGAACGATAGTTGCGCATCCCTTGACATGTGATAGGCAGGCAGCCTAACCATATCTTGATGGGTGGTATGTTAGTTGGTGAAGAACTTCTCACATAGGGGGTCACCCAATTCATAGTATATAGGAAAGTCAAGTTTGGTGTATCTGGGCACTACTCCCCCTATCACTCCACCATCTTGAGAGGTTGAATGTCCATTGCTATTTTTGCCATTGATTAGAATGCTTGATAGTGCCCCTTAGTCGCTAATGTGATTCAAGATATCTTGGGTAGAAGTTTCTACTCCTCTTTCAAGAGAAGACTCGGGGAGTAAGGTTTCAATTTGTTCTAATTTTGCATAAATTCGTGCTTCTGATGCAACCATTCATGCTTCATATTTACTTTATGTCTCACAGAGCAAGTTGCAAAATTTCTCCTTAATGGTTTTTTCATCCATGTTGAATAGCTCTGATACCAAATTGTTAAGGTCCCATGTTTATGATCGAGTTGCAAGATGAACAACATAAAAATAAGATCTAAGATAAGGGTCTTTTCCCTTATTTCAATTTCTACTTTTTCCTATGGTGATGTGAATAATGTAGCTCGTTTAAGGAAGTCGCATACCTTGGAACACTAAATGAGTTGCCTACCTTGATTGCTGGAAAATTTTCCCTGTTTTATTTCATGAATAACTTTCCTTTTTAATAGAGGTTAACAAATTAAGAAATAAGATATGGATCCTAGTGTTCCTATTCTAAATAGGAAAATAAAATATGACAAATAAGGAAGTTTTTCTATTCTAAATAGGTAAATAAAATTATGAATGTATTCTAAATAGGAAAAAATAAAAATTATGACAGTTTAGGAAGTTTTTTATTTAAACTAATATGGAAATTCTAAGAACCAAACCATAATCCAATTATTTCATAATTAATTTCTTCTCCTGCTGCCCTCTTGCGTCTAGAGTAGTTCTTGCCTATAAAGGCATCTATGATAATTAATTCTGCTATTTATTTGAGGAAAGAAAGAGGAATAAGAAAAGGATCCATTTTACAAGTTGCATGTATTCCTTGGAAAAGATTGCTAATTAGTTATTTTGTCATTCCGAAACTAAGTTAAGGTGCATGATAACAACCATTTCTCTGCATTCTATTTTCTCATAGAGTGATGAATACATGGGCATGCACGCATAAAAATTTGCATTTCAATTATGTGATTTGCTTCCTAGTTCACAAACTGACATTCAAGATCTTAAAACTTCACCATGCGAGCATACAATCTCACCTAATAATCTCAAATTTAAAGCAATTCACAAGTGGACAAGACAAGCATTCAAGCAACCCCTCAATCACACTATCAACAGTAGTCCTGTTCATATAATTACTAGAAGTTTTGATATCATAAATCACATACATATGCTAACCTATACACTTGTGTTTCAAACACATGTAGGTATAGCCAAACTGAGGCCAAAGCACAGTAGAAAGTATCAAAAGTTGTGCATAAATATACATATAAAATGAAGGGTTCATGTTAAGAGCTCGGTACTGAGTACCAGTTTACAGGAAAGGCAACAACTAAAATCACACGATTGCAACACAATTTGGTATGAGCAGGTCTGAAACAAAATAAGTAACACAAGACAAGAATAACAAGATTAGATTCAAAATTTCTCAATTGTACAATTAACAATCTAATCCTAAATTATACAACTAACAATTTAATCCTAAATTAATATTTAGTAATTTTAAAAGTAATTGTATTTAGGAATTACATTGTCATTAGGAATATTAGGAGTAGTTGGTATAGTATATTTAGTTTAAAATTATCTGCATAGTGTTTGGTTCAAATCCATTGATGAATTCATTTCATTTGCAAATTAATTTTTAATTATTTGCAAATAATTCTTATATTTGAAACATGTAATACCCATAATTTTTAAATACAATTAAATAGTTAGTATCGAGGGATGATTGGAGTGATGGGGAGGTATATATATATTATATACCTAGTATATACATAAGATATACATATATTATGTATTGGATATACATAATGTATATATGGTATATATCTAAAATATACCTAATATATACATTTTCATAAAAGACAAAAAGTTGAAAAGTTGAAAAGCCAAAGTTAAAAGTAAAAGTAAAAAGTTAAAAAGAAAATAAAAATAATAAAATAATTCAAAATTAAATTATTTTTGGGTGAAAGATGAAATATCTAATATTTTATAACTATTAATTAAATAATAAGTAAATATATATATACATATATATATATACACACGTGTGGCCAAAAAAAGAAGATAGAAAATTTAAAAGTCAAAATTTAGTCTTCATCTTCTTCTTCCTCTAGTGTGGGCCAAATTCTCCATTGATGACCAAGGGGAGATTTTTTCTTCAATCACTCAAAATTTTACAAAGAATTCAAAGGAATTAAGGAGATTTTGAAGAAAACATAAGTAATACGTAAGCTTTCTTTGATGTTAATAAGTTTTCTTGGAAAGTTTGATTATGTAAAATTTGGGATTTTGATGGGAAAAATTTATAATTGTTGTAAGGAATTGTTTGCATGATATTTTGGTATGTGTATTATGATTTTATGGTTGGTTGGTGAAAATGAGTTGATTTTGGTGAAGTTAGGGTTTTAGGATGGTTATTTAAAATTTGAGATTTTAAGGGAGGTTTTAGTAATTGTCAAAATGGTTTGTAATGATGTTATTTAGATGTATAAGTAGAGATTTTATGGTTAGATAATTGAAATGAATGAGTTTGGTTGAAGTTCCAATGAAGTAGTAAGATAATTAAGGTTTTAGTAGAATTTTTGGTTATTTAAACTTATAACTTGGTTAGGGATTGAATAAAGTGAGGTTATGAATTTAAATAATTGAAGGGCATTTGTTAGAAGTTAGAGTTAGAAGGTGAAATTGGCATAATTAGAGATAAGTACATACTTTGAGTTTATGTACTTCATTTACATTTGACTTGGCTTAGCACATTTTAATGTTATGAATGTGCTAAGTTACTTTGATGTTGGATCTTTATATGTAAGTGCATTATTATTTGGAAGGATGTGTAAAATGCATAAATTATATTATATTAAGCCATTGTAAAATGGTTAAAATCATTAATATGTGTTATATGAGAAAAGGGTGAAAAATGCCCAAAGAATATGAGTAAAGAGATCACATTGTAAATGTGACTAAAATCATTAAAAATGTGATTAATTATGTTGAAATGAGAAAATAATACGTGAATATGGAAAAAGATATGGAATTGGATTGAGTCTGCTAAAGTGTGTGTTTTTTGCCGTATATAGTATCTTGCTCTAGAGAGTTGTGTTTGGTGCTATCAGATTGACATGTCATTGATATGAGATGAGATATTATTTACCTTTTGGGCTAGACACAGTGGTATCACTTATGATTTTGCCTTTAGGGCTAGACACATTGGTGTCAACATGGGACATACCTTCGGATCGTTTGACACGACACTTAAATCCCCAGTATCATGATAGAACAGAATAACATCTTGTAGACCTTTAATTTTGGCCCTAAGCTAGTCCAATCCCAATTAAAGAAGGCCAAGCCAAATTTGATATGTTTTTAAAAGGTTAAACCTAGTTTACAACTTTGATTTAGGTCGGTCCAATTTTAAAAGGTCTAAAATAAGCTGGTTCAACCTTTAAAGCTCTAAAATGGTCCGATCCAATCTTAACAACCCAAAGCAATCCGGTCTGACCCAAAATTGGCTTAGCCAATTTGCTACCAGGTTGGCCATCTTGCCAATTCACCACAGGCCATGCCCAGGGCAAATTGGCATGGCCAATTCATCCAAAGCCCTTGTCTAGGAAAAATTGGCATGGGCAATTCATCCTAGGCCCTTACATGGGGTGAATTGACTTGCCAATTCACCGTAGGATAGGAGCATGAAGCAAGGCCCATGACGAATTGGATAGCCCAATTCACCTTGAGTCCTTAATTAGGCAAATTTAAGTCTTTATTCAGGCAGTGTACATTTAGAGTCCTAATAAGGCATGAAAAGGAGGGGGCAACATTGAGTATTTACAAAAGCAATCAAAAGAGACAAAAAAGGCAGCAACAAATATCAAAGCAAAAGTAAGTCAATAATCACAACCAAGGCAGTATCTAGGCAATTACCAAATTGCCGAAACTCGGCCAAAGAACTAAGTTGATTCAGGAAGTAGCAAATGCCAAGTTCGGTTCAACTCTTTCAATTTGGGGGAGCCAACAAACGAAGGTTCATTTTCTAAATTTAACTCATTTAGATTATAAAAGTTACTTTTGTTATTATTTCATGCAATAATTTGTAAATTATTTAAACAATCCAGTAGCAATTTTTATTTTTCAAAATAATGTTATTCATTATAGTAGCCAACATTAAACCTTAGCTCTTAGCCAAAAAACCCTAATCTCATTTACGAAACCATAAAGCCCTAGTTTTTACCCAAAAAACCATAGTTTTCATCTAAAACCCTGGAAACCAAATACCAAACCCTAACTTCTAAAATACAAGATCCAAACCCTAAATTCCAGAAACTTTAAACTTCTAAACCCTAAAAACCTAATTTTGTAAATACCAAACCTAAAACCCTAATCTTGAACACTAGATCAAAACCCTATTTTCATAAATCTAAAACTCTAATTTTATAAATATAAAATAGAAACCCTTAGCGGGACTGTCGTATGCAATCCCTTGTCATTGGAGTCAATATTTATTTGTAGATTATAATTTGTGATTAACCTTAATTTCTTTTTATTGAACTCTAATTTATTATTATTTTTTCTGATGATTAAATTATATGTTTGGATTATTTTGTTTTGTTGTGAATGATGTTAATTTTATTATTTAGATTTTAAGGATGTAAAAGGCATGTTTTCACTCGTGGGTGTCTTATTTATTTAATTTATTTAATTTATGTAGTTTAGTTTATTTAAAGACTTTGGGACAATTGCAAGGGATACGTTTTCACTTTTTGGGTGGGTGTCCTATTTTGCTTATTTTCTTTGTGCATATTTAGACATTTTTAAGTGTATATTTCTATCTTTATATGGGTGCCCTTTTTATTTAATTTGGTTGATTTATAATATAGTATTCTTTATTTTTACAAATACATGTAATATGGATAATGTCATAATAACAAGGAGGCCGGTTCTAATGAACCGTGCGTTATGGGGGTGCTGGGTCATTCTCACCTTCTCTATATGTACTCAACTTTTCGAACCCATTATGTGATTGGAGATTTCTTCATAATCGAGTCATCCACTCCTTTCTATCTTCCCAATCTATCTGGGTGCCGACTCTATTTTCTCAGAATTTAGGCCCGTGTTCTCTAAGACCTGAGCCTAACAGTGTTGAAGTTGCAACAACTATTTCACCAAGAGTAGGGGCGAAAATCTCCGCTCACACATCTCTAGAACTGAAATACTATGTAGGGTTACTTGGGCCTATTACATGTGATTGTGATACTTGGAAGATTTATATGAGTAATGCATATGTTAATGCATAATACATTTCATGTTTGAAAAGAAAAGCATATAGCATTGTTTTAAAATTACTTTTGTTATCAAAGTATGTATCGCTAAGCTAGTAGCTTTGCGTGATCAAATTTCATTACACATGTGATAGGATAGAGGTAGAGAGCTTTACTATACCTGATAAGGTCTAGATTTTTGGATAGTAATAAAAGTTTGGTTTTGTTCCATAAGACCAGTGCCAACACGCATATCATGTAAATAAATGTTTTTACTCATGATGTTTATGAATTTTATGTTATTATATGAAATGATGTGTAATTAATAAATGATTAAATGTTGTAAATTATTGAATTACATAATATATATATATATGGATATGAAGTGTTGAATGTATTTGGAGGAAAATGTTGGAGATTTGGGTAAATGTATATATATGTATATGTGTGTATATATATATATATATATATATTGGGAGTGATTTTTGGGAATGTCCGATTTATAAATAAAACTCTGACGAATTTTTCTAGAGATTTTCTTTTAAATTTGTATTTTTAATATTTAATTACTTATATGTATAACTTTATTTACTCATTTAATTATCTTTCAAAGAATAATCTATTTTATACAATTAAGTAGAATTTACTAATGATAAGGACAATGACATTTTTGAATTCTATATATGTATTTTACAAATGTGTGGTGCATATATCGTATGTATATATGGTACAAGGGTATTACAAGATATTATCAATTAAATATAAAATTCATTTACACCAAACACACGAACATATGGATTTATAATGAATTTTATAAATATTCATGAAATTCATTTGTACCAAATATATACTTAGCTTAGGATTTCTAATCCTGTTCATGATGGGATTAGTTTGTAGTCCATAAATACTTAAATTAATTTAAATATGATAAGGATTTCTACAAGATTTTGCCATTTGAATTGTGTTAATTCAATTGCCAAACATTAGGTGTGATTGCCTTGGAAACTTTAGATGTGTTTTTTAAACCCTTGTCCATGTTCTTTTAATCTATAATATGTTCTAGAATTCTGAATTTTTTATTCAAACACTGTAATGACCCTTGACAATCTTGTTAATAACTATCAAGAAATATCACAAAATGTCTATATACCTTTCATAATCTATTTTTAATAAACACTAAAGCTGATGTCAATAAAAAAAATCAAAGTCTCCTCTAAAATTTAACACTGCCAATATCTTTTTCAATCAAAACATAACTTGTAGAAAAAATCACTTCTAATATTTCTCACATTCAGACTCAAATCCAATTTCAATAAGTCACCATCTATCACCCATAATTTAGTTCAATTACCTTTACCTTTATCAACATGTTTGCATATTAAACATTCTCCATAATTAACATAATTTACTATAAAGCTATAACTCAAACTAAGTTTACAAAGTATAACCCATAACTACAAAGTATACAAAATCTCTAGATTACTCATAATTATACAACTATCATTAAAAATTTAAAGCATTACTACGTGAACAAAACAAAATACTTGGTACAAAATCCTTCATTCAACACCTTCTATGATGCAGTTAATCTTGAAGCTTTAAAATCTCACTCTGCTAAGTCTATTCTACCTACCTGATCTACACATAAAAAGTAATCTAACACGTTAAGCTATTGCTTAGTGATGCTTGCATATTCATAATTTGCCAAAAATTTTAACATAAGAAAATAAATATTGAAGTACTATATAATACAAAATAGAATCATTACTTAAAAATATCAATTAGGAATTATCACTTGAAAATACTAATAAGATATGTAAATAAATTTTAAAGTGTAGGTTAACTTATTATAGTATTAATAAATTTAATGTTTAATATAATTCATAATGATTAATCACTTTGAACAATTTTCTTATTTTGGTAAGTTTCATTTGCTTTGCCCTCACATGCTGAATTTTAAATCCCCAGGTTTGGATAGTGGGCCAGCAGTGGCAAGTGAATGTCGAGTAACATATCAGTCAATATAGCCAATGACCCAGTATTTGCAAAATGCCCAGTGACACAAAGTGTCTAGTAATAATAATGATACATAGTGTCCTGTAGCAGTAGTGACACAGAGTGTCCAGTATGAGTAAGGATATATACTCTCTAGCTAGTCATTCAATCCATAAACTAGGTTTAATATTAGTATGGCTCGGGCAATTCAATTCTTCGTCATTTCAAATCAATGTTACCTTTACAGTGTCACTTAGTTAAAATCAATAACAATTCTTTTAAAAGAACACACTTTTCTTCTTTATCATCCAAATGCCTTCACTTTTACTCTATATGTAAAGAAATACTTCTTAAATTAAATTTAAACACATTTCGTTTAGAACATATTCAACAAACATATTATAAACGTTCACTTCAATTCCAAAACCGTAAACTTTCTCAAAACCCTAACTTTTAATTCAATACTTCGAACGTTCAAAAATTTATTCAAACTTATTTTTTAAAAAACTACATAAATTTACTTATTCTTAATCAATTATGAATTCAAAATCAATTTCTTCAAGAATTAGTTCCACAACTATCTCTAAACCCTAAATTTGCCAATACCATAAATTAACTCTTTTATGGATCAAAAATTGTTTTAAACATAATTTTAGGTTAACAACTACACAAATACATTTATTCCACTAGTTTATGAATTTCTAATAAATTTCTTCACTAATTAGTTCCATATCCACTTCTAAACCCTAACCTTGAATCAAAAGTTATTTTTAAACATAAATTTAAGCTAAAAACTATACATACACATTTAAAATCATTCAAAAATGAACTTTAATCAATTTTCTCTTCACTTAGTTCCATATTCAAATTTCTTTCTTAACAAATTATGTAACACCCTTATACCCTATATACACATAATACATACACCCCATATATGTAAATACATATATAGAATGTAAGAATGCCATAGTTCCATCCATGTAAAAATTTCCATAATTATAAGAAAAATACTTTAAATCTTACTGTAAATACTTTAATAAATCAATATTCACATACAAAATAATTTAAGTACTAAAATACAAAATTTTAAGAAAAATCTCTGGAACAAATTTGCCAGAGTTTTGTCTATAAACCTAGCATTTCCCAAAAACACAAATCAACCAGCAATAAAAGTTTTGCACTCCCAAATATCACATTCAACTAATCTCCTCATTCTTGAAAACATTCAACACATATATCAATATATATAAAATAGTCCAAATCCCAACATTTGGGCCAAAACCCTTTAAAGTTTGCAACATATTCAAATATATAAATATAATGTACATAATTATAACAAGTTTTACAAAATAAGCATTTACATGTCCGTACTGGCACTGGTTCTATTACAACCCACTCAAAACTTCTAACTTCTAGCATTTCCAAACAACCCTAGACCTAGTCAGATCTAGCAGGCTCTCTACCTCAACCCTGTCACCTGCGTGATAAATAAATTGTGCTAAGCTTTTCTCCTAGCGGTATATACTTTCATAATAGTATAAAATTGAAGAAAGACAATGCATAATACTTTTCTTTTAAATCCAACAATGTGACATGCAACTCTATATTAAATTGTTTACATTTTCATTTCAAATCATGACATAACATATTCACATGCATTGGGCCTAAAAGACCTTATATAACATTCAGGTTCCAGAGATAATATTTTAGACTATGATTGACACCTGGTGTCTAGCCCGAAGGCAATACAAATGATGCCCAACTTCTAGTCCAAAGCCAAATCATAGAATGGTGATGCTCAGTGTCTAGTCTAAAGGTAAGTCATATATCAATGACTCCCATCGTCTAGCCCGAAGGTAAATCATAGGCATGCCACCAAACACAAAACAGTAGAATAGAATATTACATAAGGTAACACACATTTCATATACACTTTCAAAATTTTCTCATATTTTGACAGTTATGCCATTTTTCATTCTTTTTTATACTTTTTCCATCATTTCACAATATTTTCACACTTTATTCTCATCACTTTTCTTACCGGTTTCTCATAATGGCTGAATTATACCTTATAATTAGCATAATTGCCACAAACATAACTAATAATGTCAATAGCCATCTAAAAATGGCTTAAATGTTCACATATAATACTTTCTATGCCTTTTAGCACATAACTATGCACTTTGCATGTGAATTCATACATTAAAGTGACATAGTCCAATTATCAAAGAATAATATGGCATGCCAGACAAATGCATTTTAACACATTTTTACTAAAGTATGTAATAACCTTTAGTTTCACCACTTCCAAGCTCAAAAAGCACACTTCCTCACCACTTCCTCAAAATGTCATTCACCACTAAGTTGTGGGAACTACTATTTACTTAACACCTAATTCTGCAAATGTATATTACACATTAGAATCACATTTTTAGGTGTTTTAACTATTAAACATGAATTAAACAACATTCCTTTAATTTTTCAAATTTTGCCCTAACTCACTCTAATTTTGGAACAATATTCTAATCAATTATAATTGAAATTCTAAGTTCATTTTCATCATTAAAATCATTTTATAACATAATTTAAATAATGAAATTAAATGAACATCAATTCTTTAACTAGGTTCTTCCAAAACCCTAATTTCCACACTAATCAAACCAAACTTCAATCAAACATAAACAAATCCATGATATAACTATAAAATACTTGTCTCCTAATCAAAATAACATCCTCCATACCCATTCAAACAATTATAATACACTATTTCAAAACCCAAATCAAACATAATCTAACTTCCATTTAAACTCCTCAAACTTGCAAGAAAACTTACCTTTGGTTGAAGAAACTTCAAAATCACCCCAAAACTCTTAGAAATCTTGAAGGATTTGATGTAGGAAAGGAGCAAAAATTCTCCTTTTGCTAATGGTGAAAATCGGCATAGAAGAAGTGTAACACCCCCATATCCAATGCCCACACACTACAACTACAACAATGTAGCATAAGTGTATCAAACATAGGGATGCTACGGTTTTCTTAACATTCAAAACACTTTAAACTTGATACAATACCCTTATCATTATACATTATAGAAAAGTAGATCATTTACTTATAAGACAAAACATATTAGTTATATATATATATATATACATTTAAATATTACACAGCGGAAGTTATAAAATATGTACATATTTACATATTAAACATTTCTTTACAAAATATAAAGAAATATACATGATTGGCAAGTCTGCTCTGATCTTTAAGCTCCCAAAATGGATTCTTCAAGGTCTACTCTCACTTGGTCTTGATGAACTCTCGGGTTCAACTCTATCCACTCTATTACCTGCGCGATTAAACACTATCGCGCTAAGCCAACGGCTTAGTAAGATAAAACATACTAATGGTATGCTTTAATGTAATGCAATGTCACATATGTTATTGATAAGATCAACATCATAAATATAAAGTTAACCACATAATTATGCATTTCACAAATCATAGTCATATGAGCATACCACATTTCAACATCTTTCCACATTCAACATTAATCAATCATACTCAATAAACAACATCTCATTTCATTAACTCATAACATTATTTAAGACATTCATATAACCTTGACACCTATGGGCCCAACAAGTATTTAATACGATATTCAGAGTTCAGAGTTACTGCTTTGGTTCATAGTCACAATAATCACGCCCGTAGGCAATGTATATACATGTATCTCTATCCATGGATAGTGTAACAGACCCAGTCTCTTGGACCATCAACTCAACACATATGAGGAGATCCTCAACCCGGCAAGACTGTTACAAATCATATATCTCATATTCACAATTCTCATAGTGTAACAGACCCAGTCTCTTGGACCATCAACTCAACACATATGAGGAGATCCTCAACCCGGCAAGACTATTACAAATCATATATCTCATATTCACAATTCTTATAGTGTAACAGACCCAGTCTCTTGGACCATCAACTCAACACATATGAGGAGATCCTCAACCCGGCAAGACTGTTACCTGTCATCATTTCTTAGGCATGCCACCCAAATCCAGAACTCTGAAACTGAATAACATATTAAACAAACAATTCATTTATTATATAGTTACCATTTCCATTCTCAAATTCTCATCACATTTAGGCAAACATGCCTTCTTTCTTTCAATATCATCATCATAGCCAATCACAATGGCATTGTCTCATATCATGTCTTATTTAAATTATCATTGCATCTTTGATATACATTTCAATTTCAATGTATATTACTCATGAAACACATTACCATTCACAATACATAACATAACATTGTTCAATCTCAACAATGCAATTAGGGCAAAGAACAATTGATATGATTCATAGTTTTAGGACCTTACACATGCATTTGATTATATCATTCATTGATTCAAGTGTGTTTAAAGTATTTAGGGTTAGGTTTAAGGACCAACCTACCTTTGGAGAACCAAAGCAATGCAAGAAGAACAAAGAATTAAAACCCTAACCCACACAATTGAGGGACACGGGCAGCCACTTGAGGGACACGGTTAGGGCAATTCAACCTCTTCACAATCTAATCCAAAAGGAATATTAGCAAAATGACCATATGAATAGTACATTCTGGTTTTAGACTCCATTTTATCCTTATTTTGAAAAATTGTATAAAATAATCTACTTGACTAAAAATTCTAAAATTTTTACAGAATTTAGTTTTGTATCTTAAAATCATTTCTTTAAAATTTCAGATCAAACTGAACACAAAATCTTGGTCAAATAGTTTACCTAACCAGACTGCCCCAATTGCCTTGCATCCTGGCAGCAGTTCTGAACTTTGTGAATTCCATAAATCAAATTCAATCAACGTGGTTCCAAATTATTTTTCTCAAATACTAGACTCACTAAGAAACAACATATCCAAAATTCAATTGGATATGATTTTTCTACATTTTATTAAAAATCCCGAAATATAGCTGTCTCAGTTAAGGTACCTGCTGGAACAGGTCTAATAAAAATAATCTTTCTAAACTCATAACCATTCCAAAATCGAATCAACATATTTTTCAGTCATTCTAGACTCATAGAGGCACAACATATCAAAAATTCACTTCAATAACATTTTTCTATAATTAATTAAAAATCATACAAGTCACAGCCTTTACTAATTGTAAAACAGAAAAAAATTCACTAAACACAACTCTTACTCTTCCATCACCAACACCAACCTAGCTTCTTATCTTTAATTCCATTTCAACACTTTTACACACACCATACACAAACACACTCCATCAAACTCAAACAAAATTCCAAATAGAACAAGAGAAATCAAGAGAAAACTTACCTTAAATGAAGAATTCCACAAATCTCTAACCAACACCCTTGATTTCTTCTTCAATTTGCTTCAAACCTCAAGATCACCTCTCTTTCTCTCTTTGTCTATGGAGAATCCGGCCACACATGAAGAGAAGAAGAAAATATGAAGAGCAAAGTCAAATTTGGCTTCTTATATCCATCAAGTGTTTTTAACCTTGCAATTACTAAAACACCCTTCACCATTTAACTAACCTTTTGTCTCATCTAAGCCCTTATATGTAATTGCACATTCCACAAAAATATCTTCTTGCATTGACTCTATATTTGACCAATCTATATGTTATATATATCATCATATACACAACATATACATTTGTCTCTAAACCCTAAATTTCTTCTCCAAAACACATATACATATACATTCTCTTCCCATTTCTTTTCTCTTACAATTTAACACATATATTCAATCCAATATATAACAACAACAACACTAACAACAACATCAACAATAACAACAACATAACCAAGACTTCTAGGGCATACATGAGGATATTACAATTCTCCCCCTCTAACAAGAAAATTTCGTCCTCGAAATTACCTGATATCAAAGCTGAAACAACTGCGGATATTGCTCTCGCATGGATTGTTCACTCTCCCAAGTCGCTTCTTCTTTTGCATGATTCTTCCATAGAACTTTCACCAATGGCACACTCTTGTTCCTCAACTCTTTCACTTCTCGTGCCAAGATAGCAACTGGTTCCTCTTCAAATGTCAAGTCTGGGCTCACTTCAATAGATTCAAATGGCAACACATGAGATGGATCCGACCTGTACCTCCTCAACATAGAAACATGAAATACATTATGAATACGATCCAACTCAGGTGGAAAAGCAAGTCGATACGCAACTGGCTCAACTCTTTCTAACACTTCATACGGCCCAATGAAACGAGGACTCAATTTTCCTTTCCGACCGAACCTCAAAATCTTCTTCCAAGGAGACACTTTTAGAAATACCTTATCTCCAACATTAAACTCTATATCTCTCCTTTTCAGATCTGCATAAGATTTCTGTCGGTCTGAAGCTGCTTTTAACCTGTCTCGAATCAACTTTACTTTTTCTTCAGTTTCTTGAATCAAATCAGGACCAATCAACTTATTATCTCCAAGCTCATTCCAACAAAGAGGTGTCCTACACCGTCTGCCATACAATGCTTCAAACGGTGCCATACCAATGCTGGATTGGTGACTGTTGTTGTATGCAAACTCCACAAGAGGTAAAAATCTATCCCAACTTCCAGTGAAATCAATGACACAGCTTCTCAACATGTCTTCAAGAATCTGTATCACCCTCTCTGACTGTCCATCCGTCTGTGGATGAAAAGCAGTGCTGAAGTGCAGTCGAGAACCTAAAGCACTATGCAAACTCTTCCAAAATCTGGAAGTAAACCTGGGATCTCGATCAGACACTAAAGAAGTTGGAACACCATGCAGTTTCACAATCTCATGGATATACAACTCAGCCAACCTCTCCAAAGAGTAATCCATCCGCACCGGAAGGAAATGAGCTGTTTTAGTCAATCTATCCACAATCACCCATATAACATCATGCTTCTTTTGTGTCAATGGCAAACCAGACACAAAATCCATTGTCACTCTTTCCCACTTCCATTCTGGTACTGACAACGGTTGAAGCAACCCGGTTGGAACTTGATGCTCTGCTTTAACCTTCTGACAAGTGAGACATTTCGACACAAAATCTGCAATGTCTCTCTTCAAACCAATCCACCAATAATGTTGTCTCAAATCATGATACATCTTCGTATTACCCGGATGCATAGCAAACACTGACTGATGTGCTTCTTCTAAAATGACTCTTTTCAATTCAGCATCATCGGGTACACACAATCGGTTTTTAAACCAGAGACTCCCATCGTCTTTCACAACAAAATCTCTTGTCTTCCCATTCTTACAATCTGAAATAATCTTCTGAATCTTCTTATCGGCCAACTGAGCTTCTTTGATCTAATCTAACAAAATCGGCTTCAATTGCAACTGTGCCAATAATGCACCATCAACACAAGGTACAAAACTGGCATGCAATGCTCTCAACTCAACAAGCAACGAGAGCGAGTAAACTGTTAAACCAGCTAAAGACTTCCGACTCAAGGCATCAGCAACAACATTTGCTTTACCTGGATGATAGTCAATCAAGCAGTCGTAGTCTTTAATCAATTCTAACCATCTCCTCTGACGAAGATTGAGTTCTTTCTGGACACCTAAATACTTCAAACTCTTATGATCAGTGTAGATGAAACATTTCTCCCCAAACAGATAGTGGCGCCAAATCTTTAATGCAAACACAATGGCAGCCAATTCCAAATCATGGGTCGGATAGTTAAGCTCATGCGGTTTCAACTGCCTAGATGCATAAGCTATAACTTTACCTTCCTGCATCAATACACACCCCAAACCTCTATGTGAAGCATCACTGTAGATCACATATGGTTTGCCTTCCACACGTAAAGTAAGAACAGGCGCTTGAGTCAACATATCTCTCAACTGCTCAAAGCTAGCCTGACACTGATCCGTCCACACAAATCTCACTCCCTTACGAAGCAATCTAGTGAGTGGAGTAGCTATTAAAGAAAACCCTTTCACAAATCGTCTGTAATAGCCTGCCAAACCCAGAAAACTTCTAATCTCTGTCACAGACTTGGGTGGACTCCAATTCAATATAGCTTCAACTTTGCTCGGATCAACTCTAGTACCCTCTGCTGAAACTATATGTCCGAGAAAAGCAACTTGATCCAACCAGAACTCACACTTCGACAATTTGGCAAATAACTGCTTCTCTCTCAAAATCTGCAACACAATCCGCAGATGCATATCATGTTCCTCTTCATTCCGCGAATACACCGGTATATCATCAATGAAGACCACTACAAACTGATCCAAATAGGGCCTAAACACCCTATTCATCAAATCCATAAAAGCTGCAGGTGCATTCGTTAGACCAAAAGGCATAACTAGAAATTCATAATGCCCATACCTTGTCCGAAAGGCGGTCTTCGGAACATCCTCAGCTCTGACTCTCAGCTGATGGTACCCAGATCTCAAATCAATTTTAGAAAATACAGCTGCACCCTTCAATTGATCAAAGAGGTCATCAATTCTAGGCAAAGGATATTTATTTTTAATAGTCACCTTGTTCAATTGCCTATAATCGATACACAACCTCATAGTACCATCTTTCTTTTTCACAAATAGCACAGGAGCTCCCCAAGGAGAAACACTGGGGCGAATGAATCATTTATCCAACAACTCCTGTAATTGCACTTTCAACTCCCTCAATTCTGCTGGTGCCATTCTATAAGGAGTAATAGAGATAGGAGTGGTACCAGGCAACAATTCAATACCGAACTCCACCTCTCTCTCAGGAGGCAAGCCTGGCAACTCCTCTGGAAACACATCCGGGAACTCAGCAACTGTGGCAATGCTATCAATAGGGGAACCCTTCACTCTAGTATCCACCACATGAGCAAGATAGGCTTCACACCCCTTTCTAATCAACCTCCTGGCTGCAACAGCTGAAACAAATAAGGAGGCTAGTTGTTCCTGCTCATTAAATACTATCACCTCTCTACCATCACCCGTTCTCAAAGAAACAATTTTCTTTTTACAATCCACCACAGCTCCATGTCGAGATAGCCAATCCATACCTAAGATCACATCATATTCCTTAAATGGCATCTCAATCAAATCCCCTAAGAACTCCTCACCCTGCACCACTACTGCACTATCTCGATGCACCTTACTTACAACCATACTATGCCCTAACGGATTTGTCACCAACACATCAAATCCTAGGGACTCAGCATGCAAATCAAATACAGGCAAAACAGATACACTAACATATGAATGTGTGGAACCCGGATCAATCAAAGCAAGTACTGAAATATCAAATAAAGAAAAAGTACTAGCTATGACTGCCGATGCATCTGGCTGCCTCTGCATAACATACATCCTCTGGGAAGATCCAACCTCCTCTGGTCTACCCTCCCTGGATGTAGCACCTCCTCTAGAACTGAACCCTGGTCTACCTCCTCAGCTGGCACCTCTGCCTCCTCTGCCTCCCCTCACACTAGCTCGAGAAGCAGCAAAATCAACTGGCATCTGCTCCTGCCTCTCAGGACAGTCTCTCACAAAGTGGTCAGGTGATCCACACCTGAAGCATACCCCTGATCTACTATGCCTCCAACAAATGCCCCCATGTCTGCCACCACACTGGTTACACACAGGTAAGGTGGATCTCTGAACTCCAGGAGTAGGAGCACTCGCTACTGAAGCTGCAGGTCTAAATCTCTGTCTCTGGAACTGCACTGACCTACCAGCTAACCTCTGACTCCTACTAACTCTAGGAACAAAGCTTCCTTTACCTCTTTTAACAGAAGAAGACCCTGCCTCAAACTGGGGCCTCCTAACCCTAACCTCTTCCTCTGAAGCAGCTGCAATAACTTGAGCTCGCTCTACACTTCGAGCCGCTGCCACAAGCTGTGAGAAATCCTGATATCTAGATCCAGCCACTAAGCACATGATAGAGGGCCTCAATCCCTCCTCAAACCTCCTGCATCTATCAATCTCATCAGCAATGATACCCCCAGCATACTGACTCAGTCGAATAAACTCAACTTCATACTCAGTTACGGTCCGATGATCTTGCTTCAAATCTAGAAACTCTCTTTTCTTCCCATCTTTATACTCCCTAGGAGTATACTTCAACTCAAATTCCCTCAGAAAATCAGTGTAAGACAGTGTTGGAGGATCATCCATAGAATGTGGCACTGTCTTCCACCAATCGTAGGCGTCCTTCTGTAGCAAAGATCTTGCATAGTCAAATTTTTCCTCAGGGGTGGCTTGTAACTGAATAAAGATCCTCTGTACTTTGTCAAGCCACTGTTCTGCTACAGCTGGGTCAGTAGTACCAAGGAAATCCCCCGCTCCATACTTCCTTAGTTTATCATAGTGCCTTACAGATACCAAAGGCTGAGGGGGTGGTGGCACTGGTTGCACTGGTGCTTGTCTCATAACTTCCATCATATGTCTAAACCAGGCTGGCGGAACCTCCTCTCCAGCTGGTCTACCCGACACCGAAGCAGGTGCCTCCTCAACACTATCAACTCTAGCTCCCTCAGTAGGAGCGATACTCTTGGCACTACCCTCAATCGACTGACGTGAGTGAGAATCCATCACAACCTAAATCTGCAAACACAATATACTACATCTTATTAAAGATCAGAGGTTGCCAATCCCAAACATGTATATTATTCAAAAACCACTTTTAAAGTCAAAATAGTCTTTTTATTACATTTTACCTAGGTTGAGAATCTCAAACCTAGGCTCTGATACCAAAACAATTGTAACACCCCCATATCCAATGCCCACACACTACAACTACAACAATGTAGCATAAGTGTATCAAACATAGGGATGCTACGGTTTTCTTAACATTCAAAACACTTTAAACTTGATACAATACCCTTATCATTATACATTATAGAAAAGTAGATCATTTACTTATAAGACAAAACATATTAGTTATATATATATATACATTTAAATATTACACAGCGGAAGTTATAAAATATGTACATATTTACATATTAAACATTTCTTTACAAAATATAAAGAAATATACATGATTGGCAAGTCTGCTCTGATCTTTAAGCTCCCAAAATGGATTCTTCAAGGTCTACTCTCACTTGGTCTTGATGAACTCTCGGGTTCAACTCTATCCACTCTATTACCTGCGCGATTAAACACTATCGCGCTAAGCCAACGGCTTAGTAAGATAAAACATACTAATGGTATGCTTTAATGTAATGCAATGTCACATATGTTATTGATAAGATCAACATCATAAATATAAGTTAACCACATAATTATGCATTTCACAAATCATAGTCATATGAGCATACCACATTTCAACATCTTTCCACATTCAACATTAATCAATCATACTCAATAAACAACATCTCATTTCATTAACTCATAACATTATTTAAGACATTCATATAACCTTGACACCTATGGGCCCAACAAGTATTTAATACGATATTCAGAGTTCAGAGTTACTGCTTTGGTTCATAGTCACAATAATCACGCCCGTAGGCAATGTATATACATGTATCTCTATCCATGGATAGTGTAACAGACCCAGTCTCTTGGCCCATCAACTCAACACATATGAGGAGATCCTCAACCCGGCAAGACTGTTACAAATCATATATCTCATATTCACAATTCTCATAGTGTAACAGACCCAGTCTCTTGGACCATCAACTCAACACATATGAGGAGATCCTCAACCCGACAAGACTGTTACAAATCATATATCTCATATTCACAATTCTCATAGTGTAACAGACCCAGTCTCTTGGACCATCAACTCAACACATATGAGGAGATCCTCAACCCGGCAAGACTGTTACCTGTCATCATTTCTTAGGCATGCCACCCAAATCCAGAACTCTGAAACTGAATAACATATTAAACAAACAATTCATTTATTATATAGTTACCATTTCCATTCTCAAATTCTCATCACATTTAGGCAAACATGCCTTCTTTCTTTCAATATCATCATCATAGCCAATCACAATGGCATTGTCTCATATCATGTCTTATTTAAATTATCATTGCATCTTTGATATACATTTCAATTTCAATGTATATTACTCATGAAACACATTACCATTCACAATACATAACATAACATTGTTCAATCTCAACAATGCAATTAGGGCAAAGAACAATTGATATGATTCATAGTTTTAGGACCTTACACATGCATTTGATTATATCATTCATTGATTCAAGTGTGTTTAAAGTGTTTAGGGTTAGGTTTAAGGACCAACCTACCTTTGGAGAACCAAAGCAATGCAAGAAGAACAAAGAATTAAAACCCTAACCCACACAATTGAGGGACACGGGCAGCCACTTGAGGGACACGGTTAGGGCAATTCAACCTCTTCACAATCTAATCCAAAAGGAATATTAGCAAAATGACCATATGAATAGTACATTCTGGTTTTAGACTCCATTTTATCCTTATTTTGAAAAATTGTATAAAATAATATACTTGACTAAAAATTCTAAAATTTTTACAGAATTTAGTTTTGTATCTTAAAATAATTCCTTTAAAATTTCAGATCAAACTGAACACAAAATCTTGGTCAAATAGTTCACCTAACCAGACTGCCCCAATTGCCCTGCATCCTGGCAGCAGTTCTGAACTTTGTGAATTCCATAAATCAAATTCAATCAACGTGGTTCCAAATTATTTTTCTAAAATACTAGACTCACTAAGAAACAACATATCCAAAATTCAATTGGATATGATTTTTCTACATTTTATTAAAAATCCCGAAATATAGCTGTCTCAGTTAATGTACCTGCTGGAACAGGTCTAATAAAAATAATCTTTCTAAACTCATAACCATTCCAAAATCGAATCAACATATTTTTCAGTCATTCTAGACTCATAGAGGCACAACATATCAAAAATTCACTTCAAGAACATTTTTCTATAATTAATTAAAAATCATACAAGTCACAGCCTTTACTAATTGTAAAACAGAAAAAAATTCACTAAACACAACTCTTACTCTTCCATCACCAACACCAACCTAGCTTCTTATCTTTAATTCCATTTCAACACTTTTACACACACCATACACAAACACACTCCATCAAACTCAAACAAAATTCCAAATAGAACAAGAGAAATCAAGAGAAAACTTACCTTAAATGAAGAATTCCACAAATCTCTAACCAACACCCTTGATTTCTTCTTCAATTTGCTTCAAACCTCAAGATCACCTCTCTTTCTCTCTTTTTCTATGGAGAATCCGGCCACACATGAAGAGAAGAAGAAAATATGAAGAGCAAAGTCAAATTTGGCTTCTTATATCCATCAAGTGTTTTTAACCTTGCAATTACTAAAACACCCTTCACCATTTAACTAACTTTTTGTCTCATCTAAGCCCTTATATGTAATTGCACATTCCACAAAAATATCTTCTTGCATTGACTCTATATTTGACCAATCTATATGTTATATATATCATCATATACACAACATATACATTTGTCTCTAAACCCTAAATTTCTTCTCCAAAACACATATACATATACATTCTCTTCCCATTTCTTTTCTCTTACAATTTAACACATATATTCAATCCAATATATAACAACAACAACACTAACAACAACATCAACAATAACAACAACATAACCAAGACTTCTAGGGCATACATGAGGATATTACAAGAAGAAGGAAGAAGGAAGATGATAAATATGTTATTTTAATTTTCCTTCTTATTTTATCATAACCACATATATATATATAATTTTATTATTTTAATTAATTAATTATTTATTTATTTTAAAAATTCCCAAATTTCCATCTTCCATTAAATAATATTTTAATTTTGAATTATTTAATTAATTTTTATTATTGTTATTTTATTATTATTATTTAACCTTTTAACTTTTTACTATTTGACCTTTGAATTTTACTTTTACTACTTGAGTTTTATGTGTTATATATATAACATATACTTCACATATACATTTTATATTTCTCACTTCCAACTCTTCATTTATCTCTCAAATTATTTATTTAATTATTTATTTAATATTTTAATTAAAATTTAATTAAAATTTGCGTACGTTACAAATTCAATTAGTTAATTTCCATCACAAAAATTCAATGAAACTAGTTCAAGTGACTTATATAATCCATCTAATTTTCAATCTACAAGCACAAACCTTTTTACAAAGTAGCTCTTTCTCTCTCTTCCTCAATTTTTCTTTGATTATTTGCTGATGATTTTAGTATTTCCTACTTAATCTAATGAAATCTCCTAAAAATTTTGAGTTGTATACTAAGTTTCTTTGATTTCAAGGTATGGTGATAGAAGAGAGAAGAAGAAAGGAAATTCGGTTATGGTGAAGAGGATGGATTTGGGTTTGATGGAGGAAGAAGAAAGAAAATTCTACACACTTATATATTATTATTATTATTATTATTATTATTATTATTATTATTATTATTATTATTATTAGGGTCTTATAAGATATGATGCTCATACCAAAGTTTCGGTACACCTATATTCTTAAATTATTTTAAAATCTAACTTTTAATTTTGTAAAATCATAAAAATAATTTTTAAAATTATTTTAAAGCTATATTACTCATATTTCTAACCCAATTTCAATAAAATCTAATTCTAGGGTCAAAAGGGCATTTCTATAAAATTTTATTGCTTAAAGATTTTTTTTAAAAAATACTGATTAAATACATATCCGGATTTAACTTTAAACTTTTAAAGGCATAAAAAACCCTATTTTTCCATCTATTTCAAATACTCGGATCGCTCTCAATATTATACATAGTCCAATATTTGTATAATTCAAAAAATTATTACTTAAAAAGTTTCAGACATTACAAACAATTTCTCTTGCATGTTATTCACAAGTATGATAGATTACCCTAATGGCGACATCTAAGCAAAAGATTCAATCTTTTAAACTAAAATCTTACCTCTCATAACTTTTCCCCACCGTGATACCAATCCCTCCCCTCTCTTGCCCTCCTACTAACTTGATTCAGACTAAATAAATAAAAAAAATGTTTATTGAAGCAACATCAAATAATAACAATAAATAAAGAATCTTTGGTAAAATTAGAAGACAAAAAAGCTGAATTTGAAACAAGAATTAGAGTACCCCAATAACAATAAATGGATTAAACAACAATACCATAAAAAAAAACACAGCCAATAATAATTTCAATATGGTTAAAGAAGTCCTAGCAACAAGTAATGGCCAAAACCTCATTTATGCTTCCTTTAATGCAAAGGTGCTAATCATATTTATAAATAGAAGAAAAATGCACCAGATAAACATAATTGCTAAAAAGTTAGCAAGAAAATTTCCATACCTGTTGATTAATATGTGAATTACCCCAAGAGCCCAATGATGCCTGGGCATTATCTAAAATCTTTTTCTTGATCTCAAACATTAAGCCTGTGGCAAGATTCTTACCCCCACAAGATACAATAGGTAGGAAGCCTGTTTAGAAGGACCTATGTTACAAAAAAATGAGATTCAACAAACTATACATGTAATTTTGGCTTATATAAACTCTTTGAATGTGTTTTTCCTTGATCATCTGAGATCTTTTATTAGATTGGGCATCCGTTTTCATAGTAGGAATGCCAACTGGAGCAAATGGCTAGGACACTATAGAGGCATTAAATCCTATAGATACTTCAGCATTTGCCAATCCATGTCCCTTAGTCCTAACAAGATCAGAGTGTGCTCTTTATGATGCTTCTACACCAACTGAAATAGAAATTTTATTTGAGTTGGGAGATGCAGTAACACTTTTCCAAGTAGAAATAAGTTTTCTAGGCATCTGACATCAATAAAATAATTAAGAGAAGTATTATTTACAATGAGAAAGGGACAACTGATTCAAAAAGTAAGAGCAATGGAACCTTTGAGACCTCAAACTTTTCCTTGATTTCTTTCTCTCTCTGCTCATTATGATCATTCATCATTTTCCTCTTTGATCTCACCTCAATAAAAATAATCATTATCACTAGGAGTGTCTAATCCAGGTTGCTAAAAAACATGCATATTTCGACTTTACAGAGGTGCATGAACATCCTCTTTAGGGTGTGAAATGCTCTAATTCTTCTCAAAGATTCATTTTTAGCTCCCCTATCAACCTTACTTCCTAAATCTACCACCTGTGAACCAACTAACCTTGAATTCAAGCCTTCTAATTCAAATGTCTATTTTGGTTGTCTATTTGATAAGACTTTGCGCCAACATAGATAATTAGGTTCTTACATTCACTCATATTTATGCAATTGCTAAAAATTAAGTAGAGCAATAATGATCTAATTTTTTTGGGTACATATATAAAAATTCTTATCACAATAAGGAGTTTACAGTTTAAATGATATTAATATAGCAATAAAGAACATAAATTCTCAGCAACAAAACTTAGTGTCCTAACATAACTAGTCCTATATTTTCTAAGGCCAAATAATATATACTAGTAACTTTCTCAATTAATTGCTATGGCAAAGGAATCATACAAACTGAGACTTGAATTTCCAAGGCCCTCACATGAGGACTGAACCAACAGTCTTGCCTCGAGCTCCAACTCTACAACCCAAATCTCATATTAATCCAAAGATTTATGTCTATCCCAACTTTCATCTTCATGTTCTAAAACCATAACAAACATCTACATTACTGAAAATAAATGAATATACAAGACTTTCAAATGGAGCTACAAGGCAGAGTTAAGTAAAAAAAATGTAAAGCTTAATAATTAGACAACTTGATTAACAACAACACTTCATGATTAACAACAACACTTCATGATTAACAACAACACTTCATGATCTTATTATCTGAATCAATAAATAACAAGAGATAAATTAAATTAGGACCTCAAGAAATAGGTCAGTTTTGGGGTTCTATAATTAGAGAAGACATATAAGGGAGTGCATTGTGAAGAGGATCGAGCTCAAAGGAAGTCGATTAATCCATGAATGATGATGGCAAAAGCAACTTGGAGATATTTAGTTCATAGGAAACCTCAAGCTATGAGGGTTGAACCATTACAAAAATTAACAATTTGAGGTTAGTTAAGCTAGGCATATAATGTTGTTTTTGCTTATGCTAAGGAAAGGGAAATTGATGAAGAAAGAGAAAAGAATGAGCAAAAGGGAGAGAGAGGAAAGAAATGTAAAGAGTTATAATTATTAACCAATAGAGAGTGGGGCCTTTGCTGGCCATGTCCCTTTGGTCTCTAATCTCTAAAAGAATTTTCAATTAGATCTAGATTAGGATATTCAAGGACTTAATTATCATTAAGATTAGCTATAAGATCAAAAGAAAATCACAAGAAGCCAATTAAAATACAAATTATTAATAATTATGTTTATTTAATTCTAATGCCTTGAAAATTTTTAAACTACAAATCTTGTGCAAATAATTTCATTAATTAACTGTAATAAAAGAGGGAAATTTTTAGTGCAAGGAACTCTAAACTTTTGAAAACTGAGTACTACAAATATAATATGGATAATGTTAATAAAGGTTAAAATAAAGAAATTAAAAGAACAAGTGAAAACAACATTGTCTAGTACCATCTGGTTTGAGCTTAAGGTTAATATAAAATTTAACATAAGCTTCCTGCATATCTCATTAATTAAAAATCAAAACTAATGTAGTTCTTCATATTAACCCTATTTTACCATATATATAACTTCTAAAAGAGGACCATTACTCATCATTAAAAAAAAATCAGTACAATGACCAAAGCATTAGCATTTCAAAGCCTCTCAAGTTAGTTGTGTAATATCCCAAAGTATGCCCTAGAAGTTTTGGTATTATTGTTGTTATTAGATTGAATGTGTATATGTTAAATTTTAAAGAGAAGAGAAATTTAAAAGAAAGTGTATATGTTGTGTATATGGAAATATATACAACATATATACAAGTCAATGGGATGGTCAAAGGAAGAAGATATTTAGTTATTTTAAATTAATTAAGTTAATTAATGGAATATGGGAAATTAAAATGAATGGAAGAGATTAATTTGGATTATTTAATATTATTTTTGCTTGGAGGAGGTTTAAAGAGAGGAGTATTTGACTTTGGTTTCTTGATTTCTTTTTCATTTCTTCCCTTTTCCTTTTGTTGGCTGGCCATCTAAAGCAAGAGAGAGAGAGAGTGGGTTTTGTGATCCAAGCTCAAATTGAAGGAAGATTCAAGTGAAGAAGTTGAAATTTGAGAAGTATCATCAACTTTGGTAAGTTCTCTCTTGATTTTTCTTGTTTAATTTGGAGTTATTGTCACGACCCAACCCGGGGGCCACGACCGGCATGCAGCCAAACCAAAGTCCGACCACATAAGCCTTAGAAACATTCATAACAGTCTAAATGCAAAATAGTTCAATACTTATATAATCCACAATCCTAGTTCAAATGCAAACCATCAATATAATCAAATCACAATAAAATCATTCGGGATATCTAAAGCAGACAAGTTCTATTTATTACACAAAAAGGGATTCGGATTCAATCCGCCCAAAAGTTCAATATCAGGAAATCTCTAAGCAGAAAGACCGATAAACACAAACGGAAAACCTGATCGACTTCGCCAAGAAGAGAATGAAGATAGACGAAGACAATCACTGTAAACCTGCAAGACAATCTGTAAGGGTGTGAGCGCTTTATATAGACGCCCAGTAAGTCTATGAGAGGCAGAAAAACATCTAACAGTTATATAAGCAGTACATATAATACATTCACAAATTAAGCAATCAAGATGGTGTGTCGGGGTCACCAATCAGTCAACAGTACAGTATAATATCAGTCACATCCTCCCTTATAACTCCTCAGTACAGTGTAGTAATCAGTAATTAGGCATGTAGCCTCAGTAAACAGTATAGGCATTAAGCCTCATTAGCAGTATAGGCATTAAGCCTCAGTAACCTCCTTCCCCTTCATGACACACCATCACACAACACAAGTAATATCAAATTCAATATTCTCACATAAATACAATCACATGTAAGTTTCTCTGTCTCCTAAAGCATGCGAGGCTGGGTTCAAAAGAATAGTCTAGTGAATATATAGAAAGGATAATATATTATAAGAAGGGTTTATATATATATATATATAAGTTGTTAGCAAGTAGCACAACACAAACAATTCAAATACACCCATAGAACTTACCTGGTCTAACAATCAGCTAAGCAATCCGCCACCCTAAGTCTGAGGTGCTGCTGGACCACCACCTAACCATTAACCATCAATTAACAACCACCCTTACAAATATATGCAAGTGCAAATGGGAATGCATGACGTGAATGCACACAATTCAATAGTTTCCACAACAAGGTTAAACATTTTCGTCAACCAATCATAACTTAACTATCACAATACCACACCTTTAAACTTTCTTTCCAGAATATAAAATGTCATTAAAAAGTCCTTACAATTTAAATTCATCAAATACTTTATTTAAATATTCAATATTCACAAAATACAATTTTACCGATAAAACCTGAATAACGAGTGTCAACTTGTAAAATTCAAAACAATTAACCAGTATATGCAAAATTTATAATTTTCAACCAGAAGTTAATTTGATATCTTAAAAGCATCCTACCAAAATTTCATAATTTTTCGAGACTTAGAAGTCTATCAACCAATTTTTATTCAAAACAGTATACAGCTCACAAGGTATACTGACAGCAGTAGAAAGATCTAATTATTCCAAAAATATAACAACAGAAACATAACCCAACATATTTTTCTTGTAAATTATACTTCTAGAACTTCAACATATATGAAAATCAAATCTAAAAAATTTTTACACATTTTAATATAAATTTCGAAAGTTACAGATGATGCAATCGCACCTACAGTACAGTTCGTCAGACAACAGTAGCAAACTTGAATTTTCCAGAAATATACGATGCTCCAAAATCCCAAAAATTATTTTTTAAAGATTCAAAACATCCTAATAAACAACATATCAAAATTTCATAATTTTTAGAAACCTCTAAGTCCCTCAATTAAATTTTTAAAACAGATTTACACAACCAGTTACCATACTGGCAGCAGTTGAGAAATAAATTTATTTCAAAACACAAACATTTGAACCAGACCTCAAAATATTTTTTATAAACACCTAACATCATATCCTAAAACATATCAAAAATTCAGACCTAGATCATTTACCAATAATTTTTAAAAATTCGACAAAGTTACTGAAATATTAGTAATCAACAACATAAATAATTTTTCACTTTATTAATGAATTAAAAATATAAATCAAACATGAAAATTCAAAAATAAATTTCTAGATCAAGTATAACATCCCTAGAACAGATTACAATTGTCAAAAATACTAGATCAATAACTCAAACTCACAAATCAAATATTAAACAACAAGAACCTCCAAAATCATCCTACAATTTTTTAATTATTTTTAATTAATTAAAAATCGAAATAATTCAAAAATATTATATTCTAACACCCTAAACATTATATAAACATCTCACAACACAAATCATGCCATGAAGTTGGAAGAAATTGAAGAAAAAATTGAAAAACCTCAAAATCTCGAAACTGCCTGAAATTTGGAACCAAAAACGAAGCCTGCGAGAATCAAGCTGCCATGCCGAACGACGAGCTCCGCACGCCGAACGACAATACCTCCAGCCCGCAGCTCCACGCCGAACGACAGCAGTCCCTCGCCAAACGACACCAGCAAAAAGCGCGCCCACTGCTAAACGACAGCCGCTCGGTTTTTGAAGAAAAATTTGATTTTTCAACCTCTTTCTCTCTCTGACGGCACTAGGGTTTTTAGACACTCAATTGGGTGCCCTAACACCCCTATTTATACAATTTTTAATTGTAAAATTACCAATATACCCCTAGATTAATTTTTTTTAATTTAAAAATATCCTAAAACTCTTTAAAAATTCAAAAAAAAAAACACCCAACTAACCCCAAATTTAATTATTTTCAGAATTATATTAATTTGTTAATTAATTATTTAATTTGTTTAATTAATTTAATTTATTTTAAATAAAAATTTAATAAATACCCGAAAAATTCCCGAAATACAAACCCTAGCAAAATTATACTTAAAATAACCGTAACGACATCACGGTCACTAAAATGACATCAAAAATAGCAAAACAAAATCAAAAAATTTTTGACCGCCAAAATGACCAAAATACCCCCCCCCCCCGAAGCCAAAAACACAATATTATACTCAAAACGACCGTCTCGTCGTCCTGAGTATCAAAAAGACATTCAAACCATCAAATTATGTTTAAATAACATATGAGGGCACAAAATGACTATTTTGCCCCTAGACTTAAAATCATTCAAAAACCAAAGGTTTTACAATACCAAAATACCCCCCGAAGCCAAAAACACAATATTATACTCAAAACGACCGTCTCGTCGTCCTGAGTATCAAAAAGACATTCAAACCATCAAATTATGTTCAAACAACATATGAGGGCACAAAATGACTATTTTGCCCCTAGACTTAAAATCATTCAAAAACCAAGGGTTTTACAATCTAACCCCCTTAAAGTAATTGCGTCCACGCAATTGAATCCAACATAATCATTATCCATCAAAAACTGTCATTACAATAGTTATACACAAATCCGGATGGTATCGTCTACTTAGTATGTGTCGTTATGGTTGATCAGGCCATAACCACAAGATACCAAGCACTAATGACCATTCCAGGTTTGATTCATCTAGAGTTCATTAAATAAAAACCAATTATCAGATAACCAAAACAAAATCAATGAATAGCGCTTAGCGCTCAACCCAGTCAATATCAGTGCCAATCAATCGAGTATAACATTATCTCTGTTCATTTTTTCAATCCATAACAATATTAATATACTGTACCTCTGTAACCAATAACAGAAATATTTCGTAAACTCAACATCATTACACATACACCTTTTCAATAAGATCCATTGCATACAATTGTCAATCATCAGTCACAAACAATATCATGCGATGTATGAGTATGATGTTATGCTGGTATGCAAGTGCTCTAATCACTAAAACTAACACTAAAACTGAAGAATATTACAGTTATGTTTGAGTTTGAGGGATTATTGTTGATGATAGGAGTGTGTTTTGATTGTGTTGTGTTTAAGAGTGTTTGATTCATTTGATTTTTGGATTTTTGAGTTTGGATTGAAGAAAAGAGTAAGTTGGATGGAAGGGAAAGTGTGTGATTGTGTTTAGGGTTTGTGGTGTTGATTATGATTTGTGATTGATATATGTTTTGAGTTGTTTTGGTGTTTTTGCAAGTTTGTTATGGTTCTTGGGCATGTTGAGCTAAGTTTGTTTGAAGTGGATTTTGGAAAAAGGAGGTGATTTGTTGGATTAAGTGTTGTTGTGGCCGAAATCTGTATTTTTGGCCTGACACGCCCATGAGCACGACCAGAATTTTGGGAGTGTCGATGGTTCTGTGTTTTGGATGGGTGACATGAGCAGTGACACGCCCATGTCATTGAGCGTGTCACAGCTTCTATGTAGTAGTAGTATTTACACGTCCAGTGACACGCCCATGTCACTGAGCGTGTCATAGCTACTGTGTTGGTAAGGAATTGACACGGCCATGAACACGCCCATGTTGTTGGATGTGTAAATGTTTCTGTGAGACAGAATGTATTACACGTTCAGTGACACGCCTGTGGTTCTGAGCGTGTCAAAGCTTCTGTGTTGTGAGTTTAGGGCACGGTCAGGGACACGCCCGTGTTATTGAGCGTGTCAGGTGTAGAGTTTGCCCTAGTTAGCTTTATCTATTTTATCTCATATGTATTATTCCTTTTGGATTAGGTTGTGAAGAGGTTGATTTGCCCTAACTTAAGTGGTGAAGAAGTGAGGGAAAAGGAAGTGTATAGATTGGTATAAGTGGTGCTTAAAGTAAGTACAAGTTACATTATTGCATACATTCATATAATGTTGAGACTTAACATACATTTGATTGCAAAAATGTGTTAAGAAATCTCATGTATTGTTGATACTTGTTAGTAATGCTATGTTTGATATAATGTGAATGTTAATGAGCATCTAAATTGTGAGTTAATGCCATTGATTATGTACAACTAAATGTGAATTGAGATATAATGAGATGTGAAACCAATGTGATGGGTTATAATGGTGTAAATGATATGATTGAGGCATGTTTGCCTAGATAATGTTCAATGCAATTGATGATAGATATGTATACTATCTTGATGTGATGAGAAGCCATGATTGTTGGCTATGATGATGTAAATGAATTATAATTGAGGCATGGTTGCCTATTTCGATTATGAGAAATGAATTGAGAAAGAAATGTATAAAGATATAAATGAAAAGATTTTGTGTTAAATGTGTTATTCAACCTTCAGAGTTCTGAGTTTGGTGGCATGCCAATGAATTACTGGATAGGTGAAAAGACCGGGTCGTAAGCCGATTCCAGTTGAAAAATGTGAAATGTGAATTAAAAGTAACAGTCTAGCCGGGTTGAGGATTTCCTCGGGTTTATCCAGGTTGAAGTCCAAGAGACTGGGTCTGTTACTAGTAACAGTCTAGCCGGGTTGAGGATCTCCTCGAGTTTAGACGGGTTGAGGTCCAAGAGACTGGGTCTGTTACACTATCCATGGATAGAGATATATATATATATATATATGATGCCTACGGGCTTGATGATTATGATTATAGACCAAAGCAGTAACTCTGAACTTTGAATAACAAATTAGTGTCTTGTGGGCCCATACGTGTCTTTGTGTCAATGTAGTCTTATGAACAATATGAAAATATCATTTGTGAATATTATATGAATTGTTGAAATGTGACATTGGCATTGCATAGAAGCATATTATTATTGTAGTTTGTACCACTAAGCCGTTGGCTTAGCGCGATTGTGATTCATCGCGCAGGTGAAAGAGAAGAACCGGAGAGTTCCGCTAGACCGAGTAGAGTCTAGATTTTGAGGCTTTGAGAGTGGAGCTTAAAGATCGAAGACATACTGCCAAACATGTATATATTTCATGTTTTGTAAAACTTGAGTTTTTGATGTATAAATATTTGTTATATTTTCCGCTGCTTTAATTTAAACATTTTATCTTTTGTCTTTTATAATTTCTTTTAAATGATTTAAACTTGTTCATGTTTTTGAAAAGGGATGAGTCATTGTTAAATGTATCATGGCATTTCTATATTCAGTATACGTATATTACGATCGTATTAGCATGCTGTGTATGTATACGGGATATAGGGGTGTTACATTTATTTTGGTATCAGAGCCTAGGTTTGAGATTCTCAACCTAGGTGAATTGTAAGAAAAAGAATATTTTGATTTTAAAAGTTGGTTTTGAGTAAAATACATGTTTTGGTATGGCAGTCTTTGATCTTTAATGAGGTATATTTTGCTGTGTTTGCAGATATAGGTAGAGATGGCATCTCATTCGCGACAGTCTGTTCAAGGTAGTGCGGAGAGTGTAGCTCCATGAGAGAGTAGAGAGGGAGCTAGGGCTGAGAGAGTTAGTGAGGCACCTGTTTCTGTGCCAGAGAGATCAGTTGCAGATGAGGCTTCGCCGGGATGGTTAAGGCATGTGGTGGAATTATTTAGACAAGCTCCAGTGCAGCCACCACCACCACCACAGCCTCAGGTGCCGGTAAGACATTATGACAAGTTGAGGAAATATGGGGCTGAAGATTTCTTAGGCACTACCGATCCTGCAGTGGCTAAGCAGTGGTTGGATAAGGTACAGAGGATATTCATTCAGTTGCAAGCCACTTCGGATGAGAAGTTTGACTATGCCAGGTCCCTCCTACAGAAAGATGCCTATGACTGGTGGAAGACGGTCCCTTATGCTTTGGATGATCCACCTACACTATCATATGGTGATTTCTTGAGGGAGTTCGAACAGAAATATACTCCGAGGGAGTATAAAGATATTAAGAAGATGGAATTTTTGAATTTGAGGCAAGACAACCGGACGGTGACAGAATACGAGATTGAGTACATCCGGTTGAGTCGTTATGTTGGGGGAATTATCTCTGATGAAATAGATAGGTGCAGAAGGTTTGAGGAGGGATTGAGGCCCTCTATTATGTGCATCGTGGCTGGTTCTAGATACCAGGATTTCTCTCAGCTTGTTGCAGCAGCTAGGAGTGTGGAGAGAGCTCAGAGTATAGCTGCAGCTACTACTGAGGAGGAGACTAGGGTAAGGAGACCCCAGTTTGAGGCAGGGTCTTCATCTGTGAAGAGGGGTAGAGGAAGTTTTGTTCCGAGGATCAGTAAGAGTCAGAGATAGCCGGGTAGGTCAGTGCAGTATCCGAGACAAAGACCAAGACCTACAGCTTCTGTAGCTAGTGCTCTGACTCCTAGAATTCAGAGGTCTACTCCACCTACAAGTGAGATTTGTGGCAGAAACCATGTGGGTGTTTGCTGGATGAGTGGCAGATCAGCTGTGTGTTTCAGGTGTGGATCGTCCAATCATTTTATTAGGGAGTGTCCTGAGATGCAGGAGCATAGACAGGCTGAGTCTGCACCCTCTCGACACAGTGTCAGCAGAGGTGGTCGAGGAAGTAGAGGTTTCAGTAGGGGTGGTCGATCCGGGTACAGTCAGAGAGGAGGATCATCATCTGAAGGCAGTAGGCTAGAGGATGCCGGATCTTCTCAGAGGGTGTATGTGATGCAGAGACAGCCAGATGCTTCAGCAGTGATAGCGGGTACATTCTCTTTATTTGGCGTTTTAGTACTTGCTTTGATTGATCCAGGATCTACTCATTCATATATTAGTGCATCCATATTGCCTGTGTCTGAATTGCATTCAGAATCCTTAGGATTTGATGTTTTGGTGACAAATCCTTTAGGACATAGTGTAGTTGTTAGCAAGGTGCACCGAGATAGTGCAGTAATGGTGCAAGGTGAGGAGTTTCTTAGAGATTTAATTGAAATGCCTTTTAAAGAATATGATTTGATCTTAGGCATGGATTGGCTGTCTAAACATGGAGCTGTAGTGGATTGTAAAAAGAAATGTGTCACCTTGAGAACCAGTGATGGTAAAGAGGTGATAGTATCTAGTGAGCAGAGACAACTTGCATCCTTGTTTGTATCAGCTGTAACAGCTAGGAAGTTGATTAGAAAAGGGTGTGATGCTTATCTTGCTCATGTGGTGGATACTAGAGTCATGAGTTCTCAACTTGATAATATCACCACAGTTGCAGATTTTCCGGATGTGTTTCCTGAGGAGTTGCCAGGGTTACCCCCTAAGAGAGAGGTTGAGTTTGGTATCGATCTGTTGCCTGGTACCACTCCCATCTCTATCACTCCTTATCGAATGGCACCAGCTGAATTGAGAGAGTTGAAGGTGCAGTTACAAGAGTTGTTGGATAAAGGGTTTATTCGCCCCAGTGTTTCTCCTTGGGGAGCTCCTGTGTTGTTTGTGAGGAAGAAGGATGGTACTATGAGGTTATGCATCGATTATAGGCAATTGAACAAAGTGACTATTAAGAATAAATATCCTTTGCCTAGGATTGATGATCTCTTTGAACAATTGAAGGAAGCATCAGTGTTTTCCAAGATTGATTTGAGATCAGGGTACCATTAGTTGAGGGTTAGAGCTAAAGATGTTCCTAAGACAGCTTTCCGCACCAGGTATAGGCATTATGAGTTTTTAGTAATGCCTTTTGGGTTGACGAATGCACCTGCAACTTTCATGGATTTGATGAATAGGGTGTTTAGGCCCTATCTGGATCAATTTGTGGTAGTTTTCATCGATGATATCTTGGTGTATTCGCATAATGAAGAGGAGCATGACAAGCATTTGCGAATTGTGTTGCAGATTTTGAGAGAGAAGCAATTGTATGCTAAACTGTCAAAGTGTGAATTCTGGCTTGACCAAGTTACTTTTCTGGGTCATATAGTTTCAGCGGATGGTATAAGAGTTGATCCAAGTAAAGTTGAAGCTATTTTGAATTGGAGTTCCCCAAAGTCTGTAACTGAAATTAGAAGTTTTCTGGGTTTGGCAGGCTATTACCGACGGTTTGTGAAAGGTTTCTCTTTGATAGCTACTCCACTCACCAGATTGCTTCGGAAGGGAGTTATATTTGTGTGGACGGATCAGTGTCAAGCTAGCTTTGAGCAGTTAAAAGAAATGTTAACTCAAGCACCTGTTCTAACTTTACCTGTAGAAGATAAACCATATGTGATTTATAGTGATGCTTCACATAATGGTTTAGGATGTGTTTTGATGCAAGAGGGTAAAGTCATAGCTTATGCTTCTCGGCAGTTGAAGCCGCACGAACTTAACTATCCGACTCATGATTTGGAGTTGGCAGCTATAGTGTTTGCTTTGAAGATTTGGCGACATCACTTATATGGGGAGAAATGTTTTATCTATACGGATCATAAAAGTTTGAAATATTTAGGTGTTCAAAAAGAGCTAAATCTTCGGCAAAGGAGATGGTTAGAACTGATTAAAGACTACGACTGCTTGATTGATTATCATCCTGGTAAGGCGAATGTGGTTGTTGATGCCTTGAGTCGAAAGTCTTTAGCAGGTTTGGCTGTGTATTCGCTCTCGTTGCTTGTTGAATTGAGAGCGTTGCATGCTAATTTTGAAGTTTGTGATGATGGTGCATTATTGGCTCAGCTGCAGTTAAGACCAGTATTGTTAGATCAGATTAAAGAGGCTCAATTGACTGATGAGAAAATTCAGAAGATTGTGTCAGATTGCCAAAATGGGGAGAGCCGAGATTTCTATGTGAAAAGTGATGGTAGTCTTTGGTTCAAGGATAGGTTATGTGTTTCTGATGATGATAGTTTGAGAAAGATCATTTTGGAAGAAGCACATCAATCAGTTTTTGCTATGCATCCGAGAAGTACAAAGATGTACCATGATTTGAAACAGCAGTACTGGTGGTCTGGTATGAAGAGAGATATAGCGGAATTTGTGTCCAAATGTCTCACTTGTCAGAGGGTGAAAGCTGAGCATCAAGTTTCAACAGGGTTGCTTCAACCTTTAACAGTGCCTAAATGGAAATGGGAGAGAGTGACAATGGATTTTGTATCAGGGTTGCCATTAACTCAGAAAAAGCATGATGCTATTTGGGTGATTGTTGATCGTTTGACAAAGACAGCTCATTTCCTTCCTGTTAGAATGGACTATTCTCTTGAAAGGTTGGCTGAGCAGTATATTAGTGAGATAGTGAAGTTGCATGGAGTCCCAATCTCTTTAGTGTCTGATCGAGATCCCCGGTTTACTTCGAGGTTTTGGAAGAGTTTACATGGGGCTTTGGGTTCTCGATTGCACTTTAGTACTGCTTTTCATCCGCAGACAGATGGGCAGTCAGAGAGAGTGATACAAATTATTGAGGATATGTTGAGAAGCTGTGTCATTGATTTCTCTGGAAGTTGGGACAGATTTTTTTCACTTGTGGAATTTGCTTACAACAACAGTCATCAATTCAGTATCGGTATGGCACCATTTGAAGCATTGTATGGTAGAAGATGCAGAACGCCTTTATGTTGGAATGAAATTGGAGAGGGCAAGTTAATTGGTCCTGATTTGGTAAAAGAGACTAAAGAGAAAGTGAAGATAATTCGGGATCGGTTAAAGACAGCTTCAGATCGACAGAAATCCTATTCCGATTTGTAAAGAAGAGACAAAGAATTTAATATTGGAGATAAGGTATTTTTGAAAGTGTCTCCTTGGAAGAAGATTTTGAGATTTGGTCGGAAAGGGAAGCTGAGTCCTCGTTTCATTGGACCGTATGAAGTTTTGGAAAGAGTTGGGCCAGTTGCTTATCGTCTTGCTTTGCCACCCGAGTTGGATAGAATCCATAATGTATTCCATGTTTCTATGTTGAGGAGGTATAGATCAGATCCATCTCATATTTTACCAGGTTAATCCATTGAAGTGAGTTCGGATCTGACATTTGAAGAAGAACCAAATGCTATTTTAGCTCATGAAGTGAAAGAATTGAGGAATAAGAAAGTGCCATTGGTGAAGGTTCTTTGGAAGAATCATGGTAAAGAAGAGGCAACTTAGGAGAGTGAGCAAGCAATGCAAGATCAGTATCCTCAACTGTTTCAGACTTGATATCAGGTAATTTCGAGGACGAAATTTCTTTTTAGAGGGGGAGAATTGTAATATCCCAAAGTATGCCCTAGAAGTTTTGGTATTATTGTTGTTATTAGATTGAATGTGTATATGTTAAATTTTAAAGAGAAGAGAAATTTAAAAGAAAGTGTATATGTTGTGTATATGGAAATATATACAACATATATACAAGTCAATGGGATGGCCAAAGGAAGAAGATATTTAGTTATTTTAAATTAATTAAGTTAATTAATGGAATATGGGAAATTAAAATGAATGGAAGAGATTAATTTGGATTATTTAATATTATTTTTGCTTGGAGGAGGTTTAAAGAGAGGAGTATTTGACTTTGGTTTCTTGATTTCTTTTTCATTTCTTCCCTTTTCCTTTTGTTGGCCGGCCATCTAAAGCAAGAGAGAGAGAGAGTGGGTTTTGTGATCCAAGCTCAAATTGAAGGAAGATTCAAGTGAAGAAGTTGAAATTTGAGAAGTATCATCAACTTTGGTAAGTTCTCTCTTGATTTCTCTTGTTTAATTTGGAGTTATGTTTGAGTTTGAGGGATTATTGTTGATGATAGGAGTGTGTTTTGATTGTGTTGTGTTTAAGAGTGTTTGATTCATTTGATTTTTGGATTTTTGAGTTTGGATTGAAGAAAAGAGTAAGTTGGATGGAAGGGAAAGTGTGTGATTGTGTTTAGGGTTTGTGGTGATGATTATGATTTGTGATTGATATATGTTTTGAGTTGTTTTGGTGTTTTTGCAAGTTTGTTATGGTTCTTGGGCATGTTGAGCTAAGTTTGTTTGAAGTGGATTTTGGAAAAAGGAGGTGATTTGTTGGATTAAGTGTTGTTGTGGCCGGAATCTGTATTTTTGGCCTGACACGCCCATGAGCACGACCAGGATTTTGGGAGTGTCGATGGTTCTGTGTTTTGGATGGGTGACACGAGCAGTGACATGCCCATGTCATTGAGCGTGTCACAACTTCTATGTAGTAGTAGTATTTACACGTCCAGTGACACGCCCATGTAGCTGAGCGTGTCATAGCTACTGTGTTGGTGAGGAATTGACACGGCCATGAACACGCCCATGTTGTTGGACGTGTAAATGTTTCTGTGAGACAAAATGTATTACACGTTCAGTGACACGCCCGTGGTTCTGAGCGTGTCAAAGCTTCTGTGTTGTGAGTTTAGGGCACGGTCAGGGACACGCCCATGTTGTTGAGCGTGTCAGGTGTAGAGTTTGCCCTAGTTAGCTTTATCTATTTTATCTCATATGTATTATTCCTTTTGGATTAGGTTGTGAAGAGGTTGATTTTCCCTAACTTAAGTGGTGAAGAAGTGTTGAAAAAGGAAGTGTATAGATTGGTATAAGTGGTGCTTAAAGTAAGTACAAGTTACATTATTGCATACATTCATATAATGTTGAGACTTAACATACATTTGATTGTAAATGTGTTAAGAAATCTCATGTATTGTTGATACTTGTTAGTAATGCTATGTTTGATATAATGTGAATGTTAATGAGCATCTAAATTGTGAGTTAATGCCATTGATTATGTACAACTAAATGTGAATTGAGATATAATGAGATGTGAAACCAATGTGATGGGTTATAATGGTGTAAATGATATGATTGAGGCATGTTTGCCTAGATAATGTTCAATGCAATTGATGATAGATATGTATACTATCTTGATGTGATGAGAAGCCATGATTGTTGGCTATGATGATGTAAATGAATTATAATTGAGGCATGGTTGCCTATTTCGATTATGAGAAATGAATTGAGAAAGAAATATATAAAGATATAAATGAAAAGATTTTGTGTTAAATGTGTTATTCAACCTTCAGAGTTCTGAGTTTGGTGGCATGCCAATGAATTACTGGATAGGTGAAAAGACCGGGTCGTAAGCCGATTCCAGTTGAAAAATGTGAAATGATAAATGTGAAATGTGAATTAAAAGTAACAGTCTAGCCGGGTTGAGGATTTCCTCGGGTTTATCCGGGTTGAGGTCCAAGAGACTGGGTCTGTTACTAGTAACAGTCTAGCCGGGTTGAGGATATCCTCGAGTTTAGACGGGTTGAGGTCCAAGAGACTGGGTCTGTTACACTATCCATGGATATATATATATATATGATGCCTACGGGCTTGATGATTATGATTATAGACCAAAGCAGTAACTTTGAACTTTGAATAACAAATTAGTGTCTTGTGGGCCCATACGTGTCTTTGTGTCAATGTAGTCTTATGAACAATATGAAAATATCATTTGTGAATATTATATGAATTGTTGAAATGTGACATTGGCATTGCATAGAAGCATATTATTATTGTAGTTTGTACCACTAAGCCGTTGGCTTAGCGCGATTGTGATTCATCGCGCAGGTGAAAGAGAAGAACCGGAGAGTTCCGCTAGACCTAGTAGAGTCTAGATTTTGAGGCTTTGAGAGTGGAGCTTAAAGATCGAAGACATACTGCCAAACATGTATATATTTTATGTTTTGTAAAACTTGAGTTTTTGATGTATAAATATTTGTAAATATTTGTTATATTTTCCGCTGCTTTAATTTAAACATTTTATCTTTTGTCTTTTATAATTTCTTTTAAATGATTTAAACTTGTTCATGTTTTTGAAAAGGGATGAGTCATTGTTAAATGTATCATGGCATTTCTATATTCAGTATACATATATTACGATCGTATTAGCATGCTGTGTACGTATACGGGATATAGGGGTGTTACAAGTTGGATATCTAATTACCAACACATAAGACAACTCAGTTATTCGATGGAATGTGATTAATCATATATCATCAAATGGACATATATCTAATGCAACATTCAAGATATCTTAAAACATTTCACTAGAAACTAGAACACACACGACACCATTCAAATCTTAACAATAAAAATCATAATAATGCATTTTTTTATGATGAAATTCACAAATAATGCTAAAGGAATTCGTACTTCAGAATCACAAGTACTAATAGAATCACAACTTCATAATTAAAATTAAATAAAATACAACTAATAAAGGGAAGCCCGGTGCACAAATGCTCTCGCGATACACGGGGTTCGAGGAAAGGTCAGACCCGATGGATATATATTCATAGCATTCCCTTGTAAGAGGCTATTTCTACGACTCAAACTCGTGATCTCAAGTCACACAATGACAATATTTACCATTGTGTCAAAGCTCCTCTTTCAATAAAATACTACATAAGAATAAAATACACAACTAAAAATTATTATTCGAAGATCATAACATATTAAACTTCTAAATCTTCATAAAATACCACATTCTTCATCTTGATCTTTTCAGGAACCTTTATTTCGCCTACAATCAAAGAAGTAAAAAAAGAACACTAACTGAAATTTTTATTGCAATAAAATATATTTGATTTTTAAACTTTAATAAAAGAGAAGGACAAAAACATATATGTATAATGCATGTAATATGGTAAAAGATGAGAAAGCTATAAAATATATATATGTATATATCATAAAATGATAACAATAAACAAACTGAACTAATGAACAATTATTTTTCCCATTAAACTATAGACGTGTCTTTGTGTGAGTATATATAATTAACTTCAATAAATAATAAATTCATTAATTATATTTTATAATATTTTGCTTTGTAAGACACATGAAATTAACCTATAGCAAATTATAAAAATATTTTATATAATAACTAAAAAATTAATAAAATTGGAAGTTTATTCAGAAAAGAAATTATTTAGTATAGGATCGCCAGTAAAAGAAGTGGAAGTTTACCCCTTGAATATTGGCCATTGACAAAACTATAGAAAATATCATTATTCTAACACTAGAAAACTTCAAATTGACTATGGAAAAAGTATTATATTTCATATTCTAAAGAGAGAAAATTAGAATTCACAAAAGGCGTGACTAAAGTCACCTATAGAGTATTTGGTTGCATAATAATCCTGGGAAAATTGACAAAATAATGCTCTTTGACTAAGAATACAATGTTTTTTTGCAAATAATCCATATAAAATAAAATATTGGGCCCATTAAAGTTTACTAACCAGTTGATAAAATATTTTACATAGCGGATAATAGAAAAAATTATTTTACTGGAAAAGAAGAGGATGGGGTCTCATGTTAAAAGATAATTATATCTTTGCTTTAGGATATGATAAAATAAGAAATTAATATTATAAGAGTAGTTTAGATATTACTCAAACTTTCCTAGTAAAGTTAAATTGTAACCAAATAAGCTAATATTTTTTTTCAATCTATTTTTCTAGTATTTTGTTACACCTTCCAAACACAGATATATTATCTTTCCCAGTAAAATATAATCCTAGTAATATCTCTCTGTAAAATACATTCCATGTAATACCCCCCAACAATCCTCTCAAATAATTGTCAAAAGATGCTACACAATACACTAAACAATTCTACAACAGTCTAATATCTATTTCCATACAAACTTTAAAACAATTCGACTAAAAATTTTGACAGAATTTCCTCTGCAATAATTATATAAAAACATCAACAATTAACATAACTTGTAGAAAAACACTTTCGAATTGCGTTCAATAGATCTCAACTCCAATAACCCCAATAAATTCAATAAAGACCTCAAACAAAAGTAAATAACATATGCACATAAATTTGAAAATATAAATATATAAATTAATATACATTTAATAATCAATCACTAGATCTAAAAACTCCAAACTCAATATGTACAATTATTTCATCTTTATAAACAATTTATACAATCCTCAAATTTATCCATAATAAACAATACAATGTATACAATCCTCATTCACAATGTTGATGAAGTAAATCGCCTATTCTGCAGCTAATTTTTGAAATCCTAGATCATTAATTGTCAACTCCACTTTAGTCCATCTTACTTGCGTTAGATTTTCTTATTGCCTAGTGGTGCATATATACACATATGTTGGTACTTAATTGAAGTAAATAATTATAATAATAAAGTAATAAATCTCAAATTTTAAAAAAAAATTGATAAATAAAATACTTCCAACCAAACTTATTTTAGCATTAAAATGTTTCAAATACAATCTAAAATATAATCTCATTGCAAATATCTATTAAAACATTTTTATTTTTAACTCAATTTGTATTCTCAGATTTCAAATTAAATCTAATGAAAATTAGCATAATAATATTGCATTTATTTATTTAATATTGCAATTAATTATATTGCAGTTGTAATATTTAGATTTTTCTATTTATAGTTTATATTATCATTTTCGAATTATATTTCTCAATTATAATTTATTATACAACTCATAATAATATTCATATTGCGCTTCTCATTTTTTCAATAAGTTTCACTATAAATTTAACTCAATGAGCTCTTCCATTCACTTTAACACTTTTGTAAACTTTTGTATAAATTAACACTTTAATAATATTTTATATAATTAATCTTTTAGTTAAACTTCAGTAAATTACACTTTTTAGTGCAATTTAGTATAAACATGTATTATATATATTTTAAATATATTTTAATAAGTTTTATATATTTTACACTTTTGCCCTCATATACTTGGTATCAACCCTAGACTTGGATAAAGAGTCACTAATGGAAAAGTAAATGTCCACTTTAAAGTTTAAATATGGCCCCAATTATGGCATGAATACCCACTGTAAATAGTGATACAAAGTGTCACTAATGACACAATATGCCTGTAGCACTATGGACATCTATCATCTGGCTAGTCATTCAATCCAATAATTGGGTTTATCATAAGTATAATTGGGCAATTCACTTATTCTTATTCCAAACAATATTACAATTATAACATTAACTTTAAATAAAAACATTTCTTTCTCACTAGTAATTAATCTATCCACTTTAACAATACAATAAAATAGTTTTTATTTCAATTAATTCTAATATATATCACAAGTTAAATTTAAGTCTCAATGAAATTATTTTTAGAAATAATATAATTATATATATCCAAGTTTTTTGTTTGTTGTTCAATCACTTTCTATTGCACTTATTTGTTTATTTAATTTCCTTTTTCAATTACATTACACATCTTCATAAGGTTTATTTATCATAGATAATTCTTTTAATTCCACTTGTCATGTATATTAAATATGCTTATTTTAGAATAATTTGACTAACTGTGTTCTTATATTAATTTTTAACTTTTCAACACACAATTCACATTCTATAATTCTATCTTCTTAATCTCATGTTTCACATTTTACTTATAGTAATCAAGTTCTATATAGAAAGTCCTATTTTTCTTAAATAGCTCTTTCCAACTATATGAATCCCACCAACTATTAACTTCATTCCAAAAGTATATATTCTATGTATACACTATGTATATCCTATATATATACATATTCTATAATTTATACATTTTCTCTAAAAACTCTATCATTTCCTCATTAACCCTCTTTATATAATAAACCCACTCTTTAAACAACTTTTCCTTTAATTCTAATGGCACCAGAACTTTCTTTAACTTAATTCTCAATAGGTTTTCCCTACTTATACCTACTTCTTTCCCTCTAACTATTAACAATCAATATAATTTAACTCACCAAACATTCCATATACAATTTACAAATTATCCTAATTCTCTAAATGGTGTTGCTTTCAGGTATACAATAGGTATATAGTCTGTATATCTAAGCATTATTTACAAAATTTAACCATTACAACTTATTTGATTCCTTCATTTCACCTTTCCTTATTTTTCATTAACTCTCTTCCAAACTATTTCAAATCATTGATGATCAATTATTTTATCAATTGCCCTACCTTTATCATTAGATTTCCTTGCTTCCTCAAGAATGTCATAATAATTTGCTAATCATATACAATTAATACTTGTTCATTTTCTAATTAGCCTCCCATTTGAATGTTCAAATATATTTATTAACAAGTTTCCTCATTTATTTTCCTCTTTCTAAGTTGTTACTATCCAGTAGAATAATCTTCCATCAATTTCCTTATAAACAACCTTTTATCAATTATATACATTTTCCACATTTTAATCTATAATATACAACTAATTACACACAACTAACCAAAAGAATAATGTCCAACATTCCAAGAACACTATTGACTTCGAACATAAACCTCCATATGAAAACCAATTAAACATAATTCAATACACTTACATTATCTTCAATTAAGCTTATTACTAGTCTTTTTGCTCCTCAAGATTGATTTTCCCACTACAATTCTCCTTCACTTATACTTTCCTTTTACTTTATCTTCATAAGCTCTTAAATATGCATACTTTAACCATATAATTTAACAAATCATATCACAATTGAATTTACACATAATTCACTTAAACCAAGATCATCAAGTATACTTCAAATAAATATTTAGCTTAATCAATTAAATCAACATTTCAATAACTCCAAATTACCTTTTTAACCATTTTTATCAAGAATAAGATTTTTCTTTCCTATTTATCAAATCTCCCTAATCCAACAATCCAACATATCATCAATTCAAAGATTCCTTTAGATATGATTTTAAATTAGATACCTAACAAATAAACTTTCAAATATCACAAGCGTTATCATACTTCCAAGATATAAAATGCCATAACCCTAAAATCTCCAAAATCCTATACTTTCTCAAAACTCTAATTTCTTCCATAACCCTAAATCAACACATAATTGTTCCAATAATTGATTTAAGCATAATTTCAATTAAAAACCAATAAATACACACTTCATATATTACAATAATAATTTTACTTTCAAAGAATTAAAGTTTCACAATCATCTCCTTACAAAACATTCAATATATATTTTCTTCACAAATAACTTTACTTTTTTCAAATCAGAAGCTTCTTTAATTAAGCAAAATCAAAATCAATTCAAGTAATAGTAAAAGAAGTGATATACAAGCACTAACCTCATTAAATTGGCTCTTCCTTCACTCTTCCATTCAATACTTTGGTTTGATGATGATGATCTTGACGATTCATGATTAGAGTAACTAATGTCCACAAAAAAAATATGATTTTTCCTTTAAAATACCCGTAGTTTCTGAGTAAAAGAATGGAGGAAAAAGAAGAAAGGAGAAGACGATGGTGATGGATATGATAGGTATGGGTTGGAGAAGGAAAAAGAGAAGTAAAAATCAATTTAACTTCTTTTTCTCTCTCTCACTTTTTTTAGTATTTAGGGTTTTAATACTATGTGATGCTCACATTGAAACTTCGGTACACCAACTTTCTTTAATTATATTTTAATTTAATTTTTGATTTCATAAAGTCATACGAATAAATGCTTTTATTATTTTAAAGTCCCATTATTCATATTTCATATCTCAATTGCAATGAATTTTGATTCTAGGGCCACAAGGGTAATTTTGTAATTTTTTTGCTTTAAAATCTTTTTCAAAAATACCGATTAAATTCTTACCTAGATTTAATTTTCTACTTATTAAGGCTTAATCAATCTTATTTTTACCAATTAAAAATACTTAAACTGCACAAAATATCACAATCATTCCAATATATATACTTGCATACACACTTAATATAAAAAATCGTTACTTAAAATTTTTCGACATTACATTCCCAATAATCAGTTTTCTCAGTAATATACCAAATGACCCATTAGTGTTTATGAAAGTTGGCGTTTTGACATTTATTAGTCTAAAATTCTATAATTAATACAAACCTAGACATGAAAAGGGTTATAATGAAGTATAAACCCTAAGATCAACTATATGAGAATATATTTTTTAAAAAAAAACTGATTGATACAACTAATTTATAAGAGCATAATCTAAGAATGAAATTTGAGTTATATTATTAGAAGGTAATCAAATTTTTAACAATCATTTTTGAATTTTTAAAAAAGAAATGATATACCTATAATCGAGCTCCACATTGGTAATGGCGGTTTGGAATGGCAATGGGGGCGATGGTTGTGTTGGTGATGACAATGATGTTAAGCGGGCTAAGCTTAGAGATGTAGACTATGGTGAATTTGGTGTGATTCAATTTGAAGATGATAGTGACAGTGAGAATGGAGAAGATGGGTTGGCAAGAAGAATAACTCTTAGTGGGAGGCCTCTATTAGGTTAGAGTATTGGCCTATTGGGAATAGATTTTACTTTTAGCCCATGTTTGGATGAAAGTAAATTAGTGATGAAATTGAATTTACTTTAATAAAGGAAAGGAGGGTAATATAAAATAAATTTACTCTAAATTACTTTCTATTGTTTGGTATTTTAAATGAAGGAAAGAGTAATTCAAATTTTTCTCTTGATTTCTTTGTTCAGCACCATCATCTATTTTGTTCTCAAGAACCTCTTTCAATGCTAACCATATAGAGAGAAAATGCATAATTATTTTATAATGAGAACCCTAATGTGTGTCACCAAGTCAATTATGTGTGTGTTTTTAGGGTAATTTTATTAGCTTTCTAGTTAATTTTTCCTAAATTATGTTTAAGTTTGCTTGAAGTTTTATGATTTAGGTCGAAGCATGAACATGTGCAAAAATGAAGCTTTAATTCACTTTATTGAAGCTAATTTGGAGGAAAGTGCATTGAACACGGCCAAGTTTTGTTCATTGACTTGGTTGTGTCCCTCATTAAAGAAAGTGAAATTTTGACAGCATGTGACACACTCACCCGACCTGGCTGTGTCACACAATATGGCCAGGACAAACAAGAAGCTTGGTCCTACCTTTGATAAGGAAGAAAAAACAAGAGCAAACTAGGAAGAAGAAAACACAGCCAGAAGAAACAACTGTGTCACTGATCGTGTCACTCCACACACCCAAAGGCTTGGCTGTGTTCCACCTCAAGAGAACAAGAGAAAAGACAAGCAGAAGCAGACACAGTCAGAGGACACAACTGTGTATATGACCGTATCATTCCATATAAGCTCAAGAAAAAGAAAAAGAAAAAACAGGCAGAAGAAGACATGGCCATAAGACACAGCTGTTTCACTCCACACAACAAGCATGCATGACAAGCAGTGTTGGACACAGGCATATGACTTGGCTGTGTCTAATTGAGAGACACGGCCAAGATCAAACTGACTTGGCCATATCTAAGATAGAATCCTTATGTTTTTTATATGATTTATGGGATAAGATTGAGGAGACAATAGGGAATATTTTCTTAAAAAAATAAAAAGGTGAGTTATTTTTCATGGAAAGAAAAGTTTAAAAATGTAAAAGAGGGAACAAATGGAAGTGGGAGTATAGATGTGAATTAAAAAGTAAATTTTCTTTTTCTTTAAACTAAAGATAATTTGAATGGGGGTAGATAGAGAGGGTTGTATGTTTTTAAAAGGGAATTCTTATTTCTATCTTTGGGGGTTGAAAAACAAAAACCACCATCTTCTCCACCTACTTATCTTCTTCTTCATCTTCTTCCCTAGACAAGTTCCTTACATTTTTTTTTATAATGTTTGGGTAGTTCTTGAATAAGCTCTTAAATTAGATTTGGAGGAATAGAATTGATTGGAGGCTTGAGAGAATTTTCACTTCATTTTCAAGGATAGAACCATTGATTGAAGGGTTTGAAGAGGGCTTAGGAGTTCTTCATCACATTCAAGTTGAACTAGAAGGGAGAATAAGAAGTTTCAACCCTTGGCATCCCTCCTTTCACATGAAGTTCCAACCATATTCACAATCATTTTAAAATATTCAAAAAAAAATTACTCACAAATCTATTGCTCCTTGTTGCTACAACAAGCACCAATTAGATTTGATAAGCAAAACAATGAATGTACTTGCTTGGAGTTTTCATTTAAAAGGAGATTTTTTTTAACTCATTGAATTCACTTCGCATATTAGAAGCCCCATCATAACTTTGACCTCAGACTTCACTTAGTGATAACCCATGTTTTGCAAAGAAATCACCAAGTACACTTTTCAAAGACAGAGTAGATGTGTTACTCACATGCACTACTCCAATAAATCGCTTATCCTAACTTGTTAACATATCTCAATACCACATCCATTTACTCCTTCACTGAATTGGCTCGAGCCTCATCGATTAATAAAGAATAGAAGTCATCTCTAATATCATTAATAATGGCTAGTGCCATCTCCAAAGCACAAGCACTCACTATTTGTTTTTGGATTAATGAAGAACTAGTTGATTATTTTCAGGAGCTTTTGAATTAACTACATTTTCAACATTAACATTAAGTTGGTTGTGCCTACTAAGAAGTGTAAGAAAATTGCCTCGTTGAAGTGAATTTTTTTGACTCATCATGCCCTCAAAAAGCCAACCTTTGTTCTAGAAGGAAACGAATGCAATCAAAAATATCGGTCAAATGCATGTGGTGAAAAGCCTCAGCTCCTAGCTTTGAGAATATAAAATATGAGACACACTTTGTGTTTGATTTTTGAAACTAACATATTGCATTCTAGCATTATTATGTGGACTACTTGGACCGCCAACATATTCATTAAACTTCTCCATGGTTTTTTTCCAATTGTGAGACTTGGTCTCTGTAAAGATATTATCCCCCGCTTAGCTCCTCTCTTTGAGTTAAAAATATAACACCAAAAATAAAATATTGTATCTTTGGAAACACTATATTCCAGCCACTTATATTTAAAGAACCAAACATCTCTAAGACTCCTAATTTTTCCAAATTCTATTTGAGGAAAATTGTGGCCATATGATTTGCAAGGTCCTTTAGCCACATATTGTCTTTTAACGTCATCCCTAATCCCAACATCAAACTCATCAATGGGTTTACGCAATGCTGAATCGCCCACAATATCATCAAAACTAAACTCTGAATGCCTTATTGTATCACTAGTTTCCCTAATACTTGCATGGCTACTTGATGTCAGGATCGGTGTTAGAGTCGGAATATTTGAGGATTCACAACATTCATTCCGCAATCTATTAGTCTTGATCACAAATTTATCTATATCTATTTCAATTTATAATTAGTTTGTATTCTAAATATAATTAATTTTGGTTAAATTTAGGGTTTAGTTCATATTTTTCATTTTATAAGTAGTTTATATTTAATTTATACTTACTTTATATTCAATTTATATTTAACTATTAATTAGTTTATATTTAAAACATAATTAGTTTAGGTTCAATTTATAATTAGTTTAGTTTATAAGTAGTTATAAATTTTTAGTTTAAATTTTATTAATGTCATATTAAATTTATAGTTAATTTTTTTAACCTTATATTAAATTTATAGTTTAAATTTTATTAACCTTATATTAAAATTTTGGTTTAAAATTTTTTAACTTTATATTAAATTTTTAGTTTAAATTTTATTAACCTAATCACAGTATATAATTTAAATTTTATTAATCTAATCACAATTTATATTAAAATTTTAATTTATATTCAACATTTAATATATAGTTTATGATCAATTTAACCTAAATTCCAAATCATTAAATCAATTCATTACTCAACCTAATCACAACATAAATTATTTTAAATAAATTATTGTATTTAATTAAAGTTCAAATAAACTACATATTATATTTCAAAAACAAAATCCCTAATATTTACCTAAATCTAATCACAATTCACAAAACAAACACACAAACTAATAAAAGTAAAAAATAAAAAATAAATACACCAACGTGATAGTCGATTGGTGGTGGTTAGTGTCACGCTGCACCTACTCGTTGGACTGATCCTCTTGTTGCTTATCCTTCAGCTCCCTTTCTCTCTCTTCGTGTAATTGGTCACTAGCTAGAGAGGTGCTTGCTCATGTCAAGAACAAAATGTTCTTCGCATGGTAATTTTTTAAATATTTGATTGATGAAACAGTGCCATTTCAACCTGGCTAAAATGGCACCGTTACAGCCATCCAATGACATCGTTTTAGCTAGGGACAATTTTATTTAAAAAAAACAAAAAGGAAACATGTGAAGGGTTGTCTTCTTCAACCCCTCACCACGACTCTACAAACCATAGTCCAAAGGGGACTCCCATAAAATATGAATTATTGGAGGCCAAGAACACCCCCCCCCCCCCCAAAAAAAAAACCCTATATAAGTGCTCCTGGCCTCTGGTGAGGGGATCCCCTAGTTTCGCACTCAATTCAACAAATATCTATATATAAAATTGTTATTGCACAAGAATATTACATTGATATTTAGAGATACAAAGAATAACTCTTCATTTTTTAGAATTTGAAGTTAGTATTTTTCACCAAATTCTTAAAAGAAATCTAAGTAGATAAGGAGTCCTCAGAGTCATCAACTTGAAATACATAAATTTTGTTTTGTCACTAGCCTTTCCCTATTAGAATGTGGTGGTTTCAAGAGGTTACCGAATCTATTGCCTTAATAGTAGATTTTCCAGTTCTTGGTTTTCTCCTTATGCCGTTAGTCTTATTACCTCCAGCCTCTTTTTAAGTGCACTGGTTCTGGTAAAATTAGTGATGTATGGGAAGACAACAAGAACTGGAAAATCTACTGTTCATGTACTAAATCTAGTAACCCTCTTGAAGTTTGCATCTCAAGAAGAGAAGGGTTGCTTTTGGTTTCGTTCCTAAACTTTTAAAGGCCGGTAACAAACCAAAGCGTTTGTATTTCAAATTTTTGACTCCAAAAACTTCTTATAACCTTAGATCTTCTTCCAAGAATTTGGTGAAAATGCTAACCCCAAATCTCAAGAAGACTATGAGTTATTCATTGAATTATATGGGTGTAATATGCTACTATATCAATAATTTTATACATCATTTTTGTTCTTGGATAATGAATTCGTGATTTTTATATATTTTATATGGATTCTGTTTATAGAATAAACTCATAAACATTGTAAAGCAAAAGTCATCCATTAAGTTTTTTCTTTGTTATTTTTATATCGAGATGTTAAATTCATTAATATAACATATATTGACAAAAGCATCATTTTTTATGGGATCATATTTTCAGGATTATTATGGTTTAGCAATTGCTAATAAATTTTATTAATATACAAGTGAAAAACTTTCATTTCATGTGGGCTTTGACTCTGCAATCCTTGGCTCGGCTGAAGTTGCTGGTTTACTAAGCAAAACGCAGCGTTTTGTAATAGGGTTATAAGTTGGTCATGTAGCATGATATAAATACTAAATGTTAAGGCTAGGGTTGCACAGTGTTTTGCTAATCTGTTTGTTTTCTCTCTCACTCGGCGTTTTTCTTTCTTTGCTAGGTTTTGTTAGATCTTCTTCATCTCTTGAGAATTCTCTGTAACAAGGGTGTGTTTCTTCTTGTTTGGTGAGTGATAAAGGTGAGGAAGGGTAGATCTGTGTGGGGAGAGTTGTAGTGAGGTGAAAATTGTACTGTGTGATTAGTTGATTGAGAGGTTGTATCTGTGACTTCTGTTCTTGTTCGGTTCTTAGTGGATTGATCAACTGAGGTTCTCCTCCTCCTTGGATGTAGGCTTTCTTTGTGAAAGCCGAACCAAGTAATTTGCTGTGTTGGTTTTTCCTTGCTTTCTGTTTGATCTGTTTGTTGGTTATTGTCAAGATCTCTTACAATGGTATCAGAGCGATCGGGATCTCGACAAAATTAGGTGGTCTCTCTCCTTGATCTTTCATTTTTTCTTTGTTGTTTGGTTGACCTAATTATCTAGGGTTTCGATTTTTAGTTTGTCTGAATCGTTTAAGTTTCTTCTTTTTCTTGTTACCTTCTTTGACTACTAGTAACTGCTGAGAGTGTGTCTTGGCAGATCTGGTTGAAGAAAGAAAGGAACTTTAACGATCATTCTGAAACCTTAAAACGATGAGAAAATGTTAGTTACAAAGATCAATGTTGAGAAGTTTGACGGCAAGGGAGACTTTACTATCTAAAAGGAAAAGATGAAGGCGATACTTGTCCAGCAGAAGTGCCAACGGGCACTTGATGGTCTTCAGGCACTTCTAGAGAGTCTGAAAGATGATGAGAAGTAAGACTTGATGGATCTTGCATATAGCATGATCATTCTGAATCTGTCTAATTCTGTACTTCGAAAAGTGAGAGGTAAGAATACTGCACCTGAACTCTGGGCTAAATTGAATGAGTTGTATACCATTAAGTCAGTGTCTAGGTTAGCATTCTTGAAAGAACAAATGTTCAGTTTTAAAATGGATTCACAAAAATCTGTGGATGATAATCTTGATAGTTTTCAAAAACTTGTCCTAGAAATAGCTGATGCTGGAGAGGAATTAAGTGAGGATAATCAAACTATTATTCTCCTTAATTCAATCTCTGAAAATTATCAAAATGTGAAGGATGCTTTAAAATATGGTAGAGATAAGCTAACTGTAGATGATGTAATGAATGCTCTAAAGCTTAGGGAAATGGAATTGAAAACTGCAAGTAAACAAAAAACTAGTGTTGAGGGTCTGTATGTAAAAGAAAAGTCAAAGAATAAAAGGAAGAAGAGTAAATACAAATCCCAGGATAATACTCAGTTACATCAGTCTAACAATAATTCTTCACAGTCTGATAAGTCTAACAATCAGAACACTAATAGTACTAATAAATCTGATAGAATTTGTTATTATTGCAAGAAAAAGGATCATATTAGGAGATTTTGTAGAGAAAGACTTAAAAAGATTGCACAAAATGATAATAATGAGTCTGGAGCTGCAAATTCATCAACACAAGTTGATGATATTGAAGCTCTAACTGTTAGTGTGACTAGGGACACTGATGTTTGGATTCTAGATACTGCATGCTCTTTTCATATGACTCCTCACAAGCATTGGTTTGCAAAATATCATGACTTAAGTGGTACAAATGTTCTGATGGGAAATGACACCTCATGTAGGGTGTTGGGTATAGGCACTGTTAGGTTGTCTATGTGGGATGGCAAGCATGTAGAGCTTACTCAAGTTAGGCATATACCTGACTTAAAGAGGAATCTTATTTCTTTAGGATACCTAGAAGAAATGGGGCTGTATCACATAGCTAGAGATGGGTTTCTAGATGTCTTTAAGGGGAATAGGAATATACTGAGAGGTAAAAGGGTAAATAAGTTGTACTACCTGGATGGGTCAACATTGATTGGTCAAGCAACAAACATTGAGTCCAGCTGTAACTCCACTGTATTGTGGCATAGAAGGTTAGGCCACATTGTTTTTAAGGGCTTAGAAAGATTGTTTAAACAGGGATCACTAGACATGACTGAATTTAATAAACCCAGTTCATGTGAAGGTTGTGTAATGGGTAAGTCCCATAGACACAGTTTCAATTCTGCTAGCTATAGAGCTAAAGAGTGTCTTGAGTATATCCATAGTGATCTCTGGGGATCCTCAAATGTCCCTATGTCTCTGTCTGGTTCTCAATATTTTGTAATTCATAGATGATTTCTCTAAAAAAATTTGGATATATTTCCTTAAAAATAAAAATGATGTGTTTGATAAATTCTGTGAATGGAAAACTTTAGTTGAAAATCAAAAGGATTGTAAAGTTAAAACATTGAGAACTGATAATGGCTTAGAATTCATAAATAAACAGTTTAATGAATTTTGTGCTAAAAATGGTATCTTGAGACATAGGACATGTACCTACACACCTCAGCAGAATGGTGTAGCTGAAAGGTACAATAGAACCATACTGAATAAGGTGAGATGCATGTTGTATGACTCTGGTCTAGGTAAAAGGTTTTGGGCAAAGGCTGCCTCTACTTCTTGTTACTTGATTAACAGGTCACCTGCCTCTGCCATCAACTTTAGGTGTCCAAATGAAGTGTGGAACAATAGATTAGCAAGCTATTCTCATCTTAGAACCTTTGGATGTGTAGCATATATACATTCCCAGCAGAGTAAGTTAGATCCTAGAGCTAAGAAATGTGTTTTCATTGGTTACCCTAATGGGGTTAAAGGCTATAAGCTTTTGTCTTTTATTGATAACAAGATTGTTGTGAGTAGAGATGTTGTGTTTAATGAAAATGAATTTTATAGGACTAACTTGCAAGTGAAACAATCTGAGTTAATCTCAGAACTTGATATTTTTTAAGGTGGAGCTAGATAGTTTCAAGCAAACTGATCAGAATGCTCCTCCTCAAGTGTTTGATGATGATACAGAAAATGCAGTACAGGAACAGTTAGATGATATTGATCAAGAACCAGAAGAACATAATCTAACTGGTTACATGTTAACTAGAGACAGGCAGAGAAGGGAGATCAGAAGACCATCCAAGTTTAATGACTACTCTTTTTATTCTGTTAATGTTGAATTGACTGCATTTGCTTTTGTATCTGCTGCTGTTATTGAGACAGGTGAACCAATGAGCTATGAACAAGCAAGAAATAGCTCAGATTGGAAGTTCTGGAAGGCTGCAATGGATGATAAAATGTCATCTTTGCACAAAAACCAGACTTGGAAACTGGTCCCAAAACCACCAGGTAAGAAAATAATAGGTTGTAAATGGATTTATAAAGTTAAACCTGCCATACCTAGTCTTGAGAGGTTGAGATATAAAGCTAGGGTTGTAGCAAAAGGCTTCTCTCAAAGAGAAGGGATAGATTTCCATGAAATTTTCAGTCCTGTAGTCAAGCATGTTTCAATTAGGTTAATTTTGTCTATAACTGCTCTGTTAAATCTGGAACTAGAACAGTTAGATGTTAAAATAACTTTTCTTCATGGAAACCTTGAAGAAGAGTTGTATATGTCTCAACCTGATGGCTATGTTGAATCTGGAAAAGAGGATCATGTATGCTTGTTATAGAAATCACTTTATGGCCTGAGACAGGCTCCTAGGCAATGGTACAAGAAATTTGATGACTTTATGACTAGTCACAGTTTTAAAAGAAGTTGTTTTGATTCATGTGTGTACTATTCTGAGTTGTCAAATGGTTTGTACATTTACTTGTTACTCTATGTGGATGACATGCTCATTGCTTGTAAAAGTCTGTCTGAAATAAATAAGTTGAAGTCTAAACTAGGAAAGAAATTTGAAATGAAGGACCTTGGTCCAGCAAAGAAAATACTTGGCATGAACATTGTTAGGGACAGAGATAAGGGACTGTTGTGGCTTAATCAAACTGATTATGTATCAAAATTTCTTGATGTGTTTGGTTTAGACAAGACTAAAGCTGTAGCAACACCTATAGGATCACAGTTTAAATTGTGTTCAAGTACTAAACCATTTGACTGTTGTTAAATCTGATTATATGAGTAGAGTACCTTATCAAAATGTGGTAGGTAGTATAATGTATGCTATGATTTGCACAAGACCTAACATAGCTTATGGCATAAGTTTGGTAAGCAGATTCATGAGTAATCCAAATAAAACACACTGGGATGCTGTTAAATGGTTGTGTAGGTTAATGGTTCAAAGTCTGTCAGTTTATTGTTTAAACAGTCAGGCATGAATAATTTTGATATAAATGGCTTCTATGACTCTGACTTTGCAGCTGACTTAGATAAAAGAAGATCATTGACTGGTTATTGCTTTATGTTTGGAAATAACATTGTTAGTTGGAAATCTAACCTGCAGCATATTGTAGCCCTGTCCACCACAGAGGCAGAATACATTGCCTTAACTGAGGCAATAAAGGAAGCAATCTGGTTAAAGGGTATTGTTAAGGAATTGGGTTTTTCTCACAGTAAAGTCTGTGTGTTTTGTAACTCTCAGAGTGCTATTCACTTGAGTAGGAATAGTGTCTTTCATGAGAGAAAAAAAACATATAGATGTGAGGTTACATTTCATTAGAAATGTTATATCTAAAGGTGAAATAACTGTTGAGAAAATCTCAACACATAATAATCCTGCTGACATTCTTACTAAACCTATTTCTGTTTCTAAATTCCAGGATGCTTTGAGCATACTTGGAGTTCAGAAAGCTTAAATATGAAGATGGTGATTACCTGAGGAGGAGAGCTGAATGTTGATCAAGCAGGATTCCAGAGTCAGGTGGAGATATGTGGGCTTTGACTCTGCAATCCTTGGCTTGGCTAAAGTTGCTGGTTTACTAAGCAAAACGCAGCGTTTTGTAATAGGGTTATAAGTTGGTCATGTAGCATGATATAAATACTAAATGTTAAGGCTAGGGTTGCACAGTGTTTTGCTAATATGTTTGTTTTCTCTCTCACTCGGCATTTTTCTTTCTCTACTAGGTTTTGTTAGATCTTCTTCATCTCTTGAGAATTCTCTATAACAAGGGTGTGTTTCTTCTTGTTTGGTGAGTGATAAAGGTGAGGGAAGGGTAGATATGTGTGGGGAGAGTTGTAGTGAGGTGAAAATTGTACTGTGTGATTAGTTGATTGAGAGGTTGTATCTGTGACTTCTGTTCTTGTTCGGTTCTTAGTGTATTGATCAACTGAGGTTCTCCTCCTCCTTGGATGTAGGCTTTCTTTGTGAAAGCCAAACTAAGTAATTTGCTGTGTTGGTTTTTCCTTGCTTTCTGTTTGATTTGTTGGTTGGTTATTGTCAAGATCTCTTACATTTCAAATCAAATAAAATAATATCTATCATTTAGAAATTTCATGAAATTTAGATTTTTCTTCCAGAAAAGTTTAAAAAATCATAATTTAACTAAGTAATCTCACACTGGACAATATTTTAAGATATATATATATATATTTTGAGAGTGACCATAGTTCATTAATTTTCAACTATTTTATTGTCCAGCTGTTTTGCCTAATCCAGCTAGACTATTTTAGTTTTTGAACAGCTAAACAAAATGCCAAATTTGTGAGATAGTTATTTAAATTTCTCTGTAGAGAATCGAGAACAAGCATCAATGGTAACTAACTAGCAATTTCATTGTAATGATACATACTGAAATCAATAATAGAATTGCAAGAACTTTTCAAATACAAACATGATAAAATTTGGTGATACAATGAACTTTAAACATCTAAATGATTCTCTTATTATTTTAATTCCTTATATTTGAATGCAACTTTTTTTCGTCTCCCTCAACTTTGAATATTTCAAGTGCATGTGCTTCATTAGTTTTTGTTTCTATTTGGATTGAATTGGACTTTAATAATGCAATATGTCCTGGACAACAATGAATGGGAGTTATTATGAACTAGGGATCATTTCCAATGACATCAATCCTTATGATATGAGTTCTCTAAGACATATTATGTTGTTAACATCTAGTTCCACTCAAACCTAGTGAAGACTATACATTTGAAATATTTGAAATTGAAGACAACAAAAATTTACAATATAATCAGTAAAAAAATCTCTAAAATTGGTTGTGACATAATGATGTAAATTTAATCATTAATGCTAGAAATTTTATCAAATATTTTTTTTTATTTTGATTCTTATAAATTTATTTTTTATTTAGAAATAATTAGAAAGTAAAAATTTGAAAATTTAAGAAACAGTAAAGAAAACTAAAAACTAAAAATAGAAAATGCAAAAAAGCTACTCCAATTAGTGGCATTTCCAAAAAGCTTTAGAGAAAAGATCTCGCTAATAATTTATTATTTCTTAATGAGTTTATTTTTGTAGATATTTAAAATTTAATATGTATTTAATTTTGAATATTATAGTTGTTTTTATGCTAATATAATTATAGTTGTTTTATGTTAATATAATTATAGTTGTTTCAAGAGGTTCATGCTTAAGTTTTCAAATAAGAATTTAAGTTATTAAATTGTGAATACTAAAGGATATTCACCAAGAATAATTTAAAACTTGGTCAAATACATATAGTCTCTTAAATTTTACCCGTTTAGTCATTTTGTCCATTAAACTCTCAATTTAATCATATAATCTATGAATTTATGTTTTTTGTAACTTATAATAACAAACTCCTCGAGTCACTAACGTTTATATTTGATAAAAAAAATATAAATATAAAGGAAAAAGTGATCAATATTTATTAATATAAGTATTTGTTAGTACAAAATAAGCAAATACAAGGTGATAAAGTGACAAAAACAAAAGTATGTGGAGCAATTAAATGAATAAAATGTATAAGTATATGGAGCTAAAGATATATTGTGCCTTAAAACTTTATTGGTTTATTTTAATTTATTCTTAGACTTAGATATATAATGAATTTGCTGAGAATGTTAAATTTATTTAATAGATAAAGCACTTAAATAATTTTCCAAAATTTATATTAAGATATATATGTATACTAGAATATATATATATATGTTTTAGTATAATACATAGATTATTTTTTTTATTTGAAGAAAAATTGTTAAAATTTATTATTAGATTTCAAGTATATACTAATGAATAAATTTAAGTCCTATATAAACTTAAATTTAGAGATAAGGGTTAGATTGTTGATTCATAAAAATTATTGAATATTATCTTTTAGGTACAACTATTTATTTTTCAGTAATCATAAAAATTATTGATCATATGCTTAATTTTAGTTTCCATATTCATGATTGTAGTTTCTAAATAATTACCTTTGAGTTGAATTGAGAAATAGAAAGATTAAGAACTCTCTTATACAAATAAATTTAGAGATTAGGGTTAGATTGTTAATTCATAAGAATTACTGATTATTATTTTTTAGATACAATTATCTATTTGGGACTTTTGGATTGTTGGGTTTGAATTGTGTAGTAAACAATAATAGCCACTAAGAGAAAGATTAAGAAGCGATCCAATCTAATGGTAAGCTAAGATCAACCATAACTGCTCATGCTATGTTTTTTAAGGATGTAATCGAATGTAAGGAAATTTATTTATCTTATTATATTTCATTACATTTGATTACACTAAAATTTAATGTCGACAAGTTTTCAAATTATTGTAAAATCAACATAACTATAAGCTTTGGCTCAAATTGCAAAAGCCTTAAAGGTTTGATTTTTTTTTTGTTTATAACTCAGCCTTAAAGTTTTTCAATTTTGCTAGAATTACCATTTTATTTTGTCCATTGCATATTTGGATCACTTATGCTAATAGTTTTAATACAAGTTTTATTAGCCAAAAATCTCCAGTTCTGCCTTTGGAATCATTCCTATTATTTTTTTCATTGGTAAAACTGATAGAGTTTGAGGATTGAGGTTTTTTAACTTTCATTTAATGAGATTGATTTTATGCAATCTTGGTTATCCTATAGGTAACATAGCAAAATGTGATAACAAATCCATAGAACTTTTAAGTTAATAGCTCTTTAACAAGCACATGTTCTAACTTGGGTGATTGTGCCCCAAAGAGTAATCAAAAGACTGTGCAAGAACACTAAGCAAATTGAATTACCCAATATTGACGTGATGTCTAATGAAGAAGTTGATACATCGATAGTCAATGAAGTGTGCCAAACAAATACAACCAGCTTAATCAGTGAGTTATTTGAGGAGAAAGATTTGCCATTTATTAAAGGTTCCAATCACAGTGCTTATCAAATTATTTTCTTAATCTCCTATTGGAAGTAACAATAATGGGGGTTGTATTATAGAGATTGAGAATAATCACGGACCTCTTGATTTCCAAGAAGAATCTATGACTGAATTATCCTCAAATTAAGATAATAACAAGTTGCTACTAAATTATAAAGCTAGATTTTTTATCCTCTACACCTCCATTCTTTATTGTCTTCTCCTTTCTTACTTAAGTCATATTTGAAGTCAAAAAAGTGAATACATTCAATATGCATTACTATAACCTTTTATCTTGTTTTGATCATTTGTGTATTTATTTTTAGTGTAATTTTATTGGCTTTTGATTGATGTTTCTTTAAATTTGTGCTTAAGTTTGTTTAAAATGTTTGATCTAGGTTGAAGTGAAAAATAATGAAGTTTTAACTAAAATTTGATGGATCAAAATGGTAAAAAAGTATGAGACACGGCCAAGACACTTCATGGCTTGGTTGTGTCCCTCATAAAAGGCAGGAAAGACAAGGCACAAGCAAGACATGACCAGGGCAAATTGGCTTGGTCATGTCCCTAAGAGGAATTAGGCAAAGGCTGACACATTCAAGAGATATGGCCAAGGCTAAGCCACTGGCCGTGTCACATGACACGGCTAGGGCCTTGTCTGTGTCCCACCTGGAGATCACCAAGAAGAAGTAGATAAAATCAGAGAGGCAATAGAGAACACAGTCAAGAGATAGGGCCAAGCCATTAGCCGTATCTCACTTGAAAAAGGAAGAAGATATTGGGCAGCCATGGACACGGCCACATGGCTTGGCCATGTTCATAAGAAAATGAGTGACACAGCCAAGTTACTCATGACTTATCCGTGTCTTGTGTGAATCCTTTGAATTATTTGCACGGGATGAAGGGACAAAGTGGAGACAACAAGTGCTATCTTTTAAAAAAAGAAATAATAAAAAAAAAAAAAAGGTTTCCTAATTCATGGGATGAATATTTAAAAAATAAATAAAGTAGGGAGACAAAAGTGAGTGTGTGAGTTGGCAAGACATGCTTGATATCTTAAAAAAATTAAAAAGAATTGAAAGTGGAAATATACATACATGTTGGAAGCTCCATTGAAGGGGGTTTAGTTCTTAGTTTTAGTCTTGTTCTTGGGTTTTGGACAAGACACCTTCATCCTCATCCTCCATATTCCATCTTCCACTTCTTTCATAGACAAGACTTAAAATAATTTTTGGGATTAAATTAGGTGAACAAGCTTTTAAGAAGGTTAGGATTTGAAGAAGACTTGATTGAGGAGTTGTAAGCTTGAGAGAGTTACCATTCCATCTTTCAAGAAGAAAGCCATTGATTGAAGAGGGCTTGGAAGTTCTTCATTATAATCAAAGTGGAGCTAGGAGGAAGACAAGTAAGTTCAACTCTTGGCATCTACAAGGGGTTTTTATATTCGCTCTTTTAATTCATTTCTAGATTGTTATTTTTTGTTAAGAACATTAATATTTCAAAGGATAATTGTGGTTTAATTTATATTAAGATGAATATTTGTTTTAAATTAATGATGATGAGCTAAATTACTCATGCCTAGGGTTTGTAGTAGATTTGATTGAATGACTTGATTTGATATTTTTATTAATATACCTTGTTACTAGTTGATTGTATTGGATTAAATGTTAGGTTAATAGATTAGCTACCTATTGATATCTAGATATTTAATGAAGGACCAAAAGGAGAAATTTGATATTGGAATTATGCATTCAACTACCCTAAGAATGAATTAGAAATATAAGTTCTAGGGTTTTATTAATTTGTAATTTAAAAATAATTAGTTGTTAATTTATGAATGTGAAAACTAATGAATTGGTAATTACTAATTAAACTTAAGGAACAAATTAAATATAAGGTTATATTAATGGATAATTTGAGAACTAAGCTTTGATTAAATTGATCTATAACCCTAGACACTATTCAAGAATTGAATTAGTCTTACACAACCTTCACACTTTACTTTTAGTTTTAATTGCTTTTCACTATTACATCACATCACACTCTTATTTTTAAATTTATTTGTTAATCAAACCATAGCAAAATAATTTCTTCTTTATGAGACGACCTTGGGGCGATCACCGTTGCTACAATAACCTCGTATACTTGCAAGTGTCGCTTTGTAGTAGTGTTAGTAGAGCGCAACATATCTCTATTTAATTTTCATTCAATGATGTTAAAATTCAACTACTTGTATTTTCCTTATGATGCAAATAGTTAAGGAGACCATTGCACTATAATCTTAGAATGGCAATTTCATTTATGACTATGAAATCACACATATAGGGAATAATAGGATTTGCTAGAAGGCATTACAATGTCAGTCAAGTAAGTGACAATGAGGTAAGCAAAGTTGAAACTTGGTGTTTTCATTATGACCAAATAGTTTTTCCTTCTTTATGTTGTAGTTGACATCTTTCTTAGCTTTCTTACTTCTTTGTATGTCAATTAAATCTTATGTGTTTGTGCGCTTTATGTGATCTTTGTGCCATATGAACTAACATTTTATTAATGATCTTTTCATATATTATATAAATTCTCATGCATATACATTGTTTTACTCATTTAACAAAAAACTTTTAGGGTGTCCTTAACTATTTCAATCTTGTGAATGTTATATAATAAATAATATCCTTTTATATGTGCTTTATCCATCCATTCATTGCTAAAATAAAAAGAAGAGTGTCCAAGGTTAACTCCTGTAATATAATTGTAATAATAAATTTTTCATATCACAATAGCTTGTAGATCATACTCATATATGCATTAAAACACTTACGTATTAGATAAAAAATCATTTCCATTCCAAATGCTATCATGTAAAATATTTTAAGACTTTGTCAAAAAATCTCTTCATATGATAAAAGACCATATAGAGGTCTTTTCATTTTAGCTCTATCAATCCTCACAATAAGAAAAGTGCTTCCATTATTGGTCTTCTTAGAATAAAACCAGTTATGCTATTAGAAATAGTTATATCACATTCTAATTTACATTTCGTTACTCTTCCAAAGTCTCATTTATGGTTTTGTTAGCTTGATATCTTTATAGTAAACAATTTGGATATTTTCCTTTTTCTTAAAGTTAAAAAGATTTATCTCTCTTTCTATTATTCAATGTTCATGATCCTATATACGTATAGATGCATAAGGAAAGAAGCATTTTAGCCAACAATAAAAAACTACGTGTTTAAGTTTATTATTTACAATGGACCTCATTTAGTAAATCTTATGTTATATATGTCAATATTAAGAACCAATATTTTTTTTTTCTTATTATTTTTGAGACTCAAATTCAAAACTGTTAGCCTTAAAAATAGTGTTAGTAAAACTAAATTCAACCCAAAAATTCAAATTTTCTACACTTCTTTGTTTCATTTTGATTCTTGTTTGATTGTAAAATGAGAGTTTTCCACAATGGTCATAGTGTTCAAAACACTATACCTAAAAATTCACATTTTTAAGGCAAGAAGCTCTCTTCCTGTTCTATTTTGATTCTCGTCTGATTGTAAAAAGAGAGTCTTGTAATAAAATTCAAAAACATTCCAACCCAGAAATTTTTCCAACCTAAAAACTTGAATTTTCTCCCCTTATTTCTTTTTTTATTTTCATTTTATTATAAAAAGAAATTCTCCTCTGTTCAGATTGTTTTTGCTAGAAAAAAAAAACCCATAAAAAACATCTTCATCTCCTTCCAAATTGGCAAAGTTAGAAGCTTTGCCAATCCAATTTATGAAATCTTTGAAAACCACCTACCAATAGATTTAAGAATTCATTGAAAAAATTTCTTTTGGACACAAAGCACTTGAATTGCTTTTGTGGAACCAGAAGGATGGTCCAAGTTCAGAGTAATTTGAGTTTTCATCATTTGCTTTTGCATTTGTTTTAGAGATTTTAATTTTTTTTTTCATGTAATGTTCTTTTTGTTTTTTGATTTCGTGGTAGGGAGCAAATTCATTCTTCATTGCGAGATGTTCTTCTTTATTGTGGTTTTCATCTTGATGATATATGCCATATTGTATACCATTCCATTAATGAATCTACATTTCCTCATGAATTTATGTCATAGGGATACAAATATTCAAATCCAAATTTAATACTTGGAAGGCAACAAATTCCATCATAAGTTAAATTTTTTATTAGATTGATGAACATTTCTAATTTTTTTATTTGAAACCATTCAGTGCATTCAAGGATGGTGTTGATATGATTATTGGCGATGAAACAATGCCAGAAAAATTTAGCATTGAGCCAATAAATCTTTTAGCAAACTGGAATCTGAAAAAAAGAGGTGTGTCTATTCCTAAGCTTTTAAAGGCTGGTGAACCAAGGCCTTATAACCTCAAGCCTTCTAAAAGGGATTTAGTGAATTAGCTACCCTCACAATCCCAAAAAGGTTTAGGAGTAACATTCCCCCAAAGCACAATAAAATCTTTACTATGCTCCAGTAGATAGATAGGTTATGTAACATCCCCATAGCATAGGTAATAGTAGGATCTTTAATATGCACCAGTAGATAGGTTATGTAACATCCCGATTGAGAATAGTTCATAGTAGGATCTTGAATATACTCCATAACCCATATATAATAGCATTAGTTTTACTTAAATAAACCAATATTTCTAAAACAAAACCAGTATTGCTATAAATATGTTATGGAGCATATTAAAGATCCTACTATGAAATGTGCTATGAAGGGACATTACATAACCTATCTATTTTAAATCCTACTATGAGTTGTGTTGTAAAAGGATGTTACACAACCCATTTATCTACTAGAGGACATTAAAGATTCTATCACAAGTTGTGCTTTGGGAGAACGTTACTCCTAGCCTTATATGAGGCTAGCAAGTTCACCAAATCCCTTTTAGAAGGCCTAAGGTTATAAGCCTTTGTTTAGCAGCCTTCAAAAGTTTAGAACAAACCCAATCCTTTTCTTTGGATTCCAGTTCGCTAAAATATTTACCAACTCAATGCTAGATTTTCCCGATATTGTTTCATCACCAACAATCATATCAACACCATCCTTGAATGCTCTGAGTGGTTCCAAATAAAAAAATGTAAGTGTTTATCTATCTATTAAAAAATTGACTTATGATGAATTTGTTGCCTTCTAAGTGTTGAATTTAGATTTGAATATTTGCAACCTCACGACATCAATTCATGAGGGAATTCAGATTCATCAATGGAATGGCATGCAATATGGCATACATTGGCATGCAATATGGCATACATTGTCAAGATGTAAACTAATAACCAAGAATGTCTCCTAGTAAAGAACGAATTTGCTCCCTACCACAAAATCAAGAAACGTAAAAAAAGTACAGGAAAGAAACTAAAATCTCCAAAAGTAATGCAAAAGCAGATAATGAAAATTCAAATTAATATGAACTTGGACCATCCTTCTGGCTCCATAAAATCAATTTAAGTGTTTTGAAGAAAGCTTTTCAGTGAATTCTTGAATCTTTTGGTCCATTGCTTTTAGAGATTTCATAAATTGGATTAGCAAAGCTTCTAACTTTGCCAATTTGGAAGGAGAAAAGACATTTTTTCTGGTTTTCTTTTTTTTCCAAGTAGAAAACAAAATGAAATGGAGAGCTTCTTTCTACAATCAAACGGGAATCAAAAAAGAAATAAGGAAGAGGAGAAAATTTGAATTTCTAGGTTGGAATGTTTTTAAATTTTATTATACCTCTCAATTTACAACGAGATAGGAATGAAAATGAAACAAGAAGAGGAGGGCTTCTTACCTTAAAAATGCAAATTTTTGGCCTAGTTTTGAATTTTATGATCGTTGTGGAAGACTCATTTTACAATCAAATAGGAATTAAAATGAAAAAAGAAAAAGGAGAAACTTTGAATTTTTGGGTTGAATTTAGTTTTACTAACACCATTTGCAAGGTTACTAGTCTTTAAATTAAGTCACAATAATAGTAACAAAAAAATAAATTGGTCCTTAACAATATAAGATTTAGTGAATGAGATTCTCTTGCAAGATAAACTTGACCATGTAGTTCTTTTTTTGGTTCAAACACTCCTTTCTTCATTCTTCCATGCATCTATACATCTAAATTATGAACATTGAACAATAGAAAATAGAGATAAATTCTTGAAACTTTAAGAAAAAAGGAAGGATCTAAATTGTTTAAACTATAAATATATCAAGTTGACAAAACAATAAATGAGATTTTGAAAGAGTAACGAAATGTAAATTAGAATGTGATACAACTATTTCTAATAATATAACTATTTTTATTCTAGGAAGACCAATAATGAAAGCACTTTTCTTATTGTGAGGATTGATCAAGCTAAAAGGAAAAGACCTCCATGTGGTGTCTTATCATATGAAGAAATTTTATGACAAAGTCTAAAAAATTGTTACATGATAACATTTGGAATGGAAAGAATCTTTTGTCCAATACATAAGTGTTTGCATATGCGAATGTGATCTAAAAACTAATGTGATATGAAATATTTATAGCTTAATTCATAAATAAACACTTGTACTTCTCAAAAAGGTCATATTAGAACCATCTACTTTGCTTTCATCCTATAAAACATCTCCACATACATAAAATTGTATTAATATGCACTTGGCTCAGCTGTTTCTTGCTCATCAATGATCGTGTATTACATGCACCTTAGAGACCCATTTTTCATTTGAACTTTTCCAACCATCCATTATTCTCTGATTTCCTAAACTCAATTTTCTTATTTTTAAAATCCTTAACCCATTATAACCAAAACCCTAATTTCTCTATCATAGTTGAATCAAAATTCATTTCATGGCTTTTGAAATATGATAATGATTATGATTATTCCAATTTTCTGAATAATTTGAGTTTAGAAATTTTTCACATTGAATGGATAGAGTTTGATATCTTCATCATTGAAGGAAATCTAGTGTTTTAGGTTAAAAGGTTTGAAATTTCTTACATTTTCATCTCTAATATTACAGTGTGTTGTAGATGGCTTAATGGTTTTCAGGTTATATGGGTTATTAAGATAGAACCAAGTAAGATGAGAGAAAGATACCGATTTTTACAGTAATGAACAATAGTGTGATTCTCAAGAACATTTTCCTTTTAAAAATCCACTACCACCAGAGCTTGATTTCATTGCCAATGTTGAAAATTTGGAGAGCCCAGAGGGAGAAATTGAGATCTTAGTTGTTAATCGATAACTAGATTGTAATATCGTGTTAATACACCCTAGCATTAGCAATTTTACCTTCAAATCAAATATCACCCCTTCTTTTTATTACTTGTCAACTACCAATAATAAAAAAATGTCACAGGTTTTAGACTTTAATTGTTTTTCTTCATTTCTCGAACTATGATTTCATCATTTTTTAATTTTGAGGTTTTTCTCTGCCTCTTTCTCCTTATTTCCATTTTCTCTTTCTAGATAGCTCCTGATGTCCTAGCTTGGGCTATGTACTTATTATAAAAAATAACAAAAAAATTAACAAAAAATAAGCTTATGGTTGGAATTATTTCAAGGAGATAGTGATTCCATAGAAGAGAAAGACTGAAGTATAAAAATAGAGAAAAAACTCAACCTTTTAAGTAATTCACGTGCATCTAGAATTTTTTTTGTCTCACGCTTTTAGTACGGTCTCAGCAATGGCATATTAATACCATTTTATGCATGTAGTGGTATATTATAGGATGAATGCAAAGTAAAGGGTGTTTATTATTTATTAAGCCGATATTTATTATTATAATTAGATTACAAGAATCAACCTTAAGCACTCATCTTTTTGTTTTTGCCATGAATGGATGGACAAAGCACATCCAAAAGGATATTATTCACAAGATGAAATAGTTTTGAAAAATTAAATTTGGTTGGATTTAACTAGAAGTTAAGAGTAAAAGAGAAACCCCCTAAAAAATAGTGTGTATGCATTGAAATTTAGATAATAAATGACAAGGTCATCAATGAAAAATAAGTTCATATGGCATAGAGACCACATAAAGTGCACAAATACATAAGCTTCTATTGACATATAAACAAATAAGAAAGCTGAGGAAGATGTCTATAAGATATAAGGAAAATTTGTTGGCCATCATTATATAAAACACCAACTCATCGTCACTTATTTGACGCACATTATAATGCCTTATAAAGAATCCTATTGTTCCCCACATACTTTATCTCATAGTCATAAAAGAAATCATCATTCTAAGATTATAGTGCAATGGTCTCCTTAATTGTTTGCATCACAAGGAAAATATAAGAAGTTAAATTTCAACATCAGTACATAAAAATTAAACATAGATACAAGGTTCTAGTAATGTACATTGTGTATTCACTTTTTTCACTTCAAATATGGCTCAAGTAAGAAAGGAGAAGACAATAAAGAATAGAGGTGCGAAGGATAAAAATCTAGCTTTGCAATTTAATAGAACCTTGACATTATCTTCCTTCAGGGATAAATCGGTATTAGATTCTTCTAGGCAGTCAAGAGGTCCATGATCATTCTCAGTCTCTATAAAACAACTCCCATTATTGTGACTCCCAATAAGAGATTAAGAAAGTAATTTGATAAGATCTACAATTGGAACATTTAATTAGTGGCAAATCATTTATCCTAAGACAACTGCTCTACTAAGCTGGTTGTTGTATTTGTTTGACATGCTTCATTAATTGTGCCTTATTAGGTTCTGCTTTTGTTTGGATGAAACTAAGGATTAATAATATGTACTAGATAACATGAATAGTAATTATCTTGTTTCTATCGATAAACTCTAGTAATTTAGGTTCTATACTGAGATCTTTCAGCTCTTATAACTATACACAATAAAAAATGTGGTTTCCACATCTCCATCATATATGTAATCCTATAAATGTCCATTGAAGTAGAACATATTACAAGATCATCCCAAAAGAAATCAATCCTTGTGTTATGAATTATACTTTTTGAATATGCTAAATCAAAAGTAAGCAATTTATTAGGAGACAACCAAAATAGAAAAACTCTCCAGAGAACAGCTCCCTCCTTTATAACCTTATAATTTCGATCAGAATTCTTTTTTTTTCTCATCCATCTCTTTGCATTGAAATTAAAATTCATGACATGTTGCTTAGTACACAGACTCAAGAATGGGTGGGTACTTACATCTAATATTCTCCTTGAGCAAAATCCATGCAATATAATTTTTGCTTTTGATTCAGGAGGAATTTTTAACTTTGTATGATTTTGAAATGAATCAATCTGAAGACTGCAAACATATCAGCATTGTAGTAAAATAATATTCAATTATTTCCTGACTATTGGAGGGACGAGGAATGGTCTGAGTTAGCATTTCATCAATAAAACATTTGCAAATATAACAAGAAAATGAAAAATCAATTATTCTAAACATGGATAATCATTTTGGTTCCACACAAGTAATTGAAGAGATTTGTGTACAATTGAAAGTCTCTCTATGAACTCTTGAATTTGCCAGTCTGTAGTTTTCAAATATCTCATGAATTGAATAAGCAAAGCTTCTAATTTTTCCACTTACAAAGGAGATGAAGACATTTTGTGGAGTTTTCTATTTATCTTAATTGGAATGTTGTAGAATTGTAGAAATCAAAATAAAATAGTAATCACAGAACCAAGGAAGAGGACAGCTTCTTCATGATTTATAACTTTCCCTATAAAAATGATAGTTAAATTTAAATTTTTGGTTTAGGGGAGTCAAAATGAGTCGATTCTACATGAACATGACCTCCAACCCATTTTGACCACCCTATGATGTGACTGGGCCAAGCACTTCCCAGGAGGTCACCCATCCTGGTATTGACCCTGTATCAGCACGCTTAACAGGAAAGAACGTTAACTATTTCTACCAAAAGCTTAAACTGTCAGCAGAGGCGCACTCATTTCCTTTATTTGGATCAAACATGGGCTCATTAGTCTTTTTCGACTTTATGTGCCACCTTGTCGAACCTGATCCACAACCCTCCAAACCCTCGGACTTATCACCCTAAACGATATAGACCTTTAAATTTGGGCCGTTTCAAATTTAAGAAGCTTAACTTGGTCCGTTATAATTTTAAAAAGTCTAAACCTCATTTAAAAGCTTGAAATTAAACTGGTCCAACTCATAAAAGCACAAATTAAATTTATGAAAAGGTTCAGTCTGAAGATTTAAAAATTTTGGATTGGTTTGAGTCGGGACAGGTCCAAGGTGACATGAGCCAAAGCTCATGTCTATTTGGAGGGTCCAAGTCAACATGAGTTGGCTCTATGTCGATTTGGACGCTCCAAATCAATATGAATCCTAATTTGGAAAGGATTTAGCCAATTTAACAATTTTAATTGTGTTTAACTTCGGAACCAGGGGAACCCTAAATCCAACATTATAAATAAATGGGCTTAAATAATAGGGGGAGCTTTTGGGAGTTGATTAATTATGGCCACAATAACAAAAGCAAGAAACAAACGAAGTCTAAGACAGTAAGAACATTGAAAGCAATTTACAAGAAATATCAAGTAATCAATATAATTGGCTCAGCCAAAACTTTAGATTGGTACAGACAGTATCTTGGATCAACATATTTAATTTGGTGGAGCCTTCAATGCAGGTTTTGTTTATTAAATTCTATTTGTTTAAATATTCAGTAGCTATGCTTTTCTTTTAAAAATTGAATATTGATAGTTGTTTGATCCAGAAGTTAATTAATTTAGGTTGTAATTTTGCATAAACCTTAACAACAATAACACTCTTTCACAGTAGTTGATCATACCTTGTCCAGCAACTCATTCTCTTGACTTTGATTCGCATAAAACATCCGATAGGTTATTCAGTTATCAAATAATAAAATTGGCTGGTTTGTACCCATGTTGTTTTAAGTATTCTAGTACCTGAACTTCATCCAAAACCCTAGTTTAATTTCCCAAAACCTTATTTACATGTTTTAATAACCAAAATCTCAAATTGTATTTCAAAAACCCTAATCCAAAATTCTAATCCCAAATGCCTAAAAACCCTAATATGTAAAACCTATTCCAGAAATCCAAAAACCTAATCTCTAAAACCTAACCCTTAAAACCCTAACCCTAATTTGCCTAACCATAATCCTAACACCCTAAACCCTGATTTCTAAACTAAAACCCTAATTTCCAAACTAAAACCCTAATTTCCAAACCAAAACCCTAGTTTTCCATCCAAAACCCTAATTTTATATTTAAAACCCTAAAATCATGTTTAAAATCCTATAAGCCCTAATTTAAGATGTAAACCCTAACTTTATGTATTTAATACTTTATTTAAGGATAGAACTTAGATCAATTAGTTGATTTATTGTTATATGCTCTTATGATGGATGATATATTTTATTTGGTTTAAAATGGATGTTTTGCTTTCAATTGTTATGTTTGAATGGTTTTAATTTATTTAGTTGATTATTTTTTATTATTTTGATTTCAAAGATGTAAGAGGCACGTTTCCACTTTGTGGGTACCTCATTAGTTAAGTTCAATGTAATTTTGAGTTTTGGATTAATGTAAAGGACAGATTTTTACCAAATGGTGGGTGTCCTATTTTATTTAGTTTTGGACATTGGACAATTGTTGTAAGGACATGTTTCCATCTTTGGATGGGTGCCCATTTTATTGATTTGTTTTAACTTTTTTTTATTTTAATACAATGATTATTTATTTCAATAATTGTATGTAGTATGAATGATTTTATAATATTTAAGAATTCAATAATATTTAGACCTAAAAAGGAGGCCGGTTCCAATGAATTGTGTGTTATGGAGGTGCTGGGTCATTCTCACCTTCTCCATACGTACCCAACTTTCCAAACCCATTAGGGGATTGGAAATTCCTTGGGAATCAAGTCATCCACCCCTTTCTTTTCTCGGCTCGTCCGATTGGCAACTCCATTTTCTCCGAGTTTAGTCTTGTGTTCTCTATGGCCCTAAGACTAACAGTGCCAAAGTCGCAAGAACCATTCCACATGGGAGTGGGGGTAAAAATCTCCATTCACAGTGGCGACTCCATCGGGAGAAGAGAAGTTGATTCTGGTTGTCTTTATATTATTTTATTCTTTCTTATTATAGTATTATCCATTGCATCATTTAGATAGCATTGTATGCATCAGTTAGGACGCCCATATAATCCGTGCTGTGTTATATAAGGGATACCACACTTTCATTCAAGGTATGGAGATCGAACATGGCATAATCACTCATAGCCTCGTACCGTTTGGTATATACTTGTTGTGGGAACCTAAGCTTTTCAACCCAAAGACTAGAGCCCATGGAGTTGGCCTAGTTACTTTCCTTAGGTTTTTACCCAAATTCTTGTTGTTTGACTATGATTGATATAACTTGGTTTAAATCATGGCCTATTTAGTTTGTTCTTTTTCTAATATGGCCTAATTATATTGCAAGCTCAGAGTAGTTTTTAAGCCCAAAAGACCAAAATTATTTTTCAAAAACTTTCAAGATAGTCTTTGGATATAAAACTTTTCCAAAATGGGTCAAAATTCTTTTTTACCTCATGGCCCAAACACAAAACTCAAAACTCCTTTTGAACAAATCTTTTTATAATATGTTTTGAAACAAAACTATTTTTCACTTCATTTGAGTTACAACTTTTCTTAAATGGGCTCAAAACAGCTTTCCACTTCATGACCTAAGTTCAAATTTTTGTTACTAAAACCTTTTTCTTAAATAAGCTTATAGCTATTTGGGTCAATTATGGAATACTAAAAATCTATTGTAGGCCTAATTTATACGAAGAATTATTAATCATGGGCTTGTTTGTGGCATGAATCATTATTTATCTTTCTAAATGAGAAATTTATTTATGATAAATTCTTTAATTTAGTTTTAATCCATAATATAGCATAAAAGCTATTTTCAATTGATCTAATGGATTAAGGCTTAAGCAATATGAATTATCATGGATTGGCTTCTAAGTTTGAGAATGCAATTACTGGCTAAACTATCCGAGTGAATTTTTTTGAAAACAAGATATCCCATGTTGATATTTTGTTAACCATATACCTAAGAAAAGAGACTCGTCATCCGTGTGAGGGTGATATAAGGTTGGAAGGGTCATTCTTACTCTTTTGCTTGATTGCTATTTATGCATACAAGCATATATACATTTCATCAAATAGCATTGATCCTTTCTGGCTCACAGACCTAGAGTACAAAGGTTCAAGAGCCTACGACAATTCAACCTACACCACAGATGCAGAATCTAGCAACAACTCAGTCAACTTTTCACCAAAAGTAATAGAGCCTAAAGATATTCAGAAGATGGTGGATGACGTCCTCAATGCCAAGATGGAAGAACTAAAGGGGTTCCTAGCTAAGACTATGAAAAGCTAACTGGTTGCACTATTGGGGAACACTGTTAAAGAATCTGCTAGTACTAAGAAGCAGAAAGACAGGGGAAAGTTTAAGGTTGGTGAAGTGGCCTTTGATGATGACAGAGTAATGATTGATGATGATGACTGGACTCAATACTTCCAATATTCTCAAGATAAGAAGAAAGAGCCAAAGGCTATAAAAAAATCAATTGTTGAAAAGATTAAAACTTCATATGTAGAGAAGACGATTGTTAATTTAGAGAATAAGTTTGAAAAGAATTTGAAGGCTGAAGAGGTGTCAGAAGTGGACAAGATATTTAAGGAAGATGAAGAAGTCCCTTACAGGTTCAAATTGCCTTCTTTCTCTAAGTATAATGGTTCAGGAAATCCTCACTTGCATGTTAGCAGTACATCACTGCCATGTAGTTTGCTCGAGCTACTAAAACCCAAACTATGAGGTATTTTATGCTTTCTTTAGACCCTGTTGTGTAGAATTGGTTTAATACTTTAGAAGAAAGTACTCAAAAAAATTGGGATATGTTGTATAAAGCCTTCATTCAGCAATATGGGTACAATGTCAAACTGGAAGTGACTCTAATGGAGGTGGAAACCATCAAACAAAAGCAAATTGAGAATTTTGTTGACTATATGAAGAGGTGGAGAAACAAGGCTACACTACTTAAGAAGAGACTAGATTTGAATGATAATAAGGGGTATCCTACCTAGTCTGCAGTGAACTGGCTTGCCCAGTTCTCCCAACCCGCAAGCCCAGCAGCCTTCGCGCTGCCGATTTTTGACCAAACCTTGTTTCACACGGTTTTATGATTTTTCCTAAACAGTTGGTATTTTCTTATTAAAATAGGATTAGGTCTTTTCATTTTCCTATAAATAAGAGTATTAAACACACAAACAGGGGTGGCAATTATTGAAATAAACTTTGGACTTTTAATTTTTCCTGAGACTGGAGGCATAAACCATAGAAAAATAGGGAAGAAAAAAAAAGAAAGCAAGGAAGACGAAAGCAACAAAGGAAACAAAATTATACAAAGGCAGTGAACGCATTGCCTTGATTTTGCTCTGCCAGAAATCTTGTATTAAAGCAGGTAGTAGCTTGTTTTAATTTCTTCAATTTGGTGGAGTCTTCACATGCAGATAAGTTCTTCTAAAATTAATTTATTAAATCAATAATCACCTCCACTTTTCAAAACTATCATCACAACATTTTTATTACTCAACTTCTTCTTGATTTCTTTCATACAATAAGCATAAGTTTTAATTTAAATCAATAACATAATCATCAAAACACTAATCTAATTTACTCAAACCCTATTGTTATTTTCATAAAAATACCTGTGAATACTCAAATTTTGTGGCTCGGAAAGCCGATTCTTCTCAGACTGCATAAGACCAAGCCGGGCCGGACGACCATGGCAAAGTTCACCGAAAGTATGTCTTCATGGTACTTGAAATGTCCGAAGCGGCCCAAGGATCACGGATATGGTCCCAGAATAATTTTTGGAGGTCCGTAGCTCCTGGAAAGTCAGTTTGAACGAAAAACGTGCGAATTTTCGTGCCTTTTTGGGGCTGAACCGCCGAGACCGGTGGTCCAGCTGCGGCGGCCCGACCGCCGCCATTACCATTTTACCAATTTTTCGGCTGACAACGCCGGTCCGACCGCCGTCCAGTCCGAATTTTATCTATAAAAGGCTGTTAAATTTTCAAAAAAAGGGGTTGGTTGTTCGGATCCCGGGCCTCATGCTAACGAACTCTCTATTTTCACACGCTTAAGTACTTTCATTGGACTTTTATTTGCATAAACCTAACCGTGTGCTGTATGAATTAATCAAAATCGAATCTAAGGTCCGAGAAAACGAGATCTGGAACTACGAAGTGGGAGAATCCTAGACAAGGTAATATCATAATTAATACTTTGTCAATCCAAGCAGGTTATAAACATTGCACCTTCTTCTTAATTTCTCTTTGGTCGAAGACTTAATCCTTTTAGGTCTAAGGCCTAATTAACTAATCAATCAACCTTTTGGCATTAAGCCATGAATCAATTGATTTTTTTGGCACGGAGCCTAAATTGCACTCTTTTGGTACGAAGTACCCAAATTCCATCAAAATTAGCACTAAGTGCTTAAAATCTCATAATTTTGGCAAAAAGCCCGACAATGCACGAAGCATACACACACATGCATAAATGCATAATTGCCTTTAAATAGGCTTTTCCGAACTACATGGGCTTTGATCTCTCATAAAAACGAGAGTATGTAGGCATATTTGGGATTCACCCCAAATAGCAAGTCCACAATTTGCTAACAATCTGCTTGTCTTCTTTTCTTTGTCCCTTTTGGGTTCGTTTCTTTTGGAAAATTGATCAAATACATGACATAGTCTCCGAATCCTCCTTGGGTTCGTAGATTAGAAACCTTTACATTGGATGCATTAATTGGAGTCAAATAAGGGTTTTCTTAGTTTTTCCCTTTGAACAGAAAAAACTGAGTGGCGACTCCTAATAACAAGTGAACGTTCCTCCGAATCCTTTTCGGGTGGAAACCGAGGTTCACAGTCTGGCGACTCCACTGGGGATCATAAAAATGATTTATGGGATTCTAGTGGACTATTATTGCTTATTTGATTAATTTGCCGCTGGGGACCATAAAAATGATTTATGGGATCCTAGTAGATTACTATTGCTTATTTGACCAACTTACCCTTCTTTAGGGTACTTTTATTTGTTTTGCAGGGTACCTTAGCAATATATATCCTTTCTTTAAGGATATCGGAATAAAATTCACAAAAGGAATCTTTTTCCTTTGATGGACCCTTGTTTGATTAATTGTGCATTTGTTTTGTCATTTAGAGAATCTTTTTCTCTTGCATTATATGGGGGAATCATTTTCCTCCATTGCATAAAAAATTATTTTCAAATGAATTTCTTCTCTTTCTGTTCAAAGTTCTGAGTCTGGATAGCAAGTAGCGCTGACCGGCAGGTCTCCTTGATTATGCCGGCGGACAGCCAAAGCGTCCTCCCTGTTGTCGCAAACCATTCCAATCCTTTTGGAGTGGCCCATGAGTAAACGTACTGTTGGATCCACGCGAAACTCTTTGTTTCACATGTGGTTAGGTATATCTTACTCAAGACTCAAGGGTCCCTATTATAAGCCTATTCTCTATTTTTCATGTAACAATAGAACCCTCCCCTAGGTTGTATGTACCCAATAATAGTGCCACATTCCATTAAAATGAATTATGATGTGATGAGGTGCATTCATGCAACATAACAACATTGTTTTGGGGAAAACCTTTTGATATATGCAAGTGGACCAAGAGTCTTCCTACCCTACACATTACCCTGATCCTTTACCCTTAACCTTTGAAGGTATCCACTATCCGTGTGCCTTCACCTACACAAGCTATACCAACTCCAACTGTGCAATCACCCACAAGTCCTACTACCCCAATTACACCAACTACTCCAATTACTGGAATGGCTACTATTGAACAGATTAAGGCCTTGCTAGATGGACAGGTTAAAGAAATTGAAGCTAGGATGCAAGAAAGAATTAATGAAGCCTTGGCTACCCAGAGGGTAGCCATCTTGGCTGAATTGGGAGGGGCACCAAAGACGGCCACTACTTCTGGAAATTTAGGGAAAGAACCTATTGTGGGACAAACTAGTACCCCCATGACTGCTCAGAATAATACCCCTATCATCAATTTGGAGGATCCACCCTCTAGGAATGCTACTGAAACTGATGAACTGAAAAAGAAACTTGAATTACTTGAAAGGTCAATCACTGCCATGAAAACTCATAAAGAAGTGGTAGACATGGATTCCTTATCCTTGTTTCCCCAAGCTAGGTTGCCTCCAAAATTCAAGATGCCTGGGATGGACAGATTTGATGGGACAACTTGCCCTAAAACCCACCTGAAAATGTATGTGGGGGCCTTAAGCCCTTGGGGTCTAAATGATGAACTCTTTGCTCAACTCCAACAATCCTTGACTGGTGCTGCCCTTAAGTGGTTTGTAAGCCTAGACCGTGCCAAGATTAAGACCTGGGAAGACATCTGCAATGCATTTAACACTCAATACCACTACAATATTGAGGTAGATGTCACTAGAAGGGAGCTTGAGACTACCAAACAAAATAACAATGAACCCTTCTCCTCGTTCCTTACGAGGTGGAGGGCGAAGGCTGCCCAAATGATTAATCGCCCTTCAGAACAGGAGCAAATTGATATTATAATCAAGAACTTAAGGCCTACATATCAAGCTCAACTGCAAACCCAATACTTACCTACTTTCAAATCGCTCATTGCGACTGCAACTAAGGTAGAAGACTTGATACAATTGGGTAAGATAGTGGATGAGGGAGCTGCTTTAAAGTATAAGAAACAGGGCCACGCTGCTTCCTCAAGCAAGGTCAATGAAGTGGCCAATATTGCCCCTGCGAATCCTTTACGTGTGGGCAATCTTGGGCAGAGAAATCAGCCAAGAAGGCAATATACCGACCTTGGGATGCCCCTTCATCTAGTGTTTAAAAAGGCTGTGGAAGGAAAGTACTTGAAGCCTTTGGACCCGAGGCCTCCTCCAAACCCATTACCCTCCAATTATAAGGCCAATGAGTACTGTGAATACCATCAAGGAAAAGGGCATAGGACAGATGCTTGCTGGACTCTGAAAAACCACATCCAGGATTTGGTGGATAGTGGTGACATCATTCCTCTCAGGAGTCGACCAAAAATTAATACTAACCCTTTGCCCAATCATTCCATCCACGCCATCACTGTGGAAGAAGAGTTGTTTGATCCTTTCAAACTTCTCTTGGAAATGAATGAAATATGTGTGCTAGATCTGAATGACCTCGCTGAAGAGGTCGATGCTTTGACAAGAAGTGGAAGGCAATATCAACCACTTGACTTGGGGAAAGCCCCTAAGACCCCGAATCACCCATATAAGAAGAGGCCAGAACCAAAGGAAGACCCTGTCCTCGCTCAACTTAAACAAACTCAAGCTAAGGTGTCAATTTGGGAGCTCCTTGCTTCCTCATTCCTACACCGTCAGGCTCTCAGTAAAGCTTTGAGTCAACATGATACATCAGTAGACACAAGCCCAGAAGCTTTGGTGGCCACTTTGACCCAATCAACCAAGGCATTGAGTATCAGGTTTTCTGATGAAGATTTACCAGAAGATGGCATGAAACACAATGATGCTCTATACATCACCATACAAACTGGGGGAAAGACTGTGCCCATGGTTCTCATTGATAATGGGTCAGCCTTAAATGTATGTCCCTTGAAAGTAGCAAGCTATCTGGGGTTGGAGGCTACAGATCTTACACCTTCTGATCAAATTGTTAGAGCATATGATAACACTCGAAGAGAAATTTTGGGTGTTGCTACTCTGGAAGTTGCTATTGGATCGGTGAAAATGGGAGTGCCGTTCCAGGTCATTGATGTACCCACGAGCTTTAATCTCCTCCTTGGAAGGTCGTGGATTCATCAGAATAATGTTGTACCATCTTCATTACATCAAAAACTTAAGTTCCCTTTTGAAGGAAAAATCATCACTATCAAAGGGGACACATGTGAAATCAACAAGAAAACCATGGATCAGTCTCTCTTTGAGGTTGTTCCTGGTGAAACTGCTATGGCCTTGACTGGGTTCCATTACGACACTATTCAATGCATCGAAGGAGAGAGGCCCAAAGGGCCATTTATCTTATATGACTTTGGGGGATCCAAATCAATTGCTTGGTTGGAATGATGCTGAGGGTAGGTCTGCTACCCGGGATGGAAATGATAAAGTCTGGGAAAAAATCATCTATAGTGCGGCCATGGGAAGAGCCTGAGAATAAGGGAACTTTTGGCTTGGGGTACAAACCCACAGACGAGGAGATAGAAGAGTTTGAGCATGGGAAGAACAAAAAGAAGACTTGGGGGGCAAAAAGTCTCAAAATGCGCCCTTACTTTAGAACTCTGAACGGTCACTTCTGCAAGCCTGGGAAAACAGTTCCTTACTGTGGTTTCCAGGAGCCATTCTATTCTCCTATGACTGGAAAGAAGCTACCGGGTTTTGAGATGTTCGATGATGTTTTGACCATAAAGGAAGAAGAACCAGAACCTATAACTGGCTCACAAGTGGAGGATTTCATGCAGCCTAGTCTCTTTTATGAGGTTGCTATGATAACCAATGTCGAAGACAAAAGGGACCTCACGAAGCTGATCAAGACAACAGATGGACCACTGATGAACTGGTATACCGAGGAGGGACAAGCAGCTACAATCAAACCTAGTCCTGTGTCACACCCCGAACCTGAGTCTTGTACCGAGTCAAATCTTGAGTCAAACACCGAGTCAGAGTTTAGTTCTGAGTCTTCCTTAGCTTCAAGAATAGAAAACCCTGATGTCGAATATAATATAACTCTGGAGGATGACTCCGCCATTATTAATGAAACTGTTCAAGTTCTTGGTTACCCTGTGTCTTTCGCTTTCCAAGTATTATCTAGCAAAAATGAAATAAATGAAATAAAAGAAATGAATGAAAAGATAATAATTGGCAAAGAAAATGAATATACATACATTGCATATGATTGTGTGAATAAGGAACAGGTTGTTGAGTGCATCAGAAGATATGTCAACTGCTTCATGTGGAAGACAAGTGATGTCACGGGAATAGACCCAGCAATAGCAGTTCATAAGATTTCGCTATACCCTGATGCAAAGCCGGTTAAACAGAAGTTGAGAAGAATGAAGCTAGAATGGTCTTTGAAAATTAAAGATGAGATTGCCAAGCAACTGGATAATAAGTTCATAGAACCAATTGTCTAACCTTCCTGGTTAGAAAACATTGTGCCAGTCCCGAAGAAAGACGGAAAGGTTAGGATGTGTGTTGACTATAGAGATTTGAATAAGGCTTGTCCCAAGGATGATTTCCCGATACCACACATCGATTTGCTAATAGACAGGATGGCTGGGCATATGATGGTTTCCATGACTGATCTTGCGGTTGGGTATAATCAGATCATGGTGCATCCACCGGACAAAGAAAAGACAGCTTTCATTCCAGAATGGGGTACTTTCTGCTATAGGGTTATGCCTTTTGGATTGATAAATGCAAGGGCTACCTACTAGAGGATGGCGACAACAATCTTTCATGACATGATTCACAAAGAAGTAGAAGTGTATATTGACGATATGATTGTCAAGTCAAAATCTCCAGAAGAGCACGTTGAAGCACTTGAGAAGTTCTTCCTTAGACTTCGCAAGTACAATTTGAAGCTTAATCCTGCAAAGTGCCTCTTTGGTGCAACATCAGGCTTATTTTTAGGATATTTGGTCAGCAAGAAAGGAATAGAAGTTGATCCAGCAAAGTCAAAGGCTATTCTGAAAATGCCTCCACCAAGAACAGAAAAGGAGATTCGAGGCTTACTAGGTAGATTACTGTATATCAGTCGATTCATATCACAGTTGGCAGAGACTTGTGGTCCTATCTTTAAGCTACTAAGGAAAGGTGCTTCACAAGAATGGAATGAAGATTGCCAGAAGGCCTTTGACAAGATCAAAGAATACTTGTTAAGTCCGCCAATTCTGCAACCTCCCAGAATGGGAAAACCTCTGCTCTTGTATTTGTCTGTAACAGATGAAGCCATGGGTGCAATGCTAGCTCAAGAAGCCAAAGATACAAAGGTAGAAAATGCAATTTACTACCTCAGCAAAAGGATGCTGGACTATGAGTTAAAGTATAACAAGATTGAGAAGTTGTGTTTAGCATTGTATTGGGCTTGCACGAAGTTACAACACTACTTGTCTTCTTACACTACTTGTGTCATCGTAGAACAGAGTCCCTTGAAATTCCTTATGGAGAGGCCAGTTTTGGACAGCAAAATGGCAAAGTGGGTGTCAACATTGGCAGCTTTTGACTTAAAATTCATTCAAAGGAAAACTGTGAAAGGTGGGGCAATAGCTAACCAGTTAGCAGAATTACCTGTAAAAGACGAAATGCGAGAAATGAATTTCCTTGATGAAGACCTCTTGAATGTGGAAAGAAGTGTTTGGGAGATGTATTTTGATGGGGCATCCAATTATCATGGAAATGGAATTGGGATTGTGTTCAAAACTCCTTGTGGAGAATACATTCCATTTGCAGTTAAACTTGACTTTAGCTGCACAAACAATGAAGCAGAATATGAAGCTTGCATCAATGGGCTTGAAGCTGCTCTGGAATTGGGGATTAAGAACCTAAAGATCTACGGTGATTCTATTTTAATAGTATCACAAGCTTTAAGGAAATGGAAGATAAGAGAAGAGCGTTTGGTTCCTTACCTACAACGCCTTGATCATTTAGCACAACAATTCGATGATCTGTCCTTCGAATATCTCCCAAGAGCAAAGAATCAGCTTGCTGATGCCCTGGCTACTTTAGCTTCCATGGTCAATATCAAGGAGGGGAAAGCCATTCGTCCATTGAAAGTTCAGCTTCAGAAGCAACCTGCCCACATAATGCATTTGGCCGATGGTAAACCATGGTTCTGGGATATCAAGAGTTATCTCAAGGATGGAAGTTATCCAGAGGGATCATCAAAGGTTGATCAGAGAGCAATAAGGCAGCTAGCCACAGGTTACGTTCTTAATGGAGACATCCTCTACAAAAGGAGTTGGAATGGGTTACGCCTAAGGTGTGTGAATGAAGCAGAGGCTAAGCGAATAATGGAAATGGTACATGGTGGCGAATCAGGACCACATATGTACGGGATCGCCTTGTCTCGAAAAATAGCCAATCTAGGATATTATTTGTCCACCATGAGTACAGACTGTGTGGCATTTGTGCAAGGATGCCATCAGTGCCAGATATTTGCTAAGCTACAGAAGCAACCTCCCGTTGCCCTGAATCCAATCACTTCTCCATGGCCCTTCACTACTTGGGGAATAGATATAATCAGCAAAATACATCCAAAAGCCTCGAATGGACATCAGTTTATCTTGGTAGTGGTGGATTACTTCACAAAGTGGGTTGAAGCAGCCTCCTATGCAAAATTAGACGCCAAAAAGGCAGCACAGTTTGTCCGAACCAACATTCTTTGTCGGTACGGAATGCCATTTGAGATTATCACTGATAATGGAACTCATTTCCAAGAAAAATTTGCTAAACTCTTGAAGGATAAGAGGATCCAGCATCATAAGTCCTCTCCTTATAGACCTCAAACGAATGGAGCTGTAGAAGCAGCAAATAAGTCTATAAAGGTGATCATACAAAAAATGATCAAGAAACATAGGGGTTGGCATGAGAAGTTACCACTGGCCTTGTGGGGATATAGAACATCAATTAGAACTCCTACTGGGGCAACCTCATATTCACTGGTGTACGGAATGGAAGCAGTACTCCCCATTGAACTGGAAGTTCAATCGGCGAGGATAATTCAAGAAAGTCAGATAAATGAAGCTGAATGGATTAGCAATTATCATCATCAGTTGTTGGGTTTGGATGAAAAAAGACTTCAAGCTCTCCATCAGATTCAAGGGTATCAGAGGCGAATGGCCAGACATTTCAACAAAAAGGTCAAAGATCGAAAGTTGGAAGAAGGTTGTTTGGTTCTGAAAGAGATCAGAACACCTGCTACAAATCCTCGTGGGAAGTTTCGTCCTCATTGGGCTGGACCCTACATTGTAAAGAAAATACTTTCCGGCGGAGCTGTCATCTTGTCTGATTTGGATGGTTTGGAGTTCACAAACCCATGCAATCTAGATCAATTAAAGAAATATTATGTATAATCATGTATTGTAAGGAACTACATTAGACCTGATTCTCGCGAACTAATTCGAGATATGTAGGCAGCTCTCCTTGAGCGCGGTCTAAATTTTAAAATCATTGATTCATTTTTCTTTTGCCAACATAAAAAATAAATAAATAAATAAAGGAAGAAAGAAAAATCCCGCTAAGTCGAAAACCCACAAAGGGCGACTTAGGCAATAGTAGGGCCCGCTAAGTCAAAAACCCGCAAAGAGCGGCTTAGGCAAGAATGGGTAAGAGCTCGCTAAGTTGAAAATCCGAAAGGACGGCTTAGGCAAAAATTAGAGCAAGTAAATAAAGTAGATAATGCTTGGAAAGCAAATAAAAGAATCATTCAGGCCAAAAAAAAGTCATTCATTCCAAAAAGAATCATTCATGTCAAAAAGAGTCATTCATTCCAAAAAAAAATCATTCATTACAAAAGAGTCAGTCATTACAGAAAGAGTCATTCATTCCATGACAAGAGTCAGACCATAAGTCCTATACATCCAATGAACCAAAAAGGTAAAGACAACCCAAAAAAGCAGACAATAGAGTCAATCCTAGGATCTAAGTCCTACGTCTCCTACGTGGGGCAGAGTCTTCGGTATCTTCCTTAGTCCCGGAACTCTCTGCAACATCTATCTTCCCCTCGTTAAGAGGAACCACATCCTCTCCCTCCAACTCCTGCAACAATGCAAGCCTCCTTGGCTTTTCAATTGGCCAAACTTCGGCTATAAACCAAGTACTATACTCTAGAGTAGGCTGGACAAGAGAAGGCTCTGCAAAAGGCCTGATCATCTGATGGTTCCTAACCCAAGTTTGTAGAACACCTCGAGTAACTCCGGGAGTAATGGGGGAAGCAATGGAAAGCCCAACAGGAAGAGGAACCCTCTGATCAATCCCCATCTGTCTGAGGACGCGAGAAGCACTATACCATGTACTATGAGTGAAGCCAAGAAGGTAGACATGGTTATGCATTGCATTTGCCTCCATGAATCGAGAAATTTTATACCAAGGGATGAACCACAACAATTCTTCTGGTCCAAGCTCAAACAACCAGATAGTCCACTTAGCCATAGAAGGAAAAGAAATCTGGATTTTTCTGGTGCGGTACTGAGAAGGGTTATAAGTCAAGGCATGGGGAACGGCAACTACTTGGAGATGGTCTCTCAGCCAAACCTGAGAAAATAGATCCTTTCTATTTACAAACAAAAAAAGAGAGAGATGATGAAATGAGAAGAAACAAAAGGTATAACAAAATTACCTGAAGAATGATCGGGGTAACAGTCCAATTTTTAAATCCGAGTGTAGTTCTGTCAAGACTCTGAATAGTCTCAGCCAGAATCATACCACCAATGCAGTTAAGTTCTTCCATTTGCCTAACCATGGGGCAAAGCTTCAAATATCCAAAGCCAGGATCACGGTTGAAAAGAAACCCGGCTAACAGGCAGAAAAAAAAAAAAAAAGCTCGCATCCTATGTTTCAGTTGAACCTCATCCTCAAAATTAGCAGTCAGGAATTCATCAATCAAAGGAAGCAGCATTGCCTTATTCCCATCCATGATCATAGCTTGAGCTTGAGGCCTTGTAAAGTTGAAAAGCCTCTGAAAAGACCCCATATAGCCAACTTGAACCTCATGCCTTACAAGAGGGGCATTTGGGTCACATCCAATAATTGAGCAGAATTCCTCAAAAAGAGGACACATCTCCTCCATCCGGGTACCAAATCTGAAAATGTGGGCTTGGGGATCCCAAAATCTGATACAAGCATGCAAGAAATCCCAATCCACAGCTACAACTCTAAGGGTGGCAACAGCTTTCAGTCTATATCTTCCCATGTTGATCCTTTCAACATTAAGGAGGCTCTTGGTCCAATTATGCATCACATGGTTAAAAAGAGGGTTCATTGTTGAGAGAAATAAAAATCCTGCAGTGAAAAACCTGTTTTCTAGCCCGAAAATGCACTTCAAATTCTATTTTTTCGTATACATATACTGCCCCGGGGCCTCCCCGGCGGTTGACCCGCCGCCCCGGCGGCCCGTCCGCCGCCTGGCCAGCTTCGAGTCTCATTTTTTATTTTTATTTTTATTTTATTTTTATTTTTATTTTATTTTATTTTTATTTTTATTTTATTTTATGAAATTCTTGTGTTTTGGCCCTGTTTAGACTATTTTAGGTACTATTTTTGGGGTTATTTCAGGGATTTATTTTTGAAAATAGATTTCTCAAACAAACAAAAAATAAACATCATACATACACATTTGTTGTTAATACTAACAAATTAATGCAGGTTTGTACTTAAGTTCAGATAACAGGCGGAAAACATGGAAAGTACAAAGTACAGAGCAGGAATAATTCAAATACTATAAATATAATCCAAGACAAATATGAGAATTCAGCGCCGGGCTCTCCATCTTTGTGGCCTGTTCTGCCTCTCATAAGCACTATCAATCCAAGCACCCGTCAACTCATCAGAGAAAGCAGTGATCAGTGCCGCCATGTCAGCAACTAGGCCCTCAGGTACCTGTGAAAAAGACAGAATCACAGTCAATTTCAAGAGAATTTTATGAATCCTTTTCATGAAAAGTTCTAGAGGAATATACCTGAGTGATGTGAACAAGGCTCCGATATGGTACACTCTCCACACTAATTGGTCGGGTCACCCAGCCATCAGGTGCATGATAACGAACAGCATAAGGCAACCTCAGGTCAGCCAAAGCAGGGTCCAATTGACCGGTAGCCGCAAGAATGGATGGGGGAGGCCTCAAATGTGATGAACTGCTGCTTGCTCCAGTATGTGATGGTCCAGCCCTGAAAGTGGAAGCCTCAGCCCTAGAGGAAGAAGGTCTTTCAGCTCGCCAGCTGGAAGAGGGATGGTCTCCCGGGGTGCTGGAAGTGGGAGCCGAAGAGTGGGAGGACCGATAAGGTGGTGCAGAATCGAACCGTGCCCCAATGCGTGGCATCAGTCACTGAAGACAATAGAAATCATAATCTTCCTCATCCGGGGCAAAGGCCGATTCAAAGGGATCACCCTCATACTGGGACGCTGTAACAGGCAGAAGCGTCAGAGATAGCATGTCATCAGGGGGGTCCAAGGGAGCTGTACGGAAGCCGGCAATCTAGAAAGTCACTCTCTCAGCGAGATAATACCGTCGATACTCTGGATGGGGAAGTATGAATCGACGGTGAGTCAGGAACTGTGATCGCTGAAAGCTATGATCTTGAGCAATCCACTCTGCCAGCCGGCTAGACATTGCTGTAAATGCAACCTGTAAAAATTTATTATGTTAGTGAATCATTTTCTCTAATACAATAAATAAGGATGAGGAGAAAATATTTACCGAGTTCATGGAGCAGCTGTCAAAGAACGCTCTCAGCTCTCTTATAGGAAGCTTCCTCTTTGGTGCTTCTATCCTCTCTTTATACCACCTCCAAGCAATGGGAGAAAGAGGATCTACAGGGGCAGGTGGCTCACGAAGAAAAGGGGCGACACCAAGAAAGTACTCGTAAGCCCAAGTCTGGAAAAAAATAAAGAAGATATCAGAGTCGGTGTCTCCAAGGTAAAGGAAATGTTCTTTACATTACCTCCCAGAAGTAGTATAGGCCACATGGAGAAATGCGGGTATAGCAGAGGTCTGACATGTCGTCATACAATCTACACAGCATCATGCTAGCCCAATCATATGTCTGAAGTCGTGTCAGGTCGGTTAGACTCTTCAGCACATTGAGATTCACTGCGTCCTTCCTATTTGCTAAGAAGGAGCTAGCAAACAGGAGGATCAGGGTAAACCTGGCCACCTGATCAGCAGTAAGATCGCCTACCTCGTAGCCAGTATAAATGGCTGGCGCCTGCTCTACAAGCCACCTTCGCTGAATGTAGCAAGGCGCCTGATGTCGAGGATAGTCAACCCTAATTAAAGTGACCATATCGGCTGAAGAGATGTCATGCCGCCAGTCATTGTAGTACTCCACCATCTCAACGCCAAAGGGAATCCCAGAAATGATGGAAAAGTCGGTAGGCGTCATCGTCATCGTCATCTCCCCCCAAGCAAAATGGAAGGTATCAGTAGTGGGCCACCATCGCTCAGCCAGCGCGCAGATCAACTCCCTGTGAATATCTCTGCCCTCATCTATAGTCCTCAAATGGTGGAGGAAAACAGGTCTGATAAGATCCCCCACCGGATGCCCAACATCAAAGATGTAAGCCGGAATAGTGCTCATGGGTCTCTCAGCGATAGATATCCTGATCGCAGTGTCCTAAAAAAAATTAATTCATTATTGTGGATAATTTGGGGCAACTTCAGAAAAATTTAAATTCTATCCCCAGCCGGGTGTGACTTTCTAGAGGGTTATTTCTTAGTTCTTTACTAGAAATAATTACTGATGGCAGAACATGGTGAAGCCTGGTACTGCTCTTGATTCATTACTAGTACATGTAAAGGAATGATTCCTAAAATTTGTTTCTAAGTTCCTTACTAGAAATAAATAAATTTCCTAAGCATGCATACTAGGTGAGTAAAGGAAAAGGTACTTACCTCATAGCAGCCGGTCCGGGAGCTGTGCTTCTCCTCCTCAAGTAAAAGATTGCAGGGAGGGAGTGGGATTTTGAAGTCTTCAAAGCCAGTGAAATCCATCGTTGAAAGAAAGTTTGAAGGAAAGGAAAGAAGAAGAAAGAATGAAAGTGAATGAAAGTGGAATGAAAATGAGCCTATTTATAAGAAAAATGTGAAAATGCGGATCTTTTGCACCTCACTCAAAATTCTCGTTTCTGACAACCACTGAGCCCCATAAATCATTTTTATGGGCCCCAGTGAGGGGAAATTGTGAATACTCAAATTTTGTGGCTCGGAAAGTCGATTCTTCTCACACTGCAAAAGACCAAGCCGGGCCAGACGACCATGGCAAAGTTCACCGAAAGTATGTCTTCATGGTACTTGAAATGTCCGAAGCGGCCCAAGGATCACGGATATGGTCTCAGAATAATTTTTGGAGGTCCGTAGCTCCTGAAAAGTCAGTTTGAACGAAAAACGTGCGAATTTTCATGCCTTTTTGGGGCTGAACAGCCGAGACCGGCGGTCCGACCGCCGCCGTTACCATTTTCCTGATTTTTTGGCTGACAACGCCGGTCCAACCGCTGACCACGGCGGTCCGACCGCCGTCCAGTCCGAATTTTGTCTATAAAAGGCTGTTAAATTTTCAAAAAAAGGGGTTGGCTGTTCGAATCCCGGGCCTCATGCTGATGAACTCTCTATTTTCACACGCTTAAGTACTTTCATTGGACTTTTATTTGCATAAACCTAACCGTGTGCTGTAGGAATTAATCAAAATCGAATCTAAGGTCCGAGAAAATGAGATCTGGAACTACGAAGTGGGAGAATCCTAGACAAGGTAATATCATAATTTATACTTTGTCAATCCAAGCAGGTTATAAACATTGCACCTTCTTCTTAATTTCTCTTTGGTCGAAGACTTAATCCTTTTAGGTCTAAGGCCTAATTAACTAATCAATCAACATTTTAGCATTAAGCCATGAATCAATTGATCTTTTTGGCACGGAGCCTAAATTGCACTCTTTTGGTACGAAGTACCTAAATTCCATCAAAATTAGCACTAAGTGCTTAAAATCTCACAATTTTGGCAAAAAGCCCGACAATGCACGAAGCATACACACACACATGCATAAATGCATAATTGCCTTTAAATAGGCTTTTCCGAACTACATGGGCTTTGATCTCTCATAAAAATGAGAGTATGTAGGCATATTTGGGATTCACCCCAAATAGCAAGTCTACAATTTGCTAACAATCTGCTTGTATTTTTTTCTTTGTCCCTTTTGGGTTCGTTTCTTTTGGCAAATTGATCAAATACATGACATAGTCCCCGAATCCTCCTTGGGTTTGTAGATTAGAAACTTTTACATTGGATGCGTTAATTGGAGTCAAACAAGGGTTTTCTTAGTTTTTCCCTTTGAACAGAAAAAACTGAGTGGCGACTCCTAATAACAAGTGAACGTCCTCCGAATCCTTTTCGGGTGGAAACCAAGGTTCACAATACCAAAATCCTATTTTCTAAACCTTAAACCCAAACTTATAAAACCTAAATCCCAAAACCATGACCTAAACCCTAATTTCTAATCTAAAAACCCTAGCCTTGTTTTTCAAAACCTAATCATATTTCTCTCAAACCCTAAAACTAGTTGTCAAAATTTTCAACGCCAAAACCTATAACCCTAAAAGCTAGTTTCTAAACTTTTCTAGGGCACTGCCCCTTGACCCCGCCCGCTAACCGGCTAGCGGGACCTCCGTATGGGCTCGTCAAAGGGGTCAATATTTATTTATGTATTATAAGCCTTTGTGTTTAACTCCCTTTATTTAAAAATCCCAATTTGGTTATTAAAATTATAAAACCCTAAACTTATACATTTATTGCTTTATTTAGTTTTAGATTTGATTATGTAGTTTATTATATGTTTTGATGATTGATTTATTTAATTTAAATATTTGATTTGTTTATCATAGATGGAGGATTTATTCATTATTATTATTATTTGTTAAAATTGTAAGAGGTATGTTTCAATGATTGGGTACCTCATTAATTAATCTTTATGCAATTTAATTTATTTTTATATTTTGGAATTAATGTAAAGGAAATGTTTCTATCCTCAGATGGGTGTCCATTTATTTGTTTTGTTTGGACATTGTTGTAATTTTAATAAAGTATTTATTTATTCTTATGATCGCATGTAGTACGGATAATATCGTTATATTTAAGAATTTTATAATATTAAGACCTGCAAATGAGGTCGGTTCCAATGAACCGGGCATTGTGGGGGGTGCTGGGCCATTTCTCACCTTCCCCACATGTACCCAACTTTTTGAACCCATTAGAGGGTTGGGGATTCCTTAGAAATCGAGTCATCCACCCCTTTCTTTTTTCCAGCCCATCCGAGTGGCGACTCCATTTTCTCCGGGCTTAGGCCCGTATTCTCTAAGGCCCTGAGCCTAAACAGTGCCGAAGTCGCAAGATCCATTCCACCGGGAGTGGGGGCAAAAACTCCCGCTCACAAAGGAGATGCATATGATTGGTGGAAGACAATTTCTTATGGGTTGGATCGACCACCTGTGTTGACATATGATAACTTTCTACTGGAGTTTGGAAGAAAGTACATGCCTCAAGATTACAAAGATGGGAAGAAGAGGGAATTTTTGAATTTGAAGCAAGGTGGGAAGACCGTAATAGAGTATGAGAAAGAGTTACTGTGACTGAGTAAGTACACAAGAGGGATCACTTCTAATGAGGTAGATAGATGTCAATGATTTAGGATGGGTTGAGACCAGCTACTAGGTGTCAGGTGGCGCAGTGTAATATGAGGTATTTTCCATACTGGTATCAGATGCCCGTAGTGTATAAAAAGCCCAGGAGGGTACAACTATTACAGTTGGAGAGAAGAGTAGGAGTAGAAGGCCCCAGGTTGAGATAAGGCCATCATCTTTAAAGAGAGGCAGAGGGAGTTTTCCACAGAGGTTTGGCAAAGGCCAGGGATAGTCGGCTAGGTCTTATTAGCAGGGACAGAGGCCTGCAGCATCAGTGACTAGTTGTGAGAGAAAATTTTCACCTCCACTCCCATGTGAAATGGTTCTTATGACTTCGGCACTGTTAGGCTCAGGGCTTTAGAGAACATGGGCTTAAACCTGAAGAAAATGGAGTTGCAGCCCGGACGGGCCAGGAAAAAATTGGTGGATGACTCGATTCCTAAGGAATCTCCAACTCCCTATTAGGTTCAGAAAGCTGGGTATGCATGGGGGAAAGTGAAAAGTAGCCTAGCACCCCCACAACGTCCAGTTCATTAGAACCAGCCTCATTTTCAGGTCTAAATATTATTAAATTCTTAAGCATTATAATATTATCTATACTAATTTTAATTATTGAAAAAAAATGGATCCATTCATAAAATAAGATAAAATAGTACATCACAAAACAACATGGGTACCCATTCTTAGATGGAAACATACCCTTACAATCTTTAAATGTTCACAAAGAAAATAAATAAAATAGGATACCCACCAAAAGATAGAAACATGTCCCTTATAATTGTCCAAAAGTCTTTAAATAAATTAAATGATAAAAAATAAATAAATTAAACAAATAAGGCACCCACGAGTGGAAAACATGCCTTTTACATCCTTAAAATCCAAATAATAAAATTAATCATCATTCAACCATTCATAGAAAAATAAATAATCAAAACATGTAGTTTTAATCATCACAAAAATAATAATAAATTAGAGTTTAACAAAGGAAATTAAGGTTAATTATAAAGAATTATAATCCTCAAATAAATATTGACCCCATTGACGAGGGGTCACGTACGGTGGTCCCGCTAGCTGGTTAGCAGGCGGGAGGTCAAGGGGGGCCTATCTAAGCTAGAGTTTCATATTTATACAAATTAAGATTTTTCCTAAAATAGGTTTCAAGGTAAAAATTAAGGTTTCATTATTAGATTAAGTTTAAATTGCCAAACTAGGGTTTTTATTAGTCAAATTAGAGGTTTGGAATGAAATTAGGATTTAAGGTCTAATTTGGAAGTTTAAGTTTTTGTAATGTAAATCTAGCACTAAATATGCAAATTATACTGAGAGGTGCAAACTCAGGATGAATAAAATTGATTATGGTTTTGAGAAAATAGATTGGTGATTAAAACAAGTAAGTTAGATTACTGTCATGCCATGCAATTTGTTTTCTATACACTACTGTATGTAATTAGATTTGTAAATTAATAATATAGTGAACTAACCATTAAGACAATCAAACTAAATAAATTGATATCAGATGACAATTTAAAAATAATTAAATAAACAAATATAAAAACTAATGAATGAAGATGATCAATCAAAATTGGCTAAAGAAATTGAACCTGCATTGTTGGCCCCTCCAATATCAATATGTTGAATCGAACCCATGCTACTGCCTGACCAACTTTGATCTTGGATGAATGAAGCAAGCTTGAGCCAATGGTTACTGCCTCTATGGTTGCTGTGTTTTAATTGTCTTTTGTTGCTAATCATTGTCTCTCTTTCTTAATTCTATTCAATTGCTCATAATAATTGTGGCTCCTTAAGAGTTTCTTAGTTGCTCTTTATTAATTGCTAATTTACTCTCTGTGTTCATCCTTCCTTTCATATTAATTGTTGATATTTATAGACAAAGAAGATTTAAACAAAAACCCTAATACACTAATCTGACGGTCAAACAAAGTCTGATATTTATTAGGAAACTTAACAAACCAAATTAAGGCTGGATTAAGGGACCATGGCGAATTGGCTAAGTCAATTCATCATGGTTTAACATTTTTCATACAGTCTGGCTTGGTTTTATATTTTAAAGATGAATCGAACCTATTTTGGTCTTTAAATAATAAATTAGACTAGGTTTAGGACTTTAAAAATTAAACCAACTTATTTTAGGCCTTTCAAAAATGGACTAACCTATTTTTTAAAAGTTATAAACTAGGTTTAAGCTTTTAAAATAGGACTGATTTTAGCTTGGCCTTCTTTAATTGCGATCGGATTAGCTTAGGGCCAAAATTAGGGGTCTACACTAGTTTCTTACCCCAGCATCTCAGAGACTCACTCCACCTACCTATGCTCAGTGTGGTAGGGCAAAGTAGTGTCTGTTAGAGAACTAGTGCACCAAAACGCTTGTTTTAGATGCAGGTCTCAAGAGCATTTTGTTAGAGATTGTCTAGAGCCGCCAGAGGATAGATAGGCAGAGACAGTAGTGTCCAAACCTAGTTTTAGAGGTGGTAGAGGTAGTAGAGGCAGAAGAGGTGGTAAAGTCGGATCTAGTCAAAGAGAAGGATCTACATCAGGGAGTAGACCAGAGGAGGCTCGAACATCACAGAGGGTGTATGTGATATAGCGATAGCTAAATGCCTCAAATGTGATTACTAGTACATTTTCTTTATTTGGCATTTCTGTTTATACATTGACAGACCATGGGTTGATATATTCATAAATCAGTGCATCTATTATGCCTGTTGGTGACATGCATTCAGAGTCTTTAGAGTATAAGGTGTTGGTTACCAACTCTTTAGGGCACAGTGTGATTATTAGCAGAGTATACTGGGATAGTCCAGTAGTGGTTCATGATGAGGAATTTCTCAATGACTTTATTAAGATGCCCTTTAGAGATTATGATCTTATTCTGGATATGGATTGGTTATCTAAACATCGAGCTATGGTAAATTGTCAACGAAAGTGTGTTACTCTGAAAGCACGTAGTGGGGAAGATGTTGTAGTATTAAGTGTGCAGAGACACCTCTTATCTATGTTTATTTCAGCTACGAGGATGATTCGGAAGGGGTGTGAAGCTAACTTGGCACATTTAGTGGATACTAAAATAGTGGGACCTAGTCTTGGCAGTATTCCTATAGTTGCAAAAGTTCCCAGATGAGTTGTTTGGGCTATCTCCTGTGAGAAAGGTAGAGTTTGATATTGATGTGATGCCTAGTACTACCCCTATTTCTATTACTCCCTATCGAATGGCACCTATAAAATTGAAGGAATTGAAGGTGCAGTTATAAGAGTTGCTGGATAAATGGTTCATTCGCCTTAGTGTTTCACCATGGGGGGCACCGGTATTATTTATTAAGAAGAAGGATGGCACCTTGTGGTTATGTATTGACTACCACTAGTTGAAAAAAGTGACCATCAAGAATAAGTACTTGTTGCCTCATATTGATGATCTTTTTTATCAGTTGAAGGGGGCAACTGTATTCTATAAAATTGACTTGAGATTGGGGTACCACCGGTTGAGAGTTAAAGAGTTATATGTATCTAAGACTGCTTTTCGCATGAGGTACGGGCATTATGAGTTTTTGGTGATGCCATTTGGGCCGATGAATGCACCTACAACTTTTATGAATTTGATGAACTTGGTCTTTAGGCCGTACTTGGATCAGTTTGCAGTGGTATTTGTTGATGATATTCTTGTTTACTCTCGTAACAAGGATGATTATGATAGACACCTGCAGATTGTGTTGTAGACTTTGAGGGAAAAATAGTTGTATGCAAAATGTCCAAGTGTGAATTCTAGTTGGAACAAGTTGGTTTCCTTGGACATGTCATTTCAGTAGTTGGCATTATAATTGATCTAAGTAAATTAGAGGCAATTTTGAATTGGAGTCCACCAAAGAATGTGACGAAAGTTAGGAGTTTTCTGGGATTGGCATGTTATTATCATCAGTTTGTGAATGGATTCTCTATGATAGCTATGCCACTCACCAGATTACTCCAGAAAGATATGAAGTTTGTGTGGACGATTGGTGTCAAGCGAGTTTCAAGCAGTTGAAAGAGATGTCGACTCAAGCTCCTGTTCTTACCTTACCTGTGGAAGGTAAACCTTATGTGATTTACAATGATGCTTTATATAATGAGTTAGGGTATATTATAATGCAGAAGGGTAAAAATATTGCATATGATTCCAGACAGCTAAAACCCCATTAGTTAAACTATCTGACTCATGGTTTAGAATTGGCAACTATTGTATTCGCATTGAAGGTTTGGCGACATTACTTGAATGGAGAGAAATGTTTTATCTACACTGATCATAAGAGTTTAAAGCATTTGTGTGTTCAAAAGGAGCTAAATCTTCGGTAGAGATGGTGGTTGGAGCTGATAAAGGATTATGACTATTTGATTGATTACCACCCAAGCATGGCGAATGTCGTTGCTAATGCATTGAGTCGAAAGTCTGTTAAGTTGAGATCTTTGCATGCTAGCTTGGAGATATGTGATGATGGTACTCTTATGACTCAATTGCAAGTTAGTCCATTACTATTTGATCATATTAAAGAAGCACAGAGGGCATATTTGAAACTTTAAAAGATTGTAGAGGAAAGTCATAAGGGGGAGAGTAAAGATTTCCAGGTTAGAGGTGATGGTAGTTTATGGTATCGAGATAGGTTATGTGTTTCTAATGATGCTGAGTTGAAAAATAAAAGATTTTAGAGGAAGCACATCAATCAACTTATGCTATGCACTCTAGGAGTACTAAGATGTATTAGGATTTGAAAAGACATTATTGGTGTTCAGGTATGAAAAGGGTCATAGCGAAATTTATATCCAGATGCCTCACTTGTCAGTGAGTGAAGGCTGAACACTAGGTTCCTTCAGGGTTGTTATAGCCATTATCAGTTCCCAAGTGGAAATGAGAGCGGGTGACTATGGATTTTGTATCTGGACTACATTTAACCCAGAGGAAATATGATGCAATCTGGGTAATAGTGGGCAGGATGATGAAGTTGGCTTATTTCCTTCTAATTAGGATGGATTATTCTCTTGACAAGCCATTTGAGTTGTATGTTGATGAGAATGTGAGATTACATAGGTTCCACTTTCACTAGTATCTAACCGAGATCCATGGTTTCCATCCAGATTTTGGAAGAGTTTGCAAGATGCCTTGGGTACTTGGTTGCATTTTAGTATGGCTTTTCATCCACAGACAGATGGACAGTTAGAGAGAGTGATACAAATCTTAGAGGATATGTTGAGGAGCTGTCATTAATTTTATTGGGAGCTTGGATAGGCACTTACCTTTGGTTGAATTTGCCTACAGAAATAGTTATCAGTCCAGTATTTGGATGGCACCTTATGAGGCTCTGTATGACAGGAAGAATAGGACACCTTTATGTTGGGTTAAAATTGGAGAAGAAAAATTGTTAGGTCCTGATTTGATTAAAGAAACAGAAGAGAAAGTTAAGATAATTCAAGATCGATTGAAAGCAGTTTCAAATCGACAGAAGTCCTACTCAGATTTGAAATTAAAGGACATAGAGTATAATGTGGATGATAAAGTGATCTTAAAGGTATCTCCTTGAGATCCTACAGAGAGTTGGGCCAATCATTTATAGATTGGCTTTGTTGTTGGAGTTGGAGAAGATTCATAATGTCTTTCATATTTCCATGCATCGGAGGTACATATTAGATCCATCACATGTCTTATCAGTTAAATCTATTGAGGTGAATCCGGATATGACCTATGAAGAACCAATGGCAATTTTGGCACGTGAAGTGAAAGAGTTACAAAATAAGAGGGTGCCATTAGTTAAAGTCTTATAGATGAATCATTCTGCCAAAAAGGTGACATAGGAGAGTAAAGAAGTCATGCGGAGCCAGTATCCATAACTCTTTTATAATTAAGTATCAGGTAATTTCGATGACGAAATTCTTTGAGGGAGAGAGTTGTAACATCCGTGTCTTTATTAAAATATAATTAAATAAATAATTTGAAAAGGTTAATTAATGGGTTAGAAGGAGAAAATGGCTAATGTATATGTTTGGCATATGTTAAATATATATAAAGTATAAAAGTCACTAAAAGACAAAAATATGTAAAAGTTTAAAAGTCAAAGTAAAAGTTAAAAATATATATATAATAATAATAATTAAAATTAAAATAATTTTGGATAGAAGAGGTAAATACTAATTATTAATTAATTAAATTATTATTATATATACGTGGTTAGTAAGAAGAGAATAAATAAATATCAATAATTAACTTCTTCTTTTTCTTCTTCCCCATTTAGGCTGAATCACCAGGGAAGGGTCAGGGAGATGTTTTCATCATCTTCTACCTCAAATTTTCTAGAGAATTCAAGGAATCAAAGATAATTTTGGAGAATTTTGAAGAAATAGGTAAGCTTTCTTGGATTTTAAAGAAGTTTCCTTTAAACTTATGATTATGTGAAATTTTCAATTTTGAAAGGGATCTCAATAATTGTTAAAATTGTTTGTAATGAAGTTATTTTGGTGTGGAAGTAATGATTTTAAGGTTGGTTGGTTAAATTGGTTGAGTTTTATTGTAGTTGGGAGAAGTAGTATTGAAAACTAGGGTTTTGGAGCAATTTTGGGCAGTAAGAGTATAAGTAATGTTTGAATGATTAAAATGAGTTATAATAAGTTACTAATGATATATTCGCACTTATAATTTGATTTAAGATTGAGTAAAGTGAACTTGTATAATTAAAGTAGAGAAGGGAATTTGGTGAAGTTGAAGTTGGAAGAGTGAATTGAGCTTAGAGTTAACATTTTCAAGGTTAATACATACTTTGATTTCATGTGTTTCAATTGCATTTTTTTTTTTTTGCCTAGCACATTGAGATTTATGGATGTGCTAAGCTACGTTGAAATTGGTTTTAATATGTAATATGCATGGCTTTGTATAATGTTGTGTAAAATGCACTAACTACAATATAGTATGCCATTGTAGAATAGCTAATATCATTAATATGTGTTACTTGAGAAAAACGTGAAAAATACCCAATGAATATGGGAAAAGGTGTCACATTGTAAATGTGACTAAAATTGTGAGAAATGTGATTGAAACATGTTGATAATATGATAATTATATATATATATATATTAACTTTACCATCTTCTTTTAGGGGTGGTAGTAGATAGATATAGAACTGTTTCCATAGTTAAATCTTTGATTTATAGATCTAGAAGTGGACTTAGTGTTGTCTAGGTATTGGATATGCAGTAAGACCCGTGTTAGCTGACGGACAAGCGTTTAGGGCAGTAAGTCAGTGGTCGCTACCAAAACCAGCATTAATAAACTTTAAAATCTATTTTTCAAATATTTAAAAATTGAACCATTTCTGTGTAAATCTGCTAGTACAACTAAATCAGATAGTTCTGAGTCATCAGAAGTTAAAAGGATTGTAAACAGAAATGAAGTAATTCTAGAAGACTTTAATAAAGCAATTGATAATTGGGTAATACCAAATATAGATAAAGAACAGATTTATAAAATACCTAAATTAAACATATTTAAAAATGAATATATAATTAAAGCTGAAGAAAGGGATGTACAGTTAAGTAAACCCTTTGAAAAGATAACTCTACTTTCTGCAGAATCAATAAAGCACCATAAAAATAAAAAATATAAGTATATACATATAGGATTAGTACAAATAGGTATAAAACCTTTAACCAGAGAAGGATTAAATACTAGTATTCTGGCTGTGGTCAGAGATGCTAGGTTTGTAAATTTTAATGACTCACTTTTAGGAACTATAGAAACCAGTCTGAGTAGTGGACCTATCTCATTTGACTGTTTCCCAGATATAACAATTTCGTTAAATGATCCAAATATACTAAAAAGTGTAGTATTAGAAATTAAAACACATAATTATAAAATGCTTGAAGGATCTATTCCTGTAGCATTAATGTATAAAATAAAGTATAAAGTAATGGTATCTGCCTTTGCTACAAAGTATATAATGCAACCTAAATTAGGAGAAACTAAATTTTTACAAACAGATTTAAGTAAAGCTAATACAGTAATCCCTAGGACTATTCAGTGGAAAGATATTAGTCTCCCTGATGAATGGGTCTTGGAGGACGCTGTTCCTCTTCCTGAGCCAAAGACTGTAGTTAAACCCAATATAAAACTCAGTAAAATTGAACAGTACGAAGATGGTAAAGTTAAATTAAAATTCAGTAGACATAGTATAAGCAGTAGGTATTCAGACTCTTCCTCCTCTGTTTCAACAGTAGATATAGGTAGAGCCTCACAGTTACCTTCTGTAATATACGCCTCATATAAAGAAAATGAACCTAAACCTGTATCACAAAAAGTAGTAAAGCCTAGGTATTCTACATCAGATATACCTGAACCTAGTAATAAATTAAAAAGTGTAGATTATAGTACAATAGTACCACACTTATATTATAATCCAACAGGAACAATGAACCCTTTGGAACCAAACCCTAATTATAATCAACCTCAGAATATAGAACACTCACCTTCTCCACCCATGTCACCTACAGCTTCTTTCATGACAGAAAATGTAGCAAACATAGATAGAGAATTGAATGTGATTAATAAAGAATTTATTTTTAATTATGATAAATTAAATAAAGAATTAACAGCAACTAAAAATAAAGATAAATTAGAAAATGTGATAAAAAAAGGTAAAAGACTTTGAATCAGTTAAAGAAGAATATATTGACTTTATAAGAAACTATGAAGTTAATATGAAGTTCTTTGATTGGTTTAAAAGAATTTATAGAGGAAAACTTAAAGCAGAAAAATTAATAAATCCAGTAACCATTAGAAATAAAGATACAGAATGGAAAGTAAAAGATAAAATCATACAGAGTGAACATCCACCTACAACATCAAGTGTATTTCTACATGGAGATAAAGAAATAAATATAGCACCATTTAAAATAGCATCTGATGATGACCCTAAGAGGAAAATTATAGAACAAAATAATTTTAGTAACGCACACCTATTAAGTATAGGACAACAGTTAAATAGAATAGAAGATACTATTAAAGAAAGTAAAATAGTAAAAATTGAAAAGGATGTAAAAGATAAAAAACTTAAGTCTCATGTTTTTAAACCTTTCGAAATTTCTAAAACAGGACAAAAAGAAGTAAAATCTAAAGATTCTGACTTTGTTAAAGCAATTAAAGAACAATTAAGTAAAATTGACTCTTCTTCTGGGTCAAAACAGGTAGTTCAAGAAACACCTCAATCTAAAGCTTCTAAAACTATAAGTATAGTCACCCAAGAACAAGAATCAGAATCAGTTGAGGATTCTCAACCTGAATCTGAAGATATTGAAACCTTTAGTAAAGCCTTAGAACCACAAATAAATCGGATAACATATAATCAATCTGTAGCACCTAGAATGTCTGCCCCAGACTTAGGTATAGCAGATAGACCTAATACCCTAGCACAGTATAAGTATAATGCCTCCTCTGTATATGAATGGAACATTGATAGCCTATCAGAATACAATATTCTGAGTCTTCTACAGCAGATGACAATGGCTGCCAATGCTTATAGAACCCAAACAGACACTTCTGATAAGACTATAGCTGAACTTCTTATAGCTGGCTTTACTGGTCAACTTAAGGGTTGGTGGGATAATCATCTCACTGATGAACAACATTTAGAAATTCTAAATGCTATAAAAACTTATGAAGATGGAATACCCATATTAAATGAATTTGGTGATACTATTCAAGATGCAGTGGCAACACTAATCTTGACCATATCACTTCATTTTATAGGTGACCCTACACATTTAAAGGATAAAAATGTTGAATTACTGAGTAATCTTAGGTGTAAGAAACTTAGTGATTTTCAGTTTTATAAAACAACTTTCCTAACTAAGATAATGCTTAGAGAAGATTCCAACCAGGCTTTCTGGAAAGAAAAATTCCTAGCAGGATTACCCTTTTTCCTAGGAGAGAAAGTTAGAAAACCATATAAAACAGGAATTTGAAAACCCTATTCCTTATGACATGTTGACTTATGGACAACTGTTTAGTATAGTTCAAAAAGAAGGTTTAAAATTCTGTCAAGACATAAAACTTCAAAAATCATTAAAATAAGAAATGAGAAATACTAAACAAGAATTAGGTTCTTTCTGTAAACAATTTGATTATAGTATAACACAAAAACATAAAGATTGTAATGGACAGTGTTCTACTACAAGGAAATATAAAAAACCATATAAAAATATCCTAAAAAGAGTTATAAGAAAAAACTTGATAAAGATGATTATTATAAAAAACAAAAACCTTATAAGCCTTATAAATATAGAAAACCTAGTAGAAAACCATATAAACAAAAAGATAAAAAATTCACATCATATAAAGATTTAACTTGCTATAAATGTGGAAGAAAAGGCCACACATCAAGATTTTGTAAATTTGATAAAAAATTACAGGAATTAAATTTAGAAGAATCTGTATTAAATAAAATTTATGAATTATACTTAGATTATTAAGATTCTGAAGAATATTCATATTCTGAAGAAATAAATCAGATAGATGATATAGGATCGGAATCAAGTTCTGAATATAGTAGTAAATCATTAAATGTATTAACTAAAGAACAGGAATCTATATTAGAAGCAATAAAATATATAAATGATCCTAAAATTCAAGAGAAAATGTTAAATAAAATATTAGAAGAAGATAGACCTAAACATTCTATGTTACCTAGTACTAGTAAACAAACATATGATCTAACTACAATATTAAATAAAAATAAAACAATAAAAAACAAACCAACTATAAATGATTTTCAAAAAGAAATTAAATTAGAAATAAAAGAATTAAAAAAATAGGCAAGAACATGATTCACAAATAATAAAATCCTTATTAAACTCAACTCCTTCTTCTGATGAAGAAGCTGAGGAAGATATTGAACAAATAATTGGTAAAGAAACTGATAATGAAATTAGTTTAATTAATAAAGATAAAATTCATGATAATCTAATTTTTATGTTGCATGAAATAACGTCTATAAAATATTTAATAAAATTAAAATTAAAATTTTCAGATAGTTATAATATAGAAACTATAGCTTTGTTTGACACAGGGGCTTATTTAAATTGTATTAAACCTAGTTTGGTACCAAAAAGATTTTGGCAAGAAACTAATGAAAGATTATCTGCGGCAAATAAATCTAAATTAAATATACTTGTTAAGGCAGAAGCATCAATAATAGATAAAAATTTAGAAATAAAGAATATATTTATTTTAACTAATATTCATCATATGGTAATCTTAGGAACACCATTTATGAATTTGATAACACCTTATTCAGTAAATGATGATAGCATAAGTTTTAAAGTTAAAAATCAAAAGATAATTTTCCCATTTTTAGAAAAACCTAAAAGGAGGAATTTAAATCTTTTAAAGGCACATTCAATAAATGAATTACAGATAAATGCACTTATAAAGGCAAAGTCGGAACAACTTTGTAATTTAAAAAATAATTATCATTTACAGAAAATAATTGAACAGTTAAATAATAAATTTACACAAGAAAAATTTAATAAATTAAAATTACAAATAGAAAAAGATTTGTGTGCTGATATTCCAAATGCGTTTTGGAACAGGAAGCAACACATGGTTGATTTACCTTATGAAATAGACTTTGATGAAAAGTCTATTACTACTAAAGCTCGGCCCATTCAGATGGCGCCTGATTTAATTGAATTTTGTAAAAAAGAGATAAATGATTTAGAAAATAAAGGATTAATAACTAAATCTAGAAGCCCTTGGTCTTGTGCTGCATTTTATGTAAACAAGGCCTCTGAAATAGAAAGAGGAGTACCTAGATTAGTAATAAATTATAAACCTTTAAATAAAGCTTTAAAATGGATTAGGTATCCTATTCCAAATAAAAAAAGATTTATTAGGAAGATTATATAAAGCAAATATTTTTAGCAAATTTGATATGAAATCAGGATTTTGGCAAATCTAGATTAACCCTAAAGATAGGTATAAGACTGCATTCACTGTTCCATTTGGACAGTATGAATGGAATGTTATGCCTTTTGGTTTAAAGAATGCACCCTCTAAGTTTCAGAGAGTAATGAATGATATCTTCAATCCATACACTAAATTTTGCATTGTATATATTGATGATGTTTTAATATATTCTACAACTATAGAAGAACATTTTAAACACTTAAAAACATTTTTTATTGTAATTAAACATAATGGTTTAGTGTTAAGTAAAATGAAGATGTCTCTGTTTCAAACTAAGATTAGGTTCTTAGGACATTACATAGAACAGGGAATTATAGAACCTATAGAAAGAAACTTAGCTTTTGGAGATAAGTTTCCTGACTAAATTATAAATAAAGCTCAGTTACAAAGATTTTTAGGTTGTCTGAATTATGTTATAGAATTCTTTCCCAACCTAAATAGAACTATTAAACCTCTGCATGATAGATTAAAGAAAAATCCAGGCCCATGGACTGAGGTCCATTCTGGCATAGTTAGACAAGTTAAAGACCTAGTTAAAACTATTCCTTGCCTACATATAGCTGATCCATTAGCTTCTAAGATAGTAGAAACTGATGCATCAGATATAGGTTTCGATGGAATATTAAAACAGGTTAAAGAGGATAGAGAAGCCATAGTCCAATTCTATTAAGGACATTGGAGTCCAACCCAATTAAACTATTCTACTATAAAGAAAGAAATTTTGAGTATTGTTTTATGCATTTCAAAATTTCAATCAGATTTATTAAATCAAAAATTTTTATTGAGAATTGATTGTAAAAGTGCAAAAGATGTTTTGCAAAAGGATGTTAAAAATCTTGCCTCAAAACAAATTTTTGCTAGATGGCAAGCTATTTTAAGTATTTTTTATTTTGATATTGAGTTTATTAAAGGAGAAAACAATAGTTTACCTGATTTCCTTACTCATGAATTCCTTCTCAGGAATCATGGGGAGAAAAAAGAAAACAGCCAATAAAGCTAAAGAAACCCTTGAGAGTGACTCTCCTAAAGCTCTATCTGATCATTCAGATAGTATTCTCCAACCTAAACCCATAAAGACTTGGGCTGATGCTGTCCAAGAAGAGGATAAAGTCAATATTGAGCATTGGGTCTCCAAGCTGGCCCAATCTCCTGAGGTAATTAAAGCATTATTAAAATTGGGACACGAACCTCCTCCAGGGGTTTCAGGTAAAGATTCCTTAATCCCTTATTTAAAAAACCAAATCGAGATAGGAGAATTTTCTTCTCAAAAAATCCTATCTCAAAATATTTCTAAAATTGAGTTGGATGTTTCAAAATCTTCAACTCAAATTGTTTCAACAAATTTTATATTAAAGCAAAAAACTTTTTGGTATAATAAAAGTTTTTATTTTACAGAATTAATTATTAACTTTGGGCCTGTCCAACAGAATCCATGGTCTGTAATTGATTCTATTTATCCTAAAGAATGGTTTTTTAAACCTACAAATTTTCTTAAAACCCAAGAATATTATCTTAATGTTCTTGTGGATTCTGGATCTCTGTTTTTTAAACACAATTATAACCAGCAGGATAAGACTGTAATAGCTTATTCCTCATTTAAAATAAAGAAAATTTTCTATCCTTCTGAATGGGGAAAACCCTTGCACATCCCAGTGCAATTCAAAACCCTTCCTATAGCCCATTATCCTTCGTATAACTATTGGGATTACATTGATGCCTAGACTAAAGCCCTATTTTTCCAAAACCCTGGAAAAACTCATTCCTGGCTCATCTATTATGAAACCAATTTAAAGATCAATAACCTTCCATCCTGGTTCGTTGATTGGTGGCATTACTGTGGAAATGATGAAAGAACTCTTCCACAAGATGTACTATTAGCTTACCAGTATTTTAAAGCTCACCTAAATCCTACACCTTATGAGAGGAATTTTCCTCATCTACTTCTTTTTTGCCTAAATTTCAATGTACCTTGGGTATATCAATGGTATTTTGACTCCTCTTTTCAGTCAGGTACCAATATCCCTGTGGTATTGAGAAAATCTAAAGTCAAGTGGTGGACTGCCTCTCGCAATTCTACCACTGAAGAAACTGTTAAAGCATGGCTCCTAAAAATAAACCATAATGGTCTTGACCCAAGACTATCAGTCTCTTTTGGAGCCCAAAGAGCCCAGAATATTACCCTTCTTGCAGCTGCAAAGACTGCAGAAGAATATAGAGCCTTAATGGAACAGATGGTTGAAACTCTTCCTTCAACCTCTGAGCCCGTTAAGCCCAGTAAAACCTGCTCTGCTGGATCTTCAAATAAAGCTCAAACTAAAATCTCTAAAGTTTCATCCAGAAGAAGAAAATCTCTTTCCTCTTCTTTGGATTCCTCCTCATCATCCATGATGTCATCATCCACTGAGACATCTGACTCAGATTACTGTCCCAGTAATGAGGATGACTGCTATGGTATATTCTCTCCCATCAGAGTGAAAAGTAAAGGAAAAAGAAAAAAGAAAAAAGACAAAGAAAAGAAAAAAAATAAAGAAAAAAGAAAAGAAAAAGAAAAAATAAAGAAAAAATAAAGAAAAAGAGAAAGAGAAAAAAGAAAAATAAAGAAAAAGAAAAGAAAGAAAAGATAAAATAATATTTACAGGGGATAAAATAGTTTTAAAAGGATCTAATAAAACAATAAAACAATCAGGAATAAACAGCAAAGATATAAACAGATTATATTAAAATCAAGAGATAAACAGAATGTAAAAGAATATATTAAAATAAATTACAGAAATAATTTAAAAGCATATATTTAAAACATATAAAGAATAATTATAATCTCTTTTAAATGGTACGGCGGCGTTGTTTCACACCTGGTGCAAAGGAGGGCTTCAGACAAGTGCAAGTCTGACGTTGCTCCAATTTATATTTAGGTCTTCAGCCTTATATACCACTTTAAAGATTACAATTAAATCTTTAATTAAATTTGTATCTTAAGTCTATAATATTTTTATTAAGTTTAGCAATACACACTCTTAAGTCTATTTCTTTTAGTATACCTAATTATACTATCTGTGGTATGAGTATACGGATCCCGTATAAATATACAGCGCTGAATAGAGAGAGAAGAAGACAGAAAAGGATAGAATATAGAGGTCCTTTTCAGTCTGTAAGTAGTGCATATATAATTTCTGATGTTCTAATTCCAGATCAAGCTCAACTTGCTCGTTTTTTGCTTGCAAGAATTGGAACAGAGCATACTTATAGATGAAGATGAGAAATGAGATATAAAATTTAAATTTATTTAATTAAACAAAAACAAAATACAATACAGAATAAAACTTTAAATTTAAAATACAAGTTATAAATATAAATTATAACTACCTTATATATAAGAGAATCAATAGGTGTGGAGTACAGAACTGGAAGAAATATAAGTGAGGAAGGGAAAGGAAAGAAGAAGCTAAAACTAGGCTAAGAGGTTCTTTAATGTCTTCTGAGTTGAGAGAGAAGTATTTCGGATCCCTTTCTGCTTCAGAATCAGCTTCAATATATAGACAAATGCATTAAAATTCTATTGTTCTTGTCACATGCTTTGGCACTGTAGAGGAATAGTAACATGTCGTTACTATTTGCTTTTACTGTACCTTCACGCGTCTGGAACTGTAGATGAATAGTACCTTATCTGGGGCACTGTTTGCTTTACTGTTGAGAACTGTAGATGAACAGTTCTTCTGACTTTACTATTGGAATCCCTCTGGTGAATACTGTAGATGAACAGTATTTTGTCAGTGGGTACCGCCTTTGTTGACTTTAACAATTCGAGTGTAGAAATTAGGTTTCTCCTGCCTTTAATCAGATGAATTTGAGTCAGATTCATCTTCTGACTCTATTTTCTTTTTATTTTTCTTTATCTTTTCTTTCTTTTATTTTTCTTTATTTTTCTTTTTCTCTTTCTCTTTTTCTTTATTTTTTCTTTTTTTCTTTTTCTCTTCTTTTTTCTTTATCTTTTTTCTTTTTTATTTTTCCTTTACTTTTCACTCTGATGGGAGACAATATACCATAGCAGTCATCCTCATTACTGGGACAGTAATCTGAGTCAGATGTCTCAGTGGATGATGACGTCATGGATGATGAGGAGGAATCCAAAGAAGAGGAAAGAGATTTTCTTCTTCTAGATGAAACTTTAGAGATTTTAGTTTGGGATTTATTTGAAGATCCAGCAGAGCAGGTTCTACTGGGCTTAACGGGCTCAGAGGTTGAATGAAGAGTTTCAACCATCTGTTCCATTAAGGCTCTATATTCTTCTGCAGTCTTTGCAGCTGCAAGAAGGGCAATATTCTGGGCTCTTTGGGCTCCAAAAGAGACTGATAGTCTTGGGTCAAGACCATTATGATTTATTTTTAGGAGCCATGCTTTAACAGTTTCTTCAGTGGTAGAATTGCGAAAGGCAGTCCACCACTTGACTTTAGATTTTCTCAATACCACAGGGATATTGGTACCTGACTGAAAAGAGGAGTCAAAATACCATTGATATACCCAAGTACATTGAAATTTAGGCAAAAAAGAAGTAGAGGAGGAAAATTCCTCTCATATGGTGTAGGATTTAAGTAAGCTTTAAAATACTGGTAAGCTAATAGTACATCTTGTGGAAGAGTTCTTTCATCATTTCCACAATAATGCCACCAATCAACAAACCAGGATGGAAGGTTATTGATCTTTAAATTGGTTTCACAATAGATGAGCCAGGAATGGGTTTTTTCAGGGTTTTGAAAAAATAGAGCTTTAGTCCAGGCATCAATGTAATCCCAATAGTTTTATGAAGGATAATGAGCTATAGGAAGGGCTTTAAATTGCACAGGGATGTGCAAGAATTTTCCCCATTCAGAAGGATGGAGAATTTTCTTTATTTTAAATGAGGAATAAGCTATTACAGCCTTATCCTGCTGGTTATAATTATGTTTAAAAAATAGAGATCCAGAATCCACAAGAACATTAAGATAATATTCTTAGGTTTTAAGAAAATCTGTTGGTTTAAAAAATCATCCTTTAGGATAAACAGAATCAATAACAGACCATGGGTTCTGTTGGACAGGCCCAAAGTTAATAATTAATTCTGTAAAATAAAAACTTTTATTATACCAAAAAGTTTTTTGCTTTAATGGAAAATTTGTTGAAACAATTTGAGTTGAAGATTTTGAAACATCCAACTCAATTTTAGAAACATTTTGAGATAGGGTTTTTTGAGAAGAAGATTCTCCTATCTCGATTTGGTTTTTTAAATAAAGAATTACCTGGAACCCCTGGAGGAGGTTCGTGTCCCATTTTTAACAATGCTTTAATTACCTCAAGAGATTGGGCCAGCTGAGAGACCCAATGTTCTATTTTTGCTTTATCTTCCTCTTAGACAGCATCAGCCCAAGACTTTATGGGTTTAGGGTTTAGAATGCTATCTGAATGATCAGATAGAGCTTTAGGAGAGTCATCCTCTAGGGTTTCTTTAGCTTTATTGGCTGTTTTTTTTTCTCCCCATGATTCCTGAGAAGGAATTCACGAGTAAGGAAATCAGGTAAACTATTGTTTTCTCCTTTAATAAACTCAATATCAAAATCAAAAATACTTAAAATAGCTTGCCATCTAGCAAAAATTTGTTTTGAGGTAAGGTTTTTAACATCCTTTTGCAAAACATCTTTTGCACTTTTACAATCAATTCTCAATAAAAATTTTTGATTTAATAAATCAGATTAAAATTTTGAAATGCATAAAACAATACTCAAAATTTCTTTCTTTATAGTAGAATAGTTTAATTGGGTTGGACTCCAATGTCCTTAATAGAATTGGACTATGGCTTCTCTATCCTCTTTAACCTGTTTTAATATTCCACCGAAACCTATATCTGATGCATCAGTTTCTACTATCTTAGAAGCTAATGGATCAGCTATATGTAGACAAGGAATAGTTTTAACTAGGTCTTTAACTTGTCTAATTATGCCAGAATGGACCTCAGTCCATGGGCCTGGATTTTTCTTTAATCTATCATGCAGAGGTTTAATAGTTCTATTTAGGTTGGGAAAGAATTCTATAACATAATTCAGACAACCTAAAAATCTTTGTAACTGAGCTTTATTTATAATTTGGTCAGGAAACTTATCTCCAAAAGCTAAGTTTCTTTCTATAGGTTCTATAATTCCCTGTTCTATGTAATATCCTAAGAACCTAATCTTAGTTTGAAACAGAGACATCTTCGTTTTACTTAACACTAAACCATTATGTTTAATTACCATAAAAAATATTTTTAAGTGTTTAAAATGTTCTTCTATAGTTGTAGAATATATTAAAACATCATCAATATATACAATGCAAAATTTAGTGTATGGATTGAAGATATCATTCATTACTCTCTGAAACTCAGAGGGTGCATTCTTTAAACCAAAAGTCATAACATTCCATTCATACTGTCCAAAATGGAACAGTGAATGCAGTCTTATACCTATCTTTAGGGTTAATCTGGATTTGCCAAAATCCTGATTTCCTATCAAATTTGCAAAAAATATTTGCTTTATATAATCTTCCTAATAAATTTTTTTTATTTGGAATAGGATACCTAATCCATTTTAAAGCTTTATTTAAAGGTTTATAATTTATTACTAATCTATGTGCTCCTCTTTCTATTTCAGAGGCCTTGTTTACATAAAATGCAGCACAAGACCAAGGGCTTCTAGATTTAGTTATTAATCCTTTATTTTCTAAATCATTTATCTCTTTTTATCAAATTCAATTAAATCGGGCGCCATCTGAATGGGCCGAGCTTTAGTAGTAATAGACTTTTCATCAAAGCCTATTTCATAAGGTAAATCAACCATGTGTTGCTTCCTATTCCAAAACGCATTTGGAAGATCAGCACACAAATCTTTTTCTATTTGTAATTTTAATTTATTAATTTTTTCTTGTGTAAATTTATTATTTAACTGTTCATTTATTTTCTGTAAATGATAATTATTTTTTAAATTACAAAGTTGTTCAGACTTTGCCTTTATAAGTGCATTTATCTGTAATTCATTTATTGAATGTGCCTTTAAAGGATTTAAATTCCTCTTTTTAGGTTTTTCTAAAAATGGAAAAATTATCTTTTGATTTTTAACTTTAAAACTTATGCTATCATCATTTACTGAATAAGGTGTTATCAAATTCATAAATGGTGTTCCTAAGATTACCATATGATGAATATTAGTTAAAATAAATATATTCTTTATTTCTAAATTTTTATCTATTATTGATGCTTCTGCCTTAACAAGTATATTTAATTTAGATTTATTTGCCGCAGATAATCTTTCATTAGTTTCTTGCCAAAATCTTTTTGGTACCAAATTAGGTTTAATACAATTTAAATCAGCCCCTGTGTCAAACAAAGCTATAGTTTCTATATTATAACTATCTGAAAATTTTAATTTTATTTTTATTAAATATTTTCTAGACGTTATTTCATGCAACATAAAAATTAGATTATCATGAATTTTATCTTTATTAATTAAACTAATTTCATTATCAGTTTCTTTACCAATTATTTGTTCAATATCTTCCTCAGCTTCTTCATCAGAAGAAGGAGTTGAGTTTAATAAGGATTTTATTATTTGTGAATCATGTTCTTGCCTATTTTTTTAATTCTTTTATTTCTAATTTAATTTCTTTTTGAAAATCATTTATAGTTGGTTTGTTTTTTATTGTTTTATTTTTATTTAATATTGTAGTTAGATCATATGTTTGTTTACTAGTACTAGGTAACATAGAATGTTTAGGTCTATCTTCTTCTAATATTTTATTTAACATTTTCTCTTGAATTTTAGGATCATTTATATATTTTATTGCTTCTAATATAGATTCATGTTCTTTAGTTAATACATTTAATGATTTACTACTATATTCAGAACTTGATTCCGATCCTATATCATCTATCTGATTTATTTCTTCAGAATATGAATATTCTTCAGAATCTTAATAATCTAAGTATAATTCATAAATTTTATTTAATACAGATTCTTCTAAATTTAATTCCTGTAATTTTTTATCAAATTTACAAAATCTTGATGTGTGGCCTTTTCTTCCACATTTATAGCAAGTTAAATCTTTATATGATGTGAATTTTTTATCTTTTTGTTTATATGGTTTTCTACTAGGTTTTCTATATTTATAAGGCTTATAAGGTTTTTGTTTTTTATAATAATCATCTTTATCAAGTTTTTTCTTATAACTCTTTTTAGGATATTTTTATATGGTTTTTTATATTTCCTTGTAGTAGAACACTGTCCATTACAATCTTTATGTTTTTGTGTTATACTATAATCAAATTGTTTACAGAAAGAACCTAATTCTTGTTTAGTATTTCTCATTTCTTATTTTAATGATTTTTGAATTTTATGTCTTGACAAAATTTTAAACCTTCTTTTTGAACTATACTAAACAGTTGTCCATAAGTCAACATGTCATAAGGAATAGGGTTTTCAAATTCCTGTTTTATATGGTTTTCTAACTTTCTCTCCTAGGAAAAAGGGTAATCCTGCTAGGAATTTTTCTTTCCAGAAAGCCTGGTTGGAATCTTCTCTAAGCATTATCTTAGTTAGGAAAGTTATTTTATAAAACTGAAAATCACTAAGTTTCTTACACCTAAGATTACTCAGTAATTCAACATTTTTATCCTTTAAATGTGTAGGGTCACCTATAAAATGAAGTGATATGGTCAAGATTAGTGTTGCCACTGCATCTTGAATAGTATCACCAAATTCATTTAATATGGGTATTCCATCTTCATAAGTTTTTATAGCATTTAGAATTTCTAAATGTTGTTCATCAGTGAGATGATTATCCCACCTACCCTTAAGTTGACCAGTAAAGCCAGCTATAAGAAGTTCAGCTATAGTCTTATCAAAAGTGTCTGTTTGGGTTCTATAAGCATTGGCAGCCATTGTCATCTGCTGTAGAAGACTCAGAATATTGTATTCTGATAGGCTATCAATGTTCCATTCATATACAGAGGAGGCATTATACTTATACTGTGCTAGGGTATTAGGTCTATCTGCTATACCTAAGTCTGGGGCAGACATTCTAGGTGCTACAGATTGATTATATGTTATCCGATTTATTTGTGGTTCTAAGGCTTTACTAAAGGTTTCAATATCTTCATATTCAGGTTGAGAATCCTCAACTGATTCTGATTCTTGTTCTTGGGTGACTATACTTATAGTTTTAGAAGCTTTAGATTGAGGTGTTTCTTGAACTACCTATTTTGACCCAGAAGAAGAGTCAGTTTTACTTAATTGTTCTTTAATTGCTTTAACAAAGTCAGAATCTTTAGATTTTACTTCTTTTTGTCCTGTTTTAGAAATTTCGAAAGGTTTAAAAACATGAGACTTAAGTTTTTTATCTTTTACATCCTTTTCAATTTTTACTATTTTACTTTCTTTAATAGTATCTTCTATTCTATTTAACTGTTGTCCTATACTTAATAGGTGTACATTACTAAAATTATTTTGTTCTATAATTTTTCTATTAGGGTCATCATCAGATGCTATTTTAAATGGTGCTATATTTATTTCTTTATCTCCATGTAGAAATACACTTGATGTTTTAGGTGGATATTCACTCTGTATGATTTTATCTTTTACTTTCCATTCTGTATCTTTATTTCTAATGGTTACTGGATTTATTAATTTTTCTACTTTAAGTTTTCCTCTATAAATTCTTTTAAACCAATCAAAGAACTTCATATTAACTTCATAATTTCTTATAAAGTCAATATATTCTTCTTTAACTGATTTAAAGTCTTTTACCTTTTTTATCACATTTTCTAATTTATCTTTATTTTTAGTTGCTGTTAATTCTTTATTTAATTTATCATAATTAAAAATAAATTCTTTATTAATCACATTCAATTCTCTATCTATGTTTGCTACATTTTCTGTCATGAAAGAAGCTGTAGGTGACATGGGTGGAGAAGGTGAGTGTTCTATATTCTGAGGTTGATTATAATTAGGGTTTGGTTCCAAAGGGTTCATTGTTCCTGTTGGATTATAATATAAGTGTGGTATTGTTGTACTATAATCTACACTTTTTAATTTATTACTAGGTTCAGGTATATCTGATGTAGAATACCTAGGCTTTACTACTGTTTGTAATACAGGTTTAGGTTCATTTTCTTTATATGAGGCGTATATTACAGAAGGTAACTGTGAGGCTCTACCTATATCTACTGTTGAAACAGAGGAGAAAGAGTCTGAATACCTACTGCTTATACTATATCTATTGAATTTTAATTTAACTTTACCATTTTCGTACTGTTCAATTTTATTGAGTTTTATATTAGGTTTAACTACAGTCTTTGGCTCAGGAAGAGGAACAGCGTCCTCCAAGACCCATTAATCAGGGAGACTAATATCTTTCTACTCAATAGTCCTAGGGATTACTGTATTAGCTTTACTTAAATCTGTTTGTAAAAATTTAGTTTCTCCTAATTTAGGTTGCATTATATACTTTGTAGCAAAGGCAGATACCATTGCTTTATACTTTATTTTATACATTAATGCTACAGGAATAAATCCTTCAAGCATTTTATAATTATGTGTTTTAATTTCTAATACTACACTTTTTAGTATATTTGGATCATTTAACGAAATTGTTATATCTGGGAAACAGTCAAATGAGATAGGTCCACTACTCAGACTGGTTTCTATAGTTCCTAAAAGTGAGTCATTAAAATTTACAAACCTAGCATCTCTGACCACAGCCAGAATACTAGTATTTAATCCTTCTCTGGTTAAAGGTTTTATTACTATTTGTACTAATCCTATATGTATATACTTATATTTTTTATTTTTATGGTACTTTATTGATTCTGCAGAAAGTAGAGTTATCTTTTCAAAGGGTTTACTTAACTGTACATCCCTTTCTTTAGCTTTAATTATATAATCATTTTTAAATATGTTTAATTTAGGTATTTTATAAATTTGTTCTTTATCTATATTTGGTATTACCCAATTATCAATTGCTTTATTAAAGTCTTCTAGAATTACTTCATTTCTGTTTACAATCCTTTTAACTTCTGATGACTCAGAACTATCTGATTTAGTTGTACTAGCAGATTTACACAGAAATGGTTCCATTTTTAAATATTTGAAAAATAGATTTTAAAGTTTATTAATGCTGGTTTTGGTAGCGACCACTGACTTACTGCCCTAAACGCCTGTCCGTCGGCTAACACGGGTCTTACTGCATATCCAATACCTAGACAACACTAAGTCCACTTCTAGATCTATAAATCAAAGATTTAACTATGGAAACAGTTCTATATCTATCTACTACCACCCCTAAAAGAAGATGGCTCTCATACACCACATAATTATATATATATTGTGAACCTCGGTTTTTCACCCGAAAAGGATTCGGATGAAAGTTCACTCGTTGTCAGGAGTCGCCACTCAGTTTATTTTGTTCGAAGGGAAAAACTAAGAAAACCCTTGTTTGACTCCAATAATGCATCCAATGTAAAGGCTTCTAGTCTGCGAACCCAAGGAGGATTCGGGGACTATGTCATGCATTTGACTAACTTGACAATAAAAAGAAGTAAATATAAAAAGGATGAAGAAAAGAAAAAGGACTGATTGTTGGTAAGTTGTGGACTTGCTATTTGGGGTGAATCCCAAATATGCCTACATACTCCCGTTTGAATGGGAGATCAAAGCCCATGTAGTTCGGGAAAGCCTATTTAAAGGCGATGAAAATTATGCTTCATGCATGTGTGTGTGTATGCTTCGTGCATTTGTCGGGCATTTTGCCAGAGTTGTGAGTTTTAGCACTTAGTGCAAAAATTGTATAATTTCGGGTACTTGGTACCAAAAGAGTTCGATTTAGGCTTCATGCCAAATTTTGATCTTAATTGTAATATTTAAATACTTCGTATTTAAAGAATGTAATTTAGGCTCCGTGCCAAAAGGTTGATTTTATTCACGGCTTAATGCCGAAAGGTTGATTGATTAGTCCATTAGGCCCTCAGACCTAAAAAGATTAGGTCTTTGACCAATAAGAAATTAAGAAGAAGATTAGAATGCTTATGATATGCTCGAATTGACCAAAGATGAATTATGATATTACCTTGGTTAGAATTTTTCCACTTCTAAGTTCCAGGTCTTGTTTCCTTACACTTTTGAGTATGATTCTTGCTTTCTACAACACAATATTAGAAATTCTTAAGCATAAAAATTTCGTCAGCACCTGGGCGTAGGATGTCCAAAAGCTCCCCTCTTTTGAAAATCTGAAGCCTATTTATAGGCAAAATCGGGCTTTACGGCGGCCGAGCCGCCGGAAGCACGGCTGCGGGCCGCCGTGGGTCGCACTGCGACTCGCGCTATTTCTGCTAAAACTGACTTTCCGGAACCACGGGCCTCCAAAAATTATTCCGAGACCATATCCATGATCCTTGCGTCGCACCGGACATTTCAAGTACCATGAAGACATACTTTCGGTGGACTTTTACCGTTGTCCCCCGGTCCGCCTGGTCTGAAGAAATTGGCTTTCCAAGCCTCAAAATTCGAGTGCTCACAATTGCCCCCCAGTGGGGTCCATAAAAATGATTTATGGAGCCCAGTGGTCGTCTGAAGAGCGAATTTTGAGCGAGGGGTAAAAGATACGCCTTTTGGCACTTCCGGATTGCTTGCAACACTTCTGATTTTTTCTGTACCTGCACTTTCGTTTAGCACAAACAGTACATATGTATGCATGATGTCCTCTTTTATTTTCAAAAAGGATTTTTTTTTTGCAACCGTTGTATGCACAACTGGACCAAAAGTCTCCATAAGGTTGAAAGGATCAATATGGGAAGATATGGATTGAAAGCTGTTGCTACTCTTAGAGGCGTAGTTGTAGATTTGGATTTCTTGCATGCTTGTATCAGATTTTGGGATTCCCAAGCTCACGTCCTCAGATTTGGTGCCCGGATGGAAGAGATGTGTCCTCTTTTTGAGGAATTCTGCTCAATTATTGGATGTGACTCAAATGCCCCCCTTGTAAGGCATGAGGTTCAAATTGGCTATGTGGGGCTTCTCAGAGGCTTTTCAACTTTACAAGGCCTCAAGCTCAAACTATCAGTAATTATTTCTAGTAAAGAACTTAGAAATAACCCTCTAGGAAGTCCAACTCCATTGGGGGAGGAACTTGAATTTTTCTGAAGTTGCCCCCAAATTATTCCCGGAGTTACTCGAGCTGTTCTTCAAACTTAAGTTAGGGACCATCAGATGATCAGGCTTTTTGCAGAGCCTTCCCTTGTTCAGACTACTCCCAAGTATAGAACTTGGTTTATAGCTGAAGTTTGGCCAATTGAAAGGCCAAGGAGGCTTGCATTGCTGCAGGAGCTGGAGGGAAATGAGGTGGTTCCTCTTAACGAGGAGAAGGCAAACGCTGCAGAGAGTTCCGGAACTAAGGAAGATACCGAAGACTCTGCCCCACGTAGGAGACGCAGGATTTAGACTCTAGGGTTGACTCTTTTTTTTTTAACGTTTTGGACTTGTGGTTTGACTCTTTTGACTGGTTTGATATTTCATGGAATGAATGACTCTTTTTTGGAATGAATGACCCTTCTTAGGATGAATGACCCTTTTTGTTTGCTTTCCAAGCATTATCTACTTTATTTACTTGCTCTAATTTTTGCCTAAGCTGTCCTTTCGGATTTTCAACTTAGCGAGCTCTTACCCATTCTTGTCTAAGCCGCCCTTTGCGGGTTTTCGACTTAGCGGGCTCCACTATTGCCTAAGCCGCCCTTTGTGGGCTTTCGGCTTAACGGGATTTTTCTGTTTGTTTTGTTTTTTTGTTTTTTTTATGTTTTTTTTTGTTGGCAAAAGAAAGATGAATGAATGATTTTTATTAAAATTTAGACCGTGCTCAAGGAGAGCTGCCTACATATCTCGAATTTGTTTGCGAGAATCAGGTCTAATGTAGTTCATTACAATGCATGATCATGCATAATATTTCTTTAGTTGATCCAGATTGCATGGGTTTGTGAACTCCAGACCATCCAAATCAGACAAGATGACGGCTCCGCCGGAAAGTATTTTCTTTAAAATGTAGGGTCCCGCCCAATGAGGACGAAACTTCCCATGAAGATCTGTAACAGGTGTTCTGATCTCCTTCAAAACCAAACAACCTTCTTCCAACTTTCGATCTTTGACCTTTTTGTTGAAATGTCTGGCCATTCGCCTTTGATACCCTTGAATCTGATGTAGAGCTTGAAATCTTTTTTCATCCAAACTCAACAACTGATGATGATAATTGCTGATCCATTCAGCTTCATTTATCTGACTTTCTTGAATTATCCTCGCCGATTGAACTTCCAGTTCAATGGGGAGTACTGCTTCCATTCCGTATACCAGTGAATACGGGGTTGCCCCAGTAGGAGTTCTAACTGATGTTCTGTATCCCCACAAAGCCAGTGGTAACTTCTCATGCCAATGCCTATGTTCCTTGATCATTTTGTGTATGATCACCTTTATAGACTTGTTCGCTGCTTCTACAGCTCCATTTGTTTGGGGTCTATAAGGAGAGGACTTATGATGTTGGATTTTCTTATCCTGCAAGAGTTTAGCAAATTCTGCTTGAAAATGAGTTCCATTATCAGTGATAATTTCAAACGGCGTTCCGTACCGACAAAGGATGTTGGTTCGGACAAACTGTGCTGCCTTTTTGGCGTCTAATTCTGCATAGGAAGCTGCTTCAACCCACTTTGTGAAGTAATCCACTGCTACCAAGATAAACTGATGTTCATTTGATGCTTTTGGATGTATTTTGCCAATTATATCAATTCCCCAAGTAGCAAAGGGCCATGGAGAAGTGATCGGATTCAGGGCAACAGGAGGTTGCTTCTGTAGCTTAGCAAATATTTGGCATTGATGACATCCTTGCACAAATGCCACGCAGTCTGCATTCATGGTGGACCAGTAATATCCTAGATTGGCAATTTTTCGAGCCAAGGTGATCCCATACATGTGTGGTCCTGATTCGCCACCATGTACCATTTCCATTATTTGCTTGGCCTCCGCTTCACTCACACACCTTATGTGCATTCCATTCCAACTCCTCTTGTAGAGGATATCTTCATTAAGAATGTAACCTGTGGCAAGCTGCCTTATTGCCCTCTGATCAACCTTTGATGATCCTTCCGGATAATTTCCATCCTTGAGATAGGTCTTGATATCCCAAAACCATGGTTTACCATCGGCCAAGTGCATTACATGGGCGGGTTGCTTTTGAAGCTGAACTTTCAATGGACGAATGACTTTCCCCTCCCTGATATTGATCATGGAAGCTAAAGTAGCCAAGGCATCAGCAAATTGATTCTTTGCTCTTGGGAGATATTCGAAGGACAGATCATTGAACTGTTGTGCCAAATGATCAAGGCGTTGTAGGTAAGGAACCAAACGCTCTTCTCTTATCTTCCATTTCTTTAAAGCTTGTGATACTATTAAAATAGAATCACCATAGACCTTTAGGTCCTTAATCCCCAATTCTAGGGCGGCTTCAAGCCCATTAATGCAAGCTTCATATTCTGCTTCGTTGTTTGTGCAGCTAAAGTCAAGTTTAACTGCGAATGGAATGTATTCTCCACAAGGAGTTTTGAACACAATTCCAATTCCATTTCCATGATAATTGGATGCCCCATCAAAATACATCTCCCAAACACTGCTTTCCACGTTCAAGAGGTCTTCATCAGGGAAACCCATTTCTCGCATCTCGTCATTCACGGGTAATTCTGCTAATTGGTCTGCTATTGCGCCACCTTTCACAGCTTTCCTTTGAACAAATTTCAAGTCAAAGGCTGCTAATGTTGACACCCACTTTGCCATTTTGCTGTCCAAAACAGGCCTCTCCATAAGGAATTTCAAGGGACTCTGTTCTGCCATGACATGAGTAGTGTAAGAAGACAAGTAGTGTTGCAACTTCGTGCAAGCCCAATACAAGGCTAAACACAACTTCTCAATCTTGTTATACTTTAACTCATAGTCCAGCATCCTTTTGCTGAGGTAGTAAATTGCATTTTCCACCTTTGTATCTTCGGCTTCTTGAGCTAGCATTGCCCCCATGGCTTCATCTGTTACAGACAAATACAAGAGCAGAGGTTTTCCCATTCTGGGAGGTTGTAGAATTGGCGGACTTAACAAGTATTCTTTGATCTTGTCGAAGGCCTTTTGGCAGTCTTCATTCCATTCTTGTGAAGCACCTTTCCTTAGTAGCTTAAAGATAGGACCACAAGTCTCTGCCAACTGCGATATGAATCGGCTGATATACTATAATCTACCTAGTAAGCCTCGAATCTCCTTTTCTGTTCTTGACGGAGGCATTTTCAGAATAGCCTTTGACTTTGCTGGATCAACTTCTATTCCTTTCTTGCTGACCAGATATCCCAAAAATAAGCCCGATGTCGCCCCAAAGAGGCATTTTGCAGGATTAAGCTTCAAATTGTACTTGCGAAGTCTAAGGAAGAACTTCTCAAGTGCTTCAACGTGTTCTTCTGGAGATTTTGACTTGACAATCATATCATCGACATACACTTCTACTTCTTTGTGTATCATGTCATGAAAGACTGTTGTCGCCATCCTTTGGTAGGTAGCCCCTGCATTTATCAATCCAAAAGGCATAACCCTGTAGCAGAAAGTGCCCCATTCTGTGATGAAAGCTGTCTTTTCTTTGTCTGGTGGGTGAACTAGGATCTGATTGTACCCAACCGCAAGATCAGTCATGGAAACCACCACATGCCCAGCCATCCTGTCTATCAGCAAATCGATGTGAGGTAGCGGGAAATCATCCTTGGGACAAGCCTTATTCAGATCTCTGTAGTCAACACACATTCTGACCTTTCCGTCTTTCTTCGGGACCGGTACAATGTTTGCTAACCAGGAAGGGTAGGCAATTGGTTCTATGAACTTATTGTCCAGTTGCTTGGCAACCTCCTCTTTAATTTTCAAAGACCATTCTGGCTTCATTCTTTTCAATTTCTACTTAACCGGCTTCGCATCGGGGTATAGCGGAATCTTGTGAACTGCTATGGCTGGGTCTATTCCCGTGACATCACTTGCCTTCCACATGAAGCAGTCGACATACTTCCTGATGCAATCGACAACTTGTTCTTTATTCACACAATCATATGCAATGTATGTATGTTCATTTTCTTTGCCAATTATTATCTTTTCATTTATTTCTTTTATTTCATTTATTTCATTTTTGCTAGATAATACTTGGAAAGCAAAAGACACAGGGTAACCAAGAATCCGAACAATTTCATTGATAATGGTGGAGTCATTCTCCAAGATTACATTAGATTTGACATTAGGGTTCTCTAAATCTGAAACTACAGAAGACTCAGAATTAGACTCTGGCTTGGTGTTTGACTCAGAATTTGACTCGGTACAAGACTCGGGTTCAAGGTGTGACACTGGACTAGGTTTGACTGTAGCAACTTGTCCCTCCTCGGCATACCAGTTCATCAGTGGTCCATCTGTAGTCTTGATCAGCTTTGTGAAGTCCCTTTTGTCTTCAAAATTGGTTATCATAGCAATCTCATCAAAGAGACAAGGCCGCATGAAATCTTCCATTTGGGGGTCAGTTTCAGGTTCTGGCTCTTCTTCTTTCATGGCCACAACATCAGCAAACATTTCAAAACCTGGTAGCTTCTTTCCGGTCATAGGAGAATAGAATGGTTCCTGAAAACCATGGTGATGAACTGCCTTTCCAGATTTGCAAAAGTGACCATTCAGAGTTCTAAAGTAAGGGCGCATTTTGAGGCTTCTTGCCCCCCAATTTCCCTTTTTCTTCCTTCCACGTTCAAGCTCTTCTATTTCCTCGTTTGTAGGTTTGTACCCCAAACCAAAAGTTCCCTTATTCTCAGGCTCTTCCCATGGCCGTACTACGGGTGTTTTTCTCCCAGACTTCATCATTTCCATACCGGGCAATAGACCTACCCTCAGCATCATTCCCACTAGGCAGTTGATTTGGACCTCCCCAAAGTCATATGAGACAAATGGCCCTTTGGGTTTTTCACCTTCTATGCATTGAACTGTGTCGTAATGAAACCCAGTCAAGGTCATGGCGGTTTCACCAGGAACAACCTCAAGGAGAGACTGATCCATGGTTTTCCTATTGATTTCGCAAGTGTCCCCTTTGATAGTGATGATTTTTCCTTCAAAAGGGAATTTAAGTTTTTGGTGTAGTGAAGAAAGTACAGCATTAATCTGATGAATCCACGGCCTTCCAAGGAGGAGATTAAAGCTCGCGGGTACATCAATGACTTGGAATGGTACTCCCATTTTCACCGGCCCAATAGCAATTTCTAGAGTGGCAACACCCAAAATTTCTCTTCGAGTGTTATCATATGCTCTCACAATCTGATCAGAAGGTGTAAGATCTGTAGCCTCCAACCCCAGACAGCTTGCTACTTTCAAAGGACACACATTTAAGGCTGACCCAGTATCAATGAGAACCATGGGCACAGTCTTTCCCCCAGTCTGTATGGTGATGTATAGAGCATCATTGTGTTTCTTACCGTCTTCTGGTAAATCCACATCAGAAAACCTGATACTTAATGCCTTGGTTGATTGGGTCAAAGTGGCCACCAAAGCTTCTGGGCTTGTGTCCACAGGTGTATCAAGTTGACTCAAAGCTTCGCTGAGAGCCTGGCGGTGTGGGAATGAGGAAGCAAGGAGCTCCCAAATTGACACCTTAGCTTGAGTTTGTTTAAGCTGAGTGAGGACAGGGTCTTCTTTTGGCTCTGGTGTTTTCTTATGGGGGGGATTTGAGGTTGTAGGGGTTTTTCCCAAGTCAAGTGGCTGATATTGTCTTCCACTTCTTGTCAGAGCACTGACCTCTTCAGCGAGGTCGTTCAAATCTAACACACACACTTCATTCATTTCTGAGAGAAGTTCGAAAGGATCAAACAACTCTTCTTCCACAGTAATGGCATGGATGGAGTGATTGGGCAAAGGATTAGTGTTAATGTTTGGTTGCCTCCTGAGAGGAATGATGTCACCACTATCCACCAGATCCTGGATGCGGTTTTTCAGTGTCCAGCAAGCATCTGTTTTATGCCCATTCCCTTGATGGTATTCACAATATTCATTGACTTTATAACTGGAAGGCAATGGGTTTGGAGGAGGTCTTGGGTCCAAAGGCTTCAAATATTTCCCTTCCACAGCCTTTTTAAACACCAAATGAAGGGGTACCCCAAGGTCAGTATATTGCCTTCTTGGCTGATTTCTCGGCCCAAGATTGCCCACACGTAAAGGATTCGCAGGGGCAATATTGGCCACTTGATTGACCTTGCTTGAGGAAGGAGTTTGGCTTTGTTTCTTATATTTTGATGCAGCCCCCTCATCCACTATTTTACCCAACTGTATCAAATCTTCTACCTTGGTTGCAGTCGTAATGAGCGATTTGAAAGTAGGTAGATATTGGGTTTGCAGTTGAGCCTGATATGTAGGCCTTAAATTTCTGATTATGATATCAATCTGCTCTTGTTCTGAAGGGCGATTGATCATCTGGGCGGCTTTTGCCCTCCACCTCGTAAGGAACGAGGAGAAGGGTTCATTGTTGTTTTGTTTGGTAGTCTCAAGTTCTCTTCTAGTGACATCCACCTCAATATTGTAGTGGTATTGAGAGTTAAATGCATTGCAGATGTCTTCCCATGTCTTAATCTTGGAACGGTCTAGACTCACAAACCATTTAAGGGCAGCCCCAGTCAGGGATTGTTGAAAGAGTTGAGCAAAGAGCTCATCATTTAAACCCCAAGGACTCAAGGCCCCCACATACATCTTCAAATGGGTTTTAGGGCAAGTGGTCCCATCAAATCTGTCCATCCCCGGCATCTTGAATTTTGGAGGTAATCTGGCTTGGGGAAACAAGGATAAAGAATCCATGTTTACCACCTCTTTGTGAGTTTTTATGGCAGTGATTGACCTCTCAAGCAATTCAAGTTTCTTTCTCAGTTCATCTGTTTCATTCTTGGAGGGTGGATCCTCCAAATTGATGATAGGGGTATTAATCTGAGCAGTCACGGGGGTACTAGTTTGCCCCACAATGGGTTCTTTCCCCAAATTTCCAGGAATAGAGACTGTCTTTGGTGCTCCTTCTAATTCAGCCAGGATGGCTACCCTTTGGGCGGCTAAAGCTTCATCAATTTTTTCTTGCATTCTAGCTTCAATTTCCTTAACCTGACCATCCAGCAAAGCCTTAATCTGTTCAATCGTGGCCATTTCAGTAATTGGAGTAGTTGGTGAAATTGGGGTAGTAGAACTTGTAGGGGATAGCACAGTTGATGTTGATGTGTCTGGTGTAGGTGAAGGCACACGGACAGAGGGTACCTGAAAAGGTCAAGGGTAAAAAATCAGGGTGGTGTGTAGGGTAGGAAAACTCTTGGTCCACTTATGTACATCAAAGTTTTTCCCAAAAACAATGTTGTTATGTTGCATGAATGCACCTCATCACATCACAATTCATTTTAATGGAATGCGGCACTATCATTGGGTACATACAACCTAAGGGAAGGTTCTATTGTTATGTAAAAATAGAGAATCGGCTTATCATAGGGACCCTTGAGTCTTGAGTAAAATATACCTAACCACATGTGAAACAAGGAGTTTCGCGTGGGTCCAACAGTACGGTTACTCATGGGCCACTCCAAAAGGATTGGAATGGTTTGCGACAACAGGGAGGACGCTTTGGCTGTCCGCCGGCATAATCAAGGAGACCTGCCGGTCAGCGCTACTTGCTATCCAGACTCAGAACTTTGAACAGAAAGAGAAGAAATTCATTTGAAAACAATTTTTTATGCAATGGAGGAAAAGGATTCCCCCATATATGCAAGAGAAAAAGATTCTCTGAATGACAAAACAAATGCACAATTTATCAAATAAGGGACCATTAAAGGAAAAAGATTCCTTTTGTCAACTTTCAATCCAACATCCTTAAAGAAAGGATATATAATGCTAGGGTACCCTGCAAAATTAATAAAAATACCCTAAAGAAGGGCAAATCAGTTAAACGAATAATAATAACAGTCTACTATAATTCCATAAATCATTATTATTATCATTTTTTATTATTTTTTTTGTAATATATAGCCATTATTTTATTTATTATTATTTTTTATGATCTCCAGGAAGATATATTTTTTCAATTTTCAGTACTAATGTCTTTAAAGAAAAGACAACCATTGCTAAGGTACCCTGCCAAAATAAATAAAAATACCCTAAAGAAGGGCCAGCTAGCCAAATAAACAATAGTAGTCCACTAGGATCACATAAATCATTTTTATGTCCCCAGTGGAGTCGCCAATCTGTGAACCTCGGTTTTTCACCCGAAAAGGATTCGGATGAAAGTTCACTCGTTGTCAGGAGTCGCCACTCAGTTTATTTTGTTCGAAGGGAAAAACTAAGAAAACCCTTGTTTGACTCCAATAATGCATCCAATGTAAAGGCTTCTAGTCTGCGAACCCAAGGAGGATTCGGGGACTATGTCATGCATTTGACTAACTTGACAATAAAAAGAAGTAAATATAAAAAGGATGAAGAAAAGAAAAAGGACTGATTGTTGGTAAGTTGTGGACTTGCTATTTGGGGTGAATCCCAAATATGCCTACATACTCCCGTTTGAATGGGAGATCAAAGCCCATGTAGTTAGGGAAAGCCTATTTAAAGGCGATGAAAATTATGCTTCATGCATGTGTGTGTATATGCTTCGTGCATTTGTCGGGCATTTTGCCAGAGTTGTGAGTTTTAGCACTTAGTGCAAAAATTGTATAATTTCGGGTACTTGGTACCAAAAGAGTTCGATTTAGGCTTCATGCCAAATTTTGATCTTAATTGTAATATTTAAATACTTCGTATTTAAAGAATGTAATTTAGGCTCCGTGCCAAAAGGTTGATTTTATTCACGGCTTAATGCCGAAAGGTTGATTGATTAGTCCATTAGGCCCTCAGACCTAAAAAGATTAGGTCTTTGACCAATAAGAAATTAAGAAGAAGATTAGAATGCTTATGATATGCTCGAATTGACCAAAGATGAATTATGATATTACCTTGATTAGAATTTTTCCACTTCTAAGTTCCAGGTCTTGTTTCCTTACACTTTTGAGTATGATTCTTGCTTTCTACAACACAATATTAGAAATTCTTAAGCATAAAAATTTCGTCAGCACCTGGGCCTAGGATGTCCAAAAGCTCCCCTCTTTTGAAAATCTGAAGCCTATTTATAGGCAAAATCGGGCTTTACGGCGGCCGAGCCGCCAGCTACAGCGGCTGGCCGCCGGAAGCACGGCTGCAGGCCGCCGTGGGTGGCGGCCGAGCCGCCGGAATCACAGCGGCCGGGCCGCCGATCCCGGCGGCTGGGCCGCTGTCCTGGCCCACCGCGACTCGCGCTATTTCTGCTAAAACTGACTTTCCGGGAGCCACGGGCCTCCAAAAATTATTCCGAGACCATATCCATGATCCTTGCGTCGCACCGGACATTTCAAGTACCATGAAGACATACTTTCGGTAGACTTTTACCGTTGTCCCCCGGTCCGGCCTGGTCTGAGGAAATTGGCTTTCCGAGCCTCAAAATTCGAGTGTTCACATATATAATTATGGAAATAGATTAAATGTGGTGTATGTTGCCTTATATAATATTATGTTCTAGAAAATTGTATTTGGCATTATTGGATTAACATGCAGTGAATATATGATAATATGTGATGTGCCCTTGGGTTAGACACACCGATATCATTATTATTAGTGTGCCTTTGGGCTAGACACACTGGTGTCTATAAGGGACGCGCCTTTGGAAGGTATGTGACACTTAGATCCCCGATGTCACTACTGGATGAAATAATATTTCTAAAACTTGAATATTATATAGGAATTTTTAGGCCCAATGTGTGTGATTGTGGTGACTGTTGTGTGCATTAAGCATACGACATTTCATTGTACAAGAAAAGTACATAATGCATTGCCTTTTAAAATTACTTTTATTATCAAAGTATGTGCCACTAGGCTAGTAGCTTAGCGCAATTATTTTCATAGCACATGTGACAAGGTAGAGGCAGAGAGCCTTGCTAGACCTGACCAGGTCTAGATTACTAGACTAATATTTGAAGTTTCATAATTTTCCACTAGACTAAAGCTTGCCAGCATATCATGTAATTTCTTATTTTGTAATGCATTATGTTCATGTAATATGTTAATATTTGTCAATGATGTAAACTTATGGTTGATAAAGTAATGTAAGTATTTGAAATTCATATATATATATATATGTACACATGAGACTTTGAGTTGTTTGAATGATTTTCGAGAAATGTTGGAGGTTTGGAATTTTGTACTATTATTAGAAGCGTGGTTTCTTGCAGATTGAGTTATTTGGTTTTTGTGAAATGTCCAATTTACTGACAAAACTCTTGCAAATTTTTTCAAGAGATTTTCTTTTAAATTTGTTTTTTAATATTTAATCATTAATATATATACCTATTAAATTTATTAAATAAAGAATAATCTATTTTAATAAAATTATGAAAAATTTTCTACTAATAAGGTCAATGTCATTCTTCTATTCTGTATAAATGTTTTACTTATATTGGGTGTATGCATTTTACGTATATAGGGCATAAGGGTGTTATAAGAGAAAACTTAAAAAATGTTTTCATCACCTCCCATATGGCAAAATTAAAAGCTTTGCTAATCCAATTCATGAAATCTTTAAAAGCAACAAACCAACAAATTCAATAACTTATAAAAAAAACTTTATTTCAATCTCAAAGCTCTTAAATTGCTTGTGTGGAACTAGAAAGATTGTCCAAGCCCAGAGTAATTTATTTTTTTATTTTCTGTATTGTCTTTGCAAATGTTTTACGTGTATCAATGAAATGTTGACACAGACCATTCCTCTTCCCTCTGATAGTCAAAAAATTATTAAATATTCTTTTACTACAATGTTATTATGTTTGCAATCTCAAGATGAATTCACTATTTGGAATCCCCAAATCAGTACAAGGTTGGGAATTCCTGCTACTAAATCAGAAGGAGAACTTATATTGCATGGATTTTCACAAAGAGAAGGTTGGATGGAAGAGTCCACCCATTCTTCATTATTTGTACTAAGTAATAGATTATAAATTTTAATTTCCGCACAATGATATGGATGAAAAAAAAAAGAAAAGAGTTCTGATCGAATATAAAGAAAGGAGTCGTTTACTGAAAAGGTTTTCTATTTTGGTCATATCCTAATAAATTGCTTGCTTTTGATATAAAAGATTCAAAATTTTCAATTTGAGAGTGTCAACTCATACCACAAGAATTAATGTCCTTGAAATGATTTTGCAATGAGTTCCACTTCAATAGAATTTTATAAGATTCACATGTATAGTGAAGAGATATGGATACCATATTTTTCTACTTTGTATGCAATTATCATGAGAGTTGAGAGATCTCAGTATAGAACATGGCCTACTAGAGTTCAGAACTCGAAACAAAATAATTCCCATCCATTGTTATGCAAGACATATTGCATTGTTAATCCCTAATTCTATACAAACAAAAAGCAAAACCTAGAAAGGGACATGGGCTCCTCACTATCAAATGTCAACGGCAGTGATTGTAATAGAAACACTTGCTGCAGAGTGAAAAGAAGAGAGTAGAGCGTTAAGAAAAATTATAAGATGGAGAGGGAGTGAGATAGGTGTCTTTTATGTTTTTTATTTTTTAATTATTATTGACATTTATAATTAAATTTACTGCATTAAATCAAACATAGTATTTCTATGGTTTCATCAAATCAAAAGACAATGAAGAAGGCATATAAATATAAATACAAATATATATTATTTGAACCAAAATTGAATGAAAATTCAATACCTAACAAAAGAAAAAGGAATTGAAAATACAATATGGTGAAGGAGAAAAAGGGCAAAACAAAGAATAGGTTAACTTTTGGCAATGAAGAAAAGGGGCAAAATAAAGGAGTGAGTAGGAGATATATGTTGGCAATAAAGAAGAAGGCAATGGCAGTGCTTGGAGGTGGTAGTGTCGACTTCTGTTGGTTGGAAATCGATGGTGGTTGCTGGTTGTTGCGTTAGAAGTAAAAGTAATATGATTTTTTTAGACAAAAACTTCTTAATTTTGAACTTTAAATTTTCAAATTTAAATGCTAATTTTATACATACTCCCTCTATCCTAAAATTGTAGTCTCATTTCTATTTCACACAATTAAAGAAAAAAGTAGTTAAGTGAGTTTAATTATATTTTTTTCATATTCTTTCATATATACCCCTAATTAATTCACCAACTTGATTTAATGAAATAAAATTATGATAGAAATATTATCACAGAAAAAACAACCAATTTATTAGAATTACATTTATCGAGAATAAGGGAAAAAATTTTCAAATAATCTTTTTGGTATGTTTATATTCAAACTTGAAATTAACAATTTTATAGAAAATATTTCTCAACATTAAAAGAACATACTATATAATTAGGGGCACAATTGGAAACACATATAATATTTAAAACTAAAAATAAAAAGTGGAATACTATTTTGGGACGCCCAAAAAGGAATGCAGGACTACAATTTTTAAACGGAAGGAGTATTACAAACAATAATATGACATTAAAAAATTAGAAAATAACAGAAGTAACATGATATTGAAGAATAGTTGTGAACAATCATTCTTTAATGAAATTATCATTCATCAAATTTTTTTCTTCCAAATATATTGTTTAATTAGTGGTAGTAATCTAATTGGCAATTGTCTTTTCTTTCCAACTGCACAATAGCTTAGAGATAAAATTTCAATTTCTTCTCAAGAAATGGTAAACTAGTTTTTCCTGCACATAGCTTAGAAATAATTCTATTATCATGAACAGATGGATAAGCTATCACTTTCAAATACTATTTGTTCTAGTACTTTTTCATAGTTAATGAACACAAGTTTCATCGCCATCCCACAAACGGGGCAAAAAATAATATAATATAGAGAATATAAATTTTTTTTGTCAAAAAGCAATATAATTATTTAAGTTATCAATTAATATTACTATCAATTTTATCATTGGCTATAAGGCTATATAACTTAAGTTTTCATTAACTAGAATAATAAAAATCATGTAAGGAAAATATTATTTAAACTCATTGTACTACTTTGGAGATTTGACAAACAATAGATAATATTATAAAAGAAAAAGCCAATGCAAGTGGCATATGTATGTACAATGAGCAAACAAGAGCTTAGATAGACAGTGACTCTCATTCATTTTATTATGACAAGTCAAATGTCATATAAATGGAGTTAGCTACCATACCACACATTTGCCCTATATATGTATGCTAAATCTAGCTAGTATTTTTTTCAATTTGACATTTTCTTTTTCCAAACACAAGCAAGAAGTAAAGAACTTGGGATATTCTAGTTTCAGCCAGATCAAGCACAAACCAAGCAAAATCCCCATCCCACATCATCTATTTAAAATCTATTAAATATACTTGCTACCCTATAGAACTAGAATTCCCAACCCAAACCTAGATCAGTAGTATACCACCACCAACACTTCCGACGACAACTGCAATCTTCACACAACAAGCAATAAGCATATCAGTAACTTCCCACCAACAGATCAGCACAAACATCTTTTCAAAGTAAAAGATAATTCTAAACGCATGCTTATCAAATTGATTGGAGACCGTACGTGATGGTATCATATGAGACTTAGCCCTAATAAGCATTTTGGCTCCTGATTCCTTAGTGGGCTGGATAGGTGCTCGGGCGAGGCCTTTACAATCCTTAACATAAATTAATTCTTCTTTAATTTTTGACTCCATCAATGAAAGTTGGTATGCTTTTTTTCTCTTTAAGTAGAGTCAAAAGTTCTTCATAACACTCCTTAAAAGATTTCTCCTTTGGATGATCTTTGAAAATCTTATAGGACTTGCTCCATCTTTGCGAATGAGTAGGTGGATCATCATAATCATCATCTACTTGAATTTTCCTTAGAAATTGCCTAGCATGCCGAATAAGAACATTGGTTGACTTCTTCCCCATTAGTGAATGCTCAATCCATCCATCTTTTTAACCATTCTGCCAAGCTTTTCTTCATTGGATTGCGCCTCATCGAATATAGCCTAAAAAGGATCTTCATCACCTGGATTGTGCGTTGAGAGATGTGACTGCTAGGGCAATTAAGGAACCTCAAGGAATAAAGAGCGACTGTGATACAGATAAAAAAGTAAAACTCAAAATTTTGGCAGTAAGGTTTGCAATTATAGATGCGGAGAGAAGCATGGCTGCTAGAACAATTGTGCAACTGCTAAGTATGATGTGCTACCTCTAGAAACAAAATGAGCTAGGTTATGAAAATTTTTAAGATTTCTTAATTTATCTCAACTCCTTGCAGCTTGTAGAGTTCATGAGTTTTTCTTGGGTGGCTGCAAACTCAATGGCAGCAACTTAAATGAAGGAATTGATTCAATAATATTTTTTTTAAGTTTAAGTAATTAAATCAAATAAGAAACAAAGACACAATTGAATTAAACAAAATTTTAGGATTTACGTACTTAATTTGCAACATAACAAAAGAGAAGAACAAGGAATTGAAGACAGCAATTGATTCAATTTTTTTTTCAATAAGATGAATGAAGAACAAACAAAAAAATAGGTTTTAATTTAGGATAGATAGATAGATAATAAGGTGAAACCTGATCTCAACCCGAATCTCTAATACCAAATTGATGCAAATCACTAATATAATAGACTGAAGATCCACTCGCCTTTCACTTGATATTAATTCCTTAGAAGATGAAATTCGATCCTTGCCAAGTCTGTGACCCAAATCCAATTTGTGGAAGAGAACTTTGGAATTAAACCTATCAACAAAGTGGTTAACTTTGAAAATCGAGAAAACTTGATTCAAAGGGAATCAAGAAACAAGAGAAAAATCTCTTCAAAGAATAAAAGTTTCCAATTTTTTTAGTAATCCATTCAATCCTCATCATACAATCTAAACTAAGAGGTATTTATAGCTTCTAATAATTAATGCTAAACCTAGTTACAAAAGGATAAAAAAAATCTTAACAAATTATTCAAATCCTAATAGAATAAGGAAACATAATTAGTCTAAAATTCATATAGAAACTTGGAAGCCAATTTCTATTTGATAAAGTCTGAATCTAGGCTTGGGTTATAAAATTGTATCTCTGGAAGTGTAGATAATTTTAGCTTTTGAATCACTTGATTTGGACTTTAGAAGCTCTAGTTATAGCCTTTTGAAGTAAACTCGTCTGGATAAAAAAATACTAATCCGATATGATTTTATAGTTCTAAATTTGCACAAATATTTAGAGGGCCAAATGAACTCAAATATATACAAATGAGCCATTTTGGAAAGCTTGATAAATCTTCTAAAAATTTCATAAAGATTGCTTTCTCATTCTGGAACTCTAGCATCTTAAAATTCTCAAGTAAAACTTAAAAGCTTAAATCTTCCCAAATATGAAAATTACAAAATATGCTTCTTTTATGATCTTTCGCCTCTGATGCTTCAATAATTAATATTCAAGCCCTTGAAATCAACTCATGTTTAGTTCTAAATCTTTAAAGTTTCATTTCATGGGTTTACGTGCCCGTGCTCGCGTCATAATCCTACGCTTTAAATAAATTATTTAGTACTAGATTTAAGTTAACTTTTCAAACATCTTTTACTTTCTCCAAATAATAAGATAATTTGAATTTTTGTTAATTAGAATACACATTCATTTAGTGATCGACACTCATACTTTATTACTTGTTGCGACCTGTAATAACTTGATTTTTAAATTATTTAAAATGATATTTTTGAAAAATGAATAACTATTTTATTACTTAAATAATTTATTATTATTTAAATTATGAAATTAGAAATAAAATAATAAAATAATAAAATAAATAAATAATATATATATATGTGTGTGTATCTATGAAAGAAAGAAGAAAAGAAAGAAAAGAAGAAGAAGAAAGAAGGAGGAGAGAGAAAATGGCAGAGGAGAGGGAGAGAGGGAGAGGGGTAGTCGGATCAATTTTTCTCCGTTCTACAATCGTCCAGCCATCTTCCGATGACACACTTCATCTAAGATGAACTGCCGGCTGATGACGAGTCTGGGGAGGGGAGGATTGTCACCATCGGCCACCAGAGCCGATGTCATGCGCTGTCCAAACATCACGCCTCTCGAGAGCTTTCAATGAAAATTTTAGCCGATTTCGATATTCTTTCTAGGCAAGATTAGTATTTTTGAAATCATCTCTTCATAAGCTTCATTTTGGTATATCATTTGTAAATTTTAGACCGCTTTTAATTTTAGTAGGAATCTGGCGACCGGCCAGCCTCTGGTGAATTTTTGGACAAGGCAAATAAAATAATAATGAATAATATATATAATAAAATTTAAATAATATTAATAAAAAATTAATGTAAAAATAATTAGTTAAATTTGTTTAATTTAATGAATTTAGAAATAATAAATAAATTAATTGATTAATAAATAGTGTTTAAAAGAAAATTAATATAAATAAGTAAATAAATAAATAATAAAATTATATTAAATAATTAAAGTAAGTTAAATATTATAAATTTCAAATATTAAATTGAAATTAACTTATAATTATTAAATAAATTGAGTTTATATTTTTTTTACTAGTTGACTATTTAATTAGGATTATTTATCAAATTATAAAATTTATTATGTTTAAGTAAATGAATTATGTTTATATGTATATATGACAAATAAAATAGAATAATAATAAATGAAAATAATAAATAATTTATAATTAATGATGATTAAAAATTGCAAATTAATTTATTTAGGAATTATTGATTAAAACTAAATATTTGAGCTATAATTGTTGGTTATAAAATGACCGGGATTAATTAATTGATAAACTTATGGTTTAAATTATAAATATTTGTGAGTTTATTAAATTAATTTTATAAATATGGATTTTGAAAATTTATTAATATAGTTATAATTACTACTATCATTAAATTGTTATTAATGTGGGAAATTATTATTTATTAATTAATTGAGTTAAATATTAACTATTAAATAAGTTGATTTATTATGTGATTATAAAATGATTTAAATTAAATAGTTAATATATTATGTTTAAAATTTATAAAACAAAAATTATTTAATTAAAATTAGTATTATTATAATTAGAATTAAGTTATTATTATTATTAAATTATTAGAATAAATGAATTAAATTAATGAAATTTAATTGTGTATTTTAATATTTTAAATACTTAGTAATATTAGACATCCAAATTATATTTGGGTTGTTGAGTTTGGATTGGAGACCCAGACGAGATAATTATATTGATGTTGACTGTTGTGGACTATTTTAGAAGTGTTTTCTTATTTTGTTTCAAGAGAAAATGTCTTAATTATAGGAAAGACTCTGTCAAAATTTCGGTAGAATCTTTAGAGTCGTCTATTTGTCCACATTCTAATAGTTCTCGTTTGTTGTTTAAAAAAAATTTTCAGGTGTTTTTTATCCTCAGTCAGATTTTTTGAGAAGAGTCGTTGGATTTCGTCTACTGTGAGTTATATAGATTAATATAATACTCTACTCCCCTAATTTACGATAATAGTTACATTCGTAAAATTGCGTCAATTATTTTTACAGTAGAATTAAGCGTGTTGGTGCTTGAGTTGATTATATATTTGCATAATATATATTTGCCGGATAGGATTAAGATGATATGAGACCACATATGATCTGTAGCATCCTTAATTTTTGAACTTAAATAAAATAAATTAAAATTTAATTGGATAAGTTAAATTTAGGATTTAAATGAAAAATGAAAGAATTTTAAGTGAAAAAAGTGGAATGTATATATGACATATGCAATATATAATAATATATAAAAGTCAACAAAAACATTAACTCTTTTAAAAGAAAAGTTAAGTCAAGTGGCATTTTGGTAATTATATTTAAAAAATTGAAAATTATTTAAATAATTTTAAAATAAATTATTTTGAATGAAAAAAGTAATTTTGGGGTTTTTTTAAAATAAATAAATAATTAATTAATTAATTAAAAATATAATTAAATATTATATACATATAGTCTTTAAGAAACTGGGTGGAGAGAGAAAATCAAAAACTATCTTCTTCTTCTTCTTCTTCTTCTTCTTCCTCCTTTTAGGCCGACCACCATTATTGTCCAAAGCTTAAGATTTTTCTTCTTTCATGATTCAAGAATTGAAGGGTTTTCAAGATTTTAAGTGAAATTTTGGGGTTTTCCTCCATAAATAGTAAGTTTTTCAATTTTTCTTTGGAAAACCCATGATTTTATGAATATGTTGATTTTGAACATTTGAAGTAGTGTGTTTTAATTGCTTAATTGGGTATGAATGAAGTTATTTTGAGTAGTTAATAATGATTTTAAGGTTGGATTGAAGAAATGGTTGAATTTAAGTTGAGTTTGGTGAAGAGAGAGAATTTAGGGTTATGAAACTTTTGAATTTGTGAAATCATGAGTTTTTATTATGCAATTTAATTCCAAATGTGTTGTTTTGATGCATAAACAATGATTTTAAAGTCAAATGATGGATTTGGTTAAGTTTGGATAGAGTTTGATAATGGTAGTGTTGATTTAGGGTTTTGGAAAAGTAAAATTTGAAAGTATGGTGAATTATTTGATTTTAATATTTAAGCATGTTGTTTGATGATAAAAGTGATGGAAACAAGCTTGGATTAATAATTGGATTGAGTTGGAATGAAGAACCTTCATTGGTGAAACTTATGCCATTTTAGGATTTTGAACAAAAGTATGAGTGTAATTAATGTAATTAGTTTACACATATTAAAATATGTTTATAATGATATAAATAAACTTAGAACACCAATTTGAATGGTTTAATATGATTTTTCTAAGTTAGAGTAAGGAAATGTTATATTTTGGAATTTTGAGTAGAGTGATGTTTAATTAAGGTTTGATGCTTGTAATGCCTTAGAATGTGATAGTAAATGATTGTGTTTGATCACATTTAGTATAGACATTAAAGAGAGGTATTTTTTCAATCTTAGTGTTGAAGGGCAACTTGGAGTAAAAGTTTGTGGGAGGTTTTGAGCTTGCTTTTGAAAGTTTTTAGAGGTAAGTACAAACTTTTGGATGAATTGGATATGCTTGCATTACATTGGGCTTAACACATTTTGATCGAAAAAAGTGTTAAGCTACTTGATACATTGAATATTCATGAACAATGTGTTATGACATGTGTAATATTATGTATGCATTATATGTATTATGAAAAGATATTATTAATGGCTAAATTGAATAAAATGTGAAAAATTATTTGGGTAATGTGATTTATTATGTATGCATTAAAGGCATTGTGAAAAGCCATTGTTAATAGCTAAATTGCATAAAAAAAAATGATCCATGTTCATTTAGTATTTTGGCTTAAATTTTTTGACTCCCCAATACTCAATTAAATTCTCTTTTTTGACGAATGTAATTTATATGAATTATGTAAAAATAACCCAAAATATTTGAATAATGTGTTTTAATGTAAAGTGAGATACATTATGATGATATGTTGAGATATGATAAAATGAAGTGAATTGATATTGATATGAATGAGATAAATTAGAAAAAATGAGGCAATGTGCCTAATTAATAATGAGAAAATGAGATAATATGCCTAATTGATAATGAGAAAAGAGACAATGAGCCTAGTTGATTCTGACAAAATGAGAAAGAAATTGATGATGAAAAATATAAAATAATTGCGTACCTAATATATTATTCAATTTTCAGAGTTCTGTGTTCTGCAGCATGCCTATGAGGTTATCCTCATTATTTGCCTTCGGAGCTAGCTTTTGAGCAATTACTTTGATTTACCTTTGGGGCTAGACGCTTGGCGTCACTGCGATATTATTTGCCTTCGGGGCTAGCTTTTGAGTATTACTATGATTTGCCTTCGGGGCTAGACACATAGTGTCAATTTAAACCAAAACAGTAGCTCTGGGATTTGAATGACATATTAGATCATTTGGGCTCATGCTTATGTTTGTTCCTATGTGAATTGTAAATAATTAAAGGATATATTTTATGGTGAAATTAAGTATCACATTGTGAAATATAATGTGAAAGCATTTTGTATTGACATTGTTTTATACTTTTATCATTATCAAAGTTTATACCGTTAAGTTTTTAGCTTAGAGCGATTGTAATTTTATCGCGCAGGTGACAGGGGCGATTCGGTAGAGCTAGAAAGTTCTACTAGATTTGGTTGGGTCTAGGCCTATATTTATTGAGCTTGAAGTGTTATTGGATACATCAAGATCAAAACCATTTGTCAGCATGTACATATTTCATATTATAATATATTTTGATAATGTGTATATTATGCTTATTTTTTTAAGGTATATTTATATATTATAAATTATAAAGACTCTTTGGTCAAATTGTATAATGTAGGTTGTTTATATGTGTTTTGATACACACACACACATATATATATATATGTGTGTGTGTGTGTGTGTGTGTGTGTGTGTGTGTGTGTGTATAAATAAATGTTTTGAAAAAATGTGGAGAAGTTGAATAGTTAGGGTCTATATGTATGATTTATTTTATTGATAGTATATTTTATGCAGGTTGAGTAATTGTTGAAAACTTAGAATGCCCAAACTACAGATAAAACTTTGGCAAATTTTTCCTAGAGATTTTCTAATAAAATGCTTATTTTGAAATCTATAACTAAAAAGGAATAATTTATTACTATTTAGATATGCATTTTTAAGTATGTGGGGTCCTAATTTTGAAATGTGAAAATTTTTATTTTATCGAGTTGTAATATTTTTATACTGTATACACGTATTTTACATATATTGGGTGTATGTATTATACGTATATAGGGTATAAGAGTGTTACATTTATTTTGGTATCAGAGCCTGGTTTAAGATTCTTGACCTAGGTGGGTTTTTAAAGAGAAAAAATAAGAGTTTTAAACATGATTTTAAATGGTGATACATGCATTGGCACTGACATTTTACCTGATCCCTTATATGGCAATGTCCGTTCGATGTAACGGATATGAGTTGAGAAGACGTCTGAGTTGCATAGATTAAAGTGACGCACTGAAAGTGTCATTTTGGAGAGTGTGGATTAAGAATTTTTGAAATTTTTATTTGAAATTACGATTCATGGCTGATTCAAGATATGAAAAAGTGAAATTAAGAAAAATAATTTAGGAAATGATTTAAGATATGAAATAAAAAGTTAGAGAGATGAGTATAATAGTTACAGAAAATTCTATATGTGTGGTGCAAAGTGATATTGTTCGAATTTTTGGATAAATTTAGGAATGTTGGACGAGTTTGAAAATTTAATGGAAAGTTTTTCTTTATGTTAGAATTTAATATATAAAATTTTACAATTTTTAAAGATGAACCACTAATTAAGAAAAATAGAAGAACACAGATTATTGGAGCAGTTACAACAACTTAGAATCTGTAGAAAATTGAGAAATATATTTCCAGAAAAAAAATTTAAAAATTTATACACAATATTATATGTATTCCTAGAACATATTGTTAAAATTTCATGAATTTTTATTAAGGTTTGATACCTGAAAAAATGGATAACCGGGTGCTACCGGATGAATTATTAAAGAGACATATTCTATGGGTTTGGAAGACTTAACTTTTAAATATAGTAAATCAACTTGGAAAAAAATCTAAAATTTTTAAATACAAGTTCATATATGTATCAAGTGCACATGGTTAAAAGTTTACAAGCTTTTATAAAGAATTGATGAGGAATATAAAAATTGAAAAGTGAGATTGATATGAAACTGAGGAAGTTATACAGTTTTGTATAGGTGAGTAATAAATTAATTTCATGAGACAAATGAATGAGAAAAATTATAAAAATTTATATACAGACGGGTAGGCATATGAAGAAGGAATATGAAGTTTTTAATAATTTAGAACAAAGAGTTTATAATTAAAATCAAAGAGAGAAATGATATATTATAGCGAATTATTTATTATGAAAAAGTGATGCATGATTTAGAATTTTATGTATGAATGATTTCATAGTTGAAAAATTAAATATAAGCAAGTTTGGATAAAATTTTAATTTAGGGTTTGAGCATGTAAAATTAGGTTATCTAAATGGATGATGTTAATTAGTGTAATGAAATGAATTAATATTGTTTAAATATAAATATTATGGTTTTAAGATTGAGAATGTGACATGAATGAGATTTGGTGAGGTTCATGTTGCTAATTACATTATGTGAAATTTGAATTTTTGAAATGAATTTCCATAATTGTAAAAGTGATGTGTTTTGATATTATATTAATATGTAGATAATATTTATAAAGTTAGATGTTGAAAATGAGATTAATAGAATGAAGTTTAAGTAAAGTAGTAAATTGAAAATTTAGAGTTGTAAGGTAATTTTGATGAAGATTGCTTAGATATTGATGGTTTAATATTTAATGAGCATGTGAGTAATATTGTTTATGAAAGTACCAAGTATCATGTAATGTGTAATGCGATTGATAGTATATAAATTGGATATGAAATAAAGAAAAATGATTAAAAAAGTGAAAATGAGTTTCATTATGTAATTTGATTGGTAGTGATAAAGATGAATATGAAGAGTATGATAAATGTATAGAAAATATAAAAGAGAAGTCATATTGAAAATATGACTAATATTGATATAAAGTGAAAAAAAAGAAATGAATGAGGATAATTTATTTAATATATATATATATATATATATATATAAGATAAAAAAATTAGAAAATGGCCTAGATAATGTTATAAAAATGAGAAATGATAATATTCTATGTAATATGATAAATGTTAAATTTATATAGATTGTATGTAAATGAGGAATTTAGTATAATTGTGTGATTGCGTGTATATATGAATATGAATGTGTGTGGTGAGTGTCCAATATGGATACTATTGTGATATGTAAGAAAATATGAAAAGAAATGTGGAAAGTAAATTAGATTATGATTGTGACTTATGGATGTGTATGTGGATGATTTAAAAATATGAAAAATATTTAAAATGTGAAATAATATGAATTTATGCGGTGAAGATGACCATGATAAGGTTGATCACCTATAAATTGTGACAATATGATGTAATGTGAAAGTGATCAAGTATTGAGTTGATCACTTAAAGATGTGAAAAAGTGTTATTGAAGTATTATTGTATATTTGTAACCCTATATAATTACTTATTTGATTTAAGAAAGAGAAATTGATAAAAATTTGTTGAATAATTATATAAAATTGGAACATGAATAGATATATAGGAGTTGTTGATAATAATGTTGGTGGAGTTTTTAGAACATTGAATACTTTAATATTTGTAACCCTACATAATTATTTATTTGATCATAATTATTCAATTATTTATTTTATTATTTAACTATTTTATTTGGTTGTATTTTAGAATTTTGCATAGTATTTCTTTCGTACTTATTTATATGTTTAGTTCTGTTATTTGGTTAGGAGTAATTGCTAATTGATGTTTATATTAATCGTGCACAATTAGCAAGCTTGTGGGCCTAGTTTAAAACGGTGACTACAGTCATAATTCATTTTTATCAAAAAATGAGTTATTAGGCTAATTATGAGTTTCGAAAGTCATGTATTTTTTTATTTTTTAGTGTCGATCACGTGTCTTCGGATTTGGATCGTGACACGACCTATGTACTTGTAGTAATTAGGGCAAAGTTCTAACATAAACTACATTTGCGGTAAAACATAACTTATAACAACCTATAAACAATATATAAAAACTTATAATAATCCCATAACAACTAATAACAATCCATAAAAACATATAACAATCCGTAATAATTCAAATAATATCTTACACACTACAACCATTAAGAGACCGTTCAACTATGTAATCCATAATAAAACCTTTTAAAGCTCTATAATTAAAAAGAAGAAAATAAGAAAGAGGAGAGGAAAATAAGAAGAAAGAGTTACAAAATCGATTAAAAATGAAAGTTTTTAACCAATTTATTTTTTTAAATATAATGCAATGTCATTTTCACTCCTAAAACTTCTATGCATTATTTAGATTTGCTCATATTGATCTTTTTTAAAAATATTATATATTGATTTTAATGAATCTAAACTTTAATAGCTTAAGTTAAATGAAAATAATAAAGTCGACATGATAAAAAATGTAAAAAAAAGAAAAAAAAGAAAAAAAAGTGATGAAAATCTTTCATCTGCATAAGGTTGATAGGTAAATTGCATGAGAGAGAATAAGAGGAAAAAAAATAAAGAAACAAGTTATTAACGGTTACAAGATATGAAGAAGAGAGGAAGGAAAATAGGAGGAAAAAAAAGTGAAATAAGGAGGCAACGGGGTGGGTGAGAGAGGGAGTGAGAATTTATTTTTTTTGAGGTTCAATAATAATTTTATTTCAAATGGTCTACTGGAAGATAGGAAGTAAGGTATATAATTTATTAATATTTTATTTTGAGATATTTTACTGGTTATATTCCAAAATTGACTAATATTTTTGCATTGAGCAAATCTTGACTTGATAAAGAAAAAGAGGGTGTTTCTCAAAACTTAAAAGCTGGTCAAAACTGATTATAAGCAGTTTTTAGATTATAAGTTGTTTATTTAAGTGTTTCTGAAAACTTAAATAGTAGATTATAATCTGATTTTAATCAGTTTTTTAAAAGTTGAGTTTTGCTACTTTTTTTTAAGCACTTATTTTTTAAGCAGTTTTGACCAAGTAAAAGACCATATTATCCCTACCTAATCTTCAATATTTCAAATTTGCCCACCCTATACACTTTATTATTATTATTATTATTATTATTATTATTATTACAAAATAAATTTTGAATTGACATTTAAAAAATTATTTTTATACAATAAATAAACTCAGGGACAGTTTGGTCATTTTGACAGTTTCTGCAATAAAAAACTGATTATAAGCTGATTTTATAGAAATACTTAACTGATTATAAACTGATTATCAGCTGATTATTAACTAGTTTACAGAAACGCTTAACTGCTTATTTTTAATCTGATTATAATCTAAAAATTACTTATTCACAGTAAGCTGAAAAACTCCAGTTTTGAGAAAACCCCTCAAAGTTTTTCAGGGAAACCAACGAATTTCAATCTCGCGTGTGATGTCAGTATGACGAATCAGCATAAATACCTTGCTTGAGAATCCATTTCTTAGATTTCAGTCAGTCTCTTTCTATTGTAATAAAACACACCAAAGACCCACCTGAAGAGTTCTCAGCGGCTTTTAATAATCTAACGTCAATAATAAAAAATACTAACCCACAGGTACTCGCCCTTGTACTTTACCATATGCCAGACGATGAAGGCTCCTGTGAAGCTGATCCTCCTTCCGCTGATAGCACTAACACCTGTGCTACCTCGGGGATTGTTGATAATGGACAGGAATCCACCTATAAACCTTCAAGTTCCGGCAAAGATCCCAGAAAAATCGCTAGAAAGTACGTCATTCTAGTTTCATTGATTTTTTTAATGGGTTTTGCTTATTTTCTTGTTTTAGTGAAGGTTTTGTGAATTTAGATATTGTGAGCAAATTCTCTGACTTTTCTCCTTGTCCTGGTGAGAAATGGCTTATTTTTTAAAATTTCAAGAATTTATCAGTATAATGCCTTTTTTTTTAATGTTTCTTAGCAAAGAAAAAAGGAAGGGCTCTGTTTAGTTGGGGTGATAGATGTTAGAAGAAAGGTACTTGGTCTAAATATGATTATTTCTTTTTTGTGTTTTTTAATTGCAAATGTGGGTTGTTCTTGTTTGCCTTTTCAGGTATCAGTTGGATTTATGCAAGAAAGCTTTAGAGGAGAACATAATTGTGTATTTGGGGACTGGTTCTGGCAAGACCCATATTGCTGTGTTGCTTATTTATGAGCTGGGTCACTTAATAAGGAAACCTCAGAGGAATGTTTGTGTTTTTCTTGCGCCTACAGTTGCCCTTGTTCATCAGGTGTGGTTCTTTGGCATTGGATTTATATCTAATTCGTTATTAATTTTAGACACGGTTCAAGTTAGAATGAAATATTCAACTTGATCTGGTTGATGTATTGTGGTAGTCTGCCTTCATTTTAGGGTATTATGACCACGGCCAAAGAGCTAGGGTGCAGTTTGGGTGGGTCTTAGGGTTTGGATTTTATTTAACCGGATTAACAAAATGATAAATGAACTTAGGGTTATTTCTTGATTTTCTCATACTTGTTAAACTGTAGTGTTACCTTAGTTTCTGATTGAACAGTTTTCATGATTAATCTGAGATTAGTTCAGTGAGTTAGCAAGGCAGGGGGTTTTAAATTTGATGAATTGAATTCAAACTACACTTTCCTGTTCTATATTTTTCTGAACCTAAATTAGATTAACTTAATAGTTCAATTCTAAGTGCAGAACAGGTAAGATAGAATACACAAACAACAGATTTCAAGCACTTTATTTAAATCATTGTAGTGCACTAAGAGAGTAGCGTAAATTATCGTCATGACAAACCAATTTAAATCATTTTTTTGTGTCAAAGGGAGTAATTGTGATTCATCATCCATTATCTGGTGGTCAAAGCTCAATTTATCATTCTTGCCAATTTGTTACCTCAAGCACCCACCCTGAGATATTCAGAATATTATGCAAGAAAGTTTTTGTGCACCAATTCTTTGTCTTCCTCGTTGTCGTAAAGTACTTCTCATTTATTGTGATTAAACCATCTTTATAGCCACTTAAAATATAGAATCTTTGAGAGTCAGCTGCACTCAGAAGTGACAATAAGCCCCATCCTAGTCTCTATCATAAATAACTATCAACTCTCTTCTCATACGACCTGGAAATCGTGTAGTTCACATGTCATGTATTGGTGTTTCTTAATGCTGTCACTGATTATCTTGTCTCTGGAATTGAATTGATGGACAACACTTAGCAAGTTTATTAAAAATTTTGCAGATACGTTTCATGTTATAAACCACATTTAGTGACTTGCTTTTGAATATCTCAAGGCTAAGCATCAATTGCAGCCAGCTAAGTATATTTGGTCTGAATCAAGTTGGTATTTTTTTTTTTAGCAAGCCAAGGTTATAGAAGAATCTATTGATTTCAAGGTGGGAATTTATTGTGGGAAATCCACACACATGAAGAGCCATTATGACTGGGAAAGAGAGATTGAGCAATACGAGGTAGTTACACTTGTTATTAAATTTCATTGTTAATTTTTCCCATGCTTTGATAGATCAGGAATTGTTTGCGTTTCTTAAGGAAAACCTTATTCAGTTATTTTTTACTACTGTATAGTTTGTTGTTTTTTTTGTGGTAAATTTGGTTCAGCTGGGCTTTGAACTCGAAACTTCACAACCTTGGAGATGACTCCACCACTAAATCGAAGGTTCATTGGTCATATGGTTTATTGTTAATAAAAGTTTCTCTCTCTCTCTCTCTCTCTCTCGGTTCAAAGTTTGATAGGTGAAGCAACTAATCTGAAGGATATGTGACTTACTTTACAAGTGATTAAATTTACTTTGCTTTATGATGAATTTTGTGATGAAGTTGTGGGGAAATTGTTGTTTTTGATGGACATTTGACAGAAAAGACCTGGAGTTTTATCGTTCGGTTTTAAAAATTTGTCAAAGTAAAAATTGGAAAAACCCTTTTTCCTAGTTTCTAATATAATGTTGTTGGGGAGCAGCCAAAGTTTATATTTTGCTATTTTTCCTATGTACTGTTGTTTTCTTTGAAAATCACATATGCATAGATATCAGCCACCTGTCATTATCACAACTGACAGGCCACCCACACCCCCAGAACTACCACTGAGATCTAGTTTTACTGCCACAACACACCTGCCACTTATAGCAACATTATTGTATCTGACTCCACCTCATAGCTTCCACATCACAATACCCATATCACTGATAGTAGCTCCATTGTTACCGCCCCCATCACCACCAGCGGGACCATCACTATTAGCAACATAAGCATCACTCATTATAGCTATCATTGACACCACCCATATGCTACTGCTGGTCCTACTGCAACATCAGCAACATCACTGTCATTGTTGTTGTTGTTGCTTCAACCATGCTCATTATCGGTGCCTTCTCTATTATCACTGCCAGCATCACTATGTTTAAAGAATTATCTTTGTTTTTCATACTCATTTAATGTTTCATATCCATTTTATTGATCTTGCACCAAATACAATCTAATTTGATCAATCAAATGAACCAAAATGTCATAAAAGTATGGACTTGTTCTTGTATTGTAATGAATGGAAATAGAAAGAAAATTAAAACCAAAAAAGACAAAAAAAAGTGTCACTTGCAGCTAAACAAGCTTTTCTTCTATTGGTATAGTAGTCTCTTTTGAATGATAATGTAGTGTTGAATGTTTTGTGTAGGTTCTTGTCATGACCCCTCAAATACTTCTTCATACCTTAAGTCACAGCTTCATCAAGATGGAGTTAATTTCTCTGCTGATATTTGATGAGTGTCATCATGCTCAAGCCAAAAGCAGCCATCCTTATGCACAAATCATGAAAGTAAAGAGCTATATGAATTTTGTGATTATACTAGCGCACATAAACCATAGAAGCACTGGCATATGAATTATTGCATCCTTCCTTTTAGTTTGTTTGATTTATCATCTCAACAATTTTGTAGGTCTTCTACAAAACTAATGGTGGAAAAGTTCCTCGTATATTTGGCATGACTGCATCCCCAGTTGTGGGTAAAGGTAATACAATCTAGATTTTTTGTTATCATTGAGTTTTTTCTCATCTTATGTCATATTATTGTTCCTTAATTATAGTTGTAATAGTTTCTTTAACCATTGAAGAGGAGCCTTGGCGCAACGGTAAGCGTTGTCGCTGTGTAACCTAAGGTCACGAGTTCGAGTCGTGAAAACAGACTCTTGCAATTGCAAGAGAAGGCCGTATACAAAGACCCAATGGGTACGATCCTTCCCCGGACCCCGCGTATAGCGGGAGCGTTTATGCACCGGGCTGCCCTTTTTAGTTTCTTTAACCATTGTTGTATGAAACTTATTTGCAATATTACCATTACTAATAATGCGATTGTTTGACATGGGAAAGTAAAAGGACAACATATTTTGGAAGCAATTTTCTTTGTTACTTATACATTTTGCTGTATTTGTAGTTCTTATAAGTTTATGGGAAACATTATGCCTTTTTTATTTCTTCTTTTACCAAAAGAGCAATTGGTACTTTGATTTTGTCCCTTGCTTTAATGTTAATTTAAAACCGAAGACTTAAGTGAACTTTGTATGTTATATTTTTTTGAACAACTTGAGAATATAATTTAAAGGAAAAGGAAACTAAAATAAGAATGGAAGATTCTCTAATAATTGAATTTCACCCTTAATTAGACTTGGAGATTTCGCTCTCGGTTTTACTTTGGTATTTTACCCTTACAATACAATAACCCATGTACAAAGAGATTTATATTCTCTTAAGACTATTACAATACAAACTCTCAAGAAGATAAGAATGAAGCTCATAAACTTTTTACAAGAGAATATTCAACAAGATATTCTATAAGGGACAATATTCTCAAATAAAAAAAATTAGAGGAGTGAGACCTCTTAAAGGATTGTAAGCTCTTTTGCAAGTTTTTCTATTGCCAAAAGTCTACTTTCTATTTAAAGTTCTCTCCTTTTGTAGCTTTGTCATTGTGGATTCAAAATCTTGCTTTTCTAACATTGAAAGGACTGCAACCAACTAAATTATTAGAATGTTTCCTCTAAAATTCAAAATTCAAATTCTTCAACTTATAACTTTCATCATCATGAACGGGCATCCTTTTTAGCTCTATCTACAAGAGGATTTGTCATTCTTCAGGCTCTTCAAGATATAAATAGCATTCATTGTCATGATTGGGCATTACAATTGTTTCTGTTTGAATTTGCTTGAAATGCCAAGTGAGCTCAAAGGGCATGCTAACTTCTTCAACTGTCGTTACTTTGTTCTCTATAATATTTTTCAGCATTAGTAACGTGCTTTGTTTGGAAACAAGCATTACGTTTGTCAATGCCTAATGCATACTTGGCAATGAGTGTGCCTTTACTGAGTGTTAGCAGATATTAGGGAGTGGTGTTCCCCATACTTTAAGCATACTTTAGTAGTTCCTTATTTTGCTCCAGTGTTTAAGAAAGTTTGTTTCCTAATAGTGTTAGGATTACACACTATAAATTGCTTATAAATAGATACAGATATATAAAAAAAACATTGAATTAATTACTTGGTATCAGAGCTGAAAGAATTTTGAAATCTTCCTTCTTCCTTTCTTTTTTTTCTTTTCCTTATTCTCTCCTCACTCACTGCTGTTCAACCTGCGCCTCTTGGGTGAGTTTTTTTTTCTCACCGCCTTCACCATTGGATTCACCGGCCACCGACCGGCCGGTCCTGTCAATCTGGTCACCATCTGACCGGCAAGTGGAGCACACGCGCCGTCCACCTAATCGCCGAAAATCACATGTGCCGGCGTGTGACAGGCCTTCCGACGTCGTATAGGATACTAGTTTCTCTCTCAGTGGTCGCTGGCTTTTGGGCTTTCATTTTCCTGTGAGGTTTGATTGTCGCTGATATATCAGTGGGTTTTTTTTTTGTGAAGGCAACTACTATTCCGGTAACTGTTCTACTTCTGAATATCTATTCTTTCATTTCAGTGGTTGGTTGTGTGATTTGTTGGTATTTTTCGACTCTATATAAGTTGTTTGGGCAACCGGATATTCTTTTACAGAGGTGTTGATATTCCGTGTAGTCATTGTTTAAAAAAAATGGCAGAACCTACTGATGTAGTTGAAAGTAAATCAACTGTTGTTACTGATGTGATTCCTATCCTGACTAAAATCACAGCACAAAAATTAAACGGCTCTAACTATCTCGCTTGGAGTAAAACAATTCGTATTTATTTAAAAAGTTTAGATAAAGCCCATTATCTTACTGATGAGCCACCGACTGATGCAACTAGAAATACTTGGTTACGCGATGATGCGCGTATTTTCTTACAGATTAGAAACTCTATTGCTAATGAAGTAGTTGCTTTAGTTAATCACTGTGAATTTGTGAAGGAGCTAATGGAATACTTGGTGTTTCTATATTCGGGAAAAGGAAATATATCCCGAATCTATGAGGTTTGCAAAGCCTTTTATCGTGTCGAAAAACAAGAGCGATCACTTACAACTTACTTTATGGAATTCAAAAAGATCTATGAGGAACTTAATATCTTATTGCCATTCCATTCTAATGTTAAAGTTCAACAAGCCCAACGAGAACAAATGGCTATTATGAGTTTTCTTGCAGGTCTCCCTCCTGAATTTGAGATAGCCAAATCTCAAATTCTTTCTGATTCCAAGATATCCTCTCTTCATGATACGTTTACGAGGATACTTCGCTTTGAAAACTCACAACCTTCTACATCTACTTCTAGTGCTCTTGTAAGTCAAGGACGATCTAATAAGCATAGTTCCAAGGATGGTGATATTCGTAATCAGGATTCTAGAGGAGTGGTATGCTATTATTGTTGTGAGCTTGGTCATACCAAGTGTACTTGTCGAAAGCTTCAGACTCGGAATCAACGAGTCCACTCTGCAAATTTAGCTACTACCTTAGTGCCCACTAACAAGACAATTCAAGTTTCTGCAGAAGAATTTGCAAAATTTACTCAGTACCAAGAGTCATTACAACCTTCCACTCTTGCTGTTACTGCTCTTGCTGAGTCAGGTAATACATGTCTGCTTTGCTCATCATCCAAATGGGTCATTGATTCAGGTGCCACAGATCATATGACAGGTAATCCAAATCTCTTTTTTACTTTCTCTCATATGCTAGCCTTTCTAATGTTACCTTAGCAGATGGTTCTTCATCTTGTGTACTTGGTTCTGGTATTGTCAATCCTATACCATCTATTACACTATCTCCTTTCTCTTTAAATTTAATTTTTGTGAGTAAACTTGCCCGTGAAGGGGAGCCTTGGCGCGATGGTAAGTGTTGTCACCGTGTGACCTGAGGTAACAGGTTCGAATTGTGGAAACGGCCTCTTGCAAGTGCAAGGGAAGGCCGCGTACAAAGACCCAATGAGTCTGACCCTTCCCTGGACCCCGCTCATTGCGTGAGCATTCGTGCACCGGGCTGCCCTTTTAGTAAACTTACCCGTACTTTAAATTGTTCTATTTTTTCCTAATTATTGCTTGTTTCAGGATCTTTCAACGAAGAGGATTATTGGTAGATGACATGTGGAAGGGGGTCTCTATATTTGCAGTTTGAAGTTTCTAAAGCTGTTGCTTGTCAAAGCCAAAGCAAAGCCAAAGCCAACTCAATCCTTTTGAGGAACACTGTCGTTTGGGACATCCCTCTTTGTCCTCCTTAAAGAAATTATGCCCTGAGTTTCAACATGTGTCTTCCTTGGATTGTGAATCTTGTCAGTTTGCCAAATATCACCGTTTTCCTTCGTACCCCAGGATAAATAAACGTGTTGCATCTCCTTTTTCGTTAGTTCATTCTGATGTTTGGGGTCCATGTCCTGTTGTATCTCAAACTGGTTTCAAATATTTCGTAACGTTTGTTGACGATTACTCTCGTGTTACCTGGTTATATTTAATGAAAAATCGTTCTGAATTATTTTCTATATGTTGTGGTTTTTGTGCTGCAATTAAAACACAATTTAACTTTCCTGTTCAAACCTTATGAATTGATAATGCTAAAGAATATTTTTCAGATGTATTTCAATTTTATATGAATCAAATGCTTCTGACCCAAGTCTTGATCTTCCAATTGCTCTTCGAAAAGGTAAAAGGCAATGTGCTTATCTTATTTCAACTTTTGTTTCATATCACCATTTGCCTCCTTCGTCCTGTCTATTTATTGCTTCTTTAGATCACACCACTCCTAAAACAGTCCATGAGGCATTATCTCTCATCCTGGTTGGCGTGCTGCTATAGTGGAAAAAATGGCAGCCTTTAATGACAATGGTATTTGGGATTTGGTATCTTTACCTGCAGGTAAAAAGGCCATTGGATGCAAATGTGTTTTCACTGTGAAAGTCAATCCTGATGGTTCAGTGGCTCGTCTCAAAGCTCGTCTTGTAGCTAAAGGATTTACTCAAACATATGGTGTTGATTATTCTGACACATTCTCTCCAGTTGCTAAGCTTCAATCTGTTCGTCTGTTTATTGCTCTTGCTGCTATGAATGATTGGCATCTGTATCAACTGGAAGTCAAAAATGCATTTCTTCATGGTGATCTCCAAGAAGAGGTTTATATGGAGCAACCTCCCGGATTTGTTGCTCAGGGGGAGTATGGGAAAGTATGTTGTCTTTGAAAATCTCTATATGGTTTGAAACAGAATCCACGAGCCTGGTTCGGGAAATTTAGTCAAGCAATTGAAAGTTTTGGAATGATAAGGAGCAAGTCAGATCACTCTGTCTTCTATAAACACTCTGAAGCTGGCATCATTCTTGTAGTGGTATATGTGGATGATATTGTTATCATTGGAAATGATGTTGAAGGAATCTTATCCCTTAAATCTTTCATTCACACTCAATTCCAGACAAAAGACATGTGAGTGTTGAAATATTTCTTAGGGATTGAAGTAGCTAGGAGTAAGAAAGGTATCTTCTTATCCCAAAAGAAATATGTTCTTGATTTGCTAACTGAAACAGGAAAATTAGGGGAAAAACCATGTAGTACCCCAATGACTCCTAATTTTCAGCTTTCAAAGGATGGAAAATTGCTTGAAGATCTTGCAAGATATAGAAGACTGGTTGGAAAACTGAACTATCTTACTATAACCCGTCTGAATATTGCTTGCTCTGTTAGTATTGTGAGCCAATTCATGTCATCTCCAACAGTCAATCATTGGGAAGCTCTAGAGCAAATCTTATGCTACTTAAAAGGAACTCCTGGACTTGGAATACTCTACAAAAATAATAGGCACAATAACATTGAATGTTTTTCTGATGCTGATTGGGCTGGTTCCAAAGTGGATAGAAGATCCACTACGGGATACTGTGATTTCATTGGTGGTAATTTGGTATCTTGGAAAAGCAAGAAACAAAATATTGTATCTCGATCTAGTGCTGAATCAGAATATAGGGCAATGGCTCAATCCACATGTGAAATTCTATGGATATATCATCTCCTAAATGAAGTGGGATTGAAATCTTCGTTACCTGCAAGACTTTGGATTGACAATCAGGCTGCTATTCATATTGCTTCTAATCCAGTGTTTCATGAAAGAACAAAGCATATTGAAGTTGATTGTCATTTTGTTAGAGAAAAGATCCAAGAAAACATTATCTCTACTGGTTATGTGAAGACTGGAGAACAATTAGGAGATATTTTTACAAAGGCCCTAAATGGATCTAGAATTAACTACCCATGTAACAAGTTGGGCATGATTAATATTTATGCTCCAACTTGAGGGGGAGTGTTAGCAGATATTAGGGAGTGGTGTTCCCCATACTTTAAGCATACTTTAGTGGTTCCTTATTTTGTTCCAGTGTTTAAAAAAGTTTGTTTCCTAATAGTGTTAGGATTACACACTATAAGTTGCTTATAAATAGATACAGATATATAAAAAAAACATTGAATTAATTACACTGAGAATGAGTGTTTATACCTGAAACACGTAGCAAAAACACTTTGACAGCCTTTTGTTTTAGTAAGATGGGAAATATTAATACTAAGTTTTGGCTAAATTATAATATATTCACGTGCAGAGATATCTTTCATGCCTATAAGGATTATTATATATTATATTTTGGAAGTTGCAAAAAAAAAAATTCTCATTATTATTTTGTACCTCTAGTGATCTAATCAATCTAACAACCTTTTGAGTTCTGAACAACATGTGCATAAAGTGAATCATGTTATTTCAAATACATGCATCTCTTAGCCTAGAATTTTTCTTGATACTGTTAACATAATTATTAGATTCTTCACTTTTGTGTTAATTCCTTTTGTGATGATCATGAATTTAAGTTGTTTGTCAGATTTATGACTATGCTTGGTCTTGATACCTTGTTTGCACGAGGAGTTGTGAATAAAACAAATAAAGAAAGAAACCAACTAGCTCTGCCAAATTTCAAGTCTCTTAATCCAATTCATCATCACCTAAGAAATTATTCTTGTTGTGGTTTAGGTTTCTAATGTCCATAGCCACTTTTGGTTTTATTATTTTTAATTTTATTTGTTATATGCTATATCTGTCAGGTGCTTCTAATCAAGAAAATTTATCCAAAAGCATCAATAGCCTTGAAGATTTACTTGATGCTAAGGTAAGTTTGGAAATGCCAATTTGAGATATTTGTTGGGTTTAGGCCTTGCTTGTTCTTTATTTTTCTTCACTCAAATCATTGTCAAAACCTCATTTTTTATTGGTCATATTCCTTGGAAGGTAAACTATGGCCTCAAAGAATGGTCCTTGTTACTTATAGAGAGCAATGTACCAATAGAACTACCCATGTTAATATGGCTACTCTGTTCCATGTATTTTCCCTGTTTTAAATATATTCTCATCAGTCTACACTTAATTGCATCTTGCTGCAAATGTTTGTTCCTGGGATGACCTCTAGTCCTTCATCAGTTACCATGGCTTGTTAGCCTAAAAGGTTGGTGCATGGTTTATCTAATATTTTTATTTCCCCTAATTGAGGGGCCAGCTATAGCTTATGAAGGTGCAAAATGACCTGTGCTGAGTTAAACAGGCTTGGCCAGTTGGAAAGTATTAACTACTATTTCCATTTGTTCTGAGCTTAATACATGTTGGCTGATAAAAAAAGTAATAGCAACTAGTTTGCAGCAAAAATAAATAGTAGTGTCATCAAAGACCTTTTATGCGTCAAAATGTTGTTCTGCCAACTATTTACTTATATTTCAGAAACATTTTTTGCCATCTTATTATGTACATCTATAATCATGGCCCCTTTTATCTTATGCGATTGTTGCCTCAAGTTGAATGTAGTAGAAATTTATTTTCTGGGGCTATGTTAAAGTTTCAATCTGGACAAATGTGAGCAAAATCAAATGGCTCGTTCTTTCTCTGTCTCACACATGTATGGTTGCAGACACAAATAGTCTGCTGATCCTGTGCTTGTGACATTTTGGAGTAGTTTCCATTCCCCTGATCAATAATTATGATCTTCTCTATAATCCAGAATCCAGATTGTGCTTCTTAGAGGCAATGCGGGAAGAAATCTCACTTTTATGTCCATTGTTAAGCATGCTTAGGGTTCCGACTTTTTTCTAAAGTTCTAAAATTTTCTACTATCTGAGCTATTAAGTTTGTTACTTTTAAAAGCTTTTGGTGGATGTGGAGAAGCGAGATGAGTGTGTTGAACATTCTTAAGATTTGCATGAAATCTGCTTATTTAACCATTGTGAAAGTGGAGTTCAGTGTTGAATCTCTTTAGATGAGATACAGTTAGGGAAGTACCTTCAAAAATTCTCTACATAGATTGTGAAAATTAAGAAAGTAAAAACAAGTTCCATTTTGTGTTTTAAGGATATATCATGGTTTAGTCTTACAGGTGGTCGTGCTGATCTTGTTGTTTCTCAGCATCCCTATCAATAGCCGATCTCAAATATACTTTTCTCCCATTTCAGGTTTATTCAGTTGAAGATAGTGAAGAGTTGGAACGTTTTGTATCATCTCCGATAGTTAAAATATATCTATATGGTCCTGCTGCAAATCGCATGTCTGATTCCTATGTGACTCATTATAGTAAACTGGAGGAGATAAAACGCATGGTATGTTGTTATTATCTGTGTTTTCATCATAATTTTATTTCCATTCAACTTGGATTACTTGCTAGTTGGTGTGGTAAGGACAGTGCATATCAGAACTTCACAAGACGGCAGATGATTGTCAAAATCTTAGGGTTCTTCAAAGTACCAAAAAGGTGCTCAGTAGAATGCATGATAACGTGGTATTTTGTTTGGAAAATCTTGGCCTTTTCGGAGCATTACAAGTAAGTTCTTGCAGCATCTAATCAAGGTTCTGTTATCTATTTGTTATCTTTAGCCCATAGTTTTTTCTTACCAATATAAATTTCTTACATGTGAGGTTATTGAGATGTTTTCTGGTATCTGCAATAATGGTTGTCAATTTTATGCATGCTTATTGGTACTCTATTGTTCATATGCAATAGTTCAAAATATATAGGAAACAGCTAAAAACTTCACTTTTTTCTTTCCCATTTGATGAAATACAATGCATGTTTACATGTGAACATGCTCGCAGAATGATTTCTTAAGTGTCGAAGAGGCAGGTGTTCACTGTGTGAAATGTGAAGATACTCAAAGAAGTGGTTAAATGTGGAAGAATTATTTGGGAGATTATAGATGTTTCTATTGCAATTAGCTTGTAGGGAAGAGTGGGGTTTTGTACCTGAAGCTTATTTTGGAGAGTGATGGATTTATAAATCATGCCAACTATGGTGTTGGCACATCGAGGATCTAGGAAAATTGCAGCAAGTGAGATTAGCCTTTCTGACTAAATTTGTCACATTTCCTCAGTTCAGATCTAGCTCTAACCTTAAACTAGGTCACAGATAGAGTAAGGGAATTTATTGGAAAGGAGTGAACAAGATACGGAAAGCTAAAGCAAACATGCTGATTTCTTACTGCAGAACCAGGAAGGGCCTGATGATGGGTAAAAAAATCAAAATTCAATCAAAACTCTGTACAAATTTTGAATAGTACACAAACTTTTAGAAATCTTTAATTGTGAACTAAATCTCACAAGTTGGTTTCGATTGTACTCAATATATTAAAATTCAAAGGAGGATATTCTAATATTAATATAAATAAAATTTTGTCCTCATCCATGCGTTCCCCTTGGGATTTTCCGTTTTCTGCCCTTGAGTTTTATACCACATAGCAAGCTTATCTTTAATGTTAGTGATATAAATAAATAATTTTCTTTTAGGCAAAACAGTGAAAGTGGGACAGTCAGGTATATGAAGATTTAATTGGTAAGAATTAGATATAATTTGTGAGAAAATATCAGGAGCTTGCCTACATGGTATCAATGAAGTATTGGATCTATTTGTTGATTTTATAGCTGGATGGTTAATAAATAATCCAAGGATAACTCTTGGAGTGATGATGAGTGGATAACGTAATGAATATCATAGTCTTCACTTTGATAGTTCTTCTGTAATCATTTTTTGTGTTTGTGGGAATGATTAGGAAAGGTCTTAATTTGGCACTTGCCCTTTTTTGTTCATATATTTTGTGATGAGCATTTGATGGAACACTATACTTTTGGGCCAACGAATGTAGTAAAAAACGAGAGGCACACTCAAGGCAGTAGATCCTCTCATTGCCTGAGGTGCAGGGCGCCACAAAACGTTCACTTGAGCGAAGCAAGGCACAAATTTCTGAGAGCATCTAATAATATATTAAAACTGCTGAAACATTTATATAATACATATATAAATAAATAAGCATATTGCTTATTATAAAACAAAATATTATTACCATTTTTCGTTGTTTGAATTGAGAAGAAAAAAAAAATACATATATAACGGAAGAAGATACACAAAAAAGAAGTACAACATAAATTATGCAATATAAAAAGAGAGATTGGAGTGGATTGGGACAAGGAGGGAGAGAGTAGAGACAAGGGACTTAAACAACCATGAACCCATGGAAGGATTAAATAAGTGCAAGAGAAATAAACTAAAAATCAGTGGAAGTAAAAGTAAAGAAAAAGAAATGATTGAAAAACAGAAAAAAAAATAGTAAGAGGCAAAACAAGGAGGAGAAATGTTCTTAACAATGTTTTGAAGAAAGCATGTAAAGAAACAATCGTGCTTTGTTTGAATAAACTGTTAATTGCTCTAGAAGTCTAAATTCTTAGTTTTTATGTTAAAAAAGGAATCTAAATCTAAAAGACGTACATATACCCTAGAAAGTATAAAGACTTATTTTATAACAATATCAGTGTTTCAAGTGAAATAATAAATTATGGGATTTATCTTAGATAAGTGTATGCCTTATGCTCATCTTGCCTCCCACAAGGCACTTGTCTAAACATAGTAATTATGCACCTCATTAAACACGCCTTGCTGTGGAGGTTTAAAAGCACTAACTCTTATCCTCACCTTGCCTTAGTGCCTTTAACTACACTAGGTCCAACTGTTATTTTAATTTTCTATGTGTGAACTAAGGGTGGGTGCAATGAAATGAGTCGAGTCAATGCATTGTTGATATCAAGCTTGATTCAATTAGAAACTCTGGGCGTGAAACTTGACTCGAGCTTGATCTAGTATGTTCAACTACCAGCTTAAGCTCAACCATGGATACTCTAAAACTTGAGTTTGATTAGACTTGACTCAATTATCATTAAAAAAATGGTTTATTTATTTTTCTTGGAGTAAAGCTCCAAAAAACTAAAAAAATCAGTTAGTATATCATTATTTATAATACAAAACATATTTAAAATCATATAAAATTTCAATATTCAATTTGGCTTGTAAACAACTAAAGTCATGAATTATGGTACTCGAACTTGACTCATTGCTCGCACTACTTGAATTGGAGCTTGACTCAACTAAAATTGAGACAAATTTAAATATTTCATGATTCAAGTCCTAGAAAGCTTGACTCGTCACATCCCAAGGGTGTACACATGCATGTTTTGCACCATTGGACTTACTGGTGATACGAAACATTCTTAGAGCCTAATATTTTCATGCTCTTCCAAAATGGAGATTTTGATACATATAAACATGCATTCACTTCCCTCTTTATCTTTAGTGGCTTCTTAGTGATGAGTTAGGAAGATATGTTGGTTGGGAATTTGGGTTTTCTTGCAACTTAGCTAATGTACTTGTTTGTGTTACCTAAATTTGAATTTCTATTTTTTAGTGTGTTCCTTAATGGATGATGTGAGTACATTTTGATTTTTCTGTTCTTTTCCCTGCTGTTTTCTGAAGGCTTGTCAAATTCTTTTGAGTGGTGATCACTCTGAGTGGAATGCAATGATAGAAGCAGAAGGAAATACCAGTGATGATTCAATTTGCGATAGATATCTAACTCAGGCTGCAATTTCTTTTGCTGCAACAGGTATTTTTAATGTTGGAAAGTTTAATTTCTGTAATATCTTCTAGAGATTATGACCATCAATATCTTTTATTGACTACTCAATATGGACATATTGGATAGTTTATAGGGCTAAACCGATGTGGGATAGCCTGGGTAAGTTCCGTTTAGGAGATTAGGGCTAGTGCTTGTGGAGAGATCAACAATTAGGGTTCTTCTAGAGATTGACCATCAATATATGTTATTGACTATGTAATGTAGACATACTGGATAGTTTATATGGCCAATTGACGTGAGATATCTTCGAAAAGTTTCGTTTAAGAGATTAGGCTAGTGCTTATGCAGAAATCAAGAATGAGGGCTTGAAAATTGTAATCATAGATAAGAATTTCTTTAAAGAAATAAAGGAAAGTTAAACAAACAAAATTAAGTACTAGCTTACACTAATGGGATCCTGGATTCACTCTTGTCTAGAAAGCATCACATTTTCTAGTATCAGAATTGCATCACACAACTCAAAATTAAAAGCAAAAATTGCTGAAATTATTTCTTAATTGTAAATACAATACAAGCATGTGTTAATAGAACCAAATTACTCCTAAACCTTGAAGGTAAAATAATTTCAGAAGCAGTACTGGTCCTCTAAGAAATTAGATTCCTGAAAATAAAGAAGAGTTTTCCCCTTATGCACAAAGCAGGAGGTTGAATTGGTGGCAAATTAAAATTTTAGAATAAGAGATCGCATAGAGAAGATAGAACACAAACGATTTATAGTGTTTCAAGTGTAACAAACTCTGCAATTCACTCTTTAATCCTCAAATTGGGTATTTCACCATCAAAGGAGCTTTAACACATTCACTTCCAACCTAGTGTTTAAGCCTGCACCAAACTTTACCAGTGTTTTAACTGAAGCCCGCACTCAAACCTCACAAGTGTTTTACAAAGGCTTGAACTCAAACCTTACAAGTGTTTTACAAGACTCACACTCAAATCTAGTGTTTAAGCTCATGTTTTATAACAGTTTTCTAAGGCTCATTCCCCATTATAACAAGTGTTTGAGGCTAACACTCAAACTTAACAAGTGTTTATGACTAACACACAACCCATAGAGCATTCAAAACTCAGGAACTAACATAAAGTAATAAAATAAGAGTTCAAGACTCAAAGAATCAAAATACAATAGTTTAGCCACTTAGAAAAGTTGGTAATTCACATTTAATGCCTTTGGAGGGATTATTTACGGTCTCCCACTAGTTTATAGCCATTGCAAAGAAAGAGGGGCCAAATCTTCTTATAATAGCTAGAAATCTAGCATCAAATGCATTGCTATGATTGAATTGCTGCTGCAGAGCCTTGGTTGCTGTCGATATTCAAAGGTCTCAAATGGCTAGTGTGACAAACTTACTGAATTTCAATAGAATTTTAATAGAAATTTGCTTGATTATTCCCTCAAGCTGATTGGGTTTAAATAGACTGAAGTATCTCGCAAATTTGGGAATAAATCCCTAAATTACAGTCCTAATTGATGCCCATTGTCTCCTAATTATGGATGATAATTATAGCCTTAATTGGCTCCCTAATTGATGCCTAATTTGTCTTCTAATTATGGCTGATAATTACAGCCTTAATTAGCTTCCTAATTGATGGTTATTTACAGCTATCTTACAACAGTATAGTCAATTAATTACAATAGTATACTAACATCCCCCCTCAAATTGATGCTGGGCGATCAAGAAGCATCAATTTGCCCACGAGAAATTGATGATGCTGTCTTGTCATAGATTTTGTGAACACATCAGCAATTTGAAGAGCAGTGGAGACATGTGGAAGAGAAATGACACCAGTATCTATGGCTTCTCGAATAGAATGACAGTCGACTTCGATATGTTTAGTACGTTCATGAAAAACTGGATTTGTAGCAATTTGTATGGCACTAGTGTTGTCAGCATGCAGAGGAGTAGAATGAGGCTGAGGAAATCCAATTTCAGCAAGTAACCCACGTAACCAAACAATCTTTGAGCAAGCAGCGGACATAGCCCGATATTCAGACTCAGTAGAAGATTTTGAAACATGGTCTTGTTTCTTACTTTTCCAAGATATCAAAGAATCGTCAAGAAACATACACCAATCTGTTATAGAGCGTCGAGTGTCTGGACAACCGGCCCAATCAGCATCACTATAAGCAATAAGGCGTATGGGAGAGCTAGTAGGAAAGAATAAACCCCGAGAAGATGTGCCAAGGAGATAGCGAATGATTCGACGAACTGCCACCAAATGTAAGTGACGCGGAGTACTCATGAATTGACTAACTTGCTGAACTGCAAAAGAAATATCGGGCCTTGTAATAGTCAGATAATTCAAACTGCCAACTAATTGCCGATAAAGAGATGGATCAGGAAGAAGATCTCCGTCTTGACTATGATACTTGACGTTTAATTCCAAAGGAGTATCAACTGGGGATGAATCTTGTAGGCCTGCTGAAGTAATCAAATCTGTAGTATATTTGTGTTGATGCAAAAATATCCCAGAAGAATCATAGTGAACTTTCAGCCCTAAGAAATATGTAAGTGGACCAAGATCCTTCATTTTAAAAGAAGTTTGAAGAGATTGTTGAAGATTGAGGATCGTTGATGTATTAGTGCCAGTGATAATAATGTCATCTACATAAACAAGGAGTAGGATAAAACTAGCAGAACTCTTGTGAAGGAACAAAGAGGAGTCATATTTACTTTGCACAAATGAGAACTGAAGTAAGGTAGATCGAAACTTGTCAAACTAGGCACGTGGAGCTTGTTTGAGTCCATACAAAGATCTTTTTAACTTACACACATGTGTTGAAGACCAGGAAGTCAAACCCGGAGGTAGTGTCATATAAATATCTTCTTTAAGATCACCATGAAGAAAAGCATTTTTGACATCCATTTGATGAAGAGGCCAACCCTGAGAAGCAGCAACTGCAATAATTGTATGGACGGTAGTCATTTTTGCAACTGGAGCAAAAGTCTCCTCATAGTCCACTCCGTACTCTTGCTTATTGCCAAGAGCAACCAATCGGGCCTTATATCGATCCAAAGTTCCATTAGAACAAAGCTTGACTGAATAAACCCATTTACATCCAATGGGCTTAACATTTGGGGGGCAAGGAAGAATTTCCCATGTATGATTGTCATGAAGAGCTTGAAGTTCGTCCTGCATTGCTTTTTGCCAACATTCATTCTTGGAAGCTTGTGAGTAACAAGATGGAACAGAAATATCAGATAAAGTGGCAGAATATCCAGAAGGATGATCAGAAAAACCATACCGTCTTGGAGGTCGAGATACTCTGGTAGATCGACGAAGAGTAGATTCAGGAGAATCAGACATAGATGATGGATCAGTCTCGGGAAGGGGCACCGTTGGTTGACGTCTTTCATACACAAATCCAGGTTTAAACCAAGTAGGAACAATTGATAAATCCTCAAAAATTGGAAGAATAGGAGAAGTAGAAGGAGACTCGGCAAGATTAGGAAAGAAGTATTGATGCTCAAAGAAAATAACATTTCGAGAAACACGAAATTTGTTAGAAGTTGAATCATAGCAAAGAAAACCCTTTTGAGAAGAATTATAACCCATAAATGCACATTTAACAGATTGAGCTGAAAGTTTATGATGTTCATGAGAAGGTAGATGAACAAAACAAACACAACCAAATGTGTGTAAATCATGATAATTAGGATATTGATGATACAAATGAAAATATGGGGAGTCAAGATTTAATACCTGAGAAGGCATTCGATTAATGAGATAAGTTGCAGTAGATAAGGCTTCAACCCAAAACTTGGATGGAACAAAAGATTCAATTAACAAAGTTCGGGTTACATCCAAAAGATGACAATTTTTACGCTCAGCAACTCCATTTTGTTGTGGTGTATAAGGACATGAACGTTGTGAGACTGCCTTTCTCACGTAGAAAATTTTGAAATTCATAAGACATATTCTCCTCCAGAATCAGATCGTAATACTTTAATACAAGTAGAAAACTGAGTCTCAACATAGGCCAAAAAGGTCTTGAAAACTGTTAACAGAATAATAGGAAACTGATTAATTCCTTAGTTAATGTATAGGATCCTCTTTCCTAAACTTAGTGTAATCTACTTGTATATTGTTAGTTATACAGCTGTAAGTTGACATTAGGAGAGTGTTTTTAGGAGTGATTTGTGGTGTATTAGCTGTTAGGTTAGCCTCCTTCAATTAAGGCTCTAATCTAGGAGTAGGACAACCTAAAATGTATATAAATATATGTTTCAGCTATGAATTAATATAGACAGAAATTTAATCTCTCTCTCTCTTTTATTCACATGGTATCAGAGCCCCAGCTCTGTTAGAATCTGTTTTGTTCCTCCCCGGAGAGAGTGAACAGTGTTGTTCCTTCTTCAGACACCCCAGAGTGTGTACTTCTTGCTCACAGCCAACCAATCCAGCCTTCGTCCAGCCTGTTTCTACTCTCTGCTAGGTGCTACAGTGGTGATTTCAGGACTGGGTATTGCTAATTTGGTTCCTGCACCTATTCTTCACTTCTGCCCTGTCTCTATTTATTTCCTATTTCTGTTTTTTTAGTGTTATTTTCATTATGGGGGATAAAATTGCAATAGACGAAGGAAAAACCATGACTACAACTACTGATCTAGTTCCGGTTGTAGCTAAGTTTACAGATCGGAAACTCACTAGTACCAACTATCGAGAATGGGTCAAGACTATTAGAGTCTATTTTCGGAGTATTGAGATGGAGGATCACCTGACTGAGGATCCCCCCACTGACGCTAAGGCTACGAAAACATGGTTGCGAGATGACTCTCGGTTACTGTTACAGGTCAGTAATACTATTGACAGTAGTATTTATCAATATATTGGGCATTGCGAGTTTGTTAAGGAACTTATGGAGTATCTAGAGTTTATGTTTTCTGGCAAGGATAATATCAATCATATGTATGATGTCAGTCAAGCCTTCTACCGTCCCGAAAAGGGGTCAAAGTCTCTTGCAGCTTATTTTATGGATTTTAAGAAAACTTATGAAGAACTTAATGTAGTATATCCTTTCACCCCTGACATTAAGCAACAACAAGAACAACGGGAGAAAATGGCAATTATGAGTTTTCTAGCTGGGTTGCCTCTTGAATTTGAGACTGGTAAATCTCAAATTTTATCTAGCGCCACTCTTGGCACATTGCAGGAAGTCTACACGAGATTACTTCGCACTGAGAAGACACCTTCTATACCATCTCCTCATGCTCTAGCAACTTATTCAGGCAGAGGGACAAACACTCACACTACTGAAGGTGGAGTTACTAACCGGACTTCTGGAGAAGTAGTTTGTTACTACTGTCATAAAGCTGGGCACACCAAGCGTACCTGTGAGGAATTAAGAAAGAAAAATGCTCGGCGGACACATGTAGCTAATGTTGTGACTAGCTCTCCACCTGAGACAATCACTATTCCAGCAGATGAGTACGCTCAATATGCCCAGTTTAAAGCATCTCGAGCAATTCCCACCTCATCCTCCACTGAATCAGGTAACAAATGTCTTGCCACCACATCCTCCAAATGGGTACTTGACTCTGGGGCCACTGATCATATGACAGGTAATCCCACTCTTTTTTCCACTTATCATGAGCATCAACTACCCTCATTTGTTCAAGTGGCTGATGGTTCCATATCTAGTACTGCTGGATCTGGAACAATTAAACTCTCATCTTCTATTACCCTGTCCTCAGTCTTGAATATACCTAAACTTACATTCAACTTGGTTTCTGCCAATAAACTTACAAAAGACCTTCAATGTTGTATCTCATTGTTTCCTAACTATTGTATTGTGCAGGATCTTGTGACGAGGCAGATTATTGGTAAATGACATGTATCTGGCGGCCTATATGTTCTTGATGATACTACTCCTCGCTCTCTCGCATGCTCTTCCTCTCCTTTCGAAGAACATTGCCGTCTGGGTCATCCTTCTTTATCTTCTTTGAAGAAGCTGTGTCCTCAATTTCATGATGTGTCGAATTTAGACTGTGAGTCCTGTCATTTTGCTAAGCACCATCGTAGCTCTTTGAGTCCTAGAATAAATAAGCGAACTACTAGTCCTTTTGAACTTGTTCACTCAGATGTTTGGGGACCCTGTCCTGTTGTGGCAAAGTTTGGGTTTAAGTACTTTGTTATTTTTGTGGATGATTTTTCTAGAATGACATGGATTTATTTTATGAAACATCGTTCTGAGTTGTTCTCTTACTTTACTGCTTTCTGTAATGAGATAAAGAATCAATTTCATACTTGTCCTCACACTTTAAGAAGTGACAACGCCAAAGAATATCTGTCCGAGGTATTTCAGCATTATATGGGACAAAATGGCATATTTCATCAAACATCATGTGTCGATACACCAGCTCAAAATGGAGTAGCTGAGAGGAAGAATCGACACTTATTAGAGACAGCTCGAGCGCTACTTTTTCATATGAAGGTTCCTAAATTATTTTGGGCTGATGCAGTGTCTACTGCTTGTTTTCTAATCAACCGAATGCCATCTGCAGTACTCAGTGGAGACACCCCATACAGTGTTTTATTCCCAAATAAACCTATGTTCCCCATTGAACCTAAGGTGTTTGGATGTACATGCTATGTTCGTGATGTTCGCCCTTATATCACCAAACTGGATCCCAGAGCTTTAAAGTGTGTTTTCTTGGGATACTCTAGACTTCAGAAAGGTTATCGATGTTACAGTCCTGAACTCCAAAAGTATTTGGTGTCCATTGATGTATGTTTCTCAGAAGATATGGCATTCTTTTCTCAACCTTCCCAGGTTTCGAAAGAGGGGGAGGAAGAAGATGACTGGTTAATCTATTCACCACAAAGATTGCATTCTCCTGATGCATCTCCTGCGCCTGACGCATCTCCTGCGCCAGAGATTGACTTACAGGAACCTAGCGAGCCACCTTTTAAAGTATACACGAGGGGGGAAAGGAATATTTTTCTGCAAGAGGCCAATACATGTCCTGAACCAGCTGCATTGTCATTGGATCCGACACCAAGCACTCACGATCTTGATCTTCCCATAGCTCTCCGAAAAGGTAAGCGTCAATGTACTTATCCCATTTCAAACTTTGTGTCCTATGATCACTTGTCCTCCACATCTCGGTCTTTAATTGTTACCCTAGATTCAGCGGTAATTCCTAAAACTGTTCAAGAAGCATTGGCTCATCCAGGGTGGAAAAATGCTATGATGGAGGAAATGAATGCTCTAGATGAGAACGACACATGGGAATTAGTACATTTACCTTCAGGGAAGAAAGCTGTAGGTTGCAAGTGGGTATTCTCTGTGAAAGTTAACCCAGATGGATCAGTGGCTCGACTTAAAGCACGCCTTGTGGCAAAAGGCTATGCTCAAACGTATGGGGTTGACTACTCTGAAACCTTTTCTCCAGTAGCCAAGATGACTTCGGTTCGATTATTCATCTCTCTAGCAGCTGTTCATGATTGGCCCCTGCATCAGTTAGACATCAAGAATGTTTTTCTTCATGGTGATCTTGTAGAAGAAGTTTATATGGAGCAACCATCTGGATTTATTGCTCAAGGGAACAATGGAAAGGTATGTCACTTAAGAAAATCCTTATACGGTTTGAAACAGAGCCCTCGGGCATGGTTTGGAAAATTCAGCACCGTTGTTCAACAATTTGGCCTACTCAAAAGCACGTGTGATCATTCTGTGTTCTACAGAAAGTCAGAAGCGGGTATCATCCTTCTAGTAGTCTATGTTGATGATATTGTTATCACAGGGGATGACGGGATTGGAATCTCAGGATTGAAAGAATTCTTGCACAAACAATTTCATACAAAAGACTTGGGACTATTGAGATACTTCTTGGGAATAGAGATAGCAAGGAGCAAGAAAGGTATTTTTCTGTCTCAGAGGAAGTATGTACTTGATATGTTGGCAGATACTGGGAAAATGGGCGCCAAGCCACGCAGCACACCAATGATCCCCAATTACTATCTTGCTAAGAGTGATGGAGAATTATTCAAGGATCTCGAGAAATACCGAAGATTGGTGGGGAAGCTCAACTATCTCACATTGACCCGGCTTGACATTGCGTTTGCTGTTAGTATTGTAAGTCAGTTTATGGGATCACCAACAGTCAAACATTGGGAAGCTTTGGAACATATCTTGTGCTATTTAAAAGGTACTCCAGGACGTGGGATTGTCTATAAGAACCATGGACATTCAAAGGTTGAGGGATATACAGATGCGGATTGGGCTGGATCCAAGGAGGATAGGAGATCTACCACTGGATACTGTGTATTCGTGGGAGGGAATCTAGTATCTTGGAGAAGCAAGAAACAAAGTGTGGTATCTCGATCTAGTGCTGAATCTGAATATAGAGCTATGGCTCAATCCACTTGTGAAATCCTATGGATTCATCATTTGTTAACCGAAGTTGGTATGACAGTTGCTCTACCAGCAAAATTATGGTGTGATAATCAGGCAGCTCTTCATATTGCTTCAAATCCAGTATATCATGAGCGCACAAAGCACATAGAGATTGACTGCCACTTTGTACGTGAGAAAATTCAAACTAGAGAAATAGAAACTGGATATGTAAAGACCGAGGATCAGTTAAGTGATGTTCTTACGAAGGCTGTGAATGGAAGTCGAATTGAATATCTCTGTAACAAGCTGGGCATGATCAACATCTATGCTCCAACTTGAGGGGGAGTGTTAACAGAATAATAGGAAACTGATTAATTCCTTAGTTAATGTATAGGATCCTCTTTCCTAAACTTAGTGTAATCTACTTGTATATTGTTAGTTATACAGCTGTAAGTTGACATTAGGAGAGTGTTTTTAGGAGTGATTTGTGGTGTATTAGCTGTTAGGTTAGCCTCCTTCAATTAAGGCTCTAATCTAGGAGTAGGACAACCTAAAATGTATATAAATATATGTTTCAGCTATGAATTAATATAGATAGAAATTTAATCTCTCTCTCTCTCTTATTCACAAAAACAAAATATACATCAGATTTAGAATGAAGTATACCCATGTATATCTACTGTAATCATCAATAAATGTCACAAAGTACTTGTACTGAGCATGAGAAATAACAGGAGTAATACCCCAGACATCACTATGAATTATATCAAAATATTTGACAGCACGACTACCATTAGAAGGAAAAGGAAGAGTTTTGCTTTTACCGAGTTTACATGTGGAACAATCAAAAGGAACCTTAGCAAAGAGTTCTTTATTGCCCAAGAAACCAGAATTCGATAAATGAGACAAAATAACAGGATTAGGATGGTCTAAACGTCTATGCCATAGTTCACTCTTACTAATAACAGTAGTACAAAATGAAGAAATACGAGGAATGGAAAATAAAAGTGGAAATAGTCTTCCAACTTTAGGCCCCTTCGCGATTACCGTCCCCGATGCCTGATCCTGCACAAGACAACCATTACGAGAGAAATGCACATCATAATTGTTATCTACTAACTGACCAACCGAAATAAGCTTAGTTGAAAGCTTTGGAGATATAAAAACATTGTTGAAACGTGATTTAAGATCTCCAATCTCAGTAATAGGTATTGTACTACCATTTGCAATCTGAATTTCAGTTGAATCATGATACTTGCGAACATTGTTAAGCATGCTAGATGTGTTTGTCATATGATTTGAGGCAGCAGAATCAACAAGCCAAAGTTGAGAGGGGGAGGTATTTTTACCTTGTAGTCCTAAGGCGGAGAAGGCTGAAATAATCATCTGTTGCACTATTTCTGGAGTAAGAACCACGGGTTCAGCAGCTGAAGAGGGAGTTGTAGAAACTATTGGAGCAGCAAAATGAGTGGAATTATTCATTGCAATTGGGGCAGCATTCGCTTTTCGGTTTTGAGGCCGTGTAGGACACTCCTTTATGACATGTCCTGATTGTTTGCAATAATTACAAAACTTCTTTCCACAATTGGCAGCAATATGCCCATAATCTTTGCAGGAATAACATTGAATTCTGCTCATATCCCGACCCTTTTCTCTTCCTTGGGCAGCAAAAGCAACCTTGACAATATTTTCTTGTTGGAGAGAGTTTTGAATGAGAAGACGCTGTTCTTCGCAAAGTAATTCGCCAAAACAAACATCTAAAGAAGGTGAAGGAACACGACTCATTAAATTTGAGCGAAGTGTCTCAAATTCAGACCTCAACTTCATTAAAAATTGATCTCTTTTGCTTTGCTCATAAATTTCTTGAATTACAGAGAGAGATGCTGCAGGTATTTTAGCATAAATAGTGTCAGTAAACTCAACCCATAAATTTTGAAAACCAGAATAATATTCTTGAATGGAGAGATTTCCTTGGAAATAATTAGCAATATCACTCTCCAATTGAAAACGTCGTGCAACATTTTCTTGATTGTAGACCTTTTTTAAGTAATCCCACATGGCTTTTGCAGTTTTAGAAGACCTCAGATTAGGAGCAATAAGAGGGTCGACTGACCCTAAAATCCATGTCATTACTCTTGCATCTTTAACTTTCCAGTGAAGCAACTCCTTATCATCTTTAGGAGCTGGATCACTTCCATCTATATGGCCCAATAGTTCTTTTCCTGTAACAAAGAGCTGGAACTGAAATTCTCATGAAGAGTAATTTTTTCCTGTGAAACGAACATGAAAACTCTCAACTGCGTTTAAAGTGGCCATCTCGAATAGCACAAGGAGACCAGAAATGCAAAATTAATAATAACAAAACCAAGAGCAGCTCAACCAGAAGCAGCAGCAAACCCACCAAGACGAAAATCCTACAGCCAGAAAGTTGTAGGATAGAAAAAGTCCACCAGAATCTCTTCTAAAGCAAGAGAACTTCCAAATAGAAATACAGAATTTCTATGACCGAGAGTTCATCAAAGATATGAACTAAACAAGAAACTAGAAGTAAAAATAGCAGCAGAAGCTGCAGAATCAGAGGCAGCAGAACCTGCACTATGTTCTTCAAAAGAAAACAAAGCTGAAACTCATAAAAGAACAGCTCTAAAATTGCCACTATGGCTCTGATACCATGACAAACTTACTGAATTTCAATAGAATTTTAATAGAAATTTGCTTGATTATTCCCTCAAGCTGATTGTGTTTAAATAGATTGAAGTATCTCACAAATTTGGGATAAATCCCTAAATTACAGCCCTAATTGATGCCCATTGTCTCCTAATTATGGATGACAATTACAGCCTTAATTGACTCCCTAATTGATGCCTAATTTGTCTTCTAATTATGGCTGTTTGTCTTCTAATTATGGCTGATAATTATAGCCTTAATTAGCTCCCTAATTGATGGTTATTTACAGCTATCTTACAACAGTATAGTCAATTAATTACAATAGTATACTAACATAGTGAAACATGGCAAGTTTTTATTAGTTGATTATGTATCCATTGGAGCGGGTTCTTGCTTGTATGAATGTCACGGTCCCAATGTCTCTATTGCGGTTGCAATATTTATTTCGCATCCAGAATTGCAGTTGCGGCACATACTGCCATCATTTCTATGTCTCATTGAGATTTTGGCCTTTTGAGCTTTTATTAAGTAGTGTCATGACAACCTGTATTGTGGTTGCTGTTGCCTGATAGTGGACGCTATCTTGGGGATGCAGTTGCAACTTATAGATCCGTTCCGTAGCTTAGTGATTTTGCAAGATTCTTGATTTGCAACATATTCTAAGTATGTTGTTTGTATATAATCACTCAATGAAATCATTAGTATATTACAATTTGGTTGTTAAGATAAAAATCGAGATTGACCCAATTTAGGTTAATAAAGTGGATTAATGTCATCTCCATGAAATAAGGGCTTTCTAAGAGGAATAATGTCACCAGGCAACAGGGAATAGTTTTGCTACGCATTCCAACATGGGATTTGATTACAATTAAGGCCTCAGCTTTGCATACGGGAAGCTATGTATATTGCATCAACACATTACAGGCATTGTTATATGTAAGCATGCATGTTTGCTTATATATGCATATAAAGAAAGGTACATCTGTTTATACAGATATAAAGCATAAAACTACCTAATGACCACTAAAATAGATACATCTTTTTATAGAGATATAAAAAAAATAAAAAAAAATGATCATCTTAAAAGATAAAAACATATGATCCAATGTGTTTTTTTTTAAAAAATTCTTTTATTTTAATCTCTACAATCAGATGGATCAATTTTAAAACTACTTAAAATAATTTTAATGCTTCTTTAGGTATCTGTATATTAAACGGAATAATTAAGTTGTAAACAGAATGAAACAAGTCTAGTTATATTTAAAAATAGATCCATCTGTTTAGGTAAACAGAATAAAACAAATACTGTATACAACTACTTAGCTGCATTTGCTTTAGGTATGTGAATTTTGCTTAATTTTTAAACTACCTAAAAATATATACATCTGTTTAGGTTTGTGAACTTTTAAACTACATAAAAATAGGTACATCTGTTTATATAAATATATTAAGCTTAATTTTTATGTAGTTGTATTAAACAGTATGTGAATTTTAGCTGAATAATGAAGCAGATGTATCTATTTTTAGCAGAATAAAACATATAAAACATAATATATTGAAGGATGACATACCTAAGCAGATGCATCTTTTTTTTTAAGTAGTTTAAAAATTAAGCTAAATTCACATGCTGTATACAACTGTTTAAACAGAAATATTTTTAAACAGAATAATTAACCAGTAAGCAGAATAAAACAAGTCAAGTTATATTGAGCTTATGTACAAGAATGACAAGGATAGATTTTCAACTTCTTTTGCATATGGCAACATAATATGAAATATACATGACTACTTTTTGTTATTATTTATTTGAGATAGACCACATGATGTTTAATTGATTTTATATATGCATTTACATTTTAGGCTAATGATTATGCTTGGGACCACATTCGTTGCTTTATAGGCAAGCACATTTCCATGTGGCTATATGATTACTTCCTATTTGTCAAAATATGTCATATTTTCTTGCACTTTGCTTGTATTGAATAGATTATATAATTTTTAATTTATTTTTGAGAATTTTGTTGAATCTTATAATTTTCGATTCATGATTTGAATCTTGATTTAACTACTATATACATGGCTAAAATAGGGAAGAGTTAATGCCACTATTTTTTCCTTAGTTGAGCTTTCTAGTTTAGCTTGATCTTTCTTCTAGTATTTTGGAGCATATGTAATCATATTACTTCAAATTATGTTTGCATAGATTCTGTCTTAACCAATAACAAGAAAGTATAATTCAAATTTTTTATGGTGTTCAAACCAAAATTTTGTATGAAAATTGAACATCAATTTTGTCAAATTGATGATCTTGTTTTTGCTGTTGTAGATGGCATTGCATCTGATCTATCATGTGTAGAGGCTTTAAAGGAGCCATTTTTCTCGAGAAAGCTTTCATGCCTTATTGAAATCCTTTCCACCTTCAGGTTGGTTATTAAGTTTTAGTAGTTCATTTCATAGACTTTTGTGAAACATCTTTTGAAGGGCTCCTATTAAATTATGTTACGTTGTGTTCTTTTTTAATTTGATCTTATTCATTGCAAGCGAATACAAGGTTTGCACTCGTGTATATTTTCTTGTGAAATAATGTGCTGCAACTGTGCTTTTTATGTAGGGCCATGGCCCCACTAGTTCCGTAGTTTTTTTTTTTTTTAAAGTCTATTGTATTGGATCCTTAAATTATCATTCCTTACGATTTTAGCCCCCTAGAATTTTCAAATTTCACCCAAACTTTTTAATCTTAAAAAAATAATTATTTTCCATTTCATATGATATATATTGTAATAATGATTTTAAAGTCTAATTACAATATATCTAGAGTCGTCATTTTACCATTTAATTGTTTAATTTGTTACTCTAAAATCCACATTATTTACCAAATAGTATTGCAGATAATGTAATAATTCTTCTAATTATTTTTCATAAAGCATTTTTAAGTTTCTCTTTCATGTTTTATTGCTCATGTGTATTTATATGCACATATACTCAAGAAATTGTTTTTTATCATTTTTATTAGAGTACTTTTACAAGTAACAAACTTTTTTTCTATTTGTGTATGAGTGGAACTTAATGATTAAGCACCAGTAATACTTGACTCTTTCTAAGTTGACAATATTTTGCTCACCCCCTCAGCTGAATTTCTAGCTATGCCAGTGGATGGGTTTTGATAATGGCCATAATGAGTTCCACAACACTTTCACTTTATCTTTCTTGACAATATTCCATTGTTATCATATTATATGTTCATGTAAAATTTAATTGTTCTATGTTGGTATTTATTGGTGTTTATCATTGACCTTACAGTCCTTTGAAAATTTACGATTTTCCCTTTTCAGGTTACAACCGAACATGAAGGTTTTAGTTTTTGTAAAGAGGATCGTCACTGCAAGATCCCTTTCATACATTTTGCAAAATCTTAAGTTTTTAACATCTTGGAAGTGTGATTTTCTTGTTGGGGTGCATTGTGGATCGAAGACCATGTCTCGGAAGACCATGAACAACATTCTTGAGAAGTTTCGGACTGGAAAGGTAATGGTCCTATACTGTTGAGGTGTAGGTGCTGGTCATTTATGTTTGAATCAAACCTTGATTGTTGGAATCACAGCTTGATTATAGTGATTGCTTGATTATAGGGGAAATTGTTCCCTTCCTCGTATATAAACCTCTCCATTGGCTAGATTTTTGTGTATAAGTTGACCCTATGTACAAAGATGAAAACGCACAAAAAATAAGGAGCTTTTTTTTTAATATACCTGGTAATAGAGCCTAGCCATTCATTCTTAGGGTGAATTATATATTTCTCTCTCTCTATCTCTCTCTCTCTTTTTTCCCTTTCTTCTGAAAACAGTTGGGATCTAGGGTTAAGCTTCTAGGAAACATGCATAGAGGGAGGTAACATACACCACTTGTCCCGTCTTGGAAAGAAAAGGCAGCTACCAACTGGCCTATTCCCAGAAGCCTGCTGTCATCCAGTAATGCATGTGGGCGAATGTGTCTCTAAGGACTTTTAAGTGCTGACTCCATGCACTGGCATGTGGACCAATTTCTAGCTATCTTATCAGGCGAATTTTTTTCAACGAGCACTACAGAGTGTTGCGCCTCTGCCTAGACTGATTGCCCCATCTATTTTGCACCTTTTGATTTTTTTTTTTCTGAAATTTTTTCCTTGTGCTGCCACTGTTCATTCTAGTGCCTCTATCTCATTTTTTGGCTTTTGCCCTGTTTTATTTCTGCTACTGTTTCCTCAATATTTTCTTGGTTCATTTACTTTTGTGTTTCAACCTAGTCGACAAATTTGGCTGGTTAACATAAAATGAAGGAATTTGTTATGATATACTTGATTCTAGGCTCAATTTTAGCTTTGAATATTGTAGAATAAATAAGTAGATTTGTTTTCTTTTGTAATCATACTATTTTCTTCCAATTTTGTAGTTGATCTCAATCCAAAATCCCTATCAAGCTTGAGGGAATAATCAAGCTGAAAAAATTCTGATTTCACCTAATTTTTCTTCCTCTTCCTCTTTCTTGTCTAAATTCACATGGTATTAGAGCCCTAATTTTTGTTTTGTTCTTTCTTCCACTGTCGACCCTCATTTTCACAAAACCCAATTAAACCACACATTCTTGGCTCACTTTCTATCTCCTAGGAGTACCAGATGCCACTCAATAGCCAGGTGAAATCCTGTCGCCGTAAAACCTAGCATGTGACCACAAGCTCCGTCACCTTCTTTTGCTAGAGCACCAAGTGCTAGCGTCTGAGTTTTTTTCCGACGACCTTTCCTAAGAAATCCCAAGAATAGTTTCTAAAATGGTGGTGGTTTTTCAAGTCCCGAAACCTGTCCTTGAATAAACACTCATGCTCGAATGGATTTCCATGAATGCAAGCACAAATTCGGGATATACAGAGCCAGGCTACCCCGGTGCAGGCGACCGGTGAGACTTCCGACAGTAGACGCGCCTTCACTCGCCGGTGCATGGGATTCCAGCAGAGACTTTTGAAGGTGCGTGAGACTCACGCTCTGATCTCATGGTCACTGAATTCTAGAGAATGGCCGGTCAGCAGATGGCGCTCCTCCCTAGGCAGGTGGTGTCACTGGACGATTACTCCAAATGGTATGGTGACCCAAGAGTTCCTGACCACCAAAGCCAATTTTGAATAGAAATGAGTTTATCCCATGTTTAAAGGCTCTGATACCATGTTGATCCTAATTAAAACAATCAGAAAACACACTAATTTTGATTATATTTCTATCTCTTCCTTCAAATATAATAGGTAATTATACAAAAAAAAAAAAAATGAACTACTAGCTATTATTATACATTTCTACAGCTCGCCCACTAAATCTTACAACTAAAAGTTCCACTTATACAATTAAATAGCTAATTATTCTTTGTATAACTACTAACAACTAGTTATTGTCTGCCAACAATCTTGATATCCCTATTGCTTATAGAAAAGGAGTTAGAGCTTGTACTAAATAGCCTATTTCTCACTTTGTTTTCTATGATGCTTTATCTTCACCCTATAGCGCATTTGTTTTGTTTGTTTCTACCGTTTCTATTCCACAAAAATGGTAGGAAGTATTACTTGATTCAAAATGGAAGGCATTGAGAGATAAAGGCTTTGGCAAAAACCAAAACATGGGATCTTGTAACTCCTCCTTTAGGGAAGAAACCAATTGAATATAAATGGGTTTTTATTCTAAAACATAGGGCAGATGGTACGATTGAAAGATACAAAGCTTGACGTCAAAAATGCCTTTTTACATGGCGATTCAAAAGAAGTATATATGGAAATTCTTTCTGGATTTGATAATGAAAAACTATAGGGAAAGTTTGTAGACTCAAGAAGTCTCTATATGGGCTAAAGCAGTCACCGAGAGTATAGTTTGAGAAGTTCTTTAAAGCTATGATGTCTTTTGGGTACACTCAGGGTAATGCTGATCACACCTCACTCATTAAACATTGTGAAGGGAAGATAACTTATTATTTATGTTGATGATATAGTCATGACTGGAAATGACTAGGAAGAAATAGTCTGCTTAAAAGACGTTTCGGCTAGGGAGTTTGACATTAAGGTTTTGGGTAGTTATGGTACTTTCTTGGACTTGAAGTTGCGAGCAGAGAAATTATATTCTTGATCTCTTATAAGAAACTAGTATGTTGGGATGTAAGTTAGCTGAATCACCTATTGAGGAATTCCTATTGACTTGGGCAGATATCAAAGATTGACTGGCAGGTTGATCTATCTTTTCCATAGTAGGCTAGATATAACTTATGCTATTAGTTTGGTCAGTCAATACATGCATGGCCCTCAAGAATCTCACTTGGAAGTAGTTTATCGTATTCTAAGATATTTAAAGTCTGCACTGGGAAGAGGACTACTTTTTTCCAAACATGGTCATTTAAAAATGGAGGCCTTTACATATGCAGATTGGGCTGGATCATTAGATGATAGAAGATCAACTTTTGAAAATTGTGCTTTCGTTGGAGGAAATTTGGTCACATGGTGGAGCAAGAAGCGGATTGTGGTTGCAAGAATGCAAAAGTAGAACACAGAGCTATGACACAAGCAATTTGTGAATTTTGGTGGTTGTGGAAGGTGATGGAGGAATTGAAATTACTAGAAACAACTAATTTATCTTTGTTTTGTGACAGTAAGGTAGCCATCAACATAATTAATAATCCAATCAAGCATGATCAAACTAAACACTTAGAGATGGATCTTCACTTTATAAAGGAGATTATCGAAGAAGGCTCCCTAAATATTTCCTATGCGACCTCAGACTAATTAGAAGTCTTTCCCATTCAGCTATAATTTCCTATTCTAGAATTAAACCTAGTCTTTAATTTCCTATTCTAGAATTAAACCTAGTATATATATTCCTACTGTAAAGGCTGTAAATATTTTGAAGAAGAAAAAACTATTTCTCCCTTCAAAATCTGTTTCTTCACTTGTACATAGAATGGGAAACTATAATTGAATCTTATACTTCCCAATATAGGAATCTAAAATAAATAGTTTCTGATTATAAATTCTTATAATTTAGAAACCCAATTAAAATAGGCTACTCATATTTTATTACAAATCTTTCTAATTTAGGAACCCAAATATATTATTAATACCTTATTATAAATTCTCCCCATTTAGGAACCCAATGACGTTTGGTAGGATTTGAAATTAGAATCTCTGAGTTGCACTATGTTCTTGTGATACTATAAGTTTATAGCATAAAAGAAGCTGATTAATTCAACAATCAGAATCATCTTAAGTAGGAAAAAGGAACAATGCAAAAAAAAAGGAACAATGCAATGCCGAAACTGACCTTTATATGGTGTTAGATAGATTAATTCACCAATGTGGTGCTTGTTGCACTTAAATGAAGTGTGTGGCTTATATTGGTACTGCACCCAACACTGGTGCAGTAATTAATTGTTGAGGCTGTTTAATTTCGCAGTTGAATTTATTGATTGCAACTAAAGTGGGAGAAGAAGGACTTGATGTTCAGACATGCTGCCTTGTTATACGCTTTGATCTTCCAGAAACTGTTGCTAGCTTTATACAATCAAGAGGACGAGCAAGAATGCCTCAGTCTGAATATGCATTTTTGGTAGACAGGTTACTTTCGACAGCTTATTCTACAAATACACACACATACACCACCTATCTGTTGCTGCCTTTTCCTTCTAGTGTCTTCCCTGCTAAACCAGATAATTGTTCTCAATATTGCAGGTATAATCAGAAGGAGCTGGATTTAATAAAAAGCTTTAAAAAAGACGAAGCCCGAATGAATGTGGAAATTTCTTCTAGAACATCTAATGAGATATTTGGTTTTCTTGAGGAAAATGTATATAAAGTAGATAAATCTGGTGCTTCTGTCAGTTCTGTATATAGCACCTCATTGTTGCATCATTATTGCTCAAAACTTCCTCATGATGAGTATGATCTGGTTCTATCTCTTGATCTGAATCATTTCTTTTGCTGGAATGGTTCTTTTTCTTTTAGGAGATATTTATTGAGATTCTTTACTTGTTTTTGCAGGTATTTTGATCCAAAGCCAGATTTCTTTTATTTTGATGATTTAGAAGGAACTGTCTGTCGCATAATTCTACCATCAAATGCTCCAATACATCAAATTGTCAGTACACCACAATCTTCACAGGAAGCTGCTAAAAAAGATGGTTGCCTGAAGGCCATTGAACAATTGCATAAACTGGGTGCATTGAGCAATTTTCTTTTGCCTAATCAAAAAGATGCAGATGAGGAGTCTGTGTTAACTTCTACTGATTCTGATGATTGTGAAGGTTGAAATGTAGCAGCTCATTATTAAAGCCTTCTATTCGCTTTTTCTTTAACTGACTATTTTTATAATTTTTTTCTTTGGCAGATGAGGATTCCCGAGGTGAGCTGCATGAGATGTTAGTTCCTGCTATATTGAAGGAATCATGGACTACGTTGGAGAGCTGGATTCATCTACACTCTTACTATATAGAATTTTGTCCTGTTCCTGAAGATAGAAGTTATAAGGAATTTTGTCTTTTTGTTAAAGAACCTCTGCCTCTAGAGGCTAAGCGAATGCAACTTGATCTTCACTTGGCTCATGGTAGACTTGTGAAAACAGGGCTTGTCCCATCAGGACTTGTGGCATTTAATAAAGATCAGGTGAACTTCAATATTTTAGTAAATTCATGATGCCTAACTGCCTCAAAGAAAAAAAATCCAGGAATTGATTGATTATATATGAACAGATTACAAATGCAATGAAGTTTCAAGAAATGTTCCTCAGGATCATTCTTCAGAGATCTGAATTCATTTCAGAAATGGTTTCCTTGGGGAAGAATTCTTCTTGTGAATCAAGTCCTACTTTCTATCTGTTGCTTCCCATCATTTTGCATGGCCGGGGAAATGGAGTGACAGTGGATTGGGAGATTGTAAGAAAATGTTTGTCATCTCCTGTTTTTACGACAATGGAAGAAGAATGTCTTCCTTGGGATGCTCATTTGCAACTTGCTAATGGCTGCAGAAGAATAAGTGACATCAAAAACAGTTTAGTATACATCCCACACAAGAAACAGTTTTACTTTATTAATGACGTTGTTCATGAAAAGAATGGTCTCAGCCCACACAAAGATTCAAGTGCTCGAAGCCATATGGAGCACCTAATTCAAACGTGGGTAACTCTATTTTTTTTTTAACATCAATATTTTCATGTTATCTTGCCATAGTTTCTGTTTACTTTTAGGATTGTTTGCAAAAGAAGTTTAAACATCTTACTTAATTAAAAGTTAATTTATTTTATTTTGTTGTGGGAATACTGATCAGACAATTGGTATTAGGTTTGGCATTCAACTTAAATATCCTGAACAACCTCTTCTTCATGCAAAACCACTCTTTCATTTGCACAATTTGCTACACAACCGAAGGCAAGAAGATTCTGGTAACTTTTTGACACCATTTTTCCCCTGATTGTATTATGCCTGCAGATGTGTTTCATTTGGTCATTGAGGAATATAATGATTCTTCATCTTCTTGTTTTATGGAGAAGAAATTTGATATCTGTGCACTGAATTTACATTTTTTGATCACTGTGAATATGCTCATCAATCTAGGTAGGAGAAAAGGGAAGAAAAATTTGTCCTTTTAATGCAAATGCAGCAAATAAGAGAACATGCTAAACATGAAATTCTGCATTGATCCCTTTGTTATTCAATTGAAACATTATTGTTACTTTAGGGTTCATCTACCTTGGGATTTAAATAATGGAATTGGAAACAATAATATAAATGGAAAGGGTCTTATAGTCAGATTCTGAATATGCTTTTGTTGCTGTAAATCTCTTAAAGCCGTTTACAAAACATTTGAATCAACAACATACAAGAATTTATTAAAATATGGAAGACATTAAGTGACAGTTGGCCAAAAAACATAAGAAATGGCCATTCCTCATGTTCTGTTAGCCGTATCTAGGAAATTGATGAATCACCCGTAGAAAAATGGAAAATAAAGTAGTTGTGGGTTAAAATTTTATTTTGAAATGGCCAACACATTGTGAAACTGACTGTTTTTAAAACCCTGTAGTCTACATATACTTACAGTGTCTTAGGACTTGCAATTTATTGATTCTGTTGGAATATGAATTTAGTTGAATAAAGAGTAGGGTGAAAGTATTTCAGGAGGATCAAAAGTTTATGACTTGCATTGTTTTGAATGCTTAATTAACTTGGGACAATCCTCTACAGGACTATAAAATAATCAATCCCTGTGATTAAGCCATTTACAGCTTGTAATAATGCTTAAGGTTAAGCTATTTACAATCTCAATATGTACCACTCCCTCTCAAACCGGAGCATAGAGATTAATCATATCCACCTTGTTTCAAAGATGGTCAATCTGTGTTGGAATATTGTAGTTATAGCAAAGAAGATTATTAGGGAATTTGCCTAGTTAGAATTCTTTCCTTTTCCTATTCTAAGATTAAACTTTGTCTATACATTCTATATTGTAAAGTCTGTATTTACATTGAAAATAAGAAAACATATTTTCTTCCATCTTGAATCTAGAAAATCAACCCAAATCCTATTTAAAACCTTTGTGAAGATACCTCCCTATTATTCTCCAATTTAACATATCCTATGGAGATAAACCTTGTTGGATTTTCTCATGTATGAAATGACATTCAATTTCAATGTTCTTAGCTTGTTCATGAAATACAAATTAGATACCAATATGAAGAGCAGCTTGGTTATAGCAACATAATTTTGCTAGTACTGAATTCTTAAGGTTTGCTTTAGTCAAAAGCTAATAGATCCACATTATCTCACACGAATTGCAAACAACTCTATATTCCAATTCTGCACTTGAATGTGAGACAACGTTCTACTTCTTACACTTCCATGAAATCAAATTTTGTCCAAAAAAATACACAATAACATGAAGCAAAACTCCTATCTACCCTGGACCCTACCCAATTTGCATTTGAAAAACTCTCAATGTTAGTATGTCCCTGATTTTTATACAAGATGCCACTTCCAGAAGTTTCAAGTAGCACAAAATTTGTTCTTAAGCTACCCAATGGTTAATTGTTGGAGAACACATGAATTGACTCACAACACTAATAGAATATTCAATATCTGGAAGGGTTATTGTATGATAGTCCAGTTTCTCAACCAGTCTTCCATATTTCTCAAGGTCTTCAAACAATTCACTATCTTTTTTAAGTTTCTTCTAAGCTTGGTAAAGGAGAGGTAGCCAAAAATGCGACTCCTAACATTATCCAAACTGTGATCGAGGCCTGCTAGCAACATATAGACTTGATCCACATCAATACGCTTCTTTTGTTTGTCGATATAAATGGAACATGTCATATCATTGGGTCTTTGACGGTCAAGTTCCTCGAAAATCAAAATTCAATTCATTATAGTATTTTGCAAGAGGCTGACTAGGTGATTGAAATGACTTTTTAATCGGTTCATATACCTGATGAGAGTCGAAGACATCAAGATTAGCTCCTTTTAACGGAATCCCAAACCTACTTAGCCGTTTCACATTGCACAAAGTGTGGCATAAAATTGTCATTCATTGAATCAATGAGCCAACACTTGGCAATAGCATCTTTAGCCTCACATTCATCATAGCCTGAATGATTCTCTGTAGGTGTAGCCTTTCTTTCTATAATATAACCCTTTTCCTTTCTGCCAACAATATGCATCTCCAAAACTCTAGACCAAATACAATAATTAGTGCCATCCAATTTGACATGGATTGAAGAAGAGGTATCATGAATGGTTATTTTGGAGAGCTTTTCACCTTCAGGAATTTATGTATTTATTTTGGTACACATGGTTTCAAATAGGTGATGGCTAGAATATTTAGGGCTTGGTTGCGACTAAATGAGAACTAGGTAAGATCTTAGACTTTGATATCAAATTGATAATGGATGAACTGAATTTATTCATATGTGTCTAAGGTATTTATACAAAATATATTAACCTATTTAAGGTAAGTCAACTATACAGGAATATGGCGACTAATACATTAATTCCCAAATAAACAAAATATTAACACAGAAATATACACTAACTGTTAACTTATTCATAAATTCTAGGTCTCCCTTGCCATACATTTTGTGCATTTTTAGCTGGCATATTACATAGCAAACTAAACTATCCCTGATTACCACTTGAATCAAATTCCCAAGAATTGCATTGGATCCTCGTCTCGTTATACTCATTTTGAATGTTAATTTTACTTCTAATGGGGAAAAAAATCTTTTGTTCAATTTTTGCTTATGAATTAGTTTATGCTAAGGACAGAAACACGAGAGCTGGATGAATACTTCGTTGACATGCCTCCTGAGCTTTGTGAGTTGAAGATAATAGGCTTCTCTAAAGATATTGGGAGTTCAATTTCTCTATTACCATCAATCATGCACCGTTTAGAGAATTTGCTTGTCGCGATTGAATTGAAGAGCTTATTATCTGCTTCATTCTCAGAGGGAGCTGAAGTGACTGCTGATAGGGTAAGGCCTTGCTGCATCAGCTGTTAGTTTAACTATTCGTTTTTCAAAATTATGCAATAAATTAACTTGGTCATAGCATCAATTAAATTCTGCTGGTGGCTATGTTACATGAATAATTTCTTTCAATTAATAGCTTTTAATTGATATTAGGTATTAGAAGCACTCACTACTGAGAGATGTCAGGAGCGCCTTTCTCTTGAAAGACTTGAAATTCTGGGTGATTCTTTTCTCAAATTTGCTGTTGCTCGACGGCTTTTTCTTTTGCATGATACCCTTGACGAAGGGAAACTTACTAGGAAACGTTCTAATGATGTAAATAATTCCAATTTGTTGAAGCTAGCAGGTAGAAGAAAATTGCAGGTATGCCTAGATCTTTGAAAATAATCAGCATTTTTCAATTAATCATTTAAATGCTTTTAATTATAGAACTCTTTTTTAGCATGGAGAGGGGTACATAACACTAGGTTATGCTTTGTTGTGTGCATTTATTGTACTTCTGAATTGCTGTGGTTTATTTTTATGCTTGACACTTTATTTTATTTAACTGATAAAAGTTCTTATTGAAGAAGAATATTATAAATCAGAAGATGCAAGCTAATCAAATTATAATAATAGTGTAGAACTGATGAAGTGATGCCTCCAATATCATGGGCCCTCCGCTGAAGATATTGTTTTTAGTACCTCTGAAGTATAATCCATAAATCACATTGAGACTTACAAAACTATTTTTACCCATAGCAGCTATGCAGGCAGACTAGTTCTTAAAGGTGTTCTCCAACTAAATATTCTAAAATCACTGCTAAAACTATAAAATGCAACAAGCTTTAGCACCTTTCTTGCTCTCAGAAGCTATAGAATTCATTTCTGAAAGAACATCAACCGTTTAACTTTACTCAAAAACTCCAAATGTACTGAATGGCAATGCAGTGAAGAAACAGGTAAGACTGCTTTATCCTCTGTTTGTTGCAGCTGTGAAAATATAGAGAACAACTGTATCTGTGCCTATCATTCCTATTCCTTTCAAGAAGCTGTGCTGAGAGTTTTTCTCTAGAAAATTTGCACATGTTCTGATGCCATGAATATTTTTAGAGAAAAAATTTCTATTCTGTCACATTCATTTCAGGAAAATGTACAAAGAATATATATACAAAGAATTGTTAGCTTAACTAGGATAATAGTCTAACTAGAAAGGTACAATCACTTAGGATTTACACATAAGCTAGGAAGCTATCATGTCAACAGATTAGAAAATGAATAATCTATTTTCCAAACATCTTTTGCACAAGACAATATCTACCTCTAATTCTATACTTGATGAATGGGTTAAATAATAAGTTACATGTTAAATGAGCTTCCTAGAACTTTCATGTGTTAAATAATAAGTTACATGTTAAATGAGCTTCCTAGAACTTTCATGTGTGACTTTAGCATATTTGTGGACGTCTAACGCTTTTGTTGTGATCCATTTTTGTTCTTAATTACCTTAATTATAGTGAATAGATTCCTGAATAAAACTCTATAACCATGTCTTAGTAAGAGCCATGTTTCTAGACATCAACTTTTCAATATCCAATCTCCCTTTAGACTTGGGCTTACACGCTGTCACACCGGCTTACCCATATACCTTATTTTTTCTTAAAGCCATAATGAAAAAGAAAAACCACTTCATTTCACAATTTCAAAAGCAAGTCTAGCTGGCATGTAATCAAGGACAAATAATATGGGGGAAGGTTAACCAGACATGCTTGGATGAGTGCATAAGATACCTTGTAAGGTTTGTTGGCTACGGTAAATTTTTGGTCTATTAAAAAGGTCGAATGAGTGAATAACTAAGTAAAAAGTCAGATCTCATAACCAAAGACTAGTATCATATCCCAGATACGGCCATATTACATAATTCTAAATGTCTCAAGTCTTTAATATTGTACTTCTTGGATCTCTTGTTTGTAAGCATCAATGAGTGTAGCCCATAAAAAAAGAGAACATAATACATTCTTTGCCCATTTATCTCTTAGATATTTTTTCAACAACATTGCAAAAAGCCACAGGCCCAATATTCCACCATGAAACCACAAAATGGGTTACAGGCCAATCTTGAACCATACATCTTATCTTACAAAGAAGCAAAGTTAGCCACAACGTTTGAAATAAATGCCCATGAGATTACTTATTTATCTTTAAGCTTGATATCTCAAAAATTTTATACCTATCCTTCAACAAAAGAAATTGATATCATCTGTAAATTGCTGGTGGCATTCCTACTTGTTGCATATTGTAAATTTATGTATATTCCTAATTAAAAATATTCCTAATTTGGTTAGTAATTTCTTGTATAAAAACAATCCAACTCTCTTGTAAATTGAAGATTGAGAAAATGAATAAACTTTCTTGAGATTCTCCTAATAATCTTCACTACTGCTAGGAAAAAAAAATTCCCTCATCAACTCAACACTAATACCGTGAATAGACATCTCTTTACACCATTCTCAAAGGTCTTGCTAAGAATCGATAAAAGGGATAAGTGAAATTATTGATGATGGGTCACTATGTCTAAGATACCTTGGAGTTTGAAACCAAGACAAGCATCCTTTCGTTGGCTTGTCTACCTAAACATGAAATCATTCTTATACGTGACCTTGTGAGGAAAATCCAATTGACATAATCATAATTTCTCTCAAAGTACACTCGTGAACAATGTTCTATGTTTCCTTTTAATAACTACAACTTTACTTGTTATTGAAGATACATTCAAATTTTGACCTCCTTCAATATAGCACTTTTGCTAGATACAATAGCATGATTAGGAACCACACACAACTTATTGGCCAAGACCTTAATCTCATCTAAGATATTAGTCGCCAAGGTAATTTTTACTAGACCTTATTGATTTATTATGTGGAAACAAGAGATGTAAAGTAGAATTTGACTTCTCCAACCACGTTGTTTATAATTATACCTAGAGAACTTTAGTAAAGCATCCATAAATTTTATATTCCAACACCATCTAAAAAGCCATTGAAGAACCATTCAGCCTGGCCTCAAATATTTGTTCCATGAAAGCTACTCTTCTAATCTTATCCTCCTCAAAGGCTTCTCTATCCTCTTAGAGCGTTCCTCGAAAGTAAGGCTCTAATAACCAGACTACATAGTAGGGCTGTTCATTGGGCCCGTGGCCCGACCAACCCGGCCCGGCCCGAACCCATGTTAGGGTCGGGCCACGGGCCTCAAAATCCAACCCGAGCCCAGCTCGGGTCGGGCCTCGGGTTGGAATAAAAAATCTCAGGCCGGCCCGACCCGGCCCGAGATATTAATTTTTTTATATTTTTTTAATTTTTTTTAAATTTATATTTTGATAATTTATTTTTTTTAAATATTATATATAAAAAATGATATAATAATTTATATATTATTAGATATAATTTAGTATAATAAATTTTTAAAATAATATTTATAAGTAAATTTTATTAAAATTTTTTTAAAAAAAATTATTTTTTTTAATTTTAAAAAAATCGGCCCGGCCCGGCCCGAACCCGGCCCGGCCCGAAGTGGCCCGGCCCAACCCGGCCCGTGTACACCCCTACTACATAGGTCCAAAATGCACCTCCACAATACAGTCTACTAGAAGCAAGCCATGTCATTTCTAACCTACAAACAATGAAGCTTGTGTTCACTGGATACTAGTTCCTTAATTAAAGTGTGTTATCTTATTATTAGCCACCTCGTGAAAAATGGAGTATTACAAGCCCCTTCTCTTGCCTATTTTAACCTAGTCTTGTTATATTTGTTGGAGAATATAATCTCACATTAAAAAAACATAAGAATATAGATTGATGTGTAAATGGAGTAGATTAGGCTTCAACATAGTCCGGTTGATTTTGTATAAGATGAGGTTTCAACCCTTATTTATATGGCCATTGATATGCATTTGACTCCACATTCTTAGGGCCTATGGAGACAGTATTCAATTAATCTCCTCATCTAAGACGACTTCTTTTGGTCATTCTTAAGAGTGTTCATCCTAGGAGAAAGACCACTTTCTCAAAATTTTTCTAATTGTGAATGTGATCTATTAAAGGAGTTCGTTTTAGTCTTGTGTGCTATCTACTACTAAGGGTTGGTGTTGCTCCAGCTATCCAAGTTTTAGATGGGCTCTTATTATCATATCACCGTCTACCAAATACAAAAATGTGAAATGAAGTTCCTATTGGTTTAAATTTGTAATACCAACCTTCTGAAGGGGCTGAAAGGATAAAATTTGACATTAATTACAGAGAATCATAATCAAATGACAATGGCCTTGATTTATTCATTGTTTGCTCTTCTCTTGGGTTTAGCTAGTTCCTAAATTCTTAGATGGTTTTAGGCAAATATGTTTCAGTAAATTGCCACCCATATACCAATTCATACTTTTGATGTTGTGGAAAAACATTCATTTATTGTGATTAACTTCTTCCCTTAGGTTCCCTAGGATTATATTCCTAAAATGATTCTCTCTTTTATAGGAAATATTTTGTTTTTGTTTCTAGACTAGATTTTTACATATATAAATAGAAGTGTATATATTGTCTCTGTAAATCAATTCAATAAGAACTTTGAAATCAATATTTCTCAGCTATAAAATTTTGTTTTTCCCCTTTTAGTTTACTGCCTGAGTAAATATAAGTTATTCCATTTTTTAGGTATATATACGTGATCAACCTTTTGATCCCTGCCAATTTTTTGCTTTGGGCCATCCTTGCCCTAGAATTTGTACCAAGGAATCAGAAGGAAGCATTCACTCTCAAAGTGGAAACAACTCATTAGGTCAAGCCAATGCTAATGAAAGATGCAGCAAAGGTCATCATTGGCTACACAAGAAAACAATTGCTGATGTCGTTGAGGCTCTCATTGGAGCATTCATAGTTGATAGCGGCTTCAAAGCTGCAACTGCATTTCTTAAATGGCTTGGTATTAATGTGGACTTTGAAGCTTCAGAAGTTATTAAGGTCTGCCTAGAAAGCAGCAGTTTCATGCCACTTGCTTCTTCCATGGACATTGTGGACCTTGAAAATTTGGTGGGGCATCGATTCCTCCATAGAGGTCTACTTCTACAAGCATTTGTGCATCCTTCCTACAACAAGCATGGAGGTGGCTGCTATCAGGTGTGTACTCTTTCTTATTTCTAAGTAGAAATTAACCAGAAAGCAATCTTATTCACTGCAATTTTTTATCAACTTGCTTGCTTTGAGATCATTTCTATTTGATATCAAAATTACTAATTCTTTGTGGTTTCAACTAGAGACTCGAGTTTCTTGGAGATGCTGTCTTGGATTACTTGATCACGTCACATCTGTTTTCAGTATATCCCAAGTTGATGCCTGGTCACTTGACAGATATGAGATCAGCATTGGTGAACAACAGAGCTTTTGCCAATGTTGCAGTTGATCGATCTTTCCATAAATTTCTTATATGTGATTCCAGCAACCTTTCTGACGCCATAAAGGATTATGTGGATTTTGTTAAAACAACATCATCAGATGTGGGTTTACTTGAAGGGCCAAAATATCCCAAGGTAGACTTTGAAAACATTGCTTTCCTTTTCTTTTTTTCTTTTATGTAATAGTTTATTCAAAGTACTCGCTAGGTGCCTTAAATTGCTAAAGGTTTCAAATTGCGATGCAAAAGAACATGCTTTGACCTGATCCTTGCTGCCACAACCCCCTCTTTTTGTGATAATGACTCTTTCAACAATTTATTGACACCACATCCGTTGTGATTTTCTAGACCTAATTGGTAAAAGCATAGTGATTTCTACAAACGAAAAATGGAAAGAGGAAAGGTAGCTCATGCTGGCTAAATTATCGCATTTTTAAGCATTTGCTTCACTTTCAATCATCTTCATCTAATGCCTGGTAAAAGATTGGTCTGTGTGAACGCATTCAAACACATCCAAATTTTGAAATATGTGAACATGCATATTCATTAACATTTTATCATTGTTTTTAATCATTAGTGGTGGAGATTTATTCCTTTATCCTTTCCTTCTGGGTTGCTTTAAAAAAAAAACTGACTTGATGACTTGTCAGTAGACTCTTTCTTTGTTGAAATACTTGTCAGTAAATTCTTCCTTAGTTGAAAAACTTGTAAGTGCCCTCATGTCATGATTTTTGCATGTCTAACACTAATTGATTACCATACGTTGTTCTGTTAATTCATTTGGCTAACCGCTCACTAATAAATCAAAAGGTTTGTTCTTCCATTAAAAAAAATCACAATGCTTGAGTTCTGTTCATTTGTGGCAGATTGTAGTTGTTTGTGAATAGCTTTGGTCTGTCCTCAATTTCAGGTCCTTTAAGTAATGATAGTACATATATCTATTAAACGACAGTAATGGAGTATATATGATGGGCACTTTCGTATTTGTTAATGCATTATTATTTCCATTTATATGGAAATATGGCTAGCTTCTGGTTAATTCTTCCTTTCTGCCTTTTGGTAAACAGTTTCTGTAACAAGGCCTGTTTAACTTGGATATTTGTGTCCATGTAATTTTCATGCAACCGCAAATTTAGGAATAAGAGAACAAGGGAAGTTGTAATAATTGAATAAACAAGTTTGCTTTCTCATGTGTATGTAGACATGCTTGTTAAATTCGTTGGCTTTAGTTATATTGGAGAAATAGAATACCTAGCTTGCGTCATTTATATTACTGGGTGATTGGAAGAGGGAGGCGGCGGTGGCGCAGGGACCTGCTTAGCACAGGGGTTTCCCTCCTCCCATTTAAACTCAGTGCTCCATGTCCTCATAAAGGCATGATTTCATGACCTGTCTCTCGTCAAATTAGACTTTATATCTAGCTAATTAGAGTTTATCATCTAGGTCCAGCATACCGAATGTGAGATGTTAAGGAGATGTGCTTAAGGTAATGTTTGGATGGGTTGAATTCACTGTAACTATTTGTATGAGCAAAATAAAATTCTATGCTACAGGTTTGCTTTCATTAATAAAGTTAATATCTATCATGCAAAAGGAAGAAATCACATTGGTAATGGGAAACAAAAAAGAGATTATGATAATAAGAAATTGAATTGAAAATGTGTGTTTAAACTAGAACAGTTTGATACATCTTCTAAATGTGAATGTTGAAAAGTATGAACCTTTGTTATCATAAAATTATTAGGTGATATTCTCCAAAGCTTCACATGTCAAAGATGTTTTTTTTTTCGTGTAGTTCTCAAACACATTTTGACTTTGCTCTTTCTAGACAGACTTGTGTACACACATGCACATAAGGAAAATTAGTGTGAAATTGTAATGCTTGCCAAAATGTGAGCGGTTTATGATGCACCTTATATTGGTGTAATTTTGCAATTCAGAAAGGGTTTGAAATTTTGTTTAACTGCATTTATTGATTCAGGTGCTTGGTGACTTGGTGGAGTCTTGTTTTGGTGCTATTCTTCTAGATACAGGGTTCAATTTAAACTGTATCTGGGATTTAATGCTATCTTTCTTGAGTCCAATTTTGAAATCTTCAACTGTGCAATTGAATCCTTTTCGAGAGCTACAAGAACTTTGCAAATCTCGTAATTGGGATTTGCAGTTTCCAACATCGAACTTTGCAAATTAGTGTGAAATTAGTGTAGCTCTCGAAAATTAGGAAAATTAGTGTGAAATTGTAATGCTTGCCAAAATGTGAGCGGTTTACGATGCACCTTATATTGGTGTAATTTTGCAATTCAGAAAGGGTTTGAAATTTTGTTTAACTGCATTTATTGATTCAGGTGCTTGGTGACTTGGTGGAGTCTTGTTTTGGTGCTATTCTTCTAGATACAGGGTTCAATTTAAACTGTATCTGGGATTTAATGCTATCTTTCTTGAGTCCAATTTTGAAATCTTCAACTGTGCAATTGAATCCTTTTCGAGAGCTACAAGAACTTTGCAAATCTCGTAATTGGGATTTGCAGTTTCCAACATCGAAGAAGGGCAGAACTTTTTCAGTTGAAGCTAAAGTAGTTGGTAAAGATATTAATCTTTCTGCTTCTGCAAGCAACTCAAACAAAAAAGAGGCAATTAGAATTGCATCAGATCAAATTTTTGTGAAGTTGAAGGTAAAAACTTATTTCTGGGTATTTATTTACTCTTGTGAAAATTGTTATGGATCTTTTGATGTTAACTTCAGTTTAACATTCTTATATGTGAAAGCCATTTATTCAAGTTTGTGGGAGCATCTTTGCCATATTAAGTAAAGTTCATATAATAATCTTTTCCTGTCCTGGGATGCTGGGGAAGGGATGCATTGATCTATACTTATGAGGAAAGCCCCACCCCCCAGAAAAAAAATAAAAATTAAAAAAAAAAACCTGCCAACTGTTTGAACAAGAAGAAGATTAGAGACAGAAACTAGAGGCCTGATAAATTGCAGAAAATAGTTTGTCATTTTCTATCAAAACTGAAGAAAATATACCAAAAATTAAAAACTTTTTGTTCCAATTTTAAATTGAAGGCCGTATTTCTGGTTGATTAAGGATAAATACCAGATTAGAAATTAAACATAGACCTGTTTTTTCCAATGGGTACCGAGGTGCATGGTAATAACTGATATGTTAAATAACTGATGTGTTTGGATTTGGGTTTGAAAATCTGTATATACGAGTGAGTTGCATTTTTATTTATATCACAAATGGTTGTACTTAATACATTCTGTAAGCCCTAGATTAGGAAAGTAGGAAATAGAGCACAATCCTTGTATTAAGACTATTTACATGATTATTTAGAGTTTTAGTAAAGATATCTTGAAGTTGATCTCTAGTTTTAACATAACTTATGGAAATGAAATTTTGCTAAATTTTCTCACGAACAAAATGATAATCTACCTCAATGTGCTTGATTCATTCATGGAATATGAAATTAGACGCAATATGTGAAGTAGCCTAGTTATCACACCACAGTTTTGCCAGCTATGAAGATTTGAGACCTACTTCACTCAAAAGCTGATAAGTCTAGATAATTGCATATAGATTGTGCCATGGCCCTATATTCTAATTCAGTACTACATTTTTTATTTTTACTTTTCCATGAAGTTAAATTTCCTCCAACAAATCCGCAATATCCAATAGTCAATCTTTAGACCCTATCCAATCTACGTTTGAAAAACATTTAATTTTAGTATGTCCATAATTCCTATATAGTAGCACACATTCAAGAACGCCTTTTAGTCAATTTTTCTGGTAACAAAGGCTTCAATCTAACTTCGGTTAAAAGGTGATATATCCATAAAATTTCACATGTGGATTGTGCTATTGCTCTATGTTTTGATATGGACTAGACTAGGATACAACATTTTGCTTCTTGATTCTCCAAGACACAAGGTTTCAACCAATGAGAAAGTTATTTCATTGAATTGAATTGAATTTACAGCAATATACAACCTTTATTTATGCAAGAAAAGATCTATTCTATGAAGGAAATTAAAGATTATTGCCTATACGGTTGGAGGTTAATTATAGAAATTATAATCACTATGATTTAAACACAGGGAGAAAGAAATCTCAATCCTCATCATTAGTCTAAGTATTGTCCTCTATTGAAGCATGGAACTTGGAGTGTAAATATGATTTGAGGGATGAAATTTCTTGCACCATCATCTCCTATAATTGTGATATTGTCAACATACACCACTATGAGAATGATACTTCAAATTGTTTGTGGGAGACTAAATGATCACACTTGCTCTTCTTTAACCAAAATCTTGAAATATCTCTCTGAATTTGTCAAACTAGGCACTAGAATTTTGCTTTAGTTCATATAAAGATTTTTTTAGTAGGCTATCCTATACACCCATTGAGCCACGATTTAGGTGATTGCTCCATATATACTTCTTCATGGAGATTGTTGTGAAGAAAAGCATTCTTAATGTCCAACTGGTGTAAGAACTGGCCTTGAGAGGTGGCTATGGAAATGAACATACAAATAGAAGTCAGTTTGGCCACTGCAGAAAAGGTGTCATAATAATCCACTCCATAAGTAAGTATATCTCTTAGCAACGATTCTTGCTTTAAGCTTGGCCATAGAACCATCTAGATTAACTTTGACCACAAAGGCCCATTTTTCCCCAATCTTCTTTCCTTTGTGTAGATTCAATAAATTCCAAGTGTGATTGTCTTCTAAAGCATTTATCTCTTCAAGCATTGCATGATATCATCCAAGGTGACTTAAAGCCTCTTCAATTGTCTTGGGAATTATAATAGTTAGAGAAGCAATCAAAGAACTAGGCGAAGAAGAAAAGTAATATATGAAATAAAATTAGTATTGAGATAAATGGATTTGGAAATGGTGCATTTATGTATTATGATGACCAAATGGTAAGATAAAGATCATTGGGAGGATCAGATGACAAAGAAGATGTGGAAACTGCATCAGCACAAATAGTTTTAGGATCAGATTGAAGATTTTTGAGAAAAAAGATTAATTTTATTTATTGTTGATCTAATTTCAATATGCAATATACAAGAAAATTTATACAGAAAATTTATAGCCTAAATAGGAAATTCCACTAATTAGGAAGTATATTATGCTAATTCCTAATTAGGATATTACATCAATTAGGAAGAATCTCTTATTGGTCAAAACATATATTTGAAATAATAGAGCTTGAAATAATAGAGCTCCTTGTTATTTCAAGATGTCTATTCTTTCTCTTCTAAAATATTTTGAGATGATGTATGAATACAAGAAGTTTGATGAAGAATGTCATTCTGAATCATGTAAGAATGGAAAGACTCTGACAAATACTTTTCATTATGTGTTGAAAAACATTAAATTGAGTTTTAATTTCAGCGAAAAAGCACAAAAATGGAAAAACTATTCAAAATGATTTTTCATTAAGTATATCAAGTAACATGAGAATAATCATCAATAACAGTAATAAAATATTTAAATCATTTTTTAACACAAATGGTCAAGGACTCCAAAATATCTAAATGTTCTAATTCAAAGGGAAAACTAGCTCTTTGTTGACTCGAGGATTTAACGGTGGTGTTCAACAAACTGACATGTGCAATCTAATTAAGATGAGGATAGTTTCTTAAGCAAAGGAAGAGAAGGTGACACGGAAACCCCCAAGAACAAAATGATCTTGAAAACCCCCAAATCAAGTAGTAATAAGCCCAAGCTTAATTCATTAATTAAATTGGTTTTTTTCTTCACCCAGTTGTATAAAATAGGATTAAGAATTTGAATAATTCAGAATATCTAAACCCCAAATCAAATTGCACAAGAACAAAGAAAATAATAATTCAATTGATTATGCTAAGAATATTTCATAAGCAAATCAATAAACACCTTATGAGCATAAAACACAAAAAATAGCTATAAAAACATCTCTTTATCGAAGATATTTATATGGATTCAAAGTTGATGATGAACGCGTAGAAATCAGCCTTTATATATAGGCTTTACAAAAGGCATAACAAACACATAGTTAAATGAGATTACTGTTAATTTTCTTGAAACTCTCATAAGTAGTGGTCGATTGCATTGAATGAGTTATAAATGCTGGAGGTTTCATTTTAGAGAATTCAATGCTATTTGAAGAACATAAATATGTTTCTAGAAAAAGAATACATTTTGATTTAAAATAACCTAAAAGACTTACAATTAGGATTCAAACCAGGTACAAATAAGGCCAAATCCAAGTTATTTAACTCAATTAAGGTTACTAACTTGGACTCGTCAAAGCTTCTACAATTAGTTTTTCCATAAATGGACAACTCATCTTCAACATGTTTTGGAATGAAATTGTAAAGTGACTACTTAAGCTTCTTAGCTCGAGATCTTGTGATCGGCCTATTGGGACTTTCCATAATTGGGACTGAATTTACATCAGAAGGATGGCCCAACCAATAACGTGCTTCAAAAGGGGTTGCTACTCCGGAACATGCAATGGGTTGTGACACCTATGTGTTAAGGATGTACAAACCTCCAAACTCATATCCTTTATCAATAATCCTCTACATCATATTATCTTGAAATAAGCAATAATTAGGGAAGAATGGGATACAACAATTAAGAGTACGAGTAAGTATATGCTTATAGAAAATAAATCAAAGGTGTATAAGATCCTGAAAATAAGTGATAATTAGGCAAGAGTGAGATACAACAATTAAGAGCACGAGTAAGTTTGCTTGTAAAAAAAATTAAAAGGCAACTAAGTTAAACTTAAGACAAATGATAAAGGAATCAATGGAGTTGTATTAATTGTTCAAACCGAAGAACATAAGATGTTGACCCATCTGCTAAAATAACATTAGAAGTGGAGATATGTTGCCAAAATGTATGTAAAACTCAGAGCAATTGAGAAGGTTTTCTATGTATTGAATGGGAAAAATTACACATATTTATATACAAAGAGATTCCCTAGAATAGGAAGCCAATCGCTCTAGAATAGGAAACTAATCCTATAATTAATACTAAAATCTCTACTAATTACAACTATAATCTCCTTTCTATATCTGTACAGATTTTATAACACTCCCCCGCAAGCTGGAGCATAGATATTGATCATGCCCAGCTTGGTACAAATGTAGTTGACCCGATTTCCCGGTAAGGCTTTAGTGAATACATCCGCCAGTTGACTTCCGGTTCTAACATGTTGAGTTGAGATTGTACCATCTTCTAGCTTTTTTCGAGTGAAGTGACAGTCAACTTCAATATGTTTGGTTCGTTCGTGATATACAGGATTAGTGGCAATGTAAATGGCTGCCTCATTGTCACACCATAATGTCATTGGTTTTGTTTGAGAAAATCCAATTTCTTCAAGCAAGTGTCGTAGCCATACAAGTTCACAGGTTGTTTGTGCCATAGCCCTGTATTCAGATTCCGCACTTGAACGTGAAACTACTGTCTGCTTCTTACTTTTCCAAGACACGAGATTGCCTCCAACAAACACACAGTAACCAGTCGTGGATCGTCCATCTGTGAGATCACCCGCATAATCAGCATCTGTAAACCCCTCTACCCTATGATGACCATGATTTTGATACAAGATTCCACGTCCAGGTGCTCCTTTCAAATATCTCAGAATATGAGTCAAAGCATCCCAATGTGAAGTTCTGGGAGATGATACAAACTGACTTATCACACTCACTAAAAATGCAACGTCAGGACGAGTGATCGTAAGATAATTCAATTTTCCAACAATTCTTCTATACTTTTTAGGATTTTCAAGTAGATCTCCATCTTCAGGTTTCAACTTCACATTTGGTATCATTGGTGCATCATGAATCTTTGCTCCAATCATTCCTGCATCATTCAGTAGATCGAGGCAATATTTCCTCTGAGTCAAAAAGATTCCCTTCCGTCTACGAAGAACCTCGATCCCCAAGAAATACTTTAATGGTCCTAGATCCTTGGTTTGAAAACAAGTACCGAGAAACGCTTTTAATTTTGAAATTCCCATCTTATCACTTCCAGTAATCACAATATCATCAACATACACAACTAGCAAAATGTACCATGAGCTAGATGATGTGAAAAATACAGAATGATCATATGCACTTCTTTGTAATCCAAATTCAATCACAGCAGAACTAAATCTCCCAAACCATGCACGTGGAGACTGTTTCAGACCATATAAAGATTTTCGTAACTTACATATCTTGTCGGACTCTCCCTGAGCAACAAATCCAGGTGGTTGCTCCATGAACACTTCTTCACACAAATCACCGTGTAAGAAGGCATTTTTCACATCTAGTTGATGGAGATCCCAATCATAAGTGGCAGCCAGCGAGATAAAAAGTCGAACAGATGAGAGCTTAGCAACTGGAGAGAATGTCTCAGAATAGTCAATACCATAAGATTGAGCATACCCCTTTGCAACCAAACGAGCTTTTAGTCGTGCAACCGAACGATCTGAATTCATCTTAACTGTGTAGACCCATTTACAACCAATAACTTTCTTTCCTGAAGGTAATGTAACAAGATCCCAAGTATGATTATACTCAAGTGCCATCATTTCTTCTTTCATTGCCTTTTGCCAACCATGATGAGCTAATGCTTCAGATATGGACTTAGGAATAACAACAGAGTCTAAAGATGCTACAAAGGACTTAGAAGAAGAAGATAAAGTATCATAAGAAACATAGGCCGAAATGGGATAAGTGCAGGTGCGTTTACCTTTGCGAAGAGAAATTGGTTGATCAAGGCTTGGGTCAGAGACAGGCACAGGATCTCACTAGTGCCTGAGTCAAGAGAAGGTGCCTCAATTGCATGCGCCACACGTCGTGAGTAGACATGACGAACAACAGGCCGAGGAGGGGGTTGTACCTGTTCACTGACAGTATAAACAAGAAACTCATCCATAGAATTAGTTTGAAGAGACGCAGGAAGAGAAGATGCAGCGGAACTGAAGAAAGGATTGTTCTCAAAGAAAGTAACATCTGCAGACACCAAGTAACGACCTAAAGAAGGAGAATAACATCGATACCCTTTTTGTTGTCGAGAGTATCCCAAAAAGACACATTTAAGAGATTTGGGATCAAGTTTGGATACCTGTGGTCGCATGTCTTGAACAAAACAAGTGCACCCAAACACTCGAGGAGGAAGAGGAAATAAAGCTTTTGACGGAAAGAGGAGAGAATAAGGGACCTGACTATGAAGAACAGAAGAAGGCATGCGATTAATGAGGAAACAGGCAGTGGAAACTGCATCAGCCCAAAATGTTTTTGGAACCTGCATATGAAACATTAATGCTCGAGCAACTTCTAATAAATGACGATTCTTTTGTTCAGCCATACCGTTTTGTTGAGGAGTAACAATACAAGAGGCTTGGTGAATTATGCCATGTTGTGAGAGGTAAGATGAAAATGTGCTAGAAAGATATTCTTTTGCATTGTCGCTTCTCAAAAGACAAATAGGTTTATTAAACTGTGTTTTAATTTCAGCATGAAAAGCACAAAATATTGAAAATAAGTCTGAACGAGATTTCATAGGATAAAGCCAAGTTACACGAGAATAATCAACAACAAATGTTACAAAATAACGAAAACCTGATTTAGACAAAACAAGACAAGGACCCCAAATATCAAAATGCACTAAATAAAAAGGAGACTCAACACGTTTATTTATTCTAGGAGAGTAAGACACCCTATGATGTTTAGCATACTGACAAGCTTCACATTCTAATGTAGACTCTTGTTTAAGACTAGAACATAATTTATGTAGAACAGGAAGAGGTGGATGACCAAGTTGACAATGAAGCTGTAGAGAAGTAGAACTTTCACACGCAATTGACCGAGCGAATTTGATTCAAGAGTGTATAGCCCATCCACTAAACACCCTTTACCAATAATCTGCTTCGTCCCAAGATCCTGAAAAAGACAATAAGTAGGATAGAAAATAACACAACAGCTAAGGCTTTTTGTGAGCTGGCTAACAGATAACAAATTAAAAGGAAATTGAGATAAGCATAAGACAGATGACAACGGAAGAGGTTTGGCTGGGTATGCTGTCCCATGCCCAATAACTGAAGCTTTAGACCCATTTGCTAAAGTAACAGGAGGTAAGTTGGCAGAAGATTTAAAAGAAGAAAGGATACCTGTGTCTCCAGTCATATGATGAGTGGCACCTGAGTCAACAATCCAATTATGAGATGAGGTGGAAACACAAGCAGCATGATTACTTGTATTAGCTAGTGCAGATACTGATGGTTGTTCAGAAACACCTGAAATATGTTGTTGGGCACTAGTTAATCGGGCATATTCATCAACTGAAATGGTGATAGAAGGATAAGAGGAATGAGGATGTGGTAAAATGCCCTCTTGTGTGGCCATGTTAGCATACTTTCTTGGGCTCGAGTACTTGGGAGGTTTGCCATGTAATTTCCAGCAATTCTTCTTAATATGCCCCTCTTCTTTACAATAGTGACATATTCGGATTGTGCTACTACCTCCACTTCCGGTTTTGCCTCCCTGATTAGCATTACTTACTAGAGATACTGTATCACCCGATCTACTATCAGTCACCATATCTTCATCTTTAGAAACCCGAAGTAACCGAGCATACACTTCTGTAAGTGAAGGAAGTGTCTCCCCACTAGTTAACAACTAAGTGCGAGCCACACTATATTCAGGCCCTAACCCTGCTAGGAAACACTGCACTTGCACAAGTTCTTTCTGTTCTTGCATTCTCTTTACATCGGCAACAATAAGAAAGATAGATCGCTCTTCTTCAACAACATTTTTGAATTCTGCATAATACTGTTTAAGAGAGTGGCCTTTTTGATCCGGTCGATAGAGTTTGAAAAGCAGGTTGTGCACATAGGACATATCTTCTTTAGAAGCAAACATAAATTCAAGATACTCCCATAATTCTCTAACAGATTCGTAGTGGGTCACAACATCGTCAACCGATGGGTCTAAAGTATTTTGAATTTGATTAAACAATTTATCATCCTCTTTTACCCATTTCTTCCTAGCCTCAGGGTTCGAGGGAGGGTGACCAATTAAATGGTCCTCTAAATCAGCACTGTTCACAAATCTACGAATAATTCTTTTCCATTGGGCATAATTATGATTTCCGGTTAACTTTCTATCAGTGATTCTTGACGAACCAAACGTAACCTCAGTTACAACCTTCTTTTCACTACTGTCCCCCATTTAATACAGAGAAAATAACACTGAGAAGTCCAAAAACACAACCAAACAGAAACAAAAAACCGAACCTGATCACTGTTCACGTGAACTGTTCACCGTTCACGTGTCAGAAACGAGGAAAATGAAAAAACGGACCACCAGGACAGACAGTTGCCACCAATGCGACGCCGGAACAGGAAAGTCGACCGCCGGTAACCGTCACACGCGCCTCCACGCGCCGGCGCGTGATCTCTGGCCTGAAATCTACAGAGTTGTGTGTACCTCACTCGCCGCCCTCTGGGCCGCCGGACTTCAGGGGATGGCCGAACTGGACCAGTTCTACCTTAAAGCGGGGGCTGTGATGAGAAATAATTCTGTTTTATTACAACCGTAAAACACAGCTCCCTCCGCTCTTCTTCCAGCAGGAAATCTTTATTCTGTCTCTGATACTATGTAAAACTCAGAGCAATTGAGAAGGTTTTCTATATCTTGAATGGAAAAAAACTACACATATTTATATACAAAGAGATTCTCTAGAATAGAATGCTAATCCCTCTAGAATAGGAAACTAATCCTATAATTAATACTAAAATCTCTACTAATTACAACTATAATCTCCTTTCTATATTTATACAGATTCTATAACTATGTAGAAGAGACTAGAATTACCTGTCATATAATATGTGGCATTATATTGTGAAAATTTTTGTTGAAAGTTACAACATGCAACTTACAACCGCCAGTTGATTGCTTTAGGCAATCAACATATTATATGGCAATCAAGTGACTTTAGGCAATCAAGAGACTAGAATTACAACTTACAACATGCCCAACTTGCAAACTAAATTATGAAAATTTTTGTTGCTAAGGCCTTGGTGAATATGTCCGTCAGTTGATTGCCTAAAGTCACATGGAGAAGGCTTAGTAGAGCCATGTAGTAGCTTCTTTATGAAATGTCGATCCATTTCTATGTGCTTCATGTGGTCATGTTGAATTGGGTTATGGTTGTACTAATTTCAGCTTTATTACCGCAAAACAAAGATAGATTGCTCTTTCCAAATAAGTTTAATTCCTTCAATAACTTTTGCAGCCATTGTAAGTTACAAACCCCTTGTGTCATAGCCTTGTACTCGGCTTATGCACTAGACTGAGAAACTACACTATTTCTTGCTTCTCCAAGCGACTAAGTTTCTACCCACAAGTGTGCAATAGCTATAGGTAGACCTCCTATCATTAAGAGATTCAGCCCAATCTGCATTTGTGAAAGCTTCTTTTTGAAGATGACCGTGTCTAGAGAAGAGAAGACTTTTTCCAGTAGCAGACTTTAAATATCGCAGAATATAAAAAACTGCTTGCAAATGGGGCTCACGTGGATCATGCATATATTGGCTGGCCACACTAAATGCATATTCTATATATGGTCTAGTGTGTAAGAGATAAATTAATCTCTCTACCAATCTCTTATATTTCCGCATGTCAACTGAAGTCCTTGTCTCTGCTTGCAGCTTATGATTACTTTCAATAGGAGAATCTTCTGATTTACACCCCAACATGTCTGTTTTTTGTAGAAGATCCAGGATGTATTTCATTTGTGAGATAAATATTTTCCCTTTTGATTTAACCACTTCAATTCTTAGGAAATATTGTAGTTTTCTCATATCCTTGATCTTAAATTCCTAGGCCAAGAGCATCCTTAGCTAAGTTAATTCTTTTCTATCATGTCCAGTTACCACAATATCATCAACGTAGACAATGAATATTCTTGCCCTTAAAGTGTTTGATGAACAAGGTGTGGTCAGTATTAGTCTGTTGATACCTGAAGGAGATCATGGCTTTATTGAATCTGTCAAACCATACTTTAAGAGACTGTTTTAACCCATACAAAGCCTTCTTTAATTTGCACACCTTCCTTTGTGTGTCTACCAATCTCTCTACCAATTTGCACACCTTCATTTGTGAGATAAATATTTTCCCTTTTGATTTAACCACTTCAATTCTTAGGAAATATTGTAGTTTTCTCATATCCTTGATCTTAAATTCCTAGGCCAAGAGCATCCTTAGCTAAGTTAATTCTTTTCTATCATGTCCAGTTACCACAATATCATCAACGTAGACAATGAATATTCTTGCCCTTAAAGTGTTTGATGAACAAGGTGTGGTCAGTATTAGTCTGTTGATACCTGAAGGAGATCATGGCTTTATTGAATCTGTCAAACCATACTTTAAGAGACTGTTTTAACCCATACAAAGCCTTCTTTAATTTGCACACCTTCCTTTGTGTGTCTTCACTCTCAAAACTTGGAGGAATCTCCATGTACGCTTCTTCCTCGAGGTCTCCATGAAGGAAAACATTTTTCGTATCAAATTACTGCAAGTCCCAATCAAGGTTAGTTGTACAAGATAACAATGTTCTAATTGTATTCATCTTAGCTACTAGAGTAAATGTTTCTTGATAGTCCTCTCTATAAGTCTGGGTGAATCTCTTTGCCACAAGTCTAGCCTCACATTGTTTAATAGGACCATCAACTTCGTGTTTTACTATAAATACCCACTCTTAACCAACCAATTTCTTCCCAGAAGGGGAAATGACGGGTTTTCAGATTCCATTCTTTGTGAGGACTTTAATTTCTTCAACCATTGTCTCTTTCCATTTTGGATCACGGAATACTTACCTTCAATCCTATGGAATAGACACGGAAGAAATAGACAAGACAAAATGTCTATAGGATGGAGACAAGGAGTTATATGAAACAAAATTAGATGTAGAGTATTTGGTACATGTTTTGATTCCTTTTTTATGAGCAATGAGCTTATTCAAATCATTAACTAAGTCGGAAGATTGAGAAGACTCACCAGAAGGATTAGAAGAGTTTTTGGATGTGGGAGTGATTCTTGACATGGTATAGATTGAATGATGACATTTCCTGTTTGATCTCTCCTTGAATATCTCCTTAGGTCAAGTCTATCCAAACGTCCAACACTCTCTAAATAAAAATCTCCTCCCTCTGAGCCAAACTCTCCTCCTGAGTAGAATTACCCTTTAGAATCAGACTCTATTGCTTTTGAATACAACTATCAAGAGTTACGGGACAAGACTTCAACACCTCTTCTTCTTTCTTACTTTCCCCCTGAAGAGTAGTTTGGGGTGGATTGAAGTATGACAAAGATTCTCTAAAAGTAATTTCCACACTGACAAAATATTTATTGGATGGAGGATGATAACATTTATATCCCTTTTGAGTTGGAGAATAATTAACAATCACAAATTTAGGAGCTCTAGTGTCTAATTTTCTAGCATTTCGAGCATGCACAAAACAAACACACCCAAATACTCTTGGAAGGGCAGTACAAGAATTTTTACCTTGTAGAACCTTAAAAGGTCTCTTAAAATTGAGAGTTCTAAGCGGCATCCTATTAAAAAGATAAATAGTTATTAAGACTGCATCTTCCCAATATGATTTGGCTAGGCTCATGGTAACCATAAAGGATCGAGCTACCTCTAATATGTGCCTATTTTTTCTTTCAACAACACCATTTTAGGCACTAGTATAAGCACTGTTGTGATTTTGGAGAGAAATTCTCTCTATTTCTTATATTCAAAGAAGGGGAATTACACAAATATATAGACAAGATAGAGAAGCCTAAGAAAAACAAGAAAAGACTATACTACCCTTTACATTATAGACTATTCACAACACTCCCCCTCAAGTTGGTACATAGATATCACACATTCCCAACTTGCACACTAATCTTTGGAAGAGTCTAGAGTTTAGCCCCTTGGTAAGAATATCTGCAACTTGGTTATTTGAAGTCACATGAGTAAGCTTCAATAGGCCTTGAATAAGTTTCTCTTTGATAAAGTGCCGATCAATCTCAATATGTTTTGTCCTGTCATGTTGAACAGGATTTTGAGCAATACTAATAGCGGCCTTGTTATCACAGAACAAGGTAGAGGTTCCATATTTGGAGATTTTTAACTCCTCCATTAGCTTCCTTAGCCATAGTATTTCACACACACCTTGTGCCATAGCTCTAAATTCTGCTTCAGCACTTGAGCGAGCAACAACGCTCTGTTTTTTACTCCTCCAGGTAACCAAGTTGCCTCCAACAAAAGTACAGTAGCCTGAAGTTGATCTACGGTCATCAAGTGACCCTGCCCAATCTGCATCCGTATATGCTTCTATCTCAAGGTGCTCATGTTTTGAGAAAAGCAAACCTTTTCCAGGAGCAGGTTTCAGATACCGTAGGATACGAAAAACAGCTTCCAAATGGCAGTCACGGGGATCATGCATATACTGGCTAACTTGACTAACTGCAAACGCAATGTCAGGCCTAGTATGTGATAGGTAGATTAATCTACCTACAAGTCTTTGATATTGACCAATGTCAATTGAGTCCCCTACACCTGCTTGGAGTTTGCAATTTGCTTCAACAGGAGAGTCAATAGGTTTACACCCCAACATACCAGTTTCTTCCAAAAGATCCAAGACATACTTTCTTTGGGATATGAATATTCCTCTTTCGGATCGAGCCACTTCTATTCCAAGAAAGTATTGCAGATTTCCAAGATCTTTAATCTCAAATTTTCTTGCTAGCAATTTCTTTAAGCGAAGAACTTCCTCAGCATCATCTCCTGTTACCACCATATCATCAACATAAACAACTAGCAGCGTGATCTTACCATTGTGATGTCTAATGAACAAGGTATGATCAGCATCACTTTGTAAGTAGCCAAAGGAAACCATGGCTTTACTAAGTTTGTCAAACCATGCTCTTGGAGATTGCTTTAAACCATTAGGGCCTTCTTTAACTTACAAACTTTTTCCATAGTCTTCTGACCCTCAAAACCAGGAGGTATATCCATATACACCTCTTCTTCTAAGTCTCCATGCAGAAATGCATTTTTTACATCAAATTGATGTAAATCCCAATTCAGGTTTACAGCACATGACAAGAGAATTCTTACTGTATTCATCTTCACAACAGGAGCAAATGTTTCTTGGTAATCAACTCCATATGTTTAAGTATATCCTTTCGCCACAAGTCTTGCCTTGTACCTTTCCACTGTACCATCGGCCTTATGTTTCACAGTAAACACCCATTTGCATCCAACCGGTCTCTTGTCCCTCACTGTGTCAACAAGTTCCCATGTCCTGTTTTTCATCAAAGCCCTCATCTCTTCCACCATTGCTTCCTTCCACTTTGAGTCTTGAAATGCTTCCTGCCAATTCTGTGGAATAGAAACAGAAGAAACAGACAAGACAGGCTCTATAGGATGGAGACAAATGATCATATGACACAAAATTTGAGATTGGATGTTGAGTACAAGACCTCACACCTTTTCTTAGTGCAATAGGAACATTTAAATCGTCAACCGTAAGGTTAGGATCAATAACTAAGTCAGAATTAGAATCACTTACATTGAGTGGTGTTTCCGCAACTAACCAGATAGGTGGGGTCGCAGTACAAAGATGAGGCTGTCGAAAAAAAACTGGCCGGAGGAGGTGCCCAGGGACGCTGCACGCGCCCACATGCGCTAGCGCGTGGAGAAGAGAGCTGAGCTTCTGGCGGCGCGTGAGCTTCACGCGCTGGAGTTCCGGCGACCGGGTTTCTGGCGAAGGCTGGTCGGCGGCCTGGCAAGCGGCTGAGGGAGGCTGTGTCGCTACTGGACACCTGCAACACCTCAAAACAGAAATGGCAGCCCCAAAAAACTAGGTTTCAGCCGCCGGAAAATGTACCTGCAGCCGGAAAAAAATCACAGCCCCCAATCGGAAAAAAAAACACAGCCCTCTCACCTTTGCTCTGATACCATGTTGTGATTTTGGAGAGAAATTCTCTCTATTTCTTATATTCAAAGAAGGGGAATTACACAAATATATAGACAAGATAAAGAAGCCTAAGAAAAACAAGAAAAGATTATACTACCCTTTACATTATAGACTATTCACAACAAGCACAATTAGTTTGATATATTATTCCATTGGACTCTAGATAGATAGGCATGAAAACCACCATCCATGTACTTTTTTACCATTACATGTTCTTAGGATTTTAAGCTTAACATCAAATTGTGTACCGACTATTTTGTGAAAAGATTGAAAGCAAGAAAACACATTACTTTTTGCCTTCAATAAATATATCTAAGTTATTATGGTACAACAATCAATAAAAGTAATAAACCATGTATGCAGACAATAAAGTGTTATTAGTGGGTCTCCAAACATCAGAATGAATAGTTTTAAAAAGAATTGAACTTATATTATTACTCAAATAATTGGAGTTCTTTGTATGCAAAGAGTCAAATGAAATCCATTTAAACAAAAGGGTATTTTTTTTCTAAGACAGAATGATGGATGTCCTAATTGTCTGTGCAAATGTATTATCTCCTATTTTATATCCTAATCTCTACTAGAAAGAGCTTGATTAGTACCGGAAATATAGTTTTGACTTACATTCAAAATGTATAAGCCATCAAGCAATCTACCACTACTAATTGTCTTCCCTGTTTGCAAATCTTGAAAAACACAATACTCAACTAAACTCAACAAAAACTTAATCCCAAGTCAATTAGGGTCGGCTATATAGATTCTTCTTTTCCACTAGGTACGATTTAGAGTCTCTCTTCTGATAGATGTAACATTTTAAAATCATTTTGGACCACTTTTGACTAAGTCAATTTAGGCCTACCCACGCCTCTCTTAGTTATATTTATTCTAACCTGTTCAGTTTTTCTGACCGGCGCATCGCTAGGTCTTCGTTTTTGTAAAACATAGAGCAATTGAGAATGTTTTCTATGTATTGAATGGGAAAAACTACACATATTTATATACAAAGAGATTCCCTAGAATAGGAAGCTAATCCCTCTAGAATAGGAAACTAATCCTATAATTAATACTAAAATATCTACTAATTACAACTATAATCTCCTTTCTATATCTGTACAGATTTTATAACACTCCCCCGCAAGCTGGAGCATAGATATTGATCATGCCCAGCTTGGTACAAATGTAGTTGACCCGATTTCCCGGTAAGGCTTTAGTGAATACATCCGCCAGTTGACTTCCGGTTCTAACATGTTGAGTTGAGATTGTACCATCTTCTAGCTTTTTTCGGGTGAAGTGACAGTCAACTTCAATATGTTTGGTTCGTTCGCGATATACAGGATTAGTGGCAATGTAAATGGCTGCCTCATTGTCACACCATAATGTCATTGGTTTTGTTTGAGAAAATCCAATTTCTTCAAGCAAGTGTCGTAGCCATACAAGTTCACAGGTTGTTTGTGTCATAGCCCTGTATTCAGATTCCGCACTTGAACGTGAAACCACTGTCTGCTTCTTACTTTTCCAAGACACGAGATTGCCTCCAACAAACACACAGTAACCTGTCGTGGATCGTCCATCTGTGAGATCACCCGCATAATCAGCATCTGTAAACCCCTCTACCCTATGATGACCATGATTTTAATACAAGATTCCACGTCCAGGTGCTCCTTTCAAATATCTCAGAATATGAGTCAAAGCATCCCAATGTGAAGTTCTGGGAGATGATACAAACTGACTTATCACACTCACTGGAAATGCAACGTCAGGACGAGTGATCGTAAGATAATTCAATTTCCCAACAATTCTTCTATACTTTTCAGGATTTTCAAGTAGATCTCCATCTTCAGGTTTCAACTTCACATTTGGTATCATTGGTGCATCATGAATCTTTGCTCCAATCATTCCTGCATCATTCAGTAGATCGAGGCAATATTTCCTCTGAGTAAAAAAGATTCCCTTCCGTCTACGAAGAATCTCGATCCCCAAGAAATACTTTAATGGTCCAAGATCCTTGGTTTGAAAACAAGTACCGAGAAACGCTTTTAATTTTGAAATTCCCATCTTATCACTTCCAGTAATCACAATATCATCAACATACACAACTAGCAAAATGTACCATGAGCTAGATGATGTGAAAAATACAGAATGATCATATGCACTTCTTCGTAATCCAAATTCAATCACAGCAGAACTAAATCTCCCAAACCATGCACGTGGAGACTGTTTCAGACCATATAAGGATTTCCGTAACTTACATATCTTGTCGGACTCTCCCTGAGCAACAAATCCAGGTGGTTGCTCCATGAACACTTCTTCACACAAATCACCGTGTAAGAAGGCATTTTTCACATCTAGTTGATGGAGATCCCAATCATAAGTGGCAGCCAGCGAGATAAAAAGTCGAACAGATGGGAGCTTAGCAACTGGAGAGAATGTCTCAGAATAGTCAATACCATAAGATTGAGCATACCCCTTTGCAACCAAACGAGCTTTTAGTCGTGCAACCGAACGATCTGGATTCATCTTAACTGTGTAGACCCATTTACAACCAATAGCTTTCTTTCCTGAAGGTAATGTAACTAGATCCCAAGTATGATTATACTCAAGTGCCATCATTTCTTCTTTCATTGCCTTTTGCCAACCATGATGAGCTAATGTTTCAGATATGGACTTAGGAATAACAACAGAGTCTAAAGATGCTACAAAGGACTTAGAAGAAGAAGATAAAGTATCATAAGAAACATAGGCCGAAATGGGATAAGTGCAGGTGCATTTACCTTTGCGAAGAGCAATTGGTTGATCAAGGCTTGGGTCAGAGACAGGCACAGGATCTGGAGACGAAGCAGCGGGTGCAACACTAGTGCCTAAGTCAAGAGAAGGTGCCTCAATTGCATGCGCCACACGTCGTGAGTAGACATGATGAACAACAGGCCGAGGAGGGGGTTGTACCTGTTCACCGACAGTATAAACAAGAAACTCATCCATAGAATTAGTTTGAAGAGACGCAGGAAGAGAAGATGCAGCGGAACTGAAGAAAGGATTGTTCTCAAAGAAAGTAACATCTGCAGACACCAAGTAACGACCTAAAGAAGGAGAATAACATCGATACCCTTTTTGTTGTCGAGCGTACCCCAAAAAGACACATTTAAGAGATTTGGGATCAAGTTTGGATACCTGTGGTCGCATGTCTTGAACAAAACAAGTGCACCCAAACACTCGAGGAGGAAGAAGAAATAAAGCTTTTGACGGAAAGAGGAGAGAATAAGGGACCTGACCATGAAGAATTGAAGAAGGCATACGATTAATGAGGAAACAGGCAGTGGAAACTGCATTAGCTCAAAATGTTTTTGGAACCTGCATATGAAACATTAATGCTCGAGCAACTTCTAATAAATGACGATTCTTTCGTTCAGCCACACCGTTTTGTTGAGGAGTAACAATAAAAGAGGTTTAGTGAATTATGCCATGTTGTGAGAGGTAAGATGAAAATGTGCTAGAAAGATATTCTTTTGCATTGTCGCTTCTCAAAAGACAAATAGGTTTATTAAACTGTGTTTTAATTTCAGCATGAAAAGCATAAAATATTGAAAATAAGTCTGAACGAGATTTCATAGGATAAAGCCAAGTTACTCGAGAATAATCAACAACAAATGTTACAAAATAACGAAAACCTGACTCAGACAAAATAGGACAAGGACCCCATATATCAGAATGCACTAAATAAAAAGGAGACTCAACACGTTTATTTATTCTAGGAGAGTAAGACACCCTATGATGTTTAGCATACTGACAAGCTTAACATTAAGACTAGGACATAATTTATGTAGAACAGGAAGAGGTGGATGACCAAGTTGACAATGAAGCTGTAGAGAAGTAGAACTTGCACACGCAATTGACCGAGGCACAGGTTGCGAATTTGATTCAAGAGTGTATAGCCCATCCACTAAACACCCTTTACCAATAATCTGCTTCGTCCTAAGATCCTGAAAAAGACAATAAGTAGGATAGAAAATAACACAACAGTTAAGGCTTTTTGTGAGCTGGCTAACAGATAACAAATTAAAAGGAAATTGAGATAAGCATAAGACAGATGACAACAGAAGAGTTTTGGCTGGGTATGCTGTCCCATGCCCAATAACTGAAGCTTTAGACCCATTTGCTAAAGTAACAGGAGGTAAGTTGGCAGAAGATTTAAAAGAAGAAAGGATACCCGTGTCTCCAGTCATATGATGAGTGGCACCTGAGTCAACAATCCAATTACGAGATGAGGTGGAAAGACAAGCAGCATGATTACCTGTATTAGCCAGTGCAGATACTGATGGTTGTTCAGAAATACCTGAAATCTGTTGTTGGGCACTAGTTAATCAGGCATATTCATCAACTGCAATGGTGATAGAAGGAGAAGAGGACTGAGGATGTGGTAAAATGCCCTCTTGTGTGGCCATGTTAGTATACTTTCTTGGGCTCGAGTACTTGGGAGGTTTGCCATGTAATTTCCAGCAATTCTTCTTAATATGCCCCTCTTTTTTACAATAGTGACATATTCGGATTGTGCTACTACCTCCACTTCTGGTTTTGCCTCCTTGATTAGCATTACTTACTAGAGCTACTGTATCACCCGATCCACTATCAGTCACCATATCTTCATCTTTAGAAACCTGAAGTAACCGAGCATACACTTCTGTAAGTGAAGTGTCTCCCCACTAGTTAACAACTGAGTGCGAGCCACACTATATTCATGCCCTAACCCTGCTAGGAAACACTGCACTTGCACAAGTTCTTTCTGTTCTTGCATTCTCTTTACATCGGCAACAATAAGAAAGATAGATCGCTCTTCTTCAACAGCATTTTTGAATTCTGCATAATACTGTTTAAGAGAGCGTCCTTTTTGATCCGGTCGATAGAGTTTGAAAAGCAGGTTGTGCACATAGGACATATCTTCTTTAGAAGCAAACATAAATTCAAGATACTCCCATAATTCTCTAACAGACTCGCAGTGGGTCACAACATCGTCAACTGATGGGTCTAAAGTATTTTGAATTTGATTAAACAATTTATCATCCTCTTTTATTCATTTCTTCCTAGCCTCAGGGTTCGAGGGAGGGTGACTAGTTAAATGGTCCTCTAAATCAGTACTGTTCACAAATCTATGAATAATTCTTTTCCATTGGGCATAATTATGATTTCCAGTTAACTTTCTATCAGTGATTCTTGACGAACCAAATGTAACCTCAGTTACAACCTTCTTTTCACTACTGTCCCCCATTTAATACAGAGAAAATAACACTGAGAAGTCCAAAAACACAACCAAACAGGAAAAAAAAGACTTGATCACTGTTCACGTGCACTGATCACTGTTCACGTGTCAGAAACGAGGAGAATGCAAAAATGGACCATCAGAACAGACAGTTGCCATCAATGCGACGCCGGAACAGGAAAGTCGACCGCCGGTAACCGTCGCACGCGCCTCCACGCGCCGGCGCGTGATCTCTGGCCGGAAAGCTACACTGGCGCGTGTACCTCACTCGCCGCCCTCTGGACCGCCGGACTTCAGAGGATGGCCGAACTGGACCTGTTCTACCTGAACGTGGGGGCTGTGATGAGAAACAGGCAGGTAGGTGACCTAGACTATTCTCCAAACTATAGTAAAATCGAGCAAACAAGCTCACCCAAAATAGGAAGTCTCTGATATCATGTAAAACACAGAGCAATTGTGAATGTTTTCTATGTATTGAATGGGAAAAACTACACATATTTATATACAAAGAGATTCCCTAGAATAGGAAGCTAATCCCTCTAGAATAGGAAACTAATCCTATAATTAATACTAAAATCTCTACTAATTACAACTATAATCTCCTTTCTATATCTGTACAGATTCTATAACAGTTTTACATGACCAAACTATTTCAATCTATGTTCTCTTATTTTATTCTCAATAGACACTATTCTCACTTTTTCTCTAATGCACTCATTGCGGATTTTATCCATCCTAGTGTGTCCACACATCCCAACACTCACCACCATATATTATCGCAGGTCGTATTGCAGTGCGATAAAACTTTCCTTTCAATTTAATTGACATCTTTCGATCATATAGAACTCATCTAGCACTCATCCACTTCATCCAATCAGCTTTAATCCTAGGACTTACATCTTCTTCACAACCCTCATCTTCTTGAAAAATAGAGACAAGGTATTTAAACTGAGTACTAGGAGGTATTGATATTCCGTTTAAAATAATTTTGCCTCTTTCTCTATTCCCGTTATTAAATCTACAATGCATATACTCAGTCTTAGTCCTACTTAGCTTAAAACCCTTAGATTCCAAAATGTTTCCTCATAACTCCAACTTTTGACTTACTCATGCTTGAGTCTCATTTATTAATACAATATCATCTGCGAACAACATACACCAAGAGATTTCATCTTGTAAATATCTTGTTAGCCCATCCATGATCAAGGCGAAAAGATAAGAGCTCAAAGCTAAACCTTGGTGTAACTCAATAGAAATGAAAAAAATTCTTAGTATCCCCTTCCACAGTACGGACACTGGTGATGGCTCCCTCATACATATCCTTCAAGACTTGGATATATCGTATAAATATTCCTCTACGCTCTAGGACCCACCATAAAACTTCTGTAGGGACTGTATCATAAGCCTTTTCCAAGTTAATAAAAATCATATGTAAATCATTCTTCATCTCTCTATACTTTTCCATCAAATCTCTAAAAATGAAGATAGCTTCCATAGTTGATTGACCAGTCATAAAACCAAATTGATTGGGGAGATATAAGTTTCTAGATGCAAACGGTGTTTCACAACTCTCTCTCACAGTTTCATAGTGTGACTCATAAGTTTTATACCTCTATAATTTGAGCAATTCTGAACCTCTCTCTTAATCTTAAAAATTGGTATCAAATTACTTTGTCTCTATTCATCAGACATTTTCTTAGTATTGAGGATCTTTTTGAAAAAAGTTGTCAACAATGCAACTCTTATATCTTCCAAACATTTCCAAACCTCAATATATATTCCATCTGGTCCACAGGCTTTGCCAACTTTCTTACTCTTCAAAGCTTCCTTAATTTCAGAAAACCTAATCTGTCTAGTCTAGTGTAATTCACTTTTTTCTCTGGCCTATCATCTAATCCCTCAATGTTACCACTATGGTTATTATTAAGAAGATCCTCAAAATAACTTATCCATCATTCCTTGATATCCTCTTCTTCAATTAAACTCTATTCTCTTTATCTTTAATGCACTTAATTTAATTTAAATTACGACATTTTCTTTCCCTTATTTTAGCTAATTTATAGACAGTTTTTTTCCCTTTCTTTGTTTAAAGTTTCTTATATAGACTTTCTAAAGATTGAGCTTTTGCTTGACTAACTGCATTCTTAGCATTTTTTTTGCTTGTTTGTACTGCTCAAAAGTATCATTGTTACTACACTTGGGCAAACTTTTATATCATTCCCTTTTACTTACTGCTTTTTGCACTTTCTCATTTCACCACTAAAACTCCTTCGAGGGATGATCACACCCTTTAGATTCTCCAAGAACCTTTCTAGCTACTTCTTTAATTGTTGTAGACATGCCTATCCATATATCATTGGATGACATACTCATATCTGCCTTCCACCCTCTGGCTTTGACCAACTCATCCTTGAACAACAATTGTTTTTCACCTTTTAAAGTCCACCGCCTAATCTTAGGAATTCTGTTCCTTTTTGGCTTACTTGTCAACCTCTTAAACTTGACATCCAAAATCACTAACCTGTGCTGAGTGGTCAAAGCCTCACCTAGAATAACCTTACAATCTTTGCATTGAGCTCGATTTGCTTTTCTTGTGAATATGAAGTCAATCTGACTTTTATTTTGCCCATTTTTAAAGGTCACTAGATGGGATTCCCTTTTTATAAAATATGTGTTTGCCAGATCATAGGCTAAAGCAAAATTAAGAATAGTCTTACCTTCATTTCTAATTCCAAAACCATACCCTCCATGAACATTCTCAAAATTTACTCTGTCTTTTTCTACATTTCTATTTAAGTCTCTTTTTATAAAAATGTTTTCATTATTTGGGATCCCTTGCACAAGTTCATCCATATCATCCCAAAATTTTTGCTTGCTCTCCCCATCCAATTCAACTTGAGGGGCATATATACTATGTTGATGGTTTCATTCTGAAGCACAAGTTTAACTGAAATAATCCTATCGCCTACTCCTTGCACCGCTACAACCGTCTCTTTTAGGTTCCTATACAAAATTATACCTACTCCGTTTTTATCTCTATCTGTTCTTGTATATAACACTTTATATCTAGTATTTTTAGCTTCTTTACTTTTTCCTCCAACCCATTTAGTCTCTTGAATGCAAGTAATACTTATTTCTCTTTTCTCTATAGTATCAACAAGTTCTCTTAGTTTACCTGTAAGAGATTCAATATTCCAAGTTCATATTCTGATCTTACTCTCTACTTGTTCTTTCTTATGTTTCTTTCTATAGAATTTTTTTACTATTATTTAAACATGTATCTCTCGTATTACTTATATTTTGGACTAACTTCTTTACTTACACCCGATCTTGATGTGAGAACCCTTTCTCATTATGCGCCACATCCGGGCGCTGACATGGCTCGTCGTATTCGGGGAACTCCTTACATCCTTGCTTATTCTTCACTACACCCAGGCTCCGATGTAGCGTGTCGCAAGTAGGAAACACTCTAACGATATTATCATTAGAACCCGTATAATGAGATGTGACAAAAATTTTATGTTAACTGTCATCTACCGCAACTTTCATCCTTTACCCAGACTTAGGACCGACTATGCACAAGAAACTCATGAATAGGCGGAGTTTCTGAAAAACACGATCTAATAAAAAATTAATTTTACAATTAAGAGCTTTGGTAAGAAAACTAATAGACAAGAGGTTAAGAGAAAAACAAGGTACATGAAGAATTGAAGATAGTTTGATATTTGTAGTACAATCAATAGAACTTGATCCGGATACGGGGGAAGAAGACTCGTCTGCTGTTTGGACAATATTTCCTTTTGGGCATGGAGAATCTGTGAGGAACCCTTTTGAAGAGCTTGTCATGCGTCTATTTTCTTTTGAATCTATAATACATGAATGAGTATTAGGTTCAGAAAGAAAGGCATTACTTGTTTGCACAAAATTGGAAGCACCATCTGTCATTTTAGAAAAAATGGAGACCTAAACACAGAAGTCGTGATCTTGAAAGAAACACGAAAAACTTGAAAGAGCAGCAAAATAAAATATTTGCCAACTCATACATCACTGGTGAGCCAAGAGATAAAGAAAAAGGGAGTTTGGTAATCTTGGATACACACAGTAGCTAGGACTAGGAAGGAAAAAGCAACCGTCTGGAAAAAAAATGTCAACCCAGACTGTGGCCGACTTGGTTAGTGTTGGAAGAGGCCGAAAAAGCTGTCGGAAAAAGAGTATAGAAAATATGGCTGAAAAAGGAAGTTATGCTCCCCCAGTGGTGGTGCATGAACGTGATGCCAGACTTTCGACTGGCGTATGACGATCGGCAATGAAGATTCCGGCAACATGATTCCAGTGATGGGCCGATCTCTCCACGGTTGTTCTTTCTATGAGGGCGGTGATGACAGATGATTGGTGAATCTGTGTCTTTTGCTCCCTTCCAAAGTAAACCCTAGCTAAGTTCCTCTTGTTAGTACTAGGAAGAAATTATTTTTTTTCCTTCCAGAAAATCAGCACAGCTCTGATACCATGTTGATTTTAGGAGGAAAAGATTGATAATATTATTCACCTTTCTTAATTAACATACAAAGTCTATATACAATGGTTATTCCAACTACTAATTGTTTAACCTAACTATTAATTACATAGGTGTATTTATTAATAACTTACAACTAACTAATTTCTACCAACAAGAATCAATCGCCTATTTGGAAGAGAAGTGAGACATGTATTTGGTTTACCTCCATATGTGATAGCAACAACAAGGGTGGGCAAAGACTTAAATGATTCTTGGTATTGGTAGAATTTGGCAAATCATCGTCAAAGATCATAATGGACTTCTCAGATGTATGAATAGTCAATGCAATATGAGCTGAATGAGTTTTCTAAGCCTTGTTCTGCAATTTTCTATAGTCACACTTCACGTGCCTTGGCTTATGTCAATAACGAGATACGTCCCTCTTGAATCCTGTCCCTGATTGAGCTGAAAGAGTTTTCTAAGCCTTCTGAACCTTCTGTAAACTGAATCTTTAAAGGGCTAAAATTTCATTCATTTTCCAACTCTTATATACGATTATATTTCAAGCACAAAGATATCAAAAAGTTTCACATCTTCAACAACAATTCCATCTGTATTTGGTGGCTCTTTTAGTTGAATTTCCTCTTTATATTTCAAAATTGGAGTTATGGTGATTAGATCAATTTACATTCATGTCTGTGGGTATACAAATGTGTCTTAACCAATGATAGGATCTTTTATTTTACAAGCAGCTTACTTTGGTTTTTATGTGTGTTTGAACTCTGATATGAAGCCTTATAGCATCAAAAGCTATTCCTTTCATTCGTCCTCTATGTTGTTTATGGAATCAGGTATCTTTAATTTTTTTTTTATCTATCAATATTTCAAACTTTGAATTTTCTTGATTCCCATTAGAGGCGCATAATATATCGATATGCACATTTGTGCAAGTATCTACAGGACCTAAATTAACAATAGGTTTTCCAAGCACGTTGAAAATTCGTCCTTGATCAAAGGAATACTCCCCCCAAACCACATGATTCTTGTCTTAATTATTTTAACTTATTTGGAGGGCTTGAAACTCTATATCTGTGTAAAGCTAAATACCCTTGCCAAGTATTAGAAAGAAGGAAAAACTACGTTTGATAGACACAACAGTTTTTAGTGACCATAACTTGCTCATATTAACATACATCTCTTTACTTTTGTATCTCATTGGCTACTATTATGCAGGATCAAGTCTACGTTTGCAAGTCTAACTATTTGGAGGAAGTCTTAAGGTCTAGCAAGAAGATGGAAGCCAAATTGGTTGGATATGATGAAACGCCCATAGATATTACTGTTCCTGTTGCCAATGAGCTCGAAAATGTGAAGATCCAAGAGTCTAGTGGCAGCAATTCCAGCTTCAAAATGTATTCTTCGAGTAAACTGAGTGGCACTTGTCCACCTCGCTTTGCAGCTGCAAGTAAACAGCTTCCCTATCCATCAGAATTTGTTAGAGGACAGCCTAGTGATAGAATTGCATATCTCAGAACTGACACGGCCTCATTGACCAGAGGTTTGACATAGTTGTAATATTTGTAGGGGTAAATGTGGAGAGATTCTCACATTTACTTGGAAATTTCTTTCAGATGAATCACATCATGGATCAGCGAAATCACGTCTGCATGATATATGTGCTGCTAACTGTTGGAGACCTCCGCTGTTTGAATGCTGCTTTGAGGAAGGACCAAGCCACTTAAAGGTGTAAGTGTTTGATCTATTTCTGTTATTGTTGACCTATTGTTGTTAGTAGTTGGAACAATATTTTCAAAAGAATGTTCCTTTGTCGCTGATCAAACTAAATTTAGAGTTGAGAAAAATGCCAGAACTTTGAAGCTGTATAGTGGATTGCTATTTGAGGCTTCAAAGGTTTGAAAGAAAATGAGAAGACATGTCATTCTGTTCAATGTTCCTTTGCCATTGCATTCGTGTTAACTACTTTCAATCCTGCCCCTCAGAAATGATAAACACTATATATGCCATGTGGTTGCCCTTTATTTAATGCCATATGTTAATTTTAAGCAGTGGAAATTCGGCAAGTCTAGCCAGCCATCAGAATTTTTGGTCTATATGCTGTGCAATTTTGGTGTAGAACTGTCTCTCACTAATCATTAAATCCTACATGCCGAATTTTGCAGTTTTACATACAAGGTGGTTGTGGAAATAGAAGCACCTGATATGATTTTGGAGTGTTATGGAGAACCCAAGTGTAAAAAGAAAGCTGCGGCGGAGCATGCAGCAGAAGGAGCACTTTGGTACTTAGGACATAAGGGCTGCTTTAAAGTGGAATAATGATCTTTTTGCCTAGAAGCTACAACTTGAAAGGATTTCGAACCTACTAAAATGTCCAAAACATATGATAAGTTTGAAAAATATTTACTATATAATAAGTTGATATATATATATATTTGTTATTTCATGAAATAATTATTCCACATTTAAATTTGAGTGTAGCTACTTCACAGGGAATAACTGATTTATTGATCAAATAAAATTTGTGTAACACTAAGAGTTGAGCTAAGTCAGTATGGGTTATTCAAATTTAATTTAGGGCAAATACATAAAATATCCTTTTTTCAATTGTGGTTTTTTTAATTTAGGGCGGTATAGGTTTTTTTTTTTTTAAATATATATTTACGGTGCTGTATCTATTTTAACGTTGTTTTCTTTTTTTTCTTTTTGTAATTTTTGTTTTTTAATTTTTGATTTCTATTTATATTTTTTTTATTTATAAATATTTTTTTTATTTTTATACTCACTATATACACAACAAAATAAACATATACAAAATATATATATAATACACAAAATAAACAGTGAAATACATAACTTATTCGTATTATATCTATAATATGTATATTATAATTAATTAACATATAAAGATTAAAAAATATCTATAATATATAATATAATTAAATAATATATAAAATTTGTATGATATATAAAGGTTAAAATATAATAATGCTTAATATATATAAATATCTGAAATATATAAAATTATGTTGCAAAATGATATTTTTAAAATTTTTTTAGAAATTTTTATAAAATTATATTATTTTTATTATAAAATAATATCTGAAATAAATTTAATTTATATATATATATATATTTTTTAAAATTTTATAACATACCTATAATATATATAACATATAAAAATTATAAAAATTTTTAAGGTATTTTTTTAAAAAAATTATGTCAACAGTATTTTTTTTAAAAAAATTATTTTTATAGGTAGTTTTGTAAAATATCTTTTAATTTAAATCCAAATCAATTGAGATTATTGAATGAAAGTTGCGGAATAGTTGAATTCAAATCAATGTTTATAGCTTTTAATCAAGTAAAACAATTAATTTGATTATAATAATATTTTCATTTTGATAAAATTATTACAAAAAAATATTATATTTTAGGTTCAAAATGGATTTATTATTTTGTGGTATTTTTTATTCTACAAAGTATTTATTAAAATTTATTTTTAGGGTACTGAACAAAATAAAAGAGAAAATTACATGGATTACTATTTTTTAAATTTTGTTTTCAAAAATATTATATAACTTTTTAATTTTTTTTTTAAATATATGGTAACGTTTCTTCTTTCTTTTGTTCGTTACAGTCTAATTACAATCTCTTTGCATTTATAATTTCTTCTTTTTTTTGGTGCGTTTAAGAGTTTTTTTCTTCTTAAACTATATTACTTTTTACATGATAGATAAAATATTTATTCTTTGTTATTTTATCAATTTGTATATCTTGAATTGATATTTATTATTTCTTTTGAATTGTATTTATTTCATTTTGATTTATAAGTTATATTGTTGTTTGTATTGAAGGCTAGAACACAATTATTTTTTATATTTTCTAATCCTGCTTCTGAACTTCATTGATTTCATCAAGTAAAACTGGTTTAACTTGCAATTGCGTTGCAATATCACTATTATTAGCAATCTCCAAATGGGCATTCAAAGCTTTATGCTCCAACAGCAATGGCAAAGAATTAATAGTCACCCATGCCAAAGACTTCCAACTTGGTACATCAGCAACTATATTTGTCTTGCCTGAGTGGTAATCAATCGTGCAATCGTAATGTTTAATAAGCTCTAATCATAGTCTTTGTTTGAGATTCAACTCCCTTTGAGTGCTCAAATATTTCAAACTCTTGTAATATGTAGAAATAAAATATTTCTCACCATACCAATAGTCTAAATTTTCAAAGCTAACACTATAGCTGCCAGCTCCAAATCATGCGTCAAATAATTCAGCTTATAAGATTTTAATTGTCTGGAAGCATAATTAATAACTTTGCCCTCATGCATCATGACACACTCTAAACCATTACACGAAGCATCACTATAAATTACAAATGGCTTATCAAGCATAATCAATAACTTTGCCCTCATGCATCATGACACCCTAAACCATTACACAAAGGAAACATCACTGTAAATCACAAATGGCTTACCTTCTATGGGCAAGGTAAGAACTAAAGGCTGGATCAAGATCTCCTTCAATTGGGCAAAACTCTCTTGAGACCGTTCTGTCCACACAAACCTCATCTTTGTGAAGTAACCTGGTGAATGGTGAAGCTATCATAGAAAACCCCTCAAAAATTGATAATAATAACCAGTCAAACCTAAGAAACTCCTAACTTCTGTCACATTCTTCAACAAATTCCAATTTAGAATCGCCTCTACTTTACTTGCATCAACCCTGATCTCAAGTCAATCTTAGAAAATACAGTTGCACTCTTAATTAATCAAAGGGATCATCAATGCGAGGTAGTGGGTACTTATTACCTTATTCAATTGTTGATAATCAATACATAACTATAGGGTTTCATCCTTCTTCTTTACAAGTAGAATAGACGCTCTTCACAGTGATACACTAAGGTGGATAAACCCTTTATCAAGCAACTCTTGCAACTACACTTTTAACTCTTTTAATTCTGCAGATGCTATCCAGTAGGGAGTAATGGAAATTGGTGTTGTACTTGAAATTACATCAATTCTAAACTCCACCTCTCTCTTAGGAGGTAACCCTAGCAATTCATCTGAAAACACATCATGAAACTTAGAAACTGTCGGAATGCTCTTAAGGTTAGGCTTCTTAGCCTTAATATCAACCACTTAAGCCAAATAAGCTTTACATCCTTTTCGAATTATTCTCCTAGCTGTGATAGTTGAAATAAAATTGGGTAAGAGGTGTTGCTGCTCACCTAAAACCACATCCTTACCATCTCATGTTCTCAAGGTACTATGCTTCAACCGACAATCCATTATAGCCCGATGTCTTAATAGCCAATCTATCCTCAAAATAAGATCATTATCTTAAAAAGTCATTTGTATCAGATCACCTAAGGACTTTACATCATGCATTAACACAGGAAAAATCTTGATACACCTTACTAACAACTACACTATGCCTCAAAGGATTAGTAACTAGCACGTCATACTCTAAGGGCTCAACTAGAATATCACCAATTGTCACAATAGAAGCATTAATATAAGAATGCAATGATCCATGATCAATCAATATATGATAATAATGCTAAATAAAGAGAATTTTTCAACAACCAAATCGGTAACATTCTGCTCTTGCTGCATCACATTAGGAAGCTCTAACCTCCTTCGATCTACTCACCGGCACTGATTCCTCTCTCTGACTAAGCCTTGCTCGGCTAACTATCCTCTGCTACTTGGCCTAGACATTGTGATCTCTGTCTATCTGGCCACTGGCAAATCTGAATAGTCCCTCACATAGTGGTCTCTAGACTCAAATCTAAAGCAACTCCTGAAACTCGTCCTCCAACAAGTACTCATATGTATCTTACCACACTTAGTGCACATATGGGGAGTAGATCTCTAAAAAGAGGGTGTTAGGGAATTGGCAGCTGATGATGTATGTAACACCCTTGAATTTTAAATACTGTTAAAATAATTAATTTGGAGGATAGTTAGTATATTGAAAAAGAGAAATATAAGATATACACATAATATATATAAGGTATATATACATTATATACATGATGTATACAAAAGACATACATAGCATATAAATAAAAGCAAATATGGTATAAAGTAAATATGTAATGTGAAATATGATTGAAAATATGGTTAATCACATAATCTATTCATTGTTGCATAGTTATGTGATGTATGTTGCATTGGGTTATTGATTATTAGAAAAATAGTGTTTGGATTTAATTTGTGTGTAATATATTGATGGTGTGTTGTATGACGTGAATAAGACAATGCTTGTGGAATGTGACTAAGAATTATGTTGAATGTGTTTGAAAATGGCATAATGTGAATAAATTAATGAAAATAATGTTTAAAACGAATAAGATTATGGGAGGTGACCATGGTATGAGATGATTACGAGAAATATGTAAAAAATGTATGGAAATATAGAAAATGTGGCTAATGTGATAAAGGAATTGATTAAAAAGATAGAAAATGTATAATGTGATAAATGTGTGGTGTACGTTGGCTCTGCACAATTACTAGTTCCAGAAAATTGATGTTGGTATTGTATATATTGATGGACCTGAGCAGAGCTAGGTCCTGGGAATGACTTGACCTAAGCAGAACTAGTTCTTGAGTTGAGTTTGAAAATATGCCTGACAGAGCTAGGCCTTGAGCAGAGCTGGGTCGTGAAATTGATGTTGTGAACAAACCAAGTCAATTGTTTTGGAACTTGATAATTGTGTAGAGGATTGTTGGGCCCCAACATGTGCTATTGTGTTAATTCTATGAGAATTATGTGATGGTGTCTGTGATGCAATGTCCCAATATGCATATATGTTTGTGAGATTGGATATTTATATATACATGATTAATTAATGAGTATTATATATAAATGTTACTAAATAACTATTTGAGTTAAAGAATAAGTAAATGATACTTTGTGAATATAAAATAGCAAGGATAACATGTGATAATAAATGTGCATTGGTATTTAAAATTGTTAATGTATCAAAGTTTATACCACTAAACTCTTGAGATTAGCACAATAATTTGTATCGTGCAGGTGTTAGAAATGTAGATCAGAGAAGTCCAAACCGTGTTTAATATTTGGAGGTTGTATGTACCACAAGACCAAACCATTAGTGTTACATATCATGTATAAGGCTGTTTGAGAACACTAGATTAGAGTAATGTAATAACCAAATGTGAATGTATTTGAGATAAATGACATTTTGTATAGTTTTGTGTATATATATTAAGCATGTATTGAAGAAACTTAATGTATACATGAATACTTTTAATAAGCAATGTTGTTTAATAAGTTAAAATGTAAATTTGCAATTTACGTGGGTTTTGTTTGAGAATCTTTGAGCATATATATATGTAATGACAAATATTTATAAATTTTTAAGAAGTTATAAGTATGTTTATGTAACTACAATATCATAAAGTATTGTAAAAGTATTTAAAGTATTTTGCATATATGATTGTGAAATTTCTTGGTGTTGGAAGGAATGATGATGCGGCTAGGCCAAACCCTTCCCAGGAGGTCACCCATCCTAGTACTTACCCTATACCAGCACACTTATTCGGAAAGAACACTAAACATTTCTACCAAAAGCTTAAGCTGTCAGCAGAGGCGCACCCATTTCCTTTATTTGGATCAAACATGGGCTCACCAATCTCTTTCGACTTTATGTGCCACATTGTCGAATCTAATCCACAATCCTCCAAACCCTCAGACATATCATTTCCTCCCTCTTTAAGAAAGCTCGTACTCGAACCTGGAGCAGCGGGACCAAACATGATAAATAGGCTCTGATACCAAATGATGCTGCTGGGCCAAGCCCTTCCTAGGAGATCACCCATCCTGGTACTTACCATGCACCAGCACGCTTAACCGGAAAGAACACTAACCATTTTTACCAAAAGCTTAAGCTATCAGTAGAGGTGCACCCATTTCCTTTATTTGGATCAAACATGGGCTTAACAGTCTCTTTCGACTTTATGTGCCACCTTATCGAACCTGATCCATAACCCTCCAAACCCTCGGACATATCAAATGTTGAATCTGGATGAATCATATTTTGGGAGTGCATTTCAATTGTAGGTTATATTTTGAAAATTTGCAATTTTATAGTTTTTTGATAAAACTCTAACGAAATTTTACCAAAAATTTTCTTTTATAAATTAGTTTCAATTATATTTATTCAATAGTAGTATATTCATTTATAATCTTGCATTTTTAAATTATTAAATAAGAGCGATTTTACTGTGAACTACAATAGCAATTTTATATTTTATATATGTATTTTACCTATATGAGATATATTAATTGTATGTATGTAGGGTATAAGGGTGTTACAATGTAGACCTCTATCTTGATTGAAATGACCTGCTAGGCTGCCCTTGGCTCATAGTAAATCTCTATGGTAGACCCCCATGCCCTCTCTTACTGGATGATATTCTTGTAGCATCCTTATACCCTATATACGTATAATATATATACTTTATATATGTATTATCCACATATAGAATATAAGAATGTCATATAAACAACATATATAAATACCTCTATATTACCAAAATCCTTTTACAATAATTCACAATCAAAACTTTCTTTATAAAATAATATCCATCTATAATTACATATACATACATAATATGTAACATCTCCAATTTTAGTGTACATTGGAGTAATCAACATGAAAGATTAAGTAGGTGTGATTGGAAGAAAGAAATATGAGAGGTACATCAAATAGATAGAAGATATATATATATATATGTATATATATACAGTATACTTGATATATATAAGAAATATATATTACATATACAATACATATACATATATACAAAATATATAATTCATATAAGTAAAGTATATATTGGTGTTGAAATATAGTAATTATGATAATAATAAAATAATAAAAAAAATAAATCAAAATTAAAAATAATTTTAATAGTGGAAGATAATGAAACTTTGGATGTTTATTAAATATTAATCAATTAATTATTTAATAATAATAATTAAAGAGAAAGAAAAGTCAAAGGAAGAGATAAATATCATAATATTTTATTATATTTTATTTAATTAATAAATTATTAATTATATATGTGGCTAGGAAGAAAGAGAAATAAAAAGGACTATTTTCTTCTTCTTCTTCTTCTTGAATGTGAGCCATTGGAAAGGGTGAGAGTTTGGTTTTAGTTTATGTTATACACCAAAGTCTATAAGAATTCCAAGAAGATTTAAGGAGATTTTGAAGGTTTATTGAGAATTCAAATAAGTACTCTTTCTTAAGCTTATTTTTAATTGATTTTAAAAAAATGTTTGAATTAGTTAGAGAGAGAAAATTGAGTTTAATTGAGAAAAATGATAGTTATGATGTGGTTGGGATGTATATGTGTTAGTTTGATGAACAATTCATGAAAATGAACTTAAATAATGAATTTAGGGTTATGGGATGATTATGTGTGAATAAGGGTTTTGATATAGATGAATATAAATTTTATAATAGATTGATTTAATGTTGTTTTAATATGTATATAATGATTTTATGGTTAAAAATTGATTATGAGCAAGTTTGCAAAAAATTTATAAATTTAGGATTATGTAAAAATTATAGTTTTGGTATGGATGTATATAATTATTGAAATGGAAGAATCTAATGTTGTTATAGTGTGTGTGTGTGTATATATATATATATGGTGATTTTATGATTGGAAATTTAATATGGTTAAGTTTGGATGAAGTTAGGGCTTATAGCAAAAATATGTAAAAATAGTGTTTGTAAAGGAGATGTTATAATTATTGAATTGAAGTGTTTTGATGTTATTTTGATACATAAATAATAATTTTATGGTTAAATGTTGAAAATGAGTGGGTTTGGTTGAAATTTGAGCAAAGTAGAAAATAGTAAAAATAGGATTTTATTGAGATTTTGGTAGGAATTGCTTGAATAATGATAATTTGATGTACATTGACCATGGTAATGATTTTAAATGAATAATGTGGGTTATTGTATGAATTATGTGTGTGTAGGATAAGAAATTCCCCAAGAAGATTATTAGGGTTTGGTGAAATTAAGAGGTGAAGAAGGAATTGGAGTAATTTCAAGGCTTTATCAAGGTTAGTACATAATATAATTAATGTTGTTTTCATTAAATTGTAGTTGACATAACACATTGTGAATTAGAGAATCTATTATATCACTTTTATTTTGGATATGATAAGGATATACTTATTGCATTATTAAGAGAGTGATTAATGTAAGAGGGATAAAAAATGAGCCATTGTAGAATAGCTATTGCTATTGTTATGTGCATAAAATATGAGATGTGAAATATGTTAAAAGTGATTAAAAAAGTTGAGATTGAAAATAGTGTGAAGAATAATGTGAAAATAGATAAATTGTAGAAGTTATAAAAAGGAAATTGATAATATGAATGAGGAATATAGGAAAAAAATAATATGTAATTAAAATTGTGCTAATGGACTATATAATATGTAATGTTATCAGTAATGTAGAAATTGGTTATGAAATGAAGAGAAATCGACAAATGAAATGAAAACTTGATAATGATATGTAGTAGTGGATCGCATTGTGAATGTGACCCATGATTTTGAAATGTGATGTGAAAGTGATCATCACATGGAGTGATAACTTGGAAAATGGAATATGGATATGAAATGTGAGAACTGAGTAAAAGTGATGAAAAAGTGCTAAAAAATAAACAATGAAGGAATTGTTATGCTAAAGTAATAATATATATGAAATGTGTGTTTGCCCTGTATAACATCTTATTCCACATAATTGGTTTTTGGTGTTATGATATGATTTGCATTCAGGACTAGACATAGAGGTGACAACAGGGGACAGATGTGACACTTAGATCTCCAGTGTCGCGATAGACCATAATAATATCTATAGAAATGGAATACTGTATATGGTTATTTGGGCCCAATGTGTGTGCTTGTGATATGTTTATGTGTATATATGTGTTGTATTGTAGATAATGGCATATAATGAATTAGTTATGATAAGAGAAGATATGCGAGACAACCTGATGATTTCATGATGAATAATGTATGGTGATGGGTTGTGACTAAATTATAGGATATTATGTGATTATCAATCCTATACAATTATTTGTCTAGAGAAAGTTAAGAATGATAAAGCATATGTTGAAAGACTTGAGCAGAGCTAGATCTAGAGACTGAGATGACCTGAGTAAAGTTAGGTCATAGAATTGATAATGTGTGTGTACTGGACTGGATAATTGTATAGGAGAAATGGGCCAATGAGTATATGAGTGCGCTTATATTTTAGAATTTGGTGATATATTTATATATGATGTAAGGAATAAAAATTAACAAAGGTTTTAAAAAAATATTGTAAATCCATAATTTGAGAAAAAGAAAAATAAATGTATGTATAATACTTATTGTTGTTTTTAAATATATAACACTAAGCTTGTAAGCTTAGCACGGTAGTGTGTATCATGTAGGTGTGAACCTCGGTTTTTCACCCGAAAAGGATTCGGATGAAAGTTCACTCGTTGTCGGGAGTCGCCACTCAGTTTATTTTGTTCAAAGGGAAAAACTAAGAAAACCCTTATTTGACTCCAATTAATGCATCCAATGTAAAGGTTTCTAATCTACGAACCCAAGGAGGATTCGGGGACTATGTCATGTATTTGATTAATTTGCCAATTTAGAAATGAATCCAAAAGGAACACAGAAAGGAAGAAGAATAGATTGTTAGTAAATTGCGGACTTGCTATTTGGGGTGAATCCCAAATATGCCTACATACTCCTGTTTGAATGAGAGATCAAAGCCCATGTAGTTCGGAACAGCCTATTTAAAGGCGATAAAAATTATGCTTCATGCATGTGTGTGTGTATGCTTCGTGCATTGTCGGGCTTCATGCCAAGGATTGAGAGATTTAGCACTTAGTGCTAAATGGTGAAATTTAGGTACTTTGTACCAAAGGAGTGCAATTTAGGCTTCATGCCAAATGTGAGATTTTGAGCACTTAGTGCTTGGTGCTGGTGTCGGGCTTCATGCCAAGTATTGATCGGGCTTTTTGCCAAATTTGTGAAATGTAGCACTTAGTGCTAAATTGTGCAATTTTAGGTACTTTGTACCAAAAGGATGCAAATTTTGGGCCTTTGGCCTGCATTGTCGGGCTTCATGCCAAAATGGTGAGTTTTAGCACTTAGTGCTAAATGTGAAATTTAGGTACTTGGTACCGAAAAAGGTGCGATTTAGGCTCCGTGCCAAAAAGGTTGATTGATTCACGGCTTAATGCCGAAAGATTGATTGATTAGTCCATTAGGCCCTTAGACCTAAAAGGATTAGGTCTTTGACCAGAAAGAAATTGAGAAGAAGATGGAATGCTTTATGACATGCTTAAATTGACAAATGATAAATTATCATACTACCTTGTTTAGGGTCCTTCCACTTCGAAGTTCCAGGTCTTGTTTTCTTAGATCTAGAAATATGATTCGTAATCCCTACCACACGAGGTTAGATTCTTGCAAATAAAAGTCCAATAAGAGTTTTTTAGGCGTGAAACGAATTCGACAGCATGAGGCCCACCCGAAAAAGTCCCACCCCCTTTTTGAAAACTTAGCAGCATTTTATAGGCAAAATTCGGGCTAGACGGCGGTCGGACCGGGCGGCTCGCCGGAAAAATGGGAAAAGGACACGGACGGCGGTCGGACCGCCGGGTCCCAGCGGTTCACCCCAAAAAACAGCACCGAAATCCGCATTTTTTCCGTTCAAACTGATTTTCTGGGTGTTGCGGACCTCTAAAAATTATTCCGAGACCATACCTATGATCCTTGCGACATTCCAGACATTTCAAGTACCATGAAGACATGCTTTCGGTGAACTTTACCGTGGACCTCCGGTCCGGCTTGGTCTTCTGCAGTCTGAGAAAGCCGGCTTTCCAAGCCTCAAAATTCGAGTATTCACAGTAGGTAAAAAATTTGATGTTTAGAGAGAGAGCCAAAATGTAGATGTTACTTGGTTATGGGATATTGAGTGATTGTCAATCCTATACAATTATTTGTCCAGATAAAGTTGAGAATGATAAAACATATATTGAAAGACTTGAGCAGAGCCGGGTCTAGAGACTGAGATGATCTGAGTATAGTTGGGTTATAGAATTAATAATGTGTGTGTACTGGACTGGATAATTGTATAGGGGAAATGAGCCAATGAGTATATGAGTGTGCTTATATATTTAGAATTTGGTGATATATTTATATATGATGTAAGGAATAAAAATTAACAAAGGTTTTATAAAAATATTGTATATCTGTGAGCGGCGATTTTCGCCCCCACTACCAGTGGAATGGTTCTTGCGACTTTGGCACTGTTTAGGCTTGGGGCCTTAGAGAACACGGACCTAAGTCCGAAGAAAATGGAGTCGCCACCCGGACGGGCCGGGAAAAAAGAAAGGGGTGGATGACTCGATTCCTAAGGAATCCCCAACCCCCTAATGGGTTCGAAAAGTTAGGTACGTGTGGGGAAAGTGAGAAATGGCCCAGCACCCCCACAATGTCCGGTTCATTGGAACCGGCCTCCTTTACAGGTCTTAATATTATAAAATTCTTAAGTATAATAATATTATCCATATTACACACAATAATTAAAAGAAAGCATCATTATATTAAAATCAACGCAATGTCTAAACAAAGCAAATAAATGGATACCCATCCGAGGATGAAAACATGTCCTTACATCCCAAACCTAAATAGGACACCCACCGAAAGGTAGAAACATGTCCTTTACATTGGTTCTAAAATAGAAAAGCAATTTAAATTACATGATATTTAACTAATGAGGTACCCACCAAGTGGAAACATACCTCTTACAACATTTGGAAATCTAAATAAATTGATAAAAGTAAATAACCATACATCATAAGTAAATCATTCATCAAAGGTACTAAATATCAATATAAAGTAAACATCCATCCATAATAAATTAAATAAACCAAGCATTGAACTTAAATAAATTAAAACATATAAAATAAATCAAAGCATAATCAAATATAGAATTGACTAAGGCAAATAAAAATCTAAATTATAGCTATTGTTACTTTTTAAGATTCTTTATTCCATGTGTTTAGGGTTTAGGAATTTGTGGAGTTAGGCTACTATGAATTTTTAAAGGAATTAAAATAGATTAAGATTTTATGCTTTAAAAAGTTGATAAAGTTCTTTGATTAACTAAATTAATATTTGAATGGTGAAATCATGAAACTAGGGTTTGGACACTTTAAAACAATAAGTTTTGTGATTTACGGTTAATGAATTGTTATTTTGAGCTTACTGTGTAAAATTATAATATTTATGTTTACATGGTTTTTAAAGTTTTAAGGGATCTGGGTTTAGAAAAATTAGGGTTTAGGTTAGCTAGTTTAAGGTTTATTGTTTAGTTTTAAAGTTGAATTATGGTTTTAGAAATTTTGAATTAGGGTTTCGGTGAATGCATGAATCTTTTAGGATTTGAAAATCAATTTGATAATTTTATGAAGTTTTATGAAAATAAACAAACGATTTAAAGTTTATAAAAGCAAAAAAGAAGTTTTTAGGGCTTTTGGAAAAAAACAAAACTCAATTTAGAATTTTGAAAATTTAGAAAGCAAATTAGGGTTTTGGGGTTTTGAAGAAACAAAACTAATAACTTTAAACTTTTTGGAAAATAAAGTAACGAATTAAGGTTTTCAAACTTCAGAAAAGGTGAATTACAGTTCTTAAGTTTTTGAATTAAAAGAAATAATGGGATGGTTAAGCTACTGTGAAGAATAAAAAGAAATTAAGAATTCAAACCTTCTTTCGTAGGTTACACCAAAAATTACTTCTTGGATGAACAAGGTCAAAGACAAGCTTTGCTGCCTTTGAATTGCCTGAATTGTTTTTCTGCTCTAAAAAAATTGGATTGATTTACTGCCTTTCCAACTCAGTTTCGGATCCAATTTTGTTCATATTTCTCCTCCGATTTCTTCCCTCCCTTTTTGTGTTGTTTTTGGTCTTATTTATAGAAGAATACTATGGTTCATTCCTAATTATTCACGGAACATAATATTGATAAGAAAAGGAAACTGAAACCTAATTGCATTAAGTTTCAAAAAATTTGCGTCGGAAAAATTTTGCTGGCGAAAAAAAACTGCTGCGAAAAAAGTGCACTGGCGAAAAAAAATTGCCGCAGTTGGCTGCAGCAGGGGACGAGGACCGGCCTGCGGGCCATTTCGCCTGCAGAAAATTCCTGCGGGTGAAATGGCCCACGGCCATCGTCCCACACGCTGGTTTTCGGCGATGATTTTTTCATCGCCGATTTTTTTTTATTTTTTTATTTATTTTTATTTTTTATTAATAAAAATTAGATACTAAAGCAAAAATTATTTAACAAAGATAACAAAATTTATTTTGGACTAATTAAAATATATTAGACAACACAAAAATTATTTTGCACAAAATATATTGGATCGGACTGGGTCAAAAATTAAGGGTCTACAGTTTGCCCCCTGCTTGAATGATCTGAAACTTTAGTGAAAGAGAGTGAAAAGCAATAAGACTTAATTTTTGAGATGGTGGAGGTTTTGGATTCTGGACCCAGTTCGAGTTCTGGACTCAAGGATAATTCTAGGTTCTGGACCTAAGAAAAATTTGGGTTCTGGACCCGATCTAAGTTCTGGGACTTAAAAATAAATTCTAGGTTTTGGACCTAAGGGTAATTTGGGTTCTAGACCCGGGCTAAGTTTTGGACTTAAAAGAGATTCTAGGCTCTAGACCTAATAGTAATTTGGGTTCTGGACCCGAGCTAAGTTTTTGGACTTAGAAATAAATTCTAGATTCTGGACCTAAGAAAAATTTGGGTTCTGGACCCGAGCTAAGTTCTGGACTTAGAAATAAATTCTAGGTTCTGAACCTAAGGAAAATTTTGGTTCTGGACCCGAGCTAATAATTTTTTATTTCAAAAAGTTTGACTAGTTTTTATGCGTCTTCTTATTGCTCCATGCGTGTAAAAACATTTATACACGCAAATATTTGAATTATCACAGTGAATAATTGAATTTACTGTTTATTTACTGTGTAGTCAGTGTTTATACACTATTCACTGTTTATAAATAGTAACGTTACTATTTAGAAATAGTAGCAAATAGTGTTTACTATTGGAGATAGTATTTTTACTATTTATGAATAGTAAAATTTACTATTTATGAATAGTAAAATTTACTATTAATGAACAGTTTTGAATTTTGGTTTTTTGCTTGCCGTTTCTCTATAAAAACCCACCATTCCTTCATTTCATTTCACAGCTAAATCTCAATTTCATAATTCTCTCAAATTTCTTTCAATTTTAGCACATAATTTTCGAAGAAATGCATGCTTCAAGGTCAGGGACTCATTCTAATGCCAAGTTATTGGAGTTTATTCAGCATCATGAAGATGAAAATTTAGATATATTAGCCGGGATGCCGCTTCACCGTAGTTCCAACGAAAAGAGCGCGATAATTATTTTTATTTTCTTTTCTCTTGATTTTTTCATTTTTTTATTTTTTTATTGTTATATATATTTTTTGTTTTTAATTTTTTGATTTTTGATTATTTATATTTTTCTATTATTTTTGATTATTTATTTATGTTTTTATATTATGCTCTTTTATTATTATTGCGTTTGCCTTAATTTATTATTATTATTTTATTATAATTTTTAGAAAATTTAGGAAAAATAAATTAATTTAGGATAGCCTGTACTTACCTTGCATTAACTTATCTGGTTCCATGTTAGCATGATCGTTACGTTGTTTGGGCTGGAGGGTATATTTACAAAGCCCGACAATGGTACGATATAGTGCCTTCTCGGGTAAGGCGGATTATCTGAGATTGCGGCTTTGAGCAGTTCATCTTACAATTGCCATCCGAGGAATATCAGATAGACTGAAGCGTAGTCTAGGCGCTTGCAGAGCGATGGTTGGATACAACCCACACTTTTCACTTGCCCATAGGAGAGATGACAATTAGTCCGGTCGATTTTACTGCCATAACCGGACTTCGATTTGATGGTGTTTCGGTTCCTCTGACCAACGATATTTTAACATTTGAAGAAATTCAAGAATTAATTGGTATGGAACCATCATATAAAGGGTCTTTTAAGATAAAAATTGAGTCAATTCATAGTTATTGGATGAACTACAAAGGACGGGTTGGCAGAGACACGGCCGAACAGTATGCTCGAGAATTTTTGTTATATCTGCTTGGGTCGACCATCTTAGGCAGCACTGAATCCTCCATCCACTTGTCAGTGTTGAGTGCCCTTTCTTATCTCAGAATGGTACCATCTTCTGGCTGGGGTGAAGCTGGCCTCGCTTGTCTTTACCACGGTCTTGATAAACTTTATCGAAACAAGAAGTCTTTTATCGGCTTGATGGCGGCTGTCGAGGTATTCTTCTTCTACCAATGTCAATTCCACTCTTTTCTTGTATGAATTTGATCTTTACTATTATTGTAGGTATGGGTATATGAGCACAACCTCGTGAGGGTACCCGATATTTTCCGAGAGAGAGTCGGGTATCCGAGATTAAATTTCTGATTGTCCGATCGTGTGGACATCCCCGGCTCTCATCATGTGCATACTCACCGCTTTGTGTTGAGCCGTTTAACTTAGGACCAGGTAAAATAACATTAGCATGCTTTAGATTTTATGTGAAAATTTTACTTACCTTATGTTATTTTGCAAGTGAATTTGGCCTGGTGGAGCTCAGAAGAGCGAGCAAACTAGTCTCCTTTGATGAGGGCTGCACTGTCTTTCCAACATTCTCGCCGAGTTATTGCTGGCCAAGTGTCTGGTGGTTGGTTTCTCGGGGAGAGAGTTTATGAATGGTTTCTCATTCCAGAGCAGTGGAGGGTTCCGATGCAAATCCCGGAATATACTTTAAATATTATGTCAATGTCGCAGGATGCATGGTGGCCGGCCCGGTATGATTATGGTGCTGAGTCATTTCTCCATCTACTGGATCCATTTTATGCCCATTTTATTCAAAGAAGACTCTTGAACTTTGATGTATCTCCTGTTGGTGTGCGGGAGATTTTTGACGAAAATGAGGGTAGAGATGAAGAGGAACATCGCGGAGATGCAGGAGAGTTTGTTCCCCATCTAGGGGCTAGTACTTCTCAGGTAAAACTTTTACCACTTTTCTCTTGCAACTGCTTTTTCTTTCTTTGATTCTTAAATTATTGTTGTAGGTTGTTGGCTCATTTGATCATGAGGTTGGACCTTCTTTCACTGCCCCTTCATTTGCTCATTCTGGCCCGCCAGATATGCCATCTTATCCATAGGACATTGATTTGAATTACCTGGTACGTTCCTTATTTCATGTTAATTTATGCTATATGTATGCATGATTATGTATGCTCTTACCTTTTCCTTTTTGGCTCATAGCGGATGCTCGAAGAACAAAATAGGAAACTTCAAGAAGAGTTAACTGCAAGTCGTCAGCAGGCTTCTCATTTTGAAAGTTTATATCATCAATCCGAATAACATTTCCGAGACTTTCAATTTCAGGGGATGAGGGATCCTGGCGCTTCTTCATCAAGAGGCTCCTAGACTAATGACCATGAGATCTTTTCGTCTGCTTCTGATGAGGACCATGACAGATCGGAACCTCAAGGTAATAGGGATTTTGGTGTTCCCGCTTCGGGTGATCCCGGGATGAGTAATTTGCCGGGTTTTGATGCTTCCGCTTCAGGCAGACTCGGGATGAGTAATTTTCCCCCTCCTCCAACAGGCAACAACTTTTTCAAAGCTTTATTTGATGACCTACCACCTCCCTCTTAGTGATATGTAAATATTGTAGTAATTGTAAAATATTGTACAATAATGAAAAAAAAAATACAATTTCCATCTTTACTGTAACTTTTTTTTTTCGTTACTGTATCATAATTATTATTATTTTTTTTATGACAGTACATCATAATTTCATAATCTATATCCACATCATTTTGCTAAACCAAATTCAACATGGTAAAGGAAATTGTCACCAATTCCTTTCCTTATGCCATATGGTTTTACCCTTTCCCATCACCTTTTCCTTTTCACTTTAGGAAAGGCTTATTTTCTTCTATATAAATCACCTTTTATGCCATATTTCATACATAAACCAAAAAAAATTTTCCCTTTCAACGTGAAAACTTCCTTTAACAATTTTTATTTTCCTTTATTCATCCACCATGACCGAACATCATTTAAAGAAGATAAAAATTCTATTTAAGAATATGGATGCCATTCATTGGAAGCAAATTTTATGGTCAAAACTTGATGTTTTAAAATGCTTTCAAAATGTTAAATTGGACCACTCTTTCTTACATACTGTGGCTTCCTTTTGGAATACGGATTCTAGGGCATTTAAAATTAATGGCTTTGAAATACGTCCCTTGATTGAAGAATTTGAGGTCATCCTTGGATATCCAAATAATCAACAAATGGTGTTACCCACATTGGTTTCCAAAACTCAACAGAAGATGCAGATGTTATTTCAAATTTCAAAACCCGAAGTTCTTCGGTTGATGAGAGGTGAAAAAATTCTACTTGCTCCTTTGATTGACTTTTGTTTATCTCATTTGGCCCCTACTAAGGCATGGTGACGCATGCTTTGTCTTTGCTTGCTTAGCCAATTCTTGCTTGTTTCTTCCGATGGCGCTATTGATCCACGGGTATTGGATATTATGGACCAAATAGAAGGAGGCTTATCGCCGGTACCTGTGATCTTAGCCGAGATCCGGATTGTTAAAGAGACTGACTGGGAGTCCGTTGCTGCTTTAGGTAATTACTTAAACTACCTTTTCAGGTTTTCAATTTAGGTTTTCTTTTTCCTTTTTATTGCTCTAATTTTTGCCTAGTCCACCCATGCGGATTTTCGGAACTAGCGAGCTGTCCTAATTTTTGCCTAAGCTGCCCTTGCGGGTTTTCAACTTAGCGGACCTTTTTATTTTTATTTTGTTATATTTTTTTATTGCGCTAATTTTTTCCTAGTTCGCCCATGCGGGTTTTCGGAACTAGCAAGCTGTCCTAATTTTTGCCTAAGCTACCCTTGCGGGTTTACAACTTAGCGGACCCTTTTTTTATAATTTTTTTCCTTCACAGATTTGGCTTCAGGAGCGTCTTTGTTTGCTTGATACTCCATCCATGGATTTTGCTAGATATCTGCCACGTCATCATTCTGCTAGGAAGCTACTCCATCCTGCTTCTTCATATGCTGACTGGGTTGACTGGATCCACTCACGTTCTGAAGTCAATATCCGTTGGTTGGTACCTTGGTGGAAGATTTCTCGTATCACCATGCAGACATACTTGATGTATGTTCCCCTTGTCGCTCTTCATCAAGGTACATGCTATGATCCTCGCCGACTTGGTCGTTGTGAGAGAGCATTTTTGCCCCCATTTCCGGTGGAATGGTTCTTGCAACTTCGGCACTGTTTAGGCTCGGGGCCTTAGAGAACACGAACCTAAGTTCGAAGAAAGTGGAGTCATCACCCAGACGGGCCGGGAAAAAAGAAAGGGGTGGATGACTCGATTCCTAAGGAATCCCTAATCCCCTAATGGGTTCGAAAAGTTGGGTACGTGTGGAGAAGGTGAAAAATGGCCCAGCACCCCCACAATGCCCGGTTCATTAGAACCGGCCTCCTTTATAGGTCTTAATATTATAAAACTCTTAAGTATAACAACATTATCCATATTACACACAATAATCAAAATAAAGCATCGATATATTGAAAATAAAAAAATGTCCAAGCAAAATAAATAAATGGACACCCACCCGAAGATGGAAACATGTCCTTACATCCCATGCCTAAATAGGACACCCACCGAAAGATAGAAACATGCCCTTTACATTAGTTCTAAAATAGAAAAGCAATTTAAATTACATGATATTTAACTAATGAGGTATCCACAAAGTGAAAACATACCTCTTACAACATTTGGAAATCTAAATAAATTGATAAAAGTAAATAATTATTCATAATAAATAAATCATTCATCAAAGGCATTAAATATCAATAGAAAGTAAACATCCATCCATGATAAATAAAATAAACCAAGCATTGAACTTAAATAAATTAAATCATAAAAATCAAAGCATATAAATCAAAGCATAATCGAATATAGAATTGAATAAAGCAAATAAAAGTCTAAATTATGGCTACTGTGAGTTTTTTAAGAAATTGAAATAAATTAAGATTTTATGTTTTAAAAGGTTGGTAAAACTCTTTGATTAACCAAACTAGGGTTTGTGATGTAAAATCATGAAATTAGGATTTGAACACTTTAAAATACTTTTGATTTATGGTTTCAAGCCTACTGTGTGAAATTAAAATATTTGTGTATTTATGGTTTTTAAAGTTTTAAAGGATTAGGGTTTTAAAAAATTAGGGTTTAAAGTTTTAAAGGGGTTAGGGTTTACTATTTTGAGTTTTGGAATTGAATTAGGGTTTTAAGACTTTTGAATTAGGGTTTTGGGTAATGAATTTATTTTAGGATTTGGAAAGACAATTGACAATTTTCATGAAGTTTTATGAATTTAAACAAACTATTTAAAGTTTATAAGAGCAAAAAAGATATTTTTAAGGCTTTTGGAAGGAAACAGAACACAAATTAAAGTTTTTATAATTTGGAAAGCAAATTTTGGTTTTGGGGTTTTTAAGAAATAAAACTAATAGCTTTAAACTTTTGGAAAAATAAAACCACGATTTAAGATTTTCAAACCTTAGAAAAAGTGAATTGAGGTTATAAAGTATTTGAATTAAAAGAAACCAAGGGATAATTTAGCTACTGTGACAAAATAAAAGAAATTAAGAATTCAAACCTTATTTTGTAAGTTTCATCAAAAATTGCTTCTTGGATGAACAAGGTCAAAGACAAGCTTTTTGCCTTTGAATTGTTTGAATTGTTCCCTCCAAAGTACGATTTAATTTTCTGCCAGAAGGAATTTTTAAGGTTTCAGAGTTTTCCTTCTCACTTTCAGTCATAAATTTCAGTCCAATTTTCCTCCTTATTTCTGATTTTCCTTTGTGTTGTAATTGTGATCTTATTTATAGAAGTTTTTATGATTTATTCCTAGTTGCTCACGACATATAACATACATTAAGATAAGGAAACCGAAACCTAATAGTATTAGGTTTTGAAAAATTTATGTCGGAAAAATTTCGTTGGCAAAAAAATTTGCCGCAGTTGGCTGTAGCAAGGGGTGAGGATCGGCCTGCGAGCCATTTCGCCCATAGGCGAAATGGCCCACGGCCATGCCCCGCGTTGATTTTCGGCGATGATTTTTTTGTCACCGATTTTTTCGTCGCCGATTTTTCAGTCGCCAATTTTTATTTTTATTTTTATTTTTTTGATTTTGATTTGTTTATTTTTATTTTTTATTAATAAAAATTAGATACTAAAGCAAAAAATATTTAATTAAGATAACAAAAATTGTTTTGGGACAATTACAATATATTAGACAACACAAAAATTATTTTGGACTAAATAATATATATTGGACCGGTCTAGGTCAAAAATTAAGGTTCTACGGTTTGCCCCCTGCTTGAATGATCTGAAACTTTAGTGAAAGAGAGTGAAAAGCTACAAGACTTAATTTTTGAGATGGTGGAGATTTTGGGTTCTGGACCCGGTTCGAGTTCTGGGCTCAAGGATAATTCTAGGTTCTGGATTGAAGGAAAATTTGGGTTCTGGACCCGATTTAAGTTCTGGTACTTAGAAATAAATTCTAGGTTCTGGACCTAAGGAAAATTTGGGTTCTGAACCCGAGCTAAGTTCTTGACTTAAAAGAGTTTCTAGGTTCTGGACCTAAGGATAATTTGAGTTCTGGACCCGAGCTAAGTTCTGGACTTAGAAGAGATTCTAGGTTCTGGACCTAAGGGTAATTTGGGTTCTGGACCCGAGCTAAGTTCTGGACTTAGAAGAGATTCTAGGTTCTGGACCTAAGAAAAATTTGGGTTCTGGACTCGAGCTAAGTTCTGGACTTAGAAGAGATTTTAGGTTCTAAACCTAAGAAAAATTTGGGTTATGGACCTGAGCTAATAGAGTTTTTTTTTGTTGCAAAAAATTTGGCTAATTTTTATGCACATATCTTATCTTTGCCCCCTACGTGTAAAAATATTTATATACACTCAAGTATTTGAATGATTAAATTAAATGATTGAATTTACTGTTTATTTACTGTGTAGTCACTATTCATACACTATTTACTATTTATAAATAGTAAATTTACTATTAAAAAATAGTAGTAAATAGTATTTATTATGGGAGATAGTATTTTTACTATTTATCAATAGTAATACCATTTATAAATAGTAAAATTTACTATTTATCAATAGTAAAGTCTACTGTTCATAAATAGTAAAATTTACTATTCATGAACAGTTTCGATTTTTGTTTTTTGCTTGCTATTTCTCTATAAAAAGGAACTGATTCTTCATTTCATTTCGCAGCAAAACTTTCACATTATAATTCTCTCAAATTTCTTTCAATTTTAGCACATGTTTTTCAAAAATAATGCATGCTTCGAGGTCAGGGACACATTCTAATGCCGAGTTATTTGAGTTTATTCGGCATCATGAAGACGAAAATTTAGATATATTGGCCGGGATGCCGCTCCATCCCAGTTCCAATCAAAAGAGAGAGGTAATTATTTTTTTCCTTTTTATTTCTCTTGATTTTTTGTTGTGTTTTTTTGTTATATATATTTTTTGTTATTTTTAATTATTTTTATTTATATTTTTATATTATGCTCTTTTATTATTATTACGTTTGCCTTTATTATTATTTTATATGTTTATTTTGTATTATTATTTTTTTAGAAAAATAAATTAAATTAAGCAGATAGAATAATATGTACTTACCTGGGTCTGTGTTAGCATGATCGTTGCATTGTTCGGATTGGAGGGTGTATTTACAAAGCCTGACAATGGTACGATGTAGTGCCTTCTCGGGTAAGGCAGATTATTCGAGATTGCGGCTTTGAACAGTTCATCTTACAATTGCCATCCGAGGAATATCAGATAGACCGGAGCGTAGTCCAGGCGCTTGCAGAGCGATGGTTGGACACAACCCACACTTTTCACTTGCCCATTGGAGAGATGACAATTCGTCCGGTCGATTTTACTGCCATAACCGGCCTTCGATATGATGGTGTTTCGGTTCCCCTGACCAACGATATTTTAACATTTGAAGAAATTCAGGGATTAATTGGTATGGAACCATCATATAAAGGGCCTTTTAAGATAAAAATCGAGCCAATTCGTAGTTATTGGATGAACTACGAAGGACGGGTTGGCAGAGACATGACCGAACAGTATGCTCGAGGATTTTTGTTATATCTGCTCGGGTCGACCATCTTAGGTAGCACTGAATCCTCCATCCACTTGTCAGTGTTGAGTGCCCTTTCTTATCTTAGAATGTGTGACTGGGGATTTTCGCCCCCACTCCCAGTGGAATGGTTCTTGTGACTTTGGCACTGTTTAGGCTTGGGGCCTTAGAGAACAAGGACCTAAGTTCGGAGAAAATGGAGTTGCCACCCGAACGGGCTATGAAAAAAGAAAGGGGTGGATGACTAGAATCGTAAGGAATTCCCAACCCCTTAATGGGTTCGGAAAGTTGGGTATGTGTGGGGAAGGTGAGAAATGGCCCAGCACCCCCACAACACCCGGTTCATTGGAATCGGCCTCCTTTACAGGTCTTAATATTATAAAATTCTTAAGTATAACAACATTATCCATATTACACACAATAATTAAAAGAAAGCATCATTATATTGAAAATCAAAACAATGTCCAAACAAAACAATTAAATGGACACCCATCCAAGGATGGAAACATGTCCTTACATCTCATGCCTAAATAGGACACCCACCGAAAGGTAGAAACATGTCCTTTACATTGGTTCTAAAATAGAAAAGCAATTTAAATTACATGATGTTTAACTAATGAGGTACCCACCAAGTGGAAACATACCTCTTACAACATTTGGAAATCTAAATAAATTGATAAAAGTAAATAACCATTTATAATAAATAAAGCATTCATCAAAGGTATTAAATATCAATAAAAAGTAAACATCCATCCATGATAAATTAAATTAACCAAGCATTGAACTTAAATAAATTAAAGCATATAAAATAAATCAAAGCATAATCAAATATAGAATTGAATAAAGCAAATAAAAGTCTAAATTATGGATACTGTTTCTATTTAGGGCTCTTTATTTCATGTGTTTAGGGTTTTGGAATTAATGGAATTTGGCTACTGTGACTTTAAGAGAATTAAAATAGATTGAGAATTTTATGTTTTAAAAGGTTGATAAAATTCTTTAATTAACCAAAATAGGGTTTGTTATGTAAAATCATGAAACTAGGATTTGGACTCTTTAAAATACTTTTGATTTATGATTTCAAGTTTACTGTGTGAAATTAAAATATTTGCGTTTTTATGGTTTTTAAAGTTTTAATGGATTTGGGTTTAGAAAAAATTAGGGTTTAAGGTTTTAAAGTGGTTAGGGTTTACTATTTTAGGTTTGGAAGTTGCATTTGGGTTTAGTGTTTTAGAATTAGGGTTTCAGTGGATGCTTAGGTTTTTTTAGAATTTGGAAAAAAGCAATTGAGAATTTTATGAAAGTAGACCAACAATTTAAGGTTTATATAAATAGAAAAGGTGTTTTTAGGGTCTGTTGTAAGAAACAAAATTAAATTTTGGTTTTGTTGAAAAACATGTTCAATTAGGGTTTTAAGATTTTGAGGAAGTAAAAATAATAATTTTAAGTCTTTTTGTAAAATAAAGCAACGAATTAGTGTTTTTAAACTTTGAACAAAGGGAATTAAGGTTTTGGGATTTTTGATTTTGAAAGGAACAATTTCATAATCTTAGCTACTGTGAAAAAATAAAACAATTAATACATACCTCCTTTTGATGGTTCCTCCAAAATAATTCTTCTTGGATGAGCAAAAAACAAAGGCAGTTGCTGCTGTTGATGATTTGTTAATGCTTTGCTTCTTCTTCTCTCAAAAGGTCAAATTGATTTCACTGCTTTCCCACTCAATTTCAGTTTCAAACTCTCCCAATTTTCATCCAAATTTCTGATTCTTTTCCTCCTCCTTTTTTTTTTGTGTTGTAATTGATCTTATTTATAGGAGTTTTTCTAGCTTATTCCTAGTTACTCACGACATACAATATTGAATAAGAAAAGGAAACCGAAACCTAATTGTATTAGGTTTCGAAAAATTTGCTTCTGAAAAATTTTGCTGGCGAAAAAAACTGCTGCGGAAAAATTACGCTGGCTAAAAAATTGCCGCAGTTGGCTACGGCAGGGGGCGAGGATCGGCCTGCGGGCCATTTCGCCCACAGGAAACTCTTGTGGGCGAAATGGTCCCCGGCCAAGCCGGCGCTGGTTTTTGGCGATGATTTTTTCGTCTTCGATTTTTATTTTTATTTTTATTTTTTGATTTTGATTTTATTTTTTATTAATAAGAATTAGATAATAAAGCAAAAAATATTCAATTAAGATAACAAAAATTATTTTGGATCAATTAAAATAAATTAGACAACACAAAAATTATTTTGGACTAAACAAAATATATTGGACTGGATAAAAAATTAAGGGTCTACAGTTTACTCCCTGCTTGAACGATCTGAAACTTTAGTGAAAGAGAGTGAAAAGCAACAAGACTTAATTTTTGAGATGGTGGAGATTTTGGGTTCTGGACCCGGTTCGAGTTATGGTGTAGACCCTTAATTTTTTACCTAGTCTGGTCCAATATATTTTGTTTAGTCCAAAATAATTTTTGTGTTTTCTAATATATTTTAATTTGTCCAAAATAATTTTTGTTATCTTAATTAAATAATTTTTACTTTATTATCTAATTTTTATTAATAAAAAATAAAAATAAACAAATAAAAATAAAAATCGGTGACAAAAAAATCGAAAAATTCCAGCGCGGGCTTGGCCGTGGGCCATTTCGCTAGCAGGAATTTCCCCACCCCCATGCCGCAGCCACTGCGGTAAATTATTTCGCCAGCGCAATTTTTCCTGTGGCTAATTTTTTTGCTAGCGCAATTTTTTCACAGCAATTGTTTTTCGCCAGCGAAATTTTCCGACGCAAATTTTTCGAAACCTAATACAATTAGGTTTCGGTTTCCTTTTCTTATTCTATAATGTATGCCGTGAGTAACTAGGAAAAAAATTCAAAAAAACTTCTATAAATATAGATTAAACAACACGAAAAACGGAGGAGAAATTAATGACCGAGAGTGAGTAGGAAAACTTGGAAACTTTAAAAATTCTTTATGACAGTAGACTGAATTAGATTTTGGAGGGAGCAAATAAGCAATTCAAGCAATTCAAAGGCAAGAAAAGCTTGTCTTTGACTTGGTTCATCCAAGAAGCAATTTTGGTGCAACCTCACGAAAGAAGGTTTGAATTCTTGATTCGTTTAATTTTTTTCACAGTAGCTAAACATCTCATTATTTCTTTTAATTCAAAATCCCAGAACTTTAATTTAGCTTTTCTTAAAAACATTAATTCGTTGCTTTATTTTCCAAAGAATTTAAAGTTATTAATTTAGTTTCTTCAAAATCCTAATTTACATTCCAAATTTTCAAAACCCTTAAATTATATTCTGTTTCTTTCCAAAAGCTTTAAAAACTTCTTTTTTGCTTTTAAAAACATTAAATCATTTGTTTATTTTCATAAAACCTTATAAAAGTATCAAATTGATTTTCAAATCCTAAAAGCTTCATGCATCCACCAAAAACCCTAATTTTAAATTACTAAACCCTAACTCAACTCAAAACCTAAAATAGTAAAACTGTAACATTCAAAAATTATTTTCAAAAATTTTGGATGTTACAAAAATCCTAACCCCTTTAAAGCCTTAAACCCTAATTTTTTTATAAACCTTAATCCTTTAAAACCTTAAAAGTCATATAAACACAAATATTTTAATTTTACACAGTAAGCTTGAAATCATCATTTAAAACCATAAATCAAAAGTATTTTAAAGTATCCAAAACCCTAGTTTCATGATTTCACCATTCAAACCTTAATTTGGTTAATCAAAGTGTCTTACCAACCTTTTAAAACATAAAATCCTTAATCTATTTTAATTCTTTAAAAAGTCACAGTAGCTTAAATCCATGAAAATCCAAAACCCTAAACACATGAAATAAAGGATCCTAAATAGAAACAGTAGCTATAACTTAGATTTTTCATTTGCCTTATTCAATTCTATATTTGATTATTCATTGATTTATTTTATATGTTTTAATTTATTTTAAGCTCAATACTTGGTTTATTTAATTTATTATGGATGGATGTTTATTTTCCATTGATATTTAATGCTTTAAATGAATGATTTATTTATGATGAATGATTATTTACTTTTATCAATTTATTTAGGTTTCTAAATGTTGTAAGAGATATGTTTCCACTTGGTGGGTACCTCATTAGTTAAATATCATGTAATTTAATTTGCTTTTCTATTTTAGAACCTATGTAAAGAGCATGTTTCTACCTTTCGGTGGGTGTCCTATTTAGGCATGTGACGTAAGGACATGTTTCCATCTTCGGATGGGTATCCATTTATTTGTTTTGCTTGGACCTTACTTTGATTTTAATATATTGATGCTTTCTTTTAATTATTGTGTGTAATATGGATAATGTTGTTATATTTAAGAATTTTATAATATTAAGACCTGTAAAGGAGGCCGGTTCCAATGAACCGGGCATTGTGGGGGTGCTGGGCCATTTCTCACCTTCCCCACACGTACCCAACTTTCTGAACCCATTAGGGGGTTGGGGATTCCTTAGGAATTGAGTCATCCACACCTTTCTTTTTTTCCAGCATGTCCGGTTGGCGACTCCATTTTCTCCAAACTTAGGTCCGTGTTCTCTAAGGCCCCGAGCCTAAATAGTGCCGAAGTCGCAAGAACCATTCCACCGGGAGTGAGGGCAAAAATCCCCGTTGACAGTGGCGACTCCACTGGGGATAAGAGAAGTTGATTCCGTTGGTCTTTTTATTATTCTATTCTTTCTTATAATGATATTATCCATTGCATCATATTAGATTGCATCGTGAGCATGAGTTAGGACGCCCGTGTTACCCGTATTGTGTTATGTAAGGGATACCATACTTTCACTCAAGGTATGGAGATCGAGCATGACATAACCATTCATAGCCTGGTACCGTTTGGTATATACTTGCTTTGGGAACCTAAGCTTTTTTACCCAAAGACTAAAGCTCATGTAATTGGCCTAGTTACTTTCCTTAGGTTTTTACCCCAAATGCATGTTGTTTGACTATGGTTAATTTATCTTGGCTTAAATCATGGCTTATTTGGTTTGATCTTTTCTAATTTGACAGAAGTACATTTGTAAGGTCAAATAAATTTTTCTCTAGATCTAAAAGGCCAAAGCTATTTTCAAAATTTTTCAAGATGGTCTTTGGACATAAAACTTTTCTAAAAACATATCTTTGGCTCATGGCCCAAATACTAATCCCAAAATCTTTTTTTCTAAAATCTTTTTATGGGCTTATAAACAAGATTATTTTCACCCAACCTTTTCTTACAAAGAGCTTGCAAAAATATTTGGGTCAATTATGAAATACCAAAATCAATTGTGGGCCTAGTTTACACTAAGAATAAATTAACCATGGGCTTGTTTTTGGCATGAATCATTAGTTACTTTTTTCAAGTGAGAAATCTATTCATAATAAACCTCTTAATTTAGTTTTAATCCAATATAGCATAAAAGCTACTTTAGTTGGTTGAATGGATTAAAACCTAATTAATGGGAGTTATCATGGATTGATTTTCATTTTCAAAAATATAACTATTGGTTGAAACGTCCGAGGGAATTATTCGAAAACAAGATACCCCATGTTGGTATTTTGTTAACCACATACCTAGGAAAAGAGATTCGCCATTCGTATGTGGATGATATAAGGTTGGAAGGAACATCCTATTTATCCTTGTTTATTGTTCGTGCATACATGCATACATGCATACATTTGCATCTCACATCATTGATCCTCTCTGGCTCATAGCCCTAGATTACGATAGTTCAAAAGCCTACAACAATCCGACCTACGCCGGAGATGAAGTATCTAGCAACGACTCAATCACTTGCTCACCAAAAATAATGGAGCCCAAAAAAATTCAAAGGATGGTGGATGAGGCCCTCAACGCAAAGATGGAAGAAATCAAAGAGGCCCTAGCTGAGACCATGAAGAACCAGTTGACTGCAATCTTTGAGAATCATGCCGAGGCATCTGTTAGCACTAAGAAACCAAAGGACAAAGGGAAGACTAAAGTTAGTGAAGTGGTTTTTGATGATGAAACGGTGATCATTGATGATGATGATGATTGGGCTCAATACTACCAAGATGTTTAAGAGAAGAAGAAGGAACCGAAGTGTAGACCCTTAATTTTTGACCCAGTCCGGTCCAATATGTTTTATTTAGTCCGAAATGATTTTTGTTGTCTAATTGGTCCAAAATAATTTTTGCTTTAGTATCTAATTTTTATTAATAAAAAAATAAAAATAAACAAATAAAAGTCAAAAAATAAAATAAAAATAAAAATCGGTGAAGAAAAAATCGTCGCGCGGGACCATAGGCATTTCGCCTGCAGAAGATGCCTGCGGGCGAAATGGTCACCTGCAGGAATTTCCTGCAGGCAATGCCCGCTCCTCGCCCACTGCCACAGTTGACTGCTGTAGATTTTTTTGCCAGCGCATTTTTTCTTGCGGCAATTTTTTTCGGCAGCGCAATTTTTCCGATGCAAAATTTTCGAAACCTAATTCAATTAGGTTTTGATTTCCTTTTCTTATCAATATTACTTGCCATGATTAATTAGGAATAAACCATATGAAACCTCTATAAATAAGGACCAAAGGCAATCAAATAAAGGGAGGCCAAAAATAAAAAAATTGGACAGTGGCTTAGAAAAGTTAAAACCAAATCAGTGAAGGAAAAGGAGCAATTCAATTTATTTTTTCTGGAATAGCAGGGACACGATTTAAGCAATTCAAAAGGCAGCAACTGTCTTTATTTTAATTCATCCAAGAAAATTTTTTTTTGGAGGAATCATCAAAAGGAGGTATGTATTAAATTCTTTGGGTTTTTTTTTTCACAGTAGCATAATCATCCTTTGTTTTTTTTAATTCAAAAATTTTAGGACCTCAATTCACTTTTTCTAAGGATTAAAATTCTTAAATCGTGGCTTTATTTTCTAAAAGTTTAAAGTTATTAGATTTATTCCTTCAAAACTCCAAAACCAAAAATTGTTTTCCATATTTCCAAAACTCAAAATTGTGTTCTATTACTTTCCCAAAAGCTTTAAAAATATCTTTTTTGCTTTATAAATTTTAAATCGTTGGTTTATTTTCATAAAATTCCATAAAATCTTCAATTGCTTTTTCCAAATCCTAAAAATCATGCATCACCGAAAACCTAAATTCTAAAACACTAAACCCAAATTCAACTTCTAAACTTAAAATAGTAAACTTTAACTCCTTTAAAACCTTAAACCCTAACTTTTTCTAAACCTTAATCATTTAAAACATTAAAAAACCATAAAACCATAAATATTTTAAATTTACACAGTAAGCTTGAAATCACCATTTAAAATCATGAATCAAAAGTATTTTAAAGTGTCTAAAACCCTAGTTTCATGATGTCACCATTCAAACCTTAATTTGTTTAATCAAAGAGTCTTACCAACCTTTTAAAACATAAAACCTCAATCTATTTTAATTCCATAAAAAGTCACAGTAGCCCAATTTTATGAATTCCAAAACCTTAACACATGAGATAAAGAATCCTAAATGGAAACAGTAGCTATAATTTGGACTTTTATTTGCTTTATTCAATTCTATATTTGATTATGCTTTGATTTATTTTTTATGCTTTAATTTATTTAAGTTCAATGCTTGGTTTATTTAATTTATCATGGATGGATGTTTACTTTCTATTGATATTTAATATCTTTGATGAATGATTTATTTATTATGAATGATTATATACTTTTATCAATTTATTTAGATTTTCAAATGTTGTAAGAGGTATGTTTCCACTTGGTGGGTACCTCATTAGTTGAATATCATGTAATTTAAATTGCTTTTCTATTTTAGAACCTATGTAAGGGACATGTTTCTACCTTTCGGTGGGTGTCCTATTTAGGCATGTGATGTAAGGACATGTTTCCATCTTCGGATGGATGTCCATTTATTTGTTTTGCTTGGACCTCGCTTTAATTTTAATATATTGATGCTTTCTTTTAATTATTATGTGTAATATGGATAATGTTGTTATATTTAAGAATTTTATAATATTAAGACTTGTAAAGGAGGCCGGTTCCAATGAACCGGGCATTGTGGGGGTGCTGGGCCATTTCTCACCTTCCCCACACATACCCAACTTTTCGATCCCATTAGGGGGTTGTGGATTCCTTAGGAATCGAGTCATCCACCCCTTTCTTTTTCCCGGCCCGTCCGGGTGGTGACTCTATTTTCTCCGGACTTAGGTCCGTGTTCTCTAAGGCCCCGAGCCTAATTAGTGCCAAAGTCGCAAGAACCATTCCATCAGGAGTGGGGGAAAAATCCCCTCTCACAGTGGCGACTCCACTGGGGATAAGAGAAGTTGATTCCGTTAGTCTTTATATTATTCTATTCTTTCTTATAATGATATTATCCATTGCATCATATTAGTTTGTATTGTGTGCGTGAGTTAGGACGCCCGTGTTACCCATGTTATGTTATGTAAGGGATACCATACTTTCACTCAAGGTATGGAGATCGAGCATGGCATAACCACTCATAGCCTTGTACCATTTGGTATACACTTACTATGGGAACCTAAGCCTTTTAACCCAAATACTAAAGCTCATGTAATTGGCCTAGTTACTTTCCTTAGGTTTTACCCCAAATGCATGTTGTTTGACTATGGTTAATTTATCTTGGCTTAAATCATGGCTTATTTGGTTTGTTCTTTTTCTAATATGACCTAAGTATATTGTAAGCTCAAAATAAAATTTTCTTTAAAGTCCAAAAGACCAAAGCTATTTTCAAAACTTTTCAAGATGGTCTTTGGACATAAGACTTTTCTAAAAATAAATCAAAAATTCTTTGGCCCATGGCCCAAATACTACGCCCAAAATCCATTTTTCTAAAATCTTTTACAATGGGCTTAGAAACAAAATTATTTTCACCCAACCTTTTCTTACAAAGAGCTTGCAAATTATTTAGGTCAATTTAGAAATACCAAAAAATAATTGTGAGCCTAGTTTATACTAAGAATAATTAATCATAGGCTTGTTTTTGGCATGAATCATTAGTTACCTTTTTTCAAGTGAGAAATCTATCTATAATAAACCTCTTAATTTAGTTTTAATCCAATATAGCATAAAAGCTACTTTGGTTGGTTGAATGGATTAAAACCTAATTAATGGAAATTATCATGGATGAATTTCCATTTTCTAAAATATAACTATTGGTTGAAATGTCCGAGGGAATTATTCGAAGGCAAGATACCCCATGTTGGTATTTTGTAAACCATATACCTAGGGAAAGAGACTCGCTATTCGTGTGTGGATGTTATAAGGAACGTCCTATTTGTCTTTGTTTGTTGATTGTTTGTGCATACATGCATGAATACATACATTTGCATCATTGATCCTTTCTGGCTCATAGACCTGAGGTACAGCAATTCAAGAGCATACAACGATATCACCTACAGCACTGATTTTTGATTCAAGTGCTTCATTGGAAGGATGGATGCAAACTAGCTAAGGGATATAATCGATGAAGTTGTCAAAGCTAGGATGGTTGAGCTACAAGATCAATTGGTTGAAATTATGAAGACCCAGTTGATTCAAATTCTAGAGACATCTCCCATTTACATAAGAAAGAAGGAAAAGGCAGCATTAATAAGGAACATGTCTACTGATAGAGATCGAATGAAAAATGAGAGATCAATCCCTATTCTACAAGACCAACCGAACCATGTGCTATCTAAGTGGAGCAATAAGAGCGGCTATCACCCTAGTGGGCAAAGTCAAAGGGAAAGAGGAGGTGTTGAGAAAAATGCAACAACTAAGCCAACAAAGAAGCGTAAATTTTCAAACTTGGGGGAGCCTTTGTCAAAGATGTTAGAAAATTTAATAAAGATGGATTTTCTATAACCATTGACACCTCAGCCTCTACATAAGCCTCTAACACCAAATTTTGAAGTCAAGGTCTTCTGTCAATTCCATCAAATGCAAGGGCATGAGACAGATAACTGTGTTCACATAAGGCACAAAATCCAAGATTTGATTGACAGTGGAAAGCTGCTTAAGCCTGATAAGCCCAACACTAAAAATGATCCTTTGCCTAAATTTGGAAGAGCGCCACCACTTGCAACCTTCATGAAGAGTTTTATCTTGTCATCTTGTCATGATATGGAAAGAGAAGCTACTAAAGATGATGTGCTACTAAGCAAGCTTGGGCCAATTATGGATGATGAAGCAATGGTCCTTGATGATGGAAAAAATCCTTGCCCTTGAGATGTCTAAATAAATGAAGCATCTTTGACTCCAACTCAACGAACTTTCCTTAGCTTGAATGTTGCTTTTCAATTTTACTTTCTTTAATATTTAATTGGAACTATCGTGTTTTTTAAATTTAAATTTGTTTGAATAAATTACTTTTATCAAAAAATTTTGTTGGTCTTTGTTCATTTTGGTGCTCAACCAATGAGGAATCTAGCTTAATGTTCATAAATTAATGTGTCTAGGCATCATGACTTGAATGACTTTACTAGGTAAGGGAATTGCTCTATAGCATTAAGTTGTGTATACTTACTTAGAGAGGGCTCCTGCATAATTACCTTTGTCTAGGTCCTAGTCAGTCTTAGAACATGCTTTGACAAGCTTTCAAGGCGAAATTGAACTCTACTTATTTAAGAGAGAAATGATCTAGGAATTGTTTGGTTCGCCAATGACTAGTATCTACCCAATTAGATATCAATCCCTAGTTGTCCCTTTGAGCCTTCATAAAATTTTAGCTTTCTTTTCATTGGCTTAAAAACCCCAATAACCTACCCTGAGCTGTTGTGATACTTTTGACAAGTCTTATGATCACTAAGATGAATAGGCAAGAAGATCAAAGAAAACAATTATTAGTCAAGACCATAAAGGTAGTTGATGTTTTCAAGACCATAAGGATAGTTGAATTTTTCAAGACCATAAGGGTAGTTGAAGTTCCCTTAATATCTCCAATATATCAAGACAGAGTAACAAATGATTTACCCCTATTAAAGAAGATTTATCCACTCATCCATTATTGGAAGCCCAAGTTGGTACAAACAAGACAACTCTATTTGAGCTAGAACCAAAACAAAAAAGACAAAAGACAAAAGAAAAGAAAAAGAAAAGAAAAAAGAGAAAAAAGAAAAGAAAACCCAAAATGGTTCAAAAAGCCAACTGAGTTCTCTTTTACCTAAGCAGCAAAAGGCTTCCATTTGGACAGTTTGACTTGAATTAGTCCAACCCAACCAAAGATTCAATCAAAATCAAAGAAAAAGAAGAAAGACCATTAAGTTCTTGAAAATTCTGTACTTAACAGTCTTGCAAGGGAGAAGGACAAAATGATAAAATAAGAAAAATAAAAGGAAAGGGAGAAGAGGAAAAGAAACGAATTTGGGTACTAAACTTTTTGCAAGGGCAAAGATTGTCCTAATCAAGATCCAAATTAATGCCAAGAAGATAGAAAGAACTTGGAGTCTAGCAAGATTGCTCCCAGCCACCTAAAGTTCAAACAAGAAATTTATAGTGTGAGGGTTTGTCCATTGTGTCACATTAGCTCCAATCTCAAAATGGCCTTCACTTAAACCTGTATCCCTTATAGACCCCATTTCAAGCCTATCAGAGACCTGTTGATCTCCCTTGGTAGGTAGAGTCTATTAGTGGAGATAGTTTGGATAAGCATGCATATGAGATAGATGATATTTAAACTCAAATGAGACCTTTGGCCGAGTAATGTTTATGTGCCTATCTGAAGTGCAACAATTCTTGCTTAAATAGAAATGATTCCCGAGTTGAGTACAGTAACTAGGGTTGTCATGTTATAGATATGTTAATTTGGAAAATCAAGTCCTGAGGTGCATTGACATTAATTTGGTAAAGCCAACATTTAATTTCAAAATCAAAATTCAAAAAAAGTATTTTGTCATACAAAGCCTTCAAGTTAAGAGAAGTATGTTGAACCTCCAAAGGACACATTGGGCAAATGAAATTATTATTGGCAAAGTTATGAAGAAACTACCAACCGACATGCTGAAATATAGTTTGAAATAGATGAATCATGTTTTCAACATCTTGAAGATAAAAGCCACAAATACAAAGCTTTCAATCATTCCAATGCAAGACTTGAACGAGCATCGAAAATGAGTCAATGAGAATACTTCTGCTGATCACCTCGGTCTGTGAGTCAATGGAACAACTATAATTATTATTCATGCATATCATGCATACATGAGCATATCACATCGCACTTTCTTGTCTTGTGTTGTCTATTCGTTATCAAAATGAACAGCAAACACCCTGCGAAGTAAAGAATCAAAAGAAGATATTTAATCAAGAGGGCATGGAAAGTCTATTTGCTTGTGGAAGCTCCAGTCATTTTGCAAAGGAAGAAATACGTGCTTGTGTGAAGAACTAGACGGCAAAAACATCAATCAAAGCTTGCATGGAAAAAATCTTTGGTTTAAGCCTACACACGGGGCAAAGTTTCTCCTTTTCAATTTTTTGAGTTTATATACCAAATATTTTCAAACTCACTTACAAATATTTTGCCATGGAGGGGGCAAGAAGAGGATATAAGGTCCAACTAAAAATAGCTGAATTTTTACAAAAAGGAAGAACAAAAGAATGGAACATTAGAATTCTCAAAAGAATGATGACGCAAATGACAAAAGATCAGTCTAGCTAGAAGAGCTGAAGCCAATATAAGACTTAATCTCAAAGGATGAAGATATATTTTTAAGGGTGAAGACCCGATTCTCAAAGGATGAAGATCCATTTTCAAGGGTGAAGACCCGATCTCAAAGGATGAACATCCATTTTGTGGGCGAAAAACCACAATGCATAGAATAACAGAAGCAATCAGACTTCTCAAATGATAAAAGGTCAGTCAAACTCAATCTCAGGTCCAAGTACCTAAATTAATTCAAGCTCGGGTCCAAGTACCCATTCTCGGGTCCAAGCACCCATTCTCGGGTCCAAGTACCCAAATCAATTCAAGCTCAGGTCCAAGTATCCATTCTCAGGTCCAAGCACCCATTCTCAGGTCCAAGTACCCAAATCAAATTCAAGCTTGGGTCTAAGTACCTAATCTCGAGTCCAAGTACCCAATCTCAGGTTCAAATACCCAATCCCGGGTCCAAGTACCCAAATCAAATCAATCTCGAATCCAAGTACCCAAATTAAATCAAAATCAATTCAAATCTCAAGTCAAAGTACCTAGATTAGGATCAAGTATCCAAGTCCAGTTAGGATCGAGTATCCCAATCAAGTTTAGGATCGAGTATCCGAATCCAAGTTAGGATCGAGTATCCAAATTCAGTTTAGGATCGAGTATCCAAATCCAGTTAGAATCGAGTATCCCAATCTAGTTTAGGATCGAGTATCCAAATCCAAGTTAGGATCGAGTATCTAAATCCAGTTTAAGATCGAGTATCCAAGTCCAATTTAAGATCGAGTATCCAAGTCCAATTAGGATCAAGTATCCCAATCCAGTTTAGGATCGAGTATCCAAATCCAATTTAGGATCGAGTATCCAAATCCAGTTAGGATCGAGTATCCGAATCCAGTTTAGGATCGAGTATCCAAATCCAGTTTAGGATCTAGTATCCAAATCCAAGTAGGATAGAGTATCCAAGTCTAGTTTAGGATCGAGTGTCCAAATCTCTCGGGTCCAGAACCCAAAACCTTAAAAATTAAGTCTTATTGCTTTTCACTCTCTTTCACTAAGGTTTCAGATCATTCAAGCAGGTGGCAAACTGTAGACCCTTAATTTTTGACCCGGTCCGGTCCAATATGTTTTATTTAGTCCGAAATGATTTTTGTTGTCTAATTGGTCCAAAATAATTTTTGCTTTAGTATCTAATTTTTATTAATAAAAAAATAAAAATAAACAAATAAAAGTCAAAAAATAAAAATAAAAATAAAAATCGGCGTCGAAAAAATCGGTGACGAAAAAATCATCGCGCGGGCCCGTGGGCATTTCTCCTGTAGGAAAATCCTGAGGGCCAAATGGTTGCCTGCAGGAATTTCCTGCGGGAAACTCCCGCTCCTTGCCCACTACCGCAGTTGACTGCGGTAGATTTTTTTGCCAGCGCATTTTTTTCTGCGGCAATTTTTTTCGGCAGCGTAATTTTTCCGACGTAAATTTTTTGAAACCTAATTCAATTAGGTTTCGGTTTCCTTTTCTTATCAATATTACTTGCCATGATTAATTAGTAATAAACCATATGAAATCTCTATAAATAAGGGCCAAAGGCAATCAAATAAAGGGAGGCCAAAAATAAAAAAATTGGACAGTGGCTTAGAAAAGTTGAAACCAAATCAGTGAAGGAAAAGGAGTAATTCAATTTATTTTTTCTGGAATAGCAGGGACACAATTTAAGCAATTCAAAAGGCAGCAACTGTCTTTATTTTAATTCATCCAAGAAAAATAATTTTTGGAGGAATCATTAAAAGGAGGTATGTATTAAATTCTTTGGTTTTTTTTCACAGTAGCATAATCATCCTTTGTTTTTTTTTTAATTCAAAAATTTTAGGACCTCAATTCACTTTTTCTAAGGATTAAAATTCTTAAATCGTGGCTTTATTTTCTAAAAGTTTAAAGTTATTAGATTTATTTCTTCAAAACTCCAAAACCAAAATTTGTTTTCCAAATTTCCAAAACTCAAAATTGTGTTCTGTTACTTTCCCAAAAGCTTTAAAAATATCCTTTTTTGTTTTATAAATTTTAAATCGTTGGTTTATTTTCATAAAATTCCATAAAATCTTCAATTGCTTTTTTCAAATCCTAAAAATCATGCATCATTGAAACCCTAAATTCTAAAACACTAAACCCAAATTCAATTTCTAAACTTAAAATAGTAAACTTTAACTCCTTTAAAACCTTAAACCCTAACTTTTTCTAAACCTTAATCCTTTAAAACATTAAAAAACTATAAAAACATAAATATTTTAAATTTACACATTAAGCTTAAAATCACCATTTAAAACCATGAATCCAAAGCATTTTAAAGTGTCTAAAACCCTAGTTTCATGATGTCACCATTCAAACCTTAATTTGTTTAATCAAAGAGTCTTACCAACCTTTTAAAACATAAAACCTCAATCTATTTTAATTCCATAAAAAAGTCATAGTAGCCCAATTTTTAGAATTCCAAAACCTTAACACATGAGATAAAGAATCCTAAATGGAAACAGTAGCTATAATTTGGACTTTTATTTGCTTTATTCAATTCTATATTTGATTATGCTTTGATTTATTTTTTATGCTTTAATTTATTTAAGTTCAATGCTTGGTTTATTTAATTTATCATGGATGGATGTTTACTTTCTATTGATATTTAATATCTTTGATGAATGATTTATTTATTATGAATGATTATATACTTTTATCAATTTATTTAGATTTTCAAATGTTGTAAGAGGTATGTTTCCACTTGGTGGGTACCTCATTAGTTGAATATCATGTAATTTAAATTGCTTTTCTATTTTAGAACCTATGTAAGGGACATGTTTCTACCTTTCGGTGGGTGTCCTATTTAGGCATGTGATGTAAGGACATGTTTCCATCTTCGGATGGATGTCCATTTATTTGTTTTGCTTGGACCTTGCTTTAATTTTAATATATTGATGCTTTCTTTTAATTATTGTGTGTAATATGGATAATGTTATTATATTTAAGAATTTTATAATATTAAGACTTGTAAAGGAGGCCGGTTCCAATGAACCGGGCATTGTGGGGGTGCTGGGCCATTTCTTACCTTCCCCACACGTACCCAACTTTCCGAACCCATTAGGGGGTTGGGGATTCCTTAAGAATTGAGTCATCCACCCCTTTCTTTTTCCTGGCCCGTCCGGGTGGCAACTCCATTTTCTCCAGACTTAGGTCCGTGTTCTCTAAGGCCCCGAGCCTAAACAGTGCTGAAGTCATAAGAACCATTCCACTGGGAGTGGAGGCAAAAATCTCCGCTCACACGAAGGTTGTTGCGAAAGCAACTGTTGAAAAGACTGAGACATCCAATGTTGAAAAGATGATTGCTGATTTAGAAAAGAAATTTGAGAAGAAGTTGAAAATCGAGGACTATTTGAAAAAGATGAAGAAGTCCCATACAAGTTCAAGATGTCATCCTTTGCAAAGTACAATGGCACTAGAAATCCTCATCTTTATGTGAAGCAGTATATCACTGCCATGCAGTCTACCCGAGCTACTAATGCTCAAACCCTAAGGTACTTTATGCTCTCATTGGACCCTGTTGTCCAAAATTGGTTCAATACCTTAGATGATGGAACACAAAAGAGTTGGGATCTACTTTACAAAGCCTTCATCCAACAATATGGATATAATGTTGAGTTAGAAGTTACCTTAATGGAAGTGGAGTCCATTAGGCAAAGGCCGAATGAGAATTTTGTAGATTATGTCAAGAGATGGAGAAACAAGGCCGCTTTACTCAAGAAGAGGCCAGATGAATCCGATCAAATAAGGATGATTATGAAAGGGGTGTTGCCTAATCTTCGTGAGAAGATGTCTCATACGCTCATCCGTGATTTTAAAGACCTTCTCCAAGCTGGTTTGCAAATTGAAGAATGGGAAAGGGAGAAGAGCCGTTTTGCAACAAAAAGGAATGAGAAAGTGAGCTATCAATCTGGTAGCCAAAGCATGCAAAAGGTCGTTGGTGTTAATGCTACTAACCAAGGAACGAGGAGAAAATTTTCAGAATTGGGAAAACCGATGTCTTGGGTTCTTCAAAGGAAGGGATTGCTACAACCCTTAAATCCTCACCCCTTGCCTAATCCTCTCCCACCTAATTTTGACACTAAAGCTGTAATATCCTCATGTATGCCCTAGAAGTCTTGGTGATATTGTTGTTGTTGTTGTTGTTGTTGTTGTTATAAATTGGATTGAATGTATATTATGTGATAAGAAAAGAAATTGAGAAGAGAATGCTTGTGTATATGTGTTTTGGGAAGAAATAGGGTTTAGAGACAAATTTATATGTTGTGTATATGGTGATATATATAACATATAAAATGGTCAAAGAGAGAGAGTCAATGCAAGAGGAGATTTTTATATGGCATGTGAAATTACTTAATTGGGTTTATAAGAGACAAAAGCTAAGTTAAGTGATGAGGGGTATATGAGTAATTGCTTGAAATGAAATGCATGGTGGAGATTAAAAGAAGAAAAGGTGTTTGACTTGTGCATTTTCTTCTTTCTTTCTTGAAGTGGCCGGCTCTCCAAAGAGCAAAGAGAAAGGGAGGTGTTCTTGAGGCAAGAAGTAAATTGAAGAGGCAATCAAAGAGTTTGGTTAGAGATTTGTGAAATTTCTTCATCTAAGGTAAGAAATCTCTTGTTTCCTTTGTTAATTTTGAAGTTATGTTTAAAGTGAAGTGTGATTTGTTGATGTAATGATTTGGTGTATTTGATATGTGTTTGCAAGTGTTAGAATTGATTTAAAGTTAAAAATTGGAATTGGTGTTGGTTTGGTTGTGATTATGGAAAAATAAGTGAAGATTGATAGTGGAAAATCAAGAGTAAAGTTTGAGTTAGGGTTTTGAGATGGTTTGTGTTCAAATGTGTTGTTTAAGTGGTTATTGTGATGAATATGTGTTATGACATGAGTTATATCCATTTGAGTGAGTTTGTGTTGGGAATTATATGTTAAAATGCATTTGGAGGAGGGTTGGTTACATTTGGGGTTTTGGTGATGAGTGACACGGCCAAAGGAAAGGAGAGACACGGCCAAGCCAAGGAAATTTGGGCGTGTTGGTTGAGCTTTTGAGAGATACGGCCGTGTCCCTTAGCCGTGTTCACTACTGGATTTTGGTTTTGGGAGACACGGTCACAAGCTTGGCCGTGTCCCTTGCCCGTGTTGCTTACTGTCTAATTGGGTTGAGTGACACGGCCACAAGCTTGGCCGTGTCCCTCAAGTGGTTGCCCGTGTCCCTCAATTGTATGGGTTGGGGTTTTTATTCTTTGTTCTAATTGCATTGTTTTGGTTCTCCAAGGGTAGGTTGGTCCCTAAACCTAACCCTAAACACTTTAAACACACTTGAATCAATGAATGATATAATCAAATGCATGTGTAAGGTTCTAAAACTATGAATCATATCAATTGTTCTTTGCCCTAATTGCATTGTTGAGATTGAACAATGTTATGTTATGCATTGTGAATGGTAATGTGTTTCATGAGTAATATACATTGAAATTGAAATGTATATCAAAGATGTAATGATAATTTAAATAAGACATGATATGAGACAATGCCATTGTGTTTGGCTATGATGATGCAATTGAAAGAAATAAGGCATGTTTGCCTAAATGTTGTTGAGAATTGAGAATGAAAATGATAATTGAATAATAAATGAATTGTGTGGCTAATGTGTTATTCCATTTTCAGAGTTGGTTGTTGGTGGCATGCCTAATAAGTGTAACAATCTCTTGAAGTTAGGTTGGATTGAATCCTTGAAGCCTAATTGAGATGTTACCACCCTTGAAGCTAGGTTGGGTTAGTTCTTGAAGCCAAGTTGGGTAGAAGCTTAGCATGCTTTGCTCCCCTTGAAGCTTGGTTGAACTTAATCCTTGAAGCCTAGTTGGGTATATGATATTGATAAATGTGATAACAAAACCAAAGCTTTAACTCTGAAAATTGAATGGCATATTAGTGTGTCTTGGGCCCATGCTTGTCTTTGTTTGGTGTTGATTATAAATGGTTAAATGAATACTAATGAGGCATATGAAAAGATATTGAAATGTGATATGTAATGTGAAAATATGTTGTTAGTTTTGCATATATGATGTTATATGTATAATATGGATTGAGAAATGACATTGCATTGCACTAAGTCATATCATTTGCATGATTATCTTACTAAGCCGTTGGCTTAGCGCGATAGTGTTTAATCGCGCAGGTAATAGAGTTGATAGAGTTGAACCCGATAGTTCATCAAGACCAAGTGAGAGTAGACCTTGAAGAATCTATTTTGGGAGCTTAAAGATCAGAGCAGACTTGCCAATCATGTATACTTCTTTATATTTTGTAAAGAAATGTTTAATATGTAAATATGTACATATTTTATAACTTCCGCTGTGTAATATTTAAATATATATATATAACTACTATGTTTTGTTTTATAAGTAAATGATCTACTTTTCTATAATGTATAATGATAAGGGTATTGTATCAAGTTTAAAGTGTTTTGAATGTTAAGAAAACCGTAGCATCCCTATGTTTGGTGCACTTATGCTACATTGTTGGGGTTGTAGTGTGTGTGCATTGGATATGGGGGTGTTACAATTGTTTTGGTATCAGAGCCTAGGTTTGAGATTCTCAACCTAGGTAAAATGTAATAAAAAGACTATTTTGACTTTAAAAGTGGTTTTTGAATAATATACATGTTTGGGATTGGCAACCTCTGATCTTTAATAAGATGTAGTATGTTGTGTTTGCAGACTTAGGTTGTGATGGATTGTCACTCACGTCAGTTGATTGAGGGTAGTGCCGAGAGTATTGCTCCTGCTGAGGGAGCTAAAGTGGATAGTGTTGAGGAGGCACCTGCTTTGGTGTCGGGTAGACCAGCTGGAGAGGAGGTTCCGCCAGCCTGGTTTAGACATATGATGGAAGTTATGAGACAAGCACCTGTGCAACCACAGCCACCACCCCCTCAGCCTTCAGTACCAGTGAGGCACTATGACAAACTAAGGAAGTAGGGAGCGGAGGATTTCCTTGGTACTACTGATCCAGCTGTAGCAGAACAGTGGCTTGACAAAGTACAGAGGATCTTTATTCAATTACAAGCCACCCCTGAGGAAAAGTTTGACTATGCAAGATCTTTGCTTCAAAAAGATGCCTACGATTGGTGGAAGACGGTGCCCCATTCTATGGATGATCCTCCAACACTGTCTTACACTGATTTTTTTGAGAGAATTCGAATTGAAGTATACTCCTAAGGAGTATAAAGACATGAAGAAGATGGAGTTCTTAAGCTTGAAGCAAGATAGCAAGACTGTAACTGAGTATGAAGTTGAGTTTATTCGACTGAGTCAGTATGCTGGGGGTATCATTGCTGATGAGATTGATAGATGTCGACGATTTGAGGAGGGATTGAGGCCCTCGATCATGTGCTTAGTGGCTGGATCCAGATATCAGGATTTCTCACAGCTTGTGGCAGCAGCTCGAAGTGTAGAGCGAGCTCAGGGTATTGCAGCTGCTTCAGAGGAAGAGATCAGGGTTAGGAGGCCCCAATTTGAGGCAAGGTCTTCTTCTGTTAAAAGAGGTAAAGGAAGCTTTGTTCCTAGAGTTAGTAGGAGTCAGAGGTCAGCCGGTAGGTCAGTGCAGTTATAGAGGTAGAGATTTAGACCTGCAGCTTCAGTGGCAAGTGCTCCGACCCCTATGATTCAGAGATCCACCTTACCCATCTGCATCCATTGTGGTAGGCCACATGGTGGTCCTTGCTGGAAGACTGGTGTAGCAGGGGTTTGTTTCAGATGTGGATCACCAGATCACTTTGTTAGAGATTGTCCTGAGAGGCAGGAACAGATGTCAGTTGATACTGCAGCTTCTCGACCTAGTGTGAGGGGAGGTCGAGCAGGCAGAGGTAGCAGCCGGGGAGGCAGATTTGGGTTCAGTGCTAGAGGAGGTGCTACCTCCAGGGAGAGTAGACCAGAGGAGGTTGGTTCTTCCCAGAGGATGTATGTTATGCAGAGGCAGCCTGATGCATCGGCAGTCATAGCTGGTACTTTTTCTTTATTTAATACTTCAGTACTTGCTTTGATTGATCCGGGTTCCACACATTCTTATATTAGTGCATCTATTTTGCCTGTATTTGATGTGCATGCTGAGTCCCTAGGATTTGATGTGTTGGTGACAAATCCGTTAGGGCATAGTGTGATTGTTAGTAAAGTGCACCGGGATAGTGCAGTGAGGGTGCAGGGTGAGGAGTTCCTTGGAGATTTGTTTGAGATGCCATTTAAGGAATATGATGTGATCTTAGGTATGGATTGGCTATCTCGACATGGAGCTGTGGTGGATTGTAAAAAGAAAATTGTTTCTTTGAAAACTGTTGATGGTAGAGAGGTGATAGTATCTAATGAGCAGGAACAGCTAGCCTCCTTATTTGTTTCAGCTGTTGCAGCTAGGAGATTGATTAGAAAGGGGTGTGAAGCCTATCTTGCTCATGTGGTGGATACTAGAGTGAAGGGTTCCCCTATTGATAGCATTGCCACAGTTGCTGAGTTCCCGGATGTGTTTCCAGAGGAGTTGCCAGGGTTGCCTCCTGAGAGAGAGGTGGAGTTCGGTATTGAATTGTTGCCTGGTACCACTCCTATCTCGATTACTCCTTACAGAATGGCACCAGCAGAATTAAGGGAGTTGAAAGTGCAATTACAGGAGTTATTGGACAAAGGATTTATTCGCCCCAGTGTTTCTCCTTGGGGAGCTCCTGTATTATTTGTGAAGAAGAAAGATGGTACTATGAGATTATGTATCGATTATAGGCAATTGAACAAAGTGACCATTAAGAATAAATATCCTTTGCCTAGAATCGATGATCTCTTTGATCAGTTGAAGGGAGCGTCAGTGTTCTCCAAAATTGATCTGAGATCAGGGTACCATCAGCTGAGAGTCAGAGCTGAAGATGTTTCGAAGACAGCTTTCCGGACCAGGTATGGGCATTATGAATTTCTAGTTATGCCTTTTGGTCTGACGAATGCACCTGCAGCTTTCATGGATTTGATGAATAGGGTGTTTAGGCCCTATCTGGATCAGTTTGTAGTGGTCTTCATCGATGATATTCTAGTGTATTCAAGGAATGAAGAGGAACATGATATGCATCTGCGGATTGTGTTGCAGATTTTGAGAGAAAAGCAGTTATTTGCCAAATTGTCGAAGTGTGAGTTCTGGTTGGATCAATTAGCTTTTCTCGGACATATTGTTTCTGCAGAAGGCATCAGAGTTGATCCGAGCAAAGTTGAAGCAATTTTGAATTGGAGTCCACCCAAGTCTGTGACAGAGATTAGAAGTTTTCTGGGTTTGGCAGGCTATTACCGGCGGTTTGTGAAAGGGTTTTCTTTGATAGCTACTCCACTCACCAGATTGCTTCGTAAGGGAGTGAGGTTTTTGTGGACAGATCAGTGTCGGCGAGCTTTGAACAGTTGAGAGAAATGTTAACTCAGGCACCTGTTCTTACTTTACCTGTTGAAGGCAAACCATATATGATCTACAGTGATGCTTCACATAGAGGTTTGGGGTGTGTATTGATGCAGGAAGGGAAAGTTATAGCTTATGCATCTCGACAGTTGAAACCGCATGAGCTTAACTATCCGACCCATGATTTGGAATTGGCTGCCATTGTGTTTGCATTGAAGATTTGGCGTCACTATCTGTTTGGGGAGAAATGTTTCATCTACACTGATCACAAGAGTTTGAAGTATTTGGGTGTCCAGAAAGAACTCAATCTTCGTCAGAGGAGATGGTTAGAATTGATTAAAGACTACGACTGCTTGATTGACTATCATCCAGGTAAAGCAAATGTTGTTGCTGATGCCTTGAGTCGGAAGTCTTTAGCTGGTTTAACAGTTTACTCGCTCTCGTTGCTTGTTGAGTTGAGAGCATTGCATGCCAGTTTTGTACCTTGTGATGATGGTGCATTGTTGGCACAGTTGCAATTGAAACCGGTTTTGTTAGATCAGATCAAAGAAGCTCAATTGGCCGATAAGAAGATACAGAAGATTGTTTCGGATTGTCAGAGTGGAAAGGGTAGAGATTTTATTGTGAAAGGTGATGGGAGTCTCTGGTTTAAAAACCGATTGTGTGTACCCGATGATGCTGATTTGAAAAGGGTCATTTTGGAAGAAGCTCATCAGTCGATGTTTGCTATGCATCCGGGTAATACGAAGATGTATCATGATTTGAGACAGCATTACTGGTGGATTGGTTTGAAGAGAGATATTGCAGATTTTGTGTCGAAATGTCTCACCTGTCAGAAGGTTAAAGCAGAGCATCAAGTTCCAACTGGATTGCTTCAACCATTATTAGTACCAGAATGGAAGTGGGATAGAGTGACGATGGATTTTGTGTCTGGTTTGCCATTGACACAAAGGAAAAATGATGCCATATGGGTGATTGTGGATAGATTGACTAAGACAGCTCATTTCCTTCCGGTGCGGATGGATTACTCTTTGGAGAGGTTGGCTGAGCTGTATATCCATGAGATTGTGAAACTGCATGGTGTTCCAACTTCTTTAGTGTCCGATCGAGATCCCAGGTTTACTTCAAGATTTTGGAAGAGTTTGCATAGTGCTTTGGGTTCTCGACTGCATTTCAGTACTGCTTTTCATCCACAGACGGATGGACAATCAGAGAGGGTGATACAAATTATTGAAGATATGTTGAGAAGCTGTGTCATCAATTTCACTGGAAGTTGGGATAGATTCTTACCTCTTGTAGAGTTTGCATACAACAACAGTCACCAATCCAGCATTGGTATGGCACCGTTTGAAGCATTGTATGGCAGACGGTGTAGGACACCTCTTTGTTGGAGTGAACTTGGTGAAGGTAAAATAATTGGGCCTGATTTGATTCAAGAAACTGAAGAAAAAGTAAAGTTGATTCGAGGTAGGTTAAAAGCAGCTTCAGACCGACAGAAGTCTTATGCAGATCTGAAAAGGAGAGACATAGAGTTTGATGTTGGAGATAAGGTATTTCTGAAAGTGTCTCCTTGGAAGAAGATTTTGAGGTTCGGTCGGAAAGGAAAATTGAGTCATCATTTCATTGGGCCGTATGAAGTGTTAGAAAGAGTTGGGCCAGTTGCGTATCGACTTGCTTTGCCACCTGAGTTGGATCGTATTCATAATGTATTCCATGTTTCTATGTTGAGGAGGTACAGGTCGGATCCATCTCATGTGTTGCCATTTGAATATATCGAAGTGAGCCCAGATTTGACTTTTGAAGAGGAACCAGTTGCTATCTTGGCACATGATGTAAAAGAGCTGAGAAACAAGAGAGTGCCAATGGTGAAGGTTCTATGGAAGAATCATGAAAAAGAAGAAGCAACTTGGGAAAGTGAACAATCCATGCGAGAGCAATATCCTCAGTTGTTTCAGCTTTGATATCAGGTAATTTCGAGGACGAAATTTCTTTTTAGAGGGGGAGAATTGTAATATCCTCATGTATGCCCTAGAAGTCTTGGTGATATTGTTGTTGTTGTTGTTGTTGTTGTTATAAATTGGATTGAATGTATATTATGTGATAAGAAAAGAAATTGAGAAGAGAATGCTTGTGTATATGTGTTTTGGGAAGAAATAGGGTTTAGAGACAAGTTTATATGTTGTGTATATGGTGATATATATAACATATAAAATGGTCAAAGAGAGAGAGTCAATGCAAGAGGAGATTTTTATATGGCATGTGAAATTACTTAATTGGGTTTATAAGAGACAAAAGCTAAGTTAAGTGATGAGGGGTATATGAGTAATTGCTTGAAATGAAATGCATGGTGGAGATTAAAAGAAGAAAAGGTGTTTGACTTGTGCATTTTCTTCTTTCTTTCTTGAAGTGGCCGGCTCTCCAAATAGCAAAGAGAAAGGGAGGTGTTCTTGAGGCAAGAAGTAAATTGAAGAGGCAATCAAAGAGTTTGGTTAGAGATTTGTGAAATTTCTTCATCTAAGGTAAGAAATCTCTTGTTTCCTTTGTTAATTTTGAAGTTATGTTTAAAGTGAAGTGTGATTTGTTGATGTAATGATTTGGTGTATTTGATATGTGTTTGCAAGTGTTAGAATTGATTTAAAGTTAAAAATTGGAATTGGTGTTGGTTTGGTTGTGATTATGGAAAAATAAGTGAAGATTGATAGTGGAAAATCAAGAGTAAAGTTTGAGTTAGGGTTTTGAGATGGTTTGTGTTCAAATGTGTTGTTTAAGTGGTTATTGTGATGAATATGTGTTATGACATGAGTTATATCCATTTGAGTGAGTTTGTGTTGGGAATTATATGTTAAAATGCATTTGGAGGAGGGTTGGTTACATTTGGGGTTTTGGTGATGAGTGACACGGCCAAAGGAAAGGAGAGACACGGCCAAGCCAAGGAAATTTGGGCGTGTTGGTTGAGCTTTTGAGAGATACGGCCGTGTCCCTTAGCCGTGTTCACTCCTGGATTTTGGTTTTGGGAGACACGGTCACAAGCTTGGCCGTGTCCCTTGCCCGTGTTGCTTACTGTCTAATTGGGTTGAGTGACACGGCCACAAGCTTGGCCGTGTCCCTCAAGTGGTTGCCCGTGTCCCTCAATTGTATGGGTTGGGGTTTTTATTCTTTGTTCTAATTGCATTGTTTTGGTTCTCCAAGGGTAGGTTGGTCCCTAAACCTAACCCTAAACACTTTAAACACACTTGAATCAATGAATGATATAATCAAATGCATGTGTAAGGTTCTAAAACTATGAATCATATCAATTGTTCTTTGCCCTAATTGCATTGTTGAGATTGAACAATGTTATGTTATGCATTGTGAATGGTAATGTGTTTCATGAGTAATATACATTGAAATTGAAATGTATATCAAAGATGTAATGATAATTTAAATAAGACATGATATGAGACAATGCCATTGTGTTTGGCTATGATGATGCAATTGAAAGAAATAAGGCATGTTTGCCTAAATGTTGTTGAGAATTGAGAATGAAAATGATAATTGAATAATAAATGAATTGTGTGGCTAATGTGTTATTCCATTTTCAGAGTTGGTTGTTGGTGGCATGCCTAATAAGTGTAACAATCTCTTGAAGTTAGGTTGGATTGAATCCTTGAAGCCTAATTGAGATGTTACCACCCTTGAAGCTAGGTTGGGTTAGTTCTTGAAGCCAAGTTGGGTAGAAGCTTAGCATGCTTTGCTCCCCTTGAAGCTTGGTTGAACTTAATCCTTGAAGCCTAGTTGGGTATATGATATTGATAAATGTGATAACAAAACCAAAGCTTTAACTCTGAAAATTGAATGGCATATTAGTGTGTCTTGGGCCCATGCTTGTCTTTGTTTGGTGTTGATTATGAATGGTTAAATGAATACTAATGAGGCATATGAAAAGATATTGAAATGTGATATGTAATGTGAAAATATGTTGTTAGTTTTGCATATATGATGTTATATGTATAATATGGATTGAGAAATGACATTGCATTGCACTAAGTCATATCATTTGCATGATTATCTTACTAAGCCGTTGGCTTAGTGCGATAGTGTTTAATCACGCAGGTAATAGAGTTGATAGAGTTGAACCCGAGAGTTCATCAAGACCAAGTGAGAGTAGACCTTGAAGAATCTATTTTGGGAGCTTAAAGATCAGAGCAGACTTGCCAATCACGTATACTTCTTTATATTTTGTAAAGAAATGTTTAATATGTAAATATGTACATATTTTATAACTTCCGCTGTGTAATATTTAAATATATATATATATAACTACTATGTTTTGTTTTATAAGTAAATGATCTACTTTTCTATAATGTATAAAGATAAGGGTATTGTATCAAGTTTAAAGTGTTTTGAATGTTAAGAAAACCATAGCATCCCTATGTTTGGTGCACTTATGCTACATTGTTGGGGTTGTAGTGTGTGTGCATTGGATATGGGGGTGTTACAAAAGCATTTTGTCAATTTCACCAAATGCAAGGACATGACACGGATAGATGTGTGAGGTTGAGACATGAGATCCAAAATCTAATTGATAATGGGAAGCTACCCGAGCCCAATAAGCCAAACACCAAAGACAACCCATTACCAAAATTCAATAGGGTACCACCACCAGCAACCTTCATGATTGGAGGAGGTTTGCATGAGGATTTTGTCATGTCTTCTTTTCAAGATATGAGTGGAGAAGCAACCAAATAAGAAGAGGTATTTGGTGAAATTAAATAAGCCATGATGGGTGGAGAAGTAACGATCTGTGTTGTCAATGGGTTTTGGGATTCAAGTGATAGTGATGATGATATTATATACAAGAAGAAGGAGTGGACTTGGTTCGAGCCTGAAGAAGATGAGGTGATGAACACTAGATCCAGTAAGCCTTATGCAAGGCCACCGCCTAAGGAGGTAGAAACTAATAAGGGTAAGGAAGTTGAAGTAGAAGAAGATGACGTTGTGCTCAAGCAATTGAAAATAACCCAAGCAAGTGTTAGCATTTGGGACTTATTAGCTACTTCTAAAGAGCATCGAGAAACTATGGCCAAAGCCTTAGCCAGCATGCCAATCTCTACCTCCACAACACCAGAGGAGTTGATCAACTTCATAAAAATTGGGGAAGTAATGAAATGTGAAGAGGTTCAAGAAAAGAGTGAAGTTAATATGGGAGCAGTTTCTTTTTTGGATGCGAACTTACCGGAGTAGGGGAGAGACCACATCTGCCCTCTCTTTATCAAAATAGAAGTCAAGGGGAAGAGGACTCCATGTGTAATGGTCGATGATGGGTCCGCCATAAATGTTTGTCCACTTAAGATATTGCCAAAGCTAGCCATGTCAACAAGAGATCTAAACCCAACCGAGGTAACAATTCGTGCTTATGACAACACTAAGAGGCATGCCGAAAAAACTTTCAAAGCCGCTGTCAAGGTTGGTCCAATTGAATCTATTGTTGAGTTTGTTGTTTTAGACATACCGGTTACCTTCGCCTTACTCTTGGGGTGACCATGGTTTCATCCTCTTGGTGGAGTTCCTTCCACTCTTCATCAAAAGATCAAGTTCCCCAACGGAGATGAGACAGTGGTCATTGAAGCTGAAGATAATGAGATTGTTAATGCTCTAATGATTGAGAGGCCTCTCAATGGTTTTCAAGTGGCTGCAATTTTTGATGATGATGTAGTGGACTCCAAAGTCTTGAATATGATGAAGAACATGAACTACCTTCCCGGAGCTGGTCTTGGAAAGGGTAAAGCCGGTTTGACAAAGTTGCCGGATTTTAGAACTCAAATATCCAAGAAGGGGTTGGGATATGATGAAGACAATGATGTCCAGCCAAACAAGAGTGAGAAGATAAGCTTCCCACCGCTTGAAGAGATCTTTGTCAAAGCTCCAGATATGGGACCACTCCAAGGAAAGCCCGAGCCAATCATGTTCATAGGTAAGTTAATCCCAGGTTTTGAAATTTTTGCAGATGTGGCCGAGCTAGTGGAGCAAGTGAAGAAAGAACTCACCCTGCCAGCCAGCAAAGAATCCGATCCAAAAGAGAAGAATGAAGTTGTGCCTAAAGCTGAGAAGACTCCGGAAAAGATTGTTGCCCTGGTCGAAGAAAAGTTTGAAGACATCCTGCTTTCTGATTCTGAGAACAATGATTTTGATTTTAATTTGTCTGCTTTGTATGAGGATGATGATTTTTTATTTTCCAAAATGAATGCAATAAAGTCTAATTTTGCTTACTTGTGTGATGTTTCTCCTGATGATTGCACACATTCAAATAGCAGTTACATGAGCATCTTTAATATTAATTCTGTTAACACACAATCATTAAATTTGGTAACAACTGAAAATCCTAAAAACATTAGCATAGCGTTTGACCTTACTCCTGAGGAGAGAGAGAGATTTGAAAAAATATTCAAAAAATATGAAGAAGTATTTGCCTGGTCTTATGAAGATATGCCGGGGATAGATCAAGACATAGCCGAGCATCATATTCCTACTTACACTCACATAAAACCTGTCAAACAAAAGCTTAGGCGATTAAGACCTGAGTGGGCTGAATTGGTTAAAGAAGAGGTCACTAAGCAAATACAAGTGAAGTTCCTTGAAGTGATAGAATACCCAGATTGGCTAGCCAATATAGTACCCGTGCCAAAGAAAGATGGGAGGATAAGGGTCTGCGTGAACTATAGAGATTTAAACAAGGCTTCCCTTAAGGATGATTTTCCTTTACCTTATATAGATGTTCTCATTGAAAGTGCAGCCTCTAGCATGCTACACTCATTTGTAGATGGATTTTCCAGATACAATCAAGTGTTAATGGCCCAAGAGGATAAAGCCAAAACTGCTTTCATTACTACATGGGGTATATTTTGTTATAGGGTGATGCCGTTCTGTTTAAAGAATGCTGGAGCAACCTACCAAAGGATGGCCACCACACTATTTCATGACATGATGCACAAAGAAGTTAAAGTATATGTTGATGATATGATGGTTAAGTCGGATACAAGGGAGTAACACTTCCAAAACTTAGAATTATTCTTCGATAGAGCTTTGAAATATAAGCTAAGATTAAACCCGAAGAAGTGTGTATTCGGTGTTACTTTTGGCAAATTATTGGGACATGTAATTGGTCCGAATGGCATTGAGATAGATCCTGAAAAAGTCAAAGCAATCAGGGATATGCTAGCCCCAAAGACGGAGAGAGAATTTTAGGGATTCATTGGTAAACTGCAGTACATTAGCAGATTTATAGCAAAGCTCACAACAATTTGTGAGCCTATCTTCAAATTGCTTAGAAAGAATCAGCCGGTCATATGGAATGAAGAATGTCAAAAGGCCTTTGAGCGAATAAAAGAGTATTTGTTGAATCTACCTGTTTTAAAACCACCTAAACCCGACAAACCTCTATTACTATACTTAGCAGTAGAAGAAGAGTCGATAGGAGCCATGCTAGCCTAAGCAGATGAGTCAGGGATTGAGCACACAGTTTACTATTTGAGTAAAAAGCTCCTACCTTATGAAATTAAGTATAGTATCATTGAAAAGACATGTATAGCTGTGGTGTGGTCTTCTAAGAAGTTGCGGCATTACTTTCAATCGTATAGTGTGCAAGCAATTTCCAGGTTGGATCCAATGAAGTACTTAAGGGAGACACCCTCTTTAATTGGGAAATATGGTCGATGGTTGATAATATTAGAGGAATTTGAGATTGAGTATGTAACCAGGAAAATGATCAAAGGTAGAGCGATGGCAGAATTCCTGGCCCAACAACCATTACCAGAAAGCGAAGAGGTTATCTTGGAATTTCCAGATGAACATTTAGAAGCAATTGAAGTACAAGGGTGGAAAATGTATTTTGATGGAGCAGTAAACAGGAAAAGAGCAGGTTTGGGAGTTATACTAGAATCGCCCGAAGGGAACTTATCCCTTTAGCCAAGAAGTTGAAATTTAGGGCAACCAATAATATTGTGGAGTACGAAGCTTGTATTTTTGGTTTGGAAACCCTAATGATTATGAAGGTGGATAAGGTGGAAGTTTATGGCGATTCATTGCTAGTTGTATCACAAGTAAATGGAGAATGGGAGTTGAAAGAAGAAAAATTAAAACCATACCGGCATTACTTGACTATGATGAAGAAGAACTTTAAGGAGTGTAGGTTTATACACCTATCGAGATAAGAAAATCAAATGGCTGATGCCCTAGCCACATTGACTTCGGTATGGGAAAACCCTGTTAGCTTATTCCTTAAGCCTCTGATCTTGACCAGTTCATCAACTCCTTGCTATGAATATGAAAAAATCATGGAAATTGATACAGACCATGATGCGTGGTATGATACTATAAGACGATTTTTGGAGGAAAGAGAATACTCGCCGGGGGCAACAAAGAAAGAGAGAATAGCCATAAGGTGGTGGTCATTGCAATACATCACCTTCCATGGGGAGTTATATCGAAGGTGGCCCGATGGGGGGTGCATTTGAGATGTTTAAGAAAGCCTGAAGTGGAGTGCATCATGTCAGAAATACATGCGGGAAATTGCGGTCCACACATGAGTGGTTTGGCCCTAGTTAAGAAGAGTATTCGACAAGGTTACTATTGGTTGACTATGGAGAAAGATTGTATTGAGTTTGTAAAGAAGTGCCAGCAATGTCAGATGTATGGTAACTTGAATCACATGCCGCCTGAAGAATTGCATTCAATCTTCACCCTGGCCATTTGCCACCTGGGGTATCGACATTATAGGAGAGATACATCCGACTGCTTCAAATGGTCACCGATTCATTGTGGTAGTAGTAGAATATTTTTCAAAATGGGTCGAAACTGAATCCTTTAATAAACTGGATGCAAGCCAAATGGCGAGGTTTATTAAAAAGAACCTCATCTGCAGATACGGGGTCCCGCACAGTGTGATATAAGACAACGGGGTACAGTTTTAAGGAGCAGTTAAGGATTTATTCTCAAAGTACTGCATCCATCATCATCGATCCCCTCCTTATAGACCAAAGGCTAATGGTGCAGTAGAAGCAACAAACAAGACAATTAAGCAAATTCTATCCAAGATGACCAAGACTTATAGGGATTGGTCAGAGACGCTTCCCCTTTGCTTTATGGGGATATAGGATAAGTGTGCGAACACCTACTGGAATGACACCTTTCTCTTTAGTTTATGGGATGGAAGTAGTATTGCCAATTGAAATAGAAATTAAGTCATTGAGAGTAGTCTTGGAAGCTAAACTGCCTGAAATGGAATGGGTAGCAAGAAGATACATATAATTAGCTTTATTAGAAGAGAGAAGATTAAAGGCACTATATCATCACCAATTGTATCAAAAGAAGATAGCTCGGGCCTACAATAGAAGGGTTAAAATAAAAAAATTCAGATTTGGGGATTTGGTGTTGAAGCAATGTAAGCCTAATGTATCTGATCCAAGAGGGAAGTTCAGACCTAGCTGGGAAGGGCCATATGTCGTGAAACAAGTCATGAATAAAGGTGCGGTGAAGTTATCAGACATGGACAGGAACGAATTTAGTGAGCCAGTAAACTTTGACAGGTTGAAGAGTTTTTATGTATGATTGAAAAAAAGGAAAAAAGAGCTCGCTAGGTTGAAAACCCAAAAAGGGCAGCCTAGGCAAAAGTTAGAGCAGTCCGCTAGTTCCGAAAACCTGAAAGGGCGGGCTAGGCAACAATTAGGGCTAAATGAGAGAAAATCGTCAATTAGAAAACCTGAAAGGGCTAATTGGAAACAGGAGTAATCTTGTGTATGCTGGCTTTATGTTTAGTTGTTCCCCAATTTAATAAAACGGAATTAATGTTAAAATTGTTCTATGTGCACTGTTATAAGTATTTGACAAGATATGGATGGAGTAAATAAAACAATAGCAAAAGGTGATGACAAATTATGAATGGAAAAGAAGCATCTTTAATTATTTTTTCATCCTAACAATACACTTTCTGAATTGACAAATGTAAAATCTATGGCAGTCGATAAGTGTAACGTGTAGGCCAGCTTTGCCTCAGCCGATCCAAGTAGGCTTCAGTTAAGCAAGGCATGTCTTAGTCAGGAACAAATTCAGAATCATGAGACTCAGCTCCGTACTGATGGCCAAGTCGGCGAGGATCATAGCATGTACCTTGACGAAGAGCGGCAAGAGGAACGTACATCAAGTATGTCCGCATGGTGATATGAGAAATCTTCCACCAAGGTACCAACCAACGAATATTGACTTCGGAGCATGAGTGGATCCAGTCAACCTAGTCAGCATACGAAGAAACAAGATGGAGTAGCTTCCTAGCAGAATGATGACGTGGCAGGTATTTGGCAAAGTCCATGGATGGAGTATCAAGCAAACAAAGACGCTCCTGAAGCCAAATCTGTGAAGAAAGAGTTAAATATAAAAAAAAGTCTGCTAAGTTGAAAACCCTTCGAGGGCAGCTTTGGCAAAAATTAGGACAGCTCGCTAGTTCCAAAAACCCACCTAGGCGGATTAGGCAAAAATTAGAGCAATAAATAAAAGAATAAAAAAAGAGAAAAAAGAAAACCTGAATTGAAAACCCGAAAGGGCAGTTTAGGTAATTACCTGAAGCAGCAACGGACTCCTAGTCAGTCTCTTTGACAATCCTGATTTAAATTGGTCTAATCCAACTAAGGTCTCGGCTAAGGTCACAGGTACCAGTGACAAGCCTCCTTCCATTTGGTCCATAATATCCAATACTCGTGGATCAATATAGCCGTCGGAAGAAACAAGCAAGAATTGGCTGAGCAAGCAAAGACAGAGCATGCGTCCCCATCCCTTAGTAGGGGCGAAATGAGAGAGACAAAATTCAATCAAAGGAGCAAGTATAATTTTTTCACCTCTCATCAACTGAAGAACTTTAGGTTTTGGAATTTGAAATAACATCTGCATCTTCTGTTGAGTCTTAGAAATCAGTGTGGGTAGCGCCATTTGTTGATTATTGGGATATCCAAGGATGGCCTCAAATTCTTCAATCAAGGGACATATTTCAAAGCCATTAATTTTAAATATCCTGGAATCCGTATTCCAAAAGGAAGCCACAACATGTAAGAAGGAGTGGTCCAATTTAACATTTTGAAAATATTTTAAAACATCAAGTTTTGACCATGAAATTTGCTTCCAATGAATGGCATCCATATTCTTAAATAGAATTTTTATTCTCTTTAAATGATGCTCGGTCATGGTGAATGAATAAAGAAAAAATTAAAACTATTAAAGGGAGTCTTCACGTTGAAAGAGAAAGAATGTTGGTTTAAGTATTAAAATATGGCATGAAGGGTGATTTATATAGAAGAAATAAACCTTTTCCTAAAGTGAAAAGGAAAAGGTGATGGGAAAGGGTAAGACCATATGGAATAAGGAAAGGAATTAGCAATGAAATTCCTTTACCACGTTGGATTTGGTTTAGCAAATGAAGTGGATGTGAATTATGAAATTATGTACTGTAACGAAAAAAAAGAGAGTTACAGTAAAGAGGAAACTTATATTTTTTTCATTATTATATAAGATTTTACAATTGCTATAATATTTACATATCACTAAGAGGGTGGTGGTAGGTCATCAAATAAAGCCTTGAAAAAGTCATCGCCTGTTGGAGGAGGGGGAAAATCACTCATCCCGAGTCCGCCCAAAGCGGGAGCACCAAAACTCGGCAAATTACTCATCCTGGGATCACCCAAAGCGGGAGCACCAAAATCTTTATTATCTTGAAGTTTCAATCTGTCATGGTCCTCATCAGAAGTAGACGAAAGGATCTCATGGTCGTCAGTCTGAAGGCCTCTTGATGAAGAAGCACCGGGATCCCTCATCCCCTGAAATCGGAAGTCTCAGAAATGTTGTTTGGATTGATGATATAAACTTTCAAAATGAGAAGCCTGCTGACGACTTGCAGCCAACTCTTCTTGAAGTTTCTTATTTTGTTCTTTGAGCATCCGCTGTGAGCCAAGGAGGAAAAGGTAAGAACATACATAATTATGCATACATATAGCATAAGTTACCATGAAATAAGGAACGTACCAGGTAATTCAAATCAATACCCTGTGGATGAGATGGCATATCTGGCGGGCTAGAGCGAGCAGATAAAGGGGCAGTAAAAGAAGGTCTAGCCTCATGATCAAATGAGCCAATAGCCTGCAACAATCATTAAAGAATCAAGAAAAAGAAAGAAGCAGTTGCAAAGGAAAAGTGGTAAAAGTTTTACCTGAGAAGTACTAGCCCTGAGATGTGGAACAGACTCTCCTGCATCTCCGTGATGTTCCTCCTCATCTCTACCCTCATTTTTGTCAGAAATCTCCCGCACACCAACAAGAGATACATCAAAGTTCAAGAGTCTTATTCGAATAAAATGGGCATAAAATGGACCCAGTAAATGGAGAAAGACTCGGCATCATAACCATACCGGGTCGACCACCATGCATCCTCCAGCATTGACATAATATTTAAAGTATATTCCGAAATTTGCATCAGAAACCTCCGCTGCTCTGGATCGAGAAACCATTCATAAACTCTCTCCCTGAGAAACCAGCCACTAGACACTGGGCCAGCAATAATTCTGCGAGAATGTTGGAAAGACAGTGCAGCCCTGAGAAACCAGCCAAATTCACCTGCAAAATAACATAAGGTAAGTAAACTTTTACATAAAATTTAAAGCATACTAATTTACCTAGTCCCAGGTTAAGCGGCTCAATACATAGTGGTGACTATGCACATGATGAGAGCCGGGAACGTCCACACGATCAGACAGCCAGAAATTTAATCTCGGATACCCGACTCTCTCTTGGGAAATACCGGGTACCCTCACGATGTTATGTTCATATGCCCATACCTACAACAATGATAGTAAAGATCAAATTCATGCAAGAAAAGAATGAAAATAGCATTGGTGAAGGAAAATAATACCTCGACAACCGCCATAAAGCCGACAAAAGACTTCTTATTTCGGCAAAGCTTATCATGACCATGGTAAAGACACTCGAGACCAGCTTAACCCTAGCCAGAAGATGGTACCATTCTGAGATAAGAAAGGGCACTCAACACTGACAAGTGAGTGGAGGATTCAGTGCTACCTAAAATGGTCGACCCGAGCAAATATAATAAAAATCCTCGAGCATACTGTTTGGCCGTGTCTCTGCCAACCCGTCCTTCGTAGTTCATCCAATAACTACGAATTGGCTCGATTTTTATCTTAAAAGGCCCTTTATATGATGGTTCCATACCAATTAATTCCTGATTTCTTCAAATGTTAAAATATTATTGGTCAGAGGAACCGAAAAACCATCATATCGAAGGCCTGTTATGGTAGTAAAATCGACCGGACCAATTGTCATTTCTCCAATGGGAAAGTGAAAAGTGTGGGTTGTATCCAACCATCACTCTGCAAGCGCCTGGACTACACTCCGGTCTATCTGATATTCCTCGGATGGCAATTGTAAGATGAACTACTCAAAGCCGCAATCTCGGATAATCCACCTTACCCGAGAAGGCACTACATCGTACCATTGTCGGGCTTTGTAAATACACCCTCCAGCCTGAACAATGCAACGATCATGCTAACACAGACCCAGGTAAGTACATATTATTCTATCTACTTAAATTAATTTATATTTCAAAATAACAAATAATAACAAATATAAAAAATATATATGACAAAAAAAAGAGAAAAGAGCGCAAAAAAGAAAGACAAAAAAATCAAGAGCAATAAAAAAGGAAAAAATAATTACCTCGCTCTTTGGATTGGAATTGCGATGGAACGGCATCCCGGCCAGTATATCTAAATTTTCATCTTCATGATGCCGGATAAACTCCAATAACTCGGCATTAGAATGAGTCCCTAACCTTGAAGCATGCATTGTTTTTGAAAAATATATGCTAAAATTGAAAAGAAATTTGAGAGAATTATGAAATTGAAATTGTGCTGTGAAATGAAATGAAGGAATGGTGGCTTTTTATAGAGGAACGACAAGCAAAAAAATAAAATTCAAAACTTTTCATGAATAGTAAATTTTACTATTCATAAATAGTAAACTTTACTATTTATAAATAGTATTGCTATTGATAAATAGTAAATTTTACTATTTATAAATAGTATTACTATTGATAAATAGTGACAATACTATTTTCAATAGTAAAATACTATTTGATACTATTTGCGAATAATAAATTTACTATTTATAAATAGTGAATAGTGCATGAACAGTGATTACACAGTAAATAAACAGTAAATTCATTTATTCATTTTAATCATTCAAATAATTGCAGGTGTATAAATATTTTTACACACAGGGGGCAATAAGAAGACGTATGCATAAAAATTAGCCAAACTTTTTGAAATAAAAATTATTAGCTCGGGTCCAGAACCCAAATTTTCCTTAGGTCCAGAACTTAAAATTATCCTTGAGTCCAGAACTTGAACCGGGTCCAGAACCCAAATTTTCCTTAGGTTCAGAATATAGAATCTTCCTTGAGTCCAGAACTCGAACTGGGTCCAGAACCCAAATTTTCCTTAGGTCCAGAACCTAGAATTTATTTCTAAGTCCAACAACTTAGCTCGGGTCCAGAACCCAAAATTTACCATTACATCCAGAACCTAGAATTATTTCTAAGTCCAGAACTTAGCTCGGATCCAGAACCCAAATTTCCCTTAGGTCCAGAACCTAGAATTATCCTTGAGTATAGAACTCGAACCGGGTCCAGAACCCAAAAACTCCACCATCTCAAAAATAAAGTCTTATTGCTTTTCACTCTCTTTCACTAAAGTTTCAGATCATTCAAGTAGAGGGCAAACTGTAGACCCTTAATTTTTGACCCAGTCTGGTCCAATATATTTCGTTTAGTCCAAAATAATTTTTGTGTTGTCTAATATATTTTAATTGGTCCAAAATAATTTTTGTTATCTTAATTAAATAATTTTTGCTTTATTATCTAATTTTTAAAAATAAAAATAAAAATAAAAATAAAAATAAAAATAAAAATAAAAATAAAAATAAAAATAAAAATAAAAATAAAAATAAAAATAAAAATAAAAATCGGCGATGGAAAAATCGACGACAAAAAATATCATCGCCGAAAATTCTAGCACGGGCAAAATGGCCCCCAGGCCGATTCCCCACCCTCCCGCAGCAGCCAACTGTGGCAAATTTTTTTGCCAGCGCAATTTTTCGGCAACAGTTTTTTTTTGCCAGCGAAATTTTTCGACTCAAATTTTTCAAAACCTAATACAATTAGGTTTTGATTTCCTTTTCTTATTCTATAATGTATGTCGTGAGCAACTATGAAAAAAATTCAAAAAAACTTCTATAAATATGGATTAAACAACACGAAAAAGGGAGGAGAAATTGATGACCGAGAGTGAGTAGGAAAACTTGGAAACTTTAAAAATTCTTTCTGGCAGTAGACTGAATCGGATTTTGGAGGGAGCAAATAAGCAATTAAAGCAATTCAAAGGCAAGAAAAGCTTGTCTTTGACTTGGTTCATCCAAGAAGCAATTTTGGTGCAACCCCACGAAAGAAGGTTTGAATTCTTGATTCCTTTTATTTTCACAGTAGCTAAACATCTCATTATTTCTTTTAATTCAAAATCCCAGAACTTTAATTTAGCTTTTCTTAAAAACATTAATTCGTTGCTTTATTTTCCAAAGAATTTAAAGTTATTAATTTAGTTTCTTCAAAACCCTAATTTACATTCCAAATTTTCAAAACCCTTAAATTATATTCTGTTTCTTTCCAAAAGCTTTAAAAACTTCTTTTTTTCTTTTAAAAACTTTAAATCGTTTGTTTATCTTCATAAAACCTCATAAAAGTATCAAATTGATTTTTAAATCCTAAAAGCTTCATGCATCCACCGAAAACCCTAATTTTAAATCACTAAACCCTAACTCAACTCCAAACCTAAAATAGTAAAACCCTAACCCCTTTAAAGCCTTAAACACTAATTTTTTATAAACCTTAATCCTTTAAAACCATAAAAATCATATAAACACAAATATTTTAATATTACACATTAAGCTTGAAATCATCATTTAAAACCACAAATCAAAAGTATTTTAAAGTATCCAAAACCCTAGTTTCATGATTTTACCATTCAAACCTTAATTTGGTTAATCAAAGTGTCTTACCAATCTTTTAAAACATAAAATCCTTAATCTATTTTAATTCTTTAAAAAGTCACAGTAGCTTAAGCCCATGAAAATCCAAAACCCTAAACAGATGAAATAAATGATCCTAAATAGAAACAGTAGCTATAACTTAGATTTTTCATTTGCCTTATTCAATTCTATATTTGATTATGCATTGATTTATTTTATATGCTTTAATTTATTTTAAGCTCAATACTTGGTTTATTTAATTTATCATGGATGGATGTTTATTTTCCATTGATATTTAATACTTTTAATGAATGATTTATTTATGATGAATGATTATTTACTTTTATCAATTTATTTAGGTTTCTAAATGTTGTAAGAGGTATGTTTCCACTTGGTGGGTACCTTATTAGTTAAATATCATGTAATTTAATTTGCTTTTCTATTTTAGAACCTATGTAAAGGGCATGTTTCTACCTTTCGGTGGATCTCCAATTTAGGTATGTGATGTAAGGACATGTTTCCATCTTCGGATGGGTGTCCATTTATTTATTTTGCTTGGACCTTACTTTGATTTTAATATATTGATGCTTTCTTTTAATTATTGTGTGTAATATGGATAATGTTGTTATATTTAAGAATTTTATAATATTAAGACCTATAAAGGAGGTTGGTTCCAATGAACTAGGCGTTGTGGGGGTGCTGGGCCATTTCTCACCTTCCCCACACGTACCCAACTTTCTGAACCCATTAGGGGATTGGGGATTCCTTAGGAATTGAGTCATCCACCCCTTTCTTTTTTCCCGGCCCGTCTGGGTGGCCATTCCATTTTCTCCGGACTTAGGTCCATGTTCTCTAAGGCACCGAGCCTAAACAGTGCTGAAGTCGCAAGAACCATTCCACAGGAAGTGAGGGCAAAAATCCCCGCTCACAGTGGCGACTCCACTGGGGATAAGAGAAGTTGATTCCGTTGGTCTTTTTATTATTCTATTCTTTCTTATAATGATATTATCCATTGCATCATATTAGATTGCATCGTGTGCGTGAGTTAGGACGCCCGTGTTACCCATGTTGTGTTATGTAAGGGATACCATACTTTCACTCAAGGTATGGAGATCGAACATGACATAACCACTCATAGCCTCATACCATTCGGTATATACTTGCTATGGGAACCTAAGCTTTTTTACCCAAAGACTAAAGCTCATGTAATTGGCCTAGTTACTTTCCTTAGGTTTTTACCCCAAATGCATGTTGTTTGACTATGGTTAATTTATTTTGGCTTAAATCATGGCTTATTTGGTTTGCTCTTTTCTAATTTGACCCAAGTACATTTGTAAGCTCAAATAAATTTTTCTATATATCCAAAAGACCAAAGCTATTTTCAAAATTTTTCAAGATGGTCTTTGGACATAAAACTTTTCTAAAAACATATCTTTGTCTCATGGCCCAAATACTAAGCCCAAAACCTTTTTTTCTAAAATCTTTTTATGGGCTTAGAAACAAGATTATTTTCATCCAACCTTTTCTTACAAAGAGCTTGCAAAAATATTTGGGTCAATTATGAAATACCAAAAATCAATTGTGGGCCTAGTTTACACTAAGAATAAATTAACCATGGGCTTGTTTTTGGCATGAATCATTAGTTACTTTTTTCAAGTGAGAAATCTATTCATAATAAACCTCTTAATTTAGTTTTAATCCAATATAGCATAAAAGCTACTTTAGTTGGTTGAATGGATTAAAACCTAATTAATGGGAGTTATCATGGATTGATTTCCATTTTCAAAAAAATAACTGTTGGTTGAAATGTCTGAGGGAATTATTCGAAAACAAGATACCCCATGTTGGTATTTTGTTAACCACATACCTAGGAAAAGAGACTCGCCATTCGTGTGTGGATGGTATAAGGTTGGAAGGAACGTCCTATTTGTTCTTGTTTATTGTTCGTGCATACATGCATACATTGGCATCTCACGTCATTGATCCTCTCTGGCTCACAGCCCTGGATTACGATAGTTCAAAAGCTTACAACAATCCGACCTACGCCGAAGACGAAGTATCTAGCAACGACTCAATCACTTGCTCACCAAAAACAATGAAGACATATCTATGCATGTCTTCTTATTGTCCCCTGGGTGTAAAAATATTTATATGTCCGCAATTATTTGAATGATTAAAGTGAATATTTGAATTTACTGTTTATTTACTATGTAGTCACTGTTCATGCACTATCTACTATTTATAAATAGTAATAAATAGTATTTACTATTGGAGAAAGTACTTTTACTATTTATCAATAGTAATACTATTTATAAATAGTAAAGTTTACTATTTATAAATAGTAAAATTTACTATTTATGAACAATTTTGAATTTTGTTTTTTGCTTGCCGTTTCTCTATAAAAAGGAACTGATTCTTCATTTCATTTCACAGCAAAACTTTCACATTATAATTCTCTCAAATTTCTTTCAATTTTAGCACATATTTTTCAAAAACAATGCATGCTTTGAGGTCAGGGACTCATTCTAATGCTGAGTTATTGTAGTTTATTCGGCATCGTGAAGACGAAAATTTAGATATACTGGCCAGAATGCCGCTCCATCGCAGTTCCAATCAAAAGGGCGAGGTAATTATTTTTTCCTTTTTTATTGCTCTTGATTTTTTCATTTTTTTTATTGTTATATATATTTTTTGTGATTATTTTTGATTTTTTGATTTATATTTTTATATTATGCTCTTTTATTATTATTGCGTTTGCCTTTATTATTATTTTGTATGTTTATTTTGTATTATTATATTTTTTAGAAAAATAAATTAAATTAAGCAGATAGAATAATATGTACTTACCTGGTATTAACATACCCGGGTCTGTGTTAGCATGATCATTGCGTTGTTCGGGCTATAGGGTGTATTTACAAAGCCCGACAATGGTACGATGTAGTGCCATCTCGGGTAAGGCGGATTATCCGAGATTGAGTCTTTGAGCAGTTCATTTTACAATTGCCATCCGAGGAATATCAGATAGACCGGAGCGTAGTCCAGGCGCTTGCAGAGCGATGGTTGGATACAACCCACACTTTTTACTTGCCCATTGGAGAGATGACAATTGGTCCGATCGATTTAACTGCCATAACCGGCCTTCTATATGATGGTGTTCCGGTCCCTCTGATCAACGATATTTTAACATTTGAAGAAATTCAGGAATTAATTGGTATGGAACCATCATATAAAGGGGCTTTTAAGATAAAAATCGAGCCAATTCATAGTTATTGGATGAACTATGAAGGACGGGTTGGCAGAGATAGGGCCAAACATTATGCTTAAGGATTTTTGTTATATCTGCTCGGGTCGACCATCTTAGGCAGCACTGAATCCTCCATCCACTTGTCAGTGTTGAGTGCCCTTTCTCATTTCAGAATGGTACCATCTTCTGGCTGGAGTGAAGCTGGTCTCGCGTGTCTTTACCATGGTCTTGATAAACTTTGCCGAAACAAGAAGTCTTTCATCGGCTTGATGGCGGTTATCGAGGTATTCTTTCCTTCATCAATGTTATTTCCACTCTTTTCTTGCATGAATTTGATATTTACTGTTATTGTTGTAGGTATGGGCATATGAACATAACATAGTGAGGGTACCCAGTATTTTTCGAGAGAGAATTGGGTATCCGAGATTAAATTACTAGTTGTCTGATCATGTGGACGTTTCCGGCTCTCATCATGTGCATACTCATCGCTTTATGTTGAGCCACTTAACCTGGGATCAGGTAAAATAAAATTAGTATGCTTTAAATTTGATGTGAAAGTTTACTTACCTTATGTTATTTTGCAGGTGAATTTGGCCTGGTGGAACCTAGAAGAGCACACAAATTGGTCTCCTTTGATGAGGGTTACACTGTATTTCCAACATTCTCGCTGAGTTATTGTTGGCCCAGTGTCTAGTGGCTAGTTTCTCGAGAAGAGAGTTTATGAATGGTTTCTCGGTCCAGAGCAGCGGAGGGTTCCGATGCAAATCCCGGAATATACTTTAAATATTATGTCAATGCCGGAGAATGCATGGTGGCTGGCCCGGTATGGTTATAGTGCCAAGTCATTTCTCCATTTACCGGGTCCATTTTATGCCCATTTTTATTCAAAGAAGACTCTTGAACTTTGATGTATCTCCTGTTGGTGTGCGGGAGATTTCCGACGAAAATGAGGGTAGAAATGAAGAAGAACATCACGAAAGCTACAGGAGAGCTTGTTCCACATCTTGGGACTAGTACTTCTCAGGTAAATGACTGTGTCACCTGATTGTGTAGTCTTCTGTTTCTCCTTTGGTCTTCTTTATTCTTTGAAGATGAGAGTGACACGGCCAAGTTCCTGGCCGTATCATGTGACACGGCCAGTGGCTTGGCCGTGTCTCTTGGGTGTGTCAGTTTTTGTGTCTTTTCTTTGGTTCTTCTTTGTTCTTGGTTAGGATGGGACACGGCCAAGCTTGTGGCCATGTCATGTGACACGGCCAGTGGCTTGGCCGTGTCTCCTGCCAGTGTCACCTGCCAGTGTCACCTACTGTTTCTTTTCTTTCTTTGCTTGGTCCTTTTTGGCTTTGCCCTTTAGGTGAGACACGGCCAGTGGCTTGGCCATGTCTCCTGCCCATGTCATATTCTGCCAAGATTTCCTTTGAGGTGACACGGCCAAGCTTGATTTGGCTTGGCCATGTCTTGCTTGATTCATGCTCTTCTTTCCTTATTTTGATCTTCCAAGGGAGTTTTGCACTTTAATCACTTTTCCCTTGCAACTGGTTTTTCTTTCCTTGATTCTTTAATGATTGTTGCAGGCTATTGGCTTATTTGATCATGAGGCTGGACCTTCTTTTACTACCCCTTCGTTTGCTTATTCTAGCCCGCCAAATATGCCATCTCATCCGCAGGGCATTGATATGAACTACCTGGTACGTTTCTTATTTCATAGTAGTTTATGCTATATGTATGCATGATTATGTATGCTCTTACCTTTTCCTTCTTGGCTTACAGCGGATGCTAGAAGAACAAAATAGGAAACTTCAAGAAGATTTGGCTGCAAGTCGTCAGCAGGCTTCTCATTTTGAAAGTTTATATCATCAATCCGAACAACATTTATGATATTTTTTATTTCAAGGAATGAGGGATCCCGAAACTTCTTCATCAAGAGGCCCTCAGACTGATGACCATGAGATCCTTTCGTCTGCTTCTGTTGAGGACCATGATGGATCGGAACCTCAAGATAATAGGGATTTTGGTGCTCCTGCTTCGGGTGATCCCGGGATGAGTAATGTGCCTGAATTTGGTGCTTCTGCTTCGGGCGAACTCGGGACAAGTAATTTGCCCCTCCTCCAACAGGCGATGACTTTTTCAAAGCTTTATTTGATGACCTACCACCACCGTCTTAGTGATATGTAAATATTGTAGCAATTGTAAAACATTGTACAATAATGAAAAAAATACAATTTTCCTCTTTACTGTAACTTTTTTTTTATCACAGTACATCATAATTTATAATTCACATCCACCTCATTTGCTAATTCTTGCTTGTTTCTTCTGATGACGATATTGATCCATGAGTATTGGATATTATGGACCAAATGGAAGGAGACTTATCGCCGGTACCTGTAATCTTAGCCGAGACCTTAGTTGGATTAGATCGATTTAAATCAGGATTGTCAAAGAGATTGACTGGGAGTCCGTTGCTGTTTTAGGTAATTACCTAAACTGCCCTTTTGGGTTTTCAATTTAGGTTTTCATTTTTCTTCTTTTTTTTATTGCTTTAATTTTTGCCTAGTCTGCCCATATGGGTTTTCGGAACTAGCGAGCTGTCCCAATTTTTTCCTAAGTTGCCATTGCAGGTTTTCAACTTAGCCGACTTTTTTTTTTAACTCTTTCTTCACAAATTTGGCTTCAGGAGTGTCTTTGTTTTCTTGATACTCCATCCATGGATTTTGCTAGATACATGCCATGTCATCATTTCTCTAGGAAGCTACTCCATCCTGCTTCTTCATACGCTGACTGGTTGACTGGATCCACTCACGCTCTGAAGTCAATAGTCGTTGGTTGGTACCTTGGTGGAAGATTTCTCGTATCAACACGCGGACATACTTGATGTATGTTCCCCTTGCCGCTCTTCGTCAAGGTACATGCTATGATCCTCGCCGACTTGGCTGTCAGTACGGAGCTGAGCCTCGTGATTCTAACTTTGCCCCCGACTTAGACATGCCTTGCTTGACTGAAGCCTACTTGGATCGGCTGAGGCAAAGCTGGCCTGCACGTTACACTTATTGACTTTTGCTATTGTGTTGATTTATTTCATCCATATCTGGTCAGATACTTATAATAGTGCACATAGAACAATTTTAACATTAATTCTATTTTATTAAATTGGGAAACAACCAAACATAAAGCCAGCATACACAAGATCACTCATGTTTCCAACTAGCCCTTTCGGGTTTTCTTCTCCCTTTCCCACTCTTCAATTTGTAGACCAGCTTGGAGAAGATCTTTGAAATCCCTTATAAGGGTGTGAGACATCCTTTCACAGAGATTAGGCAACACCCCTCTCACAATCATCCTTATTTGATCGGATTCATCGGGCCTCTTCTCTCTTCTTAAGTAAAGCAGCCTTGTTTCTCCATCTCTTGACATAATCTACAAAATTCTCATTCGGCCTTTGCCTAATGGACTCCACTTCCATTGAGGTAACTTCCAACTCAACATTATATCCATATTGTTGGATGAAGGCTTTGTAAAGTAGATCCCAACTCTTTTTTGTTCCATCATCTAAGGTATTGAACCAATTTTGGACAGCAGTGTCCAATGAGAGCATAAAGTACCTTAGGGTTTGAGCCTTAGTAGCTCGGGCAGACTGCATGGCAGTGATATACTGCTTCACATGGAGATGAGGATTTTCGATGCCATTATACTTTGCAAAGGATGGCATCTTGAACTTGTACGGGACTTCTTCATCTAGCTCAAATAGTTTATCGATCTTGGACATCTCTTCGGTTTTCAGCTTCTTCTCAAATTTCTTTTCTAAATCAGCAATCATCTTTTCAATATCAAAAGTTTTGGTCTTTTCAATAGTTGCCTTCTCAACAACCTTTGGTTCTTTCTTCTTCTCTTGAACATCTTGGTATTATTGAGCTCAATCATCATCATCATCAATGATCACCTTTTCATCATCAAAAACCACTTCACCAACTTTAATCTTCCCTTTGTCCCTTGGCTTCTTAGTGCTAGCAGATGCCTCGACATGATTCTCTAAGATTGCAGTCATTTGGTTCTTCATGGTCTCAGCTAGGGCCTCTTTTATTTCTTCCATCTTGGCATTGAGAGCCTCATCCACCATCCTTTGAATTTGTTCGGGCTCCATTGTTTTGGGTGAGCAAAGTGATTGAGTCATTGCTAGATACTTTGTCTCCAGCATAGGTCGGATTGTTGTAAGCTTTTGAACTATCGTAATCCAGGGCTGTGAGCCAGAGAGGATTAATGACATGAGATGCAAATGTATGCATGTATGTATGTATGCACGAACAATTAACAAACAAGGACAAATAGGACGTTCCTTCCAACCTTATAACATCCACACACGAATTTTGAATGGTCATAATCCAGGGCTGTGAGCCAGAAATGATCAATGATATGAGATGCAAATGCATGTATGTATGCATGTGTGCACAAACAATAAACAAAAAAGGATAAATAGGATGTTCCTTCCAACCTTATAACATCCACACACGAATGGCAAATCTCTTTTCCTAGGTATATGGTTAACAAAATACCAACATGGGGTATCTTGCTTTCGAATAATTCCCTCAAACATTTCAACCAATAGTTATATTTTCAAAAATGGAAATCAGTTCATAATAATTCCCATTAATTACGTTTTAATCCATTTATCCAACCAAAGTAGCTTTTATGCTATATTAGATTAAAATGAAATTAAGGAGTTTATTATAAATAGATTTCTCACTTGAAAAAGGTAACTAATGATTCATGCCAAAAACAAGCCCATGGTTAATTTATTCTTAGTGTAAACTAGGCCCACAATTGATAGTTGGTATTTCATAATTGACCTAAATATTTTTGCAAGCTCTTTGTAAGAAAAGGTTGGGTGAAAATAGTTTTGTTTCAAAGCCCATTATAAAAAGAATTTAGAAAAATAGATTTCGGGCTTAGTATTTGGGCCATGAGCCAAAGAATTTTTGATATGTTTTTTAGAAAAGTTTTATATCCAAAGACCATCTTGATAAATTTTGAAAATAGCTTTGGTCTTTTGGATTTTCTAAAGAAAAATTTATTTTGAGCTTCCAATGTACTTAGGTCATATTAGAAAAAGAACAAACCAAATAAGCCGTGATTTAAGCCAAGATAAATTAACCATAGTCAAACAACATGCATTTGGGGTAAAACCTAAGGAAAGTAACTAGGCCAATTATATGAGCTTTAGTCTTTGGGTTAAAAAGGCTTAGGTTCCCATAGCAAATATATACCAAATGGTACGAGGCTATGAGTGGTTATGCCATGCTCGATCTCCATACCTTGAGTGAAAGTATGGTATCCCTTACATAATATAACACGGGTAACACGGGCATCCTAACTCACGCACACGATGTAATCTAAGATGATGCAATGGATAATATCATTATAAGAAAGAATAGAATAATATAAAGACCAACATAATCAACTTCTCTTATCCCCAGTGGAGTTGCCACTGTGAGCGGGGATTTTCGCCCCCACTCCCGGTGGAATGGTTCTTGCCACTTCGGCACTGTTTAGGCTCGGGGCCTTAGAGAACACAGACCTAAGTCCAGAGAAAATGGAGTCGCCACCCGGACGGGCTGGGAAAAAAGAAAGGGGTGGATGACTCGATTCCTAAGGAATCCCCAACCCCTTAATGGGTTCGGAAAGTTGGGTACGTGTGGGGAAGGTGAGAAATGGCCCAGCACCCCCACAACGCCCGGTTCGTTGGAACCGACCTCCTTTACAGGTCTTAATATTATAAAATTCTTAAGTATAACTACATTATCCATATTACACACAATAATTAAAAGAAAGCATCATTATATTGAAAATCAAAACAATGTCCAAACAAAACAATTAAATGGACACCCATCCAAGGATGGAAACATGTCCTTACATCTCATGTCTAAATAGGACACCCACCGAAAGGTAGAAACATGTCCTTTACATTGGTTCTAAAATAGAAAAGCAATTTAAATTACATGATGTTTAACTAATGAGGTGCCCACCAAGTGGAAACATACCTCTTACAACATTTGGAATCTAAATAAATTGATAAAAGTAAATAACCATTTATAATAAATAAATCATTCATCAAAGGTATTAAATATCAATAAAAAGTAAACATCCATCCATGATAAATTAAATTAACCAAGCATTGAACTTAAATAAATTAAAGGATATAAAATAAATCAAAGCATAATCAAATATAGAATTGAATAAAGCAAATAAAAATCTAAATTATGGCTACTGTTTCTATTTAGGGCTCTTTATTTCATGTGTTTATGGTTTTGGAATTAATGGAATTTGGCTACTGTGACTTTAAGAGAATTAAAATAGATTGAAGATCTTATGTTTTAAAAGGTTGATAAAATTCTTTGATTAACCAAACTAGGGTTTGTTATGTAAAATCATGAAACTAGGATTTGGACTCTTTAAAATACTTTTGATTTATGATTTCAAGTTTACTGTGTGAAATTAAAATATTTGTGTTTTTATGGTTTTTAAAGTTTTAAATGATTAGGGTTAAAAAAAAATTAGGGTTTAAGGTTTTAAAGGGGTTAGGGTTTACTATTTTAGGTTTGGAAGTTGCATTTGAGTTTAGTGTTTTAGAATTAGGGTTTCGGTTGATGCTTAGATTTTTTAGAATTTGGAAAAAAGCAATTGAGAATTTTATGAAAGTAGACCAACGATTTAAGGTTTATATAAATAGAAAAGGTGTTTTTAGGGTCTGTTGTAAGAAACAAAATCAAAATTTGGTTTTGTTGAAAAACATGTTTAATTAGGGTTTTAGATTTTGAGGAAGTAAAAATAAAAAATTTAAGTCTTTTTGTAAAATAAAGCAAGGAATTAGTGTTTTTAAACTTTGAACAAAGGGAATTAAGGTTCTGGGATTTTTGATTTTGAAAAGAAACAATTTCATAATCTTAGCTACTGTGAAAAAATATAACAATTAATACATACCTCCTTTTGATGGTTCCTCCAAAATAATTCTTCTTGGATGAACAAAAAACAAAGGCAATTGCTACCATTGATAATTTGTTAATGCTTTGCTTCTTCTTCTTTCAAAAGGTCAAATTGATTTCACTGCTTTCCCACTCAATTTTGGTTTCAAACTCTCCCAATTTTCGTCCCAATTTCTGATTCTTTTCCTCCTCCTTTTTTTTGTGTTGTAATTGATCTTATTTATAGGAGTTTTTCTAGCCTATGTCTAGTTACTCACGGCATACAATATTGAATAAGAAAAGAAAACCGAAACCTAATTGTATTAGGTTTCGAAAAATTTACGTCGAAAAAATTTTGCTGCCGAAAAAAACTGCTGCGAAAAAATTACGCTGGCAAAAATATTTGCCGCAGTTGGCTGCGGCAGGGGACGAGGATCGGCCTGCGGGCCATTTCGTCCACAAAAAACTCCTGTGGGCGAAATGGCCCACGGCCAAGCCCGCGCTGGTTTTTATTTTATTAATAAAAATTAGATAATTAAGCAAAAATTATTTAATTAAGATAACAAAAATTATTTTGGATCAATTAAAATATATTAGACAACACAAAAATTATTTTGGACTAAACAAAATATATTGGACCGGACTGTGTCAAAAATTAAGGGTCTACAGAATGGTACCATCTTCTGGCTGGGGTGAAGCTGGTCTCGCGTGTCTTTACCATGGTCTTGATAAGCTTTGCCGACACAAGAAGTCTTTTGTCTGTTTGATGGCGGTTGTCGAGGTATTCTTTTCCCTCACTAATGTTATTTCCACTCTTTTCTTGCATGAATTTGATCTTTACTATTATTGTTGTAGGTATGGGCATATGAACATAACATCGTGAGGGTACCTGGTATTTCTCGAGAGAGAGTCGGGTATCCGAGATTAAATTTTTGGTTGTTTGATCGTGTGGACGTTCCCGGCTCTTATCATGTGCATACTCACCGCTATGTGTTGAGCCGCTTAACCTGGGACCAGGTAAAATAATATTAGTATGCTTTAAATTTTATGTGAAAGTTTACTTACCTTATGCTATTTTGCTGGTGAATTTAGCCTGGTGCAGCCCAGAAGAGCGAGCAAACTGGTCTCCTTTGATGAGGGCTGCACTGTCTTTCTAACATTCTCACCGAGTTATTGCTGGCCCAGTGTCCAGTAGCTGGTTTCTTGGATAGAGAGTTTATTAATGATTTCTTGGTCTAGAGCAGCGGAGGATTTCGATGCAAATCTCGAAATATACTTTAAATATTATGTCAATGCCGGAGGATGCATGGTGGCCGGCCCGGTATGGTTATGGTCCTGAGTCATTTCTCCATTTACCGAGTCCATTTTAACCCATTTTATTCAAAGAAGGCTCTTGAACATTGATGTATCTCCTATTAGTGTGCGGGAGATTTCAGAAGAAAATGAGGGTAGAAATGAAGAAGAACATCACAGAGCTACAGGAGAGCTTGTTTCACATCTCGGGACTAGTACTTCTCAGGTAAAACTTTTACCACTTTTCCCTTGCAACTGCTTTTTTCTTTCCTTGATTCTTTAATGATTGTTGCAGGCTGTTGGCTCATTTGATCATGAGGCTGGACCTTCTTTTACTGCCCCTTTGTTTAGTCATTCTAGCCCGCCAGATATGCCATCTCATCCGCAGGGATTTGATATGAACTACCTGGTACGTTTCTTATTTCATAGTAGTTTATGCTATATGTATGCATGATTATGTATGCTCTTACATTTTCCTTCTTTGGCTCACATCGGATGCTCAAAGAACAAAATAGGAAACTTCAAGAAGAGTTGGCTGCAAGTCGTCAGCAGGCTTCTCATTTTGAAAGTTTATATCATCAATCCGAACAGCATTTCCGAGACTTTTAATTTCAGGGGATGAGGGATCCCAACACTTCTTCATCAAGAGGCCCCTAGACTGATGACCATGAGATCCTTTTTGTATGCTTCTGATGAGGACCATGACAGATCGAAACTTCAAGGTAATAAAGATTTTGGTGCTTCTGCTTTGGGTGATCCCGGGATGAGTAATGTGCTGGATTTTGGTGCTTCCGCTTCGGGCAGACTTGGGACGAGTAATTTGCCCCCTCCTCCAACAGGCGATGACTTTTTCAAAGCTTTATTTAATGACCTACCACCACCTTCTTAGTGATATGTAAATATTATAGCAATTGTAAAATATTGTACAATAATGAAAAAATACAATTTTCCTCTTTACTGTAACTTTTTTTTCATTTTTTTATCACAGTACATCATAATTTCATAATTCACATCCACCTCATTTGCTAAACCAAATCCAACGTGGTAAAGGAAATTTATTGCTAATTCCTTTCCTTATGCCATATGGTTTTATTCTTTCCTATCACCTTTTCCTTTTCACTTTTGGAAAAGGTTTATTTTCTTCTATATAAATCACCTTGCATGCCCCATTTTAATACATAAATCAAAATTATTTCTCTTTCAACGTGAAGACTCCCTTTAACAATTTAATTTTTTCTTTATTCATTCACCATGATCGAGCATCATTTAAAGAGAATAAAAAATTATATTTAAGAATATGGATGCCATTCATTGGAAGCAAATTTCATGGTCAAAACTTAATGCTTTAAAATGTTTACAAAATGTCAAATTGGACCACTCCTTCTTACATGCCGTGGCTTCCTTTTGGAATACGGATTCTTAGGTATTTAAAATTAATGGCTTTGAAATATGTCCCTTGATTGAAGAATTTGAGGCCATCCTTGGATATCCAAATGATCAACAAATGGCATTACCCACATTGATTTCCAAGACTCAACAGAAGATGCAGATATTATTTCAAATTCCAAAACCCGAAGTTCTTCGGTTAATGAGATGTGAAAAAATTCTACTTGCTCCTTTGATTGACTTTTGTCTCTCTCATTTGGCCCCTACTAAGGCATGGGGATGCATGCTCTGTCTTTGCTTGCTCGGCCAATTCTTGCTTGTTTCTTTCGACGGTGATATTGATCCACGGGTATTGGATATTATGGACCAAATGGAAAGAGGCTTGTCACCGGTACCTGTGATCTTAGCCGAGACCTTAGCTGGATTAGACCGATTTAAATCAGGATTGTCAAAGAGACTGACTGGGAGTCCGTTGCTGCTTCAGGTAATTACCTAAACTGCCCTTTCGGGTTTTCAATTTAGGTTTTCTCTTTTCTCTTTTTTTTTCTTTATTGCTCTAATTTTTGCCTAGTCCACCCGTGTGGGTTTTCAGAACTAGCGAGCTGTCCTAATTTTTGCCTAAGCTGCCCTCGCGGGTTTTTAACTTAGCGGACTTTTTTTAACTCTTTCTTCACAGATTTGGTTCTAGGAGCGTTTTGTTTGCTTGATAGTCCATCCATGGATTTTGCCAGATATCTGCCACGCCATCATTCTGCTAGGAAACTACTCCATCCTGCTTCTTCATATACTGATTGGGTTGACTGGATCCACTAATGCTCTGAAGTCAATATCCGTTGGTTGGTACCTTGGTGGAAGATTTCTCGTATCACCATGCGGACACACTTGATGTACGTTCCCCTTGCTGCTCTTCGTCAAGGTACATGCTATGATCCTCGCCGACTTGGCCGTCAGTATGGAGCTGAGCCTCGTGATTCTGACTTTGCTCCCGATTTAGACATGCCTTGCTTGACTGAAGCCTACTTGGATCGACTGAGGCAAAGCTGGCCTGCACGTTACACTTATCGACTGCCATAGATTTTACATTTGTCAATTCAGAAAGTGTATTGTTAGGATGAAAAAATAATTAAAGTAATAAAAGATGCTTCTTTTCCATTTATAATTTGTCATCACTTTTTGCTATTGTGTTGATTTATTTCATCCATATCTGGTCAAATGCTTATAACATTGCACATAGAACAATTTTAACATTAATTCTGTTTTATTAAATTAGGGAACAACCAAACATAAAGCCAGTATACACAAGATCACTCCTGTTGCCAATTAGCCCTTTCGGGTTTTCTATTTGATGATTTTCTCTCATTTAGCCATAATTGTTGCCTAGCCTGCCCTTTCGGGTTTTCAGAACTAGCAGACTGCTCTAACTTTTGCCTAGGCCTCCCTTTTTGGGTTTTCAACCTAGCGAGCTCTTTCTTTTTTATTTTTCATATATAAAACTTCTTCAACCTGTCAATGTTTATTGGCTCACTAAACTCGTTCCCATCCATGTCTGATAACTTCACTGCACCTTTGTTCCTGACTTGTTTTACGACATATGGCCCTTCCTAGCTAGGCCTAAACTTCCCTCTTGGATCAGATACAATCTTTCTCCATGGTCAACCAATAGTAACCTAGTCGAATAATCTTCTTAACTAGTGCCAAACAATTCATGTGTGGACCGCAACTTCCCACATGTATTTCTGACATGATATGCTCCACTTCAGGCTTTCTTAAACATCTCAAATGCACCCCATCAAGCCATTTTCGATGTAACTCCCCATGGAAGGTGATGTATTGTAAAGACCACCGCCTTATGGCTCTTCTCTCTTTCTTTGTTGCCCCCGGCGGGTATTCTCCTTCCTCCAAAAATTGCCTTATAGTATCATACCATGCATCATGGTCTGTATCAATTTCCATGATTGTTTTATATTCATAACAAGGAGTTGATGAACTGGTCAAGATCAGAGGCTTAAGGAATAGGCTAACAGGGTTTTCCCATACCGAAGCCAATGTGACTAGGGCATTAGCCATTTGATTTTCTTCTCTTGATAGGTGTATAAACCTACACTCCTTAAAGTTCTTCTTCATCATTGTCAGGTAATGGTGGTATGGTTTTAATTTTTGCTCTTTCAACTCCCACTCTCCATTTACTTGGGATACTACCAGCAATGAATCGCCAAAAACTTCCACCTTATCCACCTTCATAATCATTAGGGATTCCAAACCGAAAATACAAGCTTCGTACTCCACCATATTATTGGTTGCCCTAAATTTCAATTTTTTGGCTAAAGGGATGAGTTCCCCTTCGGGCGATTCTAGTATAACCCCCAAACCTGCTCCTTTCCTGTTTACTACTCCATCAAAGTACAATTTCCACCCTTGTACTTCAATTGCTTCTAAATGTTCATCCAGAAATTCTAAGATTACCTCATCGCTTTCTGGTAATGGTTGTTGGGCCAGGAATTCTGCCACCGCTCTACCTTTGATTGTTTTCCTGGTTACATATTCAATCTCAAACTCTTCTAATATTATTAACCATCGACCATATTCCCAATCAAAGAGGGTGTCTCCATTAGGTACTTCATTGGATCCAACCTGGAAATTGCTTGCACACTATAAGATTAAAAGTAATGCCGCAACTTCTTAGAAGACCAAACCACGGCTATACAATTCTTTTCTATGACTCTATACTTAATTTTATAAGGTAGGAGCTTTCTACTCAAATAGTAAACTGCATACTCAATCCCTGACTCATCTGCTTGGGCTAGCATGGCTCCTCTCGACTCTTCTTCTACTGCTAAGTATAGTAATAGAGGTTTGCCGGGTTTAGGTGCTTTTAAAACAGGTGGATTCAACAAAAATACTCTTTTATTCGCTCAAAGGCCTTTTAACATTCTTCATTCCATATGACTGGTTGATTCTTTTTAAGCAATCTGAAGATGGGCTCACAAATTGTTGTGAGTTTTGCTATGAATCTACTAATGTATTGTAATTTACCAATAAATCCACAAACTTCTCTCTCCTTCTTAGGGGCTGGCATATCCCTAATTGCTTTAACTTTGTCAGGATCAATCTCAATGACATTCAGACCAATCAAATGTCCCAATAATTTTCCTAAGGTAACACCGAATATAGACTTCTTCGGGTTTAGTCTTAACTTATATTTCAAAGCTCTATCGAAGAATAATTCTAAGTTTTGGAAGTGTTGTTCCCTTGTGTATGATTTAACCATCATATCATCAACATATACTTCAACTTCTTTGTGCATCATGTCATGAAATAGTGTGGTGGCCATCTTTTGGTAGGTTGGTCCAGCATTCTTTAAACCGAACGACATCACCCTATAACAAAATATACCCCATGTAGTAATGAAAGCAGTTTTGGCTTTATCCTCTTGGGCCATTAACATTTGATTGTATCCTGAAAATCCATCTACAAATGAGTGTAGCACGCTAGAGGCTGCACTATCAATGAGGACATCTATATGAGGTAAAGGAAAATCATCCTTAGGGGAAGCCTTGTTCAAATCTCTATAATCCACACAAACCCTTATCCTTCCATCTTTCTTTGGCACAGGTACTATGTTGGCTAACCAATCTAGATATTCTATCACTTCAAGGACTTCACTTGTATTTGCTTAGTGACCTCTTCTTTAACCAATTCAGCCCACTTAGGTCTTAATCGCCTAAGCTTTTGTTTGACAGGTTTCATGTGAGTGTAAGTAGGAATATGATGCTCCGCTATGCCTTGATCTATACCAGGCATATCCTTATAAGACCAAGCAAATACTTCTTCATATTTTTTGAATATTTTTTCAAATCTCTCTCTCTCATCAGGAGTAAGGTCGGATGCTATGCTAATGTTTTTAGGATTTTTGATTGTTCCTAAATTTAATGATTGCGTGTTAACAGAATTAATATTAAAGATGCTCATGTAACTGTTATTTGAATGTATGCAACCATCAGGAGAAACATCACACAAATAAGCAAAATCAGACTTCTTTGCATTCATTTTAGAAAAGAAAACATCATAATCCTCATACAAAGCAGACAAATTAAAATTAAAATCAAAATCATTGTTATCAGAATCATAAGGCAGGATGTCTTCAAACTTTTCTTCGACCAGGGCATCAATCTCTTCCGGAGTCTTCTCGGCTTTTAGGACAGCTTCATTCTTCTCTTTTGGATTGGATTCTTTACTGGTTGGCAGGGTGAGTTCTTTCTTCACTTGCTCCACTAGCTCGGCAACATTTGCAAAAATTTCAAAACCTGGGATTAACTTATCCATGAACATGATCGGCTCGGACTTTCCTTGGAGTGGTCCATATCTGGAGCCTTGACAAAGATCTCTTCAAGTGGTGGGAAGTTCATCTTCTCACTCTTCCTTGGCTGGACATCATTGGCTTCATCATATCCCAACCCTTTCTTGGAAGTTTGAGTTCTAAAATCTGGCAACTTTGTCAAACCGGCCTTACCCTTTCCAAGACCAGCTTCGGGAAGGTAGTTCATGTCCTTCATCATATTTAAGACTTTGGAGTCCACTACTTCATCATCAGAAATTACAGCTACTTGAAAACCATTGAGAGGCCTCTAAATTATTAGAGCGTTAACAATCTCATTATCTTCAGCTTCAATGACCACTGTCTCATTTCCGTTGGGGAACTTGATCTTTTGATGAATGGTGGAAGGAAGTCCACCAAGTGGATGAAAACATGGTCACCCCAAGAGTAAGGCAAAGGTAACTGGTATGTCTAAAACAACAAACTCAACAATAGATTCAATTGGACCAACCTTGACAGTGGCTTTGAAAGTCCCTTCGGCATGTCTCTTAGTGTTGTCATAAGCCCGAATTGTTACCTCGGTCGGGTTTAAATCTCTTATCGACATGGCTAGCTTTGGCAGTATCTTAAGTGGGCAAACATTTATGGTAGACCCATCATCGACCATTTCACATGGAGTCCTCTTCCCTCTGATCTCTATTTTGATAAAGAGAGGGCGGATGTGGTCTCTCCCTTCCTCCGGTAAGCCCGCATCTGAAAAAGAAACTGCTCCCATATTAACTTCGTTCTTCTTTTGAATCTCTTCACACTTCATTACTCCTCCAATTTTTATGAAGTTGATAAGCTCCTCCGGTGTCGTGGAGGTAGAAATTGGCATGCTAGCCAAGGCTTTGGCCATAGTTTCTTGGTGCTTTTTAGAAGTAGCTAATAAGTCTCAAATGCTAACACTTGCTTGGGTTCTTTTCAATTGCTTGAGAACAACATCATCTTCTTCTACTTCAACTTCCTTCCCCTTATTAGTTTCTATCTCCTTAGGTGGTGGCCTTGCATAAGGCTTACCAGATCTAGTGTTCATTACTTCATCTTCTTCGGGCTCGGACCAAGTCCACTCCTTTTTCTTGGATACAATATCATCATCACTATCACTTGAATTCCAAAACCCGTTGACAACACAAATTTTTACTTCTCCACCCATCATAGCTTGTTTAATTTCACCAAATACCTCTTCTTCTTTGGTTGCTATTCCACCCACATCTTGAAAAGAAGACATGACAAAATCCTCATGCAAACCTCCTCCAATCATGAAGGTTGCTGGTGGTGGTACCCTATTGAATTTTAGTAATGGGTTGTCTTTGGTGTTTGGCTTATTGGGCTCGCGTAGCTTCCCATTATCAATTAGATTTTGGATCTCATGTCTCAACCTCACACATCTATCCGTGTCATGCCCTTGCATTTGGTGGAATTGACAAAATGCTTTAGTGTCAAAATTAGGTGGGAGTGGGTTAGGCAAAGGAAGAGGGTTTAAGGGTTGTAGCAATCCCTTTCTTTGAAGCTTATTGAGAACCCAAGACAACGGTTTCCCTAATTCCAAAAATTGTCTTCTTATTCCTTGGTTAGTAGCATTAACATCGACGGCCTTTTGCATGCTTTGGCTACCAGATTGATAGCTCCCTTTCTTATTCCTTTTTGTTGCAAAATGGTTCTTCTCACTCTCCCATTCTTCAATTTGCAAACCAGCTTAAAGAAGGTCTTTGAAATCACGGATGAGTGTATGAGACATCCTCTCACGTAGACTAGGCAACACCCCTCTCACAATCATCCTTATTTGATCAGATTCATCAGGTCTCTTCTTGAGTAAAGCAGCCTTGTTTCTCCATCTCTTGACATAATCTACAAAATTCTCATTCGGCCTTTGCCTAATGGACTCTACTTCCATTAAGGTAACTTCCAACTCAACATTATATCCATATTATTGAATGAAGACTTTGTAAAGTAGATCCCAACTCTTTTGTGTTCCATCATCTAAGGTGTTAAACCAATTCTGGACAAAAGGGTCCAATGAGAGCATAAAATACCTTAGAGTTTGAGCCTTAGTAGCTCGGGTAGACTGCATAGCAGTGGTATACTGCTTCACATGGAGGTGGTGATTTCCGGTGCCATTATACTTGGAAAAGGATGGCATTTTGAACTTGTACGGGACTTCTTCATCTTGTTCAAATAGTTTATCAATCTCGGACATCTCTTCGATTTTCAGCTTCTTCTCAAATTTCTTTTCTAAATCAACAATCATCTTTTCAACATCGGATGTCTCGGTCTTTTCAATAGTTGCCTTCTCAACAACCTTCGGTTTTTTTCTTCTCTTGAACATCTTGGTAGTATTGAGCCCAATCATCATCATCATCAATGATCATCTTTTCATCATCAAAAACCACTTCACCAACTTTAGTCTTTCCTTTGTCCTTTGGCTTCTTAGTGCTAGCAGATGCCTCGACATGATTCTCTAAGATTGCAGTTAATTGGTTCTTCATGGTCTCAGCTAGGGCCTCTTTTATTTCTTCCATCTTGGTGTTGAGGGCCTCATCCACCATCCTTTGAATTTGTTCGGGCTCCATTGTTTTAGGTGAGCAAGTGATTGAGTCGTTGCTAGATACTTCATCTCCGGCGTAGGTCAGATTGTTGTAAGCTTTTGAACTATCGTAATCCAGGGCTGTGAGCCAAAAAGGATCAATGACATGAGATGCAAATGTATGTATGCATGTATGCACGAATAATTTACAAACAAGGACAAATAGGACGTTCCTTCCAACATTATAACATCCACACATGAATGATGAGTCTCTTTTCCTAGGTATATGGTTAACAAAATACCAACATGGGGCATCTTATTTTTGAATATTTCCCTCGGATGTTTCAACCAATAGTTATATTTTCAAAAATGGAAATCCATTTATAGTAATTCCCATTAATTAGGTTCTAATCCATTCAACCAACTATAGAAGCTTTTATTGGATTAAAACTAAATTAAGAGGTTTATCATAGATAGATTTCTCACTTGAAAAGAGTAACTAATGGTTCATGCCAAAAACAGGCCTATGATTAATTATTCTTAGTATAAACTAGGCTCACATTTGATTTTTAGTATTTCACAATTGACCTAAATATTTTTGCAAGCTCTTTGAAAATAATTCTAAGCCCATTGTAAAAAGATTTTAGAAAAGATGAATTTTGGGCTTAGTATTTAGGCCATGAGCAAAAGAGTTTTTAGAAAAGTCTTATGTCCAAAGACCATCTTGAAAAATTTTGAAAATAGCTTTGATCTTTTGGATTTTAAAGAAAAATTTATTTTGAGCTTACAATGTACTTAGGTCATATTAGAAAAAGAACAAACCAAATAAGCCATGATTTAAGCCAAGATAAATTAACCATAGTCAAACAACATGCATTTGGGGTAAAAGCTAAGGAAAGTAACTAGGCCAATTACATGAGCTTTAGTCTTTGGGTTAAAAATGCTTAGGTTCCCATAGCAAGTATATTCCATGTAACACCCCGATACCCCATATAAATACTGTACATATACCAGGTACACATACAATATGTATTTAGAGTATAAGAATGTCACTTTTCATCACCATTATAACTCTTTACTTTAATTTTTAAAACCATAATACATTTAAATCATATGAAAGTATTTACAAAATGGTTATTCTTATCATGGTAATACATAAATATAAGTTACATTGTTTCTTCCAAAGATTCATTTATACAAATGAATACATTCTTATGAAAATACAGTATAATTACATGCATGCACCACCATCTAGTTGGTCTCGAACTATACTTGTCCTCGTTGTGACATAGCAGCTTATCTCCAGCTTCATCACCTATATACCTGCGCGATTAAGATAACCGCGCTAAGCTCGATAGCTTAGTAGTACAAGTAACCATTAAAATATACAATATAAAGGAAACATACCTCATATGTTTAGTCTCATGTTTTAACATTTTCTTACTCTGTTTTCCCCTTTTTCAATGCATTCTTCATATAATCCTATTAACCTTATAGAGGATATACATATACACATATAACATAACCATCAAACATAATTCAATAAATTGATAGAACCTTCATATTATGATACTTACCAATTTCACCTCATACATATCATATATATCATTTTATACTTTATAATCGCATATTGCATATAACTTCACAAACCATATCTCCTTTCAATAATTCATGTATGTTATATAATCATATCACTAACCACAATTCATCATTCACAACTCACATTTCCAACAAAGGCAACATAGATCCCATTACTCATTTATTTCAACTTGTATATACAACACATTAACAACAAAGACAGACTCGGGCCCAAAAGACACTAATATGTCATTCAAAGTTCAGATTTAATGCTTTGGTTTTGTTATCACATTTATCAATATCATATACCCAACTAGGCTTCAAGGATTAAGTTCAACCAAGCTTCAAGGGGAGCAAAGCATGCTAAGCTTCTACCCAACTTGGCTTCAAGAACTAACCCAACCTAGCTTCAAGGGTGGTAACATCTCAATTAGGCTTCAAGGATTCAATCCAACCTAACTTCAAGAGATTGTTACACTTATTAGGCATGCCACCAACAACAAAACTCTGAAAATGAATAACACATTAGCCACACAATTCATTTATTATTTCATTATCAATTTCATTCTCATTCTCATCATCATTTACATCATCATAGCCAACCACAATGGCATCATTTAGGCAAAACATGCCTCATTTATCTCATTCTCAGCCAACCACAATGGCTTTATACATCATCACCTCTCAATTTACATTTCATATTCCATCACAATATCACATTTCATAGTTCACCACAATATCACATTATCACATTTCATAGTTCATCACAATATCACATTATCACATTTCATAGTTCACCACAATATCACATTATCACATTTCATAGTTCATCACAATATCACATTATCTCATTTCATAGTTCATCACAATATCACATTATCTCATTTCATAGTTCATCACAATATCACATTATCACATTTCATAGTTCATCACAATATCACATTATCACATTTCATAGTTCATCACAATATCACATTATCACATTTCATAGTTCATCACAATATCACATTATCACATTTCATAGTTCATCACAATATCACATTATCACATTTCATAGTTCATCTTTGATATTTATATACATAATCATTCATTACTCAAGTATGCACAATCAATTGCATTACCATATAAATTGGAATACACATCATACAAATCATATCCTCACATCTTTCACATTTCATAACATATATATATTGAATGCCTTCACATCTTATATGTATTAATGTATTATCATATCTCTTATCTTTTCATTGCATATACAATATTAATATTTATTTTAACAATATACTTATATGCAATCCAATAGGGTTTTGTACTTACCTCTAAAGAACTCACTCCCATATAACTTCTCTTCCATAGATCTTTCAATACTTGGATTAGGGCAATTCCATCTCTTAAAACCTAATCCAAAAGTAATCATACACACTCACTTAGAAATACACATGAGATAATACAAATAAGAATCAATTAGGGCAAACTCAACACATGACACGCTCATCAACACGGGCGTGTCCCTGATCGTGCCCTAACTCCACAACACAGAAACATTGACACGCTCATAACCACGGGCGTGTCACTGGGCGTGTAATACATTCTGTATCTCAAAAACATCAACACGTCCAATCAACAAGAGCGTGCTCATGGCCGTGTCAATTCTCCAAACTCACAGTAGCTATGACACGCTCAATAACACGGGCGTGTTACTGGTCGTGTCAATTCTACTGCCATACAGAACTTATGACACGCTCAATAACATGGGCGTGTCACTGCTCGTGCTACCAACTCCAGAAAACAGAACCAACGACACGCCTAACAAACTGGCCGTGTCTCTGGGCGTGTCCGACTAAAAACCCAGATTTCGGTCAACACACAACAACATCCAACAATACCCATCTTTTTATCATTACTCACTTCAAACAATCTTCATCAAACACACCCAAAAACCATAACAAACTTACCAAAACATCAACAACACTCAAAACACACACCAATCATCATTATAAACATCATTCATATACCAATTTATCAAATCCCCGAATTTCATTAAACTCAACCCTTATTCAACAATTCATCATCATCTTCACAAATAATCATATTATCATCATCCAATTACTAAATCAACACATATATATACTTAAATCTTTCAATATCATCATCATCACACATCAACCATACCAAACCCAACTCAAACAATGAAAATCAATTTAAAGAAATAAATACTTACTTGAATCCTTTATCAAATCTTCATCTCTATCATCAAATCTCTTGAATTCCTTAAGAAATTTGGTAAGAAAATCACATCTTTCTCTCTTTCTCTCTCTCTCTCTCTCTCTCTCTCTCTCTCTCTCTCTCTCTCTCTCTCTCGGCCAAGAAGAACGAAGAAGACGAAGAAGGAGTAGAAGGAGAAAGAAGATTCTACTTCTTTCCTTCATTCTTATCCATATATATATAATAAACAATTCCCTTAAGCCTCCACCATACACTTGTCACTTATCTTGCCTATCTCTTCTTCTCTTTGACTTTTCTATTCTTCTTTTTCTTTTATTATTATTATTATTAATTATATAAACTCACCTCTCCAACACCAATTTATACCTTATGTATATGTGTTGTATATGTAGATATAGGTATATGTCTTATATATCCCTTTTATATTTCATATATACACATATACATTAAATCCAAATACAACAACAATAACTCCAAAACTCTTAGGGTCTATTCCGGGATATTACAATTCTCTCCCCCTAAAAAAAATTTCGTCCTCGAAATTACTCAGTACAATAACATTCCATTCTTACCAATACACCATTTAAAATTTTCATCAAATCACATAGTTTGCACTCTCCCCCTTAGAGTCAATTATATTATTCAATTCCACAACTTGTCACGATAAAAATCTTTATACCTTATTACATTCTCATCCAATATTCAAAATAACTCATTATACTCTCAAATACCTTATCTATATGCAAAAATTCAATCATCCTTTAACATACTTATGTTACATTCCATTATTACATTCAAAATATTTTATCACTTCATCTCTTTATAACTATTCTCTTAACTTTAACTTTCAAGATCATAAACTTATATCTTAATATTAATTATCCCATCATTACAATCATCCTTACAAACAAACATTTATCAAACCTTCATTGATAATAATATTCTTATTTCTCATACACTTCATTCCTTCTCTAGTATTTTCTCACTTAACATCAATATTAATACAATGCTTTTGAACTTACTTTACAGGAAATCAACTTCTTCCCTTTTCTCATCATTAAAATTGATATAATTCAATTAATTCATGTCCGTTCATCTATCAAAATTTTACATTGTATACATCATTATTTATCTCTTATGCCTTTAGCACAACCATACATATTAAATCTCAATAATAATTCACAATTATAGCAAAAATCCAGATCAATTGATTTATTCTCCACAATATCTTAACATCATAATCTTGTTTGATTCAAATCAATAGTTCACTTATCTAAATTTATCATGAATAACCATCCACTTTAATTTATCTTTCAATATACACATAGTTTATCTTTCATTATCTCAATACAATTCCACCAAATTTCATAATTATCTCATACCATGCTTATCATTCATAGTTTACTCACTCAAATTTTAAATCCATCCACTTATTCACCGTATACCATAAACATAATCAATATAGCTCTCAAACACATTCTGCAATCTTCTTTCATTATCATCTTCTCACTTATCATATCATTACTATATTAACAATAATTACCTTTTTCTCACATTACTCATAACTTAAAGTATTTCCACAATTCTCTTTCTGTCTTTTCTTTTCCAGAATTATAACCAAATTGCTAACACAAAAACCATAAAATACACTTCATCAATCATAACCGTTAATCATGTTTCTAGAAACATAATTATCAATCTTACCAAAGTAGTATTACAGTTATACTTTCTTAGTCTCAATTCTGTGGATAACAAAGTTAATCGGCCAAATACCATAAATACACTATATGGCCATAGGAGATTAATGATCACATCTGAAACTTATAAATCAATACTGTTCCTCTATTATTTATTTCCAACTTTTTTTTTTCAATTAATAATACTCAGTTGTATCATAAATATTATATTTCTATATTCCAAACTTTACTACAACCAAAATTACACATTTCAATTCTATCTCAACACACTTTACTCTTAATTATTTGATCACCATTTGCATGTCTCATATACAACAATATTATCCTTAACTTCTCCTTCACACATCATTCAATCTTATACAGATCTTACATAAATTTCATTCTTTATACTTTCTTTTTCCCTTATAATTTCTTATTAAATTTATATACACAGAACATTTCCTCACACAAATACTTTGGCTCATAACATTTATGATAGCCAAATTCAGTTATTATCATAACAATATTACTGTCCACCATTTCCCAAATTAATCCTTATTTCCATAACCATTTCACTATCCAACATTTCTTAAGTTTATTCTTATTTTCATTTCATCACATACTCTTTACGTCAATCAAGGCCTAATCTCTCTTAGGTCCACTACTACATGCAATGTCATTTCCAATATACATCAAATATGCAATTATATAACACATCCATAGATCACATTCACAATGTGATTTACTTTCCACATTTCTTACATTTTACAATTACATTCATATCAAAAACTCATTCCACATTTTCTATACATGTATACACACAATCATACAATGATATTTAATTCCTCTTTTACATATTTTCAACACAATTTAACATTTTACTATTCCGTGAACAACATCATTTTTATCCCTTTTTTGACATGACTTAAGTTGTTTATCAACCCAACACATATACATTATCACCATGATATTACTTCACAAAATCTTAGTCACGCTACTAAGGTGACATCTCTCTCACATATATTTTTAAATGCATTAGTATACCATCTATACATCCATTAGTTTATTCTTCAACACATAGATATATATATATATATATATATTACTCACATATCTATACACATGTACATTACATCCACTCATATATACATTGGGCTCAATAATCTCTTTATACTCTCCAAGTCTAATTATGACAAATCTCAATTTCTTAAATCCACATTGATCCATCCCATTTCTTACTGTCGATATTATCCCATGACCTAGCTTTGCTTAGGTTTGTCAATGCAAGCATAATCATTCTCATACTATCAATCACATTATTCAATTTAATAGTACTCTCATATACAGTAATATTCATTCCACAAGCTCATGTGTTTAACTTACATTAAGATTATCAATACTCAAATAGTCTTTACCCAAATTCCATTAACACTATAATTTCACAACTTACTACTTTACTTAAACTTCCATTCACTCATCTTATGTTCTTAATATCAACTTAAAAAAAACATCTTATATATACACATTACAAAACAACCTCAAAGTATATTCTTTTCACAAATATTAAAGCTCATTTCCAAAAATCTAATTATCACATCTTTCCACCATTAATATGAGCTTTAACAACACTCAAGCGTATCACATTTCTAACATTAAAATCACAATGTTTGCATTTAAAACAGCAATGCAACAACACCATTATATTTCCTTATTTAACCAACATCATCTCTTTTTCTTTTAAAAACTTTAACTTTACATATTCAAATCATAAATGGTCAAACTTTGTCTATACCCATCAACTCATTCAATATACCACCATACTCTCTTCATTTACATAACATAACTTTCAATATTCACAATTCGACATTATTTCCTCTGTCTAGCAAACTCAACATAAACTTTCTTATAAAGAGGTTTAAAGTATAGAAGAAAGAGTACATACTCTTATCTTAATTTGATTTTCAACTCATTTCCAACTTTATTTTCCTTTCCATTTCTTTATTTTTCAATTCATATTATGTCATACATAATATTACTCATAAACATCAATATTACATTCCATGTTGCACATGACATAACATTTTTCATATGTCTCATCAACATGCATATTTCACATTACATTTCGTAATTCTTTTCTCATAAAATAATTAGGCACTATGCCTCAATTATAATTCATTTCCAACATCATTGCCAACAATCATGGTTTCTTCTCACATCAACATAGTATACACATATATCATCAACTATATTAAACATCTCATGTAACACAAATATTTTACAAATCATATTATGCCACATCCGAGACCAACCTAGGTGTTAATGCATGTGCATGTATCAAAATTTTCATTCTTTTCATTTTCATTTATCATCATTTTTTTTTAACTTTTCTTTGTAAATTTACTTAGGCCGAGAATCTCGAAACCTAAGCTCTGATACCAAAATAATTGTAACACCCCGATACCCCATATAAATACTGTACATATACCAGGTACACATACAATATGTATATAGAGTATAAGAATGTCACTTTTCATCACCATTATAACTCTTTACTTTAATTTTTAAAATTATAATACATTTAAATCATATGAAAGTATTTACAAAATGGTTATTCTTATCATGGTAATACATAAATATAAGTTACATTGTTTCTTCCAAAGATTCATTTATACAAATGAATACATTCTTATGAAAATACAGTATAATTACATGCATGCACCACCATCTAGTTGGTCTCGAACTATACTTGTCCTCGTTGTGACATAGCAGCTTATCTCCAGCTTCATCACCTATATACCTGCGCGATTAAGATAACCGCGCTAAGCTCGATAGCTTAGTAGTACAAGTAACCATTAAAATATACAATATAAAGGAAACATACCTCATATGTTTAGTCTCATGTTTTAACATTTTCTTACTCTGTTTTCCCCTTTTTCAATGCATTCTTCATATAATCCTATTAACCTTATAGAGGATATACATATACACATATAACATAACCATCAAACATAATTCAATAAATTGATAGAACCTTCATATTATGATACTTACCAATTTCACCTCATACATATCATATATATCATTTTATACTTTATAATCGCATATTGCATATAACTTCACAAACCATATCTCCTTTCAATAATTCATGTATGTTATATAATCATATCACTAACCACAATTCATCATTCACAACTCACATTTCCAACAAAGGCAACATAGATCCCATTACTCATTTATTTCAACTTGTATATACAACACATTAACAACAAAGACAGACTCGGGCCCAAAAGACACTAATATGTCATTCAAAGTTCAGATTTAATGCTTTGGTTTTGTTATCACATTTATCAATATCATATACCCAACTAGGCTTCAAGGATTAAGTTCAACCAAGCTTCAAGGGGAGCAAAGCATGCTAAGCTTCTACCCAACTTGGCTTCAAGAACTAACCCAACCTAGCTTCAAGGGTGGTAACATCTCAATTAGGCTTCAAGGATTCAATCCAACCTAACTTCAAGAGATTGTTACACTTATTAGGCATGCCACCAACAACAAAACTCTGAAAATGAATAACACATTAGCCACACAATTCATTTATTATTTCATTATCAATTTCATTCTCATTCTCATCATCATTTACATCATCATAGCCAACCACAATGGCATCATTTAGGCAAAACATGCCTCATTTATCTCATTCTCAGCCAACCACAATGGCTTTATACATCATCACCTCTCAATTTACATTTCATATTCCATCACAATATCACATTTCATAGTTCACCACAATATCACATTATCACATTTCATAGTTCATCACAATATCACATTATCACATTTCATAGTTCACCACAATATCACATTATCACATTTCATAGTTCATCACAATATCACATTATCTCATTTCATAGTTCATCACAATATCACATTATCTCATTTCATAGTTCATCACAATATCACATTATCACATTTCATAGTTCATCACAATATCACATTATCACATTTCATAGTTCATCACAATATCACATTATCACATTTCATAGTTCATCACAATATCACATTATCACATTTCATAGTTCATCACAATATCACATTATCACATTTCATAGTTCATCTTTGATATTTATATACATAATCATTCATTACTCAAGTATGCACAATCAATTGCATTACCATATAAATTGGAATACACATCATACAAATCATATCCTCACATCTTTCACATTTCATAACATATATATATTGAATGCCTTCACATCTTATATGTATTAATGTATTATCATATCTCTTATCTTTTCATTGCATATACAATATTAATATTTATTTTAACAATATACTTATATGCAATCCAATAGGGTTTTGTACTTACCTCTAAAGAACTCACTCCCATATAACTTCTCTTCCATAGATCTTTCAATACTTGGATTAGGGCAATTCCATCTCTTAAAACCTAATCCAAAAGTAATCATACACACTCACTTAGAAATACACATGAGATAATACAAATAAGAATCAATTAGGGCAAACTCAACACATGACACGCTCATCAACACGGGCGTGTCCCTGATCGTGCCCTAACTCCACAACACAGAAACATTGACACGCTCATAACCACGGGCGTGTCACTGGGCGTGTAATACATTCTGTATCTCAAAAACATCAACACGTCCAATCAACAAGAGCGTGCTCATGGCCGTGTCAATTCTCCAAACTCACAGTAGCTATGACACGCTCAATAACACGGGCGTGTTACTGGTCGTGTCAATTCTACTGCCACACAGAACTTATGACACGCTCAATAACATGGGCGTGTCACTGCTCGTGCTACCAACTCCAGAAAACAGAACCAACGACACGCCTAACAAACTGGCCGTGTCTCTGGGCGTGTCCGACTAAAAACCCAGATTTCGGTCAACACACAACAACATCCAACAATACCCATCTTTTTATCATTACTCACTTCAAACAATCTTCATCAAACACACCCAAAAACCATAACAAACTTACCAAAACATCAACAACACTCAAAACACACACCAATCATCATTATAAACATCATTCATATACCAATTTATCAAATCCCCGAATTTCATTAAACTCAACCCTTATTCAACAATTCATCATCATCTTCACAAATAATCATATTATCATCATCCAATTACTAAATCAACACATATATATACTTAAATCTTTCAATATCATCATCATCACACATCAACCATACCAAACCCAACTCAAACAATGAAAATCAATTTAAAGAAATAAATACTTACTTGAATCCTTTATCAAATCTTCATCTCTATCATCAAATCTCTTGAATTCCTTAAGAAATTTGGTAAGAAAATCACATCTTTCTCTCTTTCTCTCTCTCTCTCTCTCTCTCTCTCTCTCTCTCTCTCTCTCTCTCTCTCTCTCTCGGCCAAGAAGAACGAAGAAGACGAAGAAGGAGTAGAAGGAGAAAGAAGATTCTACTTCTTTCCTTCATTCTTATCCATATATATATAATAAACAATTCCCTTAAGCCTCCACCATACACTTGTCACTTATCTTGCCTATCTCTTCTTCTCTTTGACTTTTCTATTCTTCTTTTTCTTTTATTATTATTATTAATAATTATATAAACTCACCTCTCCAACACCAATTTATACCTTATGTATATGTGTTGTATATGTAGATATAGGTATATGTCTTATATATCCCTTTTATATTTCATATATACACATATACATTAAATCCAAATACAACAACAATAACTCCAAAACTCTTAGGGTCTATTCCGGGATATTACATACCAAATGGTACGAGGCTATGAGGGGTTTTTCCATGCTCGATCTCTATACCTTGAGTGAAAGTATGGTATCCCTTACATAACACAACACGGGTAACACGGGCGTCCTAACTCATGCACACGATGCAATCTAATATGATGCAATGGATAATATCATTATAAGAAAGAATAGAATAATATAAAGACCAACGGAATCAACTTCTCTTATCACCAGTGGAGTCGCCACTGTGATCGGGGATTTATGCCCCCACTCCCGGTGAAATGGTTCTTGCGACTTTGGTACTGTTTAGGCTCGGGGCCTTAGAGAATACGGACCTAAGTCTGGAAAAAATGGAGTCGCCACCCGAACGGGAAAGGAAAAAGAAAGGGGTGGATGACTCAATTCCTAAGGAATCCCCAACCCCCTAATGGGTTCGGAAAGTTGGGTACGTGTGGGGAAGGTGAGAAATGACCCAGCACCCCCACAACGCCCGGTTCATTAGAAACGGCCTCCTTTACATGTCTTAATATTATAAAACTCTTAAGTATAACAACATTATCCATATTATACACAATAATTAAAATAAAGCATCGATATATTGAAAATCAAAACAATGTCAAAGCAAAACAAATAAATGGACACCCACCCGAAGATGAAAACATGTCCTTACATCCCATGCCTAAATAGGACACCCACCGAAAGGTAGAAACATGCCCTTTACATTAGTTCTAAAATAGAAAAGCAATTTAAATTACATGATATTTAACTAATGAGGTATCCACAAAGTGGAAACATACCTCTTACAACATTTGGAAATCTAAATAAATTGATAAAAGTAAATAACCATTCATAATAAATAAATCATTCATCAAAGGCATTAAATATCAATAGAAAGTAAACATCCATCCATGATAAATAAAATAAACCAAGCATTGAACTTAAATAAATTAAAGCATATAAATCAAAGCATAATCAAATATAGAATTGAATAAAGCAAATAAAAGTCTAAATTATGGCTACTGTGAGTTTTTTAAGGAATTGAAATAAATTAAGATTTTATATTTTAAAAGGTTGGTAAAACACTTTGATTAACCAAACTAGGGTTTATGATGTAAAATCATGAAATTAGGATTTGGACACTTTAAAATACTTTTGATTTATGGTTTCAAGCCTACTGTGTGAAATTAAAATATTTGTGTATTTATGGTTTTTAAAGTTTTAAAGGATTAGGGTTTTAAAAAATTAGGGTTTAAAGTTTTAAAGGGGTTAGGGTTTACTATTTTGAGTTTTGGAATTGAATTAGGGTTTTAAGACTTTTGAATTAGGGTTTCGGGTAATGAATTTATTTTAGGATTTGGAAAGACAATTGACAATTTTCATGAAGTTTTATGAATTTAAACAAACGATTTAAAGTTTATAAGAGCTAAAAAGATATTTTTAAGGCTTTTGGAAGGAAACAGAACACAAATTAAAGGTTTTATAATTTGGGAAGCAAATTTTGATTTTGGGGTTTTGAAGAAATAAAACTAATAGCTTTAAACTTTTGGAAAAATAAAGCCACGATTTAAGATTTTGAAACCTTAGAAAAAGTGAATTGAGGTTATAAAGTATTTGAATTAAAAGAAACCAAGGGATAATTTAGCTATTGTGACAAAATAAAAGAAATTAAGATTTCAAACCTTATTTTGTAAGTTTCACCAAAAATTGCTTCTTGGATGAACAAGGTCAAAGACAAGCTTTTTGCCTTTGAATTGCTTGAATTGTTCCCTCCAAAGTCCAATTTAATTTACTGCCAGAAGGAATTTTTAAAGTTTCAGAGTTTTCCTTCTCACTCTCGGTCACAAATTTCAGTCCAATTTTCCTCCTTATTTTTGATTTTCCTTTGTGTTGTAATTGTGATCTTATTTATAGAAGTTTTTATGGTTTATTCCTAGTTTCTCATGGCATATAACATACATTAAGAAAAGGAAACCGAAACCTAATTGTATTAGGTTTCGAAAAATTTACGTCGGAAAAATTTCACTGGCAAAAAAAAAACTGCTGCGAAAATGGCCCGCAGGCCGATCCTTGCCCCCAGCGGGTATTCTCTTTCCTCCAAAAATCACCTTATAGTATCATACCATGCATCATGGTCAGTATCAACTTCCATGATTGTCTCATATTCATAGCAAGGAGTTGATGAACTGGTCAAGATCAGCGGCTTAAGGAATAGGCTGGCAGGATTTTCCCATACCGAAGCCAATGTGGCTAGGGCATCAGCCATCTGATTTTCTTCTCTTGACAGGTGTATAAACCTACACTCCTTAAAATTCTTCTTCATCATGGTCAGGTAATGGTGGTATGGTTTTAATTTTTCCTCTTTCAACTCCCACTCTCCATTTACTTGGGATACTACTAGCAATGAATCGCCATAAACTTCCACCTTATCCACCTTCATAATCATTAGGGTTTCCAAACTGAAAATACACGCTTCATACTCCACCATGTTATTGGTTGCCCTAAATTTTAACTTCTTGGCTAAAGGGATGAGTTCCCCTTCTGGCGATTCTAGTATAACTCCCAAACCTGCTCCTTTCCTGTTTACTGCTCCATCAAAATACATTTTCCACCCTTGTACTTCAATTACTTCTAAATGTTCATCTGGAAATTCCATGATTACCTCTTCACTTTTTGGTAATGGTTGTTGAGCCAGGAATTCTGCCACTGTTCTACCCTTGATTATTTTCCTGGTTACATACTCAATCTCAAAATTTTCTAATATTATCAACCATCGATCATATTTCCCAATTAAAGAGGGTGTCTCCCTTAAGTACTTCATTGGATCCAACCTGGAAATTGCTTGCACACTATACGATTGAAAATAATGCCGCAACTTCTTAGAAGAACAAACCATGGCTATACATGTCTTTTCAATAATACTATACTTAATTTCATAAGATAGGAGCTTTTTACTCAAATAGTAAACGGCATGCTCAATCCCCGACTCATCTGCTTGGGCTAGCATGACTCCTATCGACTCTTCTTCTACTACTAAGTATAGTAATAGAGGTTTTTCGGGTTTAGGTGGTTTCAAAATATGTGGATTCAACAAATACTCTTTTATTCGGTCAAAGGCCTTTTGACATTCTTCGTTCCATACAACCGGTTGATTCTTTCTAAGCAATTTGAAGATAGGCTCACAGATTGTTGTGAGCTTTGCTATAAATCTGCTAATGTACTGCAGTTTACCAATGAATCCCCAAACTTCTCTCTCCATCTTTGGGGCTGGCATATCCCTGATTGCTTTAACTTTGTCAAGATCTATCTCAATGCCATTCGGACCAATTACATGTCCCAACAATTTACCTGAGGTAACACCGAATATACACTTCTTTGGATTTAATCTTAGCTTATACTTCAAAGCTCTATCGAAGAATAATTCTAAGTTTTGGAAGTGTTGCTCCCTTGTATCCGACTTCACCATCATATCATCAACATATACTTCAACTTCTTTGTGCATCATGTCATGAAATAGTGTGGTGGCCATCCTTTGGCAGGTTGCTCCAGCATTCTTTAAGCCGAAAGGCATCACCCTATAACAGAATATACCCCATGTAGTAATGAAGGCAGTTTTGGCTTTATCTTCTTGGGCCATTAACACTTGATTGTATCTGAAAAATCCATCTACAAACGAGTGTAGCACACTAGAGGCTGCACTATCAATGAGAACATCTATATGAGGTAAAGGAAAATCATCCTCAGGAGAAGCCTTGTTCAAATCTCTATAGTCCACACAGACCCTTATCCTTCCATCTTTCTTTGGCACGGGTACTATATTGGCTAACCAATCTGGATATTCTATCACATTAAGGAACTTCACTTGTATTTGCTTAGTGACCTCTTCTTTAACCAATTCAGCCCACTCAAGTCTTAGTTGCCTAAGCTTTTGTTTGACAGGTTTAATGTGAGTGTAAGTAGGAATGTGATGCTCAGCTATGTCTCAATCTATCCCAGGCATATCCTTATAAGACTAAGCAAACACTTCTTCATATTTTTTTGAATATTTTTTCAAATCTCTCTCTCTCATCAGGAGTAAGGTCGGATGTTATGCTAATGTTTTTAGGATTTTCAATTGTTCCCAAATTTAATGATTGCGTGTGAACAGAATTAATATTAAAGATGCTCATGTAACTGCTATTTGAATGTATGCAACCATCAGTAGAAACATCACACAAGTAAGCAAAATCAGACTTTATTGCATTCATTTTGGAAAAGAAAACATCATCATCCTCAAACAAAGCATAAAAATTAAAATCAAAATCAAAATCATTGTTCTCCGAATCATAAAGCAGGATGTCTTTAAACCTTTCTTCAACTAGGGAAGCAATCTCTTCCGGAGTCTTCTCGGCTTTCAAGGCAGCTTCATTCTTCTCTTTTGGATTGGATTCTTTGTTGGTTGACAGGGTGAGCTCTTTCTTCACTTGCTCCACTAGCTCAGCAACATCTACAAAAATTTCAAAACCTGGAATTAACTTACCCATGAACATGATCGGCTTGGGCTTTCCTTGGAGCGGTCCCATATCCGGGGCTTTGATAAAAATCTCTTCAAGTGGTGGGAAGCTCATCTTCTCATTCTTATTTTGCTGGACATCATTGGCTTCATCATATCCCAACCCCTTTTTGGAAGCTTGAGTTCTAAAATCTGGCAATTTTGTCAAACCGGCTTTACCATTTCCAAGACCAGCTCCGGGAAGGTAGTTCATGTTCTTCATCATATTCAAGACTTTGGAGTCCACTGCTTCATCATCAGAAATTATAGCTACTTGAAAACCATTGAGAGGCCTCTCAACCATTAGGGCGTTAACAATCTCATTATCTTCAGCTTCAATGACCACTGTCTCATTTTCGTTGGGAAATTTGATCTTTTTATGAAGGGTGGAAGGAACTCCACCAAGAGGGTGAAACCATGGTCACCCCAAGAGCAAGGCAAAGGTAACGGGTATGTCTAAAACAATAAACTCAATAATAGATTCAATTGGACCAACCTTGACGGCCGCTTTAAAAATCTCTTCGGCATGCCTCTTAGTGTTGTCATAAGCACGAATCGTTATCTCGGTTGGGTTTAGATCTCTTGTTGACATGGCTAGCTTTGGCAATATCTTAAGTGGACAAACATTTATTGAGGACCCATCATCGACCATTACACATGGAGTCCTCTTCCCCTTGACTTCTATTTTGATAAAGAGAGGGTGGATGTGGTCTCTCCCCTCCTCCGGTAAATCCGCATCTGAAAAAGAAACTGCTCCCATACTAACTTCACACTTTTCTTGGATCTCCTCACATTTCATTACTTCCCCAATTTTTATGAAGTTGATCAACTCCTCCGGTGTTGTGGAGGTAGAAATTGGCATGCTAGCTAAGGCTTTGGCCATAGTTTCTTGGTGCCTTTTAGAAGTAGCTAATAAGTCCCAAATGCTAACGCTTGCTTGGGTTCTTTTCAATTGCTTGAGCACAGCATCATCTTCTTCTATTTCAACTTCCTTTCCCTTATTTGTTTCTATCTCCTTAGGTGGTGGCCTTGCGTAAGGCTTACCGGATCTAGTATTCATCACCTCATCTTCTTCGGGCTCGGACCAAGTCCACTCCTCCTTCTTGGGTATAACATCATCATCACTATCACTTGAATCCCAAAACCCATTGACAACATAAATTGCTACTTCTTCACCTTTCATAACTTGTTCAAATGCCTCTTCTCCTTTGGTTGCTTCTCCACCCACATCTTGAAAAGAAGACATGACAAAGTCCTCATGCAAACCTCCTCCAATCATGAAGGTTGCTGGTTGTGGTACCTTATTGAATTTTGGTAATGGGTAGTCTTTGGTGTTTGGCTTATTGGGATCAGGTAGCTTCCCATTATCAATTAGATTTTGAATCTCATGTCTCAACCTCACACATCTATCCGTGTCATGTCCTTGCATTTGGTGAAATTAACAAAATGCTTTGGTGTCAAAATTAGGTGGGAGAGGATTAGGCAAAGGATGAGGATTTAAGGGTTGTAGAGATCCCTTTCTTTGAAGCTTCTTGAGAACCCAAGACATTGGTTTTCCCAATTCCAAAAATTGTCTCCTTGTTCCTTGGTTAGTAGCATTAACACTGACGGCCTTTTGCATGCTTTTGCTACTAGGTTGATAGCTCCCTTTCTCGTTCCTTTTTGTTGCAAAGCGGCTCTTCTCCCTTTCCCATTCTTCAATTTGCAAACCAGCTTGAAGAAGGTCTTTGAAATCACAGATGAGTGTATGAGACATTCTCTCATGAAGGCTAGGTAACACCCCTCTCACAATCATCCTTAGTTGATCAGATTCATCGGGCCTCTTCTAGAGTAAAGCGGCCTTGTTTCTCCACCTTTTCACATAGTCCACAAAATTCTCATTTGGCCTTTGCCTAATGGGCTCCACTTCCATTAAGGTAACTTCTAACTCAAAATTATATCCATATTGTTGGATGAAGGCTTTGTAAAGTAGATCCCAACTTTTATCATCTAAGGTATTGAACCAATTTTGGACAATAGGGTCCAATGAGAGCATAAAGTACCTTAGGGTTTGAGCCTTTGTAGCTCGGGCAGATTGCATGGCAGTGATATAATGCTTCACATGAAGATGGGGATTTCCAGTGCCATTGTACTTAGCAAAGGAAGGCATCTTGAACTTATAAGGGACCTCATCATCTTGTTCAAATAGTTTGTTGATCTCAGACTTCTCTTCGGTTTTCAGCTTTTTCTCAAATTTCTTTTCTAAATTAGCAATCATATTTTCAACATCGGATGTCTCGGTCTTTTCAATAGTTGCCTTCTCAACAGCCTTTGGTTCTTTCTTCTTTTCTTGAACCTCTTAGTAGTATTGAGCCCAATCATCATCATCATCAATGATCACCTTTTCATCATCAAAAACCACTTCACTAACTTTAGTCTTCCCTTTGTCCTTTGGTTTTTTTAGTGCTAGCAGATGCCTCGGCATGATTCTCTAAGATTGCAGTCAATTGGTTCTTCATGGTCTCAGCTAGAGCCTCTTTGATTTCTTCCATTTTGGCATTAAGGGCTTCATCCACCATCCTTTGAATTTTTTCGGGCTCCATTATTTTAGGTGAGCAAGTGATTGAGTCATTGCTAGATACTTCATCTCCAGCATAGGTCGGAATGTCGTAAGCTTTTGAACTTTTGTAATCCAGGGATGTGAGCCAGAGAGGATCAATGATATGAGATGCAAATGTATGCATAATCAACCAATAAACAAGTGTAATTAGGACGATCCTTCCAACCTTATAACATCCACACACGAATGGCGAGTCTCTTTTTCCAAGGTATATGGTTAACAAAAAACCAACACGGGGTATCTTGCTTTCGAATAATTCCCTCGGACGTTTCAACCAGTAGTTATGTTTTCGAAAGTGGAAATCCATCCATGATAATTCCCATTAATTAGGTTTTAATCCACCCAACCAATTAAAGTAGCTTTTATTGGATTAAAACTAAATTAAGAGGTTTATTATAGATAGAGTTCTCACTTGAAAAGAGTAACTAATGGTTCATGCCAAAAACAAGCCCATGATTAATTTATTCTTAGTGTAAACTAGGCCCATAATTGAATTTTGGTATTTCATAATTGACCTAAATATTTTTTCAAGCTCTTTGTAAAAATGGTTGGGTGAAAATAGTTTTGTTTCTAAGCCCATTGTAAAAGATTTTAGAAAAATGGATTTTGGGCTTGGTATTTGGGCCATGGGTCAAAGAATTTTTTTAATTTGTTTTTAGAAAAAGTCTTATGTCCAAAGACCATCTTGGAAAAATTTTGAAAATAGTTTTGTTCTGTTTGGACTTTAAAGAAAAATTTATTTTGAGCTTACAATATACTTAGGTCATATCAGAAAAAGAACAAACCAAATAGGCCATGATTTAGACTAAGATAAACTAAACTAACCATAGTCAAACAACATGCATTTAGGGTAAAACCTAAGGAAAGTAACTAGGCCAATTACATGAGCTTTAGTCTTTGGGTTAAAAGGCTTAGGTTCCCATAGCAAGTATATACCAAATGGTATGAGGCTATAAGTGGTTATGCCATGCTCGATCTCCATACCTTGAGTGAAAGTATGGTATCTCTTACATAACACAACACGGGTAACACGGGCTTCCTAACTCACGCACACGATGCAAACTAATATGATGCAATTGATAATATCATTATAAGAAAGAATAGAATAATATAAAGACCAACGGAATCAACTTCTCTTATCCCCAGTGGAGTCGCCACTGTGAGCGGGGATTTTCGGCCCCACTCCCGGTGGAATGGTTCTTGCGACTTCGGCACTGTTTAGGCTCGGGGTCTTAGAGAACACGAACCTAAGTCCAGAGAAAAAGGAGTCGCCACCCGGACAGGCCAGGAAAAAGAAAGGGGTGGATGACTCGATTCCTAAGGAATCCCCAACCCCCTAATGGGTTCGGAAAGTTGGGTACATATGGGGAAGGTAAGAAATGGACCAGCACCCCCACAACGCCTGGTTCATTGGAACCGACCTCCTTTACAGGTCTTAATATTATAAAATTCTTAAATATAATAACATTATCCATATTACACACAATAATTAAAAGAAAGCATCATTATATTAAAATCAAAGTAATGTCCAAACAAAACAAATAAATGGACACCCATCCAAGGATGGAAACATGTCCTTACATCACATGCCTAAATAGGACACCCACCAAAAGGTAGAAACATGCCCTTTACATAGGTTCTAAAATAGAAAAGCAAATTAAATTACATGATGTTTAACTAGTGAGGTACCCACCAAGTGGAAACATACCTCTTACAACTTTTGGAAATCTAAATGAATTGATAAAAGTAAATAATCATTCATCATAAATAAATCATTCATCAAAGCTATTAATCAAAATATAAAATAAACATCCATCCATGATAAATTAAATAAATCAAGTATTGAAATTAAATAAATTAAAGCATAAGAAATAAATCAAAGCATAATCAAGTATGGAATTGAATAAAGCAAATAAAAGTCCAATTATGGCTACTGTGACTTTTTATGGAATTAAAATAGATTAGGGTTTTATGTTTTAAAAGTTTGGTAAGACTCTTTGTGTAACACCCCTTAACCCGACTATTTCCAGCCGAGCCAAGTGTGCTACAGTATATGCAACATGGTATACAGAACATGCACTAAATAAATTTTTTTCCTTTTTATTACAAATAATAATAATTTACACATTTCTTTAATTGTTATAATTACATTTTGAAAGTCCTTAACAGTACATGCCAAGCTAAACTTTGCTTTGCTCCTCACTTCCCCTCCTGTTGCGCACTCTGGTGCTCCTTTGTAGCTTCCCATTTGTCAGCTTGGACTCCATAACCTACGAGTTTAGAAAACTAAACTCACTAAGCATATAGCTTAGTGGGTACTTTAACCGTTAAATAGAAATTAGATGAAAACCACACAATGTTACAGATATGGCACAACCAACCCAATCATCAATATAAACATTCTCAGGTTCTTATTATATTTCTCCTATTATTTGTTAAGCTTTTATGACAGTATGCTATTCATTTCTATTGATTTACTGCCATTGGATGGTACCTCATCCTATGTCTGTTAGTTGCCTCACATTACTGTTGATTACCGATCTGATGGTTATGTATTTGTATTTTATGGCATTATAATTTCTTTATCATTGTAGGCCCAATACTCTCTTGTTTTGAGTTCCGTTTGTTAAATAACTTATGCATGAATTAAAGGTGTGTATTCACTATCTTTGTCTTATGCTTTCCTTCGGTAGTTTGGCATGAATGGTTATTCGTGTGTTCATATGCTCCTTTCATTAAGTTCACATATATTTTTTAAGGTTTGGATAAGTCATATAAGAAATTAACCAACTGAATAATGTTTATTACCCTTTGCCGAGTTTAATATCTTGACGGTTCGAAATTTATTTTATTAAAAATTCATAGGGCACCAGTGATTAGGAATCTGTCTATTTTTATCCTAAATCTGCTCAATAGAACTAATTTGTAGTTCAAAGTTTTCATTCCGGGCTTTTGGGCCTGACTGCACTTTTTAGGCTGCACCGGGTTTTACAACACTGCAAAAATCCCTCGGTGGGCTTTAAAATCTAAATAAAACACAATTGGGATGTGATTTTCAAAAAACGAAAAATGCTATCTTGTTCTTAATTGGTCAAGCTTTCAAGAGCATATTTTTTTATAATTTATTTCATTCCAAACGAATATTTTATCTCAATTATACCTCATTTATTTCTTACCAAATGAACAGTGAATTCTAGCATTTAGTTTATTATGTACCTTGTTATTTTATTTCCCCAATAACTTTTGTTCTACTAATCCGAATGTGAAAATTCTTGTTTTCACTCGAACTAGACTCATATGAGTCCTTATGGTTAAATTTCTAGATTTAAATTTGTTACACATAATTCTTGATGACTCCTTGAACTCTTCCCTGGTCAATTGGTTACTCAAGTTTGCGCAATGCGTACTATTTCATTTATAACTTTACCTACGCAACTCGGATTGAGACTATTCTTATCTTAAATTAAACTATACAATAAGGCTATATGCAGTAAAAATTTCAGCTTAAAACAGGCAACACGTTATTTTTGGCACAATTTCTAATTCAGCCCTGCAGTCTGCTAGGGTCTGCCTGCGCATGGTTCGCTTATTCGTGTGTAACTTCTACATTTTAAGTCCAATCGAGATGAATCCAACTCCTATGATTCACAAACATACAAGGGTTCATTTATATCTTCTATCACAACATCTAATTCCTGAGGTAAATGGACCAAAACCTGGACTCAAGGCACAAATCTCAGTCTGTCCTGTTTCACAATTCCAGTGTGCATGAGTTATACTCTTTTGATCATATCTTTTTATATACAAGTGGGATTTAGGAAATTCCAAATTATATGGTTTCCTAAACATAAGGGCACATTTAAGTCTTCTTTCACAGCTTCTAAATGTGTCATTAAGGTCACCTAAACGTAGTCCCAAGTCACAGGTTACTGACTGAGGAATCTCAGTTTTTCAGTTTGTATGCCTGGTATCATTTTGATCATAACTTTCATTCCACACATGAAAATGAGTTGGTTACAAAGCCTATGGTTTACTGACTTAATGGAGAACAATTAAGTATTCTTTTTCAAGTTCTAGTTCTATCATTTTACTAGTCAAAATTTCGGTTGAAATTCCAGAAAAATGCAGGACACATGGCTGGCTGCAACAAAACAACACAACATAGCACTCCCATATTTACCTCCCTTATAACCTCAACCCCAAAATCAATCAATACACAACAAACACTTCTATATCATCATCAATATCAACCACATAACCACCACAACTCAAGCACATGAATAATTATAGCAATTACACATCCAAATGCAAAGGCAATAGAGATCACTAATTCAAGAAGGTTAAAGTACCAAACCTTTTTCCCCTTTGCTTTCCTTAGCTCATCTTTGATCTTTTTATTCTTTTTCCTTTAGATTTTATTGATTTCCTACAAGAATTCCATCATACACACTTTAAACATACATCCTATGGTTTGAAAACATAAGCTACCAATTCATTTCTTGCCAATATTTCCTCAATCTAATCTCCTCTAACCTTAAAACCATTATTTCTTTCGTCAAATCCTTCAAATAATTATTTCTTGAATTTTCTCCAAATCTAGCTACATGAACCCTAATTTCAATCTCTTAAATTAACCATTAATCCATGAAATTAAAACTAGAGATAGGTTTTTCTTACCTTATAATCTTGTTTGTCACCAAAATCTTCAACCAAAAGCCTTAAACTTTGAAAAAATCACCTCCTTCTTCCTTCTCTTATGGTTTGGACGAGTTCACCATGTAAGAGAGGGCTTTTATTTTCTTTCCTTAGCTTATTTTGATCCAAATGGCAGCCATAAGTGGTGAAAATATGTTGGTATAGATGTTGACTTCCAATTGGTACACCTTATAGCAAAAATGGCCACTTTTAATTGGTCCACTTGCCTTCTTCTTTTATATATTTATTTGGCAAGCCATTAGGCTTCATTTTATTCATATTTTGACCCCCTCAACTTTCTTGTGCTGTAATTTTATAGTCTAGGGTGTGAAAATATCAAAATACCCTCCAGCGATTAATCTATTGTAACTTTTAAACCGTGCGTTTTCGGGAAAAATTGAAACCCAAGGTTATGACCCGATTAATCTCGAGAATATTCTTCTGGGGTCGGATATGGGCACTATTAAGAACTTCCGACACTTAATTTTTAAGTTTACATAGTTGCCCCTAACTTTTGAGAAATTTTCACTTAGGTCCTTTTGATATCCCTTCTTGACCTTGCTGTCTTTCTTATTAATATCTTTTTACTCACAACTCCAAATTAAGTAATTCTTATGCCCACTGAAACTAGACATCCGGGGCTACATTGTATCAAAATTTCAGGTCGATCCGAGCTATATCTAAGTTTTTTACGGTCTTTTGAAGTCAAACCTACTATGCTGTCCTGAGGCAGCTTGCACATTGTCTACTAAATCCATCATATCTTATTTTGTACAACTCCAAATTGAGTAATTTCAAGTTATAAATCTAGCTAAGACACAAATAAACAATTAATTCTTCTTTGAGACTCTCTAATTCTGTCATTAACTTGGATGAAATTCGAGCTCAAGTTATAGGTCATGTTCTAAACTCCTTTGTTCTAAGCCTAAATCATATCCTCAATGTCTGCTTCTTACCAATATGGGATTCGGGATGTTACACTTTGATTAACTAAATTAATATTTGAATGGTGAAATCATGAAACTAGGGTTTTAAACACTTTAAAATACTTTAATTTGTGATTTTTGATTTTTGGGTTCCTAAGCTACTGTGTAAAATTTAGGTTTTTATGTTTTTTAATGTTTTAAAAGGATTAGGGTTCATAAAAATTAGGGTTTAAGGTTTTAAAAGGGTTAGTGTTCATTATTTTGAATTTTGGAAGTTGAATTTGGATTTGATATTTTGGAAGTAGGGTCTCGAATGGTAATTTTAATCTTAGGGTTTGGAAGACAATTTAATATTTTATGAAATTTTATGAATTTAAACAAGTGAATTAAAGTTTTTATAACTAGAAAAGATGTTTTAGAAGACTTTTTGAAGAAAAAAGTACCAAGTTTAAAGTTTTGAAAGAAACAGAATTTGGTTTTGGTTTTGTTGAAGAATATGTTCAATTAGAGTTTTAAGGTTTTTAAGAAGAAAAAATAACAATTTTAAGCCTTTTGGAAGATAAACCAATGAAATAAGGGTTTTTTTTTTGCTTTAGAAAAACTAAATTAAAGTTCAAAGGTTTTTAATTTTGATTTCATAAATTTGCTACTGTGTAAAAAAAACAATTAAAGAAAATTAATTAACACATACCTTCTTTTGATGATTTCTCCAAAAATAATTCTTCTTGGATGAACTAGCTCTAAAGACAAGCCTTTTTTTGCCTTTGAATCCGCTAAATCGCGCGCGCAGATTTTTTTCCCAAAGTAGTTTTTCCGCAGCAGTTTTTTTCGGCAGCGCAAGTTTTCCGACGCAAATTTTTTGAAACCTAATCCAAATAGGTTTTGGTTTATTTTTTTATTAATATTACTTACCTTAACTAATTAGGAAAAAACAACTTTAAACCACTATAAATAAGGACCAAAGACAATTAAAAAAGGGGAGGCAAAAATCAAAGAGTAGTTTGGAAAATTTGAAACCAAATCAAGGAAGGAAAAGAAGAAATTCAATTCAACTTTTTTCTGGAGCAGCAGCAGCACGAATTAGAGGATTCAAAGGCAAAAAAGGGCTTGTCTTTGGAGCTAGTTCATCCAATAAGAATTATTTTTGGAGAAATCATCAAAAGAAGGTATGTGTTAATTAATTTTCTTTAATTGTTTTTTTTACACAGTAGCAAATTTATGAAATCAAAATTAAAAACCTTTGAACTTTAATTTAGTTTTTCTAAAGCAAAAAAAAACCTTATTTCGTTGGTTTATCTTCCAAAAGGCTCAAAATTATTATTTTTACTTCTTAAAGATCTTAAAACACTAATTGAACATGAATTTCAACAAAATTAAGATTTAAATTCTGTTTCTTTTAAAATTTTAAAGTAGGTTCTATTTCATTCAAAAAGCCTTAAAAAACATCTTTTCTACTTATAAAAACTTTAATTTTTTTTTTAAATTCATAAAACTTCATGAAATTATCAAATTGATTTCCAAATTCTTAAAAATTATTCACCACCCGTGACCTTACTTCCAAAATATCAAATCCAAATTCAACTTCCAAATTTCAAAATAATGAACACTAACCCTTTTAAAACCTTAAACCCTAATTTTTATGAATCCTAATCCTTTTAAAACATTAAAAAACATAAAAACATAAATTTTACATAGTAGCTTAGGAACCCAATAGCCAAAAATCACAAATTAAAGTATTTTAAAGTGTTTAAAACCCTAGTTTCATGATATCATCATTCAAACCTTAATTTTGTTAATCAAAGAGTCTTACCAACCCTTTAAAACATAAAACCCTATTTTATTTTAATTCATAAAAAGTCACAGTATCCATAATTGGACTTTTATTTGCTTTATTCAATTCCATACTTGATTATGCTTTGATTTATTTCTTATGCTTTAATTTATTTAAATTTAATACTTGATTTATTTAATTTATCATGGATGGATGTTTATTTTATATTTTGATTAATAGCTTTGATGAATGATTTATTTATTATGAACGATTATTTACTTTTATCAATTGATTTAGATATCCAAAAGTTGTAAGAGGTATGTTTCCACTTGGTGGGTACCTCATTAGTTAAATATCATGTAATTTAATTTGCTTTTCTATTTTAGAACCAATGTAAATGACATGTTTCTACCTTTCGGTGGGTGTCCTATCTAGGCATGTGATGTAAGGACATGTTTCCATCCTTGGATGGGTGTCCATTTATTTGTTTTGTTTGGACATAGCTTTGATTTTAATATAATGATGCTTTCTTTTAATTATTGTGTGTAATATGGATAATGTTATTATATTTAAGAATTTTATAATATTAAGACTTGTAAAGGAGGTCGGTTCCAATGAACCGGGCGTTGTGGGGGTGCTGGGCCATTTCTCACCTTCCCCACACATACCCAACTTTCTGAACCCATTAAGGGGTTGGGGATTCCTTAAGAATCGAGTCATCCACCCCTTTTTTTTTCCTGACCCGTCCGGGTGGTGACTCCATTTTCTCCGGACTTAGGTTCGTGTTCTCTAAGGCCCCGAGCCTAAACAGTGCCGAAGTCGCACAAACCATTCCACCAGGAGTGGGGGCAAAAATCCCCGCTCACAGTGTCGACTCCACTAGGGATAAGAGAAGTTGATTTCGTTAGTCTTTATATTATTCTATTCTTTCTTATAATGATATTATCCATTGCATCATATTAGTTTGCATCGTGTGCATGAGTTAGGACGCCCATGTTACCCATGTTGTGTTATGTAAGGGATACCATACTTTCACTTAAGGTATGGAGATCGAGCATGGCATAACCACTCATAGCCTCATACCATTTGGTATATACTTGCTATGGGAACCTAAGCCTTTTAACCCAAAGACTAAAGCTCATGTAATTGGCCTAGTTACTTTCCTTATGTTTTACCCCAAATACATGTTGTTTGACTATGGTTAGTTTAGTTTATCTTAGTCTAAATCATGGCCTATTTGGTTTATTCTTTTTCTGATATGACCTAAGTATATTGTAAGCTCAAAATAAATTTTTCTTTAAAGTCCAAAAGACCAAAACTATTTTCAAAATTTTTCCAAGATGGTCTTTGGACATTAGACTTTTTCTAAAAACAAATCAAAAAATTTCTTTAGCCCATGGCCCAAATACTAAGCCCAAAATCCATTTTTCTAAAATCTTTTACAATGGGCTTAGAAACAAAACTATTTTCACCGAACCATTTTTACAAAGAGCTTGCAAAAATATTTAGGTCAATTATGAAATACCAAAAATCAATTGTGGGCCTAGTTTACACTAAGAATAAATTAATCATGGGCTTGTTTTTGGCATGAACCATTAGTTACTCTTTTCAAGTGAGAAATCTATCTATAATAAACCTCTTAATTTAGTTTTAATCCAATATAGCATAAAAGCTACTTTAATTGGTTGGATGGATTAAAACCTAATTAATGGGAATTATCATGGATGGATTTCCACTTTTGAAAATATAATTATTGGTTGAAACGTTCGAGGGAATTATTCAAAAGCAAGATACCCCGTGTTGGTATTTTGTTAACCATATACCTAGGAAAAAGAGACTCGCCATTCGTGTGTAGATGTTATAAGGTTGGAAGGATCGTCCTAATTACACTTGTTTATTGGTTGATTGTGCATACATGCATACATGCATACATTTGCATCTCATATCATTGATCCTCTCTGGCTCACAGCCCTGGATTATGAAAGTTCAAAAGCTTATGACAATCCGACCTACGCCGGAGATGAAGTATCTAGCAACGACTCAATCACTTGCTCACCTAAAATAATGGAGCCCGAACAAATTCAAAGGATGGTGGATGAAGCCCTTAATGCCAAAATGGAAGAAATCAAAGAGGCCTTAGCTGAGACCATGAAGAACCAATTGACTGCAATCTTAGAGAATCATGCCGAGGCATCTGTTAGCACTAAAAAACTAAAGGACAAAGGGAAGACTAAAGTTAGTGAAGTGGTTTTTGATGATGAAAAGGTGATCTACTTTACAAAGCCTTCATCCAATAATATGGGTATAATGTTGAGTTAGAAGTTACCTTGATGGAAGTGGAGTCCATTAGGCAAAGGCCGAATGAGAATTTTATGGACTATGTGAAAAGGTGGAGAAACAAGACTGCTTTACTCAAGAAGAGGCCCGATGAATCCAATCAAATAAGGATGATTGTGAGAGGGGTGTTGCCTAGCCTTCGCGAGAGAATGTCTCATACACTCATCCGTGATTTCAAAGACCTTCTTCAAGCTGGTTTGCAAATTGAAGAATGGGAAAGGAAGAAGAGCCGATTTGCAACAAAAAGGAATGAGAAAGGGAGCTATCAACCTGGTAGCCAAAGCATGCAAAAGGCCGTCGATGTTAATGCTACTAACCAAGGAACAAGGAGACAATTTTCTGAATTGGGAAAATTGATGTCTTGGGTTCTCAACAAGCTTCAAAGAAAGGGATTGCTACAACACTTAAATCCTCGTCCTTTGCCTAATCCTCTCGCACCTAATTTTGACACCAAAGCATTTTGTCAATTTCACCAAATGCAAGGATATGACACGGATAGATGTGTGAGGTTGAGACATGAGATTCAAAATCTAATTGATAATGGGAAGCTACCCGAGCCCAACAAGCCAAACACCAAAGACAACCCATTACCAAAATTCAATAGGATACCACCACCGGCGACCTTCATGATTGGAGGAGGTTTACATGAGGACTTTGTCATGTCTTCCTTTCAAGATGTGGGTGGAGAAGCAACCAAAGAAGAAGAGGCATTTGTCAAGATTGAACAAGCTATGATGGGTGAAGAAGTAGCAATTTATGTTGTCAATGGGTTTTGGGATTCAAGTGATAGTGATGATGATATTTTATCCAAGAAGGAGGAGTGGACTTGGTTCGAGCCCGAAGAAGATGAGGTGATGAATACTAGATTCGGTTAGCCTTACGCAAGGCCAACACCAAAGGAGATAGAAACTAATAAGGGGAAGGAAGTTGAAATAGAAGAAGATGATGCTGTGCTCAAGCAATTGAAAAGAACCCAAGCAAGTGTTAGCATTTGGGACTTATTAGCTACTTCTAAAAGGCACCGAGAAACTATGGCCAAAGCCTTAGCTAGCATGCCAATTTCTACCTCTACAACACCAGAGGAGTTAATCAACTTAATAAAAATTGGACTTACCGGAGCATTTTCTTTTTCTGATGCGGACATACCGGAGGAGGTAAGAGACCACATCCGCCCTCTCTTTATCAAAATAGAAGTCAAGGGGAAGAGGAATCCATGTGTAATGGTCGATGATGGGTCCTCCATAAATGTTTGTCCACTTAAAATATTGCCAAAGCTAGCCATGTCAACAAGAGATCTAAACCCAACCGAGGTAACAATTCATGCTTATGACAACACTAAGAGGCATGCCGAAGGGACTTTCAAAGCGGCCGTCAAGGTTGGTCCAATTGAATCTATTGTTGAGTTTGTTGTTTTAGACATACCGGTTACCTTCGCCTTGCTCTTGGGGAGACCATGGTTTCACCCTCTTGGTGGTGTTCCTTCCACTCTTCATCAAAAGATCAAATTTCCCAACGGAAATGAGACAGTGGTCATTGAAGCTAAAGATAATGAGATTGTTAACGCCCTAATGGTTGAGAGGCCTCTCAATGGTTTTCAAGTGGTTGCAATTTCTGATGATGAAGTAGTGGACTCCAAAGTCTTGAATATGATGAAGAACATGAACTACCTTCCCAGAGCTGGTCTTGGAAAAGGTAAGGCCGGTTTGACAAAGTTGCCAGATTTTATAACTCAAACATCCAAGTAGGGGTTAGGATATGATGAAGACAATGATGTCCAGCCAAAGAAGAGTGAGAAGATGAGCTTCCCACCACTTGAAGAGATCTTTGTCAAGGCTCCAGATATGGGACCACTCCAAGGAAAGCCCGAGTCGATCATGTTCATGGGTAAGTTAATTCCGGGTTTTGAAATTTTTATAGATGTTGCTGAGCTAGTGGAGCAAGTGAAGAAAGAGCTCATCCTGTCAACCAACAAAGAATCCAATCCAAAAGAGAAGAATGAAGCTACCCTGAAAGCCAAGAAGACTCCGGAAGAGATTGCTGCCCTGGTTGAAGAAGAGTTTGAAGACATCCTGTTTTATGATTCTGAGAACAATGATTTTGATTTTGATTTTAATTTGTCTGCTTTGTTTGAGGATGAAGATGTTTTCTTTTCCAAAATGAATGCAATAAAGTCTGATTTTGCTTACTTGTGTGATGTTTCTCCTGATGGTTGCATACATTCAAATAGCAGTTACATGAGCATCTTTAATATTAATTATGTTGACACACAATCATTAAATTTGGGAACAACTGAAAATCCTAAAAACATTAGCATAGCATCCGACCTTACTCCTGATGAGAGAGAAAGATTTGAAAAAATATTCAAAAAATATGAAGAAGTGTTTGCTTGGTCTTGTGAAGATATGTCGGGGATAGATCGAGACATAGCCGAGCATCATATTCCTACTTACACTCACATTAAAACTGTCAAACAAAAGCTTAGGCGATTAAGACCTGAGTGGGCTAAATTGGTTAAAGAAGAGGTCACTAAGCAAATACAAGTGAAGTTCCTTGAAGTGATAGAATACCCAGATTGGTTAGCCAACATAGTACCCGTGCCAAAGAAAGATGGAAGGATAAGGGTCTGCGTGAACTATAGAGATTTGAACAAAGCTTCCCCTAAGGATGATTTTCCTTTACCTCATATAGATGTTCTCATTGATAGTGCAGCCTCTAGCATGCTACACTCATTTGTAGATGGATTTTCCGGATACAATCAAGTGTTAATGGCCCAAGAGGATAAAGCCAAAACTGCCTTCACTACTACATGGGGTATATTTTGTTATAGGGTGATGCCTTTCGGCTTAAAGAATGCTGGAGCAACCTACCAAAGGATGGCCACCACACTATTTCATGACTTGATGCACAAAGAAGTTGAAGTATATGTTGATGATATGATGGTGAAGTCGGATACAAGGGAGTAACACTTCCAAAACTTAGAATTATTCTTCGATAGAGCTTTGAAGTATAAGCTAAGATTAAACCCGAAGAAGTGTGTATTCGATGTTACTTCAGGCAAATTGTTGGGACATGTAATTGGTCCGAATGGTATTGAGATTGATCCTGACAAAGTCAAAGCAATCAGGGATATGCCAGCCCCAAAGATGGAGAGAGAAGTTTGGGGATTCATTGGTAAACTGCAGTACATTAGCAGATTTATAGCAAAGCTCACAACAATTTGTGAGCCTATCTTCAAATTGCTTAGAAAGAATCAGCCGGTCGTATGGAACGAAGAATGTCAAAAGGCCTTTGACCGAATAAAAGAGTATTTGTTGAATCCACCTGTTTTGAAACCACCTAAACCCGAAAAACCTCTATTACTATACTTAGCAGTAGAAGAAGAGTCGATAGGAGCCATGCTAGCCCAAGCAGATGAGTCGGGGATTGAGCATGTCATTTACTATTTGAGTAGAAAGCTCCTACCTTATGAAATTAAGTATAGTATCATCGAAAAGACATGTATAGCCGTGGTTTGGTCTTCTAAGAAGTTGCGGCATTACTTTCAATCATATAGTGTGCAAGCAATTTCCAGGTTGGATCCTATGAAGTACTTAAGGGAGACACCCTCTTTAATTGGGAAATATGGTCGATGGTTGATAATATTAGAAGAATTTGAGATTGAGTATGTAACCAGGAAAACAATCAAGGGTAGAGCGGTGGCAGAATTCCTGGCTCAACAACCATTACCAGAAAGTGAAGACGTAATCTTGGAATTTCCAGATGAACATTTAGAAGTAATTGAAGTACAAGGGTGAAAAATGTATTTTGATGGAGCGGTAAATAGGAGAGGAGCAGGTTTGGGAGTTATACTAGAATCGTCCAAAGGGGAACTTATCCCTTTAGCCAAGAAGTTGAAATTTAGGGCAACCAATAACATGGTGGAGTATGAAGCGTGTATTTTCAGTTTAGAAACCCTAATGATTATGAAGGTGGATAAGGTGGAAGTTTATGGTGATTCATTGCTAGTAGTATCCCAAGTAAATGGAGAGTGGGAGTTGAAAGAGGAAAAATTAAAACCATACCACCGTTATTTGACCATGATGAAGAAGAATTTTAAGGAGTGTAGGTTTATGCACCAGTCAAGAGAAGAAAATCAGATGGCTGATGCCCTAGCCACATTGGCTTCGGTATGGGAAAATCCTGCCAGCTTATTCCTTAAGCCTTTGATCTTGACCAGTTCATCAACTCCTTGCTATGAAAATGAGACAATCATTGAAGTTGATATAGACCATGATGCGTGGTATGATGCTATAAGGCAATTTTTGGAAGAAAGAGAGTACCCGCCGGGGGCAACAAAGAAAGAGAGAAGAGCCATAAGGAGGTGGTCATTGCAATACAACACCTTCCATGGAGAGTTATATCGAAGATGGCCTGATGTGGGTGCATTTGAGATATTTAAGAAAGTCTAAAGTGGAGCGCATCATGTCTGAAATACATGCGGGAAGTTGCGGTCCGCACATGAGTGGTTTGGCCCTAGTTAAGAAGATTATCCGACAAGGTTACTATTGGTTGACCATGGAGAAAGACTGTATTGAATTTGTAAAGAAGTGCCAGCAATGTCAGATGTATGGTAACTTGAATCATATGCCTCCTGAAGAACTGCATTCAATGTCTTCACCCTGGCCATTTGCCACCTGGGGTATCGTCATTATAGGAGAAATACATCCAACAGCCTCAAACGGTCACCGTTTCATTATAGTAGCAGTTGATTATTTTTCAAAATGGGCCGAAGCCGAATCCTTCAACAAGCTAGGTGCAAGTCAAATGGCTAGTTTTATCTAAAAGAATCTCATCTGCAGATATGGGGTCCCGCACAGTGTGATATCAGACAACGGGGTACAATTTCAAAGAGTAGCTAAGGATTTATTCTCCACGTACCAAATCCATCATCATCGGTCCTCTCCTTATAGACCAAAGGCTAATGGTGCCGTGGAAGCAACAAACAAGACAATTAAGCAAATTCTGTCCAAGATGACCAAGACTTACAGGGACTGGTCGAAAATGCTTCCCTTTGCTTTATGGGGCTATAGGACGAGTGTGCGAACACCTACTGGGATGACACCGTTCTCTTTGGTTTATGGGATGGAAGTAGTATTGCCCATTGAAATTGAGATCAAGTCGTTAAGAGTAGTCTTGGAAGCTGAACTGCCTGAAATAGAATGGGTAGCAAGCAGATACACACAATTAGCTCTATTAGAAGAGAGAAGGTTAACAGCACTGTATTATCACCAACTGTATCAAAAGAAGATAGCTCGGGCCTACAATAGAAGGGTTTAAATAAAAAAATTCAGAGTTGGGGATTTGGTATTGAAGCAATGTAAGCCTAATGTATCTGATCCAAGAGGGAAGTTCAGACCTAGCTGGGAAGGGCCATATGTCGTGAAACAAGTCATGAGCAAAGGTGCAGTGAAGTTATCAAACATGGATGGGAACAAATTTAGTGAGCCAGTAAACATTGACAGGTTGAAGAGGTTTTATGTATGTTAAAAAAAAAGAGAAGAAAAAAGAGCTCACTAGGTTGAAAACCCAAAAAGGGCAGCCTAGGCAAAAGTTAGAGCAGTCTGCTAGTTTCAAAAACCCGAAAGGGCGGGCTAGGCAACAATTAGGGCTAATGAGAGAAAATCATCAATTAGAAAACCTGAAAGGGCTAATTGGCAACAGGAGTGATCTTGTGTATGCTGGCTTTATGTTTGGTTGTTCCCCAATTTAATAAAATAGAATTAATGTTAAAATTGTTCTATGTGCACTGTTATAAGTATTTGACCAGATATGGATGAAATAAATAATCATAATTGCAAAAGGTGATGACAAATTATAAATGGAAAAGAAGTATCTTTTATTACTTTAGTTATTTTTCATCCTAACAAAACACTTTCTAAATTGACAAATGTAAAAGCTATGGCAGTCGATAAGTGTAACGTGCAGGCCAGCTTTGCCTCAGCCGATCCAAGTAGGCCTCAGTCAAGCAAGGCATGTCTAGATCAGGAGCAAAGTCAGAATCACGAGGCTCAGCTCTATATTGACGCCCAAGTCGGCGAGGATCATAGCATATACCTTGACGAAGAGCAGCAAGGGGAACGTACATCAAGTATGTCCGCATGGTGATACGAGAAATCATCCACCAAGGTACCAACCAACGGACATTGACTTCAGAGTGTGAGTGGATCCAGTCAACCTAGTCATCATATGAAGAAGCAGGATGGAGTAGCTTCCTAGAAGAATGATGACGTGGCAGGTATCTGGCAAAATCCATGGAGGGAGTATCAAGCAAACAAAAATGCTCCTGAAGCCAAATATTTGAAGAACAAATTAAGTTAAAAAAAGTTTGCTAAGTTGAAAACTCGGAAGGGCAACTTAGGCAAAAATTAGGACAACTCACTAGTTCCGAAAACCTGCATGGGCGGACTAGGCAAAAGTTAGAGCCAAAAATAAAAAATAAATAAATAACCTAAATTGAAAACCCGAAGAGGGCAGTTTAGGTAATTACCTAAAGCAGCAACGGACTCCCAGTCAGTCTCTTTGACAATCCTGATTTAAATCAGTCTAATCCAACTAAGGTCTTGGCTAAAATCACAGGTATTGGAGACAAGCCTCCTTCCATTTGATCCATGATATCCAATACTCGTGGGTCAATATCGCCGTCAGAAGAAACAAGTAAGAATTGGCCGAGCAAGAAAAGACAAAGCATGCATCCCCATGCCTTAGTAGGAGCCAAATAAGAGAAACAAAAGTCAATCAAAGGAGCAAGTAAAATTTTTTCACCTCTCATCAACTGAAGAACTTCGGGTTTTGGAATTTGAAATAACATCTGCATTTTCTGTTGAGTTTTGAAAATCAATGTGGGTAACACCATTTTGGATTATTGGGATGTCCAAGGATGGCCTCATATACTTCAATCAAGGGACACATTTCAAAGCCATTAATTATAAATACCCTTGAATCTGTATCCCACAGGGAAGCCACGGCATGTAAGGAGTGGTCCAATTTGACATTTTGAAAGCATTTTAACACATCAAGCTTTGACCATGAAATTTGCTTCCAATGGTTGGCATCCATATTCTTAAATAGAATTTTTATTTTCTTTAAATGGTGCTCAGTCATGGTTGATGAATAAAGGGGAACCAAAATTGCTTAAGGGAGTCTTCACATTGAAAGAGAGAGATTTTTGGTTTATGAATTGAAATATGGCATGCAAGGTGATTTATATAGAAGAAAATAAACCTTTTCCAAAAGTGAAATGGAAAAGATGATGGGAAAGGATAAGACCATATGGCATAAGGAAAGGAAGTGGCAATGAATTTCCTTTACCATATTGGATTTGGTTTAACAAAAGAAGTGGATATTAATTATGATGTACTATATATATATATATAATAAATAATAATAAATAATTTTGGCAGTAACGAAAAAAAATATGAAAAAAAATTACAGTAAAGAGGAAAATTGTATATTTTTCATTATTGTACAATGTTTTACAATTGCCACAATATTTGCATATCACAAAGAGGGTGGTGGAAGGTCACCAAATAAAGACTTGAAAAAGTCGTCGCCTATTGGAGGAGGGGGCAAATTACTCATCCCGGGATCATCCGAAGCAGAAGCATTGAAACCCCTATTGCCTTGGAGTTCCGATTTGTCATGGTCCTCATCAGAAGCAGACGAAAGGATCTCATGTTCATCAGTCTAGGGGCCTCTCGATGAAGAAGCACTGGGATCCCTCATTCCATGAAATTGGAAGTCTCAAAAATTTTGTTCGGATTGATGATATAAACTTTCAAAATGAGAAGCCTGCTAACGACTTGCAGCCAACTCTTCTTGAAGTTTCTTATTTTGTTCTTCAAGCATCCGCTGTGAGCCAAGAAGGAAAAAGGTAAGAGCATACATAATCATGCATACATATAGCATAAACTATTTTGAAATAAGGAACATACCAGGTAGTTCATATCAATACCCTATGGATGAGATGGCATATCTGGCAGGCTAGAATGAGTAAACGAAGGGGCAGTGAAAAAAGGTCCAGCCTCGTGATCAAACGAGCCAACAGCTTGTAACAATCATTAAAGAATCAAAGAAAGAAAAAGCAGTTGCAAGGGAAAAGTGGTTAAAGTGCAAAAAACTCCCTTGGAAGATCAAAACAAGGAAAGAAGAGCATGAATCAAGCAAGAGATGGTCAAGCCAAATCGAGCTTAGCCGTGTCACCTCAAAAGAAATTTTGGCAGAATATGACATGGGCAGGCGACATGGCCAAGCCACTGGCCGTGTCTCACCTAAAGGACAAAGTCAAGAAGGACCAAGCAAAGAAAGAAAAAAAACAGTAGGTGACACTGGCAGGCAACACGGCCAAGCCACTGGCCGTGTCCCATCCTAACCCAAGAACAAAGAAGAACTAAAAAAAAAAGACACAGAAGCTGACACACCCAGGAAACACGGCCAAGCCACTGGCCATGTCACTCCCATCTTCAAAGAACAAAGACGATCCCGATCTCCAAGGATAGAGATCCATTTTTAAGTGTGAAGGCCCAATCTCCAAGGGTGAAGATCCATTCTGAGGGTGAAGAATCACAATGCATAGAGCATCCAGAGCAATCAGACTTCTCGAATGATAAAAGGTTATCCAAATTCATTCTCAGGTCCAAGTACCCAATCTCGGGTCCAAGTACTCAAATCGAATTCAACCCAATCCCGGGTCCAAGTACCCAAATCAATTCAAGCTCAGGTCCAAGTACCCAATCTTGGGTCCAAGTGCCTAATCCGGGGTCCAAGTGCCCAATCTTGGGTCCAAGCACCCAAATCAAATCAATTTAGGGCCGAGTATCCCAATACAGTCAAGATTGAGTGTCCAAATCCAGTTAGGATCGAGTATCCAAATCCAGTTTAGGATCGATTATCCGAATCCAGATAGGATCGAGTATCCGAGTCTAGTTTAGGATCGAGTATCCAAATCTCTCGGGTCTAGAACCCAAAATTTTCCTTAGGTCTAGAACCTAGAATCTCCCTTGAGTCCAGAACTCGAACCAGGTCCAGAACCCAAATTTTCTTTAGGTCGAGAACCTAGAATTATCCTTGAGTCCAAAACTCGAACCGGGTCCAGAACCTAAATTTTCCTTAGGTCCAAAACCTAGAATTATCCTTGAGTCCAGAACTCGAACCGGGACCAAAACCCAAATTTTCCTTAGGTCCAGAACCTAGAATTATCCTTGAGTCCAGAACTCGAACCGGGTCCAAAACCCAAAACCTCAACCATTTCATCAAAAATCAAGTCTTATTGCTTTTCACTCTCTTTCACTAAGGTTTCAAATCATTCAAGCAGGGGGCAAACTGTAGGCCCTTAATTTTTGACCCAATCCGGTCCAATATGTTTTATTTAGTCTAAAATGATTTTTGTTGTCTAATTGGTCCAAAATAATTTTTATTAAATAATTTTTGCTTTAGTATCTAATTTTTATTAATAAAAAATAGAAATAAAAAAATAAAAGTCAAAAAATAAAAATAAAAATAAAAATCGGAGTTGGAAAAATCAGCGACAAAAAAATCGTCTCACTGGCCCGTGGGCATTTTGCCCGCCGGAAATTCCTGCGGGCAAAATCACTGTGCTATTTCGCACGCAGAAATTTTTTGCCTGCGAAATAGCTTATGGACCAGCTCCGCGCGCACTGCCGCAGCCAATTGCGGCAGATTTTTTTGCCAGCGCAAGTTTTCCGACACAAATTTTTCGAAACCTAATCCAATTAGGTTTTGGTTTATTTTTTTTTTATTAATATTACTTACCTTAACTAATTAGGAAAAAACAACCTCAAACCACTATACATAAGGACTAAAGACAATTAAAAAAGGGAGGCAAAAATCCAAGAGTAGTTTGGAAAATTTGAAACCAAATCAAGGAAGGAAAAGAAGAAATTTAATTCAACTTTTTTCTGGAGCAGCAGCAGTACGAATTAGAGGATTCAAAGGCAAAAAAAGGCTTGTCTTTGGAGCTAGTTCATCCAAGAAGAATTGTTTTTGGAGAAATCATCAAAAGAAGGTATGTGTTAATTAATTTTCTTTAATTGTTTTTTTTTACACAGTAGCAAATTTATGAAATCAAAATTAAAAAACCTTTGAACTTTAAGTTAGTTTTTCTAAAGCCAAAAAAAACCTTATTTGGTTGGTTTATCTTCCAAAAGGCTTAAAATTATTATTTTTACTTCTTAAAGATCTTAAAACACTAATTGAACATGAATTTCAACAAAATTAAGATTTAAATTCTGTTTCTTTTAAAATTTTAAAGTAGGTTCTATTTCATTCAAAAAGCCTTAAAAAACATCTTTTCTACTTATAAAAACTTTAATTTATTTTTTAAATTCATAAAACTTCATGAAATTATCAAATTGATTTCCAAATTCTTAAAAATTATTCACCACCCGTGACCTTACTTCCAAAATATCAAATCCAAATTCAACTTCCAAATTTCAAAATAATGAACACTAACCCTTTTAAAACCTTAAACCCTAATTTTTATGAATCCTAATCCTTTTAAAACATTAAAAAACATAAAAACATAAAAACCTAAATTTTACACAGTAGCTTAGGAACCCAATAACCAAAAATCACAAATTAAAGTATTTTAAAGTGTTTAAAACCCTAGTTTCATGATATCATCATTCAAACCTTAATTTTGTTAATCAAAGAGTCTTACCAACCCTTTAAAACATAAAATCCTAATTTATTTTAATTCCATAAAAAGTCACAGTAGCCATAATTGGACTTTTATTTGCTTTATTCAATTCCATACTTGATTATGCTTTGATTTATTTCTTATGCTTTAATTTATTTAAATTCAATACTTGATTTATTTAATTTATCATGGATGGATGTTTATTTTATATTTTGATTAATAGCTTTGATGAATGATTTATTTATTATGAATGATTATTTACTTTTATCAATTCATTTAGATATCCAAAAGTTATAAGAGGTATGTTTCCACTTGTTGGGTACCTCATTAGTTAAATATCATGTAATTTAATTTGCTTTTCTATTTTAGAACCAATGTAAAGGGCATGTTTCTACCTTTCGGTGGGTGTCCTATCTAGGCATGTGATGTAAGGGCATGTTTCCATCCTTGGATGGGTGTCCATTTATTTGTTTTGTCTGGACATTGCTTTGATTTTAATATAATGATGCTTTCTTTTAATTATTGTGTGTAACATGGATAATTTTATTATATTTAAGAATTTTATAATATTAAGACCTGTAAAGGAGGCCGGTTCCAATGAACTGGGCATTGTGGGGGTGCTGGGCCATTTCTCACCTTCCCCACACGTACCCAACTTTCCGAATCCATTAGGGGGTTGGGGATTCATTAAGAATCGAGTCATCCACTCCTTTCTTTTTTCCCGGCCCGTCCGGGTGGCGACTCCATTTTCTCCGGACTTAGGTCCGTGTTCTCTATGCCCCGAGCCTAAACAGTGCCGAAGTCGCAAGAACCATTCCACCTGGAGTGGGGGAAAAATCCCCGCTCACACATACCCTCTCACAACTACTATTCCAAAGTACATCAAAAATCGGGGTATTACACAATTGATAATTTTATGAAGCTTTATAAAAGTAAACAAACGATTTAAAGTTTATAAAGCAAAAAAGACATTTTTGGAGCTTTTGGAAATAAACAAAACTCAATTTTGGCTTTTGAAAACTTGGAAAGCAAATTAAGGTTTTGGGGTTTTGAAGAAATAAAACTAATAACTTTAAATTTTTTGGAAAACAAAGCAACAAATTAAGGTTTTGAAACTTTAGAAAAAGGGAATTGAGGTTATTACGTTCTTGCATTAAAAGACACAATTTGATAATTTAAGCTACTGTGACAAAATAAAAGAAATTAAGAATTCAAACCTTATTTTGTAGGTTTCACCAAAAATTGCTTCTTGGATGAACAAGGTCAAAGATAAAACTTTTTGCCTTTTAATTGCTTGAATTGTTTTTCTGCTTTCTCAAAAAATCAGTGTGGTTCACTGCTTTCCTACTCAGTTACGGTTTCAAACTCTCCCATGTTTCTGTCCCAATTTCTGCTTCTTTTTCCATCCCCCTTTTTTGTGTTGTTTAGTCCATATTTATATAAGAATTCTATGGATAATTCTAATTATTCACAGCATACAATATTCAATAAGAAAAGAAAACCGAAACCTAATTGTATTAGGTTTCGGAAAATTTCGCTGGCAAAAAAAAATTACTGCAGAAAAATTACGCTGGCGAAAAAAATTACCGCAGGAAAAATTGCTTTGGCGAAAAAGCTGTGGCAACTGCGGGCAAGACGGGCTTGCGGGCCATTTCGCTTGCAAGAAACTCCAGCGGGCGAAATGCCCACAGGCCCGTGCTGACTTTCAGCGACGATTTTTTCGTCTCGAATTTTTCCGTCGTCGATTTTTTTATTTTTGATTTTTTATTCACTTCTCCATTTTTTACTAAAATAAATATTAAAGTTAATCAAGATACCATAAAAATTATTTTGGACTAATTAAAATATATTGGACAACACAAAAATTATTTTGGACTAATTGGACCAGATTGGGTCAAAAATTGAACGATCTGAGACTTTAGTAAAAGAGAGTGAAAAGCAATAAGACTTAATTTTTGAGATAGTTGAGGTTTTGGGTTCTAGACCTGAGAGATTTGGACACTCAATCCTAAACTAGACTTGGATACTCGATCCTATCTAGATTTGGATACTCGATCCTAAACTGGATTCAGATACTCGATCCTAATTGGATTGGGATACTCGATCCTAACTGGATTTGGATTGGGATTGGGATACTCGATCCTAAATTGGGTTCAGATACTCGATCCTAACTAGATTGGGATATTCGATCCTAACTGAATTTGGATACTCGATCCTAACTTGGATTCGGATACTCGATCCTAAACTTGTTTGGGATACTCAATCCTAACTGGATTTGGATACTCGATCCTAAGATGGATTTGGATACGCGATCCTAAACTGGATTTGGATACTCGATCCTTAATTGGATTTGGATACTCGATCCTAAACTTGATTGGGATACTCGATCCTAACTGGATTTGGATACTCGATCCTAAGTTGAATTCGGATACTTGATCCTAAACTGGGTACTTTGACTTGAGATTTGAATTCAATTTGATTGACCTTTTATTAGTTGAGGATTCTGGCTTAACTTTGTTGTTCCATTCTTTCATTCTTCCTTTCGCAAAAATTCAGCTATTTTTAGTTGGCCCTCATATCTTCTCCTTGCCCCAGCGTGGCAAAATACAAATGAATTTGAAAATATTTGGTATATAAACTTCAAAAAAATTGAAAAGAAAAAAAGAAACTTTGCCCCCTGTGTAGGCTCAAACCAAAGATTTTTTCCATGCAAGCTTTGATGATGTTTTTGCCGTGTAGTTCTTCACACAAGCACTCATTTCTTCTCTTTGCAAAATGACTAGAGCTTCCACAAGAGAATAGGCTTTCCATGCCCCCTTGATTCAATATCTTCTTTTGATTCTTTACTTTGCAAGTTATTTGTTGTTCACTTTGAAAAGGAATAGACAATACAAGACAAGAAAGTGCGATGTGATATGCTCATGTATGCATGATATGCATGAATAATACTTACAGTCGCCTCCATTGACTCACATACCGAGGTGATCGGCAGAAATGTTCTCATTGGTTCCCTTTTGATGCTTGTTTAAGTCTTGCATTAGAATGACACAGTGCTTCGCATTTATGGCTTTTATCTTCAAGATGTTGAAAACATGAATAATGGAGACCCCAAGCAGCAGGGTCAGGGATTCATCTATTTCAAACTATGTCTCAATATGTCAGTTGATAGCTTCTTCATGACCTTGCCAATAATCATTTCCTTTGCACAATGTGTCATTTGGAGGTTCAACATACTTCCCTTAACTTGAAGGCTTTGTATGACAAAACACTTTTTTTTTATTTTGATTTTGAAATCAAATGTTGGCTTTGCCAAATTAATGACAATGTACCTCAGGACTTGATTTTTCCAAATTAATATATCTATAACATGACAACCCTCGTTATCATACTAAACTCGGGAATCATTTCTATTTAAACAAGAATTGTTGCACTTCAGATAGGCACATACACATTACTTGGCCAAAGGTCTCATTTGAGTTTAAATATTGTCTATCTCATATGCATGCTTATCCAAACTATCTCCACTAATAGACTTTACCTACTAAGAGAGATCAATAGGTCTTTGATAGGCTTGAAATGGGGTCTATGAGGGACATGGGTTAAAGTGAAGGCCATTTTGAGATTGGAGCTGGTGTGACACAAGGGACAAACCCTCACACTACAAATTTCTTGTTGGAACTGTAGACAGTTGGGGGCAATCTTTCTAGACTCCAAATTCCTTCTATCTTCTTGGCATTAATTTGGATCTTGATTAGGACAGTTTTTGCCCTTGCATAAGGTTTGGTACCCAAATTCGCTTCTTTTCTTCTTTTCCCTTTTCTTTCTTTTCCTTTTTCTTACTCTTCCCTTTCTTTGAGCATTTTATTATTTTGTCCTTCTTCCTTGTAGGACCGCCAAGTACAGAACTTTCAAGAACTGAATGGTCTTCTTCCTTTTTTTCTCCAATTTTGATTGAATCTTTGGTTGGGTTGGACCAATTCAAGTAAAAATGTCTTTATGATCCAAATGGAAGCCTTTTATTGTCTTAGGTAAAAGAGAACTCAGTTGGCTTTTTGAACCGCCTTTTTAGGTTTTATTTTTCTTTTATTTTTCTTTTTATTTTATTTTTTTCTTTTATTTTCTTTTCTTTCTTTTTCTTTCTTTCTTTTTTTGGTTCTAGCTCAAACAGAGTTGTCTTGTTTGTACCGACTTTGGTTTCCAATGGATGAGTGGAGCAACATAAATCTCCTTTAACAGGGATGAATCATTTGTTACTCCGTTGTTGTCTTGATATATTGGAGATATTAGAAAAACTTCAACTACCCTTATAGTTTTGAGAACATCAACTATCCTTATGATCTTGACTAATCATTGCTTTCTTTGATCTTCACACATATTCATCTTAGTGATCATAAGACTTGTCAAAAGTATCACAACAGCTCAGGGTAGATTGTTGGGGTTTGTAAGCCAATGAAAAGAAAGCTAAAATTTTATGAAGGCTTAAAGGGACAGCTAGGGATTGATATTTAATTGGGTGGATACTAGTTGTTGGCTAACCAAATAATGCCTAGATCATCTCTCCCTAAAATAAGCAGAGTTCAATTTCGCCTCGAAAGTTTGTCAAAGCATGTTCTAACACTGACTATGACCTAGACAAAGGTAATTATGCAGGAGCCCTCTCTAAGTAAGCATACACAACTCAATGCTATAGAGCATTTCCCTCATCTAGTAAGGTCATTCAAGTCATGATGCCTAGACACATTAATTCATGAAAATCAAGCTAGATTCCTCATCGGTTGAGCATCAAGATGAACAAAGACCAAAAAAAATTTTGATAAAAGTAATTTATTTCAAGCAACTTTAAATTTGAAAAACACAATAGTTCCAAAATATTAAAGAAAGTAAAATTGAAAAGCAACATTCAAGCTAAGGAAAGTTTGTTGAGTTTAAACTTCTTTTCCTTTCACATCTTCAATATTTCCATCTTGAAAAGAGGATAAGACAAAATCTTCTTCCAATCCTTTTCCCACAATAAAGGTTGCTGGTGGTGGCACTCTTCCAAATTTAGGCAAAGGGTTGTTCTTTATATTGGGCTTATCTGGCTCGAGTAGCTTGCCACTATCGATTAGGTCTTAGATCTCATGCCTTAGACGAGCACATTTATCTGTTTGATGCCCTCGCATTTGATGAAATTGACAGAAGGCCTCGGCATTGAAGTTTGGTAGCAATGGATTATGTAAAGGTCGAGAAGCTAACGATTGTAACAACCCTTTCTTTTGCAGCTTGCTGAAAACCCAAGATAGAGGCTTCCCAAATTCTAAGAATTGTGTTTTATTTCCTCGACCAGCCACATTAACATCAACTTCTTTTTGCGTGCTTTGATTGCCCGACTGGTAGTTCCCTTTCTCATTCCTTTTTATTGAAAAGCGATTCTTCTCAATTTCCCACTCTTCAATTTGTAGACCAGCTTGGAGAAGATCTTTGAAGTCCCTTATAAGGGTGTGAGACATCCTTTCATGGAGATTGGGTAGGACGCCTCTCACAATCATCCTTATTTGATCAGATTCGTCGGGCCTTTTCTTGAGTAAAGTGGGCTTATTTCTCCACCTTTTCACATAGTCCACAAAATTCTCATTTGGCCTTTGTCTAATGGACTCAACTTCCATTAAGGTAACTTCCAACTCGACATTATACCTATATTACTGGATGAAGGCTTTGTAAAGCAGATCCCAACTCTTTTGTGTTCCATCATCTAAGGTATTGAACCAATTTTGGACAATAGGATCCAATGAAAGCGTGAAGTACCTTAGAGTTTGAGCCTTAGTAGCTCGGACAGACTGCATAGCAGTGATATACTGCTTCATATGGAGATGAGGATTTCCAGTGCCATTGTACTTTGCAAAAGATGGCATCTTGAACTTGTATGGGACTTCTTCATCTAGCTCAAATAATTTGTCAACTTCGGACATTTCTTCAGTTTTCAGCTTCTTCTCAAATTTCTTTTCTAAGTCGGCAATCATCTTTTCAACATCGGATGTCTCGGTCTTTTTAATAGTTGCCTTCTCAATAACCTTTGGCTCCTTTTTGTCTTGGAGATCTTGGTAGTATTGAGCCCAATCATCATCATCAATGATCACCTTATCATCATCAAAAGCTACTTCATCAACTTTAGCCTTCCCCATGACTTTTGGCTTCTTAGTGCTAGTAGATGCCTCGGCATGATTTTCTAAGATTGCTGTCAATTGGTTCTTCATGGTCTCAGCTAGGGCCTCTTTTATTTCTTCCATCTTGGCATTGAGGGCTTCATCCACCATTCTTTGAATTTGTTCAGGCTCCATTGCTTTTGGTGAAAAAGAGATTGAGTCATTGCTAGATGCTTCATCTCCGGCGTAGGTCGGATTGTCGTAAGCTTTTGAACTATCGTAATCCAGGGCTGTGAGCCAGAAAGGATCAATGACATGAGATGCAAATGTATGCATGTATGCACGAACAATTAACAAATAAGGACAAATAGGACATTCCTTCCAACCTTATAACATCCACACACGAATGGCGAGTCTCTTTTCTTAGGTATATGGTTAACAAAATACCAACATGGGGTACCTTGCTTTTGAATAATTCCCTCAGACGTTTCAACCAATAGTTATATTTTTGAAAATGGAAATCAATCCATGATAATTCCCATTAATTAGGTTTTAATCCATTCAACCAACTAAAGTAGCTTTTATGCTATATTGGATTAAAATGAAATTAAGAGGTTTATTATAAATAGATTTCTCACTTGAAAAAGGTAACTAATGGTTCATGCCAAAAACAAGCCCATGATTAATTACTCTTAGTATAAACTAGGCTCACAATTGGTTTTTAGTATTTCGCAATTAACCTAAATATTCTTGCAAGCTCTTTGTAAGAAAAGGTTGGATAAAAGTAATTTTATTTCTAAGCCCATTGTAAAAAGATCTTAGAAAAAATGGATTTTGGGCTTAGTATTTGGGCCATGAGTAAAAGAATTTTTGATTTGTTTTTAGAAAAGTTTTATGTTCAAAGACCATCTTGAAAAAATTTGAAAATAGATTTGGTCTTTTGGATTTTAAAGAAAAATTTATTTTGAGCTTACAATGTACTTAGGTCATATTAGAAAAAGAACAAACCAAATAAGCCATGATTTAAGTCAAGATAAATTAACCATAGTCAAACAACATGCATTTGGGGTAAAACCTAAGGAAAGTAACTAGGCCAATTACATGAGCTTTAGTCTTTGGGTAAAAAAGGCTTAGGTTCCCATAGCAAGTATATAACAAATGGTACGAGGCTATGAGTGGTTATGCCATGCTCGGTCTCCATACCTTGAGTGAAAGTATGGTATCCCTTACATAACACAACATGGGTAACACGGGCGTCCTAACTCACGCACACGATGCAATCTAATATGATGCAATAGATAATATCATTATAAGGAAGAATAGAATAATATAAAGACTAACATAATCAACTTCTCTTATCCCCAGTTGAGTCGCCACTGTGAGCGGGGATTTTTGTCCCCACTCCCGGTGGAATGGTTCTTGTGACTTCAACACTGTTTAGGCTCGGGGCCTTAGAGAACACGGACCTAAGTCCAGAGAAAATGGAGTCACCACCAGGACGGGTCGGGAAAAAAGAAAGGGGTGGATGACTCGATTCCTAAGGAATTCCTAACGCCCTAATGGGTTCGGAAAGTTAAGTACGTGTGGGGAAGGTGAGAAATGGCCCAACACTCCCACAATGCCCGGTTCATTGGAACCGGCCTCTTTTACAGGTCTTAATATTATAAAATTCTTAAGTATAATAATATTATCCATATTACACACAATAATTGAAAGAAAGCATCATTATATTAAAATCAAAGCAATGTCCAAACAAAGCAAATAAATGGACACCTATCCAAGGATGGAAACATGTCCTTACATCTCATGCCTAAATAGGACACCCACCGAAAGGTAGAAACATGTCCTTTACATTGGTTCTAAAATAGAAAAAGCAATTTAAATTACATGATATTTAACTAATGAGGTACCCACCAAGTGGAAACATACCTCTTGCAATATTTGGAAACCTAAATAAATTGATAAAAGTAAATAACTATTAAAAAAATGAATCATTCATCAAAGGTATTAAATATCAATAGAAAGTAAACATCCATCCATGATAAATAAAATATACGAAGCATTGAACTTAAATAAATTAAGGCATATAAAATAAATCAAAGCATATCAAATATAGAATTAAATAAAGCAAATAAAAATCTAAATTATAGGTACTGTGAGTTTTTAAAGGAATTAAAATAGATCAAGGTTTTATGCTTTAAAAGGTTGATAAAGCTCTTTGATTAACTAAATTAATATTTGGATGGTGAAATAATGAAACTAGGGTTTGGGCTTTTCAAAATACTTTTGATTTGTGGTTTACGGTTACTCATCGAATTATGGTTTCAAGCTTACTGTGTAAAATTAAATATTTGTGTTTATATGGTTTTTTAAAGTTTTAAAGGATAAGGGTTTAGAAAAAATTAAGGTTTAAGGTTTTAAGGAGGTTAGAGTTCCCCATTTTAGGTTTTGGAGTTGAATTAGGGTTTTAGAATTTTTGATTTCAGGGTTTTGGGTAATGAATTTTATTTTAGGATTTGGAAAAAAATTGATAATTTTATGAAGCTTTATAAAAGTAAACAAACGATTTAAAGTTATAAAGCAAAAAAGACATTTTTGGAGCTTTTGGAAATAAACAGAACTCAATTTTGGCTTTTGAAAACAGGGAAAGCAAATTAAGGTTTTGGGGTTTTGAAGAAATAAAACTAACAACTTTAAACTTTTTGGAAAACAAAGCAATGAATTAAGGTTTTGAAACTTTAGAAAAAGTGAATTGAGGTTATTAGGTTCTTAAATTAAAAGACACAATTTGATAATTTAAGCTACTGTGACAAAATAAAAGAAATTAAGAATTCAAACCTTATTTTGTAGGTTTCACCAAAAATTGCTTCTTGGATGAACAAGGTTAAAGACAAGCCTTTTTGCCTTTTAATTCCTTGAATTGTTTTTCTGCTTTCTCAAAAAATCAGCGTGGTTCACTGCTTTCCTACTCAGTTACGGTTTCAAACTCTCCCAAGTTTCTGTCCCAATTTCTGCTTCTTTTTCCATCCCCCTTTTTTGTTTTGTTTAGTCCATATTTATAGAAGAATTCTATGGGTAATTCTAATTACTCATGGCATACATTATTCAATAAGAAAAGGAAACCGAAACCTAATTGTATTAGGTTTCAAAAAATTTTCGCCGAAAAATTTTGCTGGCAAAAAAAAAATTGCTGCGGGAAAATTGCGCTAGCAAAAAAAATTGTAGCAGGAAAAATTACGCTGGCGAAAGGCATCACGGGCCTGTGGGCCATTTCGCCCACAGAAAAACTCTGGGGGCGAAATGCCCACAGGCCCGCGCTGACTTTCGGCGATGATTTTTTCTTCGCCAATTTTTCCGTAGCCGATTTTTTTATTTTTTATTCACTTCTCCATTTTTTACTAAAATAAATATTAAAGTTAATCAAGATACCATAAAAATTAGTTTGGACTAATTAAAATATATTGGATAACATAAAAATTATTTTGGACTAATTGGACCAGATTGGGTCAAAAATTAAGGGTCTACAATTTGGAAATCTAAATAAATTGATAAAAGTAAATAACCATACATCATAAGTAAATCATTCATCAAAGGTACTAAATATCAATAGAAAGTAAATATCCATTCATGATAAATTAAATAAACCAAGCATTGAACTTAAATAAATTAAAACATATAAAATAAATCAAAGCATAATCAAATATAGAATTGAATAAGGGAAATAAAAATCTAAATTATAGCTACTGTTTCTTTTTAAGATTCTTTATTCCATTTGTTTAGGGTTTTGAAATTTGTGGAATTAGGCTACTGTGAGTTTTTAAAGAAATTAAAATAGATTAAGATTTTATGCTTTAAAAGGTTGATAAAGTTCTTTGATTAACTAAATTAATATTTGAATGGTGAAATCATGAAACTAGGGTTTGGACACTTTAAAACATTAAGTTTTGTGATTTACGGTTAATGAATTATTAATTTGAGCTTACTGTGTAAAATTATAATATTTATGTTTACATGGTTTTTTAAGTTTTAAGGAATTTGGGTTTAGAAAAATTAGGGTTTAGGTTAGCTAGTTTAAGGTTTATTCTTTAGTTTTAAAGTTGAATTATGGTTTTAGAAATTTTGCATTAGGGTTTCGGTGAATGCATGAAGCTTTTAGAGTTTAAAAATTAATTTGATAATTTTATGAAGTTTTATGAAAATAAACAAACGATTTAAAGTTTATAAAAGCAAAAAAGAAGTTTTTAGGGCTTTTGGAAAAAAACAGAACTCAATTTAGAATTTTGAAAATTTAGAAAGCAAATTAGGGTTTTGGGGTTTTGAAGAAACAAAACTATTAACTTTAAACTTTTTGGAAAATAAAGCAAGGAATTAAGGTTTTCAAACTTTAGAAAAGGTAAATTAGGGTTCTTAAGTTTTTGATTTAAAAGAAATAATGAGATGGTTAAGCTACTGTGAAGAATAAAAAGAAATTAAGAATTCAAACCTTCTTTCGTAGGTTACACCAAAAATTGCTTCTTGGATGAACAAGGTCAAAGACAAGCTTTGCTGCCTTTGAATTGCTTGAATTTTTTTTTCTGCTCTAAAAAAAATTGGATTGATTTACTGCCTTTCCTACTCAGTTTCGGATTCAATTTTGTTCCTATTTCTCCTCCGATTTCTTCCCTCCCTTTTTGTGTTATTTTTTGTCTTATTTATAGAAGAATACTAAGGTTCATTCCTAATTATTCACGAAACATAATATTGATAATAACAGTAAACCAAAACCTAATTGCATTAGGTTTCAAAAAATTTGCGTCGAAAAAATTTTGCTAGCGAAAAAAACTGCTGAAGAAAAATTGCGCTGGCGAAAAAAAATTGCCGCAGTTGGCTACGGCAGGGGCGAGGACCGGCCTGCGGGCCATTTCGCCTGCAGGAAACTCCTGTGGGGGAAATGGACCACGACCATCGTCTTGCGCGCTGGTTTTAGGTGCCGATTTTTTCATCGCCGATTTTTTATTTTTATTTTTATTTTTTATTTTGATTTTGATTTGTTTATTTTTCTTTTTTATTAATAAAAATTAGATACTAAAGTAAAAATTATTTAACTAAGATAACAAAAATTATTTTGGACCAATTAAAATATATTAGACAACACAAAAATTATTTTGCACAAAATATATTGGACCGGACTGGGTAAAAAATTAAGGGTCTACAATATCCATAATTTGAGAAAAAGAAAAAGAAATGTATGTATACCACTAAGCTTGTAAGCTTAGCACGGTAGTGTGTATCGTGTAGGTAAAAAAGTTGATGTTCATAGAGAGAGCCAGAATCTGGATGTTACTTGGTGAATTAGGGTGCCGAAAGATCAATTGTGCCATTTTCATTCATGTATAAATATGGATTTAAGTATTTTGATTTATGTACATTAATAACACACTCTTGTGTTGGTATATAAAGAATTGCGAGGGTTGTATATATATGTATACACATATAAATACTTAATTATGATAAATAATATTTTGAGTTATGGATTTGAATATGTGTTTATGAATTGTTGATTTGAAAATTAATGAAAACTATGTTTTTTGGATATTTTCAATTTTATACAGGTTGTATTTTGATGAATTTGGAAAAATATTGAATTTACTAAAAAAAAACTCTCTGGTGAAAATTTTTCCCAAAGATTTTCTTTATAAGTTTGTATCTTTAACAATTTACAACTTGAGCATCTCTTTGCTTATTAATAATTATTTCTATTAATTAAAATGATAAATTTTTATTGAGGAGTTTATCGTGGCACTCTTATAATTTATATGCATATTTTACATATATGGGATATATATTGTATGTATATGGAGTATAAGTGTGTTACATAATATCCCCAAAATACATTTATTATACAAATGATATATGTTTAAGTTATACAAATCCAAAGTACATGATTTAAAATATGTTATAAATGTATGCTGCACCCTAAATGGTAAGTTGGCACCTTCAATCTTCTAACTATCAATTACAATGTATATCTTTTTGATAGGTAACTTTTTTACTTGCACGATTCATACAACCGCGCTAAGCCATATAGCTTAGTGGTAAATATTTAAAATTACAACAAGCATTACACACACATTTCATAAGCTTTACAACATTCATATAAAACCCTTATTACTTTTTAATATAGTTCAAGTATTTATACTTATCACCAAACTCATAATACATGTACAATCACATATATCTCATTATTTTATTCACATTCATAATATAACACTCTTTTTCATCATTCTCATGCCATACTACATATTCACATATTTGTTTTCAGACTGTATCAACATATATGTACTTTGTATAACATAATAATAACATTCATCACAGTTCACACCTCAGGGTTGTGTATCCTTGAAGGACACACTTACGCAATTCAAAATAACACTACCAATTAAATCAAGAATTAAACACATGGTCGTGTAACCCCAAAGGAACATGCCCGTGTGTTCTCAATCAATCACAAATTCCACGACAAACACATATATCACATATACACTCAAAATCATATCTTTAACACATAAATCCAACAAACCAAATATATACAAACCTCTATTAAGTCAAGTTCTAAGCTTTCTTCACTGAAAGCTCTTATACACTCCTAAACCAATACACACAAACATATCATTAGATCATATCTCTATTCATATAAACATCCATTAAATCATTTAAATCACTTTTAATCATTTTCTACCAAAACCCCCCAATTTCACATAACCTCTTCATTAACCCCATTCTTTCCAATTTTAACTTATTTCTATCAATTAATCATAAAATCATCACTTAGACATCATAACATCACTAAATCCACTCATTATAATTGTTATCAATGACTCTACTAAAAACCCTAATCCATCACTTCTTCATCCAAACTTTAACCAAACCCATTCAATTCATTCATCCAACCTTAAAATCATTATTTAAATATCAAAATAAAAAATAAAATAATTTATTTTCACAATTATTAAAATCTCTTTCAAAAACCTTAATTTGACATAATCTATCCATAACCCTAACTTCACCAAAATTCAATTATTTCCAACACTCTTAAAATCATCACCTCCACATTAAAATAACTTCATAACAAGTCATTATAGAAATTATAAAATCCCCTTTCAAAAATAGAAATTTTATATATTCATCAATTTAAAGAAATCTTTCTAAAAACCAAAGAAAACTTACTTTTTACTTTTAAATTCTCCAAAATTATCCTTATTCCCTTGATTTTTTTAAAAGAAATTTGGTGTATAAATTGATGAAATCTCTCTCTCTCTCTCTCTCTCTCTCTCACACACACACACACATCCATGAAGGTTCGGCCTAATGGGAAAGAGGAAGATGAAGAAGTGTTTGATTTTTTTTTCTTTCTTTCTTTCCTAACCACTCATTTACATATATATTAATTTATTAATTAATAATAATTTAATATTATATATATATCTTCTTCCCATCCATAATTCATTTAATTAATTGATTAATTTTATTATATTTTCCTTCTTCTTCCCAACCATATAATTATTTATTCATTTATTTATAATCTTTTAATCCCTCCCATACATTTTATTTCTTCTTTTGACTTTATTTCCTTTCACTATTTATTTATTTATTTTATATCTTTCCAACACCATTATATACTTTGCATATATGTTATGTATATCCTAATATGCATGTATATGTCCTATGTACCTTTTATATATAATAAGTATATCTTAGGTATATACTATGTATACAATGTATATATGTAGTATAAATTATATTTATACCTTGTACTTCCCTCTTCCAACATACCTAATTAATCCTCTTTTTTATTTACTTAATTGTATTTAAAATTTTGGGTGTTATAGATCCTGCCTCAAACTCGAGTCTCCTACTCTTACTCTCCTCTAAAGCAATGGTAGCTGCAGCCTTTTGAGCCTTCTCCATATTCTTAGCAGCTGATACAAGTGTAGAAAACACCTCATACTAAACTACTGCTACCAAACATCGAATAGCAAGCTTCAACCCCTCTTCAAATCTCTTGCATTTCTCTCTCTCATATGTAATAATCCCTTTGGCATACTTGTTCAACCAAAAGAACTCATTATACTTTGACACTGACCTCGACCCCCACCTAAGAGTCAGAAACTCCTACTTCTTCTCATCTCTACAATCTCTGAACAAGTACTTCTCCTCAAATTCTGCTAAAAAGCTATCATATGTTAGCAGCTATGGTCTATCTAAACCATGAGGGATAGTATTTTACCAATCATATGCATCAACCTGAAGCAATGAAATTGCATAATCAAAATTCTCCTCTAGAGTAGCCTCTAACTACATAAAGACTCGCTCAACTCTATCTAACCACAACTCTGCCTCTATTAGGTCTATAGTGCTCATGAAATCTATAACTCCAAACTTCATGAACTTATCAAACTTTTTGCCTTGTTGAGAGGAAGGAATTTGAAGGAAATACTATGCCATCTACCGAAAATAATTCGAAGGAGGACCTTGTACTACTAGTCTAGTAAGTTGTAAAGCCTCTCTAGCATCATCTACACTTGCTCTTGGTAACTCTAGCCCCCTAACATCCAAATTATTACTCTTTACAATCTCCTTCTCTGATCTATGAGTTTTAGAAGCCATCACAACCTAAATCTAAAATCACAAATAAATTTTGCCACATTAGAAACTAATATAGGTGCTAATACATATGCATGTATCTTAATTCAAATCGTACTTTAAACATTTAAAAAAAATGCACCCAGGTAAAGAATCTCAAACCTAGTCTCTAATACCAAAATAAATGTAACGTGGATACCCTATATATGTAAAATACAAACATAGAATACAAAAGTGCTACGGAATTAAAACTTGTAGGAAGATTGTCCTTATACATATACATTTTTTTTATAAATCATCAAAACACTACAAAAACATGCATTGGGCCCAAATTACCCTATATAGTATTCATGTTCTAGAGATATTGTTATGGTCAATCGTGACACCAGGGATCTAAGTGTCTCAACTGTCCCCTATTGACACCTCAGTGTCTAGCTTGAAGGCAAATATCATCTACAAATGACACCAAGTGTCTAGCCTAAAAGCACATCATATCTTTTTGACGCCTAACGTATAGCACTTAGCCTAACGTATAGCACTTAGGCACATCATATCAATAGCACCAACACAATTCCTTAGAACAAGACACTATACAAGGCTAACACACATTATATCACATTTTTCATAATAAATTTTGTATCACATTATCCCATTACTCTTCTCTTTTCCATAGTGATTCATAATTCCTTTCATTTTTCCATAACTCGCCACATTTTCAATATTATATGTCACATCTATAATGTGACTTCACTAACCATATACTTTGGGCATTCTTCATTATCCATATTATAATGAAGTAGCTATTCATTATAATATTCTTCATTTTCCAAGATTATCACATATTATACATTTTAGCTATTACATTGGCCTAACATAATGCACATCATGTATTTAACATCATTTCACAATCAACAAGGCAATACATTTGAAAGCTCAAATAACAAAGTAGCATGCCACATTTACTATCAAAATGTGATAAACAAATTTGAATGCAAATGTATTTTAACTTATCAAAGTATGCACATACCTTAATCCAAGAAAAATCCCAAGCTTGAATCACCCTTTTCACCTTTACTTTCCAAAATGCTCTTCACTACTAAGTTTGGATAATTACTATCTACTCATCACCTAACCAAAATGTAAGTGTATAAATGGTATCAGAATCACATTTCCACATACTTAAACTAATCAACATCAATTTATCTCATTTCCTTTAAGTTTCCATTTTCTTGCCCTAGTGCACTTTAACTTTAGAATTCTATATTAACCAATTCCAAATTACATCTTAAGTTAATTTCTATCATTAAAATCATAATTCTACTCATTTAACAATTCAAGCCTTAAATTCTACAATTCTATCCAATTTTCCAATTTTGCCCTAATATAATTTAATTTAAAAAAACTATTCTAACTACTTCCAAATTGGGTTTTAAGTTCAATTACCTCATTAGAACCCCATTTAAACTCAATTTAATCAATTAAATTCAAATTACAAGCATTCTAACCAAAAACTGCCATCACAACCCTAAACTCCCTTACTACCTCTCTCAAATCTCAACCAATCTAATCTTTTCTACAATCTAAGCTTAAAATTATTTCTTATATATCAAATTAATATCATTTAAAGTCATTTTATGAATTAAAAAACACCCCTTCAAAAATGGAAATTCTGCATAATCATAAATCAAGAGATACTTCTTTTTAAAAAAAAAAAAAAAAAAAGAAATCCTTACCTTATGATAGGAAACTTCCAAATCCACCCCTAAGCCTTGAAAATTTGGTGATATTTTAAATATTTTAAGGAATAAAAACTTTTACTTTGGACCACCATGAAAATCAGGTAAAGAAAATGGAGAAGAAGAGGATGGAGTAAATTTTATACTTTTTTTATTTTCCTCTTCTTTAATTCCTAGCCAAGTATATATATAGTATTAATTAATTAATTAATATTTATTTAATAAATATCTAATTCCCATTATCTTTCACTATCTCTTTTATTATTATTATTATTATTATTATTATTATTATTATTATTATTTATTTAACTTTAATTTTTTATCCTTTTTACCATTTCACCATTGACATTTACTATTCAATTTGACTTTATATGTTATTTATATTCTACATGTATTTTACATATTCATTTGGTCTTTTCTCACTTTCAACCCTTTATTTATCCTCTAAATTATTAATTTAATTTAATTTAATTTAATTTTAGTAAATTTTTGGTGTTACAGAAGATGTGAATTTGTTCTGAAGATTAAAAATTTACAGTACGTGTAGGATGGTTTAATTCTTCTTTTCCTATTTTTGTGTTAAGTTACTTCTGATATGTGGGGGGTTTTTTTTTAATTTGCAACCTCCAATTGATGGAAGAAGGGGAAATGGGTGTGAGCAGTTTAAGTGCATTAATGTTCGTATGTCAGATAGGGCTGTAGAAGTAATAAATCAATTGCATTCTGAGAATGAGTTCTTGTGGAATGAAAATAAGGCGTTAAAGAGAAGATGTCAAAGACTGACTATGGAAGATTATTCCAGTGAAATTGATGAAATAAAAGAAGATGTTAGCATGCTCAAGTTGTTGAAAGAAGACATGACTTATGAAGTGGAAATGGGGAAGTTAAAGCTTAGAAGAGCCTATATTGCTAATTCTATAATTTTGTTCTTGTGTTTTTGCTTCTTTTTATTATGTATGGTATGATGAAATAAAATGTTGGATGAAAGTTTATGGTTGGTGTATTGTTTTTGCTCGTTAAATGAATGAATTGGATATTGGTTCAAAGTATATTTCTTTAATATCTTGCAGTAGTTGTGAATCAGTTATACATAAAAGTAAAAGAATAAACAATGATTAACTATAAATCAATGTTTCAAAAGCATGACTATCATCTGGATATAAGCATCTGACATGTAAGTTATAAACCTATAAACTTTTAAAATTTGGATTGATTATAAATCAATATGCACATTTAAAATGATGTTTGTGCATAAGACAAAGACAAGGTAAAAAATAATATGACTTCTACAAAGAAAAAGGCATAATTCAATTAAGGTAATTATGTATATAAAATGTTCATGGAATTATAAACTTGTACCTGCTATAAGTATGCCTATTTCCCAAAAAATAATGTTTAGGCATAAATATCCAAACCCACCATCCCAAAATATGGCCAAGGAAAATATTTAGCTATAATGGCCTAACAAAATACAATTCAATTGTCAAGCTAGGATGGCCTAACATACCAGTGGATCTCACTCTCCCTCATATTACATAGACCTCTCTACTTTGACCTTCCTGAATCTTCTCTTGACCTTCCATTATGCCTCTTAGATGGTGGATTCACACCTATTCCTTCTCTAGAAAATAAGATTTTCTGCTTTCTTGGCTATTGCTTGAAGCTTGACTCATTATATAATGTCTTAACTCCCTTTCATTTGGTATGGTGAATATAGTAACAATGTCTGGATCATCATTGGCATTCATCCCAGCATCTCCACCATAAAAAATCCTCTCTGTAATATCCCAAAGTATGCCCTAGAAGTGTGATGTTATTGTTGTAATTGGATTAAATATATATGTTAATTTGAAAGAGAAAAGAATTCAAAAGAGAGTGTATATGTTGTATATATGGAAATATATATAACATATATACAAGTCAAATGTGATGGTCAAAGGAAGAAGATATTTATTTTATTATTTATGAAAATTAATTATTAAGGAAATTATGAGTGGAAGAGAATAAGTTTGATTATTTTAATATTAAAATGTCTTGGTGGAGGTTTAAAAAGGAAAGTGTTTGACTTGTTGTATTCATTTCTTCTCCATTTTCTTTTCTTTTCCTTTGTTGGCCGGCCATCCAAAGCAAGAGAGCAAGAGTGAGTTGTGTTTGTTCCAAGCTCAAATTGAAGGAAGATTCAAGTGATTAAGTTGGAATTTGTGAAGTTTCATCAACTTTGGTAAGTTCTCTCTTGATTTCTTTTATTGTATTTGAAGTTGTATATGAGTTTGATTGTTGATATTTGCAAGTAGGGTTGTGTTGATTGTAGTATGTTGGAGTGTGTTTAATTTAATTGATTGTGGTGTTGGTTTTGAATTAAAGATAAGAAGTTAGGTTGATGTTGGTTTTGGAAAAGTAAAAATGATGTTGGTTTTAGGGTTTTAAAGTGGTAAGTGAGGTTAAACTTGAGTTTGATCAATTATTTTCATAGATTTTCATGTTGTTTGTGTTTATTGGAGTTGTAAGTATGAAATATATGAATTTGGTCCGAAACAGAAGCATCTTGGATGCCACGCCCGTGGCCCTTGGATGCCACGCCCGTGGGAGTTTGTGAGGCCACGACCGTGGGGTTGGGAGGCCACTGCCGTGGGCCCTAGTTAATGGTGTTGAGTTGTAATTTGTGATTTAAGGGTTTAGTAAGAGGTTATTAAGTGAATATTTGCATTGGAAGTGATGTATTTTATCATTTTTGAATTAGGTCTTGAAGAAGATAATTTTCCCTAATTCAAGTGGTGAAGAAGTGTTGGAAGAGGAAGTGTATAGATTTGTGTGAGTGGTGTTTAAGGTAAGTACAAACTACATTATTACATACATTCATATGATGTTGAGACTTAACACACAATTGATTGTAAATGTGTTAAGAAATCTAATGCATTGTTGATGCATATTAGTAATGTATTGTTTGGTATAATGTGTATGTTGTGATGAGCATGTAAAATATGTCTTAATGTCATTTGTTATATATATACACTTGAATGATGAATTGATTATTGTGATTTGAGATATAATGAGATGTAAAATCAATGTGGTTGGTTATAATGATGTAAATAAGATGGTTGAAGCATATTTGCCCACATGATGATGAAATGAAATATGGAATATATAATGTGAGTTGAGATGATATGAGGTATGAGGCCATGATTGTTGGCTATGATATTGCAAATGAATTACAATTGAGGCATGGTTGCTTATTTGGTTATGAAAATGAAATGAGAAATGAGTTGAGAAAGGAATGTATAAAGATATAAATGGAAAAAAAAATTGTGTGCCTAATGTGTTATTCAACTTTCAGAGTTTTGATTTTGGCGGCATGCCTATGAATCACTGGATAGGTGAAAAGACCGGGTCGTAAGCCGATTCCAGTTGAAAACTGTGATATGATAAATGTGAAATATGATGTTTTTGGGGTGAAAAGACTGGGTCGTAAGCCTCAAAAACAGTAACAGTCTAGCCGGGTTGAGGATCTCCTCGAGTTTAGCAGGGTTGAGGTCCAAGAGACTGGGTCTGTTACACTATCCATGGATAGAGATATATATATATATATATACTACCTATGGGCTTGATGATTATGATTATGAACCAAAGCAATAACTCTGAACTTTGAATAACATATTAGTTTCTTTTTGGGCCCATGCTTGTCTTTGTTTTCAATGTGACTTATGAATGATAAATAAATAAATAATGAGATTTTTGAGAATTGTTTATATGTTGGAAAGTATGAAATTTGCATTTCATTATAGCATAAAATTATTATAGTTTGTACCACTAAGCCGTTGGCTTAGCGCGATTGTGGTTCATCGCGCAGGTGACAGAGAAGAACCGGAGAGTTCCTCTAGGCCGAGTAGAGACTAGATTTTGAGTTGTTGATAGTGGAGCTTAAAGATCAAAGACATACTGCCAAACATGTATATATATTTTATGTTTTGTAAAACTTGAGTTTTGATGTATATATATTTGTAAATATTTGTTACATTTTCCGCTGCGTTTTGAATAAACCTTTTAATTATTGTGTTTTATAAATTTCTTTAAATGTTTTAAATTTGCTCATATTATAAATAAAGAAGTGAGTCATTTATTTAGTAATCCGTGGCCTTTCTATATTCAGTATACGTATATTACGATCGTAATAGCATGCTGTGTACGTATACGGGGTATAGGGGTGTTACACTCTCACCCACCATACTAGGTTGTCATCCATTCATAAATAGATTCCCCAAATTAAAACAGGCTAATGGAAAATAGAATAAATAAATCATAGTCATCTAGCTAGCCTGCTAGCAATAAAGAGAAGGTAACAACATCCAATGCAAACCGATGATCACAATATATTGCAACCTGATACAAGTATAAACAATTTAATTGAAGCATTCAACTCAATTCAATAGAAATAAGAAAGAAAGTGAAAAAAGACTATAACAACTCACGTTATAAGTCATGCTGCCACTTGACTCATCAATGAATGGCCCATAACCCCTATTATTACTTAAGGATAATTGTGAAATGACATTGCACCTTGAGGTTGCCCTGGAAGTAGCACTTTATTTCTTCAATGACTGTCTCTCAGCTGGGACTAGTTGAGGAACAAGTGTTGGAGTTTGATTAACACTTTGCGACTATTGCTTCAAGAAAAAAATAGTAATTATATTGCAAGTGGGGATTTTTGCCCCTACTTCCAATGGAATGTTTCTTGCAACTTTAACATTGTTAGGCTTTGAACTTTAGAGAACACGAGTCTAAACCTGGAGAATAAGAGTCGCCATCCGGCTGTGGCGAGAAAAAAATAGAAACGGATGGATAACTCGATTCCTAAGGAATCTCCAACCCCTAATGGGGTTTGAAAAGTTGGATATACATGGGGAATGTGAGAATGACCCAGTACCCCCATAATACCCGGTTCATTGGAATCAGCCTCCTCTTCAGGTCTAAATATTATTAAATTATTATAATATTATTCATATTACACGCAATTAAAATAAATAAACATTCATTATATTATAAATAAAAACAAACAAACAAACAAATAAGATAGGCACCCACACAAAGATGGAAACATGCCCTTACAATTTCCCAAAGTCCATACAAATAAATTAAATAGGACACCCACCAATTGGTGGAAGTAAGTCCCTTACAATAGTCCAAAATCCTTAAAATTACAACAAATAATTAAAATAAACAACGCACCCATAAAATGAAAACATGCTTTTTATAATCATAAATTCCTAAATTATAAGAAATTACAATCCATAAGCACATGAAAAATAATCATACACATAGTTATTAAACAATAATAAATTAAGGCTTAAATAAATAAAATTAAGATCAATCACAAAAATTGCAATCCATAAGCAAATCTAAAAATTAACCATTAAGAAAATATAGGGCGTGATGCATACGACAATCCCACTAGCCGATTAGTGGGCGGGGGGGTCAAGGGAGCAGTGCTGTTGAAAGTGTGAGCGGGGATTTTTGCCCCCACTCCCGGTGGAATGGTTCTTGAGACTTCGGCACCGTTTAGGCTCGGGGCCTTAGAGAACACGGACCTAGATCCGAAGAAAAATGGAGTCGCCACCCGGACGGGACGAGAAAAGAAAGGGGTGGATGACTCAATTCCTAAGGAATTCCCAACCCCCTAATGGGTTCGAAAAGTTGGGTATGTGTGGGGAAGGTGAGAAATGGCCCAGCACCCTCACAACGCCCAGTTTATTGGAACCGACTTCCTTTACAGGTCTTAATATTATAAAATTCTTAAATATAACAATATTATCCATATTACATGCAACAATTAAAATACAGCATCATTATATTAAAATCAAAGCAATATCCAAGCAAAATAAATAAATGGACACCCATCTGAGGATGGAAACATGTCCTTACATCATTCATGTCTAAACTAATAGGACACCCACCAAAAGGTAGAAACATGTCCTTTACAATGATCTAAAATATAAAAGCAATTTAAATTACATGATATTTAACAAATGAGGTACCCACAAAGTGGAAACATACCTCTTATAATATTTGAAAATCAAAATAAATTGATAGAAGTAAATAACCATTCATCATAAATAAATCATTCATCAAAGATATTAAACATCAATCAAAACAGAAAGTAAGCATCCATCCATGATAAATTAAATAAATCAACCATCAAAGCATATAATAGACTATATAATCAAATCTATAAATAAAGCAAGTAAAGGTACAAATTAGGGTTACTGTTTCTATTTAAAGTTCTTTAATTAATATTTTGGGTTTTGAGATTTTAGTATTATATTTGTTATTTATTTGTTTAAAAGAGATTTTAGGTTCTAGACCTAAGGATAATTTGGGTTCTAGACCCGAGCTAAGTTCTGGACTTAAAAGAGATTTTAGGTTCTGGACCTAAGGATAATTTGGGTTCTAGACCCGAGCTAAGTTCTGGACTTAAAAGAGATTTTAGGTTCTAGACCTAAGGATAATTTGGGTTCTGGACCCGTGCTAAGTAAGCTTAAATTATTTACAAAAAATTTAGCTGATTTTTTATGCACATATCTTCTCCTTGCCCCCTGCGTGTAAAAATATTTTAAAAGTGCAAAAAATTTATATACACGCAAGTATTTAAATGATTAAACTGAATAATTTAGTTACTATGTAGTAATTGTTCGTGCACTATTTACTATTTATAAATAGTAACCTACTATTCATAAATAGTAACCTACTATTGTCAATAGTATAATACTATTTGCAAACATTAACCTACTATTTGTAAATAGTAATTTACTATTTATCAATAGTGAATTTTACTTTTTGAATTTTATTTTTTTTCCTCTGTCGTTCCTCTATATAAACGATCGATTTTTTCATTTCATTCACAGCAAGATCGTTAATTTTGTTCATTCATTACTATAATTCTTTCAAATTTAGCATATAGTTTTGAAAAAAAAAATGCATGCTTCAAGATCAGGAACTCATTCTAATGCTGAGTTATTGGAGTTTATCATGAAGATAGAAATATAGGTCTACTAGCCGGGATACCGCTTCATCGTAGTTCAAATCAAAAGAGCAAGGTAATTATTTTTTCTTCTTTTCTTTTCTTTTTTTCTTCATTTTTTCTATTTTTTTTATTTTCTTTTGTTCTTATTTTTATTTTTATTTGTTTGTTGTTTTTTTATATTTTCTGTTCTTCAGAAAATTTAGGAAAAATATATTGATTTAAGAATTTAAGTAGATAGAATAATGATATACTTACCTGGTGTTAACTTACCTGGTTCCGTGTTAGCGTGATCGTTGCATTGTTCTGGCCGAAGGGTGTATCTACAAAGCCCGATAATGGTATGATGTAGCGCCTTCTCGGGTAAGGCAGATTATCCGAGATTGCGGCTTTGAAAGCTTCATCTTACAATTACCATCCGAGGAGTATTTGATAGACCAGAGCATAGTTCAAGCGCTTGCAGAACGATGGTTGGACACAACTCATATTTTCACTCGCCCATTGGAGAGATGACAATTGGTCCGGTCGACTTTGCTGCTATAACCGGCATTCGGTATGATGGTGTTCCGATTCCTCTTACTAACGATGTTCTGATATTTGAAGAAATTCAACAATTAATTGGTATGGAACTATCATATAAAGGGCCTTTTAAGATAAAAATTGAGCCCATTCGTAGTTATTGGATGAACTACGAAGGATGGGTTCATAAAGACATAGCCCAATAGTATGTTCGAGGATTTTTTCTATATTTGCTCGGGTCGACTATCTTAGGCAGCACTGAATCCGCCATCCATTTGTCAGTGTTGAAGGCCCTTGCTTATTTTAAGACGGTACCACTTTATGGCTGGGGTGAAGCTGGTCTCACCTGTCTTTACCATGGTCTTGACAAAATTTGCCGAAATAAGAAGTCTTTTGTTGGCTTTATGGCAGTTGTCGAGGTATTCTTCTTCTACCAATGTTATTCCATTCTTATTCTTGCATGAATTTGATCTCTATTGTTGTTGTAGGCATGGGCATATGAACACAACCTTATGAGGGTGTCTGGTATTTCCCGAGAGAGAGTCGGGTATCCAAGATTAAATTTCTAGTTGTTAGAGCGTATTGAAGTTCCCGGTTCTCACCACGTGCATACCCAACATTTTGTCTTGAGCTGCTTAACCTGGGACCAGGTAAAATAGCATTAGTATATTTTAAAATTTATGTGGAAGTTTACTTACCTTATGTCATTTTGCAGGTGAATTTGGCCTGGTTGAACCCAGGAGAGCGAACAAACTGGACTTCTTCCATAAATGCTTCACTGCCTTTTCAACATACTCGCCGAGTCATCGCCAGCCCTGTGTCTAGCGGCTGGTTTCTCGGAGAGAGAGTATATGAGTGGTTTCTTGGTCCCGAGTAGCGGAGGGTCCCGATGTGTTGCCCAAAATATACTTTAAATATTACATCAATGCCGGAGGATGCATGGTGGTTGGCCCGGCATGGTTATGATGTTGAAACATTTCTCTATCCGCCGGGTGCATCTTATACCCATTTTATTCAAATAAGGCTCCTAAATTTTGATGTATCTCCTGTTGGTGTACAGGAAATTTTTGAAGAAAATGAGGGTAGAGATGAAGAGGAACATCATGGAGAGGCAGGAGAATTCGTTCCACATCTCGGGCTAGCACTTCTCTGGTAAACTTTTGACATTTTTCCATTGTGATTGCTTCTAAACTTATTTTAACTCTTTTTTTTAATGATTGTTGTAGGCTGCTGGCTAATTTGATCATGAGGCTGGACCTTCTTTTACTGCTGCTTCATTTGCTCATTCTAGTCCACCAGATATGCCATCTCATCCACATGGCGTTGACATGAATTACCTAGTAAGTTTTCTTGTTCCATGATAACTTATGCTATATGTATGCATGATTATGTATGCTCTTACTTTTTTCCTTTCTGGCTCATAGCGGATGCTTGAAGAACACAATAAGAAACTTCAAGAAGAGTTGGCCGCTAGTCATCTGCAGGTTTCTCATTTTGAAAATTTGTACCATCAATCAGAATAAATTTTCGAGACTTCCGATTTCAGGGGATGAGGGATCCTAGTGCTTCTTCTTCTAGAGGCCCCCAAACTGATGTCCATGAGATCCTTTCATCTACTTCTGATGAGGGCCATGACAGATCAAAACTCCAAGGTAATAGGGATTCTGGTGCTCCTGCTTCGGGTGGACTTGGGACGGGTGATTTGCTCCTCCTCCAACAGTCGATGATTTTTTTAGGGCTTTATTTGATGACCTACCGCCACCTTCTTAGTGATGTATAAATATTGTATCAATTATATAAACATTGTATATTTCACTGTAACTTTTTTTTTATATCATAATCATTGCACCACAATTTCCTTTTCACATTCACAGCCGCATCACTTAGCTAAAACCAAATGTAATACGGTAAAGTAATTTTGTCGCTAATTCTTTTCCTCATGCATCACGGTCTCATGCTTTTTCCTTATCATCTTTTCCTTATCAATTTTGGAAAAGGATGTTTCTGCTATATAAATTACTCTTCACACCATAATTTCATATAGAAACCAAACATAAAAACTCCTTTTATCAATTTTGATTTTCCTTCATTCATCAACAATGACCAAACTTTATTTAAAGAAGACAAAAATTCTATTTAAGAATGCCATTCACTGGAAGCAAATTTCTTGGTCAAAACATGATATTTTAAAGTGTTTTCAAGATGTTAAATTAGACCACTCCTTTTTACATGCCATGGCTTCTTTTTGGAATGTGAATTCTAGGACATTTAAAATTAATGGCTTTGAAATATGGCCCTTGATTGAAGAATTTGAGGCCATCCTTGGATATCCAAATAATCAACAAATGGCATTACCCATATTAATTTCTAAGACTCAACAGAAGATGCAGATGTAATTTCAAATCTCAAAGCCCGAAGTTCTACAGTTGATGAGAGGTGAAAATATTCTACTTGCTCCCTTAATTGACTTTTGCCTTTCTCATTTGGCTCCTACTAAGGCATGGGGACGCATGTTTTGTCTTTGCTTGCTTGGCCTATTCTTGCTTGTTTCTTCTAATGTCGATATTGATCCATGAGTATTAGATATCATGGACCAAATGGAAGGAGGCTTGTCACAGATACCAGTGATCTTAGCCGAAACTTTAGTTGGATTAGACCGACTTAAATCAGGATCGTCAAAAAGACTGACCGGGAGACCATTGCTGCTTCAGGTAATTACCTAAACTGCCCTTTTGGGTTTTCAATTTAGGTTTTCTCTTTCTTCTTTTTTTTATTTTATCGCTCTATTTTTTTTAAATTTAATTTTTCCTCACAAATTTGGCTTCAGGAGTGTCTCTGCTTGCTTGATACTCCATCCATGGATTTTGCCAGATATTTGCTACGGCATCATTCCGCTAGGAAGCTACTCCATCCTACTTCTTCATATGCTGACTGGGTTGACTAGATCCACTCACGTGCTAAAGTCAACATCCATTGGTTGGTACTTTGGTGAAAGATTTCTCGTATCACCATGCAGACATACTTGATGTATGTTTCTCTTGTTGCTCTTCGTCAAGGTACTTGCTATGATCCTCGCCGGCTTGGCCATCAGTATGGAGCTGAGACTCGCGGTTCTGAATTTATTTCTGATTTATACATGCCTTGCTTGACTAAAGCCTACTTGGATCGGCTGAAGCAAAGCTGGCCTGCACATTGCACTTATCATCTGCCCTAGATTTTACATTTGTCAATTCAGAAAGTGTATTGTTAGGATGAAAAAATAATTAAAGTAATAAAAGATGCTTATTTTCCTTTTATAATTTGTCATCACCTTTTGCTATTATGTTTATTTATTTCATCCATATATGGTCAAATACTTATAACAATGCACATAGAATAACTTTAACATTAATTATGTTTTATTAAATTGGGGAACAACCAAACATAAAGCCAGCATACACAATATCACTCCTACTGCCAACTAGCCTTTTCGGGTTTTCTAATTGACGATTTTCTCTCATTTAGCCCTAATTATTGCCTAGCCCGCCCTTTCGATTTTTCAGAACTAGCTGACTGCTCTAACTTTTTGCCTAGGCCGCCCTTTTTGGGTTTTCAACCTAGCGAGCTCTTTTTATTATTATTTTTTTTCTTCTCTTTTTGTATGCATAAAACCTCTTTAACATGTCAATGTTCACTGGCTCACTAAACTCATTCCCGTCCATGTCTGATAGCTTCACTGCACCCTTGTTCATGACTTGTTTCATGACATATGGCCCTTCCCAACTAGGCCTGAACTTCCCTCTTGGATCAGATACGTTAGGCTTACATTGTTTCAACACCATATCCCCGACTTTGAGTTTTTTTTATCTTAACTCTTCTATTATAAGCCCGAGCTATCTTCTTTTGATATAGTTGATGATGATATAGTGCCTTTAACCTTTTCTCCTCTAGTAAAGCTAACTGTGTGTATATGCTTACCACCCATTCTATTTCAGGCAGTTCAGCTTCTAAGACTACTCTCAGTGACTTGATCTCAATTTCAATTGGCAATACTGCTTCCATCCTGTAAACCAAAGAGAACGGTGTCATTCCAGTAGGTGTTCGCACACTTGTTCTATATCCCCATAAGCAAAAGGAAGCATATCTGACCAATCCCTGTAAGTCATGGTCATCTTGGACAGAATTTGCTTAATAGTCTTGTTTGTTGCTTCTACCGCACCATTAGCCTTTGGTCTATAAGGAGAGGATCGGTGATGATGGATTTGGTACTTCAAGAATAAATCCTTAACTACTCCTTGAAACTGTACCCCATTGTCTAATATCACACTATGCGGGATCCCATATCTGCAGATGAGGTTCTTTTCAATGAATCTAACCATTTGACTTGCCCCTAGTTTGTTGAAGGATTCGGCTTTGACCCATTTTGAAAAATAATCTACCGCTATTATAATGAAACAGTGATCTTTTGAGGCTGTCGGATGTATCTCTCCTATAAAGTATATACCCCAAGTGGCAAAGGGCCAGGGTGAAGGCATAGAATGCAATTCTTCAAGAGGTATGTGATTCAAGTTACCATACATCTGACATTGTTGGCACTTCTTTACGAAGTCAATACAATCTCTCTTCATGGTCAACCAGTAGTAACCTTGTCGAATAATCTTCTTAACTAGGGCCAAACCACTCATGTCTTGACCGCAACTTCCCGCATGTATTTTTGACATGATATGCTCCACTTCAGGCTTCCTTAAACATCTCAAATGCACCCCCATCGAGCCATCTTCGATATAACTCTCCATGGAATGTGATGTATTGCAAAGACCACCACCTTATGGCTCTTCTTTCTTTCTTTGTTGCCCCCGATGGGTATTCCTTTTCCTCCAAAAATCATCTTATAGTATCATACCAAGCATCATGGTCCGTATCAGTTTCCATAATTGTCTCATATTTATAGCAAGGAGTTGATGAATTGGCCAAAATCAGAGGCTTAAGGAATAAACTGACAGGATTTTCCCATACCGAAGCCAATGTGGCTAGGGCATCAGCCATCTGATTTTCTTCTCTTGATAGGTGTATAAACCTACACTCTTTAAAGTTCTTCTTCATCATGGTCAAGTAATGGTGGTATGGTTTTAATTTTTCTTCTTTCAACTCCCACTCTCCATTTACTTGGGATACTACTAGCAATGAATCGCCAAAAACTTCCATCTTATCCACCTTCATAATCATTAGGGTTTCCAAACCAAAGATACAAGCTTCGTACTCCACCATATTATTGGTTGCCCTGAATTTCAACTTTTTGGCTAAAGGGATAAGTTCCCCTTCAGGAGATTCTAGTACGACTCCCAAACCTTCTCCTTTCCTGTTTGCTGCTCCATCAAAATACATTTTCCACCCTTGTACTTCAATTGCCTCTAAATGTTCATCCAGAAATTCCAAGATTACCTCTTTGCTATCTGGTAATGGTTGTTGGGCCAGGAATTCTGCCACTACTCTACCTTTGATTGTTTTTCTGGTTACATACTCAATTTCAAATTCTTCTAATATTATCAACCATCGACCATATTTCCCAATCAAAGAGGGTGTCTCCCTTAAGTATTTCATTGGGTCCAACCTGGAAATTGCTTGCACACTATACGATTGAAAGTAATGCCGCAACTTCTTAGAAGACCAAACCATGGCTATACAGGTCTTTTCAATGATACTATACTTAATTTCATAAGGTAGGAGCTTTCTACACAAATAGTAAACTGCATGATCAATCCCTGACTCATTTGCTTGGGCTAGCATGGCTCCTACTGACTCTTCTTCTACTGCTAAGTATAGTATATTTTTTGAATATTTTTTCAAATCTCTCTCTCTCATCAGGAGTAAGGTCGGATGCTATGCTAATGTTTTTAGGATTTTCGATTTGTTCCCAAATTTAATGATTGTGTGTTAACAGAATTAATATTAAAGATGCTTATGTAACTTCTATTTGAATGTATGCAACCAACAGGAAAAACATCACACAAGTAAGCAAAATTAGACTTTATCGCATTCATTTTGGAAAAGAAAACATCATCATCCTCATACAAAGCAGACAAATTAAAATCAAAATCAAAATCATTATTCTCAAAATCATAAGATAGGATGTCTTCAAACTTCTCTTCAACCAGGGCAGCAATCTCCTCCAGAGTCTTCTCGGCTTTCAGGAAAGCTTCTTTCTTCTCTTCCAAATTGGATTTTTTGTTGGCTGGCAGGGTGAGCTCTTTCTTCACTTGCTCCACTAGCTCGGCAACATCTGTAAAAATTTCAAAACCTAGGATCATCTTTCCCATGAACATGATTGGCTCGGTATGAGCGGGGATTTTCGTTCCCACTCCCGGTAGAATGGTTCTTGCAACTTCTGCACTGTTTAGGCTTGGGGCCTTAGAGAACACGGACCTAAGTCCGGAGAAAATGGAGTCGCCACCCGGACGGGCCGGGAAAAAAGAAAGGGGTGGATGACTCAATTCCTAAGGAATCCCCAACCCCTTAATGGGTTCAAAAAGTTGGGTACGTGTGGGGAAGGTGAGAAATGGTCCAGCACCCCCACAATGCCCGGTTCATTGGAACCGGCCTCCTTTACAGGTCTTAATATTATAAAATTCTTAAATATAACAATATTATCTATATTACACACAATAATTAAAAGAAAGCATCATTATATTAAAAACAAAGCAATGTCCAAACAAAGCAAATAAATGGACACCCATCCAAGGATGGAAACATGTCCTTACATCTCATGCCTAAATAGGACATCCACCAAAAGGTAGAAACATGTCCTTTACATTGGTTCTAAAATAGAAAAGCAATTTAAATTACATGATATTTAACTAATGAGGTACCCATCAAGTGGAAACATACCTCTTACAATATTTGGAAATCTAAATAAATTGATAAAAGTAAATAACCATTCATCATAAATAAATTATTCATCAAAGGTATTAAACATCAATAGAAAGTAAACATCCATCCATGATAAATTAAATAAACCAAGCATTGAACTTAAATAAATTAAAGCATATAAAATAAATCAAAGCATAATCAAATATAGAATTAAATAAGGCAAATAAAAATCTAAATTATAGCTACTGTTTCTATTTAGGGTTCTTTATTTCATGTGTTAAGGTTTTGGAATTTATGAAATTTAGGCTACTGTGATTTTAGGGGAATTAAAATGGATTAAAGATTTTATGTTTTAAAAGGTTGGTAAAACCCTTTGATTAACCAAACTAGGGTTTGAACACTTTAAAACATTAAGTTTTGTGATTCACGGTCATTGAGTTAGGGTATTTAAGCTCACTGTGTCTAAATATGGTTTTAAAGTTTTAAAGAATTAGGGCTTAGAAAAATTAGGATTTAGGTTTTAAAGGAGTTAGGATTCACTATTTTAGGTTTCGAAGTTGCATTTGGGTTTAGTGTTTTAGAATTAGGGTTTCGGTGGATGCTTAGGTTTTTTAGAATTTGGAAAAAAAAAAGCAATTGAGAATTTTATGAAAGTGGACCAACGATTTAAGGTTTATATAAATAGAAAAGGTGTTTTTAGAGTTTGTTGTAAGAAACAGAATCAAATTTTGGTTTTGTTGAAAAACATGTTCAATTAAGGTTTTAAGATTTTGAGGAAGTAAAAATAACAATTTTAAGTCTTTTTGGAAAATAAAGCAACGAATTAGTATTTTTAAACTTTGAACAAAGGGAATTAAGGTTCTGGGATTTTTTATTTAAAAGAAGCAACTAGATGAATTAAGCTACTGTGATAAAAAACAAAGAATTTAAAAGCTCAAACCTTGGTTTGTGAGTTACACCTAAAAAATTACTTCTTGGATCAACAAAAACAAAGGCAGTTGATGCCTTTGATGAATTGCTTTTCTGCTCTCTCAAAAAATCAGCTTGATTAAAGTTTTCCTTCACAGATTCGGTTTCCAGTTTGTTCCAGTTTCTGTCCCAATTTCACCCTTATTTTCTCCTCCTTTTTTTGTGTTGTTTAGTCCATATAGATAGAAGAATTCTATTGGTAATTCTAATTATTCACGACATACAATATTCAATAAGAAAAGGAAACTGAAACCTAATTGTATTAGGTTTCGAAAAATTTGCGTCGGAAAAATTTTGCTGGCAAAAAAAAATTGCTGCAAAAAATTGCGCTGGCAAAAAAAATTACCGCAGGAAAAATTGTGCTGGCGAAAAAGCTGCCGTAGCCAGTGGGCGAGATGGGCCTGCGGGCCATTTCGCCCGCAGATAATTTCTGCGGGAGAAATGGCCCCAGGCCATTTCACGTAGCCGACCCCCTTTTTTTGTTTATTATTATTATTTTTCATTTTTTATTAATATAAATTAGACACTAAACCAAATATTATTTAATTAAGATAACAAAAATTATTTTAGACTAATTAAAATGTATTGGACAACACAAAAATTATTTTGGACTAGTTAAAATATATTGGACAGGACCGGGTCAAAAATTAAGGGTCTACAGTTTGCCCCTGCTTGAACAATCTGAGACTTTAGTAAAAGAGAATGAAAAGCAATAAGACTTAATTTTTGAGTAGGTTGAGGTTTTGGGTTCTGGACCCGAGAGATTTGGAAATTGATCCTAAACTAGACTTAGAAACTGGATCCTAACTGGATTCGGATACTCGATCCTAACTGGATTTGGATACTCGATCCTAAATTGGATTTGGATACTCGATCCTGAATTGGATGGGGATACTCGATACTAACTGGACTTGGATACTCGATCCTAAACTGGATTTGGATACTCAATCCTAAACTGGATTTGGATACTCTATCCTAAATTGGATTGGGATACTCGATCCTAACTTTATTTGGATACTCGATCCTAAACTGGATTTGGATACTCGATCCTATACTGGATTTGGATGCTCGATCCTAACTTGATTTGGATACTCGATTCTAAACTGAATTTGGATACTCGATCTTAACTTGGATTTGGATACTCGATCCTAAACTAGATTTGGATACTCGATCCTAAATTGGATTTGAATACTGGATCCTAAATTGGATTTGGATACTCAATCCTAACTGGATTTGGATACTCGATCCTAGACTGGATTGGGATACTCAATCCTAACTGGATTGGGATACTCGATCCTAATTGGATTTGGATACTCGATCCTAAATTGGATTTGGATACTCAATCCTAGACTGGATTTGTATACTCGATCCTAACTAGATTGGGATACTTGATCCTAACTGGATTTGGATACTCGATCCTAAATTGGATTGGGATACTCGATCCTGACTGGATTGGGATACTCTATCCTAAATTGGATTGGGATACTCGATCCTAAATGGATTCGGATACATGATCTCAGACTGGATTGGGATACTCGATCCTAAACTGGGTACTTTGACTCGAGATTTGAATTTGATTTGGGTACTTGGACCCAAGATTGGATACTTGGACCCAAGATTGGATTTGGTTTGGATACTTGGACCCGAGATTAATTTGATTTGGGTACTTGGACCCGAGACTGAGTTTGACTAACCTTTTATCAATTGAGAAGTCTGACTGCTTCGACTGTTCTATGCATTATGGTTTTTTCACCATCAAAATGGATCTTCATCATTGGACCATCCTTCTTTCAGATCGGATCTTCACCCTTGAAATTGGATCTTCATCCTTTAAATTGGGTCTTCTCCCTAACTTCAGCTCTTTTAGCTGGAATGATCTTTTGTCTTTTGCATCTTCATTCTTTTAAGAGTTCTAATGTTCCATTCTTTTGTTCTTCCTTTTTGCAAAAATTCAGCTATTTTTAATTGGATCTTGTATCCTCTCCTTGCCCCCCTACGTGGTGAAATACAAGTGAGTTTGAAAATATTCAGTATAAAAAATTGAAAAGGAGAAACTTTGCCCCCTATGTAGGCTCAAACCAAAGATTTTTTCCATGCAAGCTTGATGATGTATTTCTTCTCTTTGTAAAACGACCGGAGCTTCCACAAGCGAGTAGGCTTTCCATACCCCCTTGGTTCAATATCTTCTTTTGATTCTTTACTTCGCAAGGTGTTTACTGTTCATTTTGACAAGGAATAGACAACACAAGACAAGAAAGTGCGATGTGATATACTCATGTATGCATGATATGTATGAATGATACTTACAGCGGTTTTATTGACTCACAGGCTGAGGTGATTAGCAGAAGTGTTCATTGGTTCCCTTTTGATGCTTGTTCAAGTCTTGCATTGGAATGATCGAAAGCTTTGCATTTGTGGCTTTTATCTTCAAGACGTTGAAAACATGAGTAGTGGAGACCCCAAGTTGCAGAGTTAGGGATACATCCATTTCAAACTATTTTTTAGCATGTCTGTTGATAGCTTCTTCATGACCTTACCAATAATCATTTCCTTTGCCCAATGTGTCCTTTGGAGGTTCAACATACTTTCCTTAACTTGAAGGCTTTGTATGACAAAAACATTTTTGATTTTGAATTTTGATTTCGAAATTAAATGTTGGCTTTGCCAAATTAAAGTCAATGTACCTCAGGACTTGATTTTCCAAATTAACACATCTATAACATAACAACCCTAGTTATCGTACTAAACTCGGGAATCATTTCTATTTAGGCAAGAATTGTTACACTTCAGATAGGCACATACACATTACTTGGCCAAAGGTCTCATTTGAGTTTAAATATTGTCTATCTCATATGAATGCTTATCCAAACTATCTCCATTAATAGACTCTACCTACCAAGAGAGATCAACAGGTCTTTGATAAGATTGAAATGGGTCTATGAGGAACATGGGTTAAAGTGAAGGCTATTTTGAGATTGGAGCTGGTGTGACACAAGGACAAACCTTCACACTACAAATTTCTTGTTGGAACTTTAGGCAGTTGGGAGGCAATCTTGATAGACTCCAAATTCCTTCTATCTTCTTGGAATTAGTCTAGATCTTAATTAGGACAGTTTTTTGCCCTTGCAAAAAGTTTGGCTCCCAAATTTATTTCTTTTCTTCTTCTCCCTTTTCTTTATTTCTCTTACTCTTCCCTTTTATTTCTCTTTATTTTCCTTACTCTTCCCTTTCTTTGAGCATTTATCATTTTGTCCTCCTTCCTTGTAGGACTATCGAGTACAGAACTTTTAAGAACTGGATGGTCTTCCTCTTTTTCCTCTGATTTTGTGGTATCTTTGGTCGGGTTGGACCAATTCAAGTCAAACTATCCAAATGGAAGCCTTTTGTTGTCTTTAGGTAAAAGAGAACTCAATTGGCTTTCTGAACCGCTTTTTTAGGTTTTATTTTTCTTTTTCTTCTTTTTGTTTTCTTCTTTTTTCTTTTCTTTTATTTTCTTTCTTTCTTTTTTCTTTTTTTTTCCTTTTTCTTTCTTTCTTTCCTTTTTTGGTTCTAGCTCAAACAGAGTTGTCTTGTTTGCACTAACTTGGGCTTCCAATAATGGATGAGTGGAGTAACATAAGTCTTATTTAACAGGGATAAATCATTTGTTACTCTAATGTCTTGATATATTGGAGATATTAAGGGAACTTCAACTACCCTTATGGTCTTGAAATCATCAACTATCCTTATGGTCTTGAAAACATCAACTACCCTTATGGTCCTGAGAACTTCAACTGCCCTCATGATCTTGACTAATCATTACTTTCTTTGATCTTCTTACCTCTTCATCTTAGTGATCATAAGATTTGTCAAAAGTATCACAACAGCTCAGGGTAGGTTATTGGGGTTTTTAAGCCAATGAAAAGAAAGCTAAAATCTTATGAAGGCTCAAAGGGACAACTAGGGATTGATATTTAATAGGGTGGATACTAGTTGTTGGCTCGTCAAACAATGCCTAGATCATCTCTCCCTTAAATAAATAGAGTTCAATTTCGCCTTGAAAGTTTGTCAAAACATGTTCTAAGACTGACTAGGACCCAGACAAAGGTAATTATTCAGGAGCACTCTCTAAGTAAGCATACACAACTCAATGCTATAGAGCAATTCCCTCATCTAGTAAAGTCATTCAAGTCATGATGCATAGATTAATTCATGAATTATCAAGCTATATTCCTCATTGGTTGAGTACCAAAATGAACAAAAACCAACAAAAATTTTGATGAAAGTAATTTATTCAAACAAATTTAAATTTGAAAAATAAAAAAAGGTTCCAATTAAATATTAAAGAAAGTAAAATTGAAAAGCAACATTCATGCTAAGGAAAGTTCGTTGAGTTTAAGCTTCTTTTCCCTTCACATCTTCAGTATTTCCATCTTGAAAGGATGATAAAACAAAATCTTCTTCCAATCCTTTTCCCATCATGAAGGTTGCCGGTGGAGGTACTCTTCCAAACTTAGGCAACGGGTTGTTCTTGGTATTGGGCCTATCCGGCTCGGGTAGCTTACCACTGTCGATTAAATCTTGGATCTCATGCCTTAGACGAGCACATTTATCTGTTTAATGCCCTCGCATTTGATGAAATTGATAGAAGGCCTCACCATTGAAGTTTGGTGGCAGTGGATTATGTAGTGGTCGAGGAGCTAATGGTTGCAACAACCCATTCTTTTGCAGCTTGCTAAAAACCCAAGATAGAGGTTTCCCCAATTCTGAGAATTGTCTTTTATTTCCTTGACCAGTCGCATTAACATCAACTTGTTTTTGCATGCTTTGATTTCTAGACTGGTAGTTCCCTTTCTCATTCCTTTTTATTGAAAAGTGATTCTTCTCCCTTTCCCACTCTTCAATTTGTAGACCAGCTTGGAGAAGATCTTTGAAATCTCTTATAAGGCTGTGAGACATCCTTTCACGGAGATTGGGCAGGACACCTCTCACGATCATCCTTATTTGATCAATTGAATCGGGCCTCTTCTTGAGCAAAGTAGCCTTATTTTTCCACCTTTTCACATAGTCCATAAAATTCTCATTTGGCCTTTGTCTAATGGACTCAACTTCCATTAAGGTAACTTCCAACTCGACATTATACCCATATTGCTGGATGAAGGCCTTGTATAACAAATCTCAACTCTTTTGTGTTCCTTCATCTAAGGTATTGAACCAATTTTGGACAATAGGGTCCAATGAGAGCATAAAGTACCTTAGAGTTTGAGCCTTGGTAGCTCGGACAGACTACAAAGCAGTGATATACTGCTTCACATGGAGGTGAGGATTTCCGGTGCCATTGTGCTTGGCAAAGGATGGCATCTTGAACTTGTATGGGACTTCTTCATCTTATTCAAATAGTTTATCGATCTCGAACATCTCTTCGGTTTTCAGCTTCTTCTCAAATTTCTTTTCTAAATCAGCAATCATCTTTTCAACATCGGATGTCTCAGTCTTTTCAATAGTTGCCTTCTCAACAACCTTCGGTTCTTTCTTCTTCTCTTGAACATCTTGGTAGTATTGAGCCCAATCATCATCATCATCAATGATCACCTTTTCATCATCAAAAACTACTTCACCAACTTTAGCCTTCCCCTTGACTTTTGGCTTCTTAATGCTAGCAGATGCCTCAGCATGATTTTCTAAGATTGCAGTCAATTGGTTCTTCATGGTCTCATCTAGGGCCTCTTTTATTTCTTCCATTTTGGCATTGAGGGCTTCATCCACCATTCTTTGAATTTGTTCAGGCTCCATTGTTTTTGGTGAGCAAGTGATTGAGTCATTGCTAGATTCATCGTCTCTGGCATAGGTCGGATTGTTGTAAGCTTTTGAACTGTTGTAATCTAGGGCTGTGAGCCAGAGAGGATCAATGATATGAGATGCAAATGTATGTATGTATGCATGTATGCACAAACAATCAACAAAGAAAGATAATTAGGACATTCCTTCCAACCTTATAGCATCTACACATGAATGGCGAGTCTCTTTTCCTAGGTATATGGTTAACAAAATACCAACATGGGGTATCTTGTTTTCGAATATTTCCCTCGGACATTTTAACCAATAGTTATATTTTCGAAAATGGAAATCCATTCATAGTAATTCCCATTAATTAGGTTTTAATCCATTCAACCAACTATAGTAGATTTTATGCTATATTGGATTAAAACTAAATTAAGAGGTTTATTATAAATAGATTTTTTACTTGAAAAAGTAACTAATGATTCATGCCAAAAATAAGCCCATGGTTGATTTATTCTTAGTATAAACTAGGCTCACAATTGATTTTTGGTATTTCGTAATTGACCTAAATAATTTGCAAGCTCTTTGTAAGAAAAGGTTGGATGAAAATAATTTTGTTTCTAAGCCCATTGTAAAAAGATCTTAGAAAAAATGGATTTTGGGCTTAGTATTGGGCCATGAGCAAAAGAATTTTAGAAAAGACTTATGTCCAAAGACCATCTTGAAAAATTTTGAAAATAGCTTTGGTCTTTTGGATTTTAAAGAAAATTTATTTGAGCTTACAAATGTATTTGGGTCAAATTAGAAAAGAGCAAACCAAATAAGCCATGATTTAAGCCAAGATAAATTAACCATAGTCACACAACATGCATTTGGGGTAAAACCTAAGGAAAGTAACTAGGCCAATTACATGAGCTTTAGTCTTTGGGTAAAAAGGCTTAGGTTCCCATAGCAAGTATATACCAAATGGTACGAGGCTCTGAGTGGTTATGTCATGCTTGATCTCCATACCTTGAGTGAAAGTATGGTATCCCTTACATAACATAACACGGGTAACACAGGCGTCCTAACTCACGCACGCAATGCAATCTAAATGACGAAATAGATAATATCATTATAAGAAAGAATAGTATAATATAAAGACTAACATAATCAACTTCTCTTATCCCCAGTGGAGTCGCCACTGTGAGCAGAGATTTTTGCCCCCACTCCTGGTGGAATGGTTCTTGCGACTTCGCCACTGTTTAGGTCGGGCCCTTAGAGAACACAGACCTAAGTCCGGAGAAAATGGAGTCAACACCCGGACGGGCCGGGAAAAATCCCCAACCCCCTAATGGGTTCAGAAAGTTGGGTATGTGTGGGGAAGGTGAGAAATGGCCCAGCACCCCCACAACGCCCGGTTCATTGGAACCGGCCTCCTTTACAGGTCTTAATATTATAAAATTCTTAAATATAACAATATTATCTATATTACACACAATAATTAAAAGAAAGCATCATTATATTAAAAACAAAGCAATGTCCAAACAAAGCAAATAAATGGACACCCATCCAAGGATGGAAACATGTCCTTACATCTCATGCCTAAATAGGACATCCACCAAAAGGTAGAAACATGTCCTTTACATTGGTTCTAAAATAGAAAACCAATTTAAATTACATGATATTTAACTAATGAGGTACCCACCAAGTGGAAACATACCTCTTACAATATTTGGAAATCTAAATAAATTGATAAAAGTAAATAACCATTCATCATAAATAAATTATTCATCAAAGGTATTAAACATCAATAGAAAGTAAACATCCATCCATGATAAATTAAATAAACCAAGCATTGAACTTAAATAAATTAAAGCATATAAAATAAATCAAAGCATAATCAAATATAGAATTAAATAAGGCAAATAAAAATCTAAATTATAGCTACTATTTCCATTTAGGGTTCTTTATTTCATGTGTTAGGGTTTTGGAATTTATGAAATTTAGGCTACTGTGATTTTAGGGGAATTAAAATGGATTAAAGATTTTATGTTTTAAAAGGTTGGTAAAACCCTTTGATTAACAAAACTAGGGTTTGAACACTTTAAAACATTAAGTTTTGTGATTCACGGTCATTGAGTTAGGGTATTTAAGCTTACTGTGTCTAAATATGGTTTTAAAGTTTTAAGGAATTAGGGCTTAGAAAAATTAGGATTTAGGTTTTAAAGGAGTTAGGGTTCACTATTTTAGGTTTGGAAGTTGCATTTGGGTTTAGTGTTTTAGAATTAGGGTTTCGGTGGATGCTTAGGTTTTTTAGAATTTGGAAAAAAAAAAGGAATTGAGAATTTTCTGAAAGTAGACCAACGATTTAAGGTTTATATAAATAGAAAAGGTGTTTTTAGGGTTTGTTGTAAGAAACAGAATCAAATTTTGGTTTGTTGACAAACATGTTCAATTAGGGTTTTAAGATTTTGAGGAAGTAAAAATAACAATTTTAAGTCTTTTTGGAAAATAAAGCAACAAAATAGTGTTTTTAAACTTTGAACAAAGGTAATTAAGGTTCTAGGATTTTTGATTTAAAAGAAGCAACTAGATGAATTAAGCTACTGTGATAAAACAAAAAAGAATTTAAGAGCTCAAACCTTGGTTCGTTAGTTACACCCAAAAAATTTCTTCTTGGATCAACAAAAACAAAGGCAGTTGATGCCTTTGATGAATTGTTTGAATTGCTTTTATGCTCTCTCAAAAAATCATCTTGATTAAAGTTTTCCTTCACAGATTCGGTTTCCACTTTTGTTCCAATTTCTGTCCCGATTTCACCCTTATTTTCTCCTCCTTTTTTTGTGTTGTTTAGTTCATATTTATAGAAGAATTCTATGGGTAATTCTAATTATTCACGGCATACAATATTCAATAAGAAAAAGGAAACCAAAACCTAATTGTATTAGATTTCAGAAAATTTGTGTCGAAAAAATTTCGCTGGCAAAAAAAAAATTGCTGCGGAAAAATTACGCTGGCAAAAAAAATTGCCTCAAGAAAAATTGTGTTGGCGAAAAAGCTGCCGCAGCTGGCTGTGACAGCTGCGGGCGAGACGGGCCTGGGGGTCATTTTGCCCGCAGATAATTTCTGCGGGCAAAATGGCCCCAAGCCATTTCACGCAGCCGACCCCCTTTTTTTGTTTTTTATTATTCATTTTTTGTTTATTATTATTATTTTTTATTTTTTATTAATAAAAATTAGACATTAAACCAAATATTATTTAATTAAGATATCAAAAATTATTTTGGACTACTTAAAATGTATTGGACAACACAAAAATTATTTTGGGCTAATTAAAATATATTGGACCGGATCGGGTAAAAAATTAAGGGTCTACACTCGGGCTTTCATTGGAGTGGTCCAATATCTGGAGCTTTGACAAAGATCTCTTCAAGTGGTGGGAAGTTCATCTTCTCATTCTTCTTTGGCTAGGCATTGTTGGCTTCATTATATCCTAACCCCTTCTTGGAAGTTTTAGTTCTAAAATACGGCAGCTTTGTCAGACCGACCTTTCCCTTTCCAAGATCAGTTCCGGGAAGGTAGTTCAGGCTCTTCATCATATTCAAGACTTTGGAGTCCTCTGCTTCATTATCAGAAATTGCAACTACTTGGAAACCATTGAGAGGCCTCTCAATCATTAGAGCATTAACAATCTCATTATCTTCGGCCTCGATGACCACTGTCTCATCTCCGTTAGGAAACTTAATCTTTTGATGAAGGGTGGAAGGAACTCCACCAAGAGAATGAAACCATGGTCGTCCCAAGAGTAAGACAAAGGTAACATGTATGTCCAAAACAACAAATTCAATAATAGATTCAATTGGACTGACCTTGACAACAACTTTGAAAGTTCCTTCGGCATGTCTCTTAGTGTTGTCATAAGCCCAAATGGTTACCCCGGTCAGGTTTAGATCCCTTGTTGACATGGCTAGCTTTGGTAATATTATAAGTGGACAAACATTTATGGTGGGCGCATCATCAACCATTACACATGGAGTCCTTTTCCCTATTTTGATAAAGAGAGGGTGGATGTGATCTCTCCCCTCCTCTGGTAAATCCGCATCTGAGAAAGAAACCGCTCCCATATTAACTTCGCTCTTCTCTTGAACATCTTCACTCTTCAAAACTCCTCCAATTTTTATGAAGTTGATCAGCTCCTCGAGTGTTGTGGAGGTAGAAATTGGCATGCTAGCTAAGGCCTTGGCCATAGTTTTTTGGTGCTTTTTAGAAATAGCCAATAAGTCCCAAATGCTAATGCTTGCTTGGGTTCTTTTCAATTGCTTGAGCACAATATCATCTTCCTCTTCTTTATTCTATACTTCAACTTCCTTTCCCTTATTAATTTCTATCTCCTTAGGCGGTGGCCTTGCATAAGGCTTACCGGATCTAGTGTTCATTACTTCATCTTCTTCATGCTCAGACCAGGTCCATTCCTCCTTCTTGGATACAAGATCATCCTCACTATCGCTTGAATCATAAAACCTATTGATAACACAAATTGCTACTTCTTTACCCACCATAGTTTGTTTAATTTCACCAAATACCTCTTCTTCTTTGGTTGCTTCTCCACCCACATCTTGAAAAGAAGACATGACAAAATCTTCATGTAAACCTCCTCCAATCATGAAGGTTGCCGATGGTGGTACTCTATTGAACTTCGATAATGGACTGTCTTTGGTGTTCGGCTTGTTGGGCTTGGGCAGCTTCCCACTATCAATTAAGTTTTGGATCTCATTTCTCAACCTCACACATCTATCCGTGTCATGCCCTTTCATTTGATGAAACTGACAAAATGCTTTAGTGTTGAAATTAGGTGGGAGAGGATTAGGCAACGGACGAGGATTTAAGGGTTGAAACAATCTCTTCCTTTAAAGCTTATTGAAAACCTAAGACATCGGTTTCTCTAATTTCAAAAACTGCCTCCTTGTTCCTTAGTTACTAGTATTGACACCGACTGCATTTTGCATGCTTTGGCTACCAGATCGATAGTTTCCTTTCTTCCTTTCCCATTCTTCAATTTGCAGACCAGCTTGGAGAAGATCTTTGAAATCACGGATGAGTGTTTGAGACATCCTTTCACGAAGACTAGGCAACACCCCTCTCACAATCATCCTTATTTGATCGGATTCATCGGGCCTCTTCTTGAGCAAAGTAGCCTTATTTCTCCATCTTTTCACATAGTCCACAAAATTTTCATTTGGTCGTTGCCTAATGGACTCAACTTCCATTAAGGTAACTTCCATTTCAACATTGTATCCATATTGTTGGATGGAGGTCTTGTATAGCAGATCCCAACTCTTTTGTGTTTCATCATCTAAGGTATTGAACCAATTTTGGATAACAGGATCCAATGAGAGCATAAAGTACCTTAGAGTTTGAGCCTTAGTAGCTCGGGCAGACTGCATAGCGGTGATATACTATTTCACATGGAGGTGAGGATTTCCGGTTCCATCAAACTTTGCAAAAGATGGCATCTTGAACTTGCACGAAACCTCTTCATCTAGCTCAAATAGTTTGTCAACTTTAAACATTTCTTCAGTTTTCAGTTTCTTCTCAAATTTCTTTTCTAAGTCCGCAATCATCTTTTCAACATCAGAAGTTTCTGTTTTCTCCATAACTGATCTTTCAACAATCTTTGGTTCTTTCTTCTTGTCTTGAGGATCTTGGTAATATTGAGCCCAATCATCATCATCATCATCAATAATCACCTTTTCATCATCAAAAACCACTTCACCAACTTTAGTCTTCCCTTTGTCCTTTGGCTTCTTAGTGCTAGCAGATGCTTCAGCATGATTTCCTAAAATTGCAGCCAATTGGTTCTTCATGGTCTCAGCTAGGGCCTCTTTTATTTCTTCCATCTTGGCATTGAGGGCTTCATCCACCATTCTTTGAATTTGTTCAGGCTCCATTGTTTTTGGTGAAAAAGAGATTGAGTCATTGCTAGATTCTTCGTTTCCGGTGTAAGTCAAATTGTCAAAATCTTTTGAATTGTCGTAATCCAGGGCTGTGGGCCAGAGAGGATCAATGAGATGAGATGCAAATGTATGCATGTATGCATAAACAATTAAAAAACAAGGACAAATAGGAAGTTCCTTCCAACCTTATAACATCCTCTCACAAATGGCGAGTCTCTTTTCCTAGGTATATGGTTAACAAAATACCAACATGGGATATCTTGTTTTCGAATATTTCCCTTGGACGTTTCAACCAATAGTTATATTTTCAAAAATGGAAATCAGTTCATGATAATTTCCATTAATTAGGTTTTAATCTATTCAACCAACTAAAGTAGCTTTTATGCTATATTTGATTAAAACTAAATTAAGAGGTTTATTACAAATAGATTTCTCACTTGAAAAAAGTTTCTAATGATTCATGCCAAAAACAAACCCATGGTTAATTATTCTTAGTATAAACTAGGCTCACAATTGATTTTTGATATTTCATAATTGACCTAAATAATTTGAAAGCTCTTTGTAAGAAAGGTTGAATGAAGATAATTTTGTTTCTAAGCCCATAGTAAAAAGATTTTAGAAAAAAATGGATTTTGGGCTTAGTATTTGGGTCATGAAAAAAAGAATTTTTGATTTAATTTTAGAAAAGTTTTACTCCCAAAAGAGCAATTTTGAAAAGTTTTGAAAATAAATTTGGTCTTTTGGACTTTAAAGAAAAATTTATTTGAGCTCACAATGTAATTAGGTCATATTAGAAAAAGAAAAAACCAAATAAGCCATGATTTAAGCAAAGACAAATTAACCATAGTCAAACAACAAGCATTTGGGGTAAAACCTAAAGAAAGTAACTAGGCCAATTACATGAGCTTTAGTCTTTAGGTTAAAAGGCTTAGGTTCCCATAGCAAGTATATACCAAATGGTACGAGGCTATGAGTGGTTATGCCATGCTTGATCTCAATACCTTGAGTGAAAGTAAATAACCATTCATCATAAATAAATCATTCTTGGAAATCAAAATAAATCAATAAAAGTAAATAACCATTCATCATAAATAAATCATTCTTCAAAGATATTAAACATCAATCAAAATAGAAAGTAAGCATCCATCCATGATAAATTAAATAAATCAAGCATTGAAATTAAATAAATCAACCACCAAAGCATATAATAGACTACATAATCAAATCTATAAATAAAGCAAGTAAAGGTATAAATTAGGGTTACTGTTTCTATTTAAAGTTCTTTAATTAATATTTTGGGTTTTGGGATTTTAGTATTATATTTGTTATTTGTTTAGCCTACTGTAAAGGTGTTAGAAAAATTGGAATGGATTAGGGTTTCATGAATCAAATTAGGGTTTAGGGGTAACATTATAAAATTAGGGTTTTAGAATATTAAAACATTAGGTTTATAGCTCTTGGTTACTGGATTGTTGTTTTGGATTTACTGTATTGAGTTTGAATGTTTAGGTTTATAAGGTTTTAAGGTTTTAAGGATTAGGGTTTAGGAAAACTAGGGTTTACGTATTAGTTTTGAGGGAATTAGGGTTTAGGAAAACTTAGGGTTTAGATTAACTGGTTTGGGGTTTACTATTTTGGTTTTGGAGTTGAAGAAAATAGTTTAGATTTTTATAAAGTAATTATGATTTTAGAAACTGTAAAGTAGGTTAGGGTTTGGAGATTTAAGAAAATATTTGGAAATTTTCGAAAAAAGTTAGAGGAAAACAGTTTAGGGTTTTTAAAAGTTTTTGGAAATTGGAAAAACGATTTAAGGTTTTTGGAAACAAAAGAAACGAATTAAGGTTTTTGGGACATAGAAGAAATAAATTTAGGGTTCTTAAGGTTTAGAAGAAATAAAAAAAAAGTATTTTTAGGGTTCTTAAGGTTCTTGGAAACAAATGAATACTTTTTAGGGTTCTTAAGGTTTTTGGAAACATAAGAATACTTTATAGGGTTTTTGAAACAAAGATCAAGTTACCACATATTTAAAGATCAAAGTTTGATGTGTATATTATTATGAATCAAAGAAACAAAGCTATGAGTAGTTTATGATTAAGGATCAAACCTGCGTAGTTGGTTCCACCAAAATTAACTTCTGAATGAACGGAGACAAAGGCAGTGTGGCTACCTTTGATGAATTGTTGATTGCTTGCTTGTTGCTCCTCTCCAATCTGAAATCCCAAATTCCAGTCTCCAAAATTCCCTCCTTCTTTCTGTGTTTTAAAGTGCTATTTATAAGAAAACTTAGAAGATTAATTCCAATTGTTTTAAGGAAACTATAATTAATTAGGAAAAGAAAACCGAAACCAAATAGAATTTAGTTTCGAAAAAAATTGCGTTGAAAAAATTTCACTGGCAAAATTGCGAACGCTGGCCAAAACTATGAGGAAATTGCGAGAGCTGGGCACGCTGTGTAACACCCCTATATCCGGTACATGCACACTACAAACACTAAAATGTAATATACATGCACTGAACATAGGGATGCTACAGATTTCTTTCACATTCAAAACATTTTAAATGATACCATAATCTTTCTCATTATACATTATAGAAAAATAAGTGATTAACCTATAATATAAAACAAAATAGATATATATATATATATACATTTACTTAATACACAGCGGAAGTTATAAAATATTTACATATATGAAAACACTTAAATCCATATTTACAAATATACATATATTTACATTATAAACAATACTTTACAAAATATAAAGAAGTTATACATGATTGGCAGCTCTGCTCTGATCTTTAAGTCCCAAAACAAACTCTTCAATGTCTACTCTCACTCGGTCTCGAAGAGCTCTCAGGTTCAACTCTATCACCTGCGCGATCAACACTATCGCGCTAAGCCAACGGCTTAGTAAGACAAATCATGCTAGTAATATGCTTTAGTGCAATGCAATGTCATACATATTATTCATAAAAACAACACCATAGATGAAAAGCTAATAACATACCTTTACATTTCATATTCACATATATATACACATACCACATTTCAACAACCTTCCATATACCTCATTAGTCAATCATTTTACCATTCATGAATCACCTTAAACAAAGACAAGCATGGGCCCAAAACACACTAATATGCCATTCAATTTTCAGAGTTAATGCTTTGGTTTTGTTATCACATTTATCAACATCATATACCCAACTAGGCTTCAAGGATTAGGTTCAACCAAGCTTCAAGGGGAGCAAAGCATGCTAAGCATCAACCCAACTTGGCTTCAAGAACCAAACCCAACCTAGCTTCAAGGGTTGTAACATCTCAATTAGGCTTCAAGGATTCAATCCAACCTAACTTCAAGAGATTGTTACTATTATTAGGCATGCCACCAACAACAAACTCTGAAAATGGAATAACACATTAGCCACACAATTCATTTATTATTTCATTCTCAATTCTCATCATCAATTAGGCAAACATGCCTTATATCTTTCAATTGAATCATCATAGCCAATCACAATGGCTTTATATCATATCATATCTCAATTCATATTATACATGAAGCATCATTGATATAACATTTCAAAGTATATTATTCATATAACACATTACCATTTACAAGATTTACAATGCATAAAACATAACATTGTTCATATAGTATCATATGCATTATCATTATCTTCAAATGTATATTAAATCTCAACAATGTAAGAAGAGCAAAGAACAATTTATATTATTCATAGCTTTAGGATCTTCCACATACATTTGATTAGGTCATTCTTGGTTTTAAGTGTGTTTAAAATGTTTATGTTTAGGTTTAGGTACAAAAATACCTTTGGAAAATTAAAACCATGCAAAAAGAACAAAGGATAAAAATAGTAACCAACACATTTGAGGGACACGGGCAGCACACTTGAGGGACACGGCCAAGCTTGTGGTCGTGTCTCTCAACCACAATTTGACAGTAGCCAACACGGGCAATGGACACGGCCGTGTCTCTCAAAAAAAACATCCAACACGGCCAAATTTCCTTGAACTTGGCCGTGTCTCCCAAAATTCTTAAGTCTTGGCCGTGTTCCTTCTTTGTTTTGGCCGTGTCTCACATGAACAAAAACCCTAAATATGGCCAAAACTCTTTCAATTACATTTACACACTTTTTGCACAACTATAATCTCATTCAAATGGATACAATCAATGACATAAACACATATCTTACATAATCATCACAATAATCACTTTAATAACACATTAACATTACATTTAAACACAAACCACCCCAAAACCCTAAATCCAACATCATTTATAATCTTTCAAAATCAACATCCACCACTTCCAACAACAACACCTATTCAACTTCTTAACTTAAAATTAATTTTAACACTTGAAAACACATCACAAACACATCTAATCATCAAATCATCAAGCCCTAATTCACTTCAAACACCACTTCAAAAGAATAGAAGAAATCAAGGAAAAGAACTTACCAAAGTTGTTGAATTCCACAAATCTTCAACTTAATTCCTTGATTCTCCCTTCAATCTTGATTTTGGAACAACAAAAATTCACTCTTGTTCTTTGGTTTTTGGAGTGCCAGCCACCACTAAGAGAAAAGAAAAGAAAAATCAACAAGTCAACCTTTCTTCTCTTCTTTTAATCTCCACCAAGCAATTTCCAAAAGAAAATTACCTCAATGCCCTTAACCATTTGTTCTAACTCTCTTTTAACCTATATGCCCATTTTAGTAATTTCACACTCAACAAGATAAATATCTCTTCCCCCTTGACTCTTCATTTGACCAACTTATATGTTATATATATTACCATATAATCAACATATACACTTTCCTTTAATTTCTTTTCTCTTGCAAATTGACACCTACATTCAATCCAATTTAAAACAACAACAACAACAGCAATATTCAAAACTTCTAGGACATACATTAGGATATTACAATTCTCCCCCTCTAAAAAGAAATTTCATCCTCGAAATTACCTGATATCAAGTCTGAAATAACTGAGGATACTGATCTCGCATGATTTGCTCACTTTCCCAAGTTGCTTCTTCTTTTGCATGATTCTTCCATAGAATCTTCACTAGTGGCACTTTCTTATTCCTCAACTCTTTCACTTCACGTGCCAAGATAGCAACTGGTTCCTCTTCAAATGTCAAATCTGGACTCACTTTGATAGATTCAATCGGCAACACATGAGATGGATCCGATCTATACCTCCTCAACATAGAAACATGGAATACATTATGGATACGATCCAACTCAGGTGGCAAAGCAAGCCGATAAGCAACTGGCCCAACTCTTTTCAAAACTTCATACGGTCCAATGAAACAAGGACTCAATTTCCCTTTCCGACCAAACCTTAAAATCTTCTTCCAAGGAGATACTTTCAAAAATACCTTATTTCCAACATCAAACTCTATGTCTCTCCTTTTCAGATCTGCATAAGACTTCTGTCGGTCTGAAGCTGCTTTCAACCTATTTCGAATCACCTTCACTTTCTCCTCAGTTTCTTGAATCAAATCAGGCCCAATTAACTTACCATCTCCAAGTTCACTCCAACACAGAGGTGTCCTACACCGTCTACCATACAATGCCTCGAATGGTGCCATACCAATGCTGGATTGATGACTGTTGTTGTAAGCAAGCTCCACAAGTGGTAGAAATCTTTCCCAACTTCCAGAGAAATCAATGACACAGCTTCTCAACATTTCCTCTATAATCTGTATCACTCTCTCTGACTGCCCATCTGTCTGCGGATGAAAAGCAGTGCTGAAGTGCAGTCGAGAACCCAAAGCACTATGTAAACTCTTCCAAAATCTTGAAGTAAACCGGGGATCTCGATCAGACACTAAAGAAATTGGGACACCATGCAACTTCACAATTTCATGAATATATAGCTCAGCTAACCTCTCCAAAGAGTAATCCATCCGAACCAGAAGAAAATGAGTTGTTTTAGTCAACCTGTCAACAATCACCCAAATAGCATCATGCTTCCTTTGTGTCAATGGCAGACCAGATACGAAATCCATGGTTACTCTATCCCATTTCCATTCAAGCACTGGCAAAGGTTGAAGTAACCCTGTTGGAACTTGATGCTCAGCTTTTACCCTCTGACATGTGAGACATTTAGACACAAAATCTGCAATGTCTCTCTTCATACCAGACCACCAGTAAAACTGCTTTAAATCATGATACATCTTTGTACTGCCCGGATGCATAGCAAATACTGACTGATGTGCTTCTTCTAAAATGATCTTTCTCAAATTAGTATCATCAGGTACACACAATCTGTTCTTAAACCAAAGACTTCCATCACTTCTCACAATGAAATCTCGACTCTTTCCATTCTGACAATCTGAAACAATCTTCTGAATTTTATCATCAGCCAATTGAGCCTCTTTAATCTGATCCAACAATACTGGTTTCAATTGCAACTGTGCCAACAATGCACCATCATCACAAGATACAAATCTAACATGCAACGCTCTCAACTCAACAAGCAACGATAGCGAATAAACAGTCAAACCTGCTAAAGACTTCCGACTCAAGGCATCAGCAACAACATTTGCCTTACCAGGATGATAATCAATCAAACAGTCATAGTCTTTAATCAATTCCAACCATCTCCTCTGTCAAAGATTAAGCTCTTTTTGGACACCCAAATATTTTAAACTTTTATGGTCTGTATAGATGAAACACTTCTCCCCAAACAAGTAGTGTCGCCAAATCTTCAATGCAAACACAATGGCTGCCAACTCCAAATCATGAGTCGGATAATTGAGCTCATGCGGTTTCAACTGTCGAGAAGCATAAGCTATAACTTTACCTTCTTGCATCAGAACACAACCCAAACCCCTATGTGAAGCATCACTGTAGATCACATATGGTTTGCCTTCTACAGGTAAAGTAAGAACAGGTGCTTGAGTCAACATTTCTCTCAACTGTTCAAAGCTAGCCTGACACTGATCTGTCCACACAAATCTAACTCCCTTCCGAAGCAATCTGGTAAGTGGAGTAGCTATCAAAGAAAATCCTTTCACAAACCATCGGTAATAACCTGCCAAACCCAGAAAACTTCTAACTTCTGTCACAGACTTTGGTGGACTCCAATTCAAAATGGCTTCAACTTTACTCGGATCAACTCTAACACCTTCTGCTGAAACTATATGACCGAGAAAAGTTACTTGGTCAAGCCAAAACTCACACTTTGACAATTTAGCAAACAATTGCTTCTCTCTCAAGATTTGCAACACAATCCGCAGATGCTTATCATGTTCCTCCTCATTACGCGAATACACTAGAATATCATCGATAAAAACTACCACAAACTGATCCAGATAGGGCCTAAACACCCTATTCATCAAGTCCATAAAAGCTGCAGGTGCATTTGTCAGACCAAAAAGGCATAACTAGAAATTCATAATGCCCATACCTGGTCCGAAAAGCTGTCGTAGGAACATCATCAGCTCTGACCCTCAACTGATGGTACCCTGATCTCAAATCAATTTTAGAAAACACTGCTGCACCCTTCAATTGATCAAAGAGATCATCAATTCTAGGCAAAGGATATTTATTTTTAATAGTCACCTTGTTCAATTGCCTATAATCGATACACAATCTCATAGTACCATCTTTCTTCTTCACAAACAGAACAGGAGCTCCCCACGGTGAAATACTAGGGCGAACAAACCCTTTATCTAGCAACTCCTGTAACTGCACCTTTAGTTCTCTCAGTTCAGCAGGTGCCATTCTATAAGGAGTAATAGAGATAGGAGTGGTACCAGGCAATAATTCAATACCAAACTCCACCTCTCTCTCAGGAGGCAACCCTGGCAACTCCTCTGGAAACACATCTGGAAACTCTGCAACTGTGGGTATACTATCGAGTTGAAAACCCTTTACTCTCGTATGTACAACATAAGCAAGGTAAGCATCACACCCTTTTCTAATCAATCTTCTAGCTGCAACAGCTGAAACAAATAAAGATGCTAGCTGTCCCTGCTCATTAGATACTATCACCTCTCTATCATCGCTGGTTCTCAAGGTAACAACTTTCTTTTGGCAGTCAACCACAGCTCCATGTCTAGATAACCAGTCCATGCCTAGGATCACATCATATTCCTTAAAAGGCATTTCAATTAAATCCCCAAAGAACTCCTCACCTTGCACCACTACAGCACTATTCCGATGCACCCTGCTAACAATCACACTATGCCCTAGAGGATTTGTCACCAATACATCAAATCCTAGGGATTCAGCATGCACATCAGACACAGGCAAAACAGATGCACTAATATATGAATGTGTGGATCCGGGATCAATCAAAGCAAGTACTGAAGTATCAAATAAAGAAAAAGTACCAGCTATGACTGCCGAAGCATCTGGCTGCCTCTGCATAACATATATCCTCTGGGAAGATCCAACCTCCTCTGGTCTACTCTCCCTGGATGTAGAACCTCCTCTAGAACTGAACCCAGATCTACCTCCTCTGCTGACACCCCTGCCTCCTCGACCTCCCCTCACACTAGGTCGAGAAGCTGCAGAATCAACTGACATCTGCTCCTGCCTCTCAGGACAATCTCTCACAAAGTGATTAGGTGATCCACATCTGAAGCATACCCCTGCTACACCAGTCTTCCAACACGGACCACCATGTGGCCTACCACAATGAATGCAGATGGGTAGGGTGGATCTCTGAATCATTGGGGTCGGAGCACTCGCCACTGAAACTGTAGGTCTAAATCTCTGCCTCTAAAACTGCACTTACCTACCAGCTGGCCTCTGACTCCTACTAACCCGAGGAACAAAACTTCCTTTACCTCTTTTAACAGATGAAGACCCTGCCTCAAACTGGGGCCTTCTAACCCTGATCTCTTCCTCTGAAGCAGCTGCAATAACCTGAGCTCTCTCCACACTCCTAGCTGCTGCAACCAGCTGGGAAAAATCACGATATCTAGATCCAGCCACCAAACACATGATAGAGGGCCTCAATCCCTCGTCAAATCTCCGGCATCTATCTATCTCATCAGATATAATACCCCCAGCATACTAGCTCAACCGGATAAACTCTAGCTCATATTCCGTCACAGTCCGGTGATCTTGCTTCAAGCTTAGAAACTCCATTTTCTTCACATCTTTGTACTCCCTAGGAGTATACTTCAATTCAAACTCTCTTAGAAAATCAGCATAGGACAATGTTGGTGGATCATCCATCGCATGGGGCACTATCTTCCACCAGTCATATGCATCCTTTTGCAACAATGATCTTGCATAATCAAACTTTTCCTCTGGAGTGGCTTGAAACTGAACAAATATTCTCTATACTTTGTCTAGCCACTGTTCTGCTACAGCTGGATCAATAGTACCTAGAAAATCTTCTACTCCATACTTCCTTAGCTTATCATACTGTCTCACTGATACCAAAGGCTGTGGGGGTGGCAGTGGTGGTTGCACTGGTGCTTGCCTCAACAAATCAATCACATGCCTAAACCAACCTGGCGGAACCTCCTCTCCAGCTTGTCTCCCCGACACAGAAGCAGGTACCTCTCTAGCACTATCCACTCTAGCTCCATCTCTAATCTCATCAGGAGCTATACTCTCAGCACTACCCTCGACTGACTGACGTGAGTGAGAATCCATCACAACCTATATCTGCAAACACAGCAGAATACCTCTCATTAAAGATCAGAGACTACCGACACCAAATATGTATTTTATTCAAAAATCCACTTTTTAAAATCAAAATATTCTTTTTCTTACACTTGACCTAGGTTGAGAATCTCAAACCTAGGCTCTGATACCAAAACAATTGTAACACCCCTATATCCGGTACATGCACACTACAAACACTAAAATGTAATATACATGCACTGAACATAGGGATGCTACGGATTTCTTTAACATTCAAAACATTTTAAATGATACCATAATCTTTCTCATTATACATTATAGAAAAATAAGTGATTAACCTATAATATAAAACAAAATAGATATATATATATACATTTACTTAATACACAGCGGAAGTTATAAAATATTTACATATATGAAAACACTTAAATCCATATTTACAAATATACATATATTTACATTATAAACAATACTTTACAAAATATAAAGAAGTTATACATGATTGGCAGCTCTGCTCTGATCTTTAAGTCCCAAAAAAACTCTTCAGTGTCTACTCTCACTCGGTCTCGAAGAGCTCTCAGGTTCAACTCTATCACCTGCGCGATCAACACTATCGCGCTAAGCCAACGGCTTAGTAAGACAAATCATGCTAGTAATATGCTTTAGTGCAATGCAATGTCATACATATTATTCATAAAAACAACACCATAGATGAAAAGCTAATAACATACCTTTACATTTCATATTCACATATATATACACATACCACATGTCAACAACCTTCCATATACCTCATTAGTCAATCATTTTACCATTCATGAATCACCTTAAACAAAGACAAGCATGGGCCCAAAACACACTAATATGCCATTCAATTTTCAGAGTTAATGCTTTGGTTTTGTTATCACATTTATCAACATCATATACCCAACTAGGCTTCAAGGATTAGGTTCAACCAAGCTTCAAGGGGAGCAAAGCATGCTAAGCATCCACCCAACTTGGCTTCAAGAACCAAACCCAACCTAGCTTCAAGGGTTGTAACATCTCAATTAGGCTTCAAGGATTCAATCCAACCTAACTTCAAGAGATTGTTACTATTATTAGGCATGCCACCAACAACAAACTCTGAAAATGGAATAACACATTAGCCACACAATTCATTTATTATTTCATTCTCAATTCTCATCATCAATTAGGCAAACATGCCTTATATCTTTCAATGGAATCATCATAGCCAATCACAATGGCTTTATATCATATCATATCTCAATTCATATTATACATGAAGCATCATTGATATAACATTTCAAAGTATATTATTCATATAACACATTACCATTTACAAGATTTACAATGCATAAAACATAACATTGTTCATATAGTATCATATGCATTATCATTATCTTCAAATGTATATTAAATCTCAACAATGTAAGAAGAGCAAAGAACAATTTATATTATTCATAGCTTTAGGATCTTCCACATACATTTGATTAGGTCATTCTTGGTTTTAAGTGTGTTTAAAATGTTTATGTTTAGGTTTAGGTACAAAAATACCTTTGGAAAATTAAAACCATGCAAAAAGAACAAAGGACAAAAACAGTAACCAACACATTTGAGGGACACGGGCAGCACACTTGAGGGACACGGCCAAGCTTGTGGCCGTGTCTCTCAACCACAATTTGACAGTAGCCAACACGGGCAATGGACACGGCCGTGTCTCTAAAAAAAAACATCCAACACGGCCAAATTTCCTTGAACTTGGCCGTGTCTCCCAAAATTCTTAAGTCTTGGCCGTGTTCCTTCTTTGTTTTGGCCATGTCTCACATGAACAAAAACCCTAAATATGGCCAAAACTCTTTCAATTACATTTACACACTTTTTGCACAACTATAATCTCATTCAAATGGATACAATCAATGACATAAACACATATCTTACATAATCATCACAATAATCACTTTAATAACACATTAACATTACATTTAAACACAAACCACCCCAAAACCCTAAATCCAACATCATTTATAATCTTTCAAAATCAACATCCACCACTTCCAACATCAACACCTATTCAACTTCTTAACTTAAAATTAATTTTAACACTTGAAAACACATCACAAACACATCTAATCATCAAATCATCAAGCCCTAATTCACTTCAAACACCACTTCAAAAGAATAGAAGAAATCAAGGAAAAGAACTTACCAAAGTTGTTGAATTCCACAAATCTTCAACTTAATTCCTTGATTCTCCCTTCAATCTTGATTTTGGAACAACAAAAATTCACTCTTGTTCTTTGGTTTTTGGAGTGCCGGCCACCACTAAGAGAAAAGAAAAGAAAAATCAACAAGTCAACCTTTCTTCTCTTCTTTTAATCTCCACCAAGCAATTTCCAAAAGAAAATTACCTCAATGCCCTTAACCATTTGTTCTAACTCTCTTTTAACCTATATGCCCATTTTAGTAATTTCACACTCAACAAGATAGATATCTCTTCTCCCTTGACTCTTCATTTGACCAACTTACCTTCGTTGTTGGCTCCACCAAAAGAATATTATTGAACCAAGTCTTACCCAAGCACCACAATATGATCACAGAGCTAATATATGATGATGCCACAATTTGTTTGGATCTAAGTAGGTTTTGGCTAAGATAAATAATCAGGAGAATTATTTACTGTGTTCCAGTTTTATCTACTACCTCTCTTGGTTTTGACTACTCTCTGGCTCTCTGAGTTATTGATTATTTCTGCCTAATTTTCTTAATTGCTTGTTGCCTTTGTAAATTATGGCTATCTCTTCCTTGCTAGTGTTCGTTGGCTATTTATAAATAATATTAGGGCAACCATGTTCAAAGAGTCCTGACTAGCTTTAGATAAGCCCCTTAACCATTGAATCTTGCTAGAACTAAAATCCTTCAAACCAGGGCCATCCATGAGCTTATTTTGACATGAGCATGGCTCTTGTCGAATTGTTATCAACATGAATTTAATACCAGTCCAGTTGTTTTGGCTTTTGGTTAAGCCCGAGTCAATTTGGGCCCTTTTAATTAGATTTAAATTTAATCGGGGCCTTTTAATTGGAATAAGGTTTAATATGGGCTTTTAAATGGATACCGGACTTAATTTGACTCTTTTAATTAGTTGAATTTAATCCGGGCCAAAATTAAGGGTCTACAATCATGCCCCTTGCTTGAACAATCTTAAATTTATTCAGAGAGGAAAAATCAATTTGCCTTGATAGGTTAGGTCAACATACTAATTTGGGTTATGGACCCGTAATATCTTGGTTTGGGTTCTGGACCCAAACTAGTTTGGGTTTATGGACCTATAAATTGGTTTAGATTCTGGACCCATAAATTGATTTGGGTTTTAGACTAGTGAACTAGTTTAGGTTCTAGACCCATGAATTGGTTTGTGTTATAGACCCATGAATTGATTTGGGTTCTGGACCCGTGAATTGGTTTTAGTTCTGGACTCGGAGTGGTTTGGGTTCAGGACCTGTAATATCTTGGTTTGGATTTTGGACCCATAATATCTGAGATGGTTTGGGTTATAGACCCATAATATCTTAGTTTGGGTTTTGAACTCGCAATTTGCTTGGGGATGGGCCTTCATCTTACATCAACTTCAGCTCTTCTATCTTAATTGACCTTCTGTCATTTAAGAGTTCTAGCTTTCTTTTCGCCATCAACTTTAGCTCTTCTAGCTTGATTGACCTTTCATCATTTGAGATTTCTGGCTTTCTTCTAGACATCAACTTCAACTCTTCTAGCTTAATTGATATTCTATCATTTGTATCTTTATTCAGTTGTTCCATTCTTTAATGAATTCTGCTTTGCAAAAAATTTAGCTATTTTATATTTTTTTAGTCGTTTAGCCCTCATATCCTTTCTTTGCCCCCTGCATGGAAGAACATTAAAAGAGAGTTTGAAAATGCTTTGTACATGCATAAGATCAAAAATTGAAAAGGAGAAGCCTTGCCCCTATGTAGGCTCAAACCAATGGTTTTATGCCAATTAGCTTTCAACAAATACTTTTGCCTTGTTCTTTGCACAATCATGTGTCTCAATTTTGGCAAAGTGACTGCTTCTTTCTCAAGTAATGTCACTTTCATGCCCCCTGATTCCATGTCTACTTCTGATTATTTTTGTCATAGAGTGCCACCTATTCACTTTGACAAAGACAAGCAACACAAGACAACAAAAAATGTATTGTGATATGTTCATGTATTCATGTATGCATAAATGATACTTACATTGGTTATATTAACTCACAGACCTAGGTGGTAGCTTGAAGCACTCCCATTGGCACCTTTTGAGATGTTCATGTAGATTTAGCATTGGATCATCAGGTAATGTCACATCTGCAGCTTCATCTTTAAGATATGGAAAATATGGGTAATAGGGGGTGCAAGACGGATAGTTAGAGATATAGGTGATACCCATTTCTATCCATGATTCAAGACTCTGGTTGGTAACTTCCCATGACCTTGCAAATGATTCTTTCATTAGCCCACTTTTTCCTGATGTGTCCTTTAAGGTTCAACAGTGCAACATACTTTCCTAAGCTTGAAGGCTCATGTGACAAGAAAACACATTTTTTTAAATTTAAATTTAATTTTGAAATTAAATGTTGGCTTTGTCAAATCAGTGTCAGTATACCTTAGGACTTATTCTTTAAATTAACACATCTATAAGAACATAACCTTAGTTATCGTGTTAAATTTTAAAATCATTTCCATTTGAGCAAGAGTTGTTGCACTTCAGATAGGCACATACATATTACTTAGCCAAAGGTTTCATTAAGTTTAAAAATTATCTACCTCATATGCAAACTTTTTCAAACAATCTCCAATAATAGATTCCAACTACCAAGAGAGATCAACATGTCTTTAATAGGCTTGAAATGGGGTCTATCAGGGACATGGGTTAAATGATGGCCATTTTTTAAATTGGAGCTGATGCAACACTACTAACAAATCTTCACGCTATACACTTTCTACTGGAATTGTATGTTGTTGGAACATTCTTAGACTCTGGGCATCATTTCCACCTTCTAAGCATCTTGTTAAAAGATAAAGCCTGAATGTTCTTCCATCTTCTTGGCAAAAATCTGGATTTGACTAGGACAAACCTATTCTTTTTCTTTTGCAAAAACTCATGACCCTTTTTCTTCTTTTTTTCTTTCATTTTTCTTTTTCTTTCTTTCTTCTTCGTTTTATTGTTTTTGTTTTTGTTTTTTTGGACATGGCATTTCATCATTCCGCCCCTTTCCCCTTTTTGGAATATCATGACTAATTCTTTCAAGATGGCTAACTTGAATTTGTATTAGACATCGTGAATGAAAAATGAAAGACCATCTTTAGTTGGATTGGACCAATTCAAGTCAAACTCTTCTTATAGGCTGAGCAAAAACCTTCTACTGCTCTAGGTAATAAGAACTCTATTGGCTTTATGAACCCCCCCCCCCCTTTTGGGTTTTCAATTCAAGTTTTTATAATTTTTCTCTCTTTTTTTTTATTTTTGCCTAGTTTGCCTTATTGGATTTTTGAAACTAGAGAGTTGCTATAATTTTTGCCTAGGTTGCCCTTTCATATTTTTATCCTAGCGAGCTTGTTATTTTTCTTTTCTCTTTTTTATCTTGATTTATTTTGGGTCCCAGCTCTAAGAAAGTCATCTTGTTCATGTTTCCTATACTTCTGACAATGGATAAGCATGAGTAGTGCAGTGGTCTTCAATGAGGATGAATCCTTTGTTTCTTTGATTCTATCTCAAGATAAAGTAGTTTTGAGACATCAAATCTAATTCAGGTAAACTTCAGCAGTTTTCATGGTCTTGATTAAGCATCCCTTTCTTCGATCTTCTTACTGCCTCGGCAACTTAGTGATCATCAAATTTGTCATAACTATCACGGTAGCTCAGGATTGGTTATCAGGTTTACAAGCCAATAAAAAGCAAGAAAATCTCTAACAGTCTTAAAGGGACAAACTAGGAGTTAATATTAATAGGGTGGATACTAGCTGTTGGCTCACTAAATAATGCCTAGATAATCTCTCTCTTAAATAAACAGAGTTCAATTTTGCCTCGAAAGTTCATCAAAGCATGATCTAAGATTGACTAGGACCTAGACACAAGTAATCATTCAGGAGCCCTCTCTAAGTAAGCATACACATCTCAATGCTATATAACATTTCCCTCACCTAGTAAAGCTATTCGGATCATGATGCACAAATTCATTAATTCATGAATATCAAATTAGATTCATCATTGGATGAACACCAAGATGAACAAAAACCAACAAAATCATAAATTCAACCAAAGTAATTTATTCAAACAATTTTAATTTAAAAAACACCATTTTTCCAATGAAATAACAAAGGAAAAAAATAAAATGAGTAACACTCAAGCCAAGGGAAGTTTGTTGAGTTAAAGCCAAAGATGCTTCATCTATTTGGGCATGTTAGGGGCGAGGATCTTTTCATCATCAATGACGTTTTGTATTTCATGCCTTTTGGATGTAGCTAGTAAATTCTAGATACTGATGCTAGCTTGGGTCCTTTTCAATTTCATCTCAACATCCTTACCCTTGCCAACCTTTACTTCTTTTGAAAGATCCCTAGCATAAGGTTTGCCAAAGTGAGTATTCTGCACTTATTCTTTAGGTTCATACCAAGCCCATTCATCTTCCTTAGCTTATGCTTCATTATCACTATCAGTTGAGTCCCAAAATTCATCCATAATACAAATAGTCAATACTTCTTCATTCACAACCGATTCAGTCTTATCAAGCGAAACTTCCTCTTTTTGTAGTTTCTTCACCTGTGTCTTGAAAAGACAATAAGACAAACTTCTCATTCTATTCTCCTCCTATCATGAAAGTTGCTGATGAAGACACTCTATTAAACTTGGGCAAAGGATCGCCCTTCATACTAGGTTTGTTGGGTTCAGGCAACTTTCCACTGTCAATTAGATCTTGAATCTCATGCTTTAATCGAATGTAGTTATTTGTCTCATGCCCTTGCACCTGGTGGAATTACTAGAAGGCCTTTGTGTTAAAGATTGGTGGGAGTGGGTTTGGCGGAGGTCGAGGGGTGTTATAATAGCCCTTTCTTTTATAGCTTATTGAAAACCAAAGATAGAGTGTCCCCATATCTGAAAATTGTCTCTTATTTACTTGACCAGTAGTTACATTAAAATCCACTACTTTCTGTGTATTCTGATACCAGATAGATAATTCCCCCTCTCATTCCTTCTTCTAGAAAAATGGTTCTTCTCTCATTCCCATTCTTCTATTTATAAGCCAGCTTGGAAAAGATCTTTGAAGTCTCTGATAAGAGTGTAAGACATCTGTTCATGAAGATTAGGCAAGACAACCATCACTATCATCCTAATATGATCATACTCATCTGACCTCTTTTTAAGAAGTACATCCTTATTTCTCCACCTCTTCACATAATTAATAAAATTCTCATTTTTCTTCTGTCTGATTGATTCTATATCCATCAAAGTCACATCCACATCAACATTGTACCCATATTACTGAAGGAAGGCTTTGTCCAGCAAATCCCAATCTTTTTGGGTGTTCTCCTTAAAGGTATTGAACCAATTTTACACAATAGGATCTAGAGAAAGCATGAAATACCTCAGAGTCTTAGTCTTAGTAGCTCTAGCAGACTGTATGGCAGTGATGTATTGCTTGACATGCAAATAGGGATTTTTTTATTCCATCAAACTTAGCAAAAGGAGGCATCTTGAATTTTTAAGGTATGCCTTCATCACCCTCAAACAATTTGTCCACCTCTAACACCTCTTCAGTCTTCAACTTCTTTGCAAACTTCTTCTCCAAGTTAGTAATCAACTTTTCAACATCAGCAGATTCAACTTTCTTTTCTTTCTTTTTCTCTTATTTGTCTTGGGAATAGGCCTTCCAGTCATCATAATCAATTATCACCTTGTCATCATCAAAGGCCACCTCACCTATTTTAGCCTTTTGTTTATTCTTCTACTTCTTGTTACTAGCAAATACTTTAGTAGTGTTACTTTCTAACAGTACAACTAACTAACTTATCATGACCTCAGCCAAGGCCCCTTTCAATTCTTCCATATTAGATTTAATTGTCTCATTCACTAGGTTATATACTTGATCACAATCCATTAGTTTTGGTGTGAAGTTGACTAAATTCTTACTAAATTCTAAATCACTAACATAGGTCGGATTGTCGTAAGCCAAAAAGGATCAATGCTATGTAATACAATGCATGTATGCATTGTAATAATCAAACAAAGAGAAATAGGGCATTCCTTCCAACTTTATATCTTCCACACACGAATGGCGAGTCTCTTTTTCTAGTATTATGGTCAATAAAGATATCAATAGGGGATACTTTGTTTTTGAGAATCTTTTAAATGAATTTATCATTAATTGTGTTTTCAAATAAAGAAGTCAGTCTATGATAATTCCCATTAATTAAGCTTTAATCCATTATGCCAACTGAAAAATAGCCTTTCCTACTATATTATGGATTAAAACAAAATTAAAGGGTTTATCATAAATAGATTTCTCATTTGGAAAAGCAACTAATGATTCATGCCACAAACAAGGCCATGACTAACAAGTCTTAATATAAATTAGGCCCATAATTGATTTTAATATTTCATAATTGATCAAACTAGTTGAAAGCCCATTCAATAACTTTGTCCCATTGTGAAAATGTTTAAAAAGTTTCCAAATAAAAGCTTGACTTTGAAATTATGTCAAAGCCCATTGCAAAAATTTATTTCAAAAAATCAATTTTGGGCTTCAAACATGGGCCAAAAAAAAAGTAATTGTTGGCCTAGTTTTGTCAAAAAAGTTTTGAAAATGATTTTAGGCTTTAGGCTTAAGAATTTTTGGATTATAAAATAATTTTGGGCTTATACCATAATTAGGTCATATTAGAAAAAGACAAACCAAATGGGTCATAACTCAAATCAGGATATGTTAATCATTGTTAAACAACAAGTATTTAGGGTAAACCTAAGGAAAATTACTAGGCTAACTACTTGGGCTTTAGTCTTTGGCTTGAAAAGGCTATGGTCATCATAGAAAATATATACCAAAAGGTACAAGGCTATGAGTGGTTATACAATGCTCAATCACCAAACCTTGAATGAAAGTATGGTATCACTCACATATACATAACACTGCCCTAACTCATACACACAATGCAAGTCTAAATGATGTAATGAATAATTCCAACATAATTAACTTCTTATATCTCTAGTGGAGTTGCCATTGAGAGCAAAGATTTTTGCACCCCACTCCAAGTATAATGGTTCTTGCGATTTTGGCATTGTTAGGCTCTGGGCCTTAGTGAACATAGGCCTAAACTTGAAGAGTAGGAGTTACCACCCGAACGAGTCAGGAAAGAAAAAAAAAGAGGTGGATGACTCAATTCCTAAGGAATCCTCAACCCCTACTGGGTTTAGAAAGTTGGGTACACCTGGGGAAGGTGAGAATGACCCAGCACCCCCACAACGCATGGTTCATTGGAACCGACCTCTTTTTATGGTCTAAATATTATTAAATTCTTAGATTATTACAATATTATTCATATTACATGCAATTAAAATAAATAAACATTTATCATATCAATAATCAAAACAAACAAACAAATAAATAAGATGGGCACCCATACAGAGATGGAAATATGCTCTTATAATGTCCCAATATCCATACAAATTAATAAAATATGACATCCACCAATTGGTGGAAACATGTACCTTACAATAGTCCAAAATTCTTAAAATTAAAATAAATAATTAAAATAAACAATGCACCCATGAAATGGAAACATGCCTTTTACAATCTCAAAATCCCAAATAATAAGAAATTACAATCCATAAGCACATAAATAATAATCATACACATAGTCATTAAAAAAATAATAAATTACGGCTTAAATAAAATAAAATTAAGATTAATCACAAAAATTGCAATCCACAAGAAAATCTAAATATTAACCCATTAACAAAATATAGGGCATGACGCACATGGTTGTCCTACTAGCCGGTTAGTGGGTGAGGGTCAAAAGGGTAGTGCCCCCAACAGGTAAATGAGTTACCATACTCGTTGAATGAGTTGCTACCTCAAAAATATAAATTGGGGCTTTAAATCATAATTTAAGGTTTAATCCTAAAACTAGGGTTTAATATGCAAAATATAAGTTTAAATACTAAAACTAGGGTTTAACATGCAAGATTAGGGTTTTTAACCTAAAATTAGAGTTTAACATGCAAGATTAGGATTTTGATCATCAAGTGAGAGTGTTATTGTACAATTAGATTTGCAAAATAGAGTTTTAATTATCAAGTAAGAGTATTATTATACAATTAAGGTTTTAGATTTGTGAAATAGAGTTTAACATGCATTCAAGGTGTTAATATATGATTTAGACAAGATTAGAATCATAAATCAATGTGAAAGAAATAAAGATGATAACTTCATAAAACTGAACAAGTCTTAGGGAACATACCTACATTGTTGGCTCCACTAAAAGAATATCATTGAACCAAGTCTTACCAAGCACCACAATCTGTTCACAAAGCTAATATATGATGATGCCACGGTTTGTTTAGATCAAAGTAGGTTTTGGTTGAGCTAAATAATCGGGAGGATATCTACTGTGTTTTAATTTTAGCTACCATCTCTCTTGGTTTTGATTTCTCTTTGGCTCTCTACTACCTTGCCCATGTCGAATATCCTTGCCAATTTGACATGAATTTAATACCGACCCAAATGTTGTGGCTTTTGGATTGAACCCAACTGGTTCTTTAGGAAGGTTGACTAGAAGTCTTTTGCTACTTTAGGTAATCACCTGAACTTCCCTTTCTGATTTTCAATTCAGGTCATCATTTATTTATTGCTCTAATTTTTTCCTAGCTCACCCTTGAGGGTTTTTGGAACTAGCGAGCTTTCATTTATTACTATTTTTTTTATTTTGATCCTAATTTTTGCCTAGTCTGCCCTTATGGATTTTCGAAGCTAGAGGATCACCCTAATTTTTGTCTAGGTTTCCCTTACGAGTTTTTGTAACACCCTATGACAAATCCTCTCACCTCCTATTGTGATATGTCTCTACCTCTAGTTAGGGTCTCTTACCCTTGCTCTCTTCTAATGTTGTAGTAGATATAATCCCCTGAGCTTTCTCCATACTCCAAGCAGCTGATACTAGCATAGAGAAATCCTCATACTACATTATAGCCACCTGACAGATGATAGATGCCTTAATCCCTCTTCAAACCTTCTACATCTATCCACCAGTGATAATCCCTCCTATATACTCACTTAGCCTCACATACTTTATTACACTCTTCTCCCCTTGCTTCAAAGAAAAAAAAACTCCTTCTTCTTATGTTTATATTCCTGAGGAGTATACTTCTTCCCAAACTCTAGTGAAAAGTTATCATAAGTCAACATTAGAGGTTGCTTTAACCCATGGGGAACTATCTTCCACTAGTCATAGTCATCCCCCTGCAGAACAGACAAAGTATAGCTTAATTTCTCTTCTGCAGTAGTCTACAACTGGATAAATACCCTCTCCACTCTATCCAGCCATTGCTCTATCTCGACTAGATCTACAGTGCCTATGAAATTAGTATCCCTATACTTTCTCAACTTGTACATTTCCTAGTTTGTTGTTGCTGCTGCACTGGCTTCTGACAGAGCAACCTCGCCATCTGCTGAAGCCATACTAGAGAACCCTGTATCACAGGTCTGGCTACATTCAAAGCCTCTCCAACATCAACTCCACCTCTCTATCCCACCTGGAGAAATTCTTACCACCTTATCCTCTAAACAACATCCTTCAGACACTATAACAACCTATATCTCTCACCACAAACAAATAGTGCCACATCAGAGACTGACTTAAGTGGTAATGCATATGCATGTATTAAAACTCAAATCACCATTTTAAAAACTTCTTCTTCTTTCTTTCAAAACCCACCTAGGTTGAGAATCTCAAAGCTGGCTCTGATACCAAAATAAATGCAACACCCTTATTGATGAGGATCAACTAGGGAATGATTCGGCTAAGGTTAGAAGTAACATTAAGAATGATCCTTCTACCATTCATAGAGGACCAATGACAAGAGCTAAAGCTAAAAGGATGAAAGAAGCATTAACTTGCTTACTTGAAGACATTTGGGAGGACCAAGCTCATCTAGATTTTGTCAAGGGTCTATGTAACACCCCTATACCCCGTATACACACACTACATACCACTGTATCCGTAATATACGTATACTGAATATAGGAATGCTACAGTTTACAAAACATACAAATCATCCCTTTACAATAATATGAACAAATTTAAAACATTTAAGTTATCTTATAAAACACAGTAGATAAAATGTTTATTCAAAAAGCAGCGGAAAATATAACAAACATTTACAAATACATATACATCAAAACTCAGGTTTTACAAAACAAAAAAATATATATATACATGTTTGGCAGTATGTCTTTGATCTTTAAGCTCCACTATCAACCCCTCAAAATCTAGACTCGGCTCGGCCTAGAGGAACTCTTTGGTTCTTCCCTGTCACCTGCGCGATGAACCACAATCGCGCTAAGCCAACGGCTTAGTGGTATAAACTACAATAATATTATGCTTCAATGTAATGCCAATGTCACACAATCAAATTTCATAAACAATTCAAAGAATAGTATATTTCCCAATCTTACATTATTCAATAATTAATCAAATCGTTCATGAGATAATACTCACAATTTATCACATCCATAAACATATTACACATCATTTAGTATCTTCATAGTTTCATTACTCAACATAATTTTTCCCAAGCCACATTCATTTATTTCACCATTCATAATTCACATTACAAACAAAGTCAAGCATGGGCCCAAAATACATTAATATATTATTCAAAGTTCAGAGTTACTGCTTTGGTCCATTATCACAATCATCAAGCCTGTAGGCAATACACATATATCTCTATCCATGGATAGTGTAACAGACCCAGTCTCTTGGACCTCAACTCGGCTAAACCCGAAGAAATCCTCAACCCGGCAAGACTGTTACATGAATTTGAGGCTTAATGTAATAGACCCAGTCTCTTGGATCTCAACCCGACAAACTCGAGGAAATCCTCAACCCGGCATGACTGTTACTATTTTTAAGGCTTAGTGTAACAGACCCAGTCTCTTGGATCTCAACCCGACAAACTCGAGGAAATCCTCAACCCGGCAAGACTGTTACTACTTTTACATTTCAGCTGGAATCGGCTTACGACCCGGTCTTTTCACCTATCCAGCGATTCCTTGGCATGCCGCCAAACTCAGAACTCTGAAAATTGAATAACATATTAATCACACAATTATTTTAATTACATCTTTAACAATCTCTTTCTCAATCCATTTCTCATTTCATATTCCATAATCAAATAGGCAACCATGCCTCAATCATCTCATTTGCATCAATAGAGTATACATAATTAATTGCATTGAATATCATTATCTAGGCAAACATGCCCCATCTATTTCATTTGAATCATCATAACCAATCACATTGGCTTCACATCTCATTATACTCTAATTCACATTAAATCAATTCATCATTCAAGTGTATACAACCAATTGCATTAATATACATTTTAAATACTCATCAATCATTCCCATTATACAAATCATAACATTCATCAAATGTTTTAACCATGTAATCAATTACTTAACATATGTACCATCAAATATGTTAAGTATCATAATCATGTAAATGTATGCAACCATGTAGTTTGTACTTACCTCCAAAAGCAACTCACATAAAACACTAAACTCTTCTTCCAAGAATCCTTCAATACTAGGATTAGGGCAACTCAAACTCTTCACAACCTAATCCAAAAGGAATAATACACACTTATTTAGAAATACACATGAGATAATAAGACTAAGGTCTAACTAGGGCAAACTCTACACATGACACGCTCAACAACACGGGCGTGTCCCTGACGGTGCCCTAAACTCACAACACAAAAGCTGTAACACGCTCAGAACCACGGGCGTGTCACTGAACGTGTAATACAATATGCCTCCCTGAAACATTGACACATCCAACAACACGGGAGTGCTCATGGCCATGTCAATTCTTCACCAACAGAGTAGCTATGACACGCCCAGTGACATGGGCGTGTCACTGGCCGTGTCTAACCACCAACAACACAGAATCATTGACACGCCTAAAGACCTGGCCGTGCTCATGGGCGTGTCAGGCCAAAAATCCAGATTCCGGCAACATCAACAACACATCCAACAAACCTCTTACTTCCACCATTATCCACTCCAAACCAACTTAACTAAACACACCCAAAAACCATAACAAACTTGCAAAAACTCCAAAACAACTCAAAACATACATCAAACACAAATCATAATCATAACCACAAACCCAAAACACAACCACAACACTTTCTCTTCCAACAAACTTACTCTTTCCTTCAATCCAACCCCAAAATCCAAAATCAATTGAACCAAACACTCTTAAACACACCACAATCAAACAAACACATATCAACCACAACCTCAACTCACAAACTCAAAGAAAATCAAAGAATCAAGTGGAAAACTTACCAAAGATGAAGAAACTCTTAAATTTCCAACTTGATCACTTGAAAACTTCCTTCAATCTTGAGTTTGGAAGATCAAATCTCTCTCTTGCTCTCTTATTTCTTTGATGGCTGGCCAACACAGAAAAGGAGAAGAAGAAGAAAATACACGAAGAAGAAAGAAAGAAAGAAAGAAAGAAAACAAAGAAAGAAAACAAAGTCAAACACTCAACCTTCTCTCTCCTCAAAACCCTCTCCACCAAGCAATTAACTATTAAAATATTCTAAATATCTCCATCCACTTCCACTCAGTCAAATTCCAATTAATTAACTTAATTAATTTAAAATCATTAACAAACCATCTTTTGACTTCACATTTTGACTTGTATATGTTGTATATATCACTATATATACAACATATACACTCTCTCTTCACTTCCTTTCTCTTTTCAATTTACACATATACATTAAATCCAATTAAAACAACAATTATATCAAAACTTCTAGGGTACATTTTGGGATATTACAGTCTATGTATGCAAGAAGACCTTAACATTGTCAACATGTTTCAAGCATCTTCAAATATGAAGACAATAGTCCAGCCCACATTGTTTGAATCAATCCAGCCCATTGAAGAATAAAAGGTCATTCAGCCTTGATTAAATGTGCATGGATCTTGGGCTGTCATTTTATTTTAATTATCAATTTGGGTTTAGTTTATTTGCTTTATGAAATCAATATATTAGAGTTATGGTTTTATTCTTGTTAAAGTTTGAGTTTTTGATCAGTTATCATTTGGGAGTTATAAATGAGTGCATTTAGTTTGAGGTGTGATCAGTTGTCATTTGAGAGTTACAAAATGAATGCTTTTAATGAATAATAACTCTTTTCAATTAGAGTTAGTGGGGATTAAAGGGAAGAACGTGGAAGAGCTCTAATAACAGCCATTTAGGTTTCTTCTACCTCACTTTGGCTATAACTATCAAAGCCAAACTAATTTGTAAGAGGACTTTTTTTTTAATGATAATTTGAATTTGCTCTTTGTGAGTGTTTTTGCTTAAGTTCTTTCATGAACTTTGAACTTATCAAACTAATTTGGTTTGTGGCATTCTCTAACAAAAAAAAAATATTGTGTTTAACTCTTAACTTATCATATCATATCTGGTTTGTGGTGTTGTGGGTTGAATTTAAGTACTAGTTTCATTGGTAAACAATAACAATTGGAACTAGTTTTTCCCTAACTTCACTTGAGGAGGTCCTTGGGTTTTGGAATCATCTTGACTGGACGGTGTTTTCTTGCATTCCATATGTATCATAACTTATTAGTTATTGGGGTATATGGTTGCTGAGATGATAATTTCCTATCACTTATATCTTATAGTCGTACAATACATATACCCATATATGTAAAGTATGTATGCATAATATGTCAACACCACTGACTATGAAAACCTCTTATTCTCAATTAATAAAATAATTACACTTTTAAAAACTAATTTATTAAAGAAATACATTTATATTTAGCATTTTAGGAAAAATCTTCATAAGAAAATCTCTGGAAGAAATTCGCCAGAGTTTTGTCTATAATTCTAATAAGTCCCAATTTATCAAATTACACAACTTGCATGAGAAAATTTCACTCCTAAAATAATCCACATTTACTGAAACACCAATAACCATTCATTTGTCTCAAATAAATCTGTAACACCATAAATCCTATATATGTATAATGCATACACTTTGTATGTGTAAAATACGTTTACATAATACAAGTATGTCACAATACTTCTCATAAGAAAATATAAAAATAAATGTAATACCCTTATATCATATATATATTGTAACACCCCCACATCCAATACACGCACGCTACAAACTCCACAAATGTAATATACGTGCACTGAACATAGGGATGCTACGGATTTTATTAACATTCAAAACATTTTAAATGATACTATAATCTTTCTCATTATACATTATAGAACATAAGTCATTAACTTGTAATATAAAACAAATAGATATATATATATACATTTACTTAATACGCAGCGGAATATAGAAAATATTTACAAATATACATATATTTACATTATAACAATACTTTACAAAATATAAAAGGGTTATACATGATTGGCAGCTTTCTCTGATCTTTAAGTCCCAAAATCAACTCTTCAATGTCTACTCTCACTCGGTCTCGAAGAGCTCTCGGGTTCAACTCTATCACCTGCGCGATTAACACTATAGCGCTAAGCCAATGGCTTAGTAAGACAAATCATGCTAATGTTATGCTTTAGTGCAATGCAATGCTACACACCTTATTAATAAAAACAACATCATAGATGTAAAGCTAACAACATACTTTTTCATTCCATAAACCACAATATATGAACATATCACATTTCAACATCCTTCCATATACCTCATTTATCAATCATGTTACCATTCATGAATCACATTAAACAAAGACACACATGGGCCCAAAACACACTAATATGCCATTCTATTTTCAGAGTTAATGCTTTGGTTTTGTTATCACATTTATCAATATCATATACCCAACTAGGCTTCAAGGATTAGGTTCAACCAAGCTTCAAGGGGAACAAAGCATGCTAAGTATCAACCCAACTTGGCTTCAAGAACCAACCCAACCTAGCTTCAAGTGTTGTAACATCTCAATTAGGCTTCAAGAACTAGACCCAACCAAGCTTCAAGGGGAGTAAAACATGTTAAACTTCAACCCAACTTGGCTTCAAGGATCAAATCCAACCTAACTTCAAGAGATTGTTACTATCATTAGGCATGCCACCAACAACAAACTCTGAAAATGGAATAACACATTAGCCACACAATTCATTTATTATTCAATTATCATTTTCATTCTTAATTCTCATCATCATTTAGGCAAACATGCCTTATTTCTTTCAATAGAATCATCATAGCCAATCACAATGGCCTCAATCATAACATTAAGGTAATTCATCATCAATGATCACATTATATCCCACATAGCATCATTCATAAATATCAACATTTCATTCCACATTGTACACAAAATATCAATATTCATATGCATCATCCATATCATCAAATGTAGATTAAATCTCAACATCATATGAATGTATGCAAGTATGTACTTTGTACTTACCTCAATCACAAATCACACAACCCTAAATACTTTCCTTTTCCAAGATTCTTCACTTCTCAAATCAATGATCAATCACTTGCTTCAAAACCTAATCCAAAAGTAATAACATACACTTGCTTAGAGATACACAAGAGATAATCCAATTAAGAGTTAACTAGGGCAAACCCTAAACTTGACACGCTCACCCACACGGGCGTGTTCCTGATCGTGTCCTAACTCCACAACACAAAAGCATTTACACTCTCAACAACACGGGCGTGTTCCTGGGCGTGTAATACCTTCTGCCTCACAAACATAACAACACGTCCAACATCATGAACGTGCTCCTGGCCGTGTAAATTCTCAAATCTCACAGTGGCTATGACACGCTCAATAACACGGGCGTGTTACTGGTCGTGTCAATCCCACTACCTCCAACACAATTGACACACCTAAAAACCCTGGACGTGCTCATGGGCGTGCCCTGCCACAAATCAAGATTCCGGCCAAAATAACCAAACACTCAACAACACACTTCTATGCATTAACATCCTCTTCAAACAATCTTCACAAAACAAACCCAAAAACCATCTTAAACTTGCAACAACACCAAAAACACACCAAAACACGCATCAAACACAAAACACCAAATCATCTCAAAACCCTAAACACAACACAACATCATCTCCTCCAATCAACTTACTCTTTCCTTCAACTTATCCTTAAAATCCAAGATCAAACTAATCAAACATCCTTAAACATATCAAAATCAAGTAACACACTTTTAGATCATCTATCAAATCCAAATATCATATCAAATAAACAAAAAGATCAAGAGAGAACTTACCAAAGTTATAAAACTTCTTGAATCATCAACTTGATCACTTAATCTTCCTTCAATTTGAACTTAACTCTTCAAGATCTTCACTTTGTCTCTTGCTTTCCTTTGTCTATGGAGGAGCCGGCCACACAAAGAAGAAAGAAGAAATGAACCACAAGAAACAAAGTCAACTCTTCTTTTAATCTCCACCAAGTGTTTCAATTAAAGCAATTACCAAAACACCCTTTATCCATTTAATCAACCTCTTGTCTCTTATATGCCCAATTAAGTAATTTCACCTATCACAAATGAAAATATCTTCTTTTCTTGACCACTCTTTTGACCAACTTATATGTTATATAAATTATCATATAAGCAACATATACAATTTTCTCTAAACCCTCTTTTCTTTCCCAAAACACAAATACATAAACATTCTCTTCCAATTTCTTTTCTCTTGCAAATTGACACCTACATTCAATCCAATTTTTAAAACAACAACAACATTTAAAACTTCTAGGGCATATATGGGGATATTACATATATAAAATACATACACCATGTATATGTAAAATACATATACAGAATATAAACATGTCACAATACTTCTCATTAGAAAAATTTTCTTAATTTTATAAAAAATAATTTAACTTTTAAAATATAATTTAGTAAATAAAGTTTCATAATTACAATAGTAAATAATTAATAAAAACATAAATTTAAAGGAAAATCTTTGAAAAAATTTTATTAGAGTTTTCTCTATATCTTGGATATTCCCAAAATAGCAAACAACCACAACCTGCATAAAAACACACTCCCAAAATTCATGTAAATTCTCCAAAAATGCCCAAAGGCTAAAAAATCATCCAACATTACAATATATACATACATATATACATATTCAAAGTATTCAAATACTTAATTTACATCAATAAACTTTAAAATTTATAACATTAATACATGTTCTCATAAGGTATGCAATATTAAAGTGCAAAATAAAAATATCATGATATGTTGGCCGATTTGTCTTATGCTAAATGGAAACTTCAAGAACAAAACCAAAGTCTATATTTGGTCAGGTCTAGCAAAACCATCTAGATCTACACTGTCACCTGCACAATGAATGTAATATTTGTGGCTTTGATAGATTAAATAAATATTTGAAGGTTAATTAGAGTATTAGGAGATTTATATGTGTAGTATATACCTAATGTATTCATAGTGTATACATAGTATATATCTAACATATACTTATTATATATGTTGAATTCTTATTATATATTTAACATATATATGATGTAATCATAATGTATACTTGAAGTATACATAAGATGCACATTACATATTCATATAAGTAAAAATATATATTACATGCATACTACATATACATATATATGAGATATATATAAAATATATACATGTACATAAAATATATATCACATATATGCCAAGTATAAAGTTGTGCTGAAAAAGATGATAATAATAATAAAATAATAAATAGTAATGAATAAAATAAATCAAAATTAAAAATAATTTTGGATAGTGGAAGATGATGGAACTTTAAATATTTATTAAATATTAATGAATATAATAATAATAATAATAATAATAATAATAATAATAATAATAATAATAATAGAGAAGGAAAAGTCAAAGAAGAGATAAATATTAACTTATTTAATTATATTTTAATAAATTAATAATTGATATATATGTGGCTTGGAAGAAGGGAAAATAAAACGAGCTTATTTTCTTCTTCTTCTTCTTTTTGGATGTGAACTTTGAGAGAGTGTGAGAAAAGTTTGGTTTCTTTATACATTAAAGTTTACAAGGGATTCAAGAGGATTTAAGGTGGATTTTGAAGGTTTAGCAAGAAATCAAGTAAGTCTTTTATCTTTAAGTGAGTTTTCTTAAAATTTGAGGTTATGTGAGTTTTAAGGTTTTAATGATGATGTTTATAATTGTTAATATGAATGGTTTTGAAATTATTTTGATATATATATATATAATAGTTTTATGGTTAGAAATTGATTATGGACAAGTTTTGCACAAAGTTGATAAATTTAGGGTTATGTAAATATTAAAGCTTTGGTATGAATGCATATAATTGTTGAAATGGAATAATTTAGTGTTCTTATAGTATATGTATGGTGATTTTATGGGTGAAAATTTAATATGGTTGAGTTTGATGAATTTAGGGCTTATAGCAAGAATATGTGAAAATAGGTTTTGTGAAATAGATATTTATAATTATTGAATTGAAGTGTTTTGATGCTATTTTGATATATAAATAATAATTTTATGGTTAAATGTTAGAAATGAGTTAGGTTGGATGAAGTTTAAGCATAGTAGTAAGTGGTGAATTTAGAATTTTAATGGGATTTTGATAAAAAATTATTTAGATAATGATAATTTAATATGCATTGAGCATGGAAATGAACTTAAGATTCAATTTGAAATTGTTTGGAATGGTTTTCCAAAATTAAAAAGAGTTAGGGAAAATTTGAAAGTTTAAGGGAAAGGTGTTAAATTGATGTTCAATGGTTAAAATAATTAGAAATATGATTCTAATGTATTATATACATTCACATTTTTATTAGGTGTTGAGTGGCTTGTAATTGGCCAAACCAAGTGGTGAATGACATTATGAAGAAGAAAGGTGTAAATTCTAGCTTGGAAGTTGCTTAAACAAAGGTTAGTATATATTTATACTACTTGAGATTTTATTAAGTATGAATTGGCATAATGTATATGATTTCATTATAATGTTAGAATTCACATTATCTATGCAAGATGGCATAGTTATGTGATGGGTGCCACATTAGATATTTTTTCAATGTAAGATTAATGGTTGTACATGAAAGATAAAAGGTTTACTAATGTGAGGAAAAAAATATGGAAAATGTGGACATCAAGTATAAAAATGTGGAAAATATGGGAAATTGTAGGAAAAAATGAAAATGATAAAAATTAATGAAAATTGAATAAGGTGGTGAGAAAAGGATACAATTTGGTTCACTTTAAAGATTAAACAATATTCTTTAAAGTGATATTATTATGAATTAATGTTTGTATATTAATAGGATGATGAATTCTATAAAATAATGGAAACATGGGAATATTACATGATTGTGGAAAAATATTAAATATATATGTGATAAAATGTATGAAGTGAGTCACAATGTGAATGTGACTCGAGGATAAGTAATATGGATATAAAATTGTAATATGAAACAAAATGTATTTATGTGTTATGACAAGAGAATGATGAAGAAGGATGTTAAATGAAAGATATGTGAACACGGGGAAATGATATGAGAAATATGAAAATAGAAATTATAGATGAATATATAATGTGATGATTAATGAGATATGCGATGGTGATCATAGTTTGACATTATCACACGAGATATGGGAAATGTTATTTACTAATCACATTGTGGTTGTTGCCCAAAATATAATTAAATGTGTTGCAAAATATTGGAAGCATGAAAACTTACAATGTTTAAATAATAATATGAAATAATGTCTGGTTGCCTTGTATAATATCTTGTTCCAGATAATTATTTTTGGTGCTATTAATATGATGTGCCTTCAGGCTAGACGTTGGGCATCCTTATTATTTGCCTTTGGGCTAGATGGCATTATTTGGCTTCTGGCTAGACATTGAGTGTCATATCATTTGCCATTGGGGCTAGACACAGAGGTGTCAACAGGTGACTAATGCAACATTTAGATCCTCGGTGTCACAATAGACTATAAAAATATCTATAGAACATGAATACTGTACAGGGGTATTTGGGCCCAATGGGTGCATTTATAATATGTTTACAGGTGTACGTGTATTGTGTTGTTGATAAGAAAATATGATGAATTGATTATGATATAACTAATGATATGTGACTGAAAATGTATATGTTGATTATCTAAGTAGAATTGGGTCATGAAAACGATATTATGTGTATTGAAAAATAAAGAGATGTACTCATGTAAACACATGATGAAATAAATGAGAAACAAGAATTCAGGTGTATAATATTTATTATTTATAAATATGAACCACTAAGCTATAAAGCTTAGCGTGGTAATGTGTATCATGCAGGTGATTGGAAGTGTAGATACGGTTTGAGGTTGAGGTTTGAAGCTCTTCTGTGCCACGAGACCAACTTGGACAGTGTTACAACCATCTATAAGTTGATTTTGGTGTAATTTAATCCTTGAACACATTAGACATTTTATGTTAAACACTTGAGTTACGTGAGACTTGTAAAATGTTTTATATAACTATATTTTGTTTTTAAATGATGATTTCAGGAAATGATTATGTTTGTATATATGATTAAGAGTGATATTGTTTGTATTTGTATATATATAAATATTTATGGTGAGAATTTTTTTGGATATAAAATCTTGTTATGTAACTAGTGAAATATTGATTTTGAGGATTAGTTGTAAATAATATTTTGGAAGTGAAATTTTTATGTAGGTCGAATTTGTTGTGTTTGGAAATTGTCAAAATTTTAGATAAAACTCTGGTGAAATTTTTTCAGAGATTTTCATCAATAAGTGTCATTATTACATTTAATTATATATATTTTTATTTACCTACTAAAATTATGTTAATTGATTTTCTTAAAAAGAAAAGGAAGTTTTACTATTAATTTTCAGTGACATTCTTATATTCTAAATATTTATTTTACATATACAAAGTGTATGTATTATACGTATGTAGGGTATAAGGGTGTTACATTTATTTTTGTATCAAATCCTGGTTTGAGATTCTCGACCTCGATGGAATTTGAAAGAAAGAGGGGGAAATTTCTAAAATTGATAGTTTGAGTTTTAATACATACATATGCATTGGTACCTGTGTCGGTCTCTGATGTGGAAATCTTTGTATGTTGAATTAATATATGTTAAGGTCGAGTCTAGGACATGTAGATCATAGTGGCACAACGGAATCATCTTTTTAGAGATTTTATATTAAGGATCTTTGGAACACTCACTTAAAATTTAAGATTTATGTTTGATTTAGTTGATAAATAAGTGAAATTAAGAAAATGATTTAAGATATGAAATAAAATCCTGAGAGATGAGTACGATGGTTATTGGAAATTCTGTTTATATGCTGTGAAGTGATTTTTTTTGAATTTTCGAACTAATCTAAAGATGTTGAATGAGCTTGAAATTTTAATTGAAAAATTTTAATTGGAAGTTTGTCTATGTGTTAGTGATTTATTTATGGAATTTCATAATTTTTAAATTTACTATTTAAGAAAATTTGAAGAATACAAACTGTTGGAGCAATTCCAGTAATCAGAATATGTAGATATTAAGAAACGTATTTAAAGACCATAGTAAACGAACCCAGAAAAATGTGAAAATTTATAAACAAGATTATATGTATTTCTATGACATAATTTCATAAATTTTTTATCAAGTTTTGGTACTTGAAAAAATGGATAAACAAGTATTGCCAATGAAATTATTAAAAAGATAGAATCTATGAGTTTGGATAACTTAATTTTTAAGTATAGTAAATAAACTTGAAAAATCTAAAATTTTAAATATAAGTCCATATATGTATCTAGTTCACATGGTTAAAATTTTGCAATCTTTGGTGAAAATTTAGTGATGAATGAAAAGTTGAAAAGTGAGATTGGCATGAAAGTTAGGAAGTCATGCAGATTTGTAGAATTGAGTAATAAATTAAATTTTATGTGATAAATGAATGAAGAAAATTTTGAAAATTTACATATGGATTGGTAGATGTATGAAGAAGGAATATGGAGTTTTTAATAAATTAGAATAAAGAGTTTATAATTAAAATAAATGAAAGAACTAGTTTATGACAACAATTTTGTTTATTGTAGAAGTATATTAAGGATTTATTAAAGTGAATTGTAGTATTGATTAAGTTAAGATTCACTGTGATGTGAATAAAAAAATTAATGGTATTCCTTACTATATGCAAATATCTATATTGAGTATTTTCTAAATTGTAAATGAATATAAGCAATTAAAATGTGAATTTGCATAAATGGTTTACAATATTAATATGAGTTGAGGTTATGTATGCAATTTATGTTTGGTTATATGACTGAGATGTGTTTATTAATGTGTTACATGGAAGTTGATGTTATGAGGAAAGTAATAAATATGTTTTTGGACATTTAAGATCGATGTAAACATTTAAAAATGGATATGTAATGATTACATATAATAAATGGATTTTAATTTATTTTATGAATGATACTTAGTTGATTAATTTATGAAAGTATAGAGTGGAATTAAATTGAGTTTTTGGTATGCTAATTATTATCCATTTGATTTAAGTGGACATGATGAGTAAATTTTGGGAGTACTTGTAATTGATATCAAATTTTTAAAGATAGAAATGAGATCAATTTATTAGATAAGGTTTGAATTTGATTGTAATTCAGGAAACGTGGATAGTAACCATGCAATTTAATAAGTGAGTATAGTGTTGAGTTATTAATTTTTATGGATGAGGATTACATCTATATATAAATGTTTGGATGAATATAATTAATAGATACATAAAGTATTTGTTTTGTAATTATGTGTGAATGGAAGGATTGATTTGCATTGTGTAGTGCAAGGTGTTTGGTGGTGTTCCTTAACAAATTATCAATAAGATTATGGAAATGTAAATGATAGTTTTGATTCAAAAGAATCATAAGTAAAGTCAACGATGTTAACAATTGCTAATTTATAATGTTAAAATATGTATGTTTATGAGTTTGCAAAGTGAAAGGAAAGATTAGAATAAGTAAGTAGAAACTATGGTGGAGTAATCAATGCTTAATGAGAGAGGTTGGTATTTATTTTTGGGTGGATCTGCTTGCTATTCGATAATTTCGAGGATAAAATTATTCAAGGGGGGAAAGAATTATAATATCTGTGGATTTGGATAGACTAAAAAAAATTGAAGGTTAATTAGAGTATTGGAAGAAGTATATATGTAGTATATACCTAATGTATATATAGTGTGTTTATAGTATATACCTAACACATATTATATCTATTGAATTATTATTATATATTTAATATATACATGATGTACTAATACTTGAAGGATATGCATTACATGTTCATATAAGTAAAAATATATATCACACTTATGTATAAAAATTTAAATATACATAAAATATACATCACATAAATGCCAAGTATAAAGTTGTATTGAAAAAGATGATGATGATGATGATGATGATGATGATGATGATGATGATAATAATAATAATAAATAGTAATAAATAAAATAAATCAAAATTAAAAATATTTTTAGATAGTGGAAGATGATGGAACTTTAGATATTCATTAAATAATAATAATAATAATAATAATAATAAAAGAGAAGGAAAATTCGAAGAAGAGATAAATATTAGCTTATTTAATTGTATTTTAATAAATTAATAATTAATATATGTGTGGCTTGGAAGAAGGGAAAAAAGTTCTTATTTTCTTCTTCTTCTTCTTGGATGTGAACTTTGAAAGAGGGTGAGGAGAGTTGGTTTCTTTATACATTAACGTGGTTCAAGAGGATTTAAGGTGGATTTTGAAGGTTTAGTAAAAAATCAAGTAAGTCTTATATCTTTAAGTGAGTTTTCTTGAAATTTGAGGTTATATAAGTTTTGAGGTTTTAACATTGATGTTTATAATTGTTAATGTGAATGGTTTTAAAGTTATTTTGATATATATATAATGATTTTATGGTTAGAAATTTATTATAGATAAGCTTGCACAAAGTTGATAAATTTAGGGTTATGTAAAAATTAGAGTTTTAGTATTGATGCATATAATTGTTGAAATGGAATAACTTAATATTTTTATAGTATATGTATCATGATTTTATGGTTGAAAATTTAATATAGTTGAGTTTGGATGAAATTAGGGCTTGTAGCAAGAATATATGAAAATATGTTTTATGAAAGAGATGTTTATAATTATTGAATTTAAGTGTTTCGATGCTATTTTGATATATAAATAAGAATTTTATGGTTAAATGTTGGAAATGAGTTAGGTTGGAAATGAACTTAAGATTCAATTTGAAATTGATTGGAATGGTTTTCCAAAATTAAAAAGAATTAGGGCAAATTTGAAAGTTTAAGGAAAGATGTTAAATTGGTGCTTAATGGTTAAAATAATTAGAAATGTGATTCTAATGTATTATATATATATATATTCATTCACATTTTGATTAGGTAATGAGTAGCTTGTAATTGTCCAAACCAAGTGGTGAAGGACATTGTGAAAAAGAAAGGTGTAAATTCTAGCTTGAAAGTTGCTTAAACAAAGTTAGTACATATTTATAGTACTTGAGATTTTATTAAGTATGAACTGGCATAATGTATATGATTTCATTATAATGTTAGAATTCACATAATCTATGCAAAATGGCATAGTTATATGATGAATGTCATCACATTAGACATTTATTCAATGTAATATTAATGGTTGTACATGAAATATATGAGGTTTACTAATGTCAGGAGAAAATGTGGGAAGCATGAACATTAATTATAAAAATGTGGAAAATATGGGAAATTGTGGGGAAAATGAAATTGATAAAAATTGATGAAAAATGAATAAGGGGGTTAAAAGGGTACAATTTGGTTCACTTTAAAGAATAAAAAATATTCTTTAAAGTGATATTATTATAAATTTGTGTTTGTATATTAATAGGATAATAACTGTTAGGAAATCAAGGAGATCACTGCAAACAAAACACGCAGCGGAAAAAAAATTTTTGATCTCTGATTTCCCACCAGGATCCATGCTGTTCATTTAATTCGACGAAAGTGTACAAAGAACTAACCTATTGATGATTCAAAATCACGGTTTGGAATAGATGCCTCGATCGCAAAACACCCTCTATCGCGTATCCACACGAATGCTACCGTCTGGAGTGCTAGTTCTCTGCAACGGCGAAGGCTGAAAAACGTTTTCTCTAAAACGTATTAGGGTTTCTTTTTTCCGTTCTCTTTTAATTTTCTAATGTTACCTATAAGAAGACTTAACTTCTAGAGAGAATATAATCACTCCAGAATCCAATTCAAAATTGGATAAGGTAAGTCAAATTCAGAATCCAAATCTAATTAGAATTCTGAATATATTATCTAATAATATATATATAAACGAAAATAATAATAATAATAAATATTAATATCTAATATTAATATTATTAATATTATATCCAGCCCAAAGCGCATTCTTGTGTGTGACCCGATAGGCCCATATTAATTGGCAGTCAATTTAATCTCTATTAAACCAACAAGTCATAATTGGCCTCTAGCAAGGCGTTACAACTACCCAATTAATATAAGGAATGTCCAATTTGCCTAATAATAGTACATGCATTAATCCCTTTGTCACACGATATCTAGCTTGAACATAAGTCATGGTCAACGTCATACTTATATTGTCCAAACTTATGATTACTCGATCTCCAAGTAGATTGATAAAAACAAATGAAATTGATCACACTATCAATTCATTTGAGCACGGCCATGCATTTCACAGTCTCACTTATCGAGGAGCCCAAAAGATATCTCTCTCAAAGAGAGGGACAAATTCTATCTTGATTGTTCATTATCCTCTACATAATTTCTATCATATATGATCATAACCTTTATTACTATCCAGTTACGGATAATGTTTGATCATGTCAAAATATAATAGTCCTTATATTGGAAACTATGACAATCTCAAGTCAAAGAATTAATACATAACTATCATCAGATTTACTTATGACACTAACCCATGTAGTAATCTCATGATGGGTCTATCCAATACATTATTCTCTAACAAGTATCTATGAAATTGATTTGTATCACTATACACATAACCATCTTATGATTATCAAATCAATGTTCATACTGGTTAAGAATTTTTTTTTATCTCTATAACAATAATAAACCAGGGACAAATATCAAAATTGTGTAACATGCAAACAAACAATAATGATAATAAAACCTCATTTATTAATAATGAATGTATAACATAAAGATCCAAATAAATGGCCTAGGGCACATACACTAACAATCTCCCACTTGCATTAGGCCTACAAATTTCTAAGACCCATAGATCTAGTGTGCTGATCATGCTTGACCCGTGAGAGAGGCTTTGTTAATGGATCTACTATGTTATCATTTGTGTCAACTTTGCATATCTTGATATCTCCTCTATTGATAATGTCTCGAATGAGGTGAAAACGCCTAAGTATATGCTTAGACCTTTGATGAGATCTAGGCTCTTTTGCTTGTGCTATGGCACCATTGTTGTCACAATAAATGTCCACAGGATTTGCAATGCTAGGCACCACTCCTAGCTTAGTGATGAATTTCTTCAACCAGACTGCTTCCTTAGCTGCATCTGATGCTGCTATATACTCAGCCTCTATTGTAGAATCAGCCACAGTGCTTTGTTTTGAACTCTTCCAACTAACAGCTCCACCATTCAATGTGAATACAAAACCTGACTGCGATCTAAAATCATCTATGTCAGTTTGGAAACTAGCATCTGTGTAACCATTTACAACTAGCACATCTTCCAAACCTCCATAAACCAAGAATACATCTTTAGTCCTTCGAAGGTACTTAAGAATATTCTTGACAGCTGTCCAGTGACCTTCACCAGGATCAGCTTGAAATATACTAGTTGCACTTAATGGATATGAGACATCTGGTCTAGTACATAACATGGCATACATAATAGATCCTATAGCAGAAGCATAAGGAATCTTATTCATTCGATCTCGCTCATCAGATGTCATTGAACATTGACTCTTGCTGAGATGAATGCCATGAGACATAGGCAAGAATCCCTTTTTGGAATCTTGCATGTTGAACCTCTTCAACACTTTATCTATGTATGTACTTTGACTCAGGCCAATTATCCTTCTAGATCTATCTCTATAGATCTTTATACCAAGGATATAGGCAGCCTCACCTAAGTCTTTCATTGAGAAAGAATTCCCTAATCAAGTCTTAACCTTTTGCAAGGTAGGGATATCATTCCCAATGAGTAATATGTCATCCACATATAAGACTAAAAACACTACTGCACTCCCACTAACCATCTTGTAAACACAAGGTTCATCTTCATTCTTGATGAAACCAAAGTTCCTAACTGTTTCATCAAAACGAAGATTCCAGCTTCGAGATGCTTGCTTCAATCCATAAATGGATCTTTGAAGCTTGCAAACCTTTGTAGAATTCTCAGGATTTACAAAACCCTCAGGTTGTGTCATATACACATCCTCAAGCAAGTTTCCATTAAGGAAAGCGGTTTTGACATCCATTTGCCATATCTCATAATCATAGTATGCTGCAATGGCAATGAGAATTCTAACATACTTAAGCATAGCAACTGGTGAAAAGGTTTCATCATAGTCTATACCATGAGTTTGCTTGAAACCTTTTGCAACAAGCCTTGCTTTATAGGTCTGCACATTCCCATCCATGTCAGTTTTCTTCTTGAAAACCCATTTGCAACCAATAGTCTTAATACCCTCTGGAGGATCAATTAAAGACCAAACTTGGTTGTCAAACATAGATTGCATCTCAGATTTCATGGCTCCAAGCCATTTGTCTGAATCTGGACCTGACACAGCTTCTTGATAGGTAGTAGGCTCATCTTAATCTATGAGCATTACTTCACTATCATCAGTCATAAGAAATCCATATCTCTCTGGCTGACGACGTGTCCTATCAGACCTGCGAGGGATTTGTGTTACATCTTCAAACTCCACAACTATTTGTGGTTCTGAAATAGGCTCTATAGACAGCTCAATGATTTCTTGTGGTACTTGAGTTTCCTCAAGTTCTACTATACTCCCACTAGTTCTCTTAGAAAGAAATTCCTTTTCCAAAAAGATCCCATTTCCAGCAACAAACACTTTGTTCTCTGAAGGAGTATAGAAATAGTATCCTTTAGTTTCCTTAGGATACCCCACAAAATTACATTTGATAGCCTTTGGAGCTAACTTATCTGAAACTGGTCTTTTCACATAAGCTTCACAACCCCAAATCTTAAGAAAAGACAAACTAGGTGTCTTACCTGTCCATATCTTATATGGTGTCTTTTCAACCGCCTTATAGATGGTACACAGTTCAGAATGAATGCAGCTGTCTCCAAGGTATGACCCCAAAAAGATAAAGGAAGATCCGCTTGACTCATCATTGATCGAACCATATCTAATAGAGTTCGATTTCTCCTTTCAGAAACTCCATTCCACTGTGGAGTTCCTGGAGGAGTCAGTTGTGAAATAATTCCACAATCCCTTAGATGATCATCAAACTCTTGGCTCAAATATTTACCACCTCGATCTGATCGAAGTTGTTTAATTGTTTTACCGAGTTGATTTTGTACTTCATTTTGAAAGGTTCTAAACATTTCAAAAGACTCATGCTTATGTTTCATTAGGTAGACATAGCCATACCTACTGAAATCATTAGTAAAAGTAACGAAGTATCGAAATCCTCCTCTGGCACTAATGCTAAAAGGACCACATACATCTGTATGTATCAAGCCCAATAAATCATTAGCCCTTTCACTATGCCCAGTAAAAGGATCCTTTGTCATCTTACCAAGCAAACAAGACTCACATTCAAAATCAAATGAATCTAATAATCCATCTTGATGGAGCTTAGAAATGCGTTTCTCATTGATATGGCTAAGGCGACAATGCCATAAATAAGTAGGGTTTAACTCATTTGGCTTAGTTCTCTTAGAAGTTATGTTATAGATATCATTACCATTAGAATCATCAAGATTAAGGATATAAAGGCCATTATAAGAATTTGCAATACCATAAAGCAAATCATTTTTTTTTATCAAAAATAGAACATTTCTTATTCTTAATAAAAAATGAATAACCTTCATCATCCAAAACAGATACTGAAATAAGATTCCTACTCATAGTAGGAACATAAAAGCAATTGTTCAAAATTAACAAAAACCCATTGGGCATAACAAGTTCATAAGTTCCTACAGCTATAGCAGCAACTCTTGCTCTATTGCCAACACGTAGGTCCACTTTGCCCTTCTTTAGCATCCTAGTCCTTTTAAGTCCCTGCATATTTGTACAAATATGAGATCCACATCCGGTATCTAATACCCAGGAAGAAGGAATAGATAAATTAATTTCTATAACATAAATACCTGAAGATGTAGTCGCACTACCCTTCAACTTCTTTAACTCATCCAAATAGAGTTGACAATTTCTCTTCCAATGCAACAATCCCTTCCTTAGGAACTTTAGCCTTAGGTTCAGGTTTTGGTTTAGCTTGTCCCTTGGACCCTTTAGCACCTTTTGCCTTACCCTTGCCTTTAGTATATTTGGCTTTCTTTTTCATTTGTTTAATATTGACATTCAATATTTGGGTAGGCTTTTTGATATTCCCCTCAGCAGTTTTGAGCATACCATGTAGCTCAGGAATGGATTTCTCCATGTCATTCATGTTATAGTTCATGAAAAACTGTGAGAAACTGCTAGGCAATGAATGTAGGATCAAATCCGTGGAGAGTTCTAAACTCAGGGGATATCCAAGTCTAGCAAGGTGATCTAGATAGTCTTTCATCTTCAAAACATGAGCACTAACAGATTCACCTTCAGACATTTTGCAGTCAAATAATGCAACAGCGGTGTTAAACCTATCTTGCCTAGCCTGTTGTTGGAAAGCTTGTTTGAGATGCACACTCATCTCATAAGCCTCTAAGTGTTCCAGATCCTTCTGAAGTCCTTGACACATAGTAGCCAACATAAGACATCCTATGTCATTTGAATCATCCACATGCTTCTTATGCTTACTCTTAGCAGCATTAGAAGCATCAACAGGAGGTGGGTCAGGGATAGCTTCATCAAGCACGTATGACTTTTTCTCTTGTTTGAGAATAATTCTCAGGTTCCTAAATCAGTCAACAAAATTAGTCCCACATTCTTTCAGTTTTTCCTTCTCAAGGATAGATCGCAGTGATAAGGTGGAATTGTTATTAGCAGCCATCTGTTGATAAATATGCAAAGTCAAATTTTAATTAATAATGAGGTTAAAATTATTTAAACTCCTACTAAAAATATAACCCTCTAAAGAAAAATTTTAGTAGGCTAAGATCCGTATTTCACTTAATTCTAAACTCAGCTTTGGCGTGACGCTTAAAATCAAGTTATTTAGGTAGGTAACATCTTTACCAATTACATCTCATGTAACTCTTAGTAATTATGGAATATTGACATCATATGTCATAGCATGTTGAATTCCATCTAATGCCTTAGGCCCAAAACCATTTTGATAGCCTAATTAAGTCTAACCAATTTTAAAACATATGAGTAACACTATTACTCATCCTACTTAGCTAGGAATGTTTAAAGCATATTGCTTTGGCAATACCTACTTTAATACAATCTTAGTTTTGATAGGTGTTCAAAACGTGGATGGCATTTAGACTTAAATTATTAATGAGGGTTCAACTAAATTATTATCATGTCTTGCATTACATATCATTATATTTTAGCATCCTATATGCATATATATAATTTATCACATAAGCATCATATACCAAATGACAAAATATGTAAACATGACATAGCATGGCCAAACTAAATATGATCTTCAAGAGACCAAATGAAGATCATAAAGGCAACCCTAGGTGAAAAACCTATCTATTACAACACTTGCAATATTACATATCTTCAAAACTTGAGCTTGTGCTTCCATCACCATGGAACCATCTTCTCCTTGGTATGAATCTCCATCACAAACATTGTAGCTTGAATCTTCATTTATTACAATAAAAGAAAATCTAACTACTAGTAAAATAAATTACAACAAAATAAACGACACGCAGGCCGTATTTACCCAAAATTAAGATATGAATAAACCAATCACATAGGTCATAAGGCCATGCTATGCACCATGCCAAGACAACAAACAAACATAACATATTCATCACCAACATGTTAAATAGAAACAAATATATTGACATTCTTAATGTCTCGGTAACGAACTATAGGGCGCGAACATACGGCAGTCCCGCTAGCCGATTAGCGGGCGGGGCTCCCGCTGGCCGGTCAGCGGGTGGGGTTTCGAAGGGGCAGTGCCCCTGGGCAGGGTCGAGGGGAAGCTCCCCTCGAAGCCAAACAGAAACGTTAATCTCATTAACATTTTTCTTTGGCAAAACCCTAAAACAGAATCGTTAATCTCATTAACCTTCTTACTGTTTTATTTCGAATATGTACAACCCATTATAGAATCATTACCAAATGTTTATATCACATATAAACTTAATCGTTTTCATCATATGAAAATCGTTTTAATCAACCAATCATATATATGTGATCATCTCATGAAAATGAAATTAAAAACACCAATCCTTTCTCATCATATGAAAAACGAATTAGGGTTTTACAGAAACGAAACCAAAAACAATCCTTTCTCATCATATGAAAACCAATTATATATACGTGATCATCTCATGAAAATGAAATTAAAAACACCAATCCTTTCTCATCATATGAAAAATGAATTAGGGTTTTACAGAAACGAAACCAAAAACAATCCTTTCTCATCATATGAAAAACGAATTAAGGTTTTATAATTAACATGCCATACGAAATCAATATATCTCATGTAATCATATCAACATGGCATTTTCGACTTAAACGAAAACAACAAGTGGCTCTGATACCACTGTTAGGAAATCAAGGAGATCACTGCAAACAAAACACGCAGCGGGAAAAAAATTTTTGATCTCTGATTTCCCACCAGGATCCATTATGTTCATTTAATTCGACGAAAGTGTACAAAGAACTAACCTGTTGATGATTCAAAATCAGAGTTTGGAATAGATGCCTCGATCGTAAAACACCCTCTATCGCGTATCCACACGAATGCTACCGTCTGGAGTGCTAGCTCTCTACAACGGCGAAGGCTGAAAAATGTTTTCTCTAAAACGTATTAGGGTTTCTTTTTTCCGTTCTCTTTTAATTTTCTAATGTTACCTATAAGAAGACTTAACTTCTAGAGAGAATATAATCACTCCAGAATCCAATTCGAAATTGGATAAGGTAAGTCAAATTCAGAATCCAAATCTAATTAGGATTCTGAATATATTATCTAATAATATATATAATTGGATAAGGTAAGTCAAATTCAGAATCCAAATCTAATTAGGATTCTGAATATATTATCTAATAATATATATATATATATAAACGAAAATAATAATAATAATAAATATTAATATTATTAATATTATATCCAGCCCAAAGCGCATTCTTGTGTGTGACCCGATAGGCCCATATTAATTGGCAGTCAATTTAATCTCTATTAAACCAACAAGTCATAATTGGCCTCTAGCAAGGCGTTACAACTACCCAATTAATATAAGGAATGTCCAATTTGCCTAATAATAGTACATGCATTAATCCCTTTGTCACACGATATCTAGCTTGAACATAAGTCATGGTCAACGTCATACTTATATTGTCCAAATTTATGATTACTCGATCTCCAAGTAGACTAATAAAAACAAATGAAATTGATCACACTATCAATTCATTTGAGCACGGCCATGCATTTCACAGTCTCACTTATCGAGGGGCCCAAAAGATATCTCTCCCAAAGAGAGGGACAAATTCTATCTTGATTGTTCATTATCCTCTACATAATTTCTATCATATATGATCATAACCTTATTACTATCCAATTACGGATAATGTTTGATCATGTCAAAATATAATAGTCCTTATATTGGAAACTATGACAATCTCAAGTCAAAGAATTAATACACAACTATCATGAGATTTACTAATGACACTAACCCATGTAGTAATCTCATGATGGGTCTATCCAATACATTATTCTCTAACAAGTATCTATGAAATTGATTTGTATAACTATACACATAACCATCTGATGATTATCAAATCAATGTTCATACTGGTTAAGAATTTTTTTTATCTCTATAACAATAATAAACCAGGGACAAATATCAAAATTGTGTAACATGCAAACAAACAATAATGATAATAAAACCTCATTTATTAATAATGAATGTATAACATAAAGATCCAAATAAATGGCCTAGGGCACATACACTAACAATAACTTCTATAAAATAATGGAAACATGTGAATATTACATGATTATGGAAAAAATATTAAAAATATATGTATGTGATAAAATGTACGAAGTGAGCCACATTGTGAATGTGACTCAAGGATAAGTATAATGAATATAAAATGGTAATATGAAACAAAATGTATTTATGTGTTATGACATGAAAATGATGAAAGTGGATGATAAATGAAAAATGTGTGAACATGGGGAAATGATATAAGAAATATGAAAATAGAAATGATGGATGAATATGTAATGTGACGATTAATAAGATATGTGATGGTGATCATAGTTTGATATAATAACGCGAGATATGGGAAATATGATTTACTAGTCACATTGTGGTTGTGGCTCGAAATATGATGAAATGTGTTGCAAAATATTGGAAACATGAAAACTTACAATGTTTAAAAAATAATACGAAATAATGTGTGGTTTCCTTGTATAGTATCTTATTTCAGAGAATTATTTTTTATACTATTGATATGATGTGCCTTTGGGCTAGATGTTGGGCATCACTATTATTTGACTTCGGGCTAGACACTGGGTATCACTATCATTTGCCTTCGGGGCTAGACACAGAGGTGTCAACAGTGGACGAATGTGACATTTAAATCCTTATTGTCGCAATAGACACTGTATAGGGATGTTTGAGACTAATGTGTGTGTTTTTGACATGTTTATGTGTAGATGTGTGTTGTGTTGTGGATAATAAAATATGATGAATTGATTGTGATACAATTAATGGCATGTGACTAAAACTGTATATGTTGATGACCTAAGTAGAATTGGGTCATGAAATTGATATTGTGTGTATTAGAAAATAAAGAGATATACACATGTATACACATGATGATATAAATGAGAAACAAGAATGTAGGTGCATAATATTTATTATTTATAAATAGTGTACATCGCGCAGGTGATTAGAGGTGTAGATCCAATTTAAGGTTGAGGTTTGAAGCTCTTCTGTGCTACGAGATAAACTTGGACGGTGTTGCAACCATGTATAAGTTGATTTTGGTGTACTTTAATCCTTGAACAATTAGACATTTTATGTTAAACACTTGAGTTAAGTGAGACTTGTAAAATGTTATATGTAACTATATATTATGTTTTTAAATTATTTTGGAAAATGATTATGTATGTATATATGATTAAGAGTAATATTGTTTGTATTTGTATATATATAAATATTTATGGTGAGAAATTGTTTGGATATAAAATCTTGTTATGTAACTAGTGAAATATTGATTTGGAGGATTGGTTGTAAATAATATTTTAGAAGTGAAATTTTTATTCAGGCTGAATTTGTTATGTTTGAAAATTGTCAAAATTTTAACCCATGTAGTTGGCCTAGTAATTTTCCTTAGATTTACCCTAATTGCTTGTCATTTGACTATGATTAACATGTCTTAGTTGGTTTATGGCCCATTTGGTTTGTCCTTTCCTAATATGACCTCATTATGGTATAGGCCCAAAAATTATTTTATGGTCCAAAAATTCTTCAAAGCTTTTCTTGAAATCTTTCCAACAAAGCTGCGTTAACAAATACTTTCTTGTGGCCCAAGAATGAACCTCAAAATTGATTTTTAAAATAAATTTTTATATTGGGCTTTGACATTTTCTTCACTCTTCAAAATCAAGTTTTTATTGGACTTTGAAACTTAAAACCTTTGAAATGGGCTTTCAATTAATTAGGTCAATTATGGAATATTAAAATGAATTGTAGGCCTTACTTTTACTAAGACTTGTTAGTTATGGGTTTGTTTGTGGCATGGGTCATTAGTTATTTTTTCCAAATAAGAAGTCTATTTATAATAAACCTATTAATTAAGTTTTAATCCAAAATATGGCAAAAAGTGTTGCTTGAACCTTTCAATGGACCCAAAGGATTAAGGCTTAATTAGTGGAAATTATCATAAACTGACTTCTATTTTGAAAACACAACTATTGGTTAATTGATTTGAAAACAAAAGTATCCTATGTTAATATTTTGTTGACCACAATACCTAGAAAAAGAGACTTTCCACTCTTGTGTGGAAGATATAAGGTTGGAAGGAATGTCTTGACTCTATTTGTTTGTTTGCTATACAAGCATACATTCATACATACATTGCATTACATCACATTAATCCTTTCTGGCTCACAGACCTGGAGTACATTAGTTCAAGAGCTTACAACAATCCGACCTACATCAGTGATTCATAGTCAAATAATGGTTCATTCAACTTCTCACCAAAGCTAATGGATCGTGATCAAGTTTAGATCTTAGTGAATGAGGCTATTGTATCCAAAATGAAAGAACTGAAGGGAACCCTGGATGAGGCAATGAGAAGTCAGTTGGCTACACTATTGGAAAGTAACTCTATCGAAGCATCTGCTAGTACTAAGAAGCAGAAAGACAAAGGAAAGGCTAAGGTAGGAGAGGTAACCTTTGATGATGACAAGGTGATAATTGATGATGAGGACTGGAAGCCCTATTTCCAAGATCAACAAGAGAAGAAGAAAGAAAAGAAGGCTAAATCTGTTGATGTTGAAAAGTTAATTGCCAACTTGGAGAAAAACTTTGAAAAGGAGTTAAAGATTGAAGAGGTGTCGGAGGTGGACAAACTATTTAAGGATGATGAGGGAATTCCCTACAAGTTTAAGATGCCTCCTTTTGCTAAGTTTGATGGAATTGGAAATCCCCACTTGCATGTCAAGGAGTACATCACTACCATGCAATCTACTAAAGCTATTAAGGCTCAAACTCTAATATATTTCATGCTTTCTCTAGATGCAATTGTGCAAAAATGGTTTAATACCTTAGAGGAGGACACCCAAAAAGATTGAGATTTTCTGTATAAACCTTCATTCAGTAATATGGGTACAATGTTGAGTAGGAAGTGATCCTGATAGAGGTGAAAACTATCAGACAGAAGCAGAATGAAAATTTTGTTGATTATGTGAAAAGATAGAGAAATAAGGTTACACTTCTTAAAAAGATGCCTGATGAATCTTACCATATTAGAATGATAGTGAGATGTGTCCTACCCAACCTCTTTGAAAGGTTGTCTCATACTCTAGCTTATCAGAGATTTTAAAGATCTTCTCCAAGCTGGCTTACAGAGAGAATATCTTCTCCACTCCCACCAAACTTCAACACCAAGGCCTTCTACCAATTTCACCAGGTGCAAGGGCATGAGATAGATAATTACATTTGGTTAAAGCACGAGATCCAAAATTTGATTGACAGTGGAAAGTTTCCTGAACCTAATAAACCAGCATGAAGGGCAATCCTTTGCCTAAGTTTAATAGAATACCTCCACCGGCAACCTTCATGATAGAAGGAGGATTGAATGAGAAATTTGTCTTATCATCATTTTAAGACATATCAAAGAAACTACAAAAGAGGAGTTTTTGCTTGCTAAATCAACTGTGGTGAGAAGGCATAGACTATTTGTACTGTGAGTGAATTTTGGGATTCAACCGATAGTGACGAGTAATTAGAAGCTAAGGAAGAAGAGTAGGATTGTTCTAAACCCAGAGAATAAGTGCAGAATACCCACTTTGGCAAACCTTATGGCAGGGCTCCACTAAAAGTGTAACATCCCTAGATAATCCTATTATATAACCATCAGAAGATGTAACTCTATGCACTTATACTATTCTGGCTCATTTCATAAATTACGATTCATTAAATATAGATATCACTTAGATTCAAAACTTGGTATAATTTCTTCTGCACTTTTTACTAACTATAAATTTCAACATTTATTACAATATGCTTTAAAGAATTTTGCATCTCTAGTAGTCAAACAAGCTAAGATAACTCCAACAAGAATTTCATTATAGGAATATCATCCATAAATCAAAGTAAACTTTATAAATAATTAATTATATACAAATATATTTATATATGTATTCACTATAAAAACTTTTATAAAACCTCTAACTTTATCAATTAATTATACAACCTTTAAATATATCAAAACACTAATCGATATATATATATGTAATTCGCATGAGAAATCTTCCTAAAACTTTACTTCACTCTGTAATTAATCTCTGAAATCCCTATCCATCAACTCTTAGTGTCACTGATCCATTGTACCTGTATGTTAGAAAAATCTCAACATGCTAAGTTCATCACTTAGTGGTGCTTGTACATACATACTTTAACCATGATTACAAGTATTTATAACAATACATTATTGAATACACCTTTTCAGATCAAAACAAATAATTTTAATAAACTTAATCATTGCAAAATTAATATAAAATAACTTATAGCACGTACATTACGATTTCACTATAATGAATAATGTTTCTCTTAATTCTCTCGAATAACAAATATTTTCACACACTCAACACTCTGAACACTTTCATTGCACTTGTGACTTTCATATCATGGTTTATGTTAACATTATAGGATATTTTCAATTATCATGGTTACACAATTTAACGCTTAATTTCTTTTATTACTTTCACTCAACAATATTCAGTTCATATAAACATTATAAAATCTCACTTGTTATAACTGACAAATCCATATATATATATATGCATATATATATATATATATATATCTTAAAACATATTTACATTTACAATGCTACATGTCAATCAATCTATAAGTATATATAAATATACATATATATGTATATATGATTTAGTATTTTGGTTCATTTTAATATAACATTCATTGATTTTAACATATTATCATATTTATATCAATATCCTCAATTCTTATTTATATGCTTTATTGTCATTACACTTTTGCCTTATATATTGACTTTTAAATCCTAGATTCAGATAGCGAGTCACTGATGGCAAGTAAATGCTCACTGCATAGAATTTGGCTAATGGTCCACTATGGCATGAATGTCCATTGTATATTTGACACTTAGTATCCACTAATGGCACAAAATATCCACTATCACTATGGATGTCCACCCTCTAGCTAGCCATTCAATCCTAACACTAGGTCTATTAACAATAACAATGGGGTAATACACTTATTTCATTGATCTTAAATATTGTATAATTTTCATATTAATTACCATAAAACACTTCTTTTATCATTTCTTTGAGATTTTCACTTTTACAATATAATACATTTATTAACACTTCGATTAATTAAATCTTTTATTAATTTCAGGACACAGGTGTGTGGTACTTTAGAGCCACGCCCATGCAATTCAATTCATTTTTGTCTTTTGTAAAAGAATTTACATAGCACAACCGTGCCAATTAGAATGACATGCCTATGCATATTAAATGACTACTGTTTATTACTAATTCGCTACTAACTCTACTCTTTCTTAAGTCAATTAAATTATATCAAACTTAGATAACTATAATAATTTAATAAAAAATACTTTAATATAAGAAATAATTTTTCCAACAATTGTAAGTTTCTTCATATCTCAAAACCATTACTTTTCTATCATCATCACAAATATACTTAACACTTCACGATTAACTCCATTCATTCAAGACAAATAATTAATATTTAAATATCTATGAATGAAATCAAATTCTAGTCGAGATTACTATAAGTGAATCAATCCTACTAAATTCAATGCATTTACATTAAATCACTTTATGTTAAACACTATATATGCTATACTCAAGAAACTCTTCTTACTACATTTCTCTCTCCATAACACTTTCATTTTCATGATTCTTACCATCTTTAACTTATATACAACTTTATAATTATTGTTATACTTTACTGCAATATGACTTAGTCAACCTAACTTTCTCTATAGAAATAATATTCCCTAGCCTCTTTTCAATCACTTAATCATAAAAATGTATTCCAACATTCAATTGTCTTTAGTCATTTTGCTAGCTTTACACTCATTCTATTCATTAAATAAATCACTTTTTATGTATTACAAAGTAGTTTACTTTCAAAGAATCAGAATCTTGCTTTCACTCTCTTCACAAATCACTTTATAAACTATTTCTTCATGAATGATCTATTTAATTGAAACATAGGCTTCCTTAAGTAGTTAAGATCAAAATAAATTCATTTAATAACAAAGTAAATAAAATACAAGCACTAACCTTTCACATTGAAAGAGTTTGCACATTTTTGAGAAAAAAAATGCATTATAAAGATTTAATTGAAAGGAAAATTGCATTTAGGAAAGAAATGAAGTGTTTTGGGTTGAAAAAAAAGAAAAATAGGGTTACAGAGTAGACAAAGGCATGCTTAAGAAATCCACACGCCCAAGCATTTCAAAATGTTACTAGAAGTAAAATTACTATATCTGAAAAATTCACATGCTCGTGTGGATGAAAAACAGATGCCGTATATTTTTTCCAGCATCTTCCCAACTCTAAAATCCACTTTCAAATGAGCTAGAGTTGTTCCAATTTACATTTTAAGCTAAAACAACATAAACTCATTTAATAACTATGATAAAATGAACCAAAAACCAAACTTTTTACATAAAAATGATCCATATCTGTTGTCCCAAAATGGCAACCAAGAGAGGGGTGAATTGGTTGTTTGGAGAAATGATGGCAAATTAAAAAATAAAAAATAAAATAAAACAAGAGAAGAGTAGAGTAGAACATACACAAAGAGTTTATAGTGGTTTGAATTACCTCAATCCTATGTCCACTTTCTTAACAACTTGTTAAAGTTCCACTAATCTTGAGTTTTTACAAGCTTAACTCTAACTTGGTATTTTCACAAGCTCACACAAACTTTTATAAGGTTCGAGTATCTTCCTCACAACCCCAACAAGAGTTTTCTCAAGCTCACTCTAAAACCTAAGTGTTTCAAAGCTCACACTCAAACCAACAATGGTGTTTAATGCTCAGGCCCAACACTTAATGAATACAAGTATATATTTTGATGTAAGGAATTGAAAGATGTTTTCCTTAGCAATTACAATCACAATCTAATACAAAAGTGATATTTCTTATGGTATTTATAGCCTTCAAGTCTTTAACTAGCCATTTGAGATGGGAGCAAACATGTTTGATTCTTATCTCCCACTTAAAACACTTTTTAGAGCCAATTCATGGTCATACTATAAGCAGTCCGATCGGCTCAGGCTTAACACGGCAGAACTGATCGGTAGTGCGGTTAGGCTCATCATTTTTCTGACAAAAATTCTTCAATAACTAGTACACGTGGTATTCACCAATTAAGTGGATAAGTAATGGCTATAATATTTGAATCCCATTTCACTAGTACGGTCTAAATATCTGTAGTCCAGTCGAATTGCTCGTGGTATGCTGAGATTTTGGGAGTACTAGTAACCGTGATCACTACTAGACCTTTGTTGGATTTTTGGCTCTAGCTAGGCCTAGTTAGACTGTATCAGGTATGGTCGATCCAAGCATAGTATGCTAAAACTTTTGGAGTATTAGGACCATGAGCTTTACTGGATGTTTTGAGCATTTAGCTTGGCTTTGGTATGGTCGGACTGATCGGTGGTTCGGTTGTGACAAATAGGAGTGGAGGAAGTTGCTATTCCTTTCTCTTTCTCTTGTTTTGAGGCCTTCTTCTAATGAGAACCTTTTGGAGCTATTGAAGGACGAACTTGAAGTAGAGAAGATGATGAATGATTTGGTGGGATTTGATGGAGTTTGAGTGTTTGGGAGTGAATTTAAATATTAAAATCATAAATTTGAGTACAAGTGGATTTATATAGAGTTTGGGGGGTCAAACTAGCCATTTATAGTTGTTGGAGAAAGTTTATCTTTCCGGTCAGACCTCGATCTGTATGGTCAAACTAGAGGCAAAAATTGGTAGACCAAGCATGCATAATAGAGTCTGAGCAGAATGAAATATTTTTACCATATAGGTTAAAAAATTTTGAATGAGCTCGGTCAAACTAGGCCTCAGTATGCTTGGTTGAGCTAGATCACTTATGGTACGATAGACCCAAGCTAGTCCGAGTGACTGAGCAGGTTTTAAGAAAAAGAAAGGAGTGAATTTGGTTAAAAAAAATCTTAATTTGTGATGACGAATTAGGTCATGTAAAACATATATATTTTCACACAATTCTAATTTCATCATTGAAAGACAAAATTAGTCAATTCAAATTACTTCCATCCATCATACCAATATATTGTTTTATAAAGTTCATTCTTTCTTCATTCAAGGGTTTTGTAAAGATATCAACAAGTTGATTTTGAGTGTCAATGAATTCTAAGACAACATTTTGACTTTGAACATTATCTCTCAAAAAATGATGCCTAATGTCCATATGTTTTGACCTAGAATGTTGGATTGGATTTTTAGATAGATTCATGGCACTTTTATTATCACATCTGATAGGAATGTGATCAAATATTTTACCATAATCTAGCAATTATTGCTTCATCCATAAAACTTGTGTGCAATAAAAACATTCAGCAACATATTCGGCTTCCATGGTAAATAGAGCAACCGACACTTGTTTCTTGCTACACCAAGAAATTGGGCAATCACTACGAAAATGACATGCATCGATCGTGCATTTTCTATCCAATAGGTTACCGGCACAATCTGCATCTGAAACACCTAAAATGTCAAATGATGTATTTCTAGGATACCAAAGTCCTAAATGCAATGTACCACTTAAATATTTCAAAATTCTTTTGGTTGCATTCAAGTGAAATTGTTTAGGGCATGATTGAAATCTTGTATACAAACAAACACTATCCATTATATCGGGTCTAAAGCTGGTAAGATAGAGAAGGGATCCAATAATACCTCGATAGTTCTTCTCATATACTTTTTTACCAAATTCATCTTTGCCATTTTCAAGGATATACTCATTGAAGTCTTGCTTGCTTTGTAACCATCCATGCCAAACTTCTTGAGACATTCCTTTGTATATTTAGATTGGTTGATGAAGATACCATCCTTGCATTGCTTAACTTGTAGACCAAGGAAGAACTTAAGTTCACCCATCATGCTCATTTCAAATTCCCTAGTCATACAAGAGGCAAACTCTTGGCACAAAGATTCATTAGTAGCACCAAATATAATGTCATCAACATAAAAGTTGTACAATTAAGATGTTATGCAATTTTTTTAACAAAGAGTGTAGTATCAACTTTGCTTTTCACAAAACCATTTTCGAATAAGTATGCACTAAGTCTATCATACCAAGCTCTTGGAGCTTGTTTCAATCCATACAATGCCTTGGCTAATTTTAAAACATGATTTGGAAGTTAATAGTCTTTAAAATCGGGAGGTTGTTCAACATAAACTTCTTCATTAATAAAACCATTCAAAAATTCACTTTTGACATCCATTTGAAAAATTTTGAAATTCATGTGACATGCAAATGCAAGTAAAATTCTAATTGCTTCTAATCTAGCAACAAGAGCAAATGTCTCATCATAATCAATGCCTTCCTCTTGGTTATAGCCTTTGGCTATCAATCTAGCTTTGTTTCCAGTAATGCGAAGATCTTCATCAAGTTTGTTCCTATACACCCATTTATAACTAATAATTAGATGATCCTTGGGTCTAGGAATAAATTCCCAAACTTTATTTCTCTCAAATTGGTTAAGTTCATCTTGCATGGAAATCACCCAACATTCATCACTAAGACCCTCCTCAAGAGTCCTTGGCTCAATTTGAGAAACAAATGCAACATCAGAGTCTAGATATTTAAGTTTGGATCTAGTAGTTACTCCCTTCGAAGTGTCACAAATGATAAGTTCTTTTAGATGATCTTTTTGATAATGCCAATCCTTGGGTAGTTCTTGACTCTCTTCTTATTCAATAATTTGTTATAGCCCATCATTATCTTCCTTTGGATCATTGTTTATTTCAAGCTCTTCAAATTTTCCTACGAAATCATCAGGAACACTACCTTTCCCGTGATCAAGCTTAGAAGATTCATCAAAGATAACATGTAGTGATTCTTCAAGTACTAGAGTTCTCCTATTAAATACTCTATATGCTTTACTAGAAGATGAATACCCTAAAAATATACCTTCATCCAATTTGGATGAGAATTTACCAAGGTTGTCCTTGGTATTCAATATGAAACATTTGCATCCAAATACTCTAAGGTATGAAATTTTAGATTTTCTTCCATTCAATAGCTCATAAGAAGTTTTGTTTATCAAAGGTCTTTTGAACACACTATTTGCAATATAACAAACAGTATTAAGTACTTCTGCCCAAAAGTAAGAAGGTAACTTATACTCATTGAGCATTGTCCTAGCCATTTCCAACAATGTTCTATTTTTTCTTTCAACCACACCAATTTGTTATGGTGTTCTATGAGCTAAAACATTGTGTGAGATACCAAGTTCATTGCAAAAATTTTTAAAGTTTTCATTTTCAAATTTTTTGCCATGATCACTCCTAATGGATGTGATTTCATAGATTTTGAACTATTTTTGCAAAAATTTTAAAATGGTCAAAAGCATCATTCTTTTGAGCTAAGAAATTAACCCATATAAACCTTGAGTAATCATCAATGAATGCAAATGCATACAACTTGCCACCTAAACTAGTAACTCTATTTGGTCCAAACAAGTCTAAATGAATTAGTTTTAGAGGTCTAAAAGTGCTAACAATGTTTTTAGTTTTGAATGAGCTCTTTTTAATTTTTCTGGGGGGCAAAATGGAATCCTGCGGGTGAAATGGCCCAAGCCATTTCTCCCGCAGGCCAATCCTCGCCCCCTGCCGCAGCCAACTGCGGCAAATTTTTTTGCCAGCGCAATTTTTTCGCAGTTTTTCGCCAGCGAAATTTTTCCGACGCAAATTTTTCGAAACCTAATACAATTAGGTTTCTGTTTCCTTTTCTTAATGTATGTTATATGCTGTGAGCAACTAGGAATAAACCATAAAACTTCTATAAATAAGATCACAATTACAACACAAAGAAAAATCAGAAATAAGGAGGAAAATTGGATTGAAATTTGTGACCGAGAGTGAGAAGGAAAACTCTGAAACTTTAAAAATTCCTTCTGGCAGTAAATTAAATCAGACTTTGGAGGGAACAATTCAAGCAATTCAAAGGCAAAAAGCTTGTCTTTGGCCTTATTCATCCAAGAAGCAATTTTTGGTGAAACTTACAAAATAAGGTTTGAATTCTTAATTTCATTTATTTTGTCACAGTAGCTAAATTATCCCTTGGTTTCTTTTAATTCAAATACTTTATAACCTCAATTCACTTTTTCTAAGGTTTGAAAATCTTAAATCGTGGCTTTATTTTTCCAAAAGTTTAAAGCTATTAGTTTTATTTCTTCAAAACCCCAAAACCAAAATTTTCTTTCCAAATTATAAAAACTTTAATTTGTGTTCTGTTTCCTTCCAAAAGCCTTAAAAATATCTTTTTTGCTCTTATAAACTTTAAATCATTTGTTTAAATTCATAAAACTTCATGAAAATTGTCAATTGTCTTTCCAAATCCTAAAATAAATTCATTACCTGAAACCCTAATTCAAAAGTCTTAAAACCCTAATTCAATTCCAAAACTCAAAATAGTAAACCCTAACCCCTTTAAAACTTTAAACCCTAATTTTTTAAAACCCTAATCCTTTAAAACTTTAAAAACTATAAATATACAAATATTTTAATTTCACACAGTAGGCTTGAAACCATAAATCAAAAGTATTTTAAATTGTCCAAATCCTAATTTCATGATTTTACATCACAAACCCTAGTTTGGTTAATCAAAGAGTTTTACCAACCTTTTAAAACATAAAATCTTAATTTATTTCAATTCCTTAAAAAACTCACAGAAGCCATAATTTAGACTTTTATTTGCTTTATTCAATTCTATATTTGATTATGCTTTGATTTATATGCTTTAATTTATTTAAGTTCAATGCTTGGTTTATTTTATTTATCATGGATGGATGTTTACTTTCTATTGATATTTAATGCCTTTGATGAATGATTTATTTATTATGAATGGTTATTTACTTTTATTAATTTATTTAGATTTCCAAATGTTGTAAGAGGTATGTTTCCACTTTGTGGATACCTCATTAGTTAAATATCATGTAATTTAAATTGCTTTTCTATTTTAGAACTAATGTAAAGGGCATGTTTCTACCTTTCGGTGGGTGTCCTATTTAGGCATGGGATGTAAGGACATGTTTCCATCTTTGGGTGGGTGTCCATTTATTTGTTTTGCTTGGACATTGTTTCGATTTTCAATATATCGATGCTTTATTTTAATTATTGTGTGTAATATGGATAATGTTATTATACTTAAGAGTTTTATAATATTAAGACCTGTAAAGGAGGCCGGTTCCAATGAACCGGGCGTTGTGGGGGTGCTGGGCCATTTCTCACCTTCCCCACACGTACCCAACTTTCCGAACCCATTAGGGGATTGGGGATTCCTTAGGAATCGAGTCATCCACCCCTTTTTTTCCCGGCCCGTCCGAATGGCGACTCCATTTTCTCTGGACTTAGGCCTGTGTTCTCTAAGGCCCCGAGCCTAAACAGTGCCGAAGTCGCAAGAACCATTCCACCGGGAGTGGGGGCGAAAATCCCCGCTCACAGTGGCGACTCCACTGGGGATAAGAGAAGTTAATTCCATTGGTCTTTATATTATTCTATTCTTTCTTATAATGATATTATCCATTGCATCATATTAGATTGCATCGTGTGCATGAGTTAGGACGCCCATGTTACCCGTGTTGTGCTATGTAAGGGATACCATAATTTCACTCAAGGTATGAAGATCGAGCATGGCATAACCACTCATAGCCTCGTACCATTTGGTATATACTTACTATGGGAACCTAAGCCTTTTTAACCCAAAGAATAAAGCTCATATAATTGGCCTAGTTATTTTTCTTAGGTTTTACCCCAAATGCATGTTGTTTGACTATGGTTAATTTATCTTGGCATAATTCATGGCTTATTTGGTTTGTTCTTTTTCTAATATGACCTAAGTACATTGTAAGCTCAAAATAAATTTTTCTTTAAAATCCAAAAGATCAAAGCTATTTTCAAAATTTTTCAAGATGGTCTTTGGACATAAGACTTTTCTAAAAACTCTTTTGCTCATGGCCCAAATACTAAGCCCAAAATCCATCTTTTCTAAAATCTTTTTACAATGGGCTTATAATTTTTTTCAAAGAGCTTGCAAAAATATTTAGGTCAATTACAAAATACTAAAAATCAATTATGAGCCTAGTTTATACTAAGAATAATTAATCATAGGCTTGTTTTTGGCATGAACCATTAGTTACTCTTTTCAAGTGAGAAATCTATCTATGATAAACCTCTTAATTTAGTTTTAATCCAATAAAAGCTTCTATAGTTGGTTGAATGGATTAGAACCTAATTAATGGGAATTACTATGAATGGATTTCCATTTTCGAAAATATAACTATTGGTTGAAACATCCAAGGGAAATATTCGAAAACAAGATGCCCCATGTTGGTATTTTGTTAACCATATACCTAGGAAAGAGACTCGCCGTTCGTGTGTGGATATTATATGGTTGGAAGGAATGTCCTATTTGTCCTTGTTTGTAAATTATTCGTGCATACATGCATACATACATTTGCATCTCATGTCATTAATCCTTTTTGGCTCATAGCCCTGGATTATGATAGTTCAAAAGCTTACAACAATCCGACCTACGCCGGAGATGAAGTATCTAGCAATGACTCAATCACTTGCTCACGTAAAACAATGGAGCCCAAACAAATTCAAAGGATAGTAGATGAGGCCCTCAACGCCAAGATGAAAGAAATAAAAGAGGCCCTAGCTGAGACCATGAAGAACCAATTGACTGCAATCTTAGAGAATCATGTTGAGGCATCTGCTAGCACTAAGAAGCCAAAGGACAAAGGAAAGACCAAAGTTGGTGAAGTGGTTTTTGATGATGAAAAGGTGATCATTGATGGTGATGATGATTGGTGTCAATACTACCAAGATGTTCAAGAGAAGAAGAAAGAACCGAAGGTTGTTGAGAAGGCAACTATTGAAAAGACTGAGACATCCGATGTTGAAAAGATGATTACTGATTTAGAAAAGAAATTTGAGAAAAAGTTGAAAACCGAAGAGATGTCCGAGATCGATAAACTATTTGAACAAGATGAAGAAGTCCCATACAAGTTCAAGATGCCATCCTTTGCCAAGTACAATGGCACCGAAAATCCTCACCTCCATGTGAAGTAGTATATCACTGCTATGTAGTCTGCCCAAGCTACTAAGGCTCAAACTCTAAGGTATTTATGCACTCATTGGACCCTGTTGTCCGAAATTGGTTCAATACCTTAGATGATGGAGCACAAAAGAGTTGGGATCTACTTTACAAACCTTCATCCAACAATATGGATTTAATGTCGAGTTGGAAGTTACCTTAATGGAAGTGGAGTCCATTAGGCAAAGGCCGAATGAGAATTTTGTAGATTATGTCAAGAGATGGAGAAACAAGGCCGATTTACTCATGAAGAGGCCCGATAAATCTGATCAAATAAGGATGATTGTGAAAGGGGTGTTGCCTAGTCTTCGTGAGAGGATGTCTCATACACTCATCCGTGATTTCAAAGACCTTATCCAAGCTGGCTTGCAAATTGAAGAATGGGAGAGAGAGAAGAGTCATTTTGCAACAAAAAGGAACGAGAAAGGGAGCTATCAATCTGGTAGCCAAAGCATGCAAAAGGCCATCGATGTTAATGCTACTAACCAAGGAACGAGGAAACAATTTTCAGAATTAGGAAAACCGATGTCTTGGGTTCTCAATAAGCTTCAAAGAAAGGGATTGCTACAACCCTTAAATCCTCGCCCTTTGCCTAACCCTCTCCCTTCTAACTTCGACACAAAAGCATTTTATCAGTTTCACCAAATGCAAGGGCATGACACAGATAGATGTGTGAGGCTGAGACATGAGATCCAAAATCGAATTGATAATGGGAAGCTACCTGAGCCCAACAAGCCAAACACCAAAGACAACCCATTACCAAAGTTCAATAGAGTACCACCGCCGGAAACCTTCATTATTGGAGGAGGTTTGCATGAGGACTTTGTCATGTCTTCTTTTCAAGATGTAGGGAAAGAAGCAATCAAAGAAGAAGAGGCATTTGTCAAGACTAAACAATCTATGGTGGCTAAAGAGGTAACAATTTGTGTTGTCAATGGGTTTTGGAATTCAAGTGATAGTGATGATAATCTTGTATCCAAGAAGGAGGAGTGGACTTGGTCCGAGCCCGAAGAAGATGAGGTGATGAACACTAGATCTGGTAAGCCTTATGCAAGGCCATCACCTAAGGAGGTAGAAACTAATAAGGGTAAGGAAGTTGAAGTAGAAGAAGATGATGCTGTGCTCAAGCAATTGAAAAGAACCCAAGCAAGTGTTAGCATTTGGGACTTATTAGCTACTTCTAAAAAGCACCGAGAAACAATGGCCAAAGCCTTGGCTAGCATGCCAATTTCTACCTCCACAACCCCGGAGGAGCTAATCAACTTCATAAAAATTGAAGGAGTAATGAAATGTGAAGAGGTTCAAGGAAAGAGCGAAGTTAATATGGGAGCAGTTTCTTTTTCGGATGCAGACTTACCGGAGGAGGGGAGAGACCACATCCACCCTCTCTTTATCAATATAGAAGTCAAAGGGAAGAGGACACCATGTGTAATGGTCGATGATGGGTCTACCATAAATGTTTGTTCACTTAAGATATTACCAAAGCTAGCCATGTCAACAAGAGATCTAAACCCGACCAAGGTAACGATTTGTGCTTATGACAACACTAAGAGGCATGTCGAAGGGACTTTCAAAGCGGCTATCAAGGTTGGTCCAATTGAGTCTATCATTGAGTTTGTTGTTTTGGACATACCAATTACCTTTGCCTTACTCTTGGGATGACCATGGTTTCATCCTCTTGGTGGAGTTCCTTCCACCCTTCATCAAAAGATCAAGTTCCCCAACGAAAATGAGACAGTGGTCATTAAAGCTGAAGACAATGAGATTGTTAATGCTCTAATGATTGAGAGGCCTTTCAATGGTTTCCAAGTAGTTGCAATTTCTGATGATGAAGTAGTGGACTCCAAAGTTTTGAATATGATGAAGAACATGAACTACCTTCCTGGAGCTGGTCTTGCAAAGGGTAAAGCCAGTTTGACAAAGCTGCCAGACTTTAGAACTCAAACTTCTAAGAAAGGGTTGGGATATGATGAAGACAACAATTTCCAGCCAAAGAAGAGTGATAAGATGAGCCTCCCACCGCTCAAAGAGATCTTTGTCAAAGCTCCAGATATGGGACCACTCCAAGGACAGCCCGAGCCGATCATGTTCATGGATAAGTTAATCCCAGGTTTTGAAATTTTTGCAGAAGTTGCCGAGCTAGTAGAGCAAGTGAAGAAAGAACTCACCCTGCCAACCAACAAAGAATCCAATCCAAAAGAGAAGAATGAAGCTGTCCTAAAAGTTGAGAAGACTCCGGAAGATATTGCTACCCTGGTCAAAGAAAAGTTTGAAGACATCCTGCCTTATGATTTTGAGAATGATGATTTTGATTTTGATTTTAATTTATCTACTTTGTATGAGGATGATGATGTTTTCTTTTCCAAAATGAATGCAATAAAGTCTGATTTTGCTTACTTGTGTGATGTTTCTCCTGATGGTTGCATACATTCAAATAGCAATTACATGAGCATCTTTAATATTAATTCTATTAACACACAATCATTAAATTTGGGAACAACCGAAAATCCTAAAAACATTAGCATAGCATCCGAGTAAGCAAAAAATATGAAGAAGTGTTTGCTTGATCTTATGAGGATATGCCTGGAATAGATCGAGACATAGCCGAGCATCATATTCCAACTTACACTCACATGAAACCTGTCAAACAAAAGCTTAGGCGATTAAGACCTGAGTGGGCCGAATTGGTTAAAGAAGAGGTCACTAAGCAAATACAAGTGAAGTTCCTTGAAGTGATAGAATATCCAGATTGGTTAGCCAACATAGTACCTGTGCCAAAGAAAGATGGAAGAATAAGGGTCTGTGTGGATTATAGAGATTTGAACAAGGCTTCCCCTAAGGATGATTTTCCTTTACCTCATATAGATGTCCTCATTGATAGTGCAGCCTCTAGCGTGCTATATTCATTTGTAGATGGATTTTCCGGATACAATCAAGTGTTAATGGGGTATATTTTGTTATAGGGTAAAACCAAAACTGCTTTCATTACTACATGGGGTATATTTTGTTATAGGGTGATGCCGTTCGGCTTAAAGAATGCTGGAGCAACCTACCAAAGGATGGCCACCACACTATTTCATGACATGATGCACAAAGAAGTTGAAGTATATGTTGATGATATGATGGTTAAATCAGACACAAGGGAACAACACTTCCAAATTTTAGAATTATTCTTCGATAGAGCTTTGAAATATAACCTAAGACTAAACCCTAAGAAGTGTGTGTTCGGTGTTACCTCAAGTAAATTATTAGGACATGTGATTGGTTCGAATGGCATTGAGATTGATCCTAACAAAGTAAAAAAAAATTAGGGATATGCCAGCCCCTAAGACGGAGAAAGAAGTTCGGGGATTTATTGGCAAATTATAATACATTAGCAAATTTATAGCAAAGCTCACAACAATCTGTGAGCCTATCTTCAAATTGCTTAGAAAGAATCAACCGGTTATTTGGGATGAAGAATGCCAAAAGGCCTTTAAGCGAATAAAAGAGTATTTGTTGAATCCACCTGTTTTAAAACCACCTAAACATGGCAAACCTCTATTACTATAATTAGCAGTAGAAGAAGAGTCAATAGGAGCCATGTTAGCCTAAGTAGATGAATCAGGGATTGAGCATGCAGTTTACTATTTGAGTAGAAAGCTCCTACCTTATGAAATTAAGTATAGTATCATTGAAAAGACCTGTATACCCGTGGTTTGGTCTTCTAAGAAGTTGCGGCATTACTTTCAATCGTATAGTGTGCAAGCAATTTCCAGGCTGGATCCAATGAAGTACTTAAGGGAGACACCCTCTTTGATAGGGAAATATGGTCGATGGTTGATAATATTAGAAGAATTTGAGATTGAATATGTAACCAGGAAAACAATCAAAGGTAGAGCGGTGGCAGAATTCCTAGCCCAACAACCATTACCAGAAAGCGAAGAGGTAATCATGGAATTTCCAGATGAACATTTTGAAGCAATTGAAGTACAAGGGTGGAAAATGTATTTTGATGGAGCAGTAAACAGGAAAGGAGCAGGTTTGGGAGTTATACTAGAATCGCCAGAAGGGGAACTCATCCCTTTAGCCAAAAAGTTGAAATTTAGGGCAACCAGTAATATGGTGGAGTACGAAGCTTGTATTTTCGGTTTGGAAACCCTAATGATTATGAAGGTGGATAAGGTGAAAGCTTTTGGCGATTCATTGCTGGTAGTGTCCCAAGTAAATGGAGAGTGGGAGTTGAAAGAGGAAAAATTAAAACCACACCACCATTACCTGACCATGATGAAGAAAAACTTTAAGGAGTGTAGGTTTATACACCTGTCAAGAGAAGAAAATCAGATGGCTGATGTCCTAGCCACATTGGCTTCGGTATGGGAAAACCCTGTTAGCTTATTCCTTAAGCCTTTGATCTTGACCAGTTCATCAACTCCTTGTTATGAATATGAGACAATCATGGAAATTGACACAGACCATGATGCGTGGTATGATACTATAAGGCAATTTTTGGAAGGAAGAGAATACCCGCTGGGAACAACAAAGAAAGAAATAAGAGCCATAAGGTGGTGGTCTTTGCAATACATCACGTTCCATGGAAGTTATATTGAAGATGGCCTGATGGGGTGCATTTGAGATGTTTAAGAAAGCCTAAAGTAGAGTGCATCATGCCAGAGATACATGTGGGAAGTTGCGGTATGCACATGAGTGGTTTGGCTCTAGTTAAGAAGATTATTCGACAAGGTTACTACTGGTTGACCATGGAAAGAGATTGTATTGAGTTTGTTAAGAAGTGCCAACAATGTCAGATATATGGTAACTTAAATCACATGCCTCCTGAAGAATTACATTCTATGTCTTCACCCTGGCCATTTGCCACCTGCGGTATCGACATTATAGGAGAGATACATCCGACAACTTCAAATGGTCACCGTTTCATTGTGGTAGCAGTAGATTATTTTTCAAAATGGGTCGAAGCCAAATCCTTTAATAAACTGGGTGCAAGTCAAATGGCTAGATTTATTGAAAAGAACCTCATCTGCAGATACGGGGTCCCACACAATGTGATATCAGACAATGGGGTACAGTTTCAAGGAGCAGTTAGGGATTTATTCTCGAAGTACTAAATCCATCATCATCAATCCTCTCCTTATAGAACAAAGGCTAATGGTGCGGTTGAAGCAACAAACAAAACAATTAAGCAAATTCTGTCCAAGTTGACTAAGACTTACAGGGATCAGTTAGAGATGCTTCCCTTTGCTTTATGGTGATATAGAACAAGTGTGCGAACACCTACTGGAATGACACCGTTCTCTTAGGTTTATGGGATGGAAGCGGTATTGCCAATTGAAATTGAGATCAAGTCATTAAGAGTAATTTTGGAAGCTGAACTGCCTGAAATGAAATGGGTAGCAAGCAGATACACACAGTTAGCTCTATTAGAAGAGAGAAGGTTAAAGGCACTATATCATCATCAACTATATCAAAAGAAGATAGCTCGGACCTACAACAAAAGAGTTAAAATCAAAAAAATTCAGAGTTGGGGATTTGGTGTTGATGCAATGTAAGCCTAATGTATCTGATCCAAGAGGGAAGTTCAGGCCTAGCTGGGAAGGGCCATATGTCGTAAAAAAAAGTCATGAACAAAGGTGCAGTGAAGTTATCAGACATGGATGGGAATGAGTTTAGTGAGCCAGTAAACATTGACAGGATGAATTATGTATGAAAAATAAAAAAGAAAGAGCTCGCTAGGTCAAAAACCCAACAAGGGCGGCCTAGGCAAAAGTTAGAGCAGTCCGCTAGTTCAAAAATTTGAAAGGGCGGGCTAGGCAACAATTAGGGCTAAATGAGAGAAAATCATCAATTAGAAAACCCGAAAGGGCTAGTTGGCAACAGGAGTGATTTTGTGTATGCTGGCTTTATGTTTGATTATTCCCCAATTTAATAAAATAGAATTAATGTTAAAATTGTTCTATGTGCACTGTTATAAGTATCTGACCAGATATGGATGAAATAAATCAACACAATAGCAAAAAGTGATGACAAATTATAAATGGAAAAGAAGCATCTTTTATTACTTTAATTATTTTTCATCCTAACAATACACTTTCTGAATTGATAAATGTAAAATCTATGGCAGTCAATAAGTGTAACGTGCAGGCCAGCTTTGCCTCAGCTGATCCAAGTAGGCTTTAGTCAAGCAAGGCATGTCTAAATCGGGAGTAAAGTCAGAATCATGAGGCTCAACTCCGTACTGACGACCAAGTCAGCGAGGATCATAGCATGTACCTTGACGAAGAGCAGCAAGGGGAACATACATCAAGTATGTCCGCATGGTGATTCGAGAAATCTTCCACCAAGGCACCAACCAACGAATATTAATTTCAGTTCATGAGTGGATCCAGTCAACCCAGTTAGCATATGAAGAAGCAGGATGAAGTAGCTTCCTAGTAGAATGATGACGTGGCAGGTATTTGGCAAAGTCCATGGATGGAGTATTAAGCAAGTAAAGACGCTCATGAAGCCAAATCTGTAAAAAAAAAGTCCACTAAGTTGAAAACCCGTAAGGGCAGCTTAGGCAAAAATTAGAACAGCTCGCTAGTTCTGAAAACCCATATGGGCAGACTAGGCAAAAATTAGAGCAATAAAGAAAAGAAGAAAAAAGAAAACCTAAATTGAAAACCCGAAAGGGCAATTTAGGTAATTACCTGAAGCAGCAAAGGACTCCCAGCCAGTCTCTTTGACAATCCTGATTTAAGTTGGTCTAACCCAACTAAAGTCTCAACTAAGATCACAGGTACTGGCGACAAGCCCCCTTCCATTTGGTCCATAATATCCAATACCTGTGGATCAATATGGCCGTCAGAAGAAACAAGCAAGAATTGGCCGAGCAAGCAAAGACAGAGCATGCGTCCCCATGCCTTAGTAGGGGCCAAATAAGAGAGACAAAAGTCAATCAAATGAGCAAGTAGAATTTTTTCACCTCTCATTAACCGAAGAACTTCGGGTTTTGGAATTTGAAATAACATCTGCATCTTCTGTTGAGTCTCGAAAATCAATGTGGGTAATGCCATTTGTTGATCATTTGGATATCCAAGGATGGCCTCAAATTCTTCAATCAAGGGACATATTTCAAAGCCATTAATTTTAAATACACTAGAATTCGTATTCCAAAAGGAAGCCACGGCATATAAGAGTGGTCCAATTTGACATTTTGAAAACATTTTAAAGCATCAAGTTTTGACCATGAAATTTGCTTCCAATGAATGGCATCCATATTCTTAAATAGAATTTTTATTCTCTTTAAATGATGCTCGGTCATGGTGAATGAATAAAGAAAAATTAAAATTGTTAAAGGGAGTCTTCACGTTGAAAGAGAAAGAATTTTGATTTTTGTATTAAAATGGGGCATGCAAGGTGATTTATATAGAAGAAAATAAACCTTTTCCAAAAGTGAAAAGGAAAAGGTGATGGGAAAGAATAAGACCATATGGCATAAGGAAAGGAATTAGTAATGAATTTCCTTTAACACGTTGGATTTGGTTTAGCAAATGAGGTGGATGTGAATTATGAAATTATGATGTACTGTGATAAAAAAAACACAAAAAAAGAGTTACAGTAAAGAGGAAAATTGTATTTTTTTCATTATTGTACAATATTTTACAATTGCTACAATATTTACATATCACTAAGAGGGTGGTGGTAGGTCATCAAATAAAGCTTTGAAAAAGTTGTCGCCTGTTGGAGGAGGGGGCAAATTACTTGTCCCGAGTTCGCCCGAAGCGGAAGCACCAAAATTCGGCACATTACTCATCTAGGGATCACCTTAAGCAGGAGCACCAAAATCCCTATTACCTTGAGGCTCTGATCCATCATGGTTCTCATCAGAAGCAGACGAAAGGATCTCATAGTCGTCAGTCTGGGGGCCTCTTGATGAAGAAGCGCCGGGATCCCTCATCCCCTGAAATCGAAAATCTAGGAAATGTTGTTCGGATTGATGATATAAACTTTCAAAATGAGAAGCCTGCTGATGACTTGCAGCCAACTCTTCTTAAAGTTTCCTATTTTGTTCTTCGAGCATCCACTGTGAGCCAAGAAGGAAAAGGTAAGAGCATACATAATCATGCATACATATAGCATAAACTACTATGAAATAAGAAACATACCAGGTAGTTCGTATCAATGCCCTGCAGATGAGATGGCATATCTGGCAGGCTAGAATGAGCAAACGAAGGGGCAGTAAAAGAAGGTCCAACCTCATGATCAAATAATCCAACAGCCTACAACAATCATTAAAGAATCAAGGAAAGAAAAAGCAGTTGCAAGGGAAAAGTGGTTAAAGTGCAAAAACTCCCTTGGAAGATCAAACCAAGGAAAGAAGAGCATGAATCAAGCAAGACATGGCCAGGCCAAATCAAGCTTGGCCGTGTCACCTCAAAGGAAATCTTGGCAGAACATGACATGGTAGGAGACATGGCCAAGCCACTGGCCATGTCTCACCTAAAGGGCAAAGCCAAAAAGGATCAAGCAAAGAAAGAAAAGAAACAGTAGGTGACACTGGCAGGTGACACGGCCACAAGCTTGGTTTAGCCCCATCCTAAGCCAAGAATAAAGAAGAACCAAAGAAAAGACACAGAAACTGACACACCCAGGAGACACGGCCAAGGCACTGGCCGTGTCACATGACACGGCCAGGAGCTTGGCCGTGTCACTCTCATCTTCAAAGAATAAAGAAGACCAAAGGAGAAACAGAAGACTACACACTCAGGTGACACGGCCATTTACCTTAGAAGTACTAGTCTCGAGATGTGGAACAAGCTCTCCTGTAGCTCCGTGATGTTCTTCTTCATTTCTACCCTCATTTTCGTCGAAAATCTCCTGCACACCAACAGGAGATACATCAAAGTTCAAGAGTCTTCTTTGAATAAAATGGGCATAAAATGGACCCGGTAAATGGAGAAATGACTCGGCACCATAACCATATCGGGCTAGCCACTATGCATCCTCTGGCATTGACATAATATTTAAAATATATTTCGGGATTTGCATCGGAACCCTCTGCTGCTCTGGACTGAGAAACCATTCATAAACTCTCTCCCCGAGAAACCAGCCACTAGAAATTGGGCCAGCAATAACTCGGCGAGAATGTTGGAAAGACAGTGCAGCCCTCATCAAAGGAGACCAGTTTGCTCGCTCTTCTAGGTTCCACCAGGCCAAATTCACCTGCAAAATAACATAAGATAAGTAAAACTTTCACATAAAATTTAAAGCATACTATTATTATTTTACCTGGTCCCAGGCTAAGCGACTCAACACATAGCGGTGAGTATGCACATGATGAGAGCCGGAACGTCCACATGATCGGACAACCAAAAATTTAATCTCGGATACCCGACTCTCACTCGAAAAATACCGGGTACCCTCAAGAGGTTCCCTTCATATGCCCATACCTACAACAATAATAGTAAAGATCAAATTCATGCAAGAAAAGAGTGGAAATAACATTGGTGAAGGAAAAGAATACCTCGAAAACCGCCATCAAGCCGACAAAAGACTTCTTGTTTCGGCAAAGCTTATCAAGACCATGGTAAAGATACGCGAGACCAGCTTCACCCCAGCTAGAAGATGGTACCATTCTGAGGTAAGAAAGGGCACTCAACACTGACAAGTGGATGGAGGATTCAGTACTGCCTAAGATGGTCGACCCGAGCAGATATAACAAAAATCTTCGAGCATACTGTTCGGCCGTGTCTCTGCCAACCCGTCCTTCGTAGTTTATCCAATAACTACGAATTGGCTTGATTTTTATCTTAAAAGGCCCTTTATATGATGGTTCCATACCAATTAATCACTGAATTTCTTCAAATGTTAAAATATCGTTGGTCAAGGGAACCGGAACACCATCATATCGAAGGCCGGTTATGGCAGTAAAATTGATCGGACCAATTGTCATCTCTCCAATGGGCAAGTGAAAAGTGTGGGTTGTGTCCAACCATCGCTCTGCAAGCGCCAGGACTACGCTCCGGTCTATCTGATATTCCTCGGATGGCAATTGTAAGATGAACTGCTCAAAGCCGTAATCTCGAATAATCTGCCTTACCTGAGAAGGCACTACATCGTACCATTGTCGGGCTTTGTAAATACACCCTCCAGCCCTAACAACGAAATGATCATGCTAACACAGACCCAGGTAAGTTAATATCAGGTAAGTACATATTTTTTTATCTGCTTAATTTAATTTATTTTTCTAAAAAATAATAATACAAAATAAACATACAAAATAATAATAAAGGCAAACGCAATAATAATAAAAGAGCATAATATAAAAATATAAATAAAAAATCAAAGATAATCAAAAATAACAAAAATATATATAACAATAAAAAATGAAAAATCAAGACAAATAAAAAAGGAAAAAATAATTACCTCGCTCTTTTGATTGCAACTGCGATTGAGCGGCATCTCGGCCAATATATCTAAATTTCCATCTTCATGATGCCGAATAAACTCCAATAACTCGGCATTAGAATGAGTCCCTAACCTCGAAGCATTCATTGTTTTTGAAAAATATGTGCTAAAATTGAAAGAAATTTGAGAGAATTATAATGTGAAAGTTTTGCTATAAAATGAAATGAAGAAACAGTTCCTTTTTACAGAGAAACGACAAGCAAAAAAATAAAAATTCAAAATTGTTCATGAATAGTAAATTTTACTATTTATAAATAGTAAACTTTACTATTGATAAATAGTAAATTTTACTATTTATAAATAGTATTACTATTGATGAATAGTAAAAGTAAAATCTCAAATAGTAAATACTATTTACTATTATTTACGAATAATAAATTTACTGTTTATGAATAGTAAATAGTGCATGAAATGTGACTACACAGTAAATAAACAGTAAATTCAATCATTCAATTTAATCATTCAAATACTTGAGCGTATATAAATATTTTTACACGTAGGGGGCAAAGATAAGATATGTGCATAAAAATTAGCCAAATGTTTTGCAACAAAAAAAAAAATTCTATTAGCTCGGGTCCAAAACCCAAATTTTTCCTTAAGTTTAGAACCTAAAATCTCTTCTAAGTCCAGAACTTAGCTCGAGTCTAGAACTCAAATTTTCCTTAGGTCCAGGATCTAGAATCTCTTCTAAGTCCATAACTTAGCTCGAGTCCAGAATCCAAATTATCCTTAGGTCCAGAACCTAGAATCTCTTCTAAGTCCAAAACTTAGCTCAGGTTCATAACCCAAATTACCCTTAGGTCCAGAACCTAAAATCTCCTCTAAGTCCAGAAATTAGCTCGGGTCCAGAACCCAAATTATCCTTAAGTCCAGAACCTAGAATCCCTTTTAAGTCAAGAACTTAGCTCAGGTCCAGAATCCAAATTTTTCTTAGGTCCAAAACCTAGAATTTATTTCTAAGTCCCAGAACTTAGATCGGGTCCAGAACCCAAAATTTTTTTTAGGTCTAGAACCTAGAATTATCCTTGAGTCCAAAACTCGAACCGGGTCCAAAACCCAAAACCTCCACCATCTCAAAAATGAAGTCTTGTTGCTTTTCACTCTCTTTCACTAAAGTTTCAGATCATTCAAGCAGGGGGCAAACTGTAGACCCTTAATTTTTGACCTAGTCCGGTCCAATATATTTTATTTAGTCCAAAATAATTTTTGTGTTGCCTAATATATTTTAATTGGTCCAAAACAATTTTTGTTATCTTAATTAAATAATTTTTTCTTTAGCATCTAATTTTTATTAATAAAAAATAAAAATAAACAAATCAAAATCAAAAAAATAAAAATAAAAATCGGCGACTGAAAAATTGGCGACGAACAAATCATTGCCGAAAACCAACGCGGGGAATGGTCGTGGGCCATTTCACCCGCAGGCCGATCCTCGCCCCCTACCACAGCCAACTGCGGCAAATTTTTTTGCCAGCGCAGTTTTTCCGCAGCAGTTTTTTTTTCGCTAGCGAAATTTTTTCGACACAAATTTTCCGAAATTTAATATAATTAGGTTTTGGTTTCCTTTTCTTAATGTATGTTATATGACGCGAGCAACTAGGAATAAACCATAAAACTTCTATAAATAAGATCACAATTACAACACAAAGAAAAATCAGAAATAAGGAGGAAAATGGACTGAAATTTGTGACCGAGAGTGAGAAGGAAAACTCTGAAACTTTAAAAATTCCTTCTGACAGTAAATTAAATCGGACTTTGGAGGGAACAATTCAAGCAATTCAAAGGCAAAAAGCTTGTCTTTGACCTTGTTCATCCAAGAAGCAATTTTTGGTGAAACTTACAAAATAAGGTTTGAATTCTTAATTTCTTTTATTTTGTCACAGTAGCTAAATTATCCCTTGGTGTCTTTTAATTCAAATACTTTATAACCTCAATTCACTTTTTCTAAGGTTTCAAAATCTTAAATCGTGGCTTTATTTTTCCAAAATTTTAAAGCTATTAGTTTTATTTCTTCAAAACCCCAAAACCAAAATTTATTTTCCAAATTATAAAAACTTTAATTTGTGTTCTGTTTCCTTCCAAAAGCCTTAAAAATATCTTTTTTGCTATTATAAACTTTAAATCATTTGTTTAAATTCATAAAACTTCATGAAAATTGTCAATTGTCTTTCCAAATCCTAAAATAAATTCATTACCCGAAACCCTAATTCAAAAGTCTTAAAACCCTAATTCAATTCCAAAACTCAAAATAGTAAACCCTAACCCCTTTAAAACTTTAAACCCTAATTTTTTAAAACCCTAATCCTTTAAAACTTTAAAAACCATAAATACACAAATATTTTAATTTCACACAGTAGGCTTGAAACCATAAATCAAAAGTATTTTAAAGTGTCCAAATCCTAATTTCATGATTTTACATCACAAACCCTAGTTTGGTTAATCAAAGAGTTTTACCAACCTTTTAAAACATAAAATCTTAATTTATTTCAATTCCTTAAAAAACTCACAGTAGCCATAATTTAGACTTTTATTTGCTTTATTCAATTCTATATTTGATTATGCTTTGATTTATATGTTTTAATTTATTTAAGTTCAATGCTTAGTTTATTTTATTTATCATGGATGGATGTTTACTTTCTATTGATATTTAATGCCTTTGATGAATGATTTATTTATTATGAATGGTTATTTACTTTTATCAATGTATTTAGATTTCCAAATGTTGTAAGAGGTATGTTTCCACTTTGTGGATACCTCATTAGTTAAATATCATGTAATTTAAATTGCTTTTCTATTTTAGAACTAATGTAAAGGGCATGTTTCTACCTTTCGGTGGGTGTCCTATTTAGGCATGGGATGTAAGGACATGTTTCCATCTTCGGGTGGGTGTCCATTTATTTGTTTTGCTTGGACATTATTTTGATTTTCAATATATCGATGCTTTATTTTAATTATTGTGTGTAATATGGATAATATTGTTATACTTAAGAGTTTTATAATATTAAGACCTGTAAAGGAGGCCGGTTCCAATGAACTGGACGTTGTGGTGGTGCTGGGCCATTTCTCACCTTCCCCACACGTACCCAACTTTTCAAACCCATTAGGGGGTTGGGGATTCCTTAAAAATTGAGTCATCCACCCCTTTCTTTTTTCCCGGCCCGTCCGGGTGGCGACTCCATTTTCTCAAGACTTGGGTTCGTGTTCTCTAAGGCCCCGAGCCTAAACAGTGCCGAAGTCGTAAGAACCATTCCACCGGGAGTGGGGGCGAAAATTCCCGCTCACACCAACTTGGAGAAGATCTTTAAAATCTCTGATAAGGGTGTGAGATAGTCTCTCACGAAGGTTGGACAGGACACCTCTCACTATCATTCTGATCTGGTCAGACTAATCGGGCCTCTTCTCAAGCAATGCAGCTTTGTTCCTCCACCTCTTCTCATAGTCAACAAAATTCTCTTTTTGTTTCTGCCTGATAGATTCAACTTTCATCAAAGTAACTTCCAACTCAGCATTATACTCATATTACTGAATGAAGGCTTTGTACAGCAAATTCCAATTCTTTTGAGTGTTTTCCTCTAAGGTATTAAACTAGTTTTACACAATAGGATCCAATGAAAGCATAAAGTACCTTAGAATTTAAGCCTTAATAGCTCTGGCAGACTGTATGGCAGTGATGTATTGTTTTACATGCAGATGGGGCTTGCCAATTCCATCAAACTTAGCAAAAGAAGGCATCTTGAACTTATAAGGGACTTCCTTATCTTGTTCAAACAGATTGTCTACCTCTGACATCTCATCAACCTTCAACTTCTTTTTGAACTTCTTTTCTAGATTAGCAATCATCTTTTCCACATCTAAAGTTTCAATCTTTTCCACAGTTACCTTCTCCATAGACTTCGCTTCTTTCTTCTTATCTTGGGTATCTTCGAAATACTGAGCCCAATCATCATAATCCCTCATCAGTTGTCATCATCCATATCCACTTCACCAACCTTGGCCTTTCCCTTGTCTTTATGCTTCTTAGTACTAGCAGATGCTTCAATAATGTTCTCCATCTTTAAACAAATATGCAGCCATTTGTCTGTTCATGGTTTCAGTTATGGCCCCCTTTAGTTCTTCCATCTTGGCATTGAGCGCATCATCCACCATCTTTTGAATCTGTTCAGGTTCTATTGCTTTTGGTGTGAAACTGATTGAGTCGTTGTTGGATTCTACGTCACTGGCATAGGTCAAATTATCATAGGCTCATGAACTGCTGTACTCTATGGATGTGAGGCAGAAAGGAACAATGACATGTAATGCAATGCATGTATGCATGTATGTATGGATGCACAAATAATAAATAGACAAAGGTACATAGGATGTTCATTCCAACCTTATAACTTCCACACAGGAATGGCAAGTCTTTTTTTCTAAGTAAATGGTTAACAAAATATCCATGTGGGATATCTTGTTTTCAAACAATTCATCAAGACGGTTTAACCAATAGTTGTATTTTCAAACTTAGAAGTTGATCCATGATAATTCCATTAATTAAGCCTTAATCTATAGGGCTAACAAAAAGCTAGCTTTTATGCTATATTAGATTAAACTAAATTAAAAGATTTATCATAAATAGATTTCCCATTTGAAAAAATAACTAATGATTCATGCCAAAAACAAGTCAATAATTAATAAGTCTTGGTACAAATTAGGCCCATATTTGATTTTAGTATTCCATAATTGACCTAACTAGTTGTAAGCCTATTTAAGAAAAGGTTTGTAAAATGAAGTGAAAAATGGTTTTATTTCAAATCCCATTGTAAAAAGGTTTATTTTAAAAAAAAATGAATTTTGGGCTTTGTATTAGGGTCATGAGGTGAAAAATGGTTTTGTTTCAAAGTCCATTGCGAAAAGATTTATTTGAAAATAGATTTTAGGCTTTGGGCTTGGGCCATGAGGTAAAAAGAAATTTTGACCCATCTTAGAAAAGGTTTAAAGACCATCTTGAAAAGTTTTAAAAATAATTTTGATCTTTTGGGCTTAAAAGAATAAAATTATTTTTGGGCTTACAATATAGTTAGGTCATATTAGAAAAGAGCAAACCAAATAAGCCATGATTCAAACCAAGATATATCAATCATAGTCAAACAACAAGTATTTGGATAAAAATTTAAGGAAAGTAACTAGGCCAATTACATGAGCTTTAGTCTTTGGGTTCAAAAGTTTAGGCTCCCACAACAAGTATATACCAAAAGGTACAAAGCTATGAGTGATTATGCTATGCTCGATCTCCATACCTTGAGTTAAAGTATGGTATCCCTTATATAACACAACATGGGTTATATAGGTGTCCTAACGCATGCACACAATGCAATCTAATATGATGCAATGGATATTATCATAATAAGAAAGAATAAAACAATATAAAGACCAACAGAACCAACATCTCTTATCCCTAGTGGAGTCGCCACTGTGAGTGAGAATTTTTGCCCCCACTCCCATATGGAATGGTTCTTGCGACTTCAGCACTATTAGGCCCAGGGCCTTAGAGAACACGGGCCTAAATCTGGAAAAAATGGAGTTACCACCCAAATGAGTCGAAAAAAAGAAAGAGGTGGATGACTCAATTCTTAAGGAATCCCCAACCCCCTATTGGGTTCGAAAAGTTGGGTATGCATGGGGAATGTGAGAAGTGGCCCAAAACCCCCATAACGCCTTGTTCATTGGAATCGGCCTCCTTTTTAGGTCTAAATATTATTGAATTCTTAAGTATTATAATATTATCCATACTAAATGCAATGAAAAAAATAAGCATTCATCATATTATTAAAAAAAATATAAAATAGGCATCCATCCAAGGATAAAAACATGCTCTTACAATGTCCAAATGTCCTTACAATTAAATAAAATAAGATACCCACTAAAAGGTAGAAACATGTTCCTTACAATCGTCCCAAAATCTATAAAATAAACTAAATTATATAAGTAAAACAAATAAGGCACCTACAAGTGGAAACATGCCTTTTACATCCTTAAAAATACAATCAATAAATAAATATACTTCAATCATTCATAATAAAATACGTAATCCAAGCATATAGTTTAATCATCATAAAATTAATAATAAATTAAAGTTTAATATAAGGAAATTAAGGTTAATTACAAAGAATTATAATCCACAAATAAATATTGACCCATTGATGAGGGTCGCGTACGGTGATCCCGCTAGCCAATTAGCGGGTAGGGGTCAAGGGGCCACGCCCTCGAAAGGTAGACGGTTTACATGATATGGTTGTGTTGGGGAAGTAGGGTTTTTCCTAAACTAGGCTTTTATATTTATACAAATTAGGGTTTTTTCCTAAACTAGGGTTTTACATGTAAATTAGGGTTTTGATTTTAGAAAACAAAGCTGTAATATCCCAAAATATACCCTAGAAGTTTGGTGTAATAATTGTTGTAATTGAAGTAAGTGTATTTGTGTTTAATTGGAAAAGAGAAAATAAGTGAAGAGAGAGTTTATATGTTATATATATGAAAATATATATAACATATACACAAGTCAATGGGAAAGTCAAAGGAAGAGATTAATTATTGATTAATTGTGTTTAAGGGATAGTTTATATTAAGTGGGATTAGAGTTAGTGAAGTGGAAGAAGATATTTGTATTATTTTTATATTAAATGCTTGGAGGAGAGGATTTTAAGGAAAAGAGGATTTGACTTTGTTTATTTGGTTTGTTTTCTTTTCTTCTTCCTTCGTGGCTCCCTATCTTTTCTTTCCTTCTCTTTTCTTTTTTGTTGTTGTCCGGCCATCAAGAAGCAAGAGAGCAAGAGGGAGATTTGCTTTTCCAAGTTCAAGATTGAAGAGAGTTTTCAAGAGATCAAGTTGGAGGTTTGAGAGTTCTTCATCATTGGTAAGTCTTTTCCACTTGATTCTTTGATTTTTTTGGGTTGTGAGTTGGAGTTGTGATGGATTTGTGTTTGGTTAGATTGTGTGGTGTTTAAGAGTGTTTGGTTTAAGTGTTTTTGGATTTTTGGGGTTGGATTGAAGAAAAGAATAAGTTGGTTGGTATAGATTGAGTTGTGGTTATGTTTAGAGTTTTGATGATGTTTGTGATTTGTGTTTGATGTGTGTTTTGGCTTGTTTTGGTGTTGTTGCAAGTTTGAGATGATGTTTGGGTATGTTTTGTTAAGTTTGGTGGAAGTGGATGTTGGTGGATAGAAGTGATTTGTTAGTTGTGGTGTTGTTTTGGCCGGAATCTGGGTTTTTGGCCTGACACGCCCATGAGCACGTCCAGGGTTCTTAGGCGTGTCAATTGTTCTGTGTGGTAGTAGGTTTGACACGGCCAGTAACACGCCCGTGTTATTGAGCGTGTCATAGCTACTGTGAGAATGGAGAATTCACGAGGTTCCACCAGTTTGGCTTAGGCATGTGGTTGAGGCTTTGAGGCAAGCACCTGTGCAACCACCGCCACCACCCCCACAGCCTTTGGTATCAGTGAGGAATTATGACAAATTACGGAAGTATGGAGTAGAAGATTTCTTGGGTACTATTGATCCAGCTGTAGCTGAGCAGTGGCTAGATAAAGTACAGAGAATATTTGTTCAGTTGCAAGCCACTCCAGAGGAAAAGTTTGATTATGCAAGATCATTGTTGCAAAAGGACGCATATGACTGGTGGAAGACAGTGACCCATGCTATGGATGATCCACCAACATTGTCCTATGCTGATTTTCTAAGAGAGTTTGAATTGAAGTATACTCCTAGGGAGTACAAAGATGTGAAGAAAATGGAGTTTTTAAGCTTGAAGCAAGATCACCGGACGGTGACGGAATATGAGTTAGAGTTTATCCGGTTGAGCCAGTATGCTGGGGGTATTATATCTGATGAGATAGATAGATGCCGGAGATTTGAGGAGGGATTGAGGCCCTCTATCATGTGTTTGGTGGTTGGATCTAGATATCGTGATTTTCCCCAGCTGGTTGCAGCAGCTAGGAGTGTGGAGAGGGCTCAGGTTATTGCAGCTGCTTCAGAGGAAGAGATCAGGGTTAAAAGGCCCCAGTTTGAGGCAGGGTCTTCGTCTGTGAAAAGATGTAAAGGAAGTTTTGTTCCTCGAATTAGTAGGAGTCAGAGGCCAGCGGGTAGGTCAGTACAGTTTCAGAGGCAGAGATCTAGACCTACAGTTTCAGTGGCGAGTGCTCCGATCCCAGTGACTCAGAGATCCACCTTACCCATATGCATTCATTGTGGTAGGCCACATGGTGGTACTTGTTGGAAGACTGGTGTAGTAGGGGTATGTTTCAGATGTGGATCTCCCGATCATTTTGTGAGAGATTGTCCCGAGAGACAGGAGCGGATGTCAGTGGATACTGCAGCTTCCCGACCTAGTGTGAGGGGAGGTCGAGGAGGCAGAGGTTTCAGCAGAGGAGGCAGATCTGGGTTCAGTTCTAGAGGAGGTTCTACATCCAGGGAGAGTAGACCAGAGGAGGCTGGATCTTCTCAGAGGATTTATGTGATGCAGAAGCAACCATATGCTTCGGCAGTCATAGCTGGTACTTTTTCTTTATTTGGTATTTTAGTACTTGCTTTGATTGATCCCGGATCCACGCATTCATATATTAGTGCATCTGTTTTGCCTGTGTCTGATGTGCATGCTGAATCCCTAGGATTTGATGTATTGGTGACAAATCCTTTAGGGCATAGTGTGATTGTTAGCAAAGTGCACCGAGATAGTGCAGTGATGGTGCAAGGTGAGGAGTTTCTTGGAGATTTGATTGAGATGCCTTTCAAGGAATATGATGTGATCCTAGGCATGGACTGGTTATCTAGACATAGAGCTGTGGTTGACTGCCAAAAGAAATTTGTTACCTTGAGAACCAGCGATGGTAGAGAGGTGTTAGTATATAGTGAGCAGGGACAGCTAGCATCCTTGTTTGTTTCAGCTGTTGCAGCTAGGAGATTGATTAGAAAAGGGTGTGATGCTTACCTTGCTTATGTTGTGGATACTAGAGTAAAAGGTTCTCAACTTGATGATATACCCATAGTTGTAGAGTTTCCAGATGTGTTTCCAGAGGAATTGCCAGGGTTGCCTCCTGAGAGAGAGGTGGAGTTCGGTATTGAATTATTGCCTGGTACCACTCCTATCTCTATTACTCCTTATAGAATGGCACCTGCTAAACTGAGAGAATTGAAGGTGCAGTTGCAGGAGTTGCTGGATAAAGGGTTTGTTCGCCCTAGTGTTTCACCGTGGGGAGCTCCTGTTTGGTTTGTAAAGAAGAAGGATGGTACTATGAGATTGTGTATCGATTATAGGCAATTGAACAAAGTGACTATCAAGAATAAATATCCTTTGCCTAGAATTGATGATCTCTTTGATCAATTGAAGGGAGCAGCAATGTTTTCTAAAATTGATTTGAGATCAGGGTACCATCAGTTGAGGGTCAGAGCTGAAGATGTTCCTAAGACCGCCTTTCGGACCAGGTATGGGCATTATGAGTTTCTAGTTATGCCTTTTGGTTTGACGAATGCACCTGCAGTTTTTATGGACTTGATGAATAGGGTGTTTAGGCCCTATTTGGATCAGTTTGTAGTGGTCTTTATAGATGATATTTTGGTGTATTCGCGTAATGAGGAAGAGCATGACAAGTATTTGCGGATTGTGTTGCAAATTTTGAGAGAGAAGCAATTATTTGCTAAACTGTCGAAATGTGAGTTTTGGCTTGACCAGGTTACTTTTCTCGGTCATATAGTTTCAGCAGAGGGTATTAGAGTTGATCCGAGTAAAGTTGAAGCTATTTTGAATTGGAGTCCACCAAAGTCTGTGACTGAACTTAGAAGTTTTCTGGGTTTGGCAGGCTATTACCGACGGTTTGTGAAGGGATTTTCTTTGATAGCTACTCCACTTACCAGATTGCTTCGAAAGGGAGTTAGATTTGTGTGGACAGATCAGTGTCAGGCTAGCTTCGATCAGTTGAGAGAAATGTTGACTCAAGCGCCTGTTCTTACTTTACCTGTGGAAGATAAACCATATGTGATTTACAGTGATGCTTCACATAGTGGTTTGGGTTGTGTTCTAATGCAAGAAGGTAAGGTGATAGCTTATGCTTCTCGACAGTTGAAACCGCATGAGCTCAATTATCCGACCCATGATTTGGAATTAGCAGCCATTGTGTTTGCATTGAAGATTTGGCGACATTATCTATATGGGGAGAAGTGTTTTATCTATACTGATCATAAAAGTTTAAAATACTTGGGTGTCCAAAGAGAACTAAATCTTCGACAGAGAAGATGGTTGGAATTGATTAAAGACTACGACTGTTTGATTGACTATCATCCGGGTAAAGCAAATGTTGTTGCTGATGCCTTGAGTCGGAAGTCTTTAGCAGGGTTGACTGTTTATTCGCTCTCGTTGCTTGTTGAGTTGAGAGCATTGCATGCTAGTTTTATACCTTGTGATGATGGTGCATTGTTGGCACAGTTGCAATTGAAACCAATATTGTTGGATCAGATTAAAGAGGCTCAATTGGCTGATGCAAAGATTCAAAAGATTGTTTAAGATTGTCAGAATGGAAAGAGTCGAGATTTTATTGTGAGAGGTGATGGGAGTCTTTGGTTTAAGAACAGAATGTGTGTACCTGATAATGCTAAATTGAGAAGGATTATATTAAAGGAAGCACATCAATCAGTATTTGCTATGCATCCGGGTAATACAAAGATGTATCATGATTTGAGACAGCATTATTGGTGGTCCGGTATGAAGAGAGACATTGCAGATTTTGTGTCTAAATGTCTCACATGTCAGAGGGTAAAAGCTGAGCATCAAGTTCCAACAGGGTTACTTCAACCTTTAGCAGTGCTTGAATGGAAATGGAATAGAGTAACCATGGATTTCGTGTCTGGTCTGCCATTGACACAAAGAAAGCATGATGCTATTTGGGTGATTGTTGACAGGTTGACGAAGACAGCTCATTTTCTTCCGGTTCGGATGGATTACTCTTTGGAAAGGTTAGCTGAGCTGTATATCCATGAGATTGTGAAGCTGCATGGTGTTCCAACTTCTATAGTGTCTGATCGAGATCCCCGATATACTTCAAGGTTTTGGAAAAGTTTACATGGTGCTTTGGGTTCTCGATTACACTTCAGTACTGCTTTCCATCCGCAGACAGATGGACAGTCAGAGAGAGTGATACAGATTATCGAGGACATGTTGAGAAGTTGTGTCATTGATTTCTCTGGAGGTTGGGATAGATTCTTACCACTTGTGGAATTTGCATACAATAATAGTCATCAATCCAGCATTGGTATGGCCCCATTTGAAGCATTGTATGGTAGACGGTGCAGAATACCTCTATGTTGCAATGAACTTGGTGAAAGTAAGTTAATTGGTCCTGATTTGGTTAAAGAAACTGAAGAGAAAGTGAAAATGATTCGAGATAGGTTGAAAACAGCTTCGGACCGACAGAAATCTTATTCAGATTTGAAGAGGAGAGACATTGAATATAATGTGGGAGATAAAGTATTTTTGAAGGTGTCTCCTTGGAAAAAGATCTTGAGGTTTGGTCGGAAAGGGAAATTGAGTCCTCGTTTCATTGGACCTTATGAAGTATTGGAAAGAGTTGGGCCAGTTGCTTATAGGCTTGCTTTGCCACCTGAGTTGGATAAGATCCATAATGTATTCCATGTTTCTATGTTGAGGAGGTACAGATCAGATCCATCTCATGTGTTATCAGTTGAATCTATTGAAGTGAGTCCAGATCTGACTTTTGAAGAAGAACCAGTTGCTATTTTGGCTTATCGAATGAAAGAGTTGAGACATAAGAAAGTGCCAATTGTGAAGATTCTTTGGAAGAATCATGGTAGAGAAGAATCAACTTGGGAGAATGAGCAAGCGATGCTAGACCAATATCCTCAACTGTTTCAGATTTGATATCAGGTAATTTCGAGGACGAAATTTCTTTTTAGAGGGGGAGAATTGTAATATCCCAAAATATACCCTAGAAGTTTGGTGTAATAATTGTTGTAATTGAAGTAAGTGTATTTGTGTTTAATTGGAAAAGAGAAAATAAGTGAAGAGAGAGTTTATATGTTGTATATATGAAAAAATATATAACATATACACAAGTCAATGGGAAAGTCAAAGGAAGAGATTAATTATTGATTAATTGTGTTTAAGGGATAGTTTATATTAAGTGGGATTAGAGTTAGTGGAGTGGAAGAAGATATTTGTATTATTTTTATATTAAATGCTTGGAGGAGAGGATTTTAAGGAAAAGAGGATTTGACTTTGTTTATTTGGTTTGTTTTCTTTTCTTCTTCCTTCATGGCTCCCTATCTTTTCTTTCCTTCTCTTTTCTTTTCTGTTGTTGTCCGGCCATCAAGAAGCAAGAGAGCAAGAGGGAGATTTGCTTTTCCAAGTTCAAGATTGAAGAGAGTTTTCAAGAGATCAAGTTGGAGGTTTGAGAGTTCTTCATCATTGGTAAGTCTTTTCCACTTGATTCTTTGATTTTTTTGGGTTTGTGAGTTGGAGTTGTGATGGATTTGTGTTTGGTTAGATTGTGTGGTGTTTAAGAGTGTTTGGTTTAAGTGGTTTTGGATTTTGGGGTTGGATTGAAGAAAAGAATAAGTTGGTTGGTATAGATTGAGTTGTGGTTATGTTTAGAGTTTTGATGATGTTTGTGATTTGTGTTTGATGTGTGTTTTGGCTTGTTTTGGTGTTGTTGCAAGTTTAAGATGAGGTTTGGGTATGTTTTGTTAAGTTGGTTGGAAGTGGATGTTGGTGGATAGAAGTGATTTGTTAGTTGTGGTGTTGTTTTGGCCGGAATCTGGGTTTTTGGCCTGACACGCCCATGAGCACGTCCAGGGTTCTTAGGCGTGTCAATTGTTCTGTATGGTAGTAGGTTTGACACGGCCAGTAACACGCCCGTGTTATTGAGCGTGTCATAGCTACTGTGAGAATGGAGAATTTACACGGCCAGGAGCACGTTCAGGTTGTTGGACGTGTTGATGTATTTGTGTGAGGCAGTATGTATTACACGCCCAGTGACACGCCCGTGGTCATGAGCGTGTAATAGCTTCTGTGTTGTGGAGTTAGGGCACGGTCAGGAACACGCCCGTGTGGTTGAGCGTGTCATGTGTAGAGATTGCCCTAGTTAACTCTTAACTTGATTACTTCTTGTGTATCCTTAAGTAAGTGTGTGTTATATTTGTTGGATTAGGTCTTGAAGAAGGTGATTTGTCATTGATTTAAGAAGCATAAGAACCTTGGGAAAGGAAGTGTTTTGAGTTGTGTAAATTGCTTTTGAGGTAAGTACACATCCTGCATTATTGCATTGTTGATTCTTGTGAAGAATGTACTTTGCTATGCTTATATCAATGATGATATATATATATGTATTATATGAATGATATGATGATACAAATGATTGTACATTTGAAAGAGGAATTGCTAAGATGGGTATTGAGATATGATAACTCAAATGTGATGTGAAGCCATTGTGTTTGGCTATGATGATTCAATTGAAAGATATAAGGCATGTTTGCCTAATTGATGATGAGAATTGAGAATGAAATAATAAATGAATTGTGTGGCTAATGTGTTATTCAATTTTCAGAGTTTGTTGTTGGTGGCATGCCTAATGATAGTAACACTCTCTTGAAGTTAGGTTGGGCTTGATCCTTGAAGCCAAGTTGGGTAGAAGTTTAACATGTTTTACTCCCCTTGAAGCTTGGTTGGGTCTAGTCCTTGAAGCCTAATTGAGATGTTACAACCCTTGAAGCTAGGTTGGGTTGGTTCTTGAAGCCAAGTTGGGTTGAGACTTAGCATGCTTTGTTCCCCTTGAAGCTTGGTTGAACCTAATCCTTGAAGCCTAGTTGGGTTTATGATAATGATAAATGTGATGATTAAACCAAAACATTTACTCTGAAAATTGAATGGCATATTAGAGTGTTTTGGGCCCATGCTTGTCTTTGTATATAATGTGATTCTTGAATGGTAAAATCAATTGAACTATGAAGATGTAATATGAATATTGTTATGACATTGAATGTAGTATGATGTGGTAATGTGATGTGCTTCTATGTGTGTGGTTTATGAAATATAAAGGTATGTTGTTAGCCTTCCATCTATGATGTTGATTTTTTATTAAAATGTGTGACATTATATTGCACTAAAGCATAATACTAGCATACTTTGTACTACTAAGTCGTTGGCTTAGCGCGATAGTGTTTGATCGCGCAGGTGACAGAGTTGAACCTGAGAGTTCTTCAAGACCGAGTGAGAGTAGACATTGAAGAGTTCATTTTGGGACTTAAAGATCAGAGAAGAGCTGCCAATCATGTATATATTCTATGTTTTGTAAACTTTGATTTATAACATATTTGTAATACCTTCCGCTTTGAATTATTAAACATTTTATATATAGTGTCTTTTGGATTTCTTTTATTTGTTTGAGATTGGTTTCACTTGTTTACAAAGATATTTGTTATGTCTTTTTAAACCGTGGCATTTTCTATATTCAGTATACGTATATTACGATCGTTTAAGCATGCTTGGTACGTATACAGGGTATAGAGTTGTTACAAAAGCAACTATGATAATATTTATAAACTTTGGGCTACTAAATATTTAATTCAAATTGATATTATATGAGACTAATGCTACTATGATGTTGAGGTTACTATGATATTGCATCAAGATTAAACAGGCTACCGTGGATAAAATAGTTTATTGGATGTTGAAAATAAATTTTGTTGGCATGGATTCACAAGTAGCTTGCTAAATATTTTATAAAACAAACAGAAGAACAAAATAAAATAATTCAATGAAATAATGGAATAAACTACTGTGGATTTTAAAACATATTAAATAAGGAATTTCAAACCTCTGTTTGTTGGTTCCATCGATATTTCACATTGATCCAAGCTTTATGTTTGCACCAGTTATAGAATCTCGGTCAAACAAAGTGAAGGCAATCATCCACTGCCTTCTAGTTTCTTGATGGTTAGTGTTCTGTGTCTTCTGCTAACTCTCCCTCAATATTGCTTCATACTAGCTGCTAGGGTTTGATTGTTTAATGCTTACTACATATTATTGCTTGTTGCCACCAAGTGCTGCTTCTTTTTTTCTTGTATTTATAAGAAAACATTTGGTTAAATCCTATAAATGAGTTTTATTTTCCTATTTTAGCACGGTTCCTCTAAGGCATATTGAATTAAAATAATTTTAATTCGAGGTAAACGATGACCGTTTCGAATTAAAATAATTTGAATTCCAGTCAGCCCGTGACCATATCGGACTAAAAACATTTTAATTCAACATGGAACAAAGCCCATATCGAATTGGCAGCCCTAGTTCGACATGGATAAGGTCTATATTGATCTAGTATTACCCTAATTTGATATGGACATTGTCCATATCAAATTGGGAATGCTTAGTTTGGTATAGACATCCATATCGAATTAAGGTTGACCTAATTCGATATGGACATGGTCCATATCAAATTGGGCAATGCCGAATTTGATATGGACCATCCATATTGAATTGGGCAGGCCCAATTGGATATGGCATGATCCATATCGAAACCAAAATGGCTTTTGGACCATTTCTGGGCTTTAAAAACCAAACCAAACTTATTTTAGGCCCTATAAAATTGGACCAAACTAACTAAAAGCTTAAAATAGGTTTAAGCTTATTAAGAATGGACTGATTATGACTTAGGCCTTCTTCAATTAGGATCGAACTAGCTTAGGAGCAAAATCAAGGGTCTACAGTAATCTATACCTTTAAGAAATTTCACTTGTAACTGCTTTGTGACTTCTTCTTTAATTAGTTCCGCCCATTCCGGTCTTAACCGTCTAAGCTTTTGTTTGATAGGTTTCATGTGAGTATAAGTGGGAATCATGTGCTCGGCTATATCTCCATCAATTCCAGGCATGTCCTCAAAAGACCAAGCAAAGACTTCTTCATACTTTTTAAATATTTCTACTAATCTCTCTCTCTCTCTCTCTCTCTCTCTCCAGGAGTAAGGTCGGATGTTATGATAATATTTTTAGGATTATTGGTTATTCCCAAATTTAATAATTGTGTGTTAATAGAGTTAATATTAAAAATACTCATGTAATCACTACTTGAATGTATGCAACCATCAGGAAAAATATCACACAAGTAAGCAAAATCAGACCTTATTGCATTCATCTTAGAAAAGAAAACATCATCATCCTCATACAAAGCAGACAAATTAAAATCAAAGTCAAAATTATTGTTCTCATAATCAAAAACTAAAAGATCTTTAAAATGTTCTTCAACTAGAATAGCAATTTCGTTTGGAGTCTTCTGGATCTTCAGGATAGCTTCCTTCTTCTCTTCTGGGCTAGGCTCTATATCAGCTGGCAAGTCAAGTTTCTTCTTCATCTGTTTTACCAATTCAGCAACATCAGCAAAGATCTCAAAGCCTAGAATCATTTTTTCTGTAAACATGATTGGCTTCGAATTTTCTTGGAGTGGTCCCATGTCCGGAGCTTTGACAAAAACCTCTTCAAGTGATGGAAAACTCATCTTCTCATTCTTCTTTGGCTGAACACCTTCATTAGCTTCATTATATCCCAACCCTTTCTTAGATGTCTGAGTCTTAAAATTTGGAAGCTCTGTCACACCTGTCTTCCCTTTTCTAAGGCCAGTACCTAGTAGATAGTTCATGTTCTTTATCATGGGTAGGACCTTGGGATCTACCATCTCATCCTTAGAAATGATAGCTACTTGAAAACCATTGAGAAGCCTTTCAATCATCAAAGCATTCACCACTTCATTGTCCTCAGCCTCAATAACCATTGTTTCATCCCCCATTTGGGAACTTGATCTTTTGATGGAGCATAGAGGGAACTCCACCAAGAGGATGAAACCAGGGTCATCCCAACAGTAGTGTAAAGGTGACAAGGATATCTAAGACTACAAACTCTACTATGGATTCAATGGGCCTAGCCTTCACAACAGCTTTAAAGGTTCCCTTAGCATGCCTTTTAGTAGTATCATAAGCCCTAATTGTTACGTCAGTTGGGCTTAGGTCCCTTGTTGACATAGCTAGCTTTAGCAAGATCTTGAGTGTAAAGACATTTATGGTGGATCCATCATAAACCATTACACATGGAGTCCATTTTCCTTTAACCTCATCCTTGATGAAAAGCAGGCGGATGGGATCTCTTTCCTCTTTTGGAAAATCAGCATTTGAGAATGACACCATTCCCACATCAATCTTATTCTTCTTCTGATCATCTTCACATTTCATCACTCCTTCAACTTTTACAAAATTAACCAGCTCCTCTAGTGTTATAGAAATGGAAATCGTCATACTAGTCATAGTTTTGGCCAGAGTTTCTCGATGCTTCTTGGATGTAGAGTAGATCCCATATGCTAATGCTAGCTTAAGTTCTTTTTAATTACTTAAGAACAGTATCTTCTTCTTCTTCTTTACTTCCTATTTTGACATCTTTTCCTTTATTGACTTCTACTTCCATTGGTGGTGGCCTTGCATAACCAGAGTGAGTGTTTATTACTTCATCTTCTTTGTGTTTGGACTAGAACTACTCCTCCTTTTTTGGCTCAAAATCATCATCACTATCCGTTAAGTCCCAAAACTCGCTTACAACACAGATGGCTACTTCCTTTTTAACCACAACTTGCTTTATCTTGCTAAGTATCACCTCTTCTTTAGTTGTTTTATCATCCATATCTTGGAAAGAAGACAGGAAAAATTTCTCATTCAAACCTCTCCCGATCATGAAGGTGGTCAGTGGTGGTACCCTGTTGAACCTTGGTAATGGGTTGTCCTTTCAGCTAGGCTTGTCAGGTTTAGACAACTTTCCACTATCAATAAAATTCTGGATCTCATGCCTCAATCTCAAACATTTGTCTGACTCGTGCCCTTGCATCTGGTGGAATTGGCAAAACGTCTTGGCATCAAAATTAGGTGGTAAAGGACTTGGCAACGGACGAGGGGTTAATGGTTGTAACAGCTCTCTCTTCTATAGCATATTGAAAACCCAAGACAACGGTTTTCTCAACTCTGAAAATTTCCTTCTGCCTCCTTGGCCAATTGCATTTACATCAACTGCCTTTTGTGTGCCTTGATTGCCAGACCAATAGCTTCCTTTCTCATTCTTTCTTGTAGAAAAATAATTTTTCTCCCTTTCCCATTCTTCTAATTGGAACACAACTTGCAAAAGGTCTTTAAAATCCCTAATAAGAGTATGGGACATCCGCTCATGAAGATTAGGCAGCACTCCTCTTACTATCATCCTAATCTGATCTGACTCATCAAGCCTCTTCTTGAGCAATGCAGCTTTATTTCTCCACCTTTTCACATAATCAACAAAATTCTCATTTTTCTTTCTGTCTGATTGACTCAACTTCTATCAAAGTAACTTTCAACTCAGCATTGTACCCATATTGTTGGATGAAGGCTTTTGTACAAAGTGTAATATCCTTAATTGTTGAAAATCCCTAATTTTTAAAAATTAAATAAATTAAATTAAAATTAATTTGGATAAATTAAATAAATGATTTTAAATTGAAAATGAAAGAATTTTAAATGAAAAAGTGAAATGTGTATGTGATATATATATATATATATATGTAAATATACATAATATATAAAAGTTAATAAAAAAAAGTCAACTCTTTTAAAGGAAAAGTCAAAATCAAGAGGCATTTTGGCATTTTGGTAAATAAACTTTGGAAATTTAAAATTATTTAAATTATTCAAAAATAAATAATTTTGAATGGAAGAAGTAATTTTGGGGTTTTTATTTATTAAATAAATAATTACTAATTAATTAAATATATATATGTAGGTGGAAATTGAAAGTGGAAAGAGAGAGAAATGTAAAATCAATTTTATCTTCTTCTTCTTTCTTCTTCAAAGCTGAAACTCCATGGGAGAAAAGCTCAAGGATTTTCTTCTTCCAAACTCATTTAATTGAAGGATTTCAAGGGTTCAAGTTGGATTTTAGGTGATTTCCACCAAAATTAGTAAGTTCTTTAACTTCTCTCTTTGGAATTTCAAGACATTAAGAATCTGTGTGATTTGGACTTTCGATGTAGTATGATTTAATTGTTGGAATTGGTATGTATGAAGTTGTTTTAAGTAGTTAACAATGATTTTAAGGTTAGATTAAAGAAATGGTTAAGTTTGAGTAAAGATTGGTGAAGAGATAGAATTTAGGGTTATGGGAGAATTGGACTTTTGAATTCATGGCTTTTAATTGTGCAATTTGATTCTAAATGAGTTTTTTTATGCATAAACAAGTATTTTAAAGTCAAATAATGGATTTGATTGAGTTTGGATAGAGTTTGAAAATGGAAGTGGTGATTTAGGATTTTGGAAAAAGTATTTTTCAAAGTATGGTGAATTGTTTGACTTTAATGGTTAAAGCATGTTATTTAATGACATTAATGATGAAAATAAGATTGAAATGATAATTGGATTGAATTGGAATGGAAAACCTTCAATGGGGAAGGTTATGCCATTTTAGGATTTTGGACATAAGTATGTGTTTATGTAATGTAATTGATTTTAACATGTTATAATATATTTTTAATAATATAAATAAACTTAAAACACCAAATTGAATGGCTTAATATGGTTTTCCAAAGTTAAAGTGAGGTTAGGCTTAACTTTGGGATTTTGGTTTGAATGATATTTAATTATGGTTTAATATTTGAATTGCCTTTAAACGTGATATTAAATGATTGCATTTGATCACATTGTGCATAGGCATTGAAGAGAGGTAGTTTGGCCAACTCAAGTGTTGAAGGGTAACTCGGAAGAGAAGGTTGGAGGTTGTTTTTAAGCTTGTTTTTGGTTGCTTTTAGATGTAAGTGCAAACTTTTGATGAATTAGTTATGTTTGCATTACATTTGGGCTTGACACATTTTGGTTGGAAAATGTGTTAAGCTACTTGATACATTGAACATTCATGAATAATATGCTATGCCAAGTAATTTGTCATGAATGCATTATATGCATTATAAAAAGCCATTATTAATGGCTAAATTGAATAAAATGTGAAATATGTGCATAATGTGAAAATGACCCAAAGTATTTGGGTAATGTGATTTGTTATGTATGCCTTAAAGACATTGTAAAAATCCATTGTTAATGGCTAAAGTGCATAAAATGTGATTTATGTGTGAATTATATGAAATTACCGAAAATATTTGGGTAATGTACTTTAATGTGAAATGTGATAAATTGAAATGAATTGATATTGATATAAATGAGAAAAATGAGGCAATGTGCCTAATTGATAATAAGAAATGAGGCAATGTATCTAGTTGATTATGAGAAAATGGGAAAGAAATTGATAATGGAAAATATGAAATAATTGTGTGCCTAGTATGTTATTCAATTTTTAGAGTTCTGTGTTTGGCTGCATGTCTATGAGGTTATCCTCATTATTTGCCTTTGGGGCTAGCTTTTGAGCAATTACTTGATTTGCCTTTGGGGCTAGATGCTTGGCGTCATTGTGATATGATTTGCCTTTGGGGTTAGCTTTTGATCAATTATCATGATTTGCCTTCGGGGCTAGACACATGGTGTCAATTTGTACAAAAACAGTAACTCTGGGATTTAAATGGCATATTAGATCTTTTCGGCCCATGCTTGTGTTTGTTTTATGTGAATTGTAAAATAATGGAAAATATGTGTAAAATGAAATGATATGACAGATGGTGACATGATATACATAAGTATTGTGCATTGGCATTGCATTTAAGTTTTATTATTATCAAAGTTTGTACCGCTAGGCTTTTGGCTTAGCATGATTGTAATTCATCACGCAGGTGACAGAGGAGATTCGGCTGAGCCGGAGAGTTCTTCTAAACCAGGTCGGGTCTATATTTGAGGTTTTGCTAGTAGAGTTGATTTAATTTTTTGGCATCAAAATCAGAGGCACTATCAGCATGTATATATTTTATATTTTAGCACACTTTAGTTTTATGTATAATATATTATGTTTTGATGTCTATATTGTAAATTATAAAGAATGTGTTGAAACATTTTATAATGTGGGTTTTATATAAGTGTTTTTGATAAATATATATGTATATATACATATGTTTTGAGAAACTTGGAGAAATTAATAAGTATGGATGAAATGGTAATTTGATATTATTTGGGAGTGTTTTCTTATGCATGTTGTGTTTGGTTAAAATTTAGAAATGTCCAAATTACAGACAAAACTCTGGCGAATTTTTTTCAGAGATTTTTATGAAAATTGGAAACTATGATTTATAATAGATATTTTATTTTTTATTTAAATATACATTATAAAGTATTTAAGATTTTAAATTACAATAGTATAAATTTTTATTAAACCATATTGTGATATTTTTATACCGTATACGTGTATTTTAAATATATTGGGTATATGTATTATATGTATATAGGGTATAAGGGTGTTACACAAAGAATCTCAGCTCTTATAAGCATTGTCCTCTAAGGTGTTGAATCAATTCTGCACAACAGGATCCAATGAAAGCATGAAGTACCTTAGAGTTTGAGCCATAGTAGCTCGAGCATACTGCATGGATGTGATATATTGCTTCACATGGAGATGAGGATTCCCAGTCCCATCGAACTTGGCAAAGGAAGGCATCTTGAACTTATATGGGACTTCCTCATCTTGCTCAAATAGTTTGCCCACCTTCGACATCTCTTTAGTTTTCATCTTCTTTTCAAACTTATTTTCTAAATCAGCAATCATTTTCTCCACATCAAAAGTTTCAATCTTCTCAACAGTTGATTTCTCCACATCCTTTGGCTCCTTCTTCTTACTTGAGGTTCTTGAAAATACTGAGCACATTCATCATCATCATCAATTATTACCTTAACATCATCAAAGACTACCTCACCAACTTTAGCCTTTCCCTTGTCTTTCGGCTTCTTGGTACTAGCAGATGCTTTCATATTATTTTTCAAGTGCAGCCAGTTGGCTTTTCATGGTCTCAGCTATGGCCCCCTTTAGTTCTTCCATTTTGGAGTTGATTGCATCATCTACGATCTTCTGAACTTGCTCAGGATCCATTGCTTTTGGTGAGAAGCTGACTGAATCGTTGCAGGATTCCACATCACCGGTGTAGGTCGGATTGTCATAGGCTCTTGAACTGTTGTACTCCAGGACTGTGAGCCAAAGAGGATCAATGATATAAAATGTAATGTATGCATATATTTATGGATGAACACCAAACAAACAAACCAAACCAAATCCATATAGTAGGAATGAACCCTCCAACCTTATATCTTCCACAAACGAATGGCGAGTCTCTTTTCCTAGGTATATGGCCAACAAAAATATAACCATGGGGTATCTTGTTTTTGAATAATTCACTCGGACGATTTGACTAATAGTTGTATTTTCAAACTTAGAAGTTAGTCCATGATAATTCCCATTAATTAAATTTTAATCCAATTGTCCAACAAAAAGATAGTTTTTATGTTATATTGGATTAAAACTAAATTAAAAGTTTTATCATAAATAGACTTTTCCATTTGGAAAAGCAACTATTGATTCATGCTTCAAACAAGCCCATGATTAATGAGTCTTAGTGTAAACTAGGACCACAATTGATTTTAAGTATTCCATAATTGACCTAAATAGTTTTAAGCCCATTTTAAAAAAATGGTTTGAATGAAATGAAAAATGGTTTTCTTTCAAAGCCCATTGTTTATTTGAAAATGAATCTTGGGCTTTGCGCTTAGGCTCTTAGGTAAAAGAATTTTTGACCCATCTTTAAAAGGTTTTGTGTCCAAAGACCATTTTAAAAAGTTTTAAAAATAATTTTGGTCTTTTGGGTTCAAAAGAATAAAATTATTTTGGGCTTACAACATAATTAGGCCATATTAGGAAAAGAACAAACCAAATAAGTCATGGTTCAAACCAAGATACATTAATCATAGTCAAATAACAAGCATTAGGGTAAAAAACCTAAGGGAAGTAACTAGGTCAATTACATGAGCTTTAGTCTTTAGGTTGAAACACTTAGGTTACCATAGCAAGTATATACCAAAAGGTACAAGGCTATGAGTGATTATGCATGCTCGATCTCCATACCTTGAGTGAAAGTATGGTATCCCTTACATAATACAACTCGAGTAACACAAGCATTCTAACTCACGCATACTATACAATCTAAATGATGCAATGGACAATATCATAATAAAAAAAGAATAAAATAATATAAAGACTAACAAAATCAACTTTTCTTATCCCTAGTGGAGTCACCATTGTGAGTGAGGATTTTCACACCCACTACCATGTGGAATGGTTCTTACAACTTTGGCATTGTTAGGCTTAGGGCCTTAAAGAACACAGGCCTAAACCCGAAGAAAATGGAGTATCCACCCAGACGGGCCGGGAAAAAAAGGGGTGGATGACTCGATTTCTAAGGATTCCCCAACCCCCTAATGGGTTCGAAAAGTTGGATACATATGGGGAAGGTGAGAATGACCCAGCACCCCCACAACGCCCGGTTTAGTGGAATCGGCCTCCTTTCAGGTCTAAACATTATTAAATTCTTAAATATTATAAAATCATCCATACTACATGCGAATATTGAAATAAATAATCATTGTATTCAGACAAGTTCAAACAAATTAATAAATGGGCACCCATATGAGATTAAAACATCCCTTACAATGTCCAATGCCTAAAAAACAAGTAAAGTAAAATAAGACACCCACCAATTAGTGAAAACGTATCTTTTACATTAATCCAAAACTCAAAGTAACTTAAATTACATGAAACGTAATTAAGGAGGTACCCACAAAGTGGAAACATACTTGTTACAACTCTTGAAACCAACAGAAACCAATAATAATAAAAAAAAATCAACCTTTCATCATAAAAGTAACCATTCATCACAAAATAAATCATTCATCAAGACATATAATAAGTAAACATGCATTAATAATCAATTCTACATTTAAATATCATATTAAACCGTAGATGTACAAATTATGGTTTTTTTTTATATGAATTAGGGTATAAGAAAATATGATTAATGTTTTAAGATTTTAGAAAAACACAATTAGATTTAGAATTTTAGAAAAATAGGATTATGGTTTTAGGGTTTCATAAAAATACAATTAGGGTTTTTACGAATTTAGGATTTTAAAAATAATTTTAGGGTTGAGAAAATACAGGATTAAGGTTTTGGAAAATAGAACTAAGGTTTTTGGTTTTGGAAAATAGAATTAGGGTTTTAGAAATTGGAAGATAAATTAGAGTTTTGGAAATTGGGAAGTTAGGTTTCTGGATTAGGAATTAGGATTCTGGACTAGGGTTTTGGAATTTTGGATTTTGGATTAGGGCTTGGATTATTTTATGGAAAACATATTAGGGTTTTGATTATATTAGAAAATAAGGGTTTTGGATTTTAGGTTACTGAATATTTAGGTTTGGGTTTATGGATTAGGGTTTGGAAGTACATGTTTAGGAATTAGGGTTTAAGAAACGGTTTCTAGTTATTAAGCTGTAGGGTTTTGATATTTATGCCAGTTATTCAAATCAAGCCTTAAGCTACTGGACGGACAAATAGATTGAGTTTTGGTTTTATAAAATATGCAATAAAGGTTTTAGCAATTAAGCTACTAGGTTAAAGTGACAATCAAAATAATCAATCAAAATGCTTAAAAGAAAAGAAAATATAGCACTGTACATTTTAAGTTTAGAAAATGTAACCTGTATTGAAGACTCCACCAAATTAAATAGGTTAATCCAAGCTACTGCTTACACCAATTGTTAATTCTAGCCGAGCAAAGATAAAGACAGTGATTATTGCCTTTGGTTGTATGGATGCTTTGTTAATATGTACAAGTTGCTTTGATAATCCTTGGTTATTGATGAACATTGATATATGTTATTAGTATTAAATGTTATTATTTATAGGCAAAGAAAAGCTTAACCCTAAACCTAATCTGCCTAATCTGAGACTTAAAAGGATTTTAGCTTGATTAGGAAATTAAATTGCTGGCCAAAATTGCTTTGGTATTAAGGTTCATGTCGATTTGGTGTGCCAAATCGACATAGGGCCAGTCCATGTTGATTTTGGCAAATAAATTGAATAGTGGTTCAAGTCGCCTGGACCCGTCCCGACTTATACAATTTTAAATCTTTGGTCCGAACAACATAAATTAGGGTTAATTTGGGCTTTTTAATTTAATTTGGACCCTTTCAAAATGGACTGATCTATTTAAAGTTGTAAACCAAGTTTAAGCTTTAAAATCGGACCAAATTTAGTTATGTCCTCTTTAATTATAATCGAACTGGCTTAGGGCCAAAATTAAGGGTCTACAGAACCCTAAACCATACTTGTAGGAGGGTGATCTTTGAATACTAATTAATGTATCTAAGACTTCCTTACCTTCATGAAACTTAGAGATAGTGTCCTTGAGTTCATTTATTTCTCTTTTTAAAATTTCATTTTCCTTGAAATTTTCTCTAAGCTACGTGATTTTTTAGACATTTCATCAATAGATTTCAACAATTGTTCATTTGATGTCTTTAATTCTATAGTATAATTTTTAAAGAAACAAAGTCATTTTCTAACTTAGAGCATTTTTCTTTATAGAATTTCATCTTAGCAAAATATTTTTAGACTCTTAGATTCATATGCTCAACTAAATCACTGTCCTCTAAAGTATCATCAATATTATCACTATATGCATTAGAGTTTAAGGATAGAGTACCTACCTCATTGGTGTGATCATTATCATCTCCAATAGCCATGAGACATAGATTTGCAATGCCTTTCTCTTCCTCTTCTTCTTCTTCACTTGAGGATTCATTATCCCATATGGCTTTCAGAGATTTTTTCTTTTCTTTGTCCCATTTCTTCTTATTCTTCATCTTGAAACAATCCATTTATATGTGACCCGGTTTGCCACATTCATAGTGTAACACCCCTTCCCGGCCTACATGTGTAAGCCGAGTAGAGGTGCCACACTATCCTAATATTGCTACCAATTTTACTTAGTCAAATTTAGTTCCGGTTTTTGCAGAAATTTTGCCAAAGCTTCACCTAGAAATTTGGGTCCCAAGTGTGGACAAAACTGGTTTTTCTGATTTTTGAAAACATTTTTACACAACCCAATGCAAACACAATCAGTTTCAATACACTCCCAATCAATCCACCTTATACCCTCAACTACAAACCTGCAAGAAAAGTTCACACTTCTAATACAAAATAAAGTAGAGGTTTCTTATTATTACATACTACTAACGTATAGTATAATATAGAAATTCTCAATCTTATATTTTCATATACATGCCACAACTAGCCAACTCATAATATAGGAAATGAAAGGCTACTCTGAGGTGCTGCGCTGTGTTGTGATGCTCGATGCTAATCATCGAAATCTACTGCTCCGAACCTACGAGTCAAGAAAACTCAACTTGCTGAGCAATGACGCTCAGTGGGTACTTTACCGATGAAAATATAAGTAAAACATGAAAGCATTTGAAATAAAGGAAATAATTAAATCAAAAATCAACCAACATTAAACCGATAAAAGTTATTGTCCATTCAGTGTAGATATACTTTCAACAATTGTAAACCATAATTCAAACTCATATTGCAGTACGTAGTTTTAGAAAAACAGGACTTTGGCTCAGGCTCTACTGGCATATAGGGAACCATAGCGATAAGGCAGTGGCCCTCACCACTGTAACATAGGTGGCCCTCACCACCATGGTTATAACCAATTTTGCTCTATGGCCTATACCCGTAGGTAACCGCCGGAGCATTCCAATCACAATTTCACAACATCCTCACTCCACGGCCTATACCCGAAGGTAACCGCTGGGGTGTATCAAACACAATAAGTGGCAGTACTGCATAAGTTAGTATAGTGCACCATACCCTTATCTACCACCCTCACTACCCAGTAGAGCATAAAGGTTAAAACGATTCAATTTAAGTCTCAAACTTAATTTTAGAATGACTCGAGAAATTATTTTAATTTCCGTTGCACTTTGCCATTTATGCCGCGCACCACATTCTTTAGTCCAACCATTACCCTTTTTCACATATTTAACATCCACAATAAACATATCAAATATTTCAAAGCATTTCTCAAAAGGTCACAAATTGACCAAATGAATAGTGTCGCGGCGCGTAAAATCGGCAAGGAAAAATGGCATGACCAAATGAATAGTAAAATCTGGATTTTCGTCAAAATTTCAGTCCGTTTTAGTCATGCATTTGACCAGATAAATGATCTTATTTTTTGCTGAAATTTTACAGAAAACTTATTTCATATGTTGACTAATTACACGTAAAATTTCGTTGAAAAATTCATTCATTTGCTACCTCAAACAGCTGCCACAAAAAGATCCAGAAATCTGCCATTTTGGAACCATTTCGGCCCAAACATATGAAATTGCCAAAAATTTTCTCAAAACACTTGGTTTAAATTAAATTTAGCCAACTCAATTGCCATAAGAAACCAAGAACATAACTCAAACATTTAATTTAAACTCAATCAATACATTTAAGCATCAACATCAAAAATTCCATAAACCAAAGTTTGTAAGAAAAATAAAATTTCTTTTATGGTAAAGTACCAAACCTTATTCTTTTAATTTCCCTTTTGCTTTTCCTTCTTCTCCTTCCTTAATCTTTGTTTTTCCTTCAAGAAATTCAAGAACACAACCTTAAACATAAACCTTAGCAATTTAGAACAATAAGCTATCCTCCCATTTCTTTTCAAACTAAACCCTAATCTAATCTTATTAAACCTTAGGAACCTTGATTCTTCCATTTAATTAATCAATATCATCACTTCTTAAAATTTTCCAAAATCCACCATAAAAACCCTAATTTCCAATCTTCCAATAGATATATAAATACTTAAAATTGATACTAGAATTGAATTCTACATACTTGAAAACCTTAAAACTTACCTTGAAAATCAAACTTAACAAAAATTGGAAATCCTTTGGTGTTCTTCCTATGGTGGCCGAAATTTGTGGGAGAGTTTGTGGGAGAGAGATTTTGCTCCTCTTGTTATGATATATATAGTGGAAATGATGTCCACTTTTGGGTTGGATGAATGGTTTATGACCATTTGTCCACACCTTTTTCTTTCTTCTTTTTTTTAACTTTTAAATGGCTAAATATGATTGGCCATTAAAAGATTTTTATATTTTCCTTTCCAATTAAGTCCTCCAACTTGTCCCTCTTCCCATTGGATACCCTAACTTGTTCCATATCACCCATATGGTATCCACATGGAACCTGGCCCATTTTACACTCCGGCGATTAATCGATCGTAACTTTTAAACCATACAGTTCCACAAGGCAAACTGCATATGGTTTTTATCCTCTCGACCTCTACTTTCTATTTTTAAGGTCTATTTTAGGTTTCCAAGCCGTTTTGAAAAATTACCAATAAGCCCTTGACTTTTTACAAAATTCCCTTTAGGTCCTTTCTTTGCTCGGGTTTTGCCCGGGCTCCGTTTCTACTGACGATTGTTTCATATTCAACCCTTCAACATCCTTTACACACTCGTGTGTTTATTTCCTACTTTAGATTCATGTAAAAATTTTAATTAATAATGACCAACATGTCCCTAGTCAAAATCCCCTATATCTTCCAAACCATGCATTTTCTGGAAAAACCGTTACGCGTCGTTGCGACCTAATTTTTCTCTACTTTCCATTTTTGGGATATGTTATGTGCACTATTAAGAACATCCAGTATGACTTTTGGAAATTATAGTTAGCTTCCCAAAACTTTTTGAAATTACAGTCACCTCCCCAAAACTTTACATTTTTGTAATTAGGTCCCTTTGGTCCTACGACCTTCTCTAGGAACCGCCATCAGAGATGACCTCTCCAGATCCTTTCTCTTGCTGAGCATATGACTGCTAGACATAAATATAGTGGGCGAATGTGACAGTTCTTCCCTCGTTAATTTAGGCTTCGCCCCGAAGCCCATCAGGTGGAAACAAATATGGGTATTGCTTCCTCCACCTTGTGGTTTCTTCAGAGTACTTTGACTAATGGAATCGTTTTATTCCAAAGTTCTTTCACTTCCCGTGCCAAGATTTCCACTGGTTCTTCTTCATATGTCAAATCAGGCTGAACTTCAATATCCTGGGTCTTTACGATGTGTGACGGGTCCAAACGATACCGTCTTAATATCGACACGTGGAATACGTTATGTATCTTGTCTAGCTCGGATGGTAATGCTAGCCGATAAGCTACTGGACCTATACGTTCAATGACTTTGTAAGGCCCAATAACCTTGAACTTAGCTTACCCTTTTGTTTAAATCTTAGCACTTTCTTCCATGGTGAAACCTTAAGAAATACCTTATCACCAACATTGAATTCTATGTCCCTTCTCTTCAGGTCCGCGTATGATTTTTGTCTATCCGTCACAGCTTTTAACCGATCCCGGATAATTTCTACTTTCTCCTCAGTCTCCTTAACTATCTTCGGGCCCAATATCTTTGCTTCGCTTAATTCCGTCCAGCAAATTGGAGTCCTGCATTTTCGTCCTTATAGTGCTTCATATGGAGCCATCTGTATGCTGGACTGGTAGCTATTGTTGTAAGCGAACTCCATTAAACTTAAGTACTTCTCCCAGCTACCTTTGAATTCTAATATGCACGCTCTTAACATATCTTCCAAGATCTGGATTACCCTCTCTAATTGTCCGTTCGTCTGTGGATGAAACGACTTACTCTAGTCCATTCGAGTTCCTAAAGCCGTTTAGAACTTTTGCCAAAAGTTCGACGTAAAGCGTGGATCTTTGTCCGATATGATTGATGTTGGAACTCAATGAAGTCGTACAGTCTCTTTAATGTACAAGTCTGCTAACTTATCCAGGGAGTAGTTCATCCTTACTGGTAAGAATTGAGCTGACTTAGTTAGCTGGTCTACTATCACCCATATTGCATCATGTTTGTCTCTTGTCATTGGTAGTCCCGTCACAAAATCTATAGTTATGCGATCCCATTTCCATGTTGGAATTGTAATAGGTTGTAGAAGTCCCGAGGGTAGTTGATGTTTTGCCTTTACTTGTTGGCAGGTTAAACATTTTGCCACGTAATCTACCACATCTCTCTTGATCCCTGGCCACCAATAGCATTCTTTCAAATCCAATACTGCTTTTACCTTCTTAGAATCAACTTTTATTCCTTCTGCCGATACAATATGTCCTAAAAAGGTCACTTCTTCTAACCAAAATTCACACTTGCTGAATTTGGCGTATAACTGCTTCTCCCTCAATGTTTGTAACACGATTCTCAAGTGCCGGTCATGATCCTCTGCATTCTTTGAGTAAACCAGTATGTCATCAATGAATACCACGACAAACTGGTTCAAATAAGGATGGAAAATCCGATTCATCCAATCCATGAATACCGCAGGTGCATTCGTGAGCCCAAAAGGCATTACGATAAACTCATAATGTCCATATCGGGTTCTGAATGTAGTCTTTGGTATATCTTCATCTTTAATCTTCAGTTGATGATAGTCGAATCGCAGATCAATCTTTGAGAAAACTCCCACACCTTTCAATTGATCAAATAAATTGTCTATCCGGGGTAGCGGGTATTTATTCTTAATCGTCAGCTTATTTAACTGCCGATAATCTACACATAGTCTTAGGCATCCGTCTTTTTTTTTTCACAGTCCACTAATGCCTTATGTTTGGTCAGCTCATCCATTCCAAGTATTGCATCAAATTCCTGGAATGGCAACTCAAACAGATCACTTAAGAAAGTGTGTCCGTATACTTCTACCGGACAGTCCTTTATTACCTTCCTGGTAACCATCTCACTACCCAAAGGATTTGTAACTAACACTCCATCTGTTTCAAGTTCTACTTCTAAATCCTTTAATTTTTCATTTTTCATGCATATATATATATGAATGTGAAGAACCTGGGTTTATTAAAGCATAAATCGGCATTCCAAACATAATTAGCTGACCTATTATGACATCCGGAGCCTCTTTTTCCTCACGCGCCCTCATTACATACATCCTTGCAGGGCTCTAGTTTCAGGTCTGTCCATCGTTTTGGATTGAACTTGCGAAGAGCTTTGTCCTCTACCTCTGCCCCTTTCCCCTTCCAGCTACGGCTCGAGATCCTTTGGTATTATCTAGTGTGTTTTGCTGTCTTAAGGGGCATTCTCGTTTAAAGTGGTCCTTCGTTCAACAAATAAAACATACCCAGGCCTTGCCCCAACATTTTCTTGAATGCCTACGCCCACATTGAATACAGCGTGGATGGGTGTTTTCTCTTCCTCCGATAGTTTTGGGCTGAGCAAAGTTACCTCCACCTTAGCCACGCCCTCTTCCTTGTCCTCTCCCAGACCCACCAGTACTGGCTACAAAGGTAGCTTGACTCGGGCCGCCCCGAATCGACCTTTGACTGGATATCCTGCTCTGATTTCCTCCCATGGAACTACCTTCTCTAAACTGTTTCCTTGATGGCTGGAAATTTTCTGAATAACTCTGGGTATCCCTTCTTGGTCTTACCCTTTGTCTCCTATTTCTCTCATCCTTCTGACATTGCTCTACTTCCAGAGCCCTAGTGACCAACTCAGAAAATTCCTTGATATTAGCAGCAATTAACTGCATCCTAATCTCATTATTCAAACCATCCTAGAATTGCTTACACCTATCATGTTCGTCTTCAATTGTCTTCTTGGCATACCTACTCAGCCTTGTAAATTCCCTCTCATATTCGGCAACGGTCAATCGACCTTGCTTTAAGTGTAGAAACTCCTTTTTCTTGGCATCTAGGTATACCTCCGATATAAACTTCCTCTTGAACTCATTCACAAAGAAATCCCATGTCCTCTGTTCCGGTGGAACTCGTTGTTGAACTGTGTCCCACCATATATATGCTTCTTCCACTAATAAGGAAGTAGCACATACCACTCGCTCCTCTAGAGTACACTGTAACTGATCTAAGGCTCGTACCGTTCCTTCCAGCCAATACTCGGCTGTAGAAGAATCATCATCCCTTCAGGCCCTAAACTCCTTCGCCCCGTACTTTCTTATTTTTTTGATTTGGGGTTTCCTTTCCCCTCCCACAGCAGGAGTGGGTGCTACCGCTAAAGCTGGTGCCGAGCAATGCCCGCTATCTGTCGCAGCGCTACAGCCATCTGTTGCAACATCTCATTCGGAAGAGGAGCTCCCGCTGGGGGTTGCTCAGCCTCCGGTGTTTCAGATACATGCGTCTCTACAATATGTGACGCTCGAGATTCAACTTCCTCCTCTACGGCTCTTTGAGAGGACTCTCGCGACATTTATATTCTAACACATAACTCACAGTCAAAAACAGCACAGCTCAGCAGCACTATTAAACCCTATGTGGCATGTATATAAAGACAAAACACTTAATCAAATATATACAAACATACCCTTATTTATTTTCCTATATTTCCTTCCTGAATGATGCCTACTTTTTATCTCCTATTTACTATAGGATATCTCATTTTACGTCGGTAATGGCCACTCCCGACATAAAACGTATATCCTCCTATGTTGGATTACCTAGAAGCGGCTAAACCGGAGCTCTGATACCAAAATTGTAACACCCCTTCTCGGCCTACATGTGTAAGCCGAGTAAAGGCGCCACACTATCCTAATATTGCTACCAATTTTACTTCCTCAAATTTAGTTCTGATTTTTACAGAAATTTTGCTAGAGCTTCGCCTAGAAATTTAAGTCCCAAGTGTCAACAAAACAGGTTTTTCTGATTTTTGAAAACATTTTTACACAACCCAATGCAAACACAATCAGTTTCAATACACTCCCAATCAATCCACCTTATACCCTCAACTACAAACCTGCAAGAAAAGTTCACACTTCTAATACAAAATAAAGTAGAGGTTTCTTATTATTACATACTACTAACGTATAGTATAACATAGAAATTCTCAATCTTATATTTTCATATACATGCCACAACTAGCCAACTCATAATATAGGAAATGAAAGGCTACTCTGAGGTGCTGCACTGTGTTGTGCTGCTCGATGCTAATCACCGAAATCTACTGCTCCGAACCTAAGAGTCAAGAAAACTCAACTCGCTGAGCAATGATGCTTAGTGGGTACTTTACTGATGAAAATATAAGTAAAACATGAAAGCATTTGAAATAAAAGGAAATAATTAAATCAAAAATCAACCAACATTAAACCGATGAAAGTTATTGTCCATTCAGTGTAGATATACTTTCAACAATTGTAAACCATAATTCAAACTCATATTGCAATACGTAGTTTTAGAAAAACAGGACTTTGGTTCAGGCTCTACTGGCATATAGGGAACCATAGCGATAAGGCAGTGGCCCTCACCACTGTAACATAGGTGGCCCTCACCACCGTGGTTATAACTAATTCCGCTCTACGGCCTATACCCGTAGGTAACCGCAGGAGCATTCCAATCACAATTTCACAACATCCTCACTCCACGGCCTATACCCGAAGGTAGCCAGGGTGTATCAAACACAATAAGTGGCAGTACTGCATAAGTTAGTATAGTGCACCATACCCTTATCTACCACCCCCACTACCCAGTAGAGCATAAAGGTTAAAACGATTCAATTTAAGTCTCAAACTTCATTTTAGAATGACTCGAGAAATTATTTTCATTTCCGTTACACTTTGCCATTTATGCCGCGCACCACATTCTTTAGTCCAACCATTACCCTTTTTCACATATTTAACATCCACAATAAACATATCAAACATTTCAAAGCATTTCTCAAAAGTTCACAAATTGACCAAATGAATAGTGTCGCGGCGCGTAAAATCGGCAACGCAAAATGGCATGACCAAATGAATAGTAAAATCTGGATTTTCGTCAAAATTTCAGTCCGTTTTAGCCATGCATTTGACCAGGTAAATGATCTTATTTTTTTCTGAAATTTTACAGAAAACTTATTTCATATGTTGACTAATTACACGTAAAATTTCGTTGAAAAATTCATTCATTTGCTACCTCAAACAGCTGCCACAAAAAGATTCAGAAATCTGCCATTTTGGAACCATTTCGGCCCAAACATATGAAATTGCCAAAATTTTTCTCAAAACAGTTGGTTTAAATTAAATTTAACCAACTCAATTGCCATAAGAAACCAAGAACATAACTCAAACATTTAATTTAAACTCAATCAATACATTTAAGCATCAACATCAAAAATTCCATAAACCAAAGTTTGTAAGAAAAATAAAATTTCTTTTATGGTAAAGTACCAAACCTTATTCTTTTAATTCCCTTTTTGCTTTTCCTTCTTCTCCTTCCTTAATCTTTGTTTTTCCTTCAAGAAATTCAAGAACACAACCTTAAACATAAACCTTAGCAATTTAGAACAATAAGCTATCCTCCCATTTCTTTTCAAACTAAACCCTAATCTAATCTTATTAAACCTTAGAAACCTTGATTCTTCCATTTAATTAATCAATATCATCACTACTTAAAATTTTCAAATCCACCATAAGAACCCTAATTTCCAATCTTCCAATAGATATATAAATACTTAAAATTGATACTATAATTGAATTCTACATACTTGAAAACCTTAAAACTTACCTTGAAAATCAAACTTGACAAAAATTGGAAATCCTTTGGTGTTCTTCCTATGGTGGCCGAAATTTGTGGGAGAGTTTGTGGGAGAGAGATTTTGCTCCTCTTGTTATGATATATATAGTGGAAATTATGTCCACTTTTGGGTTGGATGAATGGTTTATGACCATTTGTCCACACCTTTTTCTTTCTTCTTTTTTTTTTTTAACTTTTAAATGGCTAAATATGATTGGCCATTAAAAGATTTTTATATTTTCCTTTCCAATTAAGTCCTCCAACTTGTCCCTCTTCCCATTGGATACCCTAACTTGTTCCATATCACCCATATGGTACCCACATGGAACCTGGCCCATTTTACGCTCCGGCGATTAATCGATCGTAACTTTTAAACCGTACAGTTTCACAAGACAAACTGCATATGGTTTTGATCCTCTCGACCTCTACTTTCTATTTTTAAGGTCTATTTTAGGTTTCCAAGCCGTTTTGAAAAATTACCAATAAGCTCTTGACTTTTTACAAAATTCCCTTTAGGTCCTTTCTTTGCTCGGGTTTTGCTCGGGCTCCGTTTCTACTGACGATCGTTTCATATTCAACCCCTCAACATCCTTTACACACTTGTGTATTTATTTCCTACTTTAGATTCATGTATAAATTTTAATTAATAATGACCAACATGTCCCTAGTCAAAATCCCCTATATCTTCCAAACCGTGCGTTTTCTGGAAAAACCGTTGCGCGTCGTTGCGACCCGATTTTTCTCTACTTTCTATTTTTGGAATCTGTTATGTGCACTATTAAGAACATCCAGTATGACTTTTGGAAATTACAGTTAGCTCCCCAAAACTTTTTAAAATTACAGTCACCTCCCTAAAACTTTACATTTTTGCAATTAGGTCCCTTTGGTCCTACGACCTTCTCTAGGAACCGCCATCAGAGATGACCTCTCCAGATCCTTTCTCTTGCTGAGCATATGACTGCTAGACATAAATATAGTGGGCGGATGTGACACATAGCATTTTACTTCATTCTTTTTCTCCTTTTCTTTGAAAGAGGTTTTGGATGAATTACCTTTATTAGCTTGACATCTCCTCTTTCTCTTAAATATACTTACTCTTCTAGATAGCATCGCCATTTTTTCATCATCATCATCACTATCTTCTTCACTTAAGCTATCAACATCTTTGTGACTTTGAGAGCAATTACTTTCCTCTTATCCTTTTCACCTTTGTCATCTTCTTTTTTGGTGTGCAATTCAAAGGTGAGAAGTTTTCTGACTAGCTCATCGGTCCTTAGTATGCTAAGGTCATTGTTTAGGTCATTTTTGTACTTGTTTTTAGTATGATTTTATGTGTGTTTTAGTTAATGTTTTGATTGATTTTTGTTTTAAGTTTGTTTAAATTGTTTGTTTTAGGTTTAGGTGGAAAAACACCCTTGGAAGATCAAAACAGTGAAAAACAGAGCAAAAATGAAGATAGAAGGTGACACACTCAGGGGACACGGCCAAGCCTCTGGCCGTGTCCCTCCAAAAATGTCAGACATGGCCAAGTTCACCCTGGCTTGGCCATGTCACACTCCAAAGCAAAAGAAGATGGAAATCAAGCAGTGAGGGACACACTCAAGGGACACGGCCAAGCTTGTGGCCGTGTCCCTCCAAAGAAGCTCAGACACGGCCAAGTTGCTTAAGCTTGGTTGTGTCTCACTTAAATCCAAAGCAAAGAAAAGAAACTCTCACAGTAGAAGACACAGGCAAGGGACACGGCCAAGTCACTGGCCGTGTCCCTCCAAAAAGGTCCAACACGGCCAAGCCTACTCCAACATGGCCCTCAACAAAAGAAGAAAAGAAGAAACTCTGAGATAGAAGCGAACACAAGCAAGGGACACGGCCAGGCTTGTGCCTGTGTCCCTCCAATTCACCTCCAACACGGCCAAGTTCCCTTAACTTGGCCGTGTCTCTCCCTCCAAAGACCTCAGACACGGCTAAGTCTCCTGTAACTTGGCCGTGTCCCACCTGAAAAGTGTATAAATTCTTTCGCACGAACAGAAATAGGGAAGAGCGGCTAGGGTTTGGAGAACAAAAAGAAAAGAGAAGAGAGGGCACTCATAACTTGGGATGAGGAGAGAGTGACACTCTCCTTGTCCCTCATCTTCATCCTCCATCTTCATCTTCTCCATCTTCCATTGACAAGCTTCAATTTGGTTCTTTGGGATCAAGTGGGTCAATAAGCTCTCAAAGGTTGAAGAAGCTTCATTGAAGGGAGTGGTGACTTGAGAAAGCTCCATTCCATCTTCCAAAGGCACAATCAATTGAAGGATTGGTGACTTGAGAAAGCTCCATCCACATTACAAAGGGAATCAACCATTAAAGAGGCTTGAGTTCTTCATCAAACATCAAAGTGGAGCTAGGAGGAAGACTAGTAATCCTACTCTTGGCATCTTCACAAGGGGTTTTTCTATTCTCTCTTTTAATTCAGTTCAATATTGTTTTTGGTTGTATTAAGAGATTGATATTGCAATGAACAATTTGTATTTGTTTTATATTGAGTTGAATGAATGTTTTAAATTGATGATGTTGAACTAAATATCCATGCCTAGGATTTGTAGTATATTTGATTGAATGTCTTGAATTGATATTTCCATTGATGTTCCTTGTTGATTGGTTGATTGCATTGGAATGTATGCTAGGTTGATAGAATAGCTACCTATTGATCTCTAGATATCGAATAAAGGACCGAGAGGTGAAATCCGATATCAGAATTATGCAATCGACTACCCTATGAATGAATTAGAAATATAAGTTCTAGGGTTTCATTAATTTGGTAATGTAAATAATTGGTTATTGCTAATTCATGAATGTGAGAACTAATGAATTGGTAATTGACTAATTAACCTAAAAGAAACAAATTAATTACAAGGCTATGTTAATAGATAATTGAGAAGTGAGCTTTGATTGAATGGACCTATAATCCTAGGCACTTTCCCGAGAACTGAATTGATCTTGTGCATGCATCACACACTTCAACCCTATACTCCTTAATCTTAGGTTTAAATTATTCTTTTATAATTTTAAACAACAAACTCTTGCTTTTAATTTAATTGCTTTAATCAAGCTATTACGAACCACACCTTCTTGGGCAAACGACCTTGGGGCGATCACCTTTGCTACAGCTACCTCGTATACTTGCAAGTGACGCTTTGTAGTAGTACTTAATTCGAGCGCAACAAGTTTTTGGTGCCGTTGCCGGGGAAGGCTGTCGCAGTAGTAATAGTTTGATTTTTCTTTTCATTGTTTGTTTATTTTCTGTGACTTGTTTGTTTGTTTTATTTTTCTTTCAATTTAATTATTTGTTTGTTTTCTTTAATTTGCTAAGTGCCTTGTGTAAATATGAAATTTTCAAGGTACTCAGGGGTTTATGATGATAACCCAGACTCTGACATGGCATGGCAATTAGCAGAATTAACGAACCAACTTAAGATGCTAAATGCCAGAGGAAGAACTCCTAAGCCTACTCGTGAAGTACGTTCAGCATGTGGCATTGCAGGACATAGCGCAAACATGTGTTCATTTGATTATGGACAATATCAAGAGAGGCAAGAGGAAGAATATGCCTATGAAAGTTTCCAGCAAAGGGGTAGAAGTAATCCATATTCCAATCCTTGTAATTCAAATTGGAGAAACTACCCAAATTTTTCTTGGGAAAACCAGCAGCACATTCCACCTCCAATTTTTTTTCAACCTTACCAAAGAAGTTCTTACTCTTATGAACAATATTCAAATCAAGAGTACCTTAAGCGACCCACATTAGAAGATAGTTTGAATGCCTTCATTCAAATTAGCGTGCAAAATCAAAGTAAACTTAAGGAACCCACTTTAGAAGATAGTTTGAATGCCTTCATTCAAATTAGCTCACAAAACCATGATAAATTCGAGAAATCCACAGTGGAAGATGATTTGAATGCTTACCTTCAAATTAGCATAGAAATTCAGGAAGGAAGCAATGAGAGGTTTGATTCTTTGGAGGAATCATTGAAGAGGGTGGAAAAACAAGTTGGGCAACTGGCACATCAACTCCAAGCACACCAAGAGGAGGAATTTCCTAGCCAATTGGAGCAAATAGAGGTAATCACAAATTTTAAGAATAAACAGGTGATATATAACGATTTTTGTGATTCCTTTGATGCAGGAACTAACAATGAAGAAGATGGCGAGGAAATGCAATCAAATATAGAGGAGTTAATTCAATCAAAGGAGGAGGATAATTTGGAAGCATCGACTTCAACAAATTTGTATGAACCTCCAAATCCGTGTATGCCACCAATCCCATTCCCAAGTAAGCTGAATGCAGAGAAACAAGGTATGCAACTTTTTGAACTCCATGACATGCCCTATAGTGAAGATAGTGTAGATAAGCTTGAGGTGGCGATGACCATAGAAGTAGAGCCTAATTCTTCCAATTTAGAAATTGATAAGAGCAATTTACTAATAAATAATGAGATTGTTGAGGGAGAACATCAAATAGCTAAAGAGGATGTAGAAGAGATTCAACCAAACTTGGTTGAACTAAAAAAGACCCCAGGAATTTTGAAAGATGTTTTGGTTGGGGAATACAATATGCAACAAATTATCATCTCTCCCACTCTTGGTGGTGAGAACGAGCAAAAACCATATAAAACCATGTTACAAACTGAAAAAGGTTCTTACTACGTCCCTATAGCATTAAAAAATCAAGCTATGACAACCCTCACATATTCTTTTTGGACAATTGCTCCCCTAAGAATGCTACCTAGGCTTTTCAATACATTGGGCACTTTTCAAAGTTGCATGGTGTTCATCCTCTCAGTCATGGGCTCCAATTGCATTATGGGTGGAAGGAGCCCTACACATCCTATATGGGAATGATGGAAATCAGGTATCATCTAAACTCTCTCTGTAGTATGCAAGCTCACATTGAGGACAATGTGAATTTTTAAGTGTGGGGTGCATTTGGTGTTTTATGTTTTTACTTTTAATTGCATTTTGTTTAGAGTTTAGTTAATGTTTTTAATGTTTTTCATTGAATAAATGAGTTTTAGAAAGTTCAATTGTTATAAAAATTGTTGATAGATGACCTTTGAATTTTTGAATTATGAATTTGAGAATTGAGTAGAATTGGTACTTATTGTCAATTTTGTTAGTTTTTCTTTGCATTGCCATTAACCTAGTGAGGAATTGAGCCATCAACTTATCATTCTTGTTGTGGGTGAAAATCTTTGATTGATGAATTGCTAGAACTTGCTTTGAAATACATTTTAAGATTATATAAAAATTTCAATTTGGCATCAAGATGATTAAGGCAATTAGGTGAACCCACTTTGGCTTAAAAGACCAACTCTATATTCAACCTTAGTTAGCCAATTTTGAGCTTATTTTATTTTTCCTTTTCTATCTTTTGCACAACACCATTAGCTTGAACCTTGTTGTTTAACTCTTACCCTTTCATTAGGTCAAGAGCATTTTAAGAGCGTTTATAACCGAGTGTTGTGTTGAATTAAGTGCGGGGTTAAATTTAGTAGGTTTAAGATTACAAAGCAAAATAAAAAATATATAAAATAAAAAGAAAAAAAAAGAAAAAGAAAAGAAAAAGAAAAAGAAAAAAATATATATAATAATAAGAATAATTGTTGTTCTTGTTGAAAGGGTTGGAATGTATCATTGCAAGATTTAATAAGTGAGTTCCCTTGAAAAGCTTTTTAATGTCAAGGGGTAGATGAGAGAAAGGTGTTTTGGGATTGTTGGGTTATGTATATGATCGGTTACTTCATTCTTGAAGTGCTCTTGAACTTAATGATTAAGCTTACATTTCCTAAATGTCATGCCTTTACCTTAGCCCCATTACAACCAAAAGAAAGACCTTTTGATTGATGCTTGATTGAAATTTGGTGGTGGAGATTTGATTGATAAGCAAGCCTATGGTAATAATCTTTCATTGATTGTTATGAGTGTAAACACCACCATGATCAAACACTTGTAAGAGTTGGTGAGGGAGCGACAACATAGGTTTTGCATGGAAAATTGTTGCGCTCGAATTAACTCTACCACAAAGCGTCACTCGCAAGTATACGAGGAAGCTGTAGCAAAGGTGATCGTCCCAAGGTTGTCTCACAAGGAAGATAAAGTGGCTAATTGATTATCAGATTATGAATAACTAGTAATGAAGAAAATTTAAATTGCTAATTAAAGAAGAAAATTGATTGAAGTTTTTAAAACGAATAAAAGTAAATTAAGTTGATGTATTGATTCATTGGATAGAAAGGTCTAGGGTTTGCACTTCTCTACTACTTATATGTATGAACGGTTATTCCTCTTAACTAATTTAATTTCAAAGATTAAATCTCAAACAACTCAATTAATCAAGTCAAGGAAATAAGCTCTCGCATTCAAACCTCTTTCAACTAATCTTGTTATAATTGAAATAATCTTTTTAATAGGTTATATCTCTAATTCACCTAAGTCCTTAATTGAATTGTTCCAGCATTAGACTTCATCTCTCAATCCATCATCTAATACCTAAAACACATAATTGGTGGCCAATCAATTATGATTAACAATATTCCATTCAATCAAGGCTAAAGAAATTATTAGCTAAGAGAATAACCAATTCATACAATCATAGCAGATCCATACAAACCCTAGATTAGATCAAATTAGTTCATAATGCAATCAAACATATTCATCTCATTAATGTTCAAAGAAATCAAAATAGACATGATAATATTCATAAATACAATTTCAATGAAAATAAAGAGAATAAGTTCGAGAACAAAACCAAGTTACAAACTCCTTGAAGCTTCTGAAGAATCTCTTGTTCAAATCTTGCAAGAAGGATGCATCAATGGCTAGAACAATCTAATCTAAGCTAAAGCAATCAAAAGTGTAATAAAAAAATTAAAGAAAATAATTGTCAAAACCCTAAGCTCACTCTCAGACGGCTAAATCAGCTATCCAAATCATCAACAGTCCCAAACCCTAGCTTCTCTTTTCTTTTTATATGAATCGTCCGCTTCAAAAACTCGCTACAACTTTGTTTCATGAGAGACACGGCCAAGTTGCATGTGACTTGGCCGTGTGAGTGCTCTTTGGAGGGACACGGCCAGTGACTTGGCCGTGTCCCTTGCATGTGTCGCCTACTGTGAAAATTTTCTTCTTTTCTTCTTTGGTTGAGTGACACGGCCAGTTGGAGCTTGACTTGGCTGCGTTGGAGCCTTTTGGAGGGACACAGCCACTGACTTGGCCGTGTCCCTCACCTGTGTTTGCTTCTGTGAAGATGTAATTCTCTTTTGCTTTGGAACTAAGTGAGACACGACCAAGTGAAGGTGACTTGGCCGTGTCTGGGCTTCATTGGAGGGACACGGCCACTGACTTGGCCGTGTCCCTTGCTTGTGTCTGCTACTGGGACTTGCTCTTCCTTTTTAACTTGGTATGGGACACGGCCAGTGACTTGGCCGTGTCCTCTGCCTGTGTCAGCCACTGCCCCTTTCTCCTTCAATTTGTTTCCTTGCCTTTTTTAACCTAACACAATACTTGCAACAAAACTTTAAACAAGAAATAAATAGACAATAACCAACAAAACATAAACACATACTAAAAACTAGATCAAAAATAAGATAAACACTGAAATAAACTAAAATACCAAAATTAATAAAAACACAAAACAAACCGATAAAAACTAACAAAATACCTAAATAAAACAATAATTATCATAATAAACAAGACACAAATCTATAATAAAAACTAATAAAACAACTACCCCACACTTAAAACTTTGCTTGTCCTCAAGCAAATTCACATGGCATAAATTAAAAACTCAAACAACCTTAACCATAATTCCAACATATAAGATGAAATACTTTAAGAGTCAGACATAAATAATTGCAATTACTTTCAATCAAGATTTTCTTAACTCATTCATTAATCCAGACATACAAATCTTATCTCTCATCTAAGTGTTTCACTCGATTTCAAAGGTTAATCACTCAAACCACTCATGACTGCATACTACCATAAACTTGCTTAATTATCCAATCTCCCTCACTGATTGTCTCAAGAAATAATCCGAAGGTCTTTTATTTGGATGCAATGGGGCTAAGGTGAAGGTGTGAGAAAAGACATTTAAGCTAGAGCATCAAGAAATGGAGTATCTAAATTAGACACTACTCTTGCTAAGGAAACTCATAACTCCTTCAAATAGCATACTCACCAACCCTTGCTACCTCACATACTTGCATAATCAAGAAAAATGCATAAGTCGACATTCCTCTTTTGATAACCAATGCTAGAACATATTTGACTTTAGTATATATATATCTCTCTTTTTTTTTCTCTTTTTCTTTTTCTTTTATTATATATAATAATTTTTTTTAATACATATATATACAAAGTATAACATTGCATATATCATCTAGCTTAACATGTAGAGGAAAAGAATAATCAACTCTTAATCCAACACAATGTGCAAAGTATGCATTTCAACCCCAAATAGCAATACCATTTTTTTTATTTACTTACTTACCCCACACTTTGAAATAAACTACCCAATTGTCAAAACATAAAAACTCCATTCCTTAATGCATAGGTATGATGATAATAAGAACATGTTAAGTTGAGAATTGTGTTGATCAAACAAGAAAAGGTCAATGGCTCAACTTGGCTCACTAAGGAAATCAATATTAAGGGAAGTCTTTTTAAGCTAAAGGGGCTAACTTTATTTGCCTTCATCATTTTAAAACTTGAGATTAAATCATAATGTGAGTTCAATTAGTATGCAAAAGCAAACTCTAGAGATGCAAAATCATGAAGGTGCACACTTAAGAAAAGAAAATCAATTGACAATAATATCAAATTTATGAGGCTCAAAACTCACACAGGTGGGTTCACCAAGATTTATATGTCATGAATTGCAGAATCTGAAAATTGATCCTGAATGAATTCAAAAGCTCATTTCTATGCCAATACTAAAGTCTCAACTATAATGCTAGAATCAAAGAAAAGATCAATAAGATTTCAACAATTATGCCATGCACAACAGACACAATAAGCAAAACAAAACAAAAATTAAAGGAAATCTTAAAGAGTACCCCACACTTAAAGTTTACATTGTCCTCAATGTAAAACAAGAATAATAAATAAAAAGAGTTAAAGGACAACCTGTCTTCCATCGTACCTGGTGAGGCAAAACCCTAGCTTTCCATCGCAAACACAAAAGTTCAAAAACAAAAGTACAATATATAAAAATAAAATATCCAAATATAAAAACGTTAACATGAAAACAAAAATGAAAAATAAAAACAAAAATACACTAAACAAAATAAAACAAGGAACTCAAAATCTATGAAAAATGCTGGCGTGAAGATGATGCAGCTGAGGGATGGAGACTCAAGATCTTCGCAAGGTTGCTATTAATCTGTTCCAACTGCTGCAAGACCTCAGTATGGTTAGCTATCCAGTCGATCCCTTTGCCCTCCAGGGCCTCAATCCTCAGAAGTACCTCTTGACTTTCCGAAACCAGAGCATCCTCATCTAGGTCAAGAGAATCCGAGTCGGACTCCTCTTGGACCCGTGCTCTCTTCTACCTGTCCCCCGGTGCTGCAGGCTCAGCTGAAGGCATCACATAAGTCCCTCTCCTATGCACCACCATGTGCATCTTCTCAAGTGTAGATAAATCCAAAGAGTCATTACCCGAAATTCTAGTCATGCGACTAGTACTCAGGTCAAAATCCTCAACAAGGGCTACTGCTAATGTGGTAACCAACCCCCCAACACAAATTGCCCCCTTTCTTTTGTTAGCCACAGAATCAAAAATATCGGCTACCAATAGCTGGCACTAACATGCATTGAATTAAAAAGCACAATCCAGGAAAAATAATTCACTCACTTCAACCACACCCGGGCTCTCCTTCCGAGCAAAGAATCCGCAAGCCATAAACCTATGCAAATACCTCAAAGCGGAATTTCTTAATTTAGATGCTTTGGCCGATTTGGTGTTTAGGTCATTTTTATACTAGTTTTTAGTATAATTTTAGGTGTGTTTTAGTTAATGTTTTGATTGATTTTTGTTTTAAGTTTGTTTATTGTGTTTGTTTTTAGGTTTGAGAGTAAAAACACCCTTGGAAGATCAAAACAGTCAAAAACAGAGCAAAAATGAAGAAACAGTAAGAGACACACCCAGAGACACGGCCAAGTCTCTGGCCGTGTCTCATCTGATGAGCAAAACCAAAGAACAGAGCAAGAAAGAGCAAAATTGAAGGCAGGAGAGGACACATGCAAGGGACACGGCCGTGTCACCTGGCCGTGTCCCTCCAATGAAGCCCAGACACGGCCAAGTCACTCTGACTTGGCCGTGTCTCACCAAATGCCAAAGGAAAAGAAGAACCAAATCTTCACAGAAGTGAACACAGGGAAGGGACACGGCCGTGTCACCTGGCCGTGTTCCTCCAAAAGGCACTCACACGGCCAAGTCACCTCTGACTTGGCCGTGTCCCTCATGAACCAAACGCTCAGCGATTTTAAAGCGTACGTTTCGTATAAAAGGAAGGAGAAGTTGAGAGAGAGGGACATCTAGGGTTTGGTGAACGAAAATTAGAGAGAAGAAAGGGAGGCACACCAACTTGGGATGAGGAGAGAGTGACACTCTCCTTGTCCCTCATCTTCATCCTCCATCTTCATCTTCTCCATCCTCCATTGATAGATCTTGAAGGTTCTTTGGGATAATTTGGGTTACAAGCCATCAAAGGTTGAAGAAGCTTCATGGAAAAGATTGGTGACTTGAGAAAGCTCCTTTCTATCTTCCAAAGGCAAATCAATTGAAGAGTTGGTGACTTGAGAAAGCTCCATCTACATTGCAAGGGGAATCAACCATTGAAGAGGCTTGAGTTCTTCATCATACATCAAGTGGAGCTAGGAGGAAGATTAGCAATCTTACTCTTAGCATCTTCACAAGGGGTTTTTCTATTCTCTCTTTTAATTCATTCTTATTGTCATTGATGTATTAAGATATTGATATTACAATGAACAATTTGTATTTGATTTATATTGAGTTGAATGTATGTTTTAATTGGATGATGTTGAGATAAATACCCATGCTTAGGGTTTGTAGTATATTCGATTGAATGCTTTAATTTGATATTTCCATTGATTACCTTGTTTTTGGTTGATTGCATTGGATTGTATGCTAGGTTAATAGATTAGCTACCTATTGATCTCTAGATATTGAATGAAGGACCGAGAGGTGAAATTTGGTATCGGAATTATGCAATTGACTACCCTATGAATGAATTAGAAATATAAGTTCTAGGGTTTCATTAATTTGATAATGTGAAATAATTGGTTATTGCTAATTCATGAATGTGAGAACTAATGGATTGGTAATTGACTAATTAACCTTAAGGAACAAATTAATTACAAGGCTATAATGGATAATTGAGAATTGAGTTTTGATTGAATGGACCTATAACCCTAGGCACTTTCCCAAGAACTGAATTGATCTTGTGCACTCATCACACATTTCAACCCTACACTCCTTAATCTTAGATTTAAATTGTTCTTTTATATTTCCAGCAACAAACTTCTACATTTAAATAAATTGTCTATCAAGCTATTACGAACCACACCTTCTTGGGGAAACGACCTTGGGGTGATCACCATTGCTACAGCTATCTCGTATACTTGCGAGTGACGCTTTGTAGTAGTGTTAATTTGAGCGCAACAAGTTTTTGGCGCCGCTGCCGGGGAAGGCTGTCGCAGTAGTAATAGTTTGATTTTTCTTTTCATTGTTTGTTTAATTTCTGTGAATTGTTTGTTTGTTTTATTTTTCTTTCAATTTAATTATTTATTTATTTTATTTAAGTTGCTAAGTGCCTTGTTTAAATATGCAATTTCCAAGGTACGCAGGGGTTTATAATGATAACCCAGACTCTGACATGGCATGGCAATTAGCAGAATTAACGAACCAACTTAAGATGCTAAGTGCCAGAGGACAAACACCTATGCCTACTCGTGAAGTATGTTCGGCATGTGGCATTGCAGGACACAGCGCAAACATGTGTTCATTTGGTTATGGACAATATCAAGAGAGGCAAGAGGAAGAATATGCTTATGAAAGTTTCCAGCAAAGGGGTAGAAGTAACCTATATTCCAATCCTTGTAATCCAAATTGGAGAAACTACCCGAATTTTTCGTGGGAAAACCAGCAGAACATTCCACCTCCAAATTTTTTTCAACCTCACCAAAGAAGTTCTTACTCTCAAGAACAATATTCAAATCAAGATTTCCTTAAGAAGTCCACTTTGGAAGATAGTTTGAATGCCTTCATTCAAATTAGTGCACAAAATCAAATTCAATACAAGACATCCAAAGTGGAAGATGATTTGACTGCTTATATTCAAATTAGCACAGAAATTCAGGAAAGAAGCAATGAGAGGTTAGATTCTTTGGAGGAAACATTGAAGAGGGTGGAAATGCAACTTGGGCAACTGGCACATCAACTCGAAGAACACCAAGAGGAGGAATTTCCTAGTCAATTGGAGCAAATAGAGGTAATCACAAATTTTAAGAATGAACAGGTGATATATAACGATTTTTGTGATTCCTTTGATGCAGGAACTAACAATGAAGAAGATGGCGAGGAAATTCAATCAAACATAGTGGAGTCAATTCAATCAAAGGAAGAAGAGAATTTGGAAGCATCGACTTCGACAAAATTGCATGAACCTCCAATTCCTTGTATGCCACCAATCCCATTCCCAAGTAAGCTGAATGCAGAGAAACAAGGTATGCAACTTTCTGAACTCCATGATATGCCCTATAGTGAAGATAGTGTAGATAAGCTTGAGGTGGCCATGACCATAGAAGTAGAGCCTAATTCTTCCAATTTAGAAATTAATGAGAGCAATTTACTATTAAAAAATGAGATTGTTGAGGGTGAGCTTCAAATTGCTAAAGAGGATAAAGAAGTGATTCAACCAAACTTGGTTGAACTTAAAAAGACCCCTAGAATTATGAAAGATGTTTTGGTTGGGGATTACAGTATGCAACAAATTATAATCTCTCCCACCCTTGGTGGTGAGAATGTGCAAAAATCATATATAACCATGTTGCAAACTGAAAAAGGGTCTTATCATGTCCCTATAGCATTAGTGAATCAAGCTAGGACAACCCCCACATGTTCTTTTTGGACAATTGCTCCCCTAAGAATGCTACCTAAGCTTTTCCTTACATTGGGCAAATTTCAAAGTTGCATGGTGTTCATCCTCTTAATCATGGGCTCCAATTGCATTATGGGTGGAAGGAGCCCCACACATCGTATATGGGAACGATGGAAATCAGGTATCATCTAAACTCTCTCTGTAGTATGCATGCTCACATTGAGGACAATGTGAATTTTTAAGTGTGGGGTGCATTTGGTGTTTTATGTTTTTACTTTTAATTGCATTTTGTTTAGGTTTTAGTTACTGTTTTTAATGTTTTTCATTGAATAAATGAGTTTTAGAAAGTTCAATTGTTATAAAAATTGTTGATAGATGACCTTTGAATTTTTGAAACATGAAATTGAGAATTGAGTAGAATTGGTGCTTATTGTCAATTTTGTTGGTTTTTCTTTGCATTGCCATTAACCTAGTGAGGAATTGAGCCATCAACTTATTATTCTTGTTGTGGGTGAACATCTTTGATTGATGAATTGCTAGAACTTGCTTTGAAATACATTTTAAGATTACATAAAAATTTCAATTTGGCATCAAGATGATTAAGGCAATTAGGTGAATCCACTTTGGTTTAAAAGACCAACCCTATATTCATCCTTAGTTAGCCAATTTTGAGCTTATTTTATTTTCCTTTTCTTTCTTTTTCACAACACCATTAGCTTGGACCTTGTTGTTTAACTTTTACCCTTTCATTAGGTCAAGAGCATTTTAAGAGCGTTTATGACCGAGTGTTGTGTTGAATTAAGTGTGGGGTTAAATTTAGTAGGTTTAAGATTGCAAAGCAAAATAAAAACTTGTACACAAACTTGTGTACAAGAAAAAGAAAAAAAATAAGAAAAAAATAAAAAAATAAAAAATGAGAAAGAGAAAAAGAAAATATATATATATATATATAATAAGAATAATTGTTGTTCTTGTTGAAAGGGTTGGAATGAATCATTGTAATATGTAACAAGTGAGTTCCTTGGAAAAGCTCTTTAATGTCAATGGGAATATGAGAGGAAGGTGTTTTGGGATTGTTAGTTATACATATGATCGGTTACTTCATTCTTGAAGTGCTCTTGAACTTAATGATTAAGCTCACATTTCCTAAATGCCATGCCTTTACCTTAGCCCCATTACAACCAAAATAAAGACCTTTTGATTGATGCTTGATTGTTATTTTGTGGTGGAGATTTGATTGATAAGCAAGCCTATGGGAATAATCTTTCATTGATTGTTATGAGTGTAAACACCACCATGATCAAACACTTGAAAGAGTTGGTGAGGGAGTGACAATATTGGTTTTGCATGGAAACCACTTAATTGCATGAGTGTCAATTTTGTTTGATTCAATATTGATTGTGAATTTAGGGATAAGGAGGTCTTGATGCATCTTTATAACTCTTGAACTTAACAAAATTCATCTAGTTAGTGTGTTTTGATTTTAGTCTTGCTTGGGGACAAGCAAGGAGTTAAGTGTGGGGTAGTTGTTTAGGTCATTTTTATACTAGTTTTTAGTATAATTTTATGTGTGTTTTAGTTAATGTTTTGATTGATTTTTGTTTTAAGTTTGTTTATTGTGTTTGTTTTTAGGTTTGAGAGTAAAAACACCCTTGGAAGATCAAAACAGTCAAAAACAGAGCAAAAATGAAGAAACAGTAAGAGACACACCCAGAGACACGGCCAAGTCTCTGGCCGTGTCTCATCTGATGAGCAAAACCAAAGAACAGAGCAAGAAAGAGCAAAATTGAAGGCAGGAGAGGACACATGCAAGGGACACGGCCGTGTCACCTGGCCGTGTCCCTCCAATGAAGCCCAGACACGGCCAAGTCACTCTGACTTGGCCGTGTCTCACCAAATGCCAAAGGAAAAGAAGAACCAAATCTTCACAGAAGTGAACACAGGGAAGGGACACGGCCGTGTCACCTGGCCGTGTCCCTCCAAAAGGCACTCACACGGCCAAGTCACCTCTGACTTGGCCGTGTCCCTCATGAACCAAACGCTCAGCGATTTTAAAGCGTACGTTTCGTATAAAAGGAAGGAGAAGTTGAGAGAGAGGGACATCTAGGGTTTGGTGAACGAAAATTAGAGAGAAGAAAGGGAGGCACACCAACTTGGGATGAGGAGAGAGTGACACTCTCCTTGTCCCTCATCTTCATCCTCCATCTTCATCTTCTCCATCCTCCATTGATAGATCTTGAAGGTTCTTTGGGATAATTTGGGTTACAAGCCATCAAAGGTTGAAGAAGCTTCATGGAAAAGATTGGTGACTTGAGAAAGCTCCTTTCTATCTTCCAAAGGCAAATCAATTGAAGAGTTGGTGACTTGAGAAAGCTCCATCTACATTGCAAGGGGAATCAACCATTGAAGAGGCTTGAGTTCTTCATCATACATCAAGTGGAGCTAGGAGGAAGATTAGCAATCTTACTCTTAGCATCTTCACAAGGGGTTTTTCTATTCTCTCTTTTAATTCATTCTTATTGTCATTGATGTATTAAGATATTGATATTACAATGAACAATTTGTATTTGATTTATATTGAGTTGAATGTATGTTTTAATTGGATGATGTTGAGATAAATACCCATGCTTAGGGTTTGTAGTATATTCGATTGAATGCTTTAATTTGATATTTCCATTGATTACCTTGTTTTTGGTTGATTGCATTGGATTGTATGCTAGGTTAATAGATTAGCTACCTATTGATCTCTAGATATTGAATGAAGGACCGAGAGGTGAAATTTGGTATCGGAATTATGCAATTGACTACCCTATGAATGAATTAGAAATATAAGTTCTAGGGTTTCATTAATTTGATAATGTGAAATAATTGGTTATTGCTAATTCATGAATGTGAGAACTAATGGATTGGTAATTGACTAATTAACCTTAAGGAACAAATTAATTACAAGGCTATAATGGATAATTGAGAATTGAGTTTTGATTGAATGGACCTATAACCCTAGGCACTTTCCCAAGAACTGAATTGATCTTGTGCACTCATCACACATTTCAACCCTACACTCCTTAATCTTAGATTTAAATTGTTCTTTTATATTTCCAGCAACAAACTTCTACATTTAAATAAATTGTCTATCAAGCTATTACGAACCACACCTTCTTGGGGAAACGACCTTGGGGTGATCACCATTGCTACAGCTACCTCGTATACTTGCGAGTGACGCTTTGTAGTAGTGTTAATTTGAGCGCAACAAGTTTTTGGCGCCGCTGCCGGGGAAGGCTGTCGCAGTAGTAATAGTTTGATTTTTCTTTTCATTGTTTGTTTAATTTCTGTGAATTGTTTGTTTGTTTTATTTTTCTTTCAATTTAATTATTTATTTATTTTATTTAAGTTGCTAAGTGCCTTGTTTAAATATGCAATTTCCAAGGTACGCAGGGGTTTATAATGATAACCCAGACTCTGACATGGCATGGCAATTAGCAGAATTAACGAACCAACTTAAGATGCTAAGTGCCAGAGGACAAACACCTATGCCTACTCGTGAAGTATGTTCGGCATGTGGCATTGCAGGACACAGCGCAAACATGTGTTCATTTGGTTATGGACAATATCAAGAGAGGCAAGAGGAAGAATATGCTTATGAAAGTTTCCAGCAAAGGGGTAGAAGTAACCTATATTCCAATCCTTGTAATCCAAATTGGAGAAACTACCCGAATTTTTCGTGGGAAAACCAGCAGAACATTCCACCTCCAAAAAAAAAATGAGAAAGAGAAAAAGAAAATATATATATATATATAATAAGAATAATTGTTGTTCTTGTTGAAAGGGTTGGAATGAATCATTGTAATATGTAACAAGTGAGTTCCTTGGAAAAGCTCTTTAATGTCAATGGGAATATGAGAGGAAGGTGTTTTGGGATTGTTAGTTATACATATGATCGGTTACTTCATTCTTGAAGTGCTCTTGAACTTAATGATTAAGCTCACATTTCCTAAATGCCATGCCTTTACCTTAGCCCCATTACAACCAAAATAAAGACCTTTTGATTGATGCTTGATTGTTATTTTGTGGTGGAGATTTGATTGATAAGCAAGCCTATGGGAATAATCTTTCATTGATTGTTATGAGTGTAAACACCACCATGATCAAACACTTGAAAGAGTTGGTGAGGGAGTGACAATATTGGTTTTGCATGGAAACCACTTAATTGCATGAGTGTCAATTTTGTTTGATTCAATATTGATTGTGAATTTAGGGATAAGGAGGTCTTGATGCATCTTTATAACTCTTGAACTTAACAAAATTCATCTAGTTAGTGTGTTTTGATTTTAGTCTTGCTTGGGGACAAGCAAGGAGTTAAGTGTGGGGTAGTTGTTTAGGTCATTTTTATACTAGTTTTTAGTATAATTTTATGTGTGTTTTAGTTAATGTTTTGATTGATTTTTGTTTTAAGTTTGTTTATTGTGTTTGTTTTTAGGTTTGAGAGTAAAAACACCCTTGGAAGATCAAAACAGTCAAAAACAGAGCAAAAATGAAGAAACAGTAAGAGACACACCCAGAGACACGGCCAAGTCTCTGGCCGTGTCTCATCTGATGAGCAAAACCAAAGAACAGAGCAAGAAAGAGCAAAATTGAAGGCAGGAGAGGACACATGCAAGGGACACGGCCGTGTCACCTGGCCGTGTCCCTCCAATGAAGCCCAGACACGGCCAAGTCACTCTGACTTGGCCGTGTCTCACCAAATGCCAAAGGAAAAGAAGAACCAAATCTTCACAGAAGTGAACACAGGGAAGGGACACGGCCGTGTCACCTGGCCGTGTCCCTCCAAAAGGCACTCACACGGCCAAGTCACCTCTGACTTGGCCGTGTCCCTCATGAACCAAACGCTCAGCGATTTTAAAGCGTACATTTCGTATAAAAGGAAGGAGAAGTTGAGAGAGAGGGACATCTAGGGTTTGGTGAACGAAAATTAGAGAGAAGAAAGGGAGGCACACCAACTTGGGATGAGGAGAGAGTGACACTCTCCTTGTCCCTCATCTTCATCCTCCATCTTCATCTTCTCCATCCTCCATTGATAGATCTTGAAGGTTCTTTGGGATAATTTGGGTTACAAGCCATCAAAGGTTGAAGAAGCTTCATGGAAAAGATTGGTGACTTGAGAAAGCTCCTTTCTATCTTCCAAAGGCAAATCAATTGAAGAGTTGGTGACTTGAGAAAGCTCCATCTACATTGCAAGGGGAATCAACCATTGAAGAGGCTTGAGTTCTTCATCATACATCAAGTGGAGCTAGGAGGAAGATTAGCAATCTTACTCTTAGCATCTTCACAAGGGGTTTTTCTATTCTCTCTTTTAATTCATTCTTATTGTCATTGATGTATTAAGATATTGATATTACAATGAACAATTTGTATTTGATTTATATTGAGTTGAATGTATGTTTTAATTGGATGATGTTGAGATAAATACCCATGCTTAGGGTTTGTAGTATATTCGATTGAATGCTTTAATTTGATATTTCCATTGATTACCTTGTTTTTGGTTGATTGCATTGGATTGTATGCTAGGTTAATAGATTAGCTACCTATTGATCTCTAGATATTGAATGAAGGACCGAGAGGTGAAATTTGGTATCGGAATTATGCAATTGACTACCCTATGAATGAATTAGAAATATAAGTTCTAGGGTTTCATTAATTTGATAATGTGAAATAATTGGTTATTGCTAATTCATGAATGTGAGAACTAATGGATTGGTAATTGACTAATTAACCTTAAGGAACAAATTAATTACAAGGCTATAATGGATAATTGAGAATTGAGTTTTGATTGAATGGACCTATAACCCTAGGCACTTTCCCAAGAACTGAATTGATCTTGTGCACTCATCACACATTTCAACCCTACACTCCTTAATCTTAGATTTAAATTGTTCTTTTATATTTCCAGCAACAAACTTCTACATTTAAATAAATTGTCTATCAAGCTATTACGAACCACACCTTCTTGGGGAAACGACCTTGGGGTGATCACCATTGCTACAGCTACCTCGTATACTTGCGAGTGACGCTTTGTAGTAGTGTTAATTTGAGCGCAACATTTGGCCACATAAGTACCTGAGCCTAAAGCTCCCCAAGCAAATTATTGTTTGAATTCTTTGGGTACCGACCTTTTCCCATGCTGATGAAAACCATATATATCATTTAACTGGTCAATATTAAGCACATATGATTTACCCAGCAATTTAAACATCATTCTAGTGAAGATTTTCTTATCATCTCTTTCAACCTTGAGAGATGTCAAAAATTCTAAAGTAAGTTCCTCAAACTGCAAAGGTCTCAAGGTGACTAGAGTTTCCCATCCAAGAAATTGCACATATCGATCAAAAATTAGTCCTAATTTGCAAGGCATCAAGAGATTCATCGTTAACATACCTTGTCGGGAAAAACCCCGAGCCAAAAGACTTGCTCTCTTCAAAGATAAAGATGATGAAGAGGAAGAAGCTCCTTCGGCTGTAGACTTCTTCGTCTTGCGGTGTGACACAATCTTAGTTCTCGGCATCCTTAGAAATCTGAAAATTCAAACCAAAACTTGATCAAATCAAAATTATATGAGCAAAGAAGAAGTTTTAAGTGATTATCTCTAGTTTTGGTGAAGAAATTTGATGTTTAAAGGAATATTTGGAGTTTTGAATCACAAGCTATGAATTTTGCGATACAGAGAGCAAGAGAGCGAGAGAGACGAAGAACAAGAAATTAGGGATCGAATGGAAAGAAACTGGGCAAAATTGGGTTTTTTAAAGTGTAAAAATGAGGGACACGGCCATGTTTAGGTGATCTTGGTCGTGTCTGGTGTGTGAAAGTGAAGAGACACGGCCAAGTCAAGGTGACACGGCCGTGTCTGATCCTCTTGGAGGGACACGGCCAGTGACTTGGCCGTGTCCCATGGGTGTGTCCTCTTCTGTATAAAAATTTGCAAAAACGAAAGAAATTTGATGAAGCGTGGCCGTGTCCAGTGTGTGACAAGGCCAAGGGACACGGCCAAGTCCTTTGGCCGTGTCACCTACTGCCTTTTATTAACTTTTAACTCTCTTTTTTTATTTTATTCAATTCTTAAAGATTTTGCAAACCTTCTTCTTCAAACACCCTGAAACACAAAATAAAGAAAAATCGATCAAAGCACCAATTCCATTTATTTAGACTAAACATAAAATCAAAACTTGCTAAATTTAAAATTACAACTATGAAAAATAAATGCAAACCGATGGGTTGCCTCCCATTTAGCCCTTCTTTAATGTCATATAGCTGGACATCATGCAAGGCCTAGGGATCATGAATCAAAGTGCTATCAATGACCCTCACTTCCTGAAATCCTTCATTGTATGGCTTAACTCTCTGTCCATTCACTTTAAAAGTCTCACTTGTTCGAGAGTTAAGTAATTCAATGGCACCAGAAGGATACACCTGAGTTATCTCGAAAGGACCACTCCATCGAGACTTAAGTTTACCTGGAAAAAGACGGAGTCGAGAGTTAAAAAGTAAAACTTTCATACCTGGACTCAATGTCTTTCGCACTATAATTCTGTCATGAAGTGCTTTAGTGCGATCCTTGTAAATTCTTGAGCTCTCATACGCCTCATTTCTTAGCTCATCTAACTCTGAAATTTGCAGAAATCGTTCTCTCTTCGCTTTGTCTAAGTCCAAATTCAGAGTCTTGATTGCCCAATACGCTCTATGCTCCAACTCCACTGGTAAGTGACAAGCTTTTCCAAACACCAATAGGTATGGACTCATACCAAGAGGAGTCTTAAAAGCAGTCCGATAAGCCCATAGTGCATCATGCAATCTGTTTGCCCAATCCTTCCTTGATGTGTTGACTATTTTCTCTAGAATTCCCTTAATCTGCTTGTTGGATGTTTCCACTTGTCCAGAAGTCTGTGGATAATATGGGGTTGCCACCTTATGCTTAACACCAGATTTGTGCATTAACTTCTCAAAAAGCCTGTTGCAAAAATGGCTCCCCCCATCACTGACTATCACCCTTGGCGTACCAAATCTGCTAAGAATATTTTCCTTCACAAATTTAACAACTACATTAGCATCATTAGTATAGGTGGGAATTGCCTCCACCCATTTGGAAACATAATCAACAGCAACTAAAATATACTCATATCCAAAAGACTTGGGGAAAGGACCCATGAAGTCTATTCCCTACACATCAAATAGTTCAACAACAATATATGATTGAAGGGGCATTTCATTCCTCCTCCCAATGTTACCTACTCTTTGGCAACGATCACAGTGCTTACAATACTCTTGAGCATCTTTAAATAAGGTAGGCCAGTAAAAACCACTTTGAAGCACCTTTTCCGCAGTCTTTCTTCCTCCAAAATGACCCCCACAGTGAAGGTCATGACAAAATTGAAGAACACTCAGTTGTTCTTCCTCAGATACACACCTGCGAACTATCTCATCTTTGCATATCCGGAGTAGATAAGGTTCATCCCAAAAATAAAACTTACTCAAGTGTAGAAACCTTTTCTTTTCCTGAAAGGACATGTTAGATCGCAAAATTCCACAAGCAAGATAGTTAGCAATATCTGCAAACCAAGGTGCATTAATTACCACAAATAAATGCTCATCAGGAAATTCTTCTAAATTTTTATGAATGCTATCAGATGCAAGATTTTCACTAAAGAAGGGTAATCTGGATAAATGATCAGCAACAACATTCTCACTACCCTTAGTATCCTTGATTTGGAAATCGAATTCTTGCAATAACAACACCCATCTAATTAGGCGCGGTTTAGCATGTTGTTTTGTTAACAGATATTTAAGAGCTGCATGATCATAATGCACAATAATTTTTTACCCAATTAAATATGCTCTAAATTTGTTTAAAGCAAAAACAACAGCTAACATTTCCTTTTCAGTTGTGGTGTAATTCATTTGTGCACTATTCAGGGTCAAACTGGCATAATATATTACTCTCAAGTATTTATCAACCCTTTGCCTAAGAACAGCTCCTACTGCATGATTAGAGGCATCACACATGATTTCAAAAGGTAAAGACAGACATCATGTGTAACACCCCATCTTAGCCTACATTTATAGACCAAGATGGACTGTTAACTCATGGTGGTTGTGTCTTAATATTTTACTTAGCCAATTTTAAATGCAGATTTTAAAAAAAAATTGCCATAACCTCCCGTAAAAATGGAGGTCCCAAGTGTCGCCAAAACTGATTTTTCTTATTTTTGAAAAATATTTTGTTTCACAATTCAACTCAAGCACACTCCCAATAATCCACCCTTATAACCTCAACTACATTCCTGCAAGAAGAATTCACACTTCTATACTTGCATATATAAGTGCTAAACCCAAATAAGATTTATTAGATTACTAGCAGTGTACGTGTTCTAGCTTTTCAGTATAATACATTTATTTGCTAGATCATACAAGCTTATGTACATGCCATATTGCTACAATCAATCATATCCAAACTCCTACCCAAAGTAGTAGTCAAGGCCAGCTGCGCAGGACATTCTGCAATCTCGTCTCCTCGTTTAACCTACGAGTTTAGAGGGAAACTAAACTCGCTAAGCAATTGCTTAGTGGGTACTTAAATCATTGCAATAAAATAATAAAATGAAAGAATGACTTGAACATACATTTAAATACTTTAAATAATTGAAAGGAATAAATACAAAACACATAAGGTAAAAAGGCTTGACTGAATAATTTGAATTTAAATCATTTTTCTTGCTTTTATCATTTTGGTTGCTCTACTGGTTTAACAGAACATCAGCGGATAAGGAAGGGTCATGATAAACATATCTCGTCATGATCATATTTCATTATCTTTCATCATAATTCTTGCACATGTGCCAATGGCCATTATCATTGCATCATTGATCATGTCATTGTAATCATCGGCCTTCAGCCGGAATATCATATCATGTCATAAGCAGTATTGCAGTAATAGTATGATGCATTATACCCTTATCTCAAGGGTTCTGTCATAACCAAGTAGAGCGTAAACAATTCATTAATTAATTTGATCATGATATTCAATAAGCCATGATTTTTCCATAATGCATGTATTGTCAGAATAGCTTGTCATGATGCCTTTCTGATCATTCCCAATTCTCCTTCATGTCACTTTATATGATTTAACATCAATCTATATCATAATATTCAAGTTTTAACACAATTAGAAAAATGACCAAATGAATAGTAGCACGGTGCGTAAAATCGGCAACGCAATGGCGCGCGACCACTAAATAGTAAAATCTATTTTTACTGCTGAAAATCAGTCAACTTTGGCAACAGTTTTGACCAAGTAAACAACCTTATTTTTGGATGAATTTTTTGCAGGAAAACACTTTCATAAGTTAACTAAATGCATGTAAACGTTCGTCGAAAAATTCTTTCGTTTGCCCCTTCAACGGACTGCCCAAAATGAAAGCTGCAGAATGGTGCACAAAAGGGACCATTCGGCCCAATTTTCAAAACTTGAGGGAAATTCATTTTTTTCTTGAAAAATTGATTTTTAGACTCCTTTTGTAATACCATTGAAATACTAAGGGTCCCTCTTTCAAAAATCAACCCAAAGGGGTGATTAAAAGTTCATCAAAGTTTATGGATATTTGAGCAAAGTTTAGCTAGTTTGTTTTGTTTTCATTCTTTTCACAATCAATTGATTACCAATGGTTCAAGAGTATTTTCCCACATATTTACCACACATAATAACATCATTTCAAAGCAATTTCAAAAGTCCCATAATGCAAAATATGTGAATTAATTGAAAAGGGCAATGATTTAAGTACCAAACCTTAATTCTTTTCACTTGTTTCTAGTTCTTTTATGCCTTCTTTGCTTCCTTCTCTCTCACTTCTTGATTTCCTATAATTTTCATAAAATCCATGTCAAGAACATAATAAAATTTAAGTGCTTCATGCCTTATTTTGCTAACTAATACTACTAGTCATCCTTTTTATCCTTAATCTTATATGTGCAAGTCATCTCTTTCACTTTTCTTCAACTTCTTAAATTTTCTATAATCATCATATTTATTCTTTCACTTGTATCTTACAAATACTATAACCAATGAAAGAAATAGAACCATAGATGAATTTCCTTACCTTAAAATCTTATTCTCCACCCAAGTTTGCAACCTCTCTTTATTCTCCAAAATTAGCTACTTGAAAAAAAAACAATCTCTCTCTCTTTTCCCTTTCTCTTATTTTCGGCCAAGCAAGAACAAAGAGAGTTCTTGGCTTTATTTTTGTGGTGTTCTCTCCTCCAAATGGCAGCCAAGAGGGGTTAATATGTCATGGTGTAAATGTTGATTTCCCATTGGTACACATATGTGGGAAAATGGCTAATTCTCATTGGTCCAAATGTCTCCTTCTTTTATTTATTTACAAAACAAGCCCTTGGACTTCCTTTTAATTATATTTTGGCCCCTCAACCTCCTTGTGCTGAAATTTTATGGTCTAAGGTGTGAAAAGACCAAAATACCCTCCGGCGATTACTTGTTCGTAACTTTTAAACCGCGCACTTCCGCCGAATGCTATGGTACACTTTTTGACTCAGTTTTTCCTCTACTTTTCATTTTTGAGATCCATTATTACTTTCGAGACACTTTTGGAAATGACCATAATGCCCCTGGTCAAAATCCCCTATATCTTCCAAACCGTGCGTTTTCGGGAAAAACCGTGTCACGCTGTTGCTACCCGATTTTTCTCTACTTTCCATTTCTGGAGTCTGTTATATGCACTATTAAGGACCTCCGGAACAACTTTTGGTAATTACAGTCACCTCCCCAAAACTTTTTAGAAATTACAGTCACCTCCCCAAAACTTTGTAATCTTTTCAAATAGGTCCTTTCAGTTCTATAGAACTTCCCTTCACTTCGCGCTCTTGAGTAGCTTCTCGGGATGGTTCCTCTTACTGTACGCGGATGTACTGTACATGGATATACTGTACATATGTACTATACATGGATGTACTGTAAATATGTACAAATTGGGTCGTGACATTTCTTCCCCTCTAAAATTTAGGCTTCGTCCCGAAGCCGATCGGGCATAAAATTTAGGCTTCCATCCTCATTATTCCTTCCCTTTCCCAAATTATCTCTTCCATTCTATGGTTCCTTCGCCGCACTTTAACTGAAGGAATTCTCTTATTTCTTAATCCTTTAACTTTTCATGCTAAAATTTCTATTGGTTCTTCTTCATAATTTAGGTCAGATTGGACTCTGATGTTTTATGTCTTTATATCGTGTGTGAAGTTCAAACGATATTGCCTTATCATTGAAACGTGAAAAACATTATGTATTTTGTTCAGTTCTGGTAATAGCGTTAACCGATAGGCTATTGATCTATGCGTTCGATGATCTCGTATAGTCCAATAAGCCTAAAGCTTAACTTACTTTTCTGCTTAAATCTTAATACCTTCTTTCATGGGAAAGTCTTAAGAAAAATCTTGAGAGTTCTATGTCCCTTCGTTTCGAGTTCGCATATGATTTTATCTTGTCTTTACTTAATTTCGTCCAACACTCTGGTGTTCCATGTTTTCTTTCGTATAATTCTTTATAGGGCTTCACCGTATGCTGAATTAATAGTCATTGTTATATGCATATTCAATTAAACTCAAATACCTATTCCAGCCACCGTTAAATTCTATAACACATACTCTTAATATGTCCTCCCAAAATTTGGATTACTCTTTCAAATCGTCTATCTGTTTACGGGTGAAAGGCAGTGCTATAATTTGTTTGGGTTTCAGAAGCTGTTTGCGACTTCTTTCATAAATTCATGATGAACTATGGACCTCTGCCTAAAATGATAGACGTTGGAATCCTGTGTAATCGTACAATTTCTTTGGCGTACATTTCCACCAATTTATCTATTGAATAATCCATTTGTAAAAGTAGAAAATGAGCTAACTTAGTTAGGCAGTCAATGATTATCCGGACAACGTCATGCCGGCCTCGTGTCATTGGTACTTCTATGACGAAATCCATAGTGATATGTTCCCATTTCCATACCAGAGTGGGAATTAGTTGTAACAGTCCCGATAGTATTTGATGTTTCGCTTTTGCTTGTTGACATATTAAACATTTGGTCATAAAATCAACAATATCTCTCTTCATTCCAGGCTACCATTAAAAACTTCTTTAGATATTGATACATTTGTAACTCCTGGATGCATTGCGTAGAGACTACTATATGCTTTTCGAAAAAAAATTTTCTTTCTTATGTCTCCCATTGTTAGTATCATTACTCTATTGTCATAATACAAACTACTGTTCTTAGAAATTTAGAATTTTATATCCTTTCCTCCTTGCACTTGCTTGATCCATTTTTGTATTTATTCGTTTTCCTTTTTCACTTGATGAATTTCTTGAAAAGAAACATAGTTTATGCTTGCATTTCTACTACTAGTACTTCCTCTTCCATTGGTCTTAAACTAATCTTTATAGCGCCTAAGGCTGGTATCGATTTTCCTCCAAGTGCGTCGACCACCACGTTAGCTTTTCCTATATGATAATTTATAACTTAGCTATTATTTCCAAAACTTGGGTTTACTTTCCTTACCATAAATTGAGATCCTCTTGGGTTGGCGGATATTTTAAACTTTTGCATCTGTATAAATATAACACTTTTCTCCATATAAATCATATCTCCAAATCTTGAAAGCCAGTACGATAACTGTTAATTCCAAATAGTGTGCCGCATTATTATTATTATTATTTTTCGTATGGTTTAAATCATCAAAAGACTTATGCGACTATTTTATCCTTTTGCATAAGCATATAACCTTAACCGATGTGTGAAGCATCACTATATACCACAAATTCTTTGCTGGACATGGCCCGTATGGGTATTGAAGCATTCATTAACTTTTCCTTTAGTTTCTCAAAGTTCCTCTAACATTTATCAGTCCATTGGAGTTTGGCATTCCTTTGAAATAACCTTGTCATTGGGATGATAATAATGGAAAACCCTTTTATAAAACATTAATAGTACCCAGTCAGTCCTAAGAAGATTCTTACTTCTATTACTGTCTTTGTTGTTTTCCATTCCAAAATGGCTTTTGTTTTCTTAAGACCTACTTTAATGCCTTATGCTAATATGGTGTGTTTTAAGAATGTCATTTTTTTCCAATCAAAACTCGCATTTGTCATGTTTGATGTACAACTGCTTCTCTCGCAACATTTGCAATATTATACAAAAGTATCGATCGTATTCTTCTTTGTTCCTTAAATAAACAAAGGTGTCATCTATGAACACCATTTACAAATTGGTCAAAGTATGGATGAAAGATATGATTCATTAAATCCATGAATACTACTGACACATTTGTGAGCTCAAAGGGCATTACAAGGAATTGATAACGTCCGTATCGAGTTCTAGATGTAGCCTTTAGAATGTCTTTTCCTTTGATCCGCAGCTGCTGATATCCCAATCGGTGATCTATTTTTTTTTTAAATAAAACCTCGGTTCCCTTAAGTTGGTTGAATACATCGTCAATGGATGGTAATAGATATTTATCCTTAATCATAAGCTCATTCAACTACTATAGTTCACATATGACCTTAAGGATTTATCTTTCTTCTTGACGAAGAGTACTGGCATGCCCCATGAAGAAATACTTGGCCGTATAAGACTCTTGTCGAGTAGCTTCTATAATTGTGTTTTCATTTCTTTGGGTTCTGCTGGTACCATTCAGTATGAGGCAACCGACACCGGTGCAATTCCCGGATATACATTTATAGTGAATCCTACTTTTCTCTTAGGTGATAATCCGGGTAGCTTGTCTAAAGAAACATCGAGAAAATCACGCATTGTTGATACCTCTTGAATCTTTATCACATTCTTCTTTACTTCCATAGTGCTTATCAAGTGTGCCTCACATCCGTTTGTATGGAATGCCTTGTTGTAACTGCTGCTGTTACGTTGTTTAGGTAATCGGCTCTCTTTCCTACTGCCGTCACTTCCTCATTGTGGGGAGTATGAAGTGTTACTCTCTTTCTTCTTATCATCGACCACTGTTTTATGCCTTGTTAGCCAATCCAATACCAACATTATGTCAAATTCTCGGAATGGTAACTCTATTAAATTTTCTGGAAATGCATTTTCATGTAACTCTATAGAACATTCTTTAATCACTTGTGTGTAACTACCTCGTCTCTTATCGAATTTATAACTAATGTTTCAAACTTAACATATCCTACTGGTAATTCTTCTAAGTTTTCATTGCATAGGCTCTGGCTGGTGTACTTGAATTGAGCTAGTCAACGGTCTCTGATTGTACTCTTTGAAAATTCGAATCACTTTCCTTTCTCCTGCTTCGGCCTCGGCCAAAAGCGGGCCGTGATTTTTTTCTGTCGGTGCTGGTGCATTCACTTGTCTTTTTGGCAGTTTACCCTAACACAATATGGTGCCCCGCATTCCCAGCATCCATCTGTTAAATACCAGCATTCACTCTTATGTCTTCATCCACAGTGTTTGCATAGAGGAGTAATATATCCTTTAAATCTATATTTCTTTCCAATCCTCCAATAATTTTTGAATTGTTACTTTTTCCTTTTTCCTTTACCTTGGGTTGTTATTACTTTCATTATTTCCTTTTTGATCTAATTTTAATTCTGCACTTTCTACCTCTTTGGTTCTTAATTTCTCTCTTTCTCTTCTCTCTTTTTTTTTCCATCATTTCCTGAATTCATAAATCTCATATATCTTCTTCTTATAATTTCTTAATTTTGATTATTACATTGGGGCATTTTCAGGAGGAATCACAATACAGTGTTTTGATTAGATTTCGTCTAGTTTCTACTCATATGTTCAGTCTCCTACCTTATTAAGACTCACGGGATGGTCACCCATCATCATTGATTGAGCACGTTTAACTCCGGTTTCCTGCTAAATTTCAACACGACGGTGTCGGGTCAGCAGTATCTTCTTAGTGCGCTTACTTCATCTGCTTGTGTGAATATTGTACATGGGGTTACTGTACATATTCTCTAATGGTCGGACATGAGAATTTCTCATATACTTATTTCTGTTCACTCATCTTTTTATCTAAGTTCTATCTATTTTATCTCTTACTATCTGGTCTTAACATTTTACATACTTTTCTTTTATCCTCTTATTCTGTTCTTCCTTTTATTCCATTCTTCAAATTTCATTTTCTTATATACATTTTCATATTCATATACGCCTATCTAACCTTCTCCTGGAACCCCCTTATAAGGACCCCGGTATACTGGCTACGGATGTCTGGCACTTTGAACCTCGGCCGGATCCTTGGCTTTGTGATCGCCGTCTTTACTATTCAAAACTATCTTCACTTCTAAACTTCCTCTCAACTTGTCGAAATCTTCCCAAGCTTTAAGTTTGTACTCTCTTTTGTTGCATACGTTGGTGTCTACTTCTCTAATCTATGTATACCCTCTCAATACCTAAAACTTTCACAGCTAATCTTGAAAATTTAAACACGTCCATGACTACTAATTGTACTTTAATTCCATTATTTAATCCTTCCAAAACCTTTGACGTCTTTCTTGCTTTGTTTCTATCATTTTCTTTGCATACTTACTGAGACGGGTGAACTCTCTATCATACTCAGATACTGTCATTCTTCCTTGCTGTAGATATATAAACTCAATTCTCCTTGCGTTTAAGTATGTTTTACCAAGTGTATGTTTCTTCTACCCAAAGGGACATGGCATAATTAAATCTTTTATCTGGCGTGTATCTCAGTTGTTCCAATGCCCTACTGGTACTATCCAAACAGTACTCAACTTCTTCAAATCCTTCTTCCCTACTAGTCTTAAATTCTCAATTGGGGACTTCCTTTCTCTTTTGGTAGGAACAGGTACCATTCTTGCCGTTTATTGCAATGGTACCGTCATCTATCTTAAATAAACTTTGGGGTCTTCCACAGCCACCATTGTGGGTCGTGGCATAAGTCCAAGACCCATTTCTACATTTATGGATACGAAAGCGTGTGATTCCTTTTCTTGATCTATAATTCTTTGTGATTCTGCCTCTTGCAACCTTATACCGTATACATATATCGTGATAAGAATTAGCAGCTGGCTTGACTCAACACATTAACTTTCCTATATGGCATGTATGTAAGCACTATTAGATTTTCCTTTATCACATGTACCTTATATACTTATGTATTTATAATATTCTTTCTACTATACTGACATTTGGTACCTAAATGATATATGCTCTCATTTCTTATCTGCTATAGGATATCCCATTTTACATTGGTAATGGCCACTCCCAACATAAAATGTGTATCCTCCTATGTTGAATTTTCCAGGACTGGCTAAACCGGTGCTCTGATACCACTAAATGTAACACCCCATCTTAGCCTACATTTATAGACCAAGATGGACTGTTAACTCATGGTGGTTGTGTCTCAATATTTTACTTAGCCAATTTTAAATGCATATTTTAAAAAAAAATTTGCCATAACCTCCCCTAAAAATGGAGGTCCCAAGTGTCGCCAAAACTGATTTTTCTTATTTTTGAAAAATATTTTGTTTCACAATTCAACTCAAGCACACTCCCAATAATCCACCCTTATAACCTCAACTACATTCCTGGAAGAAGAATTCACACTTCTATACTTGCATACATAAGTGCTAAACCCAAATAAGATTTATTAGATTACTAGCAGTGTACGTGTTCTAGCTTTTCAGTATAATACATTTATTTGCTAGATCATACAAGCTTATGTACATGCCATATTGCTACAATCAATCATATCCAAACTCCTACCCAAAGTAGTAGTCAAGGCCAGCTGCGCAGGACATGCTGCAATCTCGTCTCCTCGTTTAACCTACGAGTTTAGAGGGAAACTAAACTCGCTAAGCAATTGCTTAGTGGGTACTTAAATCATTGCAATAAAATAATAAAATGAAAGAATGACTTGAACATACATTTATATACTTTAAATAATTGAAAGGAATAAATACAAAACACATAAGGTAAAAAGGCTTGACTGAATAATTTGAATTTAAATCATTTTTCTTGCTTTTATCATTTTGGTTGCTCTACTGGTTTAACAGAACATCAGCGGATAAGGAAGGGTCATGATAAACATATCTCGTCATGATCATATTTCATTATCTTTCATCATAATTCTTGCACATGTGCCAATGGCCATTATCATTGCATCATTGATCATGTCATTGTAATCATCGGCCTTCAGCCGGAATATCATATCATGTCATAAGCAGTACTACAGTAATAGTATGATGCATCATACCCTTATCTCAAGGGTTCTGTCATAACCAAGTAGAGCGTAAACAATTCATTAATTAATTTGATCATGATATTCAATAAGCCATGATTTTTCCATAATGCATGTATTGTCAGAATAGCTTGTCATGATGCCTTTCTGATCATTCCCAATTCTCCTTCATGTCATTTTATATGATTTAACATCAATCTATATCATAATATTCAAGTTTTAACACAATTAGAAAAATGACCAAATGAATAGTAGCGCGGTGCGTAAAATCGGCAAAGCAATGGGGCGTGACCACTAAATAGTAAAATCTGTTTTTACTGCTGAAAATCAGTCAACTTTGCCAAAAGTTTTGACCAAGTAAACAACCTTATTTTTGGATGAATTTTTTTCAGGAAAACACTTTCATAAGTTAACTAAATTCATGTAAAATTTCGTCGAAAAATTCTTTCGTTTGCCCCTTCAACGGACTGCCCAAAATGAAAGCTGCAGAATGGTGCCCAAAAGGGACCATTCGGCCCAATTTTCAAAACTTGAGAGAAATTCATTTTTTTCTTGTAAAATTGATTTTTAGACTCCTTTTGTGATACCATTGAAATACTAAGGGTCCCTCTTTCAAAAATCAACCCAAAGGGGTGATTAAAAGTTCATCAAAGTTTATGGATATTTGAGCAAAGTTTAGCTAGTTTGTTTTGTTTTCATTCTTTTCACAATCAATTGATTACCAATGGTTCAAGAGTACTTTACCACATATTTACCACACATAATAACATCATTTCAAAGCAATTTCAAAAGTCCCATAATGCAAAATATGTGAATTAATTGAAAAGGGCAATGATTTAAGTACCAAACCTTAATTCTTTTCACTTGTTTCTAGTTCTTTTATGCCTTCTTTGCTTCCTTCTCTCTCACTTCTTGATTTCCTATAATTTTCATAAAATCCATGTCAAGAACATAATAAAATTTAAGTGCTTCATGCCTTATTTTGCTAACTAATACTACTAGTCATCCTTTTTATCCTTAATCTTATATGTGCAAGTCATCTCTTTCACTTTTCTTCAACTTCTTAAATTTTCTATAATCATCATATTTATTCTTTCACTTGTATCTTAAAAATACTATAACCAATGAAAGAAATAGAACCATAGATGAATTTCCTTACCTTAAAATCTTATTCTCCACCCAAGTTTGCAACCTCTCTTTATTCTCCAAAATTAGCTACTTGAAAAAAAAAAAAAAAACAATCTCTCTCTCTTTTCCCTTTCTCTTATTTTCGGCCAAGCAAGAACAAAGAGAGTTCTTGGCTTTATTTTTGTGGCGTTCTCTCCTCCAAATGGCAGCCAAGAGGGGTTAATATGTCATGGTGTAAATGTTGATTTCCCAGTGGTACACATATGTGGGAAAATGGCTAATTCTCATTGGTCCAAATGTCTCCTTCTTTTATTTATTTACAAACCAAGCCCTTGGACTTCCTTTTAATTATATTTTGGCCCCTCAACCTCCTTGTGCTGAAATTTTATGGTCTAAGGTGTGAAAATACCAAAATACCCTCCGGCGATTACTTGTTCGTAACTTTTAAACCGCGCACTTTCGCCGAATGCTATGGTACACTTTTTGACTCAGTTTTTCCTCTACTTTTCATTTTTGAGATCCATTATTACTTTCGAGACACTTTTGAAAATGACCATAATGCCCCTGGTCAAAATCCCCTATATCTTCCAAACCGTGCATTTTCGGGAAAAATCGTGTCACGCTGTTGCTACCCGATTTTTCTCTACTTTCCATTTCTGGAGTCTGTTATATGCACTATTAAGGACCTCCGGAACAACTTTTGGTAATTACAGTCACCTCCCCAAAACTTTTTAGAAATTACAGTCACCTCCCCAAAACTTTGTAATCTTTTCAAATAGGTCCTTTCAGTTCTATAGAACTTCCCTTCACTTCGCGCTCTTGAGTAGCTTCTCGGGATGGTTCCTCTTACTGTACGCGGATGTACTGTACATATGTACTGTACATGGATGTACTGTAAATATGTACAAATTGGGTCGTGACATCATGCATCTCTGAAAAGTTACAGGTGCATTGCACAAGCCAAAGGGCATACGTCGAAATGCATAAGTCCCAAAAGGGCAAGTAAAGGTTGTCTTGGACTGATCCTCTGGAGATATTGGCACCTGATAGTAACCTGAAAGGCCATCCAGAAAATAATAATGTGAGTGTCCAGAAAGTTTATCTAACATCTGATCAATAAAAGGAAGAGGGAAATGATCTTTCTTTGTAGCATTGTTCAACTTCCTATAATCGATGCACATTCTCCACCCAGTAGTAGTCCTAGTAGGAACCAATTCATTATTCTCATTTTTCACCACAGTGATTCCAGATTTCTTAGGAACTACATGTACTGGGCTCACCCACTCACTATTAGCAATTGGATAAATTACTCCTTCATCCAGCAATTTGAGCACTTCCTTCTTAACCACTTCACTCATATTTGGGTTAAGGTGCCTTTGAGTCTCCCTCACAGGTTTAGTTCCTTCTTCTAAAGTGATTCTATGCATGCACATGGAAGGGCTAATACCCTTGATGTCACTCAATCCCCATCCTATTGCTCTCTTTAATCTTTTAAGCTCACTCACCAACCTCATCTCCTCCCCTTCACTAAGTTCACTAGATATTATCACAGGTAAAGTGTTGTGATCTCCTAAAAACACATATTTCAGGTTCTTAGGTAACTCTTTCAGCTCTAACTCTAGTGAGGGGTTCTTCTCTTCTTTTTGAATGGAGGGAAGCTCACAAACTGGGTCCTCCTTAAGCTCCTCTATTTCAGCACTTCCTAAGGTCTCAAGACAATTGGCTATTTCTGCATCAAAAATTTCCAAATCACTATCTAAGGTCAATGCCAGCTCCATTTTATCAGAGGAACCTGTCTGCAAGAAAACATCTGAAACAACTGCATCAACACAATCAATGAAAGAACAATCCTCATATAAAGCAGTTGTAGGAATAGGAGAAGTGTTAAAAATAGAAAATTCCATAGTTTGTCCCAAAACAGTCATTGATAATTTACCATTTTTAACATCTATCAAAGTGTTGGTAGTCGCTATAAAAGGTCTACCCAGCAGAATGGTGTGTGCAGATGGTGAAGAGTTACTTACTTCCATGTCAAGAACAATGAAATCCACAGGTACTATTAACCCTCCAACCTTAACTAACACATCTTCTATAACCCCTTTCGGGAATCTAAGAGATCTATCAGCTAATTGCAACACCATTTTTGTTGGTTTAAGTTCCCCTAGTTCTAACTCAAGATAAACAGAATAAGGCATTAAATTCACACTAGCTCCTAAATCACACATGCCATCAGTACTTTTTCCATTCCCCATAGTAATTTGAATAATAAAACTTCCAGGATCCTTTAGCTTAGGAGGTAGTTTATGCTGCAAAACAGCACTAGCTACCTCAGAAACTATCACTTTTTCATTCGGCTCATACCTCTTTTTCTTGGTATTCAGTTCTTTGAAGAATTTAGCATAAGCCGGCATGTTCTTAATTGCTTCAAGTAAGGGTAAGTTGATACTTACCTTAGACAACATGTTGAAGATATCTGAAAATTGCTTATCTTTTTTATCATCCTTCAACCTGCTGGGGAATGGTATAGGTGGCCGGTATGGATTGCTTGCCTTGTGAAAATTTGCTGTAGGGGACTTCTCCATTGATCTTTCTTCAGCACCTTTGTTCTCTGGTTCTCCTTCCTTTTTATTTTCTTGCTCACCTGCATTCACAGAATTATTTTCAACATTATTATTAATTACCTTGCCACTCCTAAGAACAGTCACTGATTGTGCCTGCTCAGGTTGACTTGGGAACTTCCCCTTTTGTTGAATCTGCATCTGTTGAGCAAGTTGCCCCACTTGGGTCTCCACCTTCTTAAAAGATGCTTCCAAGGAATCCAGCCTCTTATTGTTCATCTCCTGATTTTTAGCACTGACTTGGATAAAAGCCTGTAAACTTTCCTCCAAACTCTCTCTCTTAGGCTGACCTTGATTTGAGGATTGGCCCTGCTGTTGGTTCTGTCTCTGGAGCAAATGGAAAGGCTGTTGAGCATTATTTGTTGTCCAGGAAAAATTGGGGTGTCTCCTCCAACCAGGATTGTAAGTGTTGGAGTAAGGATCATTCTTGGCTCTTGGTTGAAATCCCCCCATAGCATTAACTTGCTCAGCTTCATTCCCAAAGGACTCACATACAGAGGGGCATATATTTGCTCCATGCCCAAATGTCCCACAGATTCCACACACTTCTTGAGTAGATGAAGAAATATTGTTCTTCATGTTTAGCATCTGAACCTGCCTTGTCAATTCAGCTATTAGACTGACCATTTCATTATTGAACTCCAGTTGATTCACCCCTTTACTTCTTCCCCTTACACTCTTTTGTTGAGAATTAGCTCCCAACATCTCGAAGATATCATATGTCTCATCAGCTGTCTTTTCTCCCATGGCTCCCCCAACTGCATTGTCGACAGTGTTCTGAAATTGCTGAGTTAGACCATCATAGAAAAACTGATTAAGGAGTTGAAGTGGGTAGTGATGATGTGGACACTAGATCAATAGCATCTTGAATCTATCCCAAGCCTCATGAAATGGCTCTCCTTCAAATTGAGAGAATGTAGCAATCTTCCCTCTCAATTCAGCTGTCTTTTGATGTGAGTAGAATTTGCCCATGAATTTATTGTAAACTTGCTCCCAAGTTGTCAGTGAGTTCTCGGGCAACATCATAAGCCAGCTCTTTGCCCTATCCTTCAAAGTATATGGAAAACACCTCATCCTCAACTGATCCTCTGTTAATCCTCCCAATGGAAAAGTGTTGAGGGTGGAGTAGAAATCCCTAATAAAGTTCAAAGGATCTTCATTTGGAACTCCATAGAATGATGGCAGCATGTTGTAGTGAATGTTCTTCAACTCATAATTTCTTGCTGCATCTGTCAGTCTTATGCAAGAGGTGGAAGTTCCAATGACAGGTCTAGCAAAGTCTCTCATCGTTCTTTGCCTTTCTTCAGCCATTTTAACTGATTGTGTAGAATCTGACTCAAATTCAGAATTGTCCTCCTCTGTATCAAATCCGGTATAGAGCTCAAACTCTTCTCTGCTCCTTTTCACTCTCTGAATTTCTAGAATGAATGGATGTAGCTCTCCTTCGAGCGATCTCCTGCCTTGCATAAACAAAATTTTTCTAGAAAAAGAAATTATTAAAAGCAAAAGACAAAATAAAATAAAAAATAAACAATGAAAAATAATCTAAAATATTTTTGCCTAATAAACAATTTCGCCAATTAGCCTCCCCGGCAGCGGCGCCAAAAACTTGTTGCGCTTGAATTAACTCTACCACAAAGCGTCACTCGCAAGTATACGAGGTAGCTGTAGCAAAGGTGATCGCCCCAAGGTCGTCTCACAAGGAAGCTAAAGTGGCTAATTGATTATCAGAATATGAATAACAAGTAATGAATAAAATTTAAATTGCTAATTAAAGAAGAAAATTGATTGAAGTTTTTAAAACGAATAAAAGTAAATTAAGCTAATGTATTGATTCACTGGATAGAAAGGTCTAGGGTTTGCACTTCTCTACTACTTATATGTATGAACAGTTATTCCTCTTAACTAATTTAATTTCAAAGATTAAATCTCAAACAACTCAATTAATCAAGTCAAGGAAATAAGCTCTCGCATTCAAACCTCTTTCAACTAATCTTGTTATAATTGAAATAATCTTTTTAATAGGTTATATCTCTAATTCACCTAAGTCCTTAATTGAATTGTTCCAGCATTAGACTTCATCTCTCAATCCATCATCTAATACCTAAAACACATAATTGGTGGCCAATCAATTATATATTAACAATATTCCATTCAATCAAGGCTAAAGAAATTATTAGCTAAGAGAATAACCAATTCATACAATCATAGCAGATCCATACAAACCCTAGATTAGATCAAATTAGTTCATAATGCAATCAAACATATTCATCTCATTAATGTTCAAAGAAATCAAAATAGAAATGATAATATCCATAAATACAATTTCAATAAAAATAAAGAGAATAAGTTTAAGAACAAAACCAAGTTACAAACTCCTTGAAGCTTCTGAAGAATCTCTTGTTCAAATCTTGCAAGAAGGATGCATCAATGGCTAGAACAATCTAACCTAAGCTAAAGCAATCAAAAGTGTAATCAAAATTAAAGAAAACAATTGTCAAAACCCTAAGCTCACTCTCAGACTGCTAAATCAGCTCTCCAAATCATCAACAGTCCCAAACCCTAGCTTCTCTTTTCTTTTTATATGAATCGTCCGCTTTAAAAACTCGCTACGGCTTTGGTTCATGAGAGACACGGCCAAGTTGCATGTGACTTGGTCATGTGAGTGCTCTTTGGAGGGACACGGCCAGTGACTTGGCCGTGTCCCTTGCATGTGTCACCTACTGTGAAAATTTTCTTCTTTTCTTCTTTGGTTGAGTGACACGGCCAGTTGGAGCTTGACTTGGCCGTGTTGGAGCCTTTTGGAGTGTGTTTGCTTCTGTGAAGATGTAATTCTCTTTTGCTTTGGAACTAAGTGAGACACGGCCAAGTGAAGGTGACTTGGCCGTGTCTGGGCTTCATTGGAGGGACACGGCCACTGACTTGGCCGTGTCCCTTGCTTGTGTCTGCTACTGGGACTTGCTCTTCCTTTTTAACTTGGTATGGGACACGGCCAGTGACTTGGCCGTGTCCTCTGCCTGTGTCAGCCACTGCCCCTTTCTCCTTCAATTTGTTTCCTTGCCTTTTTTAACCTAACACAATACTTGCAACAAAACTTTAAACAAGAAATAAATAGACAATAACCAACAAAACATAAACACATACTAAAAACTAGATCAAAAATAAGATAAACACTGAAATAAACTAAAATACCAAAAGTAATAAAAACACAAAACAAACTGATAAAAACTAACAAAATACCTAAATAAAACAATAATTATCATAATAAACAAGACACAAATCTATAACAAAAACTAATAAAACAGAAACCACTTAATTGTATGAGTGTCGATTTTGTTCGATTCGATATTGATTGTGGATTTAGGGTTAAGGAAGTCTTGATGCATCTTTATAACTCTTGAACTTAACAAAATTCATCTAGTTAGTGTGTTTTGATTTTAGTCTTGCTTGGGGACAAGCAAGGAGTTAAGTGTGGGGTAGTTGTTTAGGTCATTTTTGTACTTGTTTTTAGTATGATTTTATGTGTGTTTTAGTTAATGTTTTGATTGATTTTTGTTTTAAGTTTGTTTAAATTGTTTGTTTTAGGTTTAGGTGGAAAAACACCCTTGGAAGATCAAAACAGTGAAAACAGAGCAAAAATGAAGATAGAAGGTGACACACTCAGGGGACACGGCCAAGCCTCTGGCCGTGTTCCTCCAAAAATGTTAGACACGGCCAAGTTCACCCTGGCTTGGCCGTGTCACACTCCAAAGCAAAAGAAGATGGAAATCAAGCAGTGAGGGACACACTCAAGGGACACGGCCAAGCTTGTGGCCGTGTCCCTCCAAAGAAGCTCAGACACGGCCAAGTTGCTTAAGCTTGGCCGTGTCTCACTTAAATCCAAAGCAAAGAAAAGAAACTCTCACAGTAGAAGACACAGGCAAGGGACACGGCCAAGTCACTGGCCGTGTCCCTCCAAAAAGGTCCAACACGGCCAAGCCTACTCCAACACGGCCGTGTCACTCAACCAAAGAAGAAAAGAAGAAACTCTGAGACAGAAGCGAACACAAGCAAGGGACACGGCCAGGCTTGTGGCCGTGTCCCTCCAATTCACCTCCAACACGGCCAAGTTCCCTCAACTTGGCTGTGTCTCTCCCTCCAAAGACCTCAGACACGGCCAAGTCTCTTGTAACTTGGTCGTGTCCCACCTGAAAAGTGTATAAATTCTTTCGCACGAACAGAAATCGGGAAGAGCGGCTAGGGTTTGGAGAACAAAAAGAAAAGAGAAGAGAGGGCACTCATAACTTGGGATGAGGAGAGAGTGACACTCTCCTTGTCCCTCATCTTCATCCTCCATCTTCATCTTCTCTATCTTCCATTGACAAGCTTCAATTTGGTTCTTTGGGATCAAGTGGGTCAATAAGTTCTCAAAGGTTGAAGAAGCTTCATTGAAGGGAGTGGTGACTTGAGAAAGCTCCATTCCATCTTCCAAAGGCACAATCAATTGAAGGATTGGTGACTTGAGAAAGCTCCATCCACATTGCAAAGGGAATCAACCATTAAAAAGGCTTGAGTTCTTCATCAAACATCAAAGTGGAGCTAGGAGGAAGACTAGTAATCCTACTCTTGGCATCTTCACAAGGGGTTTTTCTATTCTCTCTTTTAATTCAGTTCAATATTGTTTTTGGTTGTATTAAGAGATTGATATTGCAATGAACAATTTGTATTTGTTTTATATTGAGTTGAATGAATGTTTTAAATTGATGATGTTGAACTAAATACCCATGCCTAAGATTTGTAGTATATTTGATTGAATGTCTTGAATTGATATTTCCATTGATGTTCCTTGTTGATTGGTTGATTGCATTGGAATGTATGCTAGGTTGATAGATTAGCTACCTATTGATCTCTAGATATCGAATGAAGGACCGAGAGGTGAAATCCGATATCGGAATTATGCAATTGACTACCCTATTATTTTCATAATGTTGCATGATGTTTAACTTGAGTTTGCTTAATTATTTTCATAGATCTTAATGTTGTTTGTGTGTGTTGGAGTTGTAAGCCTTGGAAATGAGAATTTGGCCGAAGACAGTAGCATTTTGGATGCCACGCCCGTGGCCTTGGTTGCCGTGGCCGTGGCCAATTGTAGCCATGGCCGTGGTGGAGTGGAGCAAGAGTGGCAGAATCATTCCTTAACCCACGCCCGTGGGGGTTGAGGTAGCCACGGCCGTGGGCTCTTGCATGAGGTGTTGGTTTGTAATGTGGATTATAAGGGTCTTAGATGAGGTTAATAAGTGATAAATTGTATTGGAATTCATGTGTTGTATCATTTTTGGATTAGGTTTTGAAAGAAAGTGAGTTGCCCTAATTTGGGAAGTGAAGAATCTTGGAAAAGGGAGAGTGTTTAGAGTTGTGTGAATTGTGATTGAGGTAAGTACAAACCTTGCATTGTTGCATACATTCACTTGATATGACATTAATGACATATATGAATAATGTTATGTGTTGTACATTGTGAATCTTGTGAAAAGTACTATATGTATAATGTGAAATGAGATGATTGAGGCATGTATGCCTATATGATTATGTTCAATGTAATTGATTATGAATATATGAAAGATGATGTATTATATTGTGAATTGAGACATGATGATTCAAATGTGATGAGAAGCCATTGTGAGTGGCTATGGTTATACAAATGAAATTGTTGAGGCATGATTGCCTATTTGATATTGAGATACAATTTGAGAAAGAGAATGATAAAGAGATTAATGATATAATTGTATGTTTAATATGTTATTCAGTTTCAAAGTTCTGGATTTGGATGGCATGCCTATAAAATTATGAATAGTAACAGTCTTGCCGGGTTGAGGATCTCTTCAATTTGAGTTGAATTGAGGTCCAAGAGACTGGGTCTGTTACATTATAGGAATTGTGATTATGAGATAAATGATTGGTAACAGTCTTTCCGGGTTGAGGATCTCCTCAAGCTTGTTGAGTTGATGGTCCAAGAGACTGGGTCTGTTACACTATCCATGGATAGAGATATATATGTGTGTATAGCCTACTGGCTTGATTATTGTGATTATGAACCAAAGCAGTAACTCTGAATTCTGAATATCGTATTAAACACTTGTTGGGCCCATAGGTGTCTATGTTATATGGATGTCATGAAATATTGCATACTGAGTATGATCTTTATTGTTTGAATGTATATCATTGATATTAATAGAGCATAATAGCATTATGGTTTGTACTACTGAGTTGTTGGCTCAGCGCGATTATGATTCATCGCGCAGGTGATAGAGGTGATAAAGTTGAGACGGAGGATTCCTCTAGACGTAGTTGAGTTGTTTTGATTGTGAAGAGTTGGATTAAAGCTTAAAGATCAGAGAGTCAAGCTGCCAATCATGTATATATTTCACATTTTGTAATTTTTGAGGTTTAATGTATTTGTACTTGTAAATTTTGTATATAACTTCCGTTGTGTATTAAATAAACATTTTTATCTACTGTGTCTTATGATTTTCATTTAATTATTTGGTATTTCTTAAGTTTTTATTTTATCTTAAATGAGATTTGAGTATTTGCAAAGTGTGGCATTTCTATATTTAGTATACGTATATTACGATCGTATAAGCATGATGTGTACGTATACGGATATAGGGGTGTTACAATTGTTTTGGTATCAGAGCCTAGGTTTGAGATTCTCAACCTAGGTAAAATGAAAGAAAAAGAATATTTTTACTTTAAAAGTTAGTTTTTGAATAACATACATGTTTGATATTGGCAGTCTCTGATCTTTAATGGGATGTATTCTGCTGTGTTTGCAGACATAGGTTGTGATGGATTCTCACTTGCGTCAGTCAGTAGAGGGTAGTGCGGAGAGTGTAGCTCCTGATGAGGTTAGAGAGGGAGCTAGAGTGGATAGTGCTGGAGAGGTACCTACTTCTGTGTCGGGGAGACCAGCTGGTGAGGAGGTTTCGCCAGTTTGGCTTAGGCATGTGGTAGAGATATTGAGGCAAACACCAGTGCAACCACCGCCACCACCCGCACAGCCTTTGGTATCAGTGAGGCATTATGACAAATTAAGGAAGTATGGAGCAGAAGATTTCTTAGGTACTATTGATCCAGCTGTGGCTGAGCAGTGGCTAGATAAAGTATAGAGAATATTTGTTCAGTTGCAAGCCACTCCAGAAGAAAATTTTGATTATGCAAGATCATTGTTGTAGAAGGACGCATATGATTGGTGGAAGACAGTGCCCCATGCTATGGATGATCCACCAACATTGTTCTATGCTGATTTTCTAAGAGAGTTTGACTTGAAGTATACTCCAAGGGAGTATAAAGATATGAAGAAGATGGAGTTCTTGAGCTTGAAGCAAGACAACCGGTCAGTAACTGAATATGAAGTTGAGTTTATCCGATTGAGCCATTATGCTGGGGGTATTATATCTGATGAGATAGATAGATGCAGGAGGTTTGAGGTGGGGTTGAGACCCTCAATTATGTGTCTTGTGGCTAGATCTAGATATCATGATTTTTCCCAGCTTGTGGCAGCAGCTAGGAGTGTGGAGAGAGCCCAGAATATTGCAGCAGCTGCTTCTGAAGAGGAGATCAGGGTTAGGAGACCCCAGTTTGAGGCAGGGTCTTCTTCTGTGAAAAGAGGTAGGGGAAGTTTTGTTCCCAGAATCAGTCGGAGTCAGAGACAGGCTGGTAGGTCGGTTCAGTTTCAGAGACAGAGATCGAGACCTATAGCTTCAGTAGCGAGTGCTCTTACTCCGGTAGTTCAGAGATCCACTCCACTTGTGTGTGCTCAGTGTGGTGGAACACATAGGGGTGCTTGTTGGAGGAATAGTGGACCAGCTGTGTGCTTTAGATGTGGATCTCCGGATCATTTTATTAGAGAGTGTCCAGAGATGCGAGAACAGAGGTCAGCAGATTCTGTAGTTTCTCGAACTAGTGTCAGAGGTGGTCGAGGGGGCAGAAGTTTTAGCAGAGGGGGTAGACCTGGGTATAGTCAGAGAGGATCTTCATCCAGGGATACTAGACCAGATGAGGCTGGGCCTTCTCAATGTGTTTATGTGATGCAGAGGCAGCCAGATGCTTCGGCAGTCATAGCTAGTACTTTCTCTTTATTTGGTATTTCAGTACTTGCTTTGATTGATCCAGGATCTACACATTCATATATTAGTGCATCTGTTTTGCCTATGTCTGAATTGCATGCTGAATCCCTAGGATTTGATGTATTGGTGACAAATCCTTTAGGGCATAGTGTGATTGTTAGTAAGGTGCACCGAGACAGTGCAGTAGTGGTGCAAGGTAAGGAGTTCCTTGGAGATTTAATTGAAATGCCTTTTAAGGAATATGATTTGATCCTAGGCATGGATTGGTTATCTAGACATGGAGCTATGGTAGATTGTAAAAAGAAAGTTGTTACTTTGAGAACCGGTGATGGTAGAGAGGTGATAGTATCTAGTGAGCAGGGACAGCTAGCATCCTTGTTTGTTTCAGCTGTTGCAGGTAGGAGGTTGATTAAAAAAGGGTGTGATGCTTATCTTGCTCATGTGGTGGATACTAGAATAAGGGGTTCTCAAATTGATAATATACCCACAGTTGCAGAGTTTCCAGATGTGTTTCCAGAGGAGTTGCCAGGGTTGCCTCCTGAGAGAGAGGTGGAGTTTGGTATTGAATTATTGCCTGGTACCACTCCTATCTCTATTACTCCTTATAGAATGGCACCTGCTGAGCTGAGAGAATTGAAGGTGCAGTTGCAGGAGTTGTTGGATAAAGGGTTTGTTCGCCCTAGTGTTTCACCGTGGGGAGCTCCTGTGCTGTTTGTGAAGAAGAAAGATGGTACTATGAGATTGTGTATCGATTATAGGCAATTGAACAAAGTGACTATTAAAAATAAATATCCTTTGCCTAGAATTGATGATCTCTTTGATCAATTGAAAGGTGCAGCAGTATTTTCCAAAATTTATTTGAGATCAGGGTACCATCAGTTGAGAGTCAGAGCTGAAGATGTTCCTAAGACCGCCTTTCGGACCAGGTATGGGCATTATGAGTTTCTAGTTATACCTTTTGGTTTGACGAATGCACCTGTAGTTTTTATGGATTTGATGAATAGGGTGTTTAGGCCCTATCTGGATCAGTTTGTGGTAGTTTTTATTGATGACATTTTGGTGTATTCGCGTAATAAGGAGGAACATGACAAGCATCTGCGAATTGCACTACAGATTTTGAGAGAGAAGCAATTGTTTGCTAAACTGTCGAAGTGTGAGTTTTGGCTTGACCAAGTAACTTTTCTTGGTCACATAGTTTCAGCAGAGGGTATTAAAGTTGATCCGAGTAAAGTTGAAGCTATTTTGAATTGGAGTCCACCAAAGTCTGTGACTGAAGTTAGAAGTTTTCTGGGTTTGGCAGGCTATTACCGACGGTTTGTGAAAGTATTTTCTTTGATAGCTACTCCACTTACCATATTACTTCGAAAGGGAGTTAGATTTGTGTGGACAGATCAATGTCAGGCTAGTTTTGAACAGTTGAAAGAAATGTTGACTCAAGCGCCTGTTCTTACTTTACCTGTGGAAGATAAACCATATGTGATCTACAGTGATGCTTCACATAGTGGTTTGGGTTGTGTTCTAATGCAAAAAGGTAAAGTTATAGCTTATGCTTCTCGACAGTTGAAACCGCATGAGCTCAATTATCCGACCCATGATTTAGAATTGGCAGCCATTGTGTTTGCATTGAAGATTTGGCGACATTATCTGTATGGAGAGAAGTGTTTTATCTATACGGACCATAAAAGTTTGAAATATTTGGGTGTCCAAAAAGAGCTCAATCTTCGACAGAGAAGATGGTTGGAGTTAATTAAAGACTACGACTGTTTAATTGATTATCATCCTGGTAAGGCAAATGTTGTTGCTGATGCCTTGAGTCTGAAGTCTTTAGCAGGTTTGACTGTTTATTCGCTCTCGTTGCTTGTGGAGTTGAGAGCGTTGCATGCCAGTTTTGTATCTTGTGATGATGGTGCATTGTTGGCACAGTTGCAATTGAAACCAGTGTTGTTGGATCAGATCAAAGAGGCTCAATTGGCTGATGAGAAGATTCAGAAGATTGTTTCAGATTGCCAGAATGGAAAAAGTCGAGATTTTATTATGAGAAAGGATGGGAGTCTCTGGTTTAAGAACAGATTGTGTGTACCTGATGATGCTCATTTGAGAAGGATCATTTTAGAAGAAGCACATCAGTCAGTATTTGCTATGCATCCGGGCAATACAAAGATGTATCATGATTTGAAGCAGCATTACTGGTGGTCTGGTTTGAAGAAAGACATTGCAGATTTTGTGTCCAAATGTCTCACCTGTCAGAGGGTAAAAGCGGAGCATCAAGTTCCAACCGGGTTGCTTCAACCTTTGACGGTGCCTGAATGGAAATGGGAAAGAGTGACAATGGATTTTGTGTCTGGTTTGCCATTGACACAAAGGAAACATGATGCTATTTGGGTGATTGTTGATAGGTTGACGAAGACAGCTCATTTTCTTCCGGTTCGGATGGATTACTCTTTGGAGAGGTTAGCTGAGTTGTATATCCATGAGATTGTAAAGTTGCATGGTGTCCCAACTTCTATAGTGTCTGATCGAGATCCCCGATTTACTTCAAGGTTTTGGAAAAGTTTACATGGTGCTTTGGGTTCTCGATTACACTTCAGTACTGCTTTCCATCCGCAGACAGATGGGCAGTCAGAGAGAGTGATACAGATTATCGAGGATATGTTGAGAAGTTGTGTCATTGATTTCTCTGGAGGTTGGGATAGATTCTTACCACTTGTGGAATTTGCTTACAATAACAGTCATCAATCCAGCATTGGTATGGCACCATTTGAAGCACTATATGGTAGACGGTGTAGGACATCTCTAGGTTGGAATGAGCTTGGGGAAGGTAAGATAATTGGTCCTAATTTGGTTAAAGAAACTGAAGAGAAAGTTAAGATAATTCGAGAGAGGTTGAAAGCAGCTTTAGACCGACATAAGTCTTATTCAGATTTGAAGAGGAGAGACATTGAGTATAATGTGGGAGATAAAGTATTTTTGAAAGTGTCTCCTTGGAAAAAGATTTTGAGGTTTGGTCGGAAAGGGAAATTGAGTCCTCGTTTCATTGGACCGTATGAAGTTTTGGAGAGAATTGGACCAGTTGCTTATCGGCTTGCCTTGCCACCTGAGTTGGATCAGATTCATAATGTATTTCATGTTTCTATGTTAAGGAGATACAGAACAGATCCATCTCATGTTTTGCCTATTAAATCTATCGAAGTGAGTCCAGATCTAACATTTGAAGAAGAACCAGTTGCTATTTTGGCACGTGAAGTAAAAGAGTTCAGATATAAGAAAGTGCCTTTGGTGAAGGTTCTATGGAAGAATCATGGGAGAGAAGAGGCAACTTGGGAGAGTGAGCAAGCAATGCGAAATCAATATCCTCAACTATTTCAGACTTGATATCAGGTAATTTCGAGGACCAAATTTCTTTTTGTAATATCCCAATGTATGCCCTAGAAGTTTTGAATACTATTGTTGATTTAATTGGATTGAATGTATATGTTAATTTGTAAGAGAAAAGAAATTGAAAAGAAAATGTTTATGTATGGTTTAATAAGGGAAGTAGTGTGTAGAGAATAAGTGTATATGTTGGGTATATGGTAATATAAATAACATATACATAAGTCAAAAGGGATGATCTATGGAAGAGGATATTTATTTGTGATATGTGAAATTACTTAAATGGGCATATAAGTTAAAAGAGGTTAAGTTAAATGGATGAAGGGCATTTAAGTAATTATGTTGTTAGAATTGCTTGGTGGAGATTTAAAGAAGAAGAGAAGGTTGACTTGGCTTTATTTTCTTTTCTTCTCATGTGTGTGGCCGGCTACCAAAGGAAAGAGAGAGCAAGAGAGTTGTTCTAACTTCTAAAAGCAAATTGAAGAAGGAATCAAAGGATTAATTTGGAGATTTGTGAAATTTCCTCAATTTTGGTAAGTACTCTCTTGTTTTCCTTTGTTATTTTTGAAGTTGTGTTTGAAGTGAGTTATGATTTGTTGATATTATGATTAGATGTGTTTGTGGTGTGTTTTTAAGTGTTGAAATTGATTGTAAGTGAAGAAGTTAAATTGGTGTTGATATTGGAAGTGTTGAAGTTGATGTTGTTTTAGGGTTTTGAAGTGTTGCATGATGTTTAACTTGAGTTTGCTTAATTATTTTCATAGATCTTAATGTTGTTTGTGTGTGTTGGAGTTGTAAGCCTTGGAAATGAGAATTTGGCCGAAGACAGTAGCATTTTGGATGCCACGCCCGTGGCCTTGGTTGCCGTGGCCGTGGCCAATTGTAGCCATGGCCGTGGTGGAGTGGAGCAAGAGTGGCAGAATCATTCCTTAACCCACGCCCGTGGGGGTTGAGGTAGCCACGGCCGTGGGCTCTTGCATGAGGTGTTGGTTTGTAATGTGGATTATAAGGGTCTTAGATGAGGTTAATAAGTGATAAATTGTATTGGAATTCATGTGTTGTATCATTTTTGGATTAGGTTTTGAAAGAAAGTGAGTTGCCCTAATTTGGGAAGTGAAGAATCTTGGAAAAGGGAGAGTGTTTAGAGTTGTGTGAATTGTGATTGAGGTAAGTACAAACCTTGCATTGTTGCATACATTCACTTGATATGACATTAATGACATATATGAATAATGTTATGTGTTGTACATTGTGAATCTTGTGAAAAGTACTATATGTATAATGTGAAATGAGATGATTGAGGCATGTATGCCTATATGATTATGTTCAATGTAATTGATTATGAATATATGAAAGATGATGTATTATATTGTGAATTGAGACATGATGATTCAAATGTGATGAGAAGCCATTGTGAGTGGCTATGGTTATACAAATGAAATTGTTGAGGCATGATTGCCTATTTGATATTGAGATACAATTTGAGAAAGAGAATGATAAAGAGATTAATGATATAATTGTATGTTTAATATGTTATTCAGTTTCAGAGTTCTGGATTTGGATGGCATGCCTATAAAATTATGAATAGTAACAGTCTTGCCGGGTTGAGGATCTCTTCAATTTGAGTTGAATTGAGGTCCAAGAGATTGGGTCTGTTACATTATGGGAATTGTGATTATGAGATAAATGATTGGTAACAGTCTTGCCGGGTTGAGGATCTCCTCAAGCTTGTTGAGTTGATGGTCCAAGAGACTGGGTCTGTTACTTTATCCATGGATAGAGATATATATGTGTGTATAGCCTACTGGCTTGATTATTGTGATTATGAACCAAAGCAGTAACTCTGAATTCTGAATATCGTATTAAACACTTGTTGGGCCCATAGGTGTCTATGTTATATGGATGTCATGAAATATTATATATTGAGTATGATCTTTATTGTTTGAATGTATATCATTGATATTAATAGAGCATAATAGCATTATGGTTTGTACTACTGAGTTGTTGGCTCAGCGCGATTATGATTCATCGCGCAGGTGATAGAGGTGATAAAGTTGAGACGGAGGATTCCTCTAGACGTAGTTGAGTTGTTTTGATTGTGAAGAGTTGGATTAAAGCTTAAAGATCATAGAGTCAAGCTGCCAATCATGTATATATTTCACATTTTGTAATTTTTGAGGTTTAATGTATTTGTACTTGTAAATTTTGTATATAACTTCCGTTGTGTATTAAATAAACATTTTTATCTACTATGTCTTATGATTTTCATTTAATTATTTGGTATTTCTTAAGTTTTTATTTTATCTTAAATGAGATTTGAGTATTTGCAAAGTGTGGCATTTCTATATTTAGTATACGTATATTACGATCGTATAAGCATGCTGTGTACGTATACGGATATAGGGGTGTTACAGAGCGCAACAGTCATGGGCTTTTTTAATTGAAGAGACCTTGGATTCAAAGTTCTTCTTGGCTTTAAGTGCTCTCAATATTTTGCTATTGACATCACCTTAATCAGAGAATTTTTCATATTTCTTCATGTCATTGATAATAGCAAGTAACCAATTCATCATTTCGGTAACATTTTTGTTGGGCTTCATTTTGAAAAGTTCATACTCATTTACAAGTATTTGGGTCTTGATGAACCTTACTTAGGTTATACCCTCATGATAATTCTCAAGAGTTTTCTAAATGCTATGTGCACATATAAGATTTTTAACTCTTCCACCTTTTTCTCTAGACAAGGAGTTCATTAAGATGGAGATTGCCCTATTGTTCTTGTAGACAGCCCTTTTTTGAGCATTGGTCCACTTTTCTCTAGGGAGAGGTACTCGAACACCTTCAACTTCATGAGTATGAGGTTTCCACTCTTTTTCCATATATGTCCAAAGCTCAACTCCCTCACTATCAAGGAATGGGTACATCTTATGTTTCCAATAAGAGCAATATGTTCCATCAAAGGAAGGTTTAAGATGGGGATTGATATTTCCATGAGATGAAGAGGTTGAAGTATTAAAAGTGGCTTCCCTGGTGGATCAAATTTAAAAATTAAACTTCTTGAAATTTTGAGGCTCTGATACCAATTGTTGTCCCAAAATGGCAACCAAGAGGGGGGTGAATTGGTTGTTTAAAGAAATGATGGCAAATTAAAAATTAAAAGCAAGATAAAACAAGAGAAGAGTAAAGTAGAGTAGAACACACACAAAGAGTTTATAGTAGTTCAAATTATAGCCAAAGGTATAGTAAGCATGCAGATTTCTACTTCTGCAACACCAGAGGAGCTTGATAATTTCATCGGAGCAAAGAAATCCAAATAGGAAAGGAAAGAAGGCGAAGGCGAAGGCAATCAGAAAGCAGTTGGAATGGTATTTTTTTCTGATGCTGACTTACAAAAGATGGAAGAGGCCACATCCGTCCAATTTTTATTAAGGTCGAGGTCAAGGGAAAGAGAACCCCTTATGTCATGGTTGATGATTGATCTGCTAAAAATGTTTGCTGACTTAAGATTCTACCAAAATTGACCTTGTCTACTCATGACTTGAGTCTGTCTGATGTAACAATCCGAGCTTATGATACCCTGGTAAAGGTAAGCAATTTATGGTTCTAGATATACCAGTCACTTTTACATTGATGTTGGCTCCCCCATGGTTTCACCCCCCCTTGGTAGAGTTCCTTCAACACTCTATCAAAAGATCAAGTTTCCAAGTGATGATGGGATGATAATGAATGAAGTAGAAAATAGTGAAACAGTTAATTCTCTTATGATAGAAAGGCCTCTCTATGGTTTTCAAGTGGCTGGAATTTATAAAGATGTGATAGTAGGTTCAAAAGTTCTAGCCATAATGAAACAGATGAATTAACTACCAGGAAATGGTCTTGGGAAAGGAAAAATAGGTGTGACGGGGCTTCCAAATTTTAAGACTCGAGTATCAAGGAAGGGGCTAGATTATAAAGGAATAGATGGAGATATTCTACTAAAAGGGGACAAGAAGATGGAATTCCCTCCACTTGAGGAAATATTTGTTAAAACTCCAGAATTGGGATCTCTCTAAGGGAAGTCAGAGCTAGTCATGTTCATGGGAAAGATGATTCCAGGGTTTGAGATTTTCGCTAATGTTGCTGAGCTTGCTGAACAGGTGAAGACCATCTCACCAGCTTACTAAGAGGAAAAAAAGAAAGCTAGACTAAAGATTCAAAAGACTCCAGAAGATATTGCTACTCTTTTTAAAGAATAATTTGAAGATTTTGTGATATGCGATGATGAGAACACTGATTTTGATTTTGATTTGTCTGCTCTTTATGAGGATGATGATGTTTTCTTTTCCAAAATGAATGCAATAAAGTCTAATTTTGCTTATTTATGTGATATTTTCCTAATGATTGCATACATCCAAGTGGTGATTACATGAGCATTTTTAATATTAACTCTATTGAAACTCAATCATTAAATTTAGGAACACCTGAAAATCCTAAAAACATTAGCATAGCGTCAAATCTTGCTCCTAAAAAGAGATAGAGATATTTGAAATAATATTCAAAAAATTTGAAGAAGTTTTTGCCTGGTCTTATGAAGATATATTGGGAATTGATCAAGACATAGTTGAACACCTGATTCCAACCTATACCCACATGAAGCATGTTAAGCAAACGTTGAGGTGCCTGAGGCTGGAATGGGTAGAATTGATAAAGGAAGAAGTCACCAAGCAGATACATGTGAACAATTAGGGTTTGTATGGACTATAGGGACTTTATAAGGCTTCTCCTAAAGATGACTTTCCTTTACCTCATATAGATGTCTTAATCGATAGTGAAGCCTCTAGCGTGCCACACTTGTTTGTAGAAGGATTTTCTAGATATAATCAAGTAGTAATGGCCCAATAAGATAAAACCAAAACTACTTTCATAACTATTTGGGGTATATTTTGCTACAGGGTGATGTCATTTGGTTTAAAAAATACTGGAGCAACCTATCAAAGGATGGCCATAACTTTGTTTCATGATATGATGCACAAGGAGATTGAGGTGTATGTTGATTACATGATGATAAAGCCAAAAACAAGAGAGCAACACTTCCAAAACCTGAAAAGTTTCTTCGAAAGAGCAATTAAGTATAACCTTAGGCTAAACCCAAAGAACTGTGTATTTGGGGTCACCTTAGGCTAAACTAAAGAAGTGTTTATATATATAATATTTATTATATATAAATATGTACCACTAAGCGGCAAAACTTAGCGTGGTAGTGTGAATCACGCAGGTAAGAGAGTCATTGATCTAAGGAACCTAGACTATGGTAGATACTTGGTGATCTAGAGCACCGCAAGACCAACTGCGCCATTTGCATACATATATAATTTCTATAAAAGTGCATTTTGGATTTTTATATGTATTGTATGCTTTATGTAAAGTTTGTATAAATATCTTTTGAAAGGTTTGTAAATAATAATCATGTTTATTAAGTATGTGCATTTATAAAATAATGAGTTTTGGGTGAATTTCTTGAGATAATTGGAGACTTGTTGATGTGTGAACAAATGTTAATTTTTGGAAATGCAAATTTTCATACAGGTTGTGTATGTTGATTTTGGAAATGTCTGAAAATCAAATAAAATCCTAGTGAATTTTTCCCAGAGATTTTTCTTTAAAATATATATGTTGGGAATTTCATTACTAGTGTAAATGTTAATTTAACTACTGAAATATATTTAAAGAATTAAAATATTTTTCTTATACTATTAGAAATTTTGAAATGACTGGACCTATGACACTCTGATATTTTGTATACATATTTTACGTATACAGGGTGTATGTATTGTACATATATAGGATATAAGGGTGTTACAGATCTTCAATAAGAGCAGTAACTTCCTCTAGAGTCTTTAAGATAGCTTCATTCTTCTTCTCTTAACTAATTTTTTGGTCAATTTGTGAGGCAAGCTTCTTTTTTACCTGTTCTGCTAGTTCAGTTACATCAATAAAGATCTCAAAACCCGAAATCATCTTTCCCATGAACATGATAGGCTCTTGCTTTCCTTGTATGGGTCCTAATTTTGGAGCTTTAACAAATATCTTCTCTAGCGGAGGAAACTCTATCGTCTTATCTCCCTTTACCATAATGTCTTCATCAATTCCTTCATAGCCTAGCCCCTTTCTAGATACTTGAGTTTTGAAATTTGGAAACTTCATCACACCCATTTTTTCTTTCCCAAGACCAGTTCTCGATAGGTAATTCTTCTATTTCATCATGGTTAAAACCTTAGAACCTCCTATCACATCTTCAGAAATAATAGCCACGTGAAAACCATTAAAAGGCCTTTCTATCTTAAGAATATTAACCACTTCATTGTCCTCTACCTCAATTACTACCATCCCATCCCTGTTTGAAAACTTGATCTTTTGATGGAGCATTGAAGGGACTCCACTAAGAGGATGAAACCATGGGCGATCCAATAATAATGCCAAGGTAATCGATATATTTAGGACTATAAATTCCACCATAGATTTAATAGGACCCACCTTCACCATGGCTTTGAAAGTCCCCTCTGCCTGTCTCTTAGTGTTGTCATAAGCTTGGATTGTCACCTCAAATGGACTTAGGTCACACGTAGACATGTCTAGTTTTGGCGAGATTTTGAGTGGGCGTACTCAACCATCACATAAGGGGCTCTCTTTCTTTTCCTCTACCTTAATGAAAAGTAGACATATGTGATCTCTTCCTTCTTCTAATAGGTCAAAATTGAAAAAGGATACAACTCCAATTTCAACTCCATTTTCCTTTTGATTCTCTCTGTCTTCCTTCCCTTCTTCCACCTTCTTTTCTCCCATGAAATTGACTAGTTCTTCTGGTGTTATAAAAGTGGAAATTTGCATGCTAGCTATAACCTTTTCCATAGTCTCCCAATGCCTTTTGAATATAGCCAGTAAGTCCCAGATACTGATACTAGCTTGGGTCCTTTTTAATTGCTTAAGGACATCATCTTCTTCTTCTTCTTTTCCTTTTATCTCAGCATCTTTCCCCTTGTTAGCCTCTACTTCCTTTGGAGGAGCCCTACCATAAGGCTTGCCAAAGCTGGTATTTTGTACCTCTTCTACCTTAGGTTTAGACCAAGCCCATTCTTCTTCCCTAGACTTTGATTCATCATCACTATCAGTTGAGTCCCAAAATTGGTTCACAACACAAATAGTTAATACTTCCTCACTCATAGTTGACTCAAATTAATTGAATTGAATCTCCTCCTTCTTAGTATTTTCTACACCTACATCTTGAAAAGATGATAAAACAAAATCTTCCCTCAATTCTCCCCTTATCATGAAGATTACTGGAGGAGGTACCCTATCAAAATTAGGCAAAGGATTATCCTTTGTGCTAGGTTTGTTAGGTTCTGGTAGCTTACCAATATCAATAAAATATTAGACCTCATGCCTTAGCCAAATACACTTATTTATTTCATGCCTTGTGTCCAGTGGAATTGACAAAAGGCCTTAGCATCAAAGTTCGGTGGGAAAGAATTTGGCAGTGGTTGAGGGGCTAATGGTTGCAATACCCTTTTCTTCTATAGCTTATTGAAAACCCAGGAAAAGGTCTTCCCATATATGAAAACTATCTCCTCTTTGCTTGACCAGTAATTGCATTCACCTCCACTACTTTATGTGTACTCTGACTGCCAGATTGGTAATTTTCCCTTTCATTTCTTCTTCCAGAAAAGCGATTGTTTTCTCATTCCCATTGTTATATTTGCAGGCCAGCTTGGAGAAGGTCTTTGAAATCTCTGATAAGGGTATGAGACAGCCATTCGTAGAGGTTAGGCAGAACACCTTTTACTATTATTCTAATCTAATCAGACTCATTAGGCCTTTTTTTAGAAGAGCAGCCTTATTGTTATCTGCCTATTTAACTTATTGCCTTAAACTGCAAGTGCACAGGTCGTTCACAAGTAATATAATGATAAGTAGAGTATCGTTCCCACGCGGAAGGTAATTCTAAGTACCAAAGAACTAAACTTGTTATTATTTGGATGAAAGAAATTGATTTAGAATTAAGGAATAAATTAATGAAATGTTTAGGTTCTAATTTGATGATGGTTAACTTAGAGAAGGCCACCTTAAATAATTTACTATGAATTTTCTAAAGTATTGATTTAATTTAAGTTCTTGCTTGATTGATGGTTTGATTTTTCTAATTTAAGTTTTAGTCTCTCTCGAGTACTAGAACCAATATTGAATTTAACATTACGTCTACTCTCATGATCATAAGTAATTTAAACCAATTCATTAAGTTTGTGAAAATCTTATATCAACCTCTTAAGTGTTTATCTCATCCCTAAGTGAAAACTTAACTTAAGATTGTTACCTCCTTGGACTAATGTTATGCTTCCACTCTTGCTCCATCACACAACATCTCAATTCAATTAATTATTGGCCAGGCAATTAATGCATTAAGATTAAAGGTGACAAATTAATCAAAGGATAAACTTAATTAAATCAAATAAACATATATTACTCCATAGTAAATATAATATAAGGGGCCAACCCTAAATGGAAATTAGTTCTTCATAATGAAAATAAAAACAAGACAATAATTGTAAGCATAGCTAATTAAAGAAACAAGAAAGATCAAACTCTTATTCTTCTTTGGGTTAATGAAGAGTTCCACTTGGAAACCAAACTTCACTCTTTCTCTCCAAAGAAACTATAAAACTCTAAAACTAATAATGGAGTTTATTTCTTCATTTTGTAAAGGGATGGAATACATGAAGACTTGGAAATTGCTTGTTTATATAGAGACTTGGAGGCTACTTTTCTTATTGGAGTAATTACTTTAGTCAATTCTCTTGAAATATGGAGTGTTTTGCTCCTTAAAATCAGGTTACCAACTACCTTTTGTCCTTGCAAGGGTGGCTTTTGATGCCATGGTCACAACCTAAGTAGACAAGAGCTAATTTATGAGATTTTTCCCTTCTTGCAATGTCTTTTTGATTCACATGGTCATGGGTTTAAAATCCCACGCCCGTGGATAATTATTCAGCTCAAAATCCACAAAATCCTCTTCAAAACAAAGCCAAAACCAATTCCATGGTCATGGCCTTGCATCCCCATGGTCGTGGACTTCAAAATGCTTTTACACTTGCAATTTTAGCCACTTAAAAATTTGGACAAATTCATTTTCAATCACATGGGCATGGCTTTTTGGCAACCATGGCCTTGGGATTGAAAACGATTATGGACCTCTTGATTTCTTATCTTTAATTCTATTTCAAAGTTCATACTCATGTATGGTGATTTATATGACTATGTAAATTCTTTTTATTCCATTTTTTAGCTCATTTTAACCTCTTTTTTATTTTTCTTCAATTCTTCATAATTTTTTGCTAAAATAAGCTCTTTATTCATATTTGTAACTCCATACCTGAAATAATGAATATTCTAGCTTTCACAGTTGTAGACTCTTAATTTTGGCCCTGGGCAAGATTGATCCCAATTGTTTGAGGCCAAGTCAAATTTGGTCCATTCTTAATGGCTTAAACCTAGTTTAAAGCTTCAAATTAGATCGGTCCAATTTTATACGACCCAAATTAAGCCGATTCAATTTCTAAAGTCTGAATTAGGTCCGATTTGAAGTGAGAAAGAAGTTCGATTTGGTTTAATTCGGTATGGGCATAGCCCATATCAAATTGGACACTCCAATTTGATATGAGTCCATACCATATTGAATTGCACCTTGTCAAATTCAATATGAGTGTGTTCATATCAAATTAGACAATCTCCAATTCGATATGAACATTGTCCATATCGAATTGGACAAGCTCCAATTCAATATAAATTTGTTCATATAGAATTGGACGCATTTTAATTCGACATAAGCTTTTGTTTTAAGACTTAATTCTAGCCAAATTCAGTTTAAGATTGATTTAAATTCTAATTGTGCTCGGATAAGTAGAGAGAAAGTTTTGAAAATTAAGGTTTACTAAGCCGGCTTTAACTTAATAGTTCCATATAAATATAGGTCTTGTAACAAGGAAAGAGGCGGCCACAATTATAATAAATGAGAGAGCGAAACAAAGCAAAACACTAAGACAAATAGAAAGCAAAACAGAGAGAGGCAGTAGCTTAAGCACAAGTGATCCTTGGATCATTAAGCCTCCCACCAAATTCAAAATTGGTCTAGGCAGCAAGCAAAATGAAGAACTTGAGAGCTCGGTTTAACATATTCAATTTGGTGGAGCCAACAACGCATGTTTGGTCCTTCATACTCAATTTGATTAAATCATCAATTGGCCATTTTTATTCTTGAGCTATATTAAATAATTGTAGTTTGAAGTCAGTTATTTGATTATTAAATATATAAACAGGAGGTTAAATCTTGGATTCCATCTAATCTAAACCTAAACGACATAATTTAATGCAAACTGTTGGGATCTAAAAACCCCAAACTTACATATTCTGACCCAAACCCTAATTTGTATAAAAAAAAATCCTAGTTTTACATACTTTGACCATAAACCATAATTTTGTACTAAGAATCCTAATTCACAGTTAAAACCATAGTTTATACAAAACCCTAGCTTGTAAATATAAAATCCTAGTTTTGATAAAAATCCTAATTTTACATGTTTAATCTTTATTTAGCATAAAAAAACCATAATTATTTCTCAAACCCTAATTTGATTAATGAAAAACCCTAAAACCCCAATTTCATAATTAAAACCCTAATTTTGCAATTTAACCTTAGTATAATGGTAGAACCCTAGTTTTAATTATTGATTTATTGTTACTTGTTTATGATGGATGAATGATGATGGATGATATGAGTTTTATTTAATTGCATTATTTTTATTTATTATTTGGGTTTTAAAATTGTAAAAGGCATGTTTCCGCTTTGTGGGTGCCTTGTTTATTTAATTTGTTTCTTTTATCTTATTTGTATTTAAAGATTAATGTAAGAGACATTTTTCCATCAAATAATAGGTGTCTTATTTTTGTTCTACTTGTATTTTGGACGTTGGATATTGTAAGAGCATATTTTCATTCTTGGATGGGTGCCCATTTTGTTTGATTTGTTTCAATAATATAATGGATTTTTTTCCTTTATGATTGCATGTATCATGAATAATATTATAATAAGTTAAGAATTTTATAATATTTAGACTTAAAAAGGAGGCCAGTTCTAATGAACCGGACGCTATGGGGGTGCTGGGTCATTCTCACCTTCTCAATGCATACCCAACTTTCCGAACCCAATAAGGGGGTTGAAGATTCCTTAGGAATCGAGTCATCCACTCATTTCTTTCTTTCCCGGCCAATTTAGGTAGCAACTCAATTTCTCTAGGCTTAGGCCCGTGTTCTCTAAAGCCCAGAGCCTAACAGTGCTGAAATTGCAAGAACCATTCCACCTAGAGTGGGGGAGTGGGGGCGAAAATCCCTGCTCACAATGCCAACTCCATAAGAGATTTGAGAAGTTGATTACATTGGTCTTTATATTATTTTATTCTTTCTTATTATGATATTATTTATTACATCATTTAGATTGCATTGTATGTGTGAGTTAGGATGTTCTTGGAACCCATGTTATGTTATGTAAGGGATACCATACTTTCACTCAAGGTATGGAGACCGAGAGCAGACCCTTGATTTTGGATTGGATTAAAGTCAAGAAGCTTAAACTAGTCTGTTACAATTTTAAAGAGCTTAAACCTAGTTTAGAAAACTTGAATCAAGTTGGTCTAATTTATAAAGGCCAAAATTAAATTTATAAAACAGGTTCGGTCCAAAAATTATAAAAAATGGATTCGGTTTGAGTTGGACTGGGCCCATTGACATGAGCATGACTCATGTCGATTTAGAGTGTCCAAATCGACATGAGCTAAGGGTCATACCGATTTGGCAACTCTAAATCGATATGAGCATGGCTCATGTCGATTTGTTATGTCCAAATCAACATGAGCTTTACTAATGTCGATTTGGACTCTAAATCAACATGGACCATATGGTTAGATGATTTTAAAAGAGTTTGGTTTGTTTAGAAATCCTAATGGTGCTTAAATTGTGCAAAATCTCGAAACTGGATTAACAAGTAGTGTTAACCCTAATTGATAGAGTATAAATAGATTGACATGGGAGCCAACCTGAGATGGTGGCGATTAAGTAATAGAAACAATAATTAAAAAGAAAATAAGCAGAGAAACATAAAGGAGTTGCAAAAAAAAGGCAGTAACTAAATTTACAACAAAAATCATAAGTAATCTTCAGATTACTTGAGCCAGCCAAAATTATAGTTGATCCAGACAGTAGCATCATAAAGTTTGTTTCAACAAATTAAATTTGGAGGAGCCGACACGCAGGTACATTATTTGACCAGTTCAATTTGGTTTCATGGATTATGTTCATTGTTAGTTAATTGTATTTCTGAATTGCAAATTTTTCATGAATTATTTACAGTAAGTCATTTAGCTTAAGATCAAATCCAACCGTAATATCCATGACATATTTTAACCTTGTTTGGTAAATTTCAAAACCCCAATTTATAAACCCTAATTCCAAAATTCCAAACCCTAGTTTTTGTACCAAAACACTAATTTGTGGATTTAAACATTAGCTTAGAATTTAAACCTTAAAAGCCTAATTTCTAAAAAATCCTAATTTCTAAAACCCTAATCTTTACCCTAATTTCTAAAATCCTAATCCTAGTGTGTAACAGCTCGACTATGTGGATATTGTCCACTTTGGGCTCGGCCCGCATTGTTTTGTTCCTGATGCTTACGACCCGGTCTTTTTGCCTCAAAACGCATCCACATAGTCATGATCTACCCACCCTTATATGCAAATCGAATTCCTTGTACTTATTCAATCATGACTATGTGGATGCATTTTGAGGTGAAAAGATCGGGTCGTAAGTCTCAGGAACAAAACCGTACGGGGCCGAGCCTAAAGTAGACAATATCCACAGAACCAAACTATTAAATTTGATATAAGAGTCAAGGCTTGTTCCTTTGTTCGATAGTGGGGCAAACTTCAGTGAAGACGCCGTGTCCTTAAGGGGGTAGAAGTATTGTAGAGTATTGTTTACTTAGTCAAATCTCACATCAAATAAGTGCAAGGAATTTGATATGTTTATATGAGTGTGCAAACACATTTTAAGGTGAAAAGACCGGGTCACACCTCAAGAACAAAACCGTATGGGCTGAGCCTAAAGAGGACAATATCCACATAGCCACAATGTTGCATTAAGCAATACTTAATGATGCCAAAGTGGATGATAGACTTCCCAATTTTAAATGATAGGCCATAAGGATTTGAATTTGGCACTTGCTAAATGAATAGCCAATGATCAATCCAGACCAATGTTCAAATCTTTTCTCATCAACACTTATAATGTGGCCTACTTTTTATTCGTGAAAGGCTACCACCTATATGACAATAATACAACTACAATCAACAAATATGTAGTAGTCATTGCAGACATTTTTAGTACAACTAAGATGTAAAGCAACTCATATGATACATACATTCTCTTTGTTAGCATCGATAACATTTTTAATCATTCAAATAGTCTTCAATTCAAAGCCAACTGTGTTGACTTGTTGATGCTTTCACATATTTAATGGGATAACATAATCAATCACATATAATATGTTTTATTAATAAATCAAGAAGATGTTGCATTAATATTAGTTTGATGTAATGAATTAGAATAGATTTGATATTTACTTATATCTTCATCTTTATTAACACTTTCATACAGTGCCTCATCTTTATCATTTTTATCTGCATCGTCCTCAGTTTGAAGGGGAAGTACCACAAATATGGCTTTCTTTCCTTTGCTGCCTTCTTATTGACTAAATAATCTTTTTTTTAATCCTGTAACCTTTTATGGCTAGTTGTAGATATAACACTAAGACTAGTTACTTTTATCACATTCTTCTTTCAGCATATAGGAGATTATTCACTTATAGAATTGGATGAAGTGGAATCAAAACCAATTGCCATTTATGCCTGCAAAAATATATGAAATCATGAAAATAAGACAACATAAATATAAATATAACAACCCATAATAACTTACAAATACACAATGATTAACTGTTTATAACAAATAATCAACATTGAAAATAGAAATTAATATATTTTTGAAATTTCTATGACAATCCATAACAACTTACAAATACACGCTTCTTAACTATTTAAAACACTTAATCAACATTTACAACAGAAAAATAATTTAACTTTGAAGAATCCCTAAACACCCCATAGCAACCCACAACGACTTATAATAATCCATAATAACCCATGACAACCTACAATTACATAATTCTTAATTATTTGAACCACTTAAATAACATTTACAATAGAAAATATTCAACTTTGAATAATCCCTAAATAACCCATAATAACCTACAAATACACACTTTTTAACTATTTAAACATTTAAGCAATATTTACAATAAAAAATAATTCAATTTTGAACAATCCCTAAACACCTCACAATAACCCATAAAAACCTTCAAAAAAACACATTCATAACTGTTACTAATATTCCACACCATGTACAACAACAAATTAACTCAAAATCAACATTTCATAACCTAGCAACTAATAACAATCCCTAACCATCAATTCAAATCAATATCACAACAATGACAATCAATAATAACTCAACAAAAAAAACTCCATAGCAAAAATCCCTTACTTTTTTATACAACAACTGAAACAAATGTCAATAACTTCAACACATGCATATCTTCAACAGATTTTAAAATAGCATATCAAAACATCAATAATCGATTTCTTAAAAAGAATAAACATCATTTTTTTCATCATTCTCTTTAAACAAATAAAATATACAAAAAACACATTACACTCTCACTATTTCAAAATAAGAGAATGTTGAAAACTGAGTTCAAAGAGAGAGATAAATGCTTCGACAAACATAACTGCTTTAATAGAGAAAGAGAGAGAGAGATGCTCCGTTATGAGATTTTTTTTTACAGAGAGAGAGTTGCCTATAGAAAGAGATTATATCGAGAGATTTGAGGAAGAGATTATATAGAGAGATTTGAGGATTTGAGAGAGTTAGTGTTTTTAAGAAGAAGGGATTTAAAATTTTTTGAACTACAATAGTCAATATTGATTTTTGAAGAAAGTGAGTGGGCAGTTTTTCATTTTAGAGGCATTTTTATTAGGTCTGTTTAAAATTAAGAGGATCTAAAATTTATTAAAACCTTGTCTGGGGGTATTTTACTGGTTAATTGTATAATTTTATATTAAAGTGTTATATATAATTAATAATTAAGTTAACTTTTTATATATTTAATGAAAATTTTCATTTAAAATAAGAGGGATTAAACTCAGTATATAATCACTAAAAAAATTTTACATTTTGGAAGTGAGGGGGCCATGGCCTCTCCCTCCATTACTTGTATATACTAAAAGAGTCATAAAGAATATTGTTGTTTGTAGCAGTGAAATTTCAAAATAACCATATTTATTTTATGTCTTTTCCATTTTATCCTTGCTTCCATTTTACTCCTTTTTTTTTTCTTTTACTACTTTTATACTCTTTGTTTGTCACGTGAGAACTACATCTTTATTTATCTAATAAAATTTTTCACTAATATGTAAATTTCCCACTTATTAATTTGATGTTGTAATTTGAAAATTTTTTCACTACTCTTTTGCCTTTTATTTTCAATGAATTAATTTTTCTAAAAATTGTTACAAAAAACACATTATAAGAAATTATTTTAAATAAAATATAATTATAAAAGAATAATTTTAAGTAAATGCAAATAAATTAATTTTTACTTTTTTCAAAATTATAATTTCTTAAACTTTATAAAATTCAAAAACAAGTTACTAAAAATATTTAAAACTCAATACCAAAACCTATGCTAAATTAATTTTTTAACATTTATTTAAAGTGAAATATTTAAGCTTCTATTAAAATTTGAACATATAATATTTTACTTATACCAATCACACCTCAATATTCTAGAGTCAAATCATTACCAATACATATTGTTATTTTTCCTTCTTCCTTTTTTTATTTTTTAAAAAATATAAATAAAGAAAATAAAATAAAATATGTCTGAAATAAAAAGTTAAAATAATAATTTTACAATGAAAATTTATAAAAAGAACACATTCTATATATATATATAAGTTTGTTAATTTAATATTTAACTTCTTGCTTTATTTGTCATCATTATTTATCACTTCATAATATATGAATATAAAAATTTTCTAATATTATATAATACTATTTTTATATACTAATTATATTACTATATGAATTATTTCTTCACTTAAAATAATGTAAAATATTATTAAAGAAAAGAAAAGAAAAAGAAAAGAGAAAGCATTTGAAAAAATGAATTTGAAGGTTTGAAGCAAATGCGTGAAAATGGAACGCAGCGCATCATGCAGAAAGCACGTGCCAAGGAGCACTCACTCCTTCACGCCAAAATTTCCCGCCAAAATGCCATTGAGGCCACAAAATCCTCTCATCACCGCTGTCTTTTCCCATTCCGCTTGGTTACTTTCAGAGGAAAGTTGAGAAGTTAGAAAAGAGAGACAAATAGAGGCCGTGAAACGATGTCGGGTTGGGACGAAGGAGCCGTCTACTACAGCGACCAGGCGCAGTTCCCTGAATCAGGTTCCGACGGTGCCTCTGTCACCGCTTGTCCCAGCCGCCACACCATCCTTCAGAAATTCAAGGAATTTATCAGAAATTTCGAAAGCAAGAAAAACGTATTTCCTTACCGTGAAAGCCTCGTACATAGTCCTAAGTCTTTCCTTGTCCATCTTGAAGATCTCCTTGCCTTCGATGCAGAGCTTCCCTCCCTCCTCCGCTCCTCCCCCGCCGACTTCCTCCCCTTGGTACGATCTCCTATTTCAATTTTATCTATATGTATAGGTGCATTCCAATTTTTGTGATCTGACTTTGTTTTTCTCTAACAGTTTGAGACCGCAGCGGTGGAGGTTTTGCGAAGTTTGAGGTTGAAAGAGCAAGCAGAGAGTGGAGAAATGAAGGAGCCGGAGGTTCGGGAAGTGCAGATCTTATTGAGTTCGAAGGAGGATCCAGTTTCTATGCGATCTCTTGGGGTTAGTATGTTAGCTTCTCTTGTCGTTTCCTTTTAATGTATGGCGTTTCTTTTTATTTTATTGACTGGCCATTTCTTCATGTGCAGGCTCAGTATATCTCGAAGCTGGTTAAGATTGCTGGGATTACTATAGCTGCTTCAAGAGTCAAGGCAAAGGCAACTTACGTGAGTCTAGTATGTAAGAATTGCCAGAGTACTAAAGAAGTTCCTTGCCGTCCAGGCCTTGGAGGAGCAATTGTGCCTCGTTCATGTGACCATGTTCCTCAGGTTTACTTTGATTCCTTTTCTTGCAAATTCTATGTTTGCTGGTTTTATGAGCCTTAGTTTTAATTTCTGATTGAAACTCATATAGCCTGGTGAAGAACCATGCCCCATTGATCCTTGGATGGTGGTTCCTGACAAAAGCAAGTATGTTGATCAACAAACCCTGAAACTGCAGGAAAATCCCGAGGTAATTATCTGGATAGTACTCTACTGAATGGTAGTATGGGGCTTAAAAACTTTATACATATAAGGTGTTTTGTGGTTTCTGAAGGATGTCCCAACTGGCGAGCTACCTAGAAACATGCTTCTATCAGTGGATCGTAATCTTGTCCAAAGGATTGTACCTGGCACAAGATTAACCATCATAGGGATATATAGCATCTTTCAAGAAGCCAATTCATCAACCTCGTAGGAGTCATTTCCACCCTTACTTTATCGTTTAAATCTCAATGTTCTTTCTTGGTTCTTGGGATTCACCTTTAAGTGTTTGCTTCTGTGCAGCCATAAAGGAGCAGTTGCTGTTAGACAGCCTTATATCAGAGTTGTAGGCATAGAGGAAGTGAATGAGGCCAACTCACAGGGTCGTGCAGCTTTCACACAAGAAGAGGTAATGGAAACATGAGGCAAAGTGGTAATTTATGTCTATTTGGTTTATTACAGAACTTGCTTTCTCAATTTGCATTATATTGCAATAGGTGATGAGTTGATCAGTAGTTTAATAATCACTATGTACTAATGCTACTTGCTTCCTTCACAAAGGGAATTTATAGAAATTTGCAATTTGTGTGGGAGGTTATGATATTTAGAGTTGTTTATCTTTGGTGGCTCCCTTATGGAAGGATGAAAACTGAAACAGGAAATTGAATTATCCAGAAAATCTTGTGCGTTAGTTTTTCTTTGTCAATTTACATATGGAAAGGTACTGTATGCAGATAGAAGAATTCAAAAGGTTTGCTTCACGAGCTGATGCCTATGAAGCTATATGCTCCAAAATTGCACCATCTATATTTGGAGAAGAAAATGTAAAGAAGGCAGTGGCTTGTCTTTTGTTTGGAGGATCTAGAAAGGTATATCTTGAAATTTTATCCTTTGATAATTATAGAGTCTATTAATGTCACAACAAATTTCTTCCTAAACACAGAACTTGCCTGATGGAGTGAAGCTAAGGGGTGATATAAATGTACTGCTTTTGGGTGATCCATCAACTGCTAAGTCACAGGTTAGCTCAATATTTCATGGTTATTTTATGAGTTGAAGGCTCTTGAGAAGTTAAATGCCAATGTTAGCTTTTATTCTCATGCATGTATCTTTCTGTTTGAAGGATTATTCTTCAATTTACAAGTGTTTTGCTTTGTCTAAGCTTAGTGATTATTAATTTATGGTAGTCCATGCCCTTTTCTTCTCATTCCAACAATTGAGTAGCTGTTGATTTGTTTGCTTTGCTTTTTAAGTTTCTTAAGTTTGTCGAGAAGACAGCTCCTATAGCTGTTTACACTTCTGGAAAAGGTTCATCTGCTGCTGGTCTAACAGCTTCCGTGATACGAGATGGCAGCTCGGTAATTTCTTGATCTTTTCTGGCATGTATAAAGTGTTATAGTTTCACCTATTGATTTTTGGTGGAAATTTTGTGATAATATTTTTTTCTTCATTAGAATGTAAGTTCTCTGACTTCAAATCATAAATCTGTGGCATGTAGCGTGAATTTTATCTTGAAGGAGGAGCTATGGTTTTGGCAGATGGAGGTGTTGTCTGTATAGATGAGTTTGACAAAATGAGGCCAGAGGATAGGTAATTTAAACTATAATAAGAGGCCTCTTTTTCAAGTCTAATTTTTGGATTTATAAGTTTTCAATTATGCGGCTCAGGGTTGCTATTCATGAAGCAATGGAGCAGCAAACAATATCCATTGCAAAAGCAGGAATAACAACTGTTCTCAATTCTAGAACATCTGTGCTTGCAGCTGCCAATCCTCCATCAGGACGCTATGATGATCTTAAGGTCAGGAGTGATTTTTTTCTACTTGTTCTTTATCTTTAATGCTCGAATTAATGATTATTAGCAGGAAACTGAAAAAAAATTCACTTCTCAGACTGCACAGGAAAATATTGATTTGCAGACAACAATTCTTTCTAGATTTGACTTGATCTTCATTGTGAAAGATAAAAGGGACTATAGTCGAGATAAGGTAATTTGCAACTTACTTGCATACCTAAAATGTTCAACAACTTGGCCCTGAAGGAAATTCACTGATTCCATTATTTCACGTTGTCTACATAAAGCTATTTCTTGGTTTGTCAAGTGGAATTTTTAGAGAAAAGCAATAGCTTTTTATTAATACCATTTCATTTAATGGAAATAAGCACTATAGAAAAGTTCATTCTAATTTCATATGCATCAAAATAATGTATGCATTACATGCATTAATGTTATTTCCAATGCCCATAGGCCCACTCAAAATTTTCCTGATGCAGATCATAGCTAGCCATATAATAAAGGTTCATGCTTCTGCTGACACAGCTTCAGCTGATAGTAGAGCTTCTAAAGTAGAGAATTGGCTGAAGAGGTATGTGTATTTTGAAGCAACTCTTCCTAAACTCTCTTTTATATCAAATATTGATGGAATAATATTGATTGTGACTGCTGCAGATATATACAATATTGTCGAAATGAATGCCATCCCCGTCTGTCGGAGGCTGCATCCAATAGACTGCAAAATGAGTATGTCCGATTCAGACAGGTAATCTTACCACTTAATTATGTAACATAGCATTAACCATTCATATGCTTTATCATGTCCCAAATTGACTCATCATGTTGGATTTGTACTTTATATATTTAGACTCCAAAAGCCTACCGTATTTGTAATTTTCTACATGTTAATCATCCATGATCGTTTGATCTCAAATGTTGTGGAGAATCTAGGGCTGCCATTTAACTAATTGCTGCCCTGGTTAAATGAAGTGCAGTGACATCGTGTTACTTGCCCTGCATTTGCAATAACAGCAGTAATAAGTCATAATAGTTCTGGGGCCATCCTTATTGCCTTTATTTTATCTGGCTTGAGTAATTGCACTTTAACATTCTGCAAAACTCAATAATTCACTCTAGTTACTGCAATCCCATTTTGCACCGTCCGAGGATTTTTTTATTGAGTAAATCTGTCTACTAAGTCTGATTTCAGTATTGGACAGTTGAATACATTTTTTTATGAATTCTTTTGGAAATTTCTTGTAGCCATATTTTTTATCAAAATGACATGTCCATTTGCCAGTACTGTTGTTTTTTAGTAACCTATGAATCAACATCAGCTGACAATACCGTGGTTTGTTTAGGACATGAGGAAGCAAGCAAATGAAACTGGGGAGACTGCCCCGGTACCTATTACTGTGAGGCAGCTCGAGGCTATCATAAGATTGAGTGAGGCTCTTGCTAAGATGAAACTGTGAGTATCATATTTAAACATGATTGCTTAAAATATGGTCAATGTACATGGGGATTAGAATATGAGAAAATCAATTTCTGATCAAATTTAAACAAAGCAGAATGCATTTGACTTGACTAGAGTTAATTCCTGAAGGCCTATTTTTGCATTGTACTCCTGGATTTCTTTTGCAATTTCTTGTATATGTTTATCTTTTTAGAAACATTTCTCAAATGTATGGTGATGATTACTTCATCTAGAAATATAACTCTGAATTTTGAATTCCATGGAGGATCATAAGGCCTATGAAACTTGAATTCCTTCATTATATGATTAATAGAATCCATTTTATATTGATTTTGAATATTGCAAGAATAGCAGCATCCTATAATGACTTAGACGTAATTCATTGCCTGGAATATCCTGAAGTTCTTTATTTTTTCCTTCTGTTTTTAAAATCATCCCCTGATGTTGTAGGGTAAACTTAAGAACTATGATGTTAAACTCTTCACCTCCAAATATATAACTCTTATTTAGACCTGATCACCTAAATGGTATTTGTGTTGAAACCTTATTTTCCCTTTGGCTTCAGTTTGACTAGTAATAGGGCTTAGTTTCATGTCCTACCAAACCAAAAAAAAAAAAAAAAGATCTGATATGCCATTATTTCTCTGGCAGCAACTCTATCCTTCAAATGTATTATCAAATTTAAATTCTTCCTGTGGCTGCATATGTAATACATGTACAAGTTTTTTATGCTTTCATAATTTGTGTAAAACGTGCATATGCACATGAGAACTTGTGTATAATTTTTTCTTTCTGATATTCAGTGCCTTCATACTCATGAGCTGTGATTTCAGATCCCATGTTGCTACTGAGGCAGATGTGGTTGAAGCAGTATATCTTTTTAAAGTTTCAACTATTGAAGCAGCACAGTCTGGCATAAATCAGCAAGTGACTCTTACTCCTGAAATAAAGGTTCGCCTAAGACTCAATAATAGATATTTAGCATTTTGTTCTTTGTTTCCTATGCTTCTTGCATAATGCAAATTTGATTCCTTTATTTAAATTTGATTCCTTTATTTTTTCTTCTCAACAGCAAGCAGAAACTCAGATAAAGAGGAGAATAGGAATTGGTATGCGCATATCAGAAAGAAGGCTGATTGATGAACTTGCGAGAATGGGGATGAATGAATCAATTGTAAGTATTTAGTTAAAGTGCCATATCTTTTACATCATTTTAGAGATTCAGATATTGAATATCCTGACCATTGATCCAGAAATTTATTGTGCATCTGTTGCTACAACTGACACATGACGCAACTTGAGTCATTCTTTAAGACTGAATAGCGTCATAGTTAGTGAACAAGTATCAGGATGGCCTTTCACAAGAAATATATCCAACTGCATAAGTTATATTTGTTTGAGTCCATACTCTCCTTGTTTAGGCAGAGTAGATGAAAGCCAGGAACGTTCCTCAACTATTCATTTGAGTTCTTTTTATTGATATCATCATTTACATTTGACAGGTAAGAAGAGCTCTTATAATTATGCATCAAAGGGATGAGATTGAGTACAAGCAAGAGCGACATGTCATTGTTCGAAAGTTGTAATCTATTGCAAAATCATCCTGAACTATAAGAAATGTACATGCAATTATTCATTTGAGAGCAACTGGTGAATGAGAATGTCTTATGAATGTTGATGGCAACAGCATGCAGCATATGCTTCAGTTATGTGATATAGGGACATGAATCTTCCCAGTAAATATGCAACAGAAAGATGAGCCTAACTTAACGTCATTACATTTGCTCATGCTTAAGTGAATGAGACCTAACATTTCATCAAGCCAATTGTACGACTGGGAAAGGTTATTCATTTAATTATATGTATTACTTTGAATTAGAGGTTCGTATTATCTGTATTATAGTAATAACTGGAAGCACAAAATGCATTTCTTCTTGTTTTAGATCTAGATGACAAACATGTTTTCGGCTAATTTTTTGTCCCCTGATGGGACAAAGAGCAACTAAACCAGCAGCACACTTGCATATTATTTCCCTGTTGGATCGACGCATTCAATTGTTATTATTATTATTATTATTATTATTATTATTATTATTATTGTTATTATTATTTGGACTATGTAAGATGTATGCACTTTTATTCACATGTTATATATTAATACATTTACCTAAAATTACTTATTGAACAGTAACATCTAAATAATAATATTGGATGGTGTAATTAAATCTGCATCTATCATAAAAACTTCTAATGTAATTCTTAAAAAAGAAAAAAAAAACTTCTAATATAAAAAAATGCTGTTAGAATTTTCAACATGTTTTTTTAAGTTTTCAATAAATTATTTTGTGTTACAATTTAAATTGATTAGGCCTGTTTACTGTTTAGATTCGTGGGAATTTTTTAAAACTACCTATAAAAGCAAATTTTTTTTCAAAAAATGCGACAGTTGCAGCAAGTTTCGAAAGTATCCCAACAAGTGAATTGTCATTATCTCATAAAAAGCTCCATGACATTTTTGACATATATACTGTGTATATATTAAGAATATATTATATGTATATTATAAAATTTTTAAATATATATATATATATATGAAAACTAAGTTTATCTAGAGACAAAATTGCATCACCGCTGGACTGTTTTTCTGACCATCTACCAGTTGGTTTTGGCCTCCGAAAACTAAAACCGAAGCTGGCCAGCTGGGTTAAGCATCTCTGTAGATCGTATAAGGTAAATGTCGACGCCTCTTTGCAGGTGGCTGGTGGCGCGGTCATCCACGATGAAGATGGTAATTTCATTATGGCTAAAGCCTTTCTCATGGATGCTGCCAATGTTTTAGAGGCGGAATTAAAGGCTTTGAATATTGCTCTTGATTGGGTGTTTGCAGCTGGATTCTCAGGTTTGCAGGTAGAGGTAGACTCACTTACCTTGGATCAATTGATCAATTTAGCCTGCCCTAACAGTTCACAATTCCGCATAGCAAATGAGACTTTAACTTCTAGCTTGTTTTCTCTCACTCATGTCTACAGAGAAGCTAATCAAACGGCTCATTTCTTAGTATACTATAGTCGTATTAATGGTATCACCAAATCATTCAATTCTTTTCTTTCATTACCCAACTATATTAAGGACATTGTATTGACTGATAGTATGAGTCTTCCATACATTAGATTTCATTAATAAAATTTGTGGTGGTACCGTCCGCCTTTACTAAAAAAAAATGTAAACTAAGTTTATTTTAAATACTATTTTGTAAAATAATAACTTTAAGAAAAACTATCATTTATAAAAAATTTTCAAAAAAAAAAAACTAACATCATTTTATAATATTATTTTATATATTTTAGATATTATATATATATTGATATATTATATTTCAATCTTTATATAGACGAATATATAGTGTATATGTTGTATATATATTAATTTTTAGCCTTTTAAGTTGTACATTTTTTATACATTGTATATCTTTCATATATTGCTTAATTACGGTGTATATATTACGGATATAATATCTTCCAATATTTATATATTGATTTATATAGTATATATATTATAGATATGTTATGTATATATTGCAGATATATTATATTATAATATTTATATAAAAATAAATAATATAAATACAAATCGAAATAAAATAAATATAATTGAAAAGAAGTTGACATATATCAATTCAAAAAATATAAATTGATAAAAATAACAAAAAAAATTATTTGATGTGGTGCCAAATTAACTTTGAATAATTTTTATTGAAAAAATGGATTCAAGAAATTTTATATGCACATTATAAAACTGAATTAACGGACAAATACTAATATATATTTGAGAGACAGAGGGACTAATTCTAAAAATGATAATCAATCAAATAGTTTATTAATGAATTTGATATATATGAGTACTATTTTTATTATTTTTGGCGGGTTCTAATAGAATGAGTACATATTCTTAGACTCTAGTTATCCAAACATGTTTATATAATAGAATTTATATTAGTTATATTTTATTAAATTTTAATTATATATTTATTATATCATACTGTAATTAAAGCATTGGCGAAACAGGCCCAATATTTTTAAAATATTAAAATTAATTTAAAAAAATTCAACAATATCAGCTCAAATGAGTTGGCAACAACTCACTGTGAGTTGGGTAATCACCAACTCGTGAGTTGTTGTGAGTTGACTGAGTTGGCAATTAATAGCCAATTTGAATTGGCCAATTGAAAGCCAATTTTGAATTGGCAATTAACAAGCCAACTCATTATAGTTGGCTAAGTCGGTAACAAACCAACTTTGTTATTCTCTATATATGGCCTTTGGCCATTTGTGTTAGAATGGTAATGAGACAGTTTTGATGAGAGATTGAAAAATAGAAAGTGGTGGTGACTGGTGACTGGTGTGAGAAAATTTTGAGAGATTAACTTCAACAAGTCTAAATTGTGTAATTTATGTTTGTTAATTACTAAAATTTTGAGGATTTGTTGTTATAAAATTTGCTTCATTTTTTAGGCAATTAAAAATTCAATTTAATTGCCAATATCTAGTTTTAGAGCTAAAATTAGATCAAGATGACTTCAACTTCAATGGCTAGAGTTCAAATTCAATAAGTGTAATCAACAATTTTCAAGTTCGATGAAAAAAATAATTTTGCAATGTAGAAGCATTTAATAGAGATGTGCTTAAAAAATAATGGTTATAGCTAAATTTTAGAAAAATGTATTATTAAAAAGAAAAAGCCGTCAGCTGAAGAATTATAATAATTAGATCGTGATCGTTCGTAATGAGAGAGTTTTGATGAGAGATTGAAAAATAGAAAGTGGTGGTGGTGACTAGTGTGAGAAAATTTTGAGAGATTAACTTCAACAAGTCTAAATTTTGTAATTTATGTTTGTTAATTACTAAAATTTTGAGGATTTGTTGTTATCAAATTTGCTCCATTTTTTAGGCAATTAAATATTCAATTTAATTGCCAACATCTGGTATTAGAGCTAAAATTAGATCGAGATGGCTTTAACTTCAATGGCCAAAGTTCAAATTCAACAAGTGCAATAAACAATTTTCAAGTTTGATGGAAAAAATAATTTTGCAATGTAGAAGCATTTAATGGAGCTGTGCTTAAAAAATAATAGTTATAGCTAAATTTTAGAAAAAGATATTATTCAAAAGGAAAAGTCGTCAGCTGAAGAATTATAATAATTAGATCGTGATCGTTTGTTAAATAAGAAAGTTTTATTTTTAATCTATTAGTCTATGGAGCTATTGGTCCTAGAAAAAAAATTTCATAGAGGAGGCTTGGAGTATTCTGCTCAAAACATATGAAGGTGCAGATCCATTCAAACGAACAAGGCTGCAAAGCTTAAAAAGATAGTTCGAGCTGATAGAGCAAGGAAAAGATGAAAGTATTCGTGACTATTTCTCAAGAATGTAAAAACTAATCAATGAAATGAAGATAATGGTGATGAAATAAAAGAGAGAGATATCATGGAGAAAATTTTATGTACCTTGTTCAGTCGCTTTGATTATGTTATAATAGCTATTGAAGAGTCCAAAAACTTGGACTTCATGACTCTTAATAATTTACAACCTTTATTGGAGTCATTTAAGATGTGGATGAATGAAAGGTCACCAAGCACAATAAAACAAGTTTAAAAAGCTCAAGTGAATTTAAAGAAAAATGAGAAGATAACTAGATCGGAGCATAATAAAAAAAAAAGGTTCTAATTTTAAAGGTAAAATGTTATGATAATTTATGTATGTGTTTTTAGGATAATTTTATTGGCTTTTAGTTAATTTTTCCTTAAATATATGTTTAATATTGCTTGAAGTGTTATTATTTAGGTTGAAGCATGAACTTGTGCAAAAGTGGAGCTTTAATTCACTTGTTGAAGCCAATTTGGAGGAAAGGGCATTGAACACGGCCAAGTTAAGGCTTGACTTGGTCATACCACTCATCAAGAAGTTGAAAAAGTGGACACACTCAGTGACTTGACCGTATCCCTCATGAGAAAAAGAAGAAAAATATGGCAGACTGTGATACACCCACTGACTTGGCCATGTCACTAGCTGTGTCATATGACATGATCAGGACAAACATGACTTGGTCGTGTCCCTCTGATAAGGAAGGAAATTGAAGGCAAAAGCAAGCATATGGAGAAGACACGGCCAAGTCACAAGCCATGTCACATGACACACCCATTGACTTAGTTGTGTTCCACCTAAAGAGAAAAATGACCATGGATAGGCAGAATGATGTAAACCAGCATGGCAAGGATCCTTTGGTGCTACAACAAGGACCATTGACAAGGAATAAAGCAAGGAAGTATGGCGTCACTCTTAGATTGCATGTTCAAGACTTTGTTACAAGGGAGGTGACTGAATTAGCAATAAACAAGTGCAGTATGGAGCTGGAAGACCAACAAAGGTTGATTGTGATGCTGAATGTTTGCATGGAAGATAAGGCTTTAAAAATGGGCTAGAGGAGCAAGAAAGGAGTAAGGAAGGCAGCCCACATGCAAGCACATGGGCCTTGGACGAAATTAGGTTTTTTGGGACCACTTTTGTCACATGGGCAGCCTATTCTTTCATGCACATGGGCTGTGTTCACACCCATGCACATAGGATGTGGTTCCCTTCTTTCCTTAGTTGGTTAGGATGATATTTTCCTTATTTGACAAGGATCCTTCTTTCCTTAGTTGGTTAGGATGATATTTTCCTTATTTGACAAGGATTTTGACTTTGTAAATTTCCTTTTTTCACTAGGGTTAGGATAGTTACGAATTTTAATTTGTTTTTCTATAAATAGGGCCTTATTTTCTTATAAGAGGAACTTTTGACATATTATATTCAGATTGCTCTTATGCAAATTTCGGCCATCTTTGAGAGAGTGAGAGATTTTGCTTCTTTCATTGATTGCATCACGAATCAGACTAACTTATCAATTTCGATTGTGGCGTTCTTCTGATCCGTCCTTCCAAATCCTTCCATCATTAGTGTTCTTGCTTCGCTAAGCATTGGGTGCTATAGAGGGTGGTTTATCCTTGTTCTTGGATTCCTATATCGAAGCGTGCATTGGGGTTTGAGGCCTTCATTGCCATAGGGTTCCGCGTCACAGAAGAAGACACGACCAAGAGACACGGCCGTGTCACTCCACACAACAAACATGCATGATAAGCAGTGATGAACACAGGCACATGACTTGGCCGTGCCCAAGAAAAAAATGAGAGACACGACCAAGACCAAACTGACTTGGCCGTATCTGAGATATATTCTTTGTTTGTTTTTATACGATGTGAGGGACAAGATAAAAGACAACAAGAATGTTTCTTTAAAAAAAGGTGAGCTATTTTTGGATGGAAAGAAAGATTTAAGAATTAAAAAGAGGGAACAAATGAAAGTGGGGGATATGGAGGTGAGTTGGAAAGTAAAATTCTCTTTGTCTTAACACTTAAAAATAATTGGAATGGAAGCAAAAGGGGCTACACATTGGAGGAAGGAGGACCATTTTCTCCATTTTATTCTTCTTGTTCTTGTTAAAAATCCATTCATCTATCATCATTCACCATCTATCACCATCAACATTAGTTATTTTTCTGCATAAGATTTGTAATATCCCAAAGTGTGCCCTAGAAGTTTTGATATAATTGTTGTTTTTATTGGATTTAATGTATGTGTGTAGTTGGAAAGAAAAAGGAAGTGAAGAGAGAGTGTATATGTTGTATATATAGCAATATATACAACATATACAAGTCAAGTTGTGGAGGTCAAAGATGGTTAGTTAATGATTTTAAATTAATTAAGTTAATTAATTGTATTTTGAGTTAGTGAAAGTGGAAGAAGATATTTGAATATTTTATTGTAGTTTGCTTGGTGGAGAGGATTTTGAGGAATGAGTGGTTGGAGAGAGAGTTTGACTTGGCTTCCTTTGTTTTCTTCTCTCTTTCTTTCTTTCTTCTTCGTGTATCTCCATTTCCTTTCCTTTTCTTTTCTTTCTTTGGCCGACTTTCCATAGCAAGAGAGCAAGAGAGAGAGGTTTGATCTTCTAAACTCAAGATTTAAGGAAGTTTTCAAGTGATCAAGTTGGAAATTTAAGAGTTTCTTCATCCTTGGTAAGTTTCCTCTTGATTCCTTGATTTTATTTTAAGATGTGTTTGAGTTTGTTGGTTGATTGTTGATGGTATGTGAATATGTTTGATTAAGATGTATTTGAGAGTGTTTGGTTTAATTGATGTTGGATTGGAATGAAGGAGTTAGGTTTGATGTTGAAAGAGTAAGAGTTGTGTGTATGTGATGGTTGTAAAGTGGTGTTTGATGTATGTTTTGAAGTGTTTTGGTGTTTTTGCAAGTTATTATGGTTTTTGGGTGTGTTTAGTTCAGTTTGTTTGAAGTGGAAGATGGTGGAAGAAAGTGGTTTATTGGTTGTGTTGTTGTTGTTGCCGGAATCTGGATTTTTGGCCTGACACGCCCATGAGCACAGCCAAGTCTTTGGGTGTGTCGATGGTTCTGTGTTCTTGGATGGGTGACACGAGCAGTGACACGCCCATGTCACTGAGTGTGTCACAGCTTCTGTGTAGTAGTAGTATTGACACGTCCAGTGAGTCATAGCTACTGTGTTGGTGAGGGTTTGACATGGCCATGAACATGCCCATGTTGTTGGACGTATCAATGTTTCTGTGAGACGGAATGTATTATATGTTCAGTAACACGCCCGTGGTTCTGAGCGTGTCAAAGCTTCTGTGTTGTGAGTTTAGGGCACGGTCAGGGACACGCCCGTGTTGTTGAGCGTGTCATGTGTAGAGTTTGCCCTAGTTGGTTCTTAGCTTTATTATCTTATATGTATCTCTAAGTGAGTGTGTATGATTACCTTTGGTTTAGGTTGTGAAGAAGTTGAATTGCCCTAACCTAAGTGTTAAGGATTCTTGAAGGAGGAAGTGTATAGGTTGGTGTGAGTTGGTTTTGAGGTAAGTACAAACTACATTGTTGCATACACTCACATGATTTGATACTTAACATATTTGATTATACATATGCTAACCAATTGATTACAGGGTTAAAACATTTGATGATATGATGAAATATGAAAGGTATGTTAATGCAATTGGTTGTGTATACTTGAATGATGAATTGATTTAATGTGATTTGAGATATAATGAGATATAAAACCAATGTGATTGGCTATGATGATGGTGTTAATGCAATTGATATTGTATATTATATTGATGAGATATGAAGCCATGGTTGTTGGCTATAATGATGCAAATGAGATGATTGAGGCATGGTTGCCTATTTTGATTAAGAGAATGAAATGAGAAATGAATTGAGAAATAAATGTATAAAGATATAAATGAAAAGATTTTGTGTTTAATGTGTTATTCAACCTTCAGAGTTCTAGGTTTGGCGGCATGCCTATAAAGTATTGGATAGGTGAAAAGACCGGGTCGTAAGCCGATTCCAGTTGAATAATGTGAAATATGATGTTTTTGGGGTGAAAAGACCGGGTCGTAAGCCTCAAAAACAGTAACAGTCTAGCCGGGTTGAGGATCTCCTCGAGTTTAGCCGGGTTGAGGTCCAAGAGACTGGGTCTGTTACACTATCCATGGATAGAGATATATGTATCGCCTACGGGCTTGATGATTATGATTATGGACCAAAGCAGTAACTCTGAACTTTGAATAACATATTAGTGTCTTTTGGGCCCATACTTGTCTTTGTGTCAATGTAAATAATAAGTAATGAAATAATTGAATAAAATGATGAAATGTAGTCTTATGAACAATATAAAGATATCATTTGTGAATATTGTCTTAATTGTTGAAATGTGTGACATTGGCATTGCATATAATTATATTGTTATTGTAGTTTGTACCACTAAGCCGTTGGCTTAGCGCGATTGTGGTTCATCGCGCAGGTGACAGAGAAGAACCAGAGAGTTCCTCTAGACCGAGTAGAGTCTAGATTTTGAGGCGTTGATAGTGGAGCTTAAAGATCAAAGACATACTGCTGAACATGTATATATTTTATGTTTTGTAAAACTTGAGTTTTGATGTATAAGTATTTGTAAATATTTGTTATATTTTCCGTTGCGTTTAAATAAACACTTTATTTGTTGTGTTTATAATTTCTTTTAAATGATTTAAATTTGTTCATGTTTTTGAAAAGGGATGAGTCGTTTGTTTAGTAAACCGTGGCATTTCTATATTCAGTATACGTATATTACGATCGTATTAGCAAGCTGTGTACGTATACGGGGTATAGGGGTGTTACAAGATTTGTTTTACAAAGCTTTTAAAGGAGGTTTAAGAATTCTTCATCAAACTCGAACAAGGTTGGAGGAAGAACAAGAGACGATCAACTCTAGACTTCTTTAAACCAGATTTTTTATATTCTTGAATTAGTTCAATTGATTCATTTCTAGATTTTTGTTGATTTGTTATGAATATTAATATTTCAATGTATATTTGTGAATTGATTTCTATTGAGATGAGTATGTGTTTTGATTTGATGATGATGAGCTAAATTATCCATGTCTAGGACTTGCAATAGATTTTATTATATGATTTAATTTAAGTATTTTCATTAATATACCTTGTTATGTGAGTTGATTGCATTGGATTAAATGTTAGGTTGATAGATTGGCTATCTATTAATCTCAGATATTGAATGAAGAACCGAGAGGTGAAATTTGATATTGGAATTATGTATTCAACCACCCTAAGAACGAATTAGAAATATAAGTTCTATGGTTCTCTTAATTTGTAAATTCAAAATAATTGGTTGTTGTTAATTCATGAATATGAGAAGTAATAAATTGATAATTGCTAATTAATCACAAGAAACAAATTAGGTTACAAGGTTATATTAATGGATAATTTGAAAATTAAACATTTGATTAAATTGAATTGTAAATCCTAGGCATCCTTTTGAAAGTTCCAATTTATTTGTGCAAACATTATTTTTTTTTACTTTTAATCTTAGGTTTCTTTTACCGATCCGACAAGATATGTAACACCTCTATACCCCGTATACGCACACTACATACTACATCTGTAATATACGTATACCGAATACAGAAGTGCTACGGTTTATAATAAGCAAACCCATCTTTCAATTTAGCAATATTATAAGAAAACTTAAAACATTTAAGCCATGTTATAAAATACAATAGATAAAACATTCATTTAATACGCAGCGGAAAATATAGCAGCATTTACAAATATATATACATCAAAAAAACAAATTTTACAAAACATAACATTTATACATGTTTGGTAGTTTGTCTATGATCTTTAAGCCCACTATCAACACCTCAGAATCTAAACTCAACTCGGTCTAACTGAGCTCTTTGGTTCTATCCTGTCACCTGCGCGATGAACCACAGTCGCGCTAAGCCAACGGCTTAGTGGTACAAACCACAATAACAATATGCTATAATGAAATGCAAATGTCATACTTTCAAACATTATAAACAATTCTCAAGATCATCATATTTCATAACATTACCTTTCATTTTATCATTCAATTGTTTCATCATTCATAAATCACATTTAAGCAAAAACAAACATGGGCCCAAAAAGGATTTAATATGATATTCAAAGTTCAGAGTTACTGCTTTGGTCCATAATCACAATCATCAAGCCCGTAGGCGATATATATACATTTATCCATGGATAATCAACTAGATTTGAGCTTATGACCCAGTCTTTTCACTCAATCTAGCTTCAAAGATTTGTTTTTGAGGCTTACGACCCAGTCTTTTCACCTCAAAAACATCACATTTATCAGCTGGACTCGGCTTACGACCCGGTCTTTTCACCTATCCAGTGATTCATAGGCATGCCGCCAAACCCAGAACTCTGAAAATTGAATAACATATTAAGCACACAATTATTTCATTTATCTCTTTATCATTCTCTTTCTCAATTCATTTCTCATTTCATATTCCATAATCAAATAGGCAGCCATGCCTCAATTATTTCATTTGCACTATCATAGCCAACAACAATGGCTTCACATCTCATCATATCTCAATTCACATCAAAGCAATTCATCATTAAAGTATACATAACCAAATGCATTGAACATACATTTTGAATGATCATCATATCTTTCATACTATACAAATCATAACATTAATCAAATGTATTAACAATAAAATATATTACTTAACACATTTACAATAAAATGTGTTAAGTCTCAAAATCATATGAATGTATGCAATCATGCAAGTTTGTACTTACCTCAAGAACAACTCACACCAATCTATACACTTCCTCTTCCAAGAATTCTTCACTACTAGGGTTAAGGCAATTCAACCTCTTCACAACCTAATTCAAAAGGAAAATACACACTTATATAAACATACACATAAATTCCAATGCAATTATTCACCTATTAGTTTCATACTAGGCCCTTAGATCACAAATTATAAGCCAACACAACTATCTAGGACCCACGGTCGTGGCCTCACACCCCACGGTCGTGGCCTCACAAACCCCCCACGGCGTGGGTTAGAAAACGAATCTGTCCAATCTGCTTAACACCCCCACGGTCGTGGCATCCAAGGGCCACGGGCGTGGCATCCAAAATGCTTATGTTTTGGACCAAACTCATGTATTCTATGCTTTCAACTTCATTAAACACAAACATCTTGAAGATCTACAAAAATAATTGATCAAACTCACAACATACATCAACTACCAATTCAAAACCATAACGTAAACACAACTCTTACTCTTCCATTCAACTCCAAAATCACAATCAACTAACCCAACACACTCAAACACACCACAATCAAACATACTCATGCTTTTAATAATCCAACACCAACTCAAACACAACTTAAAAATAAAACAAGAGAATCAAGAAGAAACTTACCAAAGTTAATGAAATTCTCAAATCTCCAACTTGATCACTTGAATTCTCCTTCAATTTTGATCTTAAGGAAACAAAACTCTCTTTCTCTCTATTACTTTGTGATGCCCGACCAACCAAAGAGAGAAGAAGAAAATGAAGAAGAAAAAGAGACAAAGTCAAACTCATATTTTCCACTTAAACCTCCACCAAGCAATAAATCATTAAAATATTATAATATGTTCTCTTCCACTCATTTATTTTCCTTTTAATTTATTTCACTAATTTAAAATCAATAAATATCTTCTTTTGACTTTCATCACCTTGACTTGTATATGTTGTATATATTTCTATATATATAACATATACACTCTCTCTCTTTACTTCTTTTCTCTTCCATATAAACACATACATTAAATCCAAATACAACAATAATTCCAAAACTTCTAGAGCATACTTTGAGATATTACAATTCTCCACCTCTAAAAAGAAATTTTGTCCTCGAAATTACATGATATCAGGTCTAGAACAACTGAGGATACTGATCTCGCATCGCTTATTCACTCTCCCAAGTTGCCTCTTCCTTTGAATGATTCTTCCAAAGAACCTTTACAAGTGACACTTTCTTATTTCTCAACTCTTTCACTTCATGTGCCAAAATAGCAATTGGTTCTTCTTCAAAAGTTAGATCCGGACTCACCTCAATGGATTCAACTGGTAAAACATGAGATGGATCTGATCTGTATCTCCGCAGCATAGAAACATGGAAGACATTGTAAATTCTATCCAACTCAGGCGGCAAAGCGAGTAGATAAGCAACTGGTCCAACTCTTTCTAATACCTCATAAGGTCCAATAAAACGAGGACTTAGCTTCCCTCTTCGGCCAAATCTCAAAATCTTCTTTCAAGGAGACACTTTCAAAAATACTTTATCTCCAATATTGAACTCTATATCTCTCCTCTTCAAATCTGAATAAGATTTCTATCGATCTGAAGCTGCTTTCAACCGATCCCGAATTATCTTCACTTTCTCTTCCGTTTCTTTAATCAAATAGGAATCAACCAACTTGCCTTCTCCAACTTCATTCCAACATAGAGGCATTCTGCATCTTCTTCCATACAAAGCCTCAAATGGTGCCATTCCAATACTAGATTGATGACTGTTGTTGTAAGCAAATTCCACAAGTGGCAAAAATCTGTCCCAACTTCCAGAAAAATCAATAACACAGCTTCTCAACATATCCTCTATAATTTGTATCACTCTCTCTGACTACCCATCTATCTATGGATGAAAAGCAGTGCTAAAGTGCAATCGAGAACCCAAAGTACTATGTAAACTTTTCCAAAACCTTGAAGTAAACCGAGGATCTCGATCAAACACTAAAGAAATTGGGACTCCATGCAACTTCACTATTTCACTGATATACAGCTCAGCCAACTTCTCAAAAGAATAGTCCATCCGAACTGGAAGAAAATGAGCTGTCTTTGTCAACCAATCAACAATCACCCAAATAGCATCATGCTTCTTTTGAGTCAATGGCAAACCAGACACAAAATCCATTGTCACACGTTCCCATTTCCATTCAGGCACTGATAAAGGTTGAAGCAACCCTGTTGGAACTTGATGCTCAGCTTTCACCCTTTGACAAGTGAGACACTTAGATACAAATTCCGCTATGTCTCTCTTCATACCTGACCACCAATAATGTTGCTTCAAATCCTGATACATCTTTGTACTCCCAGGGTGCATAGCAAAAACTGACTGGTGTGCTTCCTCTAAAATAATCTTTCTCAAACTAGCATCATCAGGAACACACAATCTATCCTTAAACCAAAGGCTACCATCACTTCTCACATGAAAATCTCGGCTCTCCCCATTTTGGCAATCTGACACAACTTTCTGAATTTTCTCATCTGCCAATTGAGCCTCTCTTATCTGGTCTAACAACACCGGTCTCAAATGCAACTGAGCCAACAATGCACCATCATCACATGATTCAAAACTAGCATGCAACACCCTCAACTCAACAAGCAATGAGAGCGAATAAACAGACAAACCTGCCAAAGACTTCCGACTCAAGGCATCTGCAACAACATTTGCCTTACCAGGATGATAATCAATCAAACAGTCATAGTCTTTGATCAACTCTAACCACCATCTCTGCCGAAGATTAAGCTCTCTCTGAACCCCCAAATATTTCAAACTCTTATGATCTGTATAAATAAAACACTTCTCTCCATACAAATAATGTCGCCAAATCTTAAAAGCAAACACTATAGCTGCCAATTCCAAATCATGCATTGGGTAATTCAACTCATGCGGCTTCAACTGCCGAGAAGCATAAGCTATGACTTTACCCTCTTGCATCAAAACACAACCTAAACCATTATGTGAAGCATCACTATAAATCACATATGGTTTATCTTCCATAGGCAAAGCAAGAACAGACGCTTGAGTCAACATTTCCTTCAACTGCTCAAAACTAACTTGACACTGATCTGTCCACACAAATCTAACTCCCTTTCGAAGTAATCTGGTGAGTGGAATAGCTATTAAAGAAAAACCTTTCACAAAGCGTCGATAATAGCCTGCCAAACCCAGAAAACTTCTAACTTCAGTCACAAATTTCGGTGGACTCCAATTCAAAATAGCCTCAACTTTACTAGGATCAACTCTAATACCATCTGCTGACACTATATGACCCAGAAAAGTCACTTGATCAAGCCAAAACTCACACTTTGACAACTTAGCATACAAATGCTTCTCTCTCAAGGTCTGCAACACAATCCGTAGATGCTTGTTATGATCCTCTTCATTACGTGAATACACCAAAATATCATCAATGAAGACCACCACAAACTGATCTAGATAGGGCCTAAACACCCTATTCATCAAATCCATAAATGCTGCAGGTGCATTCGTCAACCCAAAAGGCATCACCAAAAACTCATAATGCCCATACCTTGTGCTAAAAGCTATTTTAGGAACATCTTCAGCTCTGACTCTCAACTGATGGTACCCTGATCTCAAATCAATCTTGGAAAACACTGCTGCTCCCTTCAATTGATCAAAGAGATCATCAATTCTAGGCAAAGGATACTTATTCTTGATAGTCACTTTGTTCAATTGTCTATAATCAATGCACAACCTCAAAGTACCATCCTTCTTCTTCACAAACAAAACAGGAGCTCCCCACGGAGAAATGCTAGGGCGAATAAACCCTTTATCCAACAACTCCTGCAACTGCACCTTTAACTCTCTCAACTCAGCAGGTGCCATTCGATAGGGAGTAATAGAGATGGGAGTGGTACCGGGCAACAAATCGATACCAAACTCAACCTCTCTCTCAGGGGGGTAACCCTGGCAACTCCTGAGGAAACACATCTGGAAATTCTGCAACTGTGGGTATACTATCAAGTTGAGAATCCACTACTCTGGTATCCACAACATGAGAAAGATAAGCATCACACCCTTTTCTAATCAACTTTCTAGCTGCAAAAGCTGACACAAACAAGGATGCAAGTTGTCTCTACTCACTAGATACCATCACACTTCTACCATCACCGGTTCTCAAAGTAACACACTTCTTTTGACAGTCTACCATAGCTCTATGCTTAGACAACCAATCCATGCCTAAGATTAAATCATACTCCTTAAAAGTCATTTCAATCAAATCACCCAAAAATTCCTCACCTTGCACCACAACTGAACTATCCCGATGCACCTTGCTAACAACCACACTATGCCCTAAAAGATTTGTCACCAACACATCAAATCCTAAGAACTCTGAATGCAATTCAGACACAGGCAAGATAGATGCACTTATGTATGAATGAGTAGATCCTGGATCAATCAAAGCAAGAACTAAAATGCCAAATAAAGAAAATGTACCCGCAATAACTGCTGAAGCATCCGGTTGCCTCTGCATCACATACACTCGCTGAGAAGACCCAGCCTCATCTGGCCTACTGCCTCCAGATGTAGAGCCTCCTCTCTGACTAATCCCAGGTCGACCACCTCTACTAACACCTCTACCACTTTGACCTCCTCTCACACTAGGTCGAGAAACTGCAGAATCTGCCTGTCTATGCTCCTGCATCTCATGATAATCTCTAATGAAATGATCAGGTGATCCACATTTGAAACACACAGCTGATCCACTAATCTTCCAACAAACACCCCCATGTACCCTACCACAATGGACACATGTAGGTGGAGTAGACCTCTAAACCACTGGAGTCGGAGCACTAGCTACAGAAACTGTAGGTCTCAGTCTCTGCCTCTGGTTCTGAACTGACCTACCCGACTGCCTCAGGCTCCTACTGACTCTCGGAACAAAACTTCCTCGGCCTCTTTTAATAGATGAAGACCCTACCTCAAACTGGGATCTCCTAACTCTGGTCTCCTCCTCAGTAGCAGCTGCTGCAATACCTTGTGCTCTCTCAACACTTCTAGCTGCTGCAACCAACTGAGGAAAATCCTGGTACCGAGAACCAGCAACAATACACATAATAGAGGGCCTTAACCCCTCCTCAAATCTCCTACACCGATCAATCTCATCAGAGATAATCCCCCCGGCATAATGACTCAACCGGATGAACTCTACCTCATACTCTGTCACAGTCCGGTTATCTTGTCTTAAATTCAAAAATTCCATCTTCTTGACATCCTTATACTCCCTCGGAGTATATTTCTGCTCTCCCTCAGAAAATCACTATAGGACAAAGTCGGTGGATCATCCATAGCATGAGGAACCATCTTCTACCAATCATAAGCATCTTTCTGCAGAAGGGATCTAGCATAATCAAATTTCTCTTCAGGAGTGGCTTGCAACTGAATAAATACCCTCTGCACTCTATCCAACCACTGCTCAGCTATTGCAGGATCTATAGTGCCAAAGAAATCCTCAGCTCCATACTTTCTTAATTTATCATAATGTCTCATCGATACATGTGGTCGTGGTGGCGGTGGCGGCTGCACTGGAGCTTGCATTAAAAAATCTACTACATGCCGTAACCAAACCAGCGGAAACTCATCAGCAGATGATCTCTCTGGCACAAGAGCAGGTGCTTCACTAGCTCTCTCAACCCTAGCTCCATCTCTACCCTCTTCATGAGCTACACTCTCAGCACTACCTTCTACGGACTGACGTGACTGAGACACCATCACTACCTATATCTGCAAACACAGCAGAATATACCTCATTAAAGATCAGAGACTGCCAATACCAAAACATGTATTTTATTCAAAAACCAACTTTTAAAATCAAAATATTCTTTTTCTTACAATTGACCTAGGTTGAGAATCTCAAACCTAGGCTCTGATACCAAAACAATTGTAACACCTCTATACCCCGTATACGCACACTACATACTACATCTGTAATATACATATACCGAATACAGGAGTGCTACGGTTTATAATAAGCAAACCCATCTTTCAATTTAGCAATATTATAAGAAAACTTAAAACATTTAAGCCATGTTATAAAATACAATAGATAAAACATTCATTTAATACGCAGCGGAAAATATAGCGGCATTTACAAATATATATACATCAAAAAAACAAATTTTACAAAACATAACATTTATACATGTTTGGCAGTTTGTCTTTGATCTTTAAGCCCACTATCAACACCTCAGAATCTAAACTCAACTCGGTCTAACTGAGCTCTCTGGTTCTATCCTGTCACCTGCGCGATGAACCACAGTCGCGCTAAGCCAACGGCTTAGTGGTACAAACCACAATAACAATATGCTATAATGAAATGAAAATTTCATACTTTCAAACATTATAAACAATTCTCAAGATCATCATATTTCATAATATTACCTTTCATTTTATCATTCAATTGTTTCATCATTCATAAATCACATTTAAGCAAAAACAAACATGGGCCCAAAAAGGATTTAATATGATATTCAAAGTTCAGAGTTACTGCTTTGGTCCATAATCACAATCATCAAGCCCGTAGGCGATATATATACATTTATCCATGGATAATCAACTAGATTTGAGCTTACGACCCAGTCTTTTCACTCAATCTAGCTTCAAGGATTTGTTTTTGAGGCTTACGACCTAGTCTTTTCACCTCAAAAACATCACATTTATCAGCTGGACTCGGCTTATGACCCAGTCTTTTCACCTATCCAGCGATTCATAGGCATGCCGCCAAACCCAGAACTTTGAAAATTGAATAACATATTAAGCACACAATTATTTCATTTATCTCTTTATCATTCTCTTTCTCAATTCATTTCTCATTTCATATTCCATAATCAAATTGGCAACCATGCCTCAATTATTTCATTTGCACTATCATAGCCAACAACAATGGCTTCACATCTCATCATATCTCAATTCACATCAAAGCAATTCATCATTAAAGTATACATAACCAAATGCATTGAACATACATTTTGAATGATCATCATATCTTTCACATTATACAAATCATAACATTAATCAAATGTATTAACAATAAAATATATTACTTAACACATTTACAATCAAATATGTTAAGTTTCAAAATCATATGAATGTATGCAATCATGCAAGTTTGTACTTACCTTAAGAACAACTCACACCAATCTATACACTTCCTCTTCCAAGAATTCTTCACTACTAGGGTTAAGGCAATTCAACCTCTTCACAACCTAATTCGAAAGGAAAATACACACTTATATAAACATACACATAAATTCCAATGCAATTATTCACCTATTAGTCTCATACTAGGCCCTTAGATCACAAATTATAAGCCAACACAACTATCTAGGACCCACGGTCGTGGCCTCACACCCCCACGGTCGTGGCCTCACAAACCCCCCACGGGCGTGGGTTAGAAAACGAATCTGTCCAATCTGCTTAACACCCCCAAGGTCATGGCATCCAAGGGCCACGGGCGTGGCATCCAAAATGCTTCTGTTTCGGACCAAACTCATGTATTCTATGCTTTCAACTTCATTAAACACAAACATCTTGAAGATCTACAAAAATAATTGATCAAACTCACAACATACATCAACTACCAATTCAAAACCATAACATAAACACAACTCTTACTCTTCCATTCAACTCCAAAATCACAATCAACTAACCCAACACACTCAAACACACCACAATCAAACATACTCATGCTCTTAATAATCCAACACCAACTCAAACACAACTTAAAAATAAAACAAGAGAATCAAGAAGAAACTTACCAAAGTTAATGAAATTCTTAAATCTCCAACTTGATCACTTGAATTCTCCTTCAATTTTGATCTTAAGGAATCAAAACTCTCTTTCTCTTTATTGCTTTGTGATGCCCGGCCAACCAAAGAAAGAAGAAGAAAATGAAGAAGAAAAAGAGACAAAGTCAAACTCTTATTTTCCACTTAAACCTCCACCAAGCAATAAATCATTAAAATATTATAATATGTTCTCTTCCACTCATTTATTTTCCTTTTAATTTATTTCACTAATTTAAAATCAATAAATATCTTCTTTTGACTTTCATCACCTTGACTTGTATATGTTGTATATATTTCTATATATACAACATATACACTCTCTCTCTTTACTTCTTTTCTCTTCCATATAAACATATACATTAAATCCAAATACAACAATAATTCCAAAACTTCTAGGGCATACTTTGGGATATTACAAGATACAATCAAACTTTAATATTTTTATTTTAATCAAATTATTATGAACAAACACCTTCCTTGTGAGATGACCTTGGAGCGATCACTGTTACTATAATAATCTCGTATACTTGTGAGAGTCACTTTGTAGTAGTTTCAAATAGAACACAATAAGTTTTTGGCACCGCTGCCGGAGAAGGCAGTTTTGGTAATAATTTAATTCTTTTATTTTAATTGTTTAATTATTTAAGTGTTTCTTTTTTAATTGCCTACGTGATTTATGCAAGGACGAAGGTCCCAAGGCAACGAACTTATTTTATTTATAGATGACATTCATAAACTTTCTAGAACTGAGGGAGTGGATCCTTTGGGACAAGAAGGAGAACACACCGAAGAGCAATTTAAGGAGAACATGAAAGTAGAGATGGGTGAAGTAGAGGAATCGCCCTGAAGGAGTTTACCCAATCGACTATAGGGGTAACCACTTCATGTATACGGTTGAGTAATGCAGCAAGAAACTATGAACTAAAAAATACTCATTATAGTATGATGCCCTCTTTTCATGGATTGCCGAATGAAGATCCTTCAAATTCATTCGTGATTTTTATACAACCTCGCATACATTCCCTTTGCAAGCATTGATGAAAGATGAGCTAAAAATGAGGTGTTTCCCATACAGTTTGAAGGATAGGGCAAAAGCATAGTTGATGACTTTGCTGAAAATTCATTGTCCACATGGACCAAAGTTTATAACAAATTTATGTGAAAATTCTATTCACATTAGAAAACAAAGAAACTTAGGGGGAGTATTGCAACATTCACCCAATTGGATGGAGAACTATTTCATGAGGAGTGGGATCGCTTCAAATCTTTGTTGTTCCAATGCCCTTATCATTATTATCCACAATAATTGCTCAATCAATTTTTTCGATGGGCTCACTCAACAAAATTAAAATACAGTGAATAATGCAGCAAGAGGTGTAATGTGTGAAAAGACAGCTGCTGAAATGATGAGATTGTTTAAAATATTAGAAGCAAATTCGCAGTAGAAGAGTAATGGATAAAGGCGTAGAAGAGCCTTTGAGTTGAATGCAAATTCAAAAATGGCAAGACAAATTACAGAGTTGACAATGCAAGTAAATTTTTTGAATGCTAGAGGAAACTTGCCTATGTCAAGTCAATAAACATGTGCATCATGTGGTGTTGTGGGCTATAATGCAAATATGTGCACTTCAAGCTTTAATCAATTCCAAGAAGGGTAAGAGCAAGTATATGCCTTTGAAGGTTTCCAACAAAGGGGTAGGAATGAACCATATTCAAATTCTTATAATCTCGGTTAGAGAAACCACCCAAATCTTTCATGAAAGAATCAACAAGTTCCACCTCAACATTCCTTTCAACCCTATCAAAGAGGACCTAACTTCCAAGGCCAAATTTCAAATGAAGATCAACCAAAGAAATCCACTATGGAAGTAAACTTGAATGCTTTCATTCAAGCAAGCACATAAAATCAAGAATTGAACAACAAAAGGTTTGATTCTTTGGAAGCATCAGTGAAGAAGGTTGAAATGCAAGTTTGTCAATTGGCTAACCAACTACAAGCACATTAAAAGAGAAAATTTCCAGGCCAACCAGAGAAAGCCAAGGCAATCATGTTCTTGAGAAGTGTTAAGGCAATTGATAACAAAATTGGTGATTCTTTAGATGTATGTACAAATCAAGAAAATGGCAAGGAAATGTAAACAAGCCAAACTCAACCAAGTGAATCAAAGTAGAAGAGCTTAGAGACATCACTTTACCAAAGTTGCACAAATCTCCAAATCCTTATAGATCGCCAATTTTTTTTCAAGCATGTTAAAAAATGAGAAGCAAGATAAATAATTTTATGAAATTTATAACATGCTCTCAAAGGTAAGTATAAATCTCCCCTTACTTGAGGTGATTGAAAATATGTCAGCTTATGCCAAATTCTTCAAGGAACTAAACACTAAAAAGAAAAAAATGGCGAGGAAATGCAAATAAGCCAAGCTCAACCAAGTGAATCAAAGTAGAAGAGCTTAGAGACATCCACTTTACCAAAGTTGCACAAATCTCCAAATCAATACAGATCGCTAATTTCTTTTCCAAGCATGTTAAAAAATGAGAAGTAATAATCCCCTTACTTAAGGTGATTAAAAATATGTCAGCTTATGCCAAATTCTTCAAGGAACTAAATACTAAAAAGAAAAGGTATGAGCTGAATGAAAAGGTGATAGTTTCAAAAGTAACAAGTGTTGTTTTACAACACAAGTTACCTCTTAAGTTAAAGGATCCTGGAAGTTTTATAGTTAATATCTCAATGGGGAATGGAAAGGAAACCACTGGCATGTGTGACCTTGAAGCTATCATAAATTTGATGCCATATTCTATTTATTTGAAATTAGAGCTAGGAGAACTAAAACCAACTATAATGGTGTTGAAACTTGCAGATAGAACCCTTAGATACCCTAAGGGAATCATAGAGGATGTTCTATTTAAGGTAGGAGGTTTGATTGTTCTTGTTGATTTCATTATCTTGGATATGGGGGGAAGAAATTCCTAGGGATTCTAAACACACAATTTTGCTAGGAAGGTCTTTTATGGCCACAACAAATACTTTGATTGATGTTAAAAATGAAAAATTAACCATGACTGTTTTAAGACAAACTGTGAAATTTCTAATTTTTAACACTTTTCCTATTCTCATTACTGTTGTGTATAAAGAATGCTCTTTTATTGATTATATTGATCTTGTTGTTGAAGAAGTTTTCTTACAGGAAGGTAGTGTGGACAAGGTTAGATGGCCTTAACTTTGAGTGAAGAAGTTAAATTTTTTTATGTGGAAATTAAGGAATGCAAGTCCATGTTGAATGATGAGAGCAATGAGAGGCAACTTGAAATTGAGGAAGAAGAGATTCAACCAAAACTGGTTAAACTTAAAGAACTCTCAAAGCATTTAAAGTATGTTTTTCTAGGGGAGGACCACAGACAACCAGTGATTATTTCTTCATCCCCCAGTTTAGAGGAAGAGGAAAAAGTTGTGAAAGTGTTAAAAAATTTTAAGAGAGCCATTAGTTGGTGGTTGAGCGATATCAAGGGTATTAGTCCATCCATGTGTATACATAAGATAGTTGGGGGTTGAGCGATATCAAGGGCATTAATCCATCCATGTGTATGCCTTTAGGACATTTTCCTTTTGAAGGATGTCATTTGAACTTTGTAATGCACCAGGAACATTTCAAAGATGTATGCTTTTTATTTTTTTTATATGTTGGATAAGTGCATTGAGGTATTTATGGACGATTTCTTTGTTTTTGGCAATTCTTTTGATGATTGTTTGCATAAGTTGACTCTTCTACTTGAAAAATGTATTGAATGCAATCTAAACTTGAATTGGGAAAAGAGTCATTTTATGGTTGATTATGGCATTATTTTGGGCTATATTGTTTTTCCCATAAGGATATTGAAGTGGACAAAGCTAAAGTTGATTTGATTATGAATCTACCACCCCCCACATCTATTAGAGGGATTATAAGTCTTTTGGGACATGCTAGATTCTATAAGAGGTTCATAAAGGATTTTTCTAAAATCTCATGCCCTTTGTGTAATTTACTTGGAAAAAAATGTCTCATTTGTCTTTAATGATAAGTGTTTAGAAGCATTTAAAATTTTAAAAGAAAAATTGACTCCTGTCCCTATAATTATTGCCCCTAATTGGGATTTGCCTTTTAAAATCACGTGTGATGTATCAAATTATGCTATCGGAGTTGTTTTGGGCTAAAGGGTGAATAAATTGTTGTGTGTAATTTATTATACAAATTTGTCTTTAAATGATACACAAGTGAATTGCACAACCAGTGAAAGAGAAATGTTAGCTATGGTATTTATACTTGACAAATTTAGATCTTATTTGATAGGTTCTAAAGTCATTGTATTTTTTAATCATATGACCTTGAAATACCTATTGACTAAACCACAAGCTAAACCTAGGCTCATTAGGTGGGTTCTTATGCTACAAGAGTTTGATGTATAAATCAAAGATAGGAAAGATAGTGAAAATGTAGTGGATGACCATCTTTCTAGGTTACCTTTTAAGGATGATGATGCACAAATTACCTTTGAGAATGCTTTTGAAAAATTTTCCAATGAACACTTGTTTGCCATAACACAAGCACCATGGTATGCTGATATTGCTAACTATCTTTCTTGTGGTGTTGTGAGAAAAGATTTGAATTTTCAGAAAAATAAGAGGTTTCTACATTCTTGTAAGTACTATTTTTGGGAAGAGCCATATTCATTTAGAATCTGCAGGGATGAGATCATCAGATGATGGGTGCCAGAGGAGGAACAATTACAGGTAATGCAATTTTTTCATAACCTGTATTATGGAGGGCATTTTGGAGGTAAGAAGACTGCTGAGAAAATTTTGCAAAGTGGTTTGTATTAGCCTACCCTTTTTAAAGATGTTTATAATTTTTGCATAAGATGTGGCAGATGCCAAAGAGTAGGAAACATAAGCAAGAGAAATGAAATGCCTCTTAATATTTTCGTTGTGGTAAAAATTTTAGGCATCTGGGGAATTGATTTCACATTTCCCAAATCTTTAGGGTTTAAGTATATCCCTCTTGGAGTGGATTATGTGTCCAAGTGGGTGGAGGTTATCCCCACTAGGACTAAAGATTCTAACATTGTTTTGAAATTTTTAAAGGAATACAACTTAAGCAGGTTTGGATAAAGTGATAGTCAATGATGGAGGAAACCATTTTTACAATACATGGTTTGAAAGGTTAATGACCAAGATGGGAATTCGGCATAAGGTGGTAACCCCATGTCACCCTCAAACATCTGTCTAAGCCGAGATATCCAATAAACAAATTAAAGGAATCTTGGAGAAAACAGTGAGCACAACGAGGAAGACTAGGTGATTCGTCTTCCAGAAGCACTGTGGGAATATTGGACGGCTTTTAAAACACCCTTGAAAATGAGTCTGTATAGATTGATCTTTGGCAAGGCTTGTCATTTACCAGTGGAGCTGGAGCATAAGGCTTATTGGGCGATTAAAGCTATAAAATGGACTTGGATGGGGTGAAAGAGCAAATGATGTTGCAAATTTTTGAGCTAGATGAGCTTAGAAATGAAGCCTATGAGAATTTAAGAATCTACAAGGAGAAAATGAAGACTATGCATGACAAAATGATCTTTAAAAGAATATTTGAATCGGGAATGAAAGTCCTTTTATTCAATTCAATGATGCAGTTGTTCCCCAAAAAATTAAAGTCTCATTGGAGTGGTCCGGTCTAAGTAGTTCAAACATTTCCATATGGAGTTATTGAATTATTGAATTTGAAAACCAACGACACTTTTAAAGTGAATGGACAAAAGGTGAAGCCCTATTTGAAAGAGCTTCAAGTTAAAAAAATTATAGAAAGCATGGTATTCAATGATGAGTGATGTAACAATATCCAGCTATATGACATTAAAGAAGCGCTTAATGGGAGGCAACCCATCGGTTTGTATTTCTATTCTTAATTAAATTTTCATATTTTGGATTTTTAAATTTTTATTTTTTGGTGTGAAAGTTATTAATAAATTGAATGAAATGGGTGCTCTAATAGGTATTTTTTTATGATTGAGTTTCAGGATAAGAAAATGAAGGAAAAAAGATTAAATAAAATCGGGCTGAATACGACACACTCAGAAACACAGCCAAAAACCCATAAAATGGCCAAAATATTTAAAAAAAAAAGAGAGAGACGATATTGTGGCAGTAGCAGATACAGACATGGTTGTGTCAAGCAGCTCCAAAAATAAGCCCAGCACACAGAAGTTGACATGCCCAACCGACTTGGTCATGTCACGTGAACACGGCCAAATCAGCTACTGCCTCTCAAGCTGTGTCACTCACCCACCATCGAAGCCCAGTTTTGGTAGTGAGGAACACACCCAGTCGACACGGCCGTGTTCGTGGTCGTGTCTAGTCCTAGAACCCAGGACATGACCAAGTTAATCATAACTTGGCCGTGTCACGCATTTTTAACCTTTTAAAAACCCAAATTTCCCCCATTTTCATCCTTACTCAAACCCCAAAACACCATTTTCTCTCTCAAAAACTCGCCTCTCTCACACGGCCACCCACACCCACCCCAAAATCTCAATTTTTTCCATCAATTCTTCCATATTCCTTCCTAAAACTCAAATAAATCATCACAAAGTCTTCAGTTTCATCAAGTTTCAAGATCCCAAGGACCAAGATGGTGTCCCACCATAAGAGAAGCAACCTCCATCATCATCTTCATCCTCTTTAAGAAGATTAGCCATTCAAGCTAAGGGATTTTTCCCCTCAATGTATGTTAGTGATAAATCTCTTAATGCTTTGTGAATTAGGTAAAATTTTGAAATCTTTGTTAGGAATTTGAATTGGAAAAAGTTCATAACCCTCAAACCCTTGCAATTTCAAGAGTTAACTATTGAGTTTGTTGCTTCTCTTAAGGTAGAAAAAGATGAGTCTAAGCTTTGCACTAAGTTAGGATTCAAATTAAATGGAAGATCACAAGTTATCACTATTGAGTGCTTGAATGACATATTTGGTTTTAATCAAGAAGGGCACAAATCCATACCTAAGGACTTTAAGCAGTAATTTTCATGGGGAGCATTAGGTTCCGGGGGGACATATGTGGCTAAATCGGCCAAAGCAATGCAATAGACAAACCCTGCATTGAGATATTTGCATCGGTTCATGGCATGTAGTTTCTTTGCTAGAAAGAAAAGTCCCAGGGTGGTTTCACTTAATGAATTATTTTTCTTATGGTGTGCTGACAATAATGAATTGGTGAGCATGAGATATTGATTAGCCAAATTTTTGGATAATGTGGCTCATAAAAGAAAGGGTGAAATTTGTATTGGTGGAATAGTCACTACGCTTGTCATTGCTTTTGATGAAAATTTTGATCCAAATAGTTGCGACATGCAAAGAATTTATGGAAGTGATGCATTGGATATAGCCACTTTAGAGAAAATACAAATGATAACTAAAAGTGGCGGGACTTGTGTGATGGCTCAAGGTGAGCCAAGTGCACAAGGTGGGCCAATTACGCAATGAGTCCTTAGGCCAAGTGCACAAGGGGATAGGCAAAAATGACAATGAGTCAATGAGGAATCTGATTCTGATTCACTAGATATGGATGAAGATGCCCCAGTTCCAAAAACTTATGAGGTCATTAATAGGATAGAAGCCTTAGAGAACAAAGTTGATAGCAATCATGCCGAAGTACTCAAACAATTAAAGCTCATCAACAGTAACTTGGCCATGATTCTTAGCCTTCATCTCTCGATTGCATCATCATCACAACCTACATCGCATGGTTTCGACTAGCTTCAACCTATTGAAATTTCAATTTCTTTTATTTGGTCTTTGTTTTCGGATGTTTTTGTTATTATTTATATTTACTATTTTTACTTGTTAAAACCTTATGTTTTTCTATCTTCTGTTTATCGTTATTTTTTTTGGAATAATTAATGTTTATTGTTGGAAAGGATGAAGTAGCACTTTGTCTCACATGGGAAAATGAAAGAAGACATGTTTTACAATGTTAATCTTAAAGTGTGGGGTACAAATTTTTACGTATAACCTACTTTTGTTTGTTAAATTGAGTTGCTTTGTTATATATTATTTTTGAATGTTGAAAAGTTCAATTGTTATAAGCTTGTTGATAGGTGACCTTTGAATTTTTCAAGCATGAAATTAAGAATTGGATAAAGTTGGTTTTTATTATCGATTCAGATGGATATTCCTTGCATTACCTTTAAACTTGTGAGAAAATTGAGTCTCTTAAATTGGATACCAAATTATTATTCTTTGCATGTGAACATATTGATTGATAAATTGTTAGAACTTTCTTTGACATGCATTTTGAAACCACATAAAAATTTCAATTAGGTATCAATATGATTAAGGCAATTAGGTGTATCCATTTTAGCTTAAAAATCCAACCTTATATACGTCTCTAGTTTGCCAATTTTAAGCATATTCCACTTTTCCTTTTCTTTCTTTTTTGCAACATCATTAGCCTTAAACCATTTTGTTTTAACACTTACCCTTTCATTAGGATCAAGAGCATTTTAAGAGCTTAAGTAATTGAGTATTATGTTAAATAAAGTGTGGGATTAAATTTAGTGGGTTGAAAGTTGCAAATAAACATATTAAAATTATTGTATTTCTTTATTAGATTTTCTTCTTCTTCATATTATTGCTATACTAAATCTAAAATAGGAACCAATTCAAATCCTATTTTGTAAAAAAAAAATAGTAGAAATTATTGTTCTTATGGGTAGGGTTGGAATAAGTTTGGGTATAATCTTTGCAAATAAAATAAGAAGATTCCCTTAAAGAGTATTTTAGTGTCAAGTGCTAAGTGAGTAGTGTTTTGTTAGTTTTTGTCATAGATTTGTAGTTTGTTTATTATGATAATTATTGTTTTATTTAGGTTTATTGTTAGTTTTTATCGGTTTTTTTAGTGTTTTCATTAATTGTGGTAGTTTTAGTTTATTTCAGTGTTTTTGTCATTTTTGTCCTAGTTTTTAGCGTGTGTTTATGTTTTGTTGGTTATTGTTTATTTAATTCTTGTTTAAAGTTTGTTCAAATTTTGTTTTAGGTTAAAAAAAGCCAAGGAACCAAAATGAAGACAAAAAGGGGCAGTAGCCGACACAGGCAGAGGACACGGCCAAGTCACTGGCCGTGTCCCATACCAAGCTAAAAAGGAAGAGCAAGTCACAGTAGACGACACAAGAAAGGGTCACGGCCAAGTCAGTGGCCGTGTCCCTCCAATGAAGCCCAGACACGGCCAAGTCACTCCAACTTGGCCGTGTCTCACTTTGTTCCAAAGCAAAAGAAGACTACAATATTACAGTAGAAGACACATGCAAGGGACACGGCCATGTCCCTTGGCCGTGTTCCTCCAAAATGACCAACATGGCCGTGTCCTCTTCAAGTCATGGCCGTGTCACTCAACAAAGAAGCAAAGAAGACCAAAAAGCAACAGAGGAGGACACATGCAGGGGACACGGCCGTGTCTCTCCATCAAGCCCTCACACGGCCGTGTCTCTCATCACCTGGCCGTGTCCCTCATGAACCAAACGCGCACCGGATTTTAAAGCGTACGTTTCGTATAAAAAGAAAAGAAAAAGTTAGGTTTAAGGGAGTTGACGATTTAGAACAGATTTGGAGCCGTCAAGAGAGTGAACTGAGGGTTTTAAACATTTGTTTTCTTGATTTTGATTTCACTTTGGATTAAAACTAGTTTAGATTAAATTGTTCTAGCCATCAAGACATCCTTCTTGCAAGATTGAACAAGAGATTCTTCAAAAGCTTCAAGGAGTTTGTAACTTGGTTTTGTTCTTGAACTTATTCTCTTTATTTTCATTGAATGGATATTATCATGTCTATTTTGATTTCTTTGAACATTAATAAGATGAATATGTTTGATTGCATTATGAACTAATTTGATCTAGTCTAGGGTTTGTATGGATCTGCTATGATTGTATGAATTGATTTTTCTCTTAGCTAATAATTTCTTTAGCCTTGATTGAATGAAACATTGTTAATATATAATTGATTGATCACCAATTATGTGTTTTAAGGTATTAGATGATGGATCGAGAGATGAAGTTTAATACTTGAACAATTCAATAAAGGACTTAGGTGAATTAGAAATACAACCTATTAAAAAGATTATTTCACTTATAACAAGATTAGTTGAAAGAGGTTTGAATGCGAGAGCTTATTTCCTTGACTCGATTAGTTGAGTTGTTTGAGATTTAATCTTTGAAATTGAATTAGTTAAGAGGAATAACCGTTTATACATATAAGTAGTAGAGAAGTGCAAACCCTAGACCATTCTATTAAGTGAATCAAAACACAGCTCAATTTTCTTTGTTTTAAACTTTAAGTAATCTTCTTCATTATTAGCAATTTAAATCTCTTTATTACTTGTTAAACATAATCTGATAAGCAATTAACCACTTTAGCTTCCTTGAGAGAACGACCTTGGGGCGATCACCTTTGCTACAGCTACCTCGTATACTTGCGAGTGACGCTTTGTGGTAGAGTTAATTTGAGCGCAACAAGTTTTTGGCGCCGCTGCCGGGGAGGCTAATTGGCGTAATTGTTTATTTAAAAAAAATTTAAAAATACAAAATATTTTAGAATATTTTTCATTGTTTTCATTTTATTTTATTTGTCTTTTGCTTTTGATATTTCTTTTTCTAGAAATTTTTGTTTATGCAAGGCAGGAGATCACTCGAAGGAGAGCTACATCCTTTTATTCCAGAAATTCAGAGAGTGAAAAGGAGCAGGGAAGAGTTTGAGCTTTACACAGGATTTGATACTTCAGAGGAAGACACTTCTGATTTTGAGTCGAAATCTGCACAATCTGTTAAAATGGCTGAAGAAAGACAAAGGACGATGAGAGACTTTGCTCGACCTGTCATTGGAACTTCCACTTCTTGCATAAGACTGACAGATGCAGCAAGGAATTATGAGTTGAAGAACATTCACTACAATATGCTGCCATCATTTTATGGAGTTCCAAATGAAGATCCTTTGAACTTTATTCGGGATTTTTACTCCACCCTCAACACTTTTCCATTGGGAGGATTAACAGAGGATCAGTTGAGGATGAGATGTTTCCCTTATACATTGAAGGATAGGGCAAAGAGCTGGCTTATGATGTTGCCCGAAAACTCACTTACAACTTGGGAACAAGTTTATAACAAGTTCATGGGCAAGTTCTATTCACACCAAAAGACAGCTGAGTTGAGAGGGAAGATTGCTACATTCTCTCAATTTGACGGAGAGCCATTTCATGAGGCTTGGGACAGATTCAAGATGTTATTGATCCAGTGTCCACATCATCATACCCACTTCAACTCCTTAATCAGTTTTTCTATGATGGTCTCACCCAGCAATTTCAGAACACTGTTGATAATGCAGCTGGAGGAGCCATGGGGGAAAAGACAGCTGATGAGACTTAAGAGATCTTTGAGATGTTGGGAGCTAATTCTCAACAAAAGAGTGTAAGGGGAAGAAGCAAGGGGGTAAATCAACTAGAAGCCAATACTGAAATGGTGAGTCAAATAGCTGAGTTGACAAGACAGGTTCAGATGCTAAACATGAAGAACAATATTTCTTCAACTACTCAAGAAGTCTGTGAAATTTGTGGAACTCTCGGGCATGGAGCAAATATTTGCCCCTCTGCACATGAGTCTTTTGGTAATGCTGAGCAAGTCAATGCTATGGAGGGATTTCAACCAAGGACCCGAAATGATCCTTATTCAAATTCATACAATCCTGGTTGGAGGAATCACCCAAATTTTTCTTGGGCAACAAATAATTCTCAACTGCCATTTCATTTGCTCCAAAATCAGAACCAAGAGCTGGGCCAATCCTCAAATCAAGGGAAGTCTAGGATAGAAAGTTTAGAGGAAAGTTTACAAGCTTTTATCCAAGTCAGTGCTAAAAATCAAGAGGTGACCAACAAGAGGCTGGACTCCTTAGAAGCATCTTTTAAAAAAGTGGAGACACAAGTTGGACAACTTGCACAACAGATGCAGATTCAACAAAAGGGGAAATTCCCAAGTCAAACTGAGCAGGCACATTCAGTGACTGTTCTTAGAAGTGGTAAGGTAATTAACACTAATGTTGAAAATGACTCTGTGAATGCAGGTGACCAAGGGAACAAGAAGGAAGGAGAATCAGAGGACCAAGGTGCTGGAGATAAATCAGTGGAGAAGTCCCCTACAGCAGATCTACATAAAGCAAGCAATCCATACCGGCCACCTGTACCATTCCCCAGCAGGTTGAAGGATGATAAACCAGATAAGCAATTTTCTAACATCTTCAACATGCTGTCTAAGGTAAGTATTAACTTACCCTTACTTGAGGCAATAAAGAACATGACAGCTTATACCAAGTTCTTCAAGGACCTAATCACCAAGAAAAAGAGGTATGAGATGAATGAAAAGGTGATAGTTTCAGAAGTAGCTAGTGCTGTTCTGCAGCATAAACTACCTCCCAAACTAAAGGATCCTGGAAGCTTTATAATTCAAATTTCTGTGGGGAATGGAAAGGGGACTGAAGGCATGTGTGATCTAGGAGCTAGTGTGAATTTAATGCCTTATTTTGTGTTTAAAGAATTAGAATTAGGGGAGCTTAAACCGTCAAAAATGGTGTTGCAATTAGCTGATAGGTCTTTTAGATTTCCGAAAGGGGTTATAGAAGATGTGTTAGTTAAAGTTGGTGGTTTGATAGTACCTGTGGATTTCATTGTTCTTGACATGGAAGTAGGTAATTCTTCACCATCTGCACACACCATTCTGCTGGGTAGGCCTTTTATGGCGACTACCAACACTTTGATAGATGTTAAAAATGGAAAATTATCAATGACTGTTTTGGGACAAACTGTGGAATTTTCTATTTTTAACACTTCTCCTATTCCAACAACTGCTTTATATGAGGAATGTTCTTTAATTAATTGTGTTGAAGCAGTTGTTTCAGATGCTTTCTTGCAGACAGACCCCCCCAGATAAATTGAAGCTGATGCTGACTTTAGAAGAGGGAGCTAAACCAGTGGGGAAGACCCAAAGATGCCTTAACCTAAAGGCATATGAGAGTTTGAGGAATTATAAGGATCACACTAAAGCACTTCATGATAGATTTATTGGGCATCAGACGTTGAGTCCAGGTATGAAAGTTTTACTTTTTAATTCTCGCCTCCGTCTACTTCCAGGTAAATTCAAATCTCGATGGAGTGGTCCTTTTGAGGTAACTAAGGTATGTCCTTCTGGTGCCATTGAATTGCTTAACTTTAGAACCAATAAGATTTTTAGAGCAAATAGACATAGAGTTAAACTATACAATGAAGGATTTCAGGAATTGAGGGTCATTGACAACACTTTGATTCATGATCCCTAGGCCTTGCCTGATGTCCAGCTTTATGACATTAAAGAAGCGCTAAATGGGAGGCAACCCATCAGTTTGCATTTTCTTTTTCATAGTTATAATTTTATATTTAGCAATTTTGATTTTTTGTTTAGTTTAAATAAATGGAAACCCTAAAGCTCTCTTGCACTTTGTTTTTGAACATCTGTGTTTGAAAGATAGAGTTTTGCCTCACCAGGGTGCGATGGAAAACAGGTTGTCCTTAAACTCTTTTTCTTTATTATTCTTGTTTTCCATTGAGGACAATGGAAATTCTAAAGTGTGGGGTAATTTTTGGCTTTTCTTTAATTTTTGTTTTGTTTGTTTTGTTTTGTTTATTGTATTTGTTGTGCATGGCATAATTGTTGAAAATTTATTGATCTTTTCTGTGATTCTAGCATTGTAGTTGAGACTTTTGTATCAGCATAGAAATGAGCATTTGAATTCATTTAGGATCAATTTTCGCATTCTGTGGTTCATGACATATAAATCTTTGAGAACCCACCTTTGTGAGTTTTGAGCCTCATAATTTGATATTATTTTCAGTTGATTTTCTTTTCTTAAGTGTGCACCTTCATGACTTTGCATCTCTAGAGTTTGCTTTTGCATACTAATTGAACTCACATTATGATTTAATTTCAAGTTTCAAAATGATGAAGGCAAATTAGGTTAACCCTTTAGCTTAAAAAGACCTCCCTTAATATTGAATTCCTTAGTGAGCCAAGTTGAGCCTTTGACCTTTTCTTGTTTGATCAACACAATTCACAGCTCAACTTTCTCTTATTATCGTCATACCTGCATTAAGGAATGGAGTTTTATGATATGACAATAGGGTGGTTTATTTCAAAGTATGGGGTAAGCAAGTAAAAAAAAATTTTTTTTTTGTATTGCTATTTGGGGTTGAAATGCATACTTTGCACATTATATTAAGAGTTGATTATTCTTTTCCTCTACATTTTAAGTTAGATGTTCTATGCAAAGTTTATATTTTGTATATATATATATTAAAAAAAATGTAAATGAAAATAAAAAAAAAGAAGAAAAAGATATATTTATACAAAATTCAAATATGTTCTAGCATTGGTTATCAAAAGAGGAATGTTGACTCATGTATTTTTATGCAAGTATGTAAGATTATCAAGGATTTGAGTATGCCATTTGAGGGAGTTATGAATTTCTTTGTAAGAGTATTATCTAATTTAGATACTCCATTTCTTGATGCTCCAGCTTAAATGGCATTTCTCACACCTTTACCTTAACCCCATTACATCCAAATGAAAGACCTTCGGATTATTTCTTGAGAAAATCAGTGAGAGAGATTGGATAATTAAGCAAGTTTATGGTAGACCTTAAGCAAAGTTGTAAGTGTGGGGTAGTTGTTTTGTTAGTTTTTGTCATAGATTTGTAGTTTGTTTATTATGATAATTATTGTTTTATTTAGGTTTTTTGTTAGTTTTTATCGGTTTGTTTAGTGTTTTCATTAATTGTGGTAGTTTTAGTTTATTTCAGTGTTTTTGTCATTTTTGTCCTAGTTTTTAGCGTGTGTTTATGTTTTGTTGGTTATTGTTTATTTAATTCTTGTTTAAAGTTTGTTCAAATTTTGTTTTAGGTTAAAAAAAGCCAAGGAACCAAAATGAAGACAAAAAGGGGCAGTAGCCGACACAGGCAGAGGACACGGCCAAGTCACTGGCCGTGTCCCATACCAAGCTAAAAAGGAAGAGCAAGTCACAGTAGACGACACAAGCAAGGGACACGGCCAAGTCAGTGGCCGTGTCCCTCCAATGAAGCCCAGACACGGCCAAGTCACTCCAACTAGGCCGTGTCTCACTTTGTTCCAAAGCAAAAGAAGACTACAATATTACAGTAGAAGACATATGCAAGGGACACGGCCATGTCCCTTGGCCGTGTCCCTCCAAAATGACCAACATGGCCTTGTCCTCTTCAAGTCATGGCCGTGTCACTCAACAAAGAAGCAAAGAAGACCAAAAAGCAACAGAGGAGGACACATGCAGGGGACACGGCCGTGTCTCTCCATCAAGCCCTCACACGGCCGTGTCTCTCATCACCTGGCCGTGTCCCTCATGAACCAAACGCGCACCGAATTTTAAAGCGTACGTTTCGTATAAAAAGAAAAGAAAAAGTTAGGTTTAAGGGAGTTGACGATTTAGAACAGATTTGGAGCCGTCAAGAGAGTGAACTGAGGGTTTTAAACATTTGTTTTCTTGATTTTGATTTCACTTTGGATTAAAACTAGTTTAGATTAAATTGTTCTAGCCATCAAGACATCCTTCTTGCAAGATTGAACAAGAGATTCTTCAAAAGCTTCAAGGAGTTTGTAACTTGGTTTTGTTCTTGAACTTATTCTCTTTATTTTCATTGAATGGATATTATCATGTCTATTTTGATTTCTTTGAACATTAATAAGATGAATATGTTTGATTGCATTATGAACTAATTTGATCTAGTCTAGGGTTTGTATGGATCTGCTATGATTGTATGAATTGGTTTTTCTCTTAGCTAATAATTTCTTTAGCCTTGATTGAATGAAACATTGTTAATATATAATTGATTGATCACCAATTATGTGTTTTAAGGTATTAGATGATGTATCGAGAGATGAAGTTTAATACTTGAACAATTCAATAAAGGACTTAGGTGAATTAGAAATACAACCTATTAAAAAGATTATTTCACTTATAACAAGATTAGTTGAAAGAGGTTTGAATGCGAGAGCTTATTTCCTTGACTCGATTAGTTGAGTTGTTTGAGATTTAATCTTTGAAATTGAATTAGTTAAGAGGAATAACCGTTTATACATATAAGTAGTAGAGAAGTGCAAACCCTAGACCATTCTATTAAGTGAATCAAAACACAGCTCAATTTTCTTTGTTTTAAACTTTAAGTAATCTTCTTCATTATTAGCAATTTAAATCTCTTTATTACTTGTTAAACATAATCTGATAAGCAATTAACCACTTTAGCTTCCTTGAGAGAACGACCTTGGGGCGATCACCTTTGCTACAGCTACCTCGTATACTTGCGAGTGACGCTTTGTGGTAGAGTTAATTTGAGCGCAACAAGTAGAGGGTGTTTTGAGATTGTAGGGTTATAGTATGATTGTTTAATTCATTCTTGAAGTGCTCTTGAACTTAATGGATAAGCTCACATTTCCAAATGGCATGCCTTTACCTTAGCCCTATTACAAACAAATGAAAGAACTTATGATTGATGATTGATTAGAATTTAGTGGTAGAGAGTTGATTGATAAGCAAGCCTATGGTTATAACCTTTCATTGAATGTTAGGAGTGTAAACACTATCTTATTTAAATACTTAAAAGAGTTAGTAAGGGAATGATAACCTTTGGTATGCAGAGAAAACCATTAAATTACATGAGTATTAATTTTATTTGATTTGATAATGATTGTGGATTTTAAGAGAAGGGAGTCTTGATATATCTTTATAACTCTTGAACTTGATTAAATTTTTCTTGTTTAGTTATGTTCTTAACTTTTCTTGGGGACAAGCAAAGGATTAAGTGTGAGGTAATTGTTATGATCATTTATATATCTATTTTTAGGGTAATTTTATTGGCTTTTAGTTAATTTTTCCTTAAATGTGTGTTTAATTTTGCTTGAAGTGTTGTGATTTATGTTGAAGCATGAACTTGTGCCAAAATGGAGCTTTAATTCACTTCTTGAAGCCAATTTGGAGGAAAAGGCATTGAACACAGCCAAGTTATGGCCTGACTTGGTCGTGTCACTCATCAAAAAGTTGGAAAAGTGGACACACTCAGTGGGTGAGTCACAGTCTGCCACATTTTTCTTCTGTTATCATGAGGGACACGAGCACATGACATGGCCATGACAAACATAACTTGGTTGTGTCCCTTTGATAAGGAAGGAAATTAAAGGCAGAAGAAAATATATAGAGAAGACACAACCAAGTCACAGGTCGTGTCACACGACATACCCACTGACTTGGTTGTATTCCACCTGAAGAGAAAAATAACCATGGATAGGCAAAAGAATACATACCCTTGTCACTGGATGTGTCAGTCCACAAAACAAACATGCATGATAAGCAATGATGGACACAGGCACATGACTTGGCCATGTCCAAGGAAAAAATGAGAGACACGGCCAAGACCAAACTGACTTGGCCGTGCCTGAGACAAATTCTTTGTTTGTTTTTATACAATGTGAGGGACAAGATAGGAGACAATAGGAATGTTTCTTTAAAAAATAAAAGAAGTGAAAATGTGAGCTATTTTTGGATGGAAAGAAAGGTTTAAGAATTAAAAAGAGGGAACAAATGAAAGTGGGGGATATGGAGGTGAGTTGGAAAGTAAAATTCTCTTTGTCTTAATACTTAAAAATAATTGCAATGGAAGGAAAAGGGGCTACGCTTTGGGGGAAGGAGGACCATTTTCTCCATTCTATTCTTCTTGTTCTTATTAAAAATCCATTCAACCATTATCATTCACCATCTATCACCATAACCATTAGCTATTTTTCTTGACAAGGTTTGTTTTTCAAAGCTTTTGGAGGAGGTTTAAGGATTATTCATCAAACTCAAGCAAGGTTGGAGGAAGAACAAGAGAAGATCAACTCTAGACTTCTTCAAACCAAATTTTTCTATCCTTGAATTAGTTCAATTGATTCATTTTTAGATTTTTGTTAATTTGTTATGAACATTAATATTTCAATGTATATTTGTGATTTTATTTCTATTGAGATGAGTATATGTTTTGATTTGATGATGATGAGCTCAATTATCCATGCCCAGAATTTGCAATAGATTTTATTAGATGATTTAATTTAAGTGTTTCCATTAATATACCTTGTTATGTCGTTGATTGCATTGGATTGAATATTAGGTTGATAGATTGGACACCTATTAATCTCTAGATATTGAATAAAGAACCGAGAGGTGAAATTTGATATTAAAAATGTAATATCCTCATGTATGCCCTAGAAGTTTTGACTATGTTGTTGTTGTTGTTGTTGTTTTAAATTGGATTGAATGTATATGTTATGTGAGAAGAGAAGAATTTGAGAAGAGAATGGTTATGTATATGTGTTTTGGGAAAGAAAATAGGGTTTAGAGAAAAGTGTATATGTTGTTTATATGTTAATATATATAACATATAAGTTGGTCAAATGCAAGGTCAATGGAAGAGAGATATTTTTATGGGATATGTGTAATTACATATATGGGCATGCAAGGGACAAAAGCTAGAACAAATGGTTAAGGGTGTTTTGGTAATTTTCCTTGTAGGAATTGCATGGTGGAGATTAAAAGAAGAAGAAGTGGTTGACTTGAGTTTATTTTCTTGTCTTTTCTCATGTGAGTGTGCCGGCCATTGAAGAAGAGAAAGAGCTAGAGAGGGCTTGAAGTTCTAAACTCAATTTGAAAGGAGATTCAAGGAATTAAGTGGAAGATTTGTGAAATTCATCAACTTTGGTAAGTCCTTTCTCTTGATTTTCTTTTGTTCTTTTGAAGTGGAGTTGGAAATGAATTTTGGTTTGTTGAGATGATGATTATATGTGTTGTAATGAGTTTTTAAATGTTGTTCTTGATTTTAAGTGAAGAAGTTTAAGAGGTGTTGTTGTTGGAAGTGTTGGAGTTGATTTTGTTTTAGAGTTTTGAAGTGTTACATGATGTTTTCCTTGTGTTTGCTTCATTATTTTCAAAGATCTTCTTGTGGTTGGTGTTTGTTGGAATTTTGGACTTGGAAATGGGATTTTGGCCGAGGGCAGTAGCCTTCTGGATGCCACGCCCGTGGCCTTGATTGGCCATGGCCGTGGCCATTGGTAGGCTTTTGGTGCCATGGCCGTGGAGGATGGAAGCTTGAGTGGCAGAAGTGTTTTGTACCCCACGCCCGTGGTGGTTATGGTGGCCACGACCGTGGTCTATAATGCATGATGTTGAAGTGTAATTTTGTGATTTAAGGTTTAAGATGAAGTTATTAAGTGATTAAATGGTATTGGAATTGATGGATTGTATCATTCTTTGGATTAGGGTTTTATAGAAGGTGATTTGCCCTAATTTGGGAAGTGAAGAACTTTGCAAGAAGGAAGGTGTTTAGAGTTGTGTGACTTGTGATTGATGTAAGTACAAATCTTGTGTTGATACATACATGTGACATTGCATTGATGATGCATATGAAGTTGAGCTTGATCATATATATGATGATAATGGTAATGCATATGATACTATGTGATATTTCATGTATTGTGACTTATGTGATGAGTAATGTGTTTTGTTATGTTTATATCAATTATGCTATATGTATAATGTGATGGAACTTACACCTTTTGATATGAATGTACTAAGAGATCTTATTGCATTGTTGATATATATATATATATATGAATAATGTTAACCTTGTGAAATGTAATGTATTGTATGCATATTGATGATAATATGATCAATTGTATTGATGTGATGAGAAGCTATTGTGATTGGCTATGATGATACAATTGAATGATGTATGGCATATTTGCCTAATTGATGAGGAAGATTGAGAAAGAGTTTGATAAAGAGAATAAAGAAATAAATGTATGCTTAATATGATATTCAGTTTCAGAGTTCTGGTTTTTGGAGGCATGCCTATTTAATGAAAGGTAACAGTCTTGCCGGGTTGAGGATCTCTTCAAATTGAATTGAATTGAGGTCCAAGAGACTGGGTCTGTTACACAATGATAATTGATATTATGAGATATTTGATTTGTAACAGTCTTGCCGGGTTGAGGATCTCCTCGAGATAGATGAGTTGATGATCCAAGAGACTGGGTCTGTTACGCTATCCATGGATAGAGATATATATGTATTTGTTGCCTACGGGCTTGATAATTGTGTTTATGAACCAAAGCAGTAACTCTGAATTCTGAATATCGTATTAAATACTTGATGGGCCCATAGGTGTCTAGGTTTTATGTATATCATAAATGATGTTCTAATGTAATGAAATGTTAATATTATTTAAATGATGAAACGGACTATTCACGGAATATTGTCTGTTGAATATGATCTTTATTGATTGAGTGTGTATCATTGATGTTGATTTGTTAATACATATATGAAACATTGCATTGCATTAAAGCATAACATTAGCATGATTTGTCTTACTAAGCCGTTGGCTTAGCGCGATAGTGTTAATCTTGCAGGTGATAGAGTTGAACCCGAGAGCTCTTCGAAACCTAGTGAGAGTAGACATTGAGGTGTTGATTTTGGACTTAAAGATCAGAGCAGACTTGCCAATCAAGTATAACTTCTTTATGTTTTGTAAAATATTGTTTATAATGTAAATATATGTATATTTGTAAATACAGATTTAAATGTTTTCATATATGTAAATAATTTTATAACTTCCGCTGTGTAATAATTAAATGTATGAATGTATGTATATATTGAATATATTTTATACTACAATTTAATGACTTCTTTTCTATAATGTATAATGATAAAGATTATGGTAGTATATAAAATGTTTTGAATGTTAAGAAAATTCGTAGCATCCCTATGTTTATTGCATGTATGCTACATTGTGGTATTGTAGTGTGCATGTAATGGATGTGGGGGTGTTACAAAAAATGTATTCAACCACCCTAAGAATGAATTAGAAATATAAGCTCTAAGGTTCTCTTAATTTATAAATTCAAAATAATTGATTGTTGTTAATTCATGAATGTGAGAACTAATGAATTGATAATTGTTATTTAATCAAAAGAAACAAATTAGGTTATAAGGTTATATTATCAATTGAGAATTAAAATTTTGATTAAATTGAATTTTAAATCTTAGGCTTCTTTTGAAAGTTCTAATTCATTTGTACAAACATTATTTATTTTACTTTTAATCTTAGATTTCTTTTACCGATCTGACAACATACAATCAAACTTCTATATTTTTATTTTAATTAAATTATTATGAACAAACACCTTCTTTTTTAGACGACCTTGGAGCAAGCACCATTACTATAATAATCTCTTATACTTGCGAGAATCACTTTGTAATAGTATTAAATAGAGCGCAACATAGAAAAGGCAAAAATTTTAAAACTACTTCTAGACAAGGAGCAAAAGAAGGTGAATCCCAACAAGGTAAATCCAATATTCAATGTTATAAATCTAAAAAGCACGACCACTATTAATCTGACTGCAAGTCACACATTTAATACCATAATTGTGAAAAATATGGCCATTAAGTAGAGAATGGCATGCTAAAAGAGTAGACCACAAAGACAATCATGTTGGAGTAGTTCAGAATGATGATGAAAAAACCTTGTTGATGGCTACTTATGAAACTGGTAGCAGTAATAATTGCCAATGGTTTTTAGACTTTTGCTGCAGCAATCATCTAAGTGGAAACAAGGAAGTCTTCTTCTAGTTAGATGAATATTTTCACTCTTCTGTGAAACTTGGTGACAACTACCAGGTTTTAGTAGTAAGGAAAGGAAGGATCACTACCAAAATGAAGAATGGGTCTTCAAACTATATTTCTAAAGTTTACTATTCTTCTACTATTTATCAAAACTTGCTAAGTGTAGGACAATTAACAGAAAAGGCTATGATTTGTGTTTCAACAAGCAGGGGTGCATTGTAAGTGATGCAAAGAAAGGAATGATACTAAAGATGAACATGTCACATAATTGCTTATTTCCAATGCAAATCAACTATGGAAATGCCTCATATTGTAATTTGATGGTTGTTGATGATAATTCGCTATGGCATATGCGACTTGGGCATTTAAATTTTGGAAGCATCAAATTTCTTGCAAACAAAAAGTGAGTTTCAGATTTGCCAACTATTTAAGTTATTGACCATCTTTTGTGAGCATTGTGTTTTGAGAAAGAATCATAGAGATCCATTTTTGACAAAGCATGCATGGAGAGCTAAAAGGCCACTAGGGCTTATGCATTTAGACTTTTGCTCTGCGCAAGTTCCATCTAATAGAGGCAACTAATACTTTATTACTTTTATTGATGATTTCAGTAGAAAAACATGGGTATATTTCTTAAAGCAAAAGTCTAATGCATGTAAAGTACTTATGAATTTTGTGGTATATGTTTAAAAGCAAAGTGGTTATCAACTCAAAATCTTGAGAATATATAGGGGCACAGAATATACTGTTTGTGATAATTTGCTAAGAAAGCATGGAGTTAAACATTAAGTAATGACTAGGTACACTCCTCAATAAAATGGAGTATCAGAAATGAAAAATAGAACTATCATGGATATGGTGAGAAACATGTTGCATTGTAAGAGCTTCCTAAAAGCTTTTGGGCTATGGATGTGGCTTGTGCAGTTTATATTTTAAATAGATGTCCTGTGAAAAGTGTTCATGATAGAACCCCGCAAGAAGTATGGAGTGGACGAAAGCCTAATTTATGTCATATGAGGGTGTTTGTTGCATTGCTTATTCACATGTACCGGATAAGTTAAGAAAGAAGCTTGATGAAAAGGCAAAAAGATGCATCTTTATTGGTTACAGATTGGAAACAAAGTGATATAAAATATACAATCCAAAGACTCAAAAGGTGATTATTAGCCGTGATGTTACTAATTTGATGAAGATGGAATATGGGATTGGTTAGAAAAGGAAAAGAGATCGTTACCAGTATCGGTGTTCATTAACAACGAAATGGAAATAAAGAACCACATTGATAAGCAGCCTTCTATTCCAGTTTTTTAAGAATAGCATATTGATTAGCTTGAAGCTTCATCTCCTTTTGTATTTAGATGCTCACAACGTGATCATCATCCACTAGCCTATTTAAGAGATTATAAAATTGGTGATGATCCTGATGATGATGAAGATGTTGTTCATTATGCTTTCTTTAAAGATTGTGATCCAGTGATGTTTGAAAATACAGCTAATGATGATTAGTGGATTAAGGCAAAGAATGAAGAAATTCATGCCATTGAGAAGAACAATACATGGTAGCTAACTACTCTGCCAAAAGGAAAGAAGCCAATCAGAGTCAAATGGGTTTACAAGATAAAGTACAAGTCCAATAGAAAAGTTGAACATTTTAAAGCATTGCTAGTTGCAAAATGATATATGCAAAAGTCAAGTATTTATTACTTTAAAGTGTTTGTCCTATTGCTAGATTGAATATTGTACGTATGATCATTTCACTTGCTGCTCAAAATTATTAGAAAATATACCAAATGGATGTGAAGTTAGCATTTCTAAATGGTGTGCTTAAGGAAGAAGTATACGTTGAGCAACCACCTAGTTATGTAAAGAAATGTGAAGAAAATAAAGTTTATTAGTTGAAAAAGACTTTGTATGGGATTAAACAAGCACCAAGGGCATGGTACACTAGTATTGACACCTTTTTTCTTGATCATGGGTTCCACAAATATCCTTACGAACATACTTTGTATATCAAGACCAACAAGAATAGGGACTCATCATTGTTTGCCTTTATGTGAATGATTTGACCTTCATCGGCAATAATCTAAGGCTTTTGCTAGAGTCCAGGGAGGATATGATTGCTCATTTTGAGATGACTGATATGGGATTGATGTCTTACTTTCTCGGTATTGAAGTAAAACAAATAAAAAAAAGGTATTTTCATTTCACAAAAGAAACAAGTGCAAGATATTTTAAAGAAATTCAAGATGGAAGCTTGCAAACCAATGTTAACACCAATTGAAGAAAGGCTAAAGCTTGTGAAAGATGGAAACAATGATTTAGTTGATGCAACAAACTTTAGGAGACTTATTGGGAGCTTGAGGTACTTAACAACAATTAGATCTAACATTATTTATGGAGTTGGAATTATAAGCAAATTCATGGATTTGCTGACAATCTCATTGGCAAGCTACAAAGAGAATTTTGAGATATATCAAAGGTATACTTGATAACGACATATTCTATTCAAGTGCTAATAGCATAAGCTTGTTGGATATACAGATAGTGATTGGGCAGGTGGCACCAAAGCAAAAAACACTTCAGGTTATGTTTTCAATATTGGTTCGGTTGCATTTTCTTGGTCCTCGAAAAAACAAGTAATGGCTCTTTCAATAGCTGAAGCAGAGTATATAGCAGCTGCAAGTGCCACTTAAGTAATTTGGCTGTGGAGGATGCTTAATGAGTTGTAACATCAACGATGGTCCAACGATAGTTTATTGTGATAATAAATTAGCAATTGCCTTAACAAAGAATCCAATATTTCACGAATGCAACAAGCACATTGATATTAAACATCACTACATTCAAGACTTGATAAAAGATAAAGAGATCATAGTCGAGTATCGTGCATCTGAAAATCAAACTGCAGATATTTTTATGAAACCACTCAAAGCTGTTATATTTTTCAAGTTGAAGAAAATGCTTAAATTTTAAATCAAGTTTAAAGAAGGATGTTAGAATATTAAACTTAATTTTTTAAAAAAAAGTTAACAATATCAACTCAAATGAGTTGAAACCAACTAACTATGAGTTTGGTCATCACCAACTCATTGTGAGTTGTTGTGAGTTGACCGAGTTAGCAATTAATAGACAAATTGAATTGGCTAATTGAAAGCCAAATTTGAATTTGCAATTAACAAAGCAACTGATTACAGTTGCTTTGTCGGTAACAAACTGACTTTATTATTCTATATATATGGCCTTTGGCCATTTGTATTAGAATGGTAATGAGAGAGTTTTGATGAGAGATTAAAAAATAGAAAGTGCCAATGGTGAGTGGTATGAGAAATTTTTGAGAGGTTAGCTTCAATAGCGCATAACTTGTTTGAAGTGTGAAATTTTTGTCTCTAAATTTTGTAATTTATGTTTTTTAATTACTAAAATTTTGAGGATTTGTTGTTATCAAATTTGCTCCATTTTTTAGGCAATTAAAAATTCAATTTAATTACCAACAAACATGCAATTATAACATGCTTTTATTTTGTGTAGTTTTCTATTTGTATGGTTGATGCTGAAATACTTTAGGAGTTAAGCTTAGATGAGTTAATAGGAGTTATGTAACACCTTTATATCCTATATACATATAATATATACACTCAATATATGTAAAATATGTGTGCACGGTATAAAATGTCACAAACGGATTTAATAAAAATTTTTACTTTTCCAATTTAAAATCCTAAATAATTTAACATGTATATTTAAATAACAAATGAAATATTTATTATAAACCATAGGTTCCAAAATATGCATTTTTAATAAAAATTTCTGGAAAAAAAATTCGCCAGAGTTTTAACTGTAATTTAGATATTCCTAAATTTCAACAAAACCACAATATGCATAAAAACACCCTCAAACAAACCAAATCACGATTTCACCAATACTTCTCAAATTTCTCCATATTTTGTTAAAACATTTACTTATATAGACATATATATCAACAACACATATAAATTTCCATTTTAAACAAATCATCCAAGACATTCTTTATAATTTACAATAAATATTCCAAAAACTTAACATAATATACATAATAACCAAATGTATTATAATATCAAATATGTATATGCTGACAAATAGCTCTGATCTTGATGTACCAAAAAACACTTCAAGCTCAATAAACACAAGCCTAGACTTTACCAGTTCTAGTAGAACTCTCCAGCTCTACTGGATCGCCACTGTCACCTGCGCAATGAATTATAATCGCGCTAAGCTAAAAGCTTAGCAGTACAAACTTTGATAATAATAAAACTATAAAACAATGCCAATGCACAATGCTTATGTATGTCATGTTACAATGTATCGATAACAATAAAACTGTAAAATAATGTCAATGCACAATGTTTATGCATTTTATGTCACAATGTATCATATAATTTCATTTTAAAACATATTCTTCAATTATTTTACAATTCACATATAAACAAATATAAGCATGGGCCCGAAAGATCTAGTATGCTATTAAAATTTCAGGGTTACTATTTTGGTCTAAATTGACACCATGTGTCTAGCCCCGAAGGCAAATCATATTAATTACTCAAAAGCTAGCCCCAAAGTCAGATCATAGTAATTGCTCAAAAGCTAGCCCCGAAGGCAAATCATAGTAATTGCTCAAAAGCTAGGCCCGAAGGTAAATCATATCACAGTGACGCCAAACGTCTAGCCTGAAGGAAAATTAAAGTATTGCTCAAAAGCTAGCCCTGAAGGCAAATAGTAAGGATAACCTCATGGGCATGCAGCCAAACACAGAACTCTAAAATTTGAATAACATACTAGGCACACAATTATTTCATATTTTTCATTATCAATTTCTTTCTCATTTTCTCATAATCAACTAGGCACATTGTCTATTTTCTCATTATCAATTAGGCACATTGCCTCATTTTCTCATTATCAATTAGGCACATTGCCTCATTTTCTCATTATCAATTAGGCACATTGCCTAATTTTCTCATTCATACCAATGTCAATTCAATTCATTTCATTATATCTCAACATATAATCACAATGTATCACATACCACATCAATATCACATTACCCAATCAATTTCGGCTATTTTCACATTATTCACATTTTATGCAATTTAGTCATTAACAATGGCTTTTCACAATATATTTAATGCATTCATATCAAATCACATTACCTAAATATTTTTAATCATTTTCATATAATACACATATTTTACATTTTATTCAATTTAGCCATTAACAATGGCTTTTCATAATGCATATAATACATACATAACATTATACATGTCATAGCATATTGTTCATGGATGTTTAATGTATTAAGTAGCTTAACAAATTTTTCAATCAAAATGTGTTAAGCCCAATGTAAGCAAATATATTCAATTTATCTAAAGTTTATACTTACCTTGGAGAGTAACCAAAAGCAAGCTCAAAAGCAACCTCCAACCTTCTCTTCCAAGTTACCCTTCGACACTAGGGTTAGCCAAACTACTTTCTCTCAATGCATATACCAAATGTGATCATAAATAATCATTTAATATTACATTCTAAGGCATTCTCAACATCAAATCTTAATTAAACATTATTCTAGACAAAATCCCAAAATATAGCTTAATCTTACTTTAACTTAGCAAATCTATATCAAGTCATTCAAATTGGTATTTTAAATTTATTTATATCATTAAAAACATGTTTAACTTGTTTAAACCAATTACATTAATTAAATACACACTTTTGTTAAAAACCGTAAAATGGCATAACCTTTACCATTGAAGGTTCTCTATTCCAACACATTCCAATTATCAATCCAAGCTTATTTTCATCACTTTTATCATTAAACAACATGTTTTAAACATTAAAAATCAAACAATTCACTATACTTTGAAAATTCATTTTTCCAAAACCCTAAATCAACACTACCATATCCAAACTCTATCCAAACTTAACAAAACCTATCATTTGATTTTAAAATCTTTGTTCATGCATCAAAACAACACATTTAGAACCAAATTGCTTAATTAAATCATATGATTTCATAAACTCAAAAGTTCCATAACCCTAAATTCTCTCTCTTCACTAAATTCAACTTAAATTTAACTATTTCTTCAATCCAATCTTAAAATCATTATTAACTACTAAAAAAAAACTTCATTAATACTCAATTAATCAATTAAAACAAAACACTTCAAAATTCCAAAATCAACATAATCTTAATTTCTTGAAAATCTAGAGAAAGAAGTTAAAGAACTTACTAGTTATAGAGAAAAACCTCAAATCTTCATTTAAAACCTTGAATTTCTTTCCATTTTGGAAGCTTGGAAGAAGCAAAAAGCTTGTCTTGAACTCCCATAGAGTTTTGGCCCTTTGAGAAAGAAGAAGAAGATGAAGACCAAAATGAATTTTTCTCTCTTTCCACTTAAACATTAACCATATATATAATATATTATATTATATTTTTAATTAATTATTTATTTATTTATTTAATAAAAATTACAAATTACTTCTTCCACTAAAAAATATTTTATTTTAATATTTAATAAATATTTAAATTTCTTCATCATCTTCTACTAACTATTTTATTATTATTTTATTTATTTATTTATTTATTTAAAAAATATAAATTACCTCTTCTAACCAAAAATAATTTATTTTTAAATTATTTAAATAATTTTAATTTTTCAAAGTATATTTACAATTATATCACTTGACTTTTAACTTTTCTTTTAAAGTGTTGACTTTTAGTTAATTTTTGTATACTTTATGTATATTTCATATATATTTCACATATACCTTCTAATTTTTCACTTCTAAACCTTTCATTTCCAATTTAAATAATTTATTTAACTTATCCAATTTAATTTTAATTTGTTTTATTTAATTTTTAAAAATTAGAAATGTTACAAGTTAAGATTTAAATTAATTAATCCATATTATTATTATATAATAATAATTTTATTGAAAGGTATTTTGTTAGGTGGAAAATAGATAGTAAAACACTTGTAGCCAACATATGAGGGTAATGTGATTGAAGCTTTGTAATTATATATATTTTATGTAGTGAGTCATATGTTAAATTATTATTATTTTATCTTAACAATTTTATCTAAGGCTAACTGAATCAAAATAGTATGATATATAATTGGAGTTTATCATGTTATGTAATCTTAAAGTCTACCTTATTGTATTGCATTTTTAATGTAATTTTATTTTCTTGTTAAAAAATCTTTGGATGGGTGAAAAAGGCAAGAAGGTGGAGGAAATTACATTTGAGGGTAGGGCAACTGGTTCAGGGTTTGCAGTCCGCTTGTAGGTATTTGTTGTAAATAACTGTGAGTATCGGTTTCCAATCCATTTCCAAGAAAAATGGTTTTGTTGTTGTAATAATAATAATAATAATAATAATAATATTAATAATAATAATAATATTATTATTATTATTATTATTATTATTATTATTATTATTATTATTATTTACTGAATATTAAGATAATATTTATTTTATTTTATTTTAAATTTTGTATAATTTTTTTATTTTATTTTAAATATTATTTTTTAAAATTTTAAAAAAAATAATTAAAAAAATTTAATATTATTTTTAATTAAATTTTATATTTAATAAAAAAATATAAATAAAATAAAAAATATAAATAAATATTTAAATAAATTATAAAAAAATTTATAAAATTTATAATTACTAATTTTTTTTATACATGCATATTGTATTTATATAACACTTAGAGCAATAGAAACAACGATTCCCCCCTTCTCAGCAGTACCCTTTTTTTTTTTAATAAAATTATAGAGAGGCCTCGGGTTGAAAAGCGCCGGTGGGTGGTTGTCACGATGTTTATTTGTGATTGTTCAACTCCGGTGGTGCATGGTGGCTTTGGTGCTCTACCCACTTCGCTGTTGTCTTCTTCTTCTACTATTTAGTGCTCTTCTTCTTCTATTTCCTCACCTTCCCTTAGGTATCCTTAGTCATTTGTTTTGGACTCTTCTTCCAGGTCAATTTTGTAATATTTGTCAATACACATACGCTGTGCTCGGTGCTGGTTTTGCTGGTCTATCCGTCGCTTGGCATCTGTTGAAGGTCTCTTTATTACCTCTTTCTGTATCTGGAAAATTTGGATTGCTTGTATATTTGGCTTTGTTGGTGACAATTTTTTTTTTTGTGGGGGGTTCGGAAATTGTTTCTAAAATTGCACAGCATAGTCGTAAAGGGCTGAATCTGAGAAATGATATAATGGATGAAGTGGGAATTGGAGGTGGTGCCTCTGGAATTTCTGGAGGTCTCCTCCACCCTTATTCTTCTAAAGGTTCTTTTCTTTTTCCTCCTTCACCTACTAATACTAACATGTTCTTTTTTTTTCTGACTAAATAATTATAAAGTTTATGAAATATTATATATTATACTAATTAGATCTTATATTTTTAATATCAAATTTTTATATATCTCTGTTTTTAAATATTAAACGGTTTATTCTTCTATTAAAAATATTAATTAACTATTTTAATATTATAAAATAATTTATTTAATCTCTTTTTATATTTTTTTTTGTTATTTATTAAGTTATATTTATTTTTAATTTTATTTGTTTATTCTTATATATAATTTATTTTAATTTTATAAATATTATTTTTAAATAATTTTAAATAATATAAATAATATTTTTTATTGTTTTACAGACAATACATATATATTATTTATTTTAATTTTATAAATATTATTAAAAAAATAATTTTAAATAATACTAATAATATTTTTATTATTTTACAGACGATCTATATATAAAATAAAATTAAAAATAAAATAGACTTAATAAATAGCAAAGATAAATATATATAAAGGAATAACAAATAAATTATTTTATAATATCAAAATAGTAAACTAATAAATTTAAAATAAAAATATTGACAAAAAGACTAAACAGTTTAATTTTTAAAAATATAAGATGTAAAAATTAGATGTTAAAAATACATAAACTAACTAGTATAATATACAAAACCTGAAAAAATTCATAATTATTTAGCTTTTTTTTTTACATATATTTGGCGAAAATTTTTATAATCTAGACAGTTTGTCAGCAAATTTTATTAGGATCATTAACCATCATTGGTGCTAGTCCAACCAAAGTAGGATGATCTAAACCCTTTCTAAACCATAATGGATTGCTTGCAAAAAATACTCCCAAAATCAGAAAGACCACTCCCATAATGCAACAACATCCAGAAACTTGTTCTGTTAGAACATAAGAAAACAACTATAAGTTAACAATAAAATGCTAATAAATCAAAATGTCCATTCAGGAACGAGGTAGAAAAAAAAATATGGAAAGAAAACAATAACGTTGCTCATTCCAATGGGTGAGAGAACATGTTTTTAGTCAAGTTTTGTTTTTTCATGACAGTAACAGTATGACTAGTCCATCTAACTTAAACAGATTAGGATGTAAAGTATAAATTGAGAAATCTATAACAAGCAACAAGCCTAAAGTAAATTTGACATGTTCAAGTTTCTCAAAAGATAAAATGATTATTGGAGTTTTGGCATCATAATTACCTTGGACAAACAAGATTGGTGAAACAAAATCCCCGAAATTGGACCAGTATGTGGGCGATATAAAAATATTCCATCCTCTTCCTCTCCTTTACTATCCAAATTCCAAAACGCAACATTGCCAAACTTGTTCCCAGCGACAATCATCCTAACATCATTGGAAGGTAAAAACCTTACTACCATTATCCTCCCTGGTACAACTCTTGCTATATTTTCTGATTTCAAATTCATCGACCACAAATCAACGCAACTCTCAATTTCCTTCTTCTCTACCTTAATTTTGCAGTCCAAATACTCATTTTTAAACACTTCATGCAAATCCCCGTCGTTTTGCTCCATCTTTACTGCCTCAAATCCATCAGTTTCCTTTTTAATTGAAAAACCCACCTGGATTTTCTTTTCCAGTTGTTCTTCAATTGGAACACCCACATGGATTTTCTTTTCCAGTTGTTCTTCACTTGGAACACCCACATGGATTTTCTTTTCCAGTTGTTCTTCACTTGGAACAGCCACTTGGGGTTTCTTTTGAAGAGACAAAATTGCGTCAATTAGTGATCGATCAGACCCTGTTCCACTATAGGCAGAACTTATACTACGGGGGCCAATAACACGCGGCGACAGCTTTTGTGGACTTATTGGCGATGGTGTTCTTATGGAAGTCTCAGCAAAATCATCATCCAAACCTTTTGAATCCGGCGGCATTCCTCGAGTTCGTAGTGACCGCCTAATAACAATCGGAGACTCAATTTTGGGGTTTTTCTTCTCTGGACTCATTTTATAGGACTTGGATGGTCCAACTCTGCCATTACCATAAATTTACACAGATAACACATTATAATTTAGTAAAAGAACTCCAAAAATACAATAATAAAAACAAAATATGGATGGGTTTTGATTAAAAATGAGGAATCTAAGAAGTAAAGTGACCTTTGACATTTAGTGGCCGCAGAGAGTTGAGATGCATTAGAGTGGATATTGAGGGCGGCCATCATTTCATCATTCCGGCAATATTTTCCAGCATCTTTCTTTCGTATTCTGTTAGCTTTTGATTCGCCATGGAAGACCAAACGATATTGCAGAGAGATGGAGGCGAGGAAGAGAGAGAGAGAGAAAGGGTTTTGTGATATTTTCTGGTTTTTATCATTATCATTAACCCGGCAAAACCCGAGGAGATCCTCAACCCGGCAAGACTGTTACTGTTTTTGAGGTTTACGATCCGGTCTTTTCACCCCAAAAAAATCATATTTCACATATTTCACATTTCTCAACTGGAATCGGCTTACGACTTGGTCTTTTCACCTATCCAGTGTTTCATATGCATGCCGCCAAACCCAGAACTCTGAAAATTGAATAACATATTAGGCACACAATCATTTCATTTATCTCTTTATCAATTTTTGTCTCAATTCATTTCTCATTTCATATATCACAATCAACTAGGTAACCACGCCTTAATTACCTCATTTGTATCATCATAGCCAACAACCATGGCCTCATATCTCATATTATCTCAAATCACATTTAGACAATTCATTATATTATCATATCTTTCACATTTCACATTTCATATTCCATATATGCAAACATGCTTCAATCACCTCATTATGTCTCAATTCATCATTGATGTATACATAGCAATTTACGTTATTAATAGATTTAGAATCTTCAACATACATTCCACATAATTCCCATTGTGCACAACATAGCATTATTAATATGCATCAACAATGTAATAGATTACTTAACACATTTATATCCAAATGTGTTAAGGTCCAAGACATATAAATATATGCAATCAAATATGGTTTGTACTTACCTCAAAGACAATTCACACCAATCTATACTCTTCCTCTTCCAAGAATTCTTAACACTTAGGTTAGGGCAACTCAAACTCTTCACAACCTAATCCAAAAGGAAGAATATACATAAGATAATAAGACTAAGAACCAACTAGGGCAAACTCTACACATGACACGCTCAACAATACGGGCGTGTCCCTGACCGTGCCCTAAACTCACATCACAGAAGCATTGACACGCTCAGAATCACGGGCGTGTCACTGGATGTGTAATACATTCTGTCTCCCAGAAATATTGACACGTCCAACAACAAGAGCGTGCTCATGGCCGTGTCAATTCTCCAACATCACAGTAGCTATGACACGCTCAGTGACATGGGCGTGTCACTGCTCGTGTAAATGCTACTACACACAGAAGCTGTGACACGCTCAGTGACATGGGCACGTCACTGCTCGTGTCACCCATCCAAAAACACAGAACCATCGACACGCCTAAAAACCTGGCCATGTTCATGGGTGAGTCAGGCCAAAAATGCAGATTCCGGCCACAACAACACTACATCCAACAATTTATTTCCTTCCACCCTTTTCCACTTCAACCCAACTCAATTAAACACCCCCAAAAACCATAACAAACTTACAAAAATACCAAAACAACTCAACACATATATCAAACACAAATCATAATCATCACCACAAACCCCAAAACACAACCACAATACTATCACTTCTAACAAACTTACTCTTTCCTTCAATCCAACCCCAAAAATCCAAAATCACTTGAACCAAACACTCTTAAACACACCACAATCAAACAAATACATATCAACCACAATCTCAACTCACAACTCAAAGAAATCAAAGAATCAAGTGAAAAACTTACCAAGGATGAAGAAACTCTTAGATTTCCAACTTGATTACTTGAAAGCTTCCTTCAATCATGAGTATGGAAGATCAAACCTCTCTCTCTTGCTCTCTTGCTATGGAGGATCAGCCAAAACAAAGAAAAGAAAAGAAAAGGAAAGTGACCCACGAAGAAGAAAGAAAGAAAGAAGAAAGCAAAGAAAACCAAGTCAACCTTCAACCACTCACTTCCTCAAAACCCTCTCCTCCAAGCATTAAACAATAAAATATTCAAAATATCTTCTTCCACTCATACCACTAACTCAATTTTCAATTAATTAATTTCCTTATAATTAATTAATTAATTAATGGCAATTAGTTCTTTCTTTGACTTTCATTTATTTGACTTGTATATGTTGTATATATATCCCAATATATACAACATATACACTCTACTCAAAAACCTCTTCTCTTTCCAATTAAACACATATACACTTAATTCAATTACAACAATTATTATACCAAACTTCTAGGGCATACTTTGGGATATTACAAATAATGTGATATGACATTTTTAATGTCATATATGTGTTAAATGTATTGTGAAAAGCCATTGATAATGACTAATTTGTGTAATATGTGAAATATGCATATTATGTGAAAATACCCAAAGTAATTGGGTAATGTGTTGTAAATGCAAAAATGAGATATGTGGAATAATGAAATGAATTGATATTGATAAAAATGAGAAAAATGAGAAAAGTCAGAAAAATAAGAAAGATGAGAAAAATGAGAGAAAAAAAAATGAAAATAAGCAATGTGTCTAGATTGAATATGTGACAATGAGAAAGTGATTAATAATGAGAAAAATGAAAAAATGAAAAAAAAGTGAGAAAAAGATGATATAATAAGGCAATGTGCTTAGTTTGATCATGAGAAAATGAGAAAAATTTTGATAAAGGAATTATGAAAGAAATTGATAATGTGAAATATGAATAAATTGTGTGCCTAGTATGTTATTCAATTTTCAGAGTTCTGGATCTGGCGGTATGCCTATGATTGCCTACTTGCTAAACGCATGAATGGTGAAAAGACTGGGTCGTAAGCCAGGCCAGCTGATAAATATGATGTTTTTGGGGTGAAAAGACTGGATCGTAAGCCTCAAAAACTGTAGCAGTCTAGCCGGGTTGAGGACTAAGATACTGGGGCCTAAGGGTCTAGCCGGGTTGAGGTCCAAGAGATTGGGACTGTTACATTATCCATGGATATATTGCCTATGGGGCTAGACACATGGTGTCATTATGACCCAAAGCAGTAACTCTGAAATATGAATAGCATATTAGATCCTTTTTGGGCCCATACTTGTCTTTGCTTTAATGTGAATTATGAATTGTGATACAATTGAGCAATATAATGAGATATAATGTTATGAGTTGTGATATATATATATATATATGTATTGTGCATTGACATTTCATTTGGACTATATTGTTATCAAAGTTTGTACCATTAGGCTTCGGTTTAGCGCTATTGTAATTCATCGCGCAGGTGTCATGGACATTTTGGTAGAGCCAGAGAGTTCTATTAGACCTAGTCGGGCCTAGGGTTGTATTTATTGAGCTTGAAGAGTTATTTTTGGGTACATCAAGATCAGAGCCAGTTGTCAGCATGTACATTTTTTATATTATAGTATATTTTGATATTATGTATGTTATGATATGTTTTTGAAGTATATATTATAAATTATAAAGAATGATTTGAATAATTTTGTTTAAGATGGAATTTTATATGTAATGTTGATATATATACCTATAGATAAGTATTTTGAGAAAATATGGAGAAATTGAGAACTATTGATGAATTGATTTTATTTGGAGTGTTTGTTTTATGCAGGTTATGTTTTGTTGAATTTTGGAAACGTCCAAATTACAGACAAAACTCTAGCGAATTTTTTTCCAGAGATTTTCTTATAAAATGTTATTTCGGGTTACTATAGGAAGTAAAGAATATTTATATACTATCTAATTTTATATATTTAGTATTTGAAATTTTAAAATTGAAATGTGTAAATTTTTTTTATTAAATCAATTTGTGACATTTTTATACTATATATGCGTATTTTACATATGCTGAAAATATGTATTGTACGTATATAGGGTATAAGGGTGTTACATTTATTTTGGTATCAAAGCCTAGGTTTGAGGCTCTCGACCTAGGTGGGTTGTTAGAGAGAGAAAACTGAAATTAAAAAAAATAATTTTTAATTGTGATGCATGCATTGGCACTGGCAATTTATCTGATTCCTGATGTGATAATGTCCATTTGATATAATGGATATGAGTTGAGATGGCGTCTGGGTTGCATAGATCAGAGTGGCGTAGTGGAAGTGTCATTCTGGAGATTATGGATTAAGAATTTTTGAAACTTTTATTTGAAATTTAAAATTCATAGTTGATTCAATTGATGATAAGTGAAATTAGAAAAACAATCTAGGAAATGATTTTAGATATAAAAAAATAAAAAGTTTGAGAAATGAGCATGATAGTTACAGAGAATTTTATAGGTGTACTGCAAAGTGATATTATCTGAATTTTTGGATAAATCTAGAAATGTTGGATGAGTTTGAACATTTAATAGAAATTTTTTCTATATGTTAGAATCCAATGTATAAAATTTTATAAATTTTAAAGATGGATCTCTAATTAAAAAAAAAATAGATGAATGCAGATTGTTGGAGTAATTCCAGCAACTCAAAATTTGTAAAAATTGAGAAAAAATAAATTTAGAAACTATGGTAAACCAACCCAGAAAAATCTAAAAATTTACACCCAATATCATATTTATCTCTATAATATATGATTAAAATTTCATGAATTTTTATTAAGGTATGATACCTGCAAAAAATGGACAACCGGGTGCTGCCAAAGAAATTATTAAAGAGACAGATTCTATGATTTTGTATGATTTAATTTTTAAATATATTAAATCAATTTGAAAAAATCTAAAACTTTAAATATAAGTCCATATATATGTCAAGTGCACATGAATAAAATTTTACAAGCGTTTATAAAAAAATTGGAAAGGAATATAAAAATTGAAAATGAGATTGACATGAAACTGAGGAAGTCATGCAGTTTTGTGTAAGTAAGTAATAAATTAATTTTATGAGACAAATGAATGAAGAAAATTATAAAAATTTATATGCATATGGGTATAAGTATAGAAGGAATATGGAGTTTTTAATAATTTACAACAAAGAGTTCATAATTAAAATCAAAGAGTGAAATCATATATGATAGCGAATTATTTATTATGGAATAATGATGCATGATTTAGGGTTGAGTGTGTAAAATTAAAGTATCTAAATGGATGATATTAATTAGTGTAATAAAATGAATTAGTGTTGTTTAAATGTAAATGTTGTTATTTTAAGATTGGAAATGTAACATGGATGAGATTTGGTGAGGTTCATGTTGTTGGTTGCAATATATGAAATTTGAATTTTTGAAATGGGTTTCCATAATTATGAAGTGATGTGTTTTGATGTTATATTAATATAGAAATAAAGTTTATAAAGTTAGCTCTTGAAAATGAGATTAATAGAATGAAGTTTAAGTAAAGTAGTAAGTTGGAAATTTAGAGTTATAAGAGAATTTTGATGAAGATTATTTAGATATTGATAGTTTAATGTTTAATAAGCACGGGAGTAATTTTGAATGAGTAATATTATTTATGAAAATATCATGTAACGTGTAATGTGGTTGATTATATGAAAATTTGTAATGAAATAAAAGGAAAATGAATAAGTAAGTAAAAATGAGTTACTTTAGGTAATTGAATTGGAAATGATGAAAAGGGATATGAAGGGTATGATAAATGCAAAAAAAAAAAAATGTGAGAGAGATGTCACATTGGAAATGTGACTAGGATTTATGTGAGGTGTTAAAATATATATATATATATATATGATAAAAAATTTATTTAAGAGATGGACGATTAAATAAGGAAGATGTTAATTATGTTATGGTCATAGTGTTATATATGTTGAATTGATGAATAACCTAAGTAATGCCAAAAGAATGAGAAATGATAATGCTCTCTGAAAGGTGATACATGTTAACTTTGTATAGGTTGTATGTAAAAGAGGAATTGAGTATAATTGTATGATATGTGTGATGAGATTTTTCAATATGAATGCTATTATGATATATAAGAAAATGTGGAAAGTAAGTCACATTGTGATTATGACTTACGAAGGTATATGTGGATGATTAAAAAAAATATTATCGAGTATTTACTACCTTATACAAATACATGTCTGGTGATATTGAGAATGATATTACATGTATTAATAGACCTAAGAGAGATTAGGTCTTGACCTGCGTAGAGTTAGGTCATGTGATGAATTGAGATTAAGAATGGATCCGAACAGAGCTGGACGGTGAAATTGTTATTTTAACAAATGAACTTGATGATTGTATAGTATTTTGGGCCTAAAGTATATGTGTATAAATAAGAGATTGTAAGGAAAAGGAAAGTATAATGAAGAAAGTATGGAAATGGAAAAAAAAAATATATATATATATATATATATGAATGAAAATTTTTATAAGAGATAGATTAGAAATAGAGTAATAAATGGAAATTGTGTAAATTAGCATAGATTAGAAATGGAGTAATAAATGGAAATTGTGTAAATTAGCATATGAACGAATGTGTATATATAAGAGATGTTAATGATAATATTGTTGAAACATGAGTTAGGCTAATGATGATCAAGTGATCAAAAGTAAATTGCTTTGAAACAGAGTTGAATTGTGTTAACTCTTTGTGTAGCAAAAGATTAAAAATAAATGAATATGTGATTTTTGCGATACGAACTTAATGTTGTGATTGAAAATATTTGAAGATGAATGATAGAGGAGCAGTATTTATTTATAAGCCACAGGCATGACCATTATTATGCCATGGTCGTATGTTTTGTTTAGTATATTGACCGATTAATTTTGTTATCCACGGGCATGGGTCTGAGATGACATGACCGTTGGATAGATTTGGTGAGATTGATAGTTATGCTACAAGAAACATGGTCAAGATTTATGGTTTGCATAGTTGTATCTTATAATTTTATGTTAGAAATTTGTTTATAATTATAGAAAGTGTGGAAACAGAAGAGAATTGTGAAAATATGATGAGCTTTAAATGAATGTGTTTGAAAGTAGTATAAAATGAATATGTTGATGAAAATGATGTGTAAAGTAAATGAGACTAGGGGAAGTGAATATTATCTGCAATGATGAATTCAAAAAGAATTAAAATTTGAGAATAAATTTGACTTAATAGAATTAGGTCATGGATTGAAAACAGATTGATGAATTTAAAATAGACTAAAAGTTGGTCAGAATAGAATAAGGTAGTGATGGTCATATTGTGATAGTTAGATCAATTGATCCGAAATGTAATAAGTTTACAAGTATTTATTGAAATTCAATATGTGTAGTTGTATTAAGAATATGCAAGCTATATGATAATGTGTTTAATACAGCATTCTGATATGTATATGCATATGAAAGGAGCTAAGTTATATTAGTTTTAAATAATTATAAGAGAAAAGTGTTAGTTATAGTATGATTGGAATGAATCTTAATAAGGAAATAATATTTTGTTGTTGTATAATGATGATATTAAATTAATATGTGGTAATTGTATAAAGAGTAAGATCAAAGTGAAGATGTGTAAAATTATTGTATTAAGATAAAAGTTATCAACATTTGAATTTAAGGTGATGTGAGTATATTTTTAAGATAAGGAAGTGATCAAATATCTTGTGTGCAATAGGTGTGTGGGTATATAAATTAAAGAGATGAACTAATTTTTGTCTAATGACAATTCAATTGATGATATGATAATTTGTTGTGACTGTTTGAGTAAATAGGCAGTATAATTATAAGTTATGAAATGATAAAAAGGTAATTGAGAATGAACCTAAGGGGGAGAATAGAATTTATGTAATTTGATGAAATAATGATTAGGATGATTTATTACCGTACTGGATAATTTCGAGAACGAAATTATTTAAGGGGGAGAAAATTGTCACATCCGTGATTTTGGAGATATAAAATTTTGTATATATTCAATATATATATCTAGAGTATATATAACATATACAAATGGTATATTAATTGTATATGTTGAATTAATCCATTACATACTTAATATTTAATACACATATAAGGTACATTTGATGTGTATATAAGATACACATTACTTGTGCATATGTGTAATATCCCAAAATTTTGAAAAGTTCTAATTTTAGGAAATTTGATAAAATAAATTATAATTTAAATGGATAAATTAAATTAATGGTTTTAAATAAAAATGAAGGGGTTTTAAATGAAAAAGTGGAATATATATGTGATATATATGTAAAATATATACAACATATAAAAGTCAACACTTTTTAAAAGAAAAATCAAAGTAAAAGGGTATTTTGGTAATTAAATCTTAGAAATTTAAAATTAATAAAATAATTCAAAAATAAATAATTTTGGATGGAAGATAATATTTTGGGATTTTAATTAAATAAATAAATAATTAATTAATTAATTAAAAATATATTAAAATAATAATATATATAAGGTTGAAAATGTGAGTAGGAGGAAAGAGAAAATCATTTTTTTTTCATCATCTTCTTCTTCTTTCCTTCAAGGACGACTTTCATGGCCAAAGAGGGAGATTTTTAGCTTCTTCCATCATCAAATTCTTCAAGCTTTCAAGGGAATAAGAGTAGTTTTGGTGATTTTTCAACAAGTAAGCTTTATTTCCAAAATTATGAAGTTCTTTAAATCTTATGAATATGTATGAATTGAGTTTTTGAAAGAGCATGTTATAATTTTTGGAATGTGTATGGAAGATGTTCTTTTGATGAGTAAATAATGATTTTAAGGTTGGATTAAAGAAATAGTTGAGTTTGGGTAAGATTGGTGAAGAGAGAGAATTTAGGGTTATGAAACATTTGAGTTTTTCAAATCATAATTTTTAATTGTACAAATTGATTCCAAATGAGTTGTTTTGATGCATAAACAAGTATTTTAAAGTCAAATATTGGATTTTGTTGTGTTTGGTTAGAGTTTGAAGAGGGTAGTATTGATTTAGGATTTTGGAAAAGTGAATTTTCAAAGAATAATTAATTGTTTGATTTTAATGCTTAAATCATGTTATTTAAGGATATAAGTAGTGAAAATAAGATTGAAATGATAATTGGATTGAGTTGGAATGGAGTTCCTTCAATGGTGAAGGTTATGCCATTTTAGGATTTTGAGCATAAGCATATGGTTAATTAATGTAATTGGTTTAAACATGCTAAAACATGTTTCTAATGATATTAATGAACTTAAAACACTAATTTAAATAGCTTGATATGGTTTTCAAAGTTAAAGTGAGTTGAAGCTTAATTTTGGGATTTGGTTTAGAGTGATGTGTAATTATGGTTTAATGTTGGAAATGTCATTAAATGTGATACTAAATGATTCTTTGTTATCACATTTGGCTTAGGCTTTGAGGGAGGTTGATTTGCTTCATCCAAGTGGTGAAGGGCAAGTTGGAAAGATTGGATTGAAGGTTGTTTTTAGCATGCTTTGGGTTATTAGTGGAGGTATGTACAAACTTTGAATATAATGTATATAATTGCATAACATTTGGACTTAACACATTTTGGTTGAAAAATGTGTTAAGCTACTTGGTTCATTGATTGTGCATGAATAATGTGCTATGACATTTTTAATGTCATATATGTGTTAAATGCATTGTGAAAAGCCATTGATAATGGCTAATTTGTATAATATGTGAAATATGCATATTATGTAAAAATACCCAAAGTAATTGGGTAATGTGTTGTGAATGCAAAAATGAGATATGTGGAATAATGAAATGAATTGATATTGATAAAAATGAGAAAAATGAGAAAAGTGAGAAAAATGAGAAAGATGTGAAAAATGAGAAAAATAAGAGAAAATAAGTGAAAATAAGTAATGTGCCTAGATTAAATATGTGACAACGAGAAAGAGATTAATAATGAGAAAAATGAATAAATGAAAAAAAAAGTGAGAAAAAGATGATATAATAAGGCAATGTGCCTAGTTTGATCATGAGAAAATGAGAAAAGTTTTGATAAAGGAATTATGAAAGAAATTGATAATGAGAAATATGAATAAATTGTGTGCCTAGCATGTTATTCAATTTTTAGAGTTCTGGATTTGGAGGCATGCCTATGATTGCCTACGGGCTAAACGCTGGAATGGTGAAAAGACTGGATAGTAAGCCAGGCCAGCTGATAAATATGATGTTTTTGGGATGAAAAGACTGGATCGTAAGCCTCAAAAACTGTAGCAGTCTAGCTGGATTGAGGATCAAGATATGGGGCCTAAGGGTCTAGCCGGGTTGAGGTCCAAGAGACTGGGGCTGTTACATTATCCATGGATATATTGCCTATGGGGCTAGACACATGGTGTCATTGTGGATCAAAGCAGTAACTTTAAAATTTGAATAACATATTAGATCCTTTTTAGGCCCATGCTTGTCTTTGCTTTAATGTGAATTATGAATTGTGATACAATTGAGCAATATAATGAGATATAATGTTATGAGTTGTGATATATATATATATATATATATGTGTTGTGCATTGACATTTCATTTGGACTATATTGTTATCAAAGTTTATACCACTAGGCTTCGGCTTAGCGTGATTGTAATTCGTTGCGTAGGTGTCATGGATGTTTTAGTAGAGCCGGAGAGTTCTACTAGACCTGGTCGGGCCTAGGGTTGTATTTATTGAGCTTGAAGAGTTATTTTTGGGTACATCAAGATCAGAGCCAGTTGCCAGCATGTACATTTTTTATATTATAGTATATTTTGATATTATGTATGTTATGATATATTTTTGAAGTATATATTATAAATTGTAAAGAATGATTTGAATAATTTTGTTTAAGATGGGATTTTATATGTAATGTTGATATATATACCTATATATAAGTATTTTGAGAAAATATGGAGAAATTGAGAAGTATTGGTGAATTGGTGAATTGATTTTATTTGGAGTGTTTGTTTTATGCAGGTTGTATTTTGTTGAATTTTGGAAACGTCCAAATTACAGACAAAACTCTGGTGAATTTTTTTCCAGAGATTTTCTTATAAAATATTATTTCGGGTTACTATAGCAAGTAAAAAATATTTATATTCTATCTAATTTTATATATTTAGTATTAAAATTTTAAAACAGAAATGTGTAAATTTTTTTTATTAAATCAATTTGTGACATTTTTATACTGTATATGCATATTTTACATATGCTGAAAATATATATTATACGTATATAGGGTATAAGGATGTTACATTTCATTTGTCAAATTCTCATTAATTTATAACAATGCCAAATCACTTTATCACAATGTATGTCAGTTAGCATTTTAATTATATTACCCAAACATTTTTGGATCATTTACACATAATGCACCTAAATCACATTTTACTCATTTTAGCCAATAACAATGGCTTTTCACAATGCATATAATGCATACTTATTACTTCACATATCATATCACAATATGTATGAATGTTCAAATAGTCAAGTAGCTTAACACATTTTTTTATCCAAAATGTGTTAAGCCGAATCAAATGCAAATACATTTAAATTATCAAGAATATGTACGTACTTCAACTTAACACTCAAATTCAAGTTAAAATATTACTTTAACTTCCACTTTCACAATGCCCTTCAACACTTAGGTTGGAAAACTCACCTCCACCTAATGCCGATTCAAAATGTGAGTAAATACAATTATTTAGGACTACATTTTAAGGCATTTTAAATATAAAACCTTAATTAAGCCTTACTCCAATCATTTTCTAATAAAAATTTGCCTTACCTTACTTTAATTTTAGAATTCCATTTTAATCCTTTTGAGTTCGTATTTTAAATTTATTTTTATCATTAAAAATATATTAACACAAGTTTTAACCAATTAAATCTAATAAACACATATTCTTTAACAAAACCCTAAAATATGCCTTAAGCCTCTTTTTTTCAATTATCAATTTGAGTCTATTTTCATCATTTAAATCATTAAACAACATGATTTAAATGATGAAACCAATTGAACAAGCATTCTTTAACAAAACCCTTTTTCATAACCCTAAATCTTACTAACCAATTCCAACTTCAACTTAACCCAAGCTAATCAATTATTCAACTACAAAATTATTGTTTACTCATCAAATAGACATCATACATATCAATTCCAACGATTATAACATACTATATCAAATACCCAAACTTCAAATAATCCTAAATTCATCAATTATGTCCATTTCAACCAATCAACTAACAAATCATCATGTATTAATCATTTCAACTTCATTGCTATCAATTTTAACAATTTAAACTTACTTTTTCTCTCTAACTACTTCAAACATAATCATAAAATCAATAAAAATAATCTTGAAATAGAAAATACTTACTTAAATCCTTAGTAAATCTTCAAAATCCACTTAAAAATCCTCTTAAAATTCCTTGTGAATTTGGTATGTATATAAAAAGCTCACTCTCTTCCTATTTCTCTCTCAACGTCACGTTCAAAAGAGAAGAAGAAGAAGAAGAAGAAGAAGAAAGCTTTGATTTTTTATTTTTTCTTATTTTCCATCCATAAATATAATTATATTAACTATTAATTTAATTAATAAATTAATTTTAATTTTAATTCTCCACCACAAATCCCCTTCTTCCTTTAACTTTTTCATTTTTCTTTCTTCTTTTTTTATTATTATAATTATCTCTTTCTCATCCATAATTATCCACTACCTACTCATACTTCCTTTATATGTTACATATATTTAATTTACATGTATATATCTTATATATGTTACTTATATTTTGCATATATCATTATGTACATATTTATATAATGTATATATAATGTATATTTAATACATATATTTATCCATATACTTATATATATCATGCCTACTCTATGTACACATCAAATATACCATATATATATTATGTCAAGTATAATATACATATATATATATAACCAATATACATAATATATAATATATATAATATGTATATACTCTATATATGTAATATATATTTAATGATAATAAATGCCCACATACACAATTAATGTGTATCCTATATACACATCAACTATACCTTCTATGTATATTAAATATAACAATATGTAATAAATTAATTCAACATATAATGCGCTATATATATATTATGCATATACAAGATATACATTCGGTATATACAACTTTTATATCCTTAAATACTTATTAAATTTCTTCAAAATTACAGATATGATAATATTATTATAAATTATATCATGGAAGTGGTATGTAAAGGTCTATATTATGTTGTTGTTTATATATACTACTAAGTGAAATTGCTTAGCGTGTTTGGATGTATCGTGCAAGTGACAAAACTGCAAAGTAGAGTGACTCAAAGTTAGTTACTGATTGAAGCATCTGTTTTGCCACAAGACCAACAATACCAGGGTTAGTATACATGTACAATTATAGTTTTGTGCATATTGAATTATGTATATTTTATTATAAAACTTATGTTTATTCTAAGGATTTGGAACGAATGTATATATTTATATGTATTTTTATTTAATTATTATAAATAATGTGATGAGTTATGAATTTGATTATACCTTAATGGAGTGGTTGTTTGGAAAATGGGTGAGAACCGTATTTTGAGAGTGTTGAATTTTTAAATGTAGGTTGTGTTTGTTGAACTTTGGGAATGTTGAAATTACAAACGAAACTCTGGTTAAATTTTTTTTTAGAGATTTTCTTTATAAATTTATCTTCTAACAATTTATTAATTAAGTATATATATTATTTATTAGTAATTATTTTTGCTAATCAAAAATAGAGTTTTTAATAAAGAATTTACTGTCCATATATAGGGGTGTTACAAACTCCTAAATCTTTGCTGCAAATAACACATTTTTAATTACTATTTGCAACAAACTATTTTAAGCTCTTACAAATATTAATCTATTTGCGATAATATATAAATACTCATCGCTAATAATATAGTATAAATTTTTTCAATAAAAAGTCTTTTTTATTTTCTACATAAAGTTTTATACATTCGCTAATAACTAAGATTTTGTAATGGAGTGACATTTTTGGTAGCAAATAATTTTTCTATTGCTATGACTCACAAGATGTCGTCGCTAATAATATGACGCCAATTTTTTTTCATGAAAAAATAACTATTAGTGACGACCTATTATACTACTAGTGGTGATATAAAAAAATTATGACAACTAACAAACATGTTTTGCGACAATGTGGAAATTATTATAAGTTTCCTCTTTCTGTCGGCTGTATTCCCTCCCTGTTGGGCTCTTGGTTGACGCTAGCTTCTTCCGGATCCGCAGTCGGCCGTTTATTTAGATCAATATTTCTACCAGTTCCCTTTGGAGTACCAGTGGAAGTGTTGTAAGCTTTTTTAGTGCTTCTACTTACCTAAGCATTGACAATTATTCTCTCTCTCTCTCTCTCTCTCTCTTTATGCGTGATAAGGGTTTCAAGCCAGCAACTTTATCTAAGGATATAGATAAATGAATGGGATAGAGAGAATTCGTCTTTTTCCTGAGAAGTTAGCAATGAAAGCAAAATGGTCCAAATTGGGGTTCAAGAGGCAGTAATTCCTCACAATCATCTTTTCGACAAAGAGAAAACCCTAGGTACTTGGTATACGGAACCACAAAAAAAGAGGACTACGCCGTATGGCCACTAGTTTATTAGCGATAAGTTTTAGTATCGGCTCCTAAATCTTTGTTGCAAATGATACTTTTTTTTGTAGTGAGTTCCAATCCAAAGATTCACAAATTGATTGATCAATCAATCAAGCCAAAGAGATTATAAAATTACCTAGTAGAGTGGCGAAAAGGCCTACAGGGCGGTAGAGGAGAGGAAAGTTTTGTTGGTGATGAGTTATTTCTTGGGTGCGTTTAAGAGTTCTAAGGGACTTGAGCTCAAGAGAGAAGTCAATAAGACGTAGCTTCCGCATTCTTTCAAAGTTTGTTTTGATTCTTTATTCTCTTGACTTCTCATAAGGTGATATTTTTGGGGTTTGATCGTTGATGATTTCTGAGTTAGGGTTTGTGTTGTTGAAAGATTATGTTTTTTTTTTGTTATCAAAGTATCCATCTTTGAACCTTCCTTTTACCATTTCTTTTTTCACATTTATTATTTCAAACCATTGATTGTAAACTAGTTTGAAAATATAAATTTCTTTTAAAGTTTGAATCTTTACAAAATTTTTCTTAATAATGTTGCTGATGAAGCCATAAAAATGGCAAAAAGATTTGATATTTCTCTTTACAAAATCACTAAATATTTCTCTTTATGTCTCTTTCCTCATTTTTTTTTCTCAAGTTTCAGAAACAGTAAGAGGACCATGTTCCCTTTTAAAAAATTATCCTTGTTATAGTTTGTGTATGGACGGTTGGTATTTTGAGCTTTATTGCTTTCATTTTTGGTTTTGATTTTGTCTAGAAATACCTAATTGCAGCCCCAAACATCTTTAGCTTTTTTTTTTTGCTCTTGTATTCTACTTTCTATATAAAATTTTAACAAATCAAGGAGAAAGAAAATTCTTGAATTCTTGAGCATACAAAATTTTATTGGCAAACAAACAGATAGATAAAACCTATTTTCAATGCTATGTAGCAATGTAGAGATTAAGGATGGGTTAATCAATTTTTAGTAGAGAGATCATTTGCTTATTGTTCGTCAAAAAAAACTAAATCTTCCAGTAAAAGGAACTCGGAAGCGGCGGCGGATGCCATGCTGACGGAATGATGAGTTTCAATGGAATAAGAAGAGAACAAAGCTTCCATGGCACAACATACAAGAAACTCAAACCAACTTTTTTTTCGTTTTTAAATAAAAAAATATATCTTTATTGTTATGAATAAAAAGAGAGTGAAAACATGATGTAAATAAGAAGTTTTATGTGAGGTAAAGATAGTGAATTCATGTGCTATGTCACATCAGTATAAAAACGCCAGTTAGTTAAGCAAATATACAACTTTAAAGGGACAAGTGGCTAATTAAAGAATATAACAGGCAAAATGATAAAACTTTTAAGTGTAGAGAGATACGAATCTATTAAATCTATACAAAATAGAATAGTCTTTTCATAGGGTGTAATAATAATAAAAAAATAAATTTTAAATTTTATGATATGGATATTTTAATATTTTTTGTGAGATACACCTTTCAATTTTATGCCAAACATTCTTAATATTAACGTAAAAAAATTGCATGAATAAAAACCAAGTAGAAATTATGCTAATTAAGAAAGAAATATTAAATGTCAATCTACATATTATATTATTAGTGCCTCTTTCTACATTAGCTAAAACAAATCTCATCCTTAAATGTTAGTAAATGCAATATTACACTTGGAAAATTAAAAAACAAAAGTTAAAAAAAAAATTAGATTCTTCAATTTTCAATTTTGAATATTTTCTTTCCCTTTAATTAAAAGATTTTCCCTATACTACTGATCTTAGTCGCTCTAAGTTTGCTTTAAGATCCTCAAATGCCTTAGACTGTGTAGTGTTGCTGAATGGCGTCAATGCCAAGTCCCTTCTGTTTCACCACTGACTCAACATGCCCTTTTAATGTGTGGAGCTCCTCAGCCTGCAGGGAAGTAATCAATATCAACAATTTCAACTAATTATACCAATTTTCGATTCTTATTCAGAACAAAAATAAAAACTAATCTAGCTCAGTTTCAATTATGATTTATGTAATCAAACTGATTCAATCTTGAAACGGTTCACAAGCTTATATTCAAATTTGAAGATCAATTGAATTGAATTGTAAAATTTTTAAATTAAATTTGACTTATGGTCATAATCTGATGAAAAATTACCTTGCTACTTCGGCACGTCTCTTAGCTTGCTCTGCAAGCTCCGTCAGCTCACTGTGGCTGGCCTTGCCATGATGAGTCGCACCATCCGGTAATTGGAGACCGTGAAGTGTACATTGCGCCTTAGCCCATTGTGCCTCTCTTTCACCCTTTCCGTAATCCTTCTTGGTAGTAAAAGCAGTCTAATTTGATGATTATATACAAAATTCAATCAGTAGGCCAAAAAAAAAGTTATAGAAAGATTTAATGCTATTTAAAAATCAACCTTGTTTTGTAGTAAATTATTCCAAGCTCTGCCACTCAATGCATAACGAATGATGAACTTGAGGATATCAAGAGGGATATAGGTGATAATACTGTAAAGCCAGAGTAGTCCAGCCCATCCCCAACCAATACCTTGAATTTTTGCAAAATCCCAAGTTGCATACGCAGCAATAAGAGTAGCCACCTATATTTATTCAACTCATATCATTAGACCTTATAATATCAACTAATGGGATCTCATTATTGTATGTGATTTTCAATATATATTTTGTACAGTGAAATCATCTCCAAATGAAAGAGATCATTGGAAAAAAATACATACCATTTGTGCTGCAATAAATGCACCAATAAGCAAGAATCCAGGGCATTCCATGTAGGACCAGCCCCTTGACCGTGTAACAAATATGAGTGCTTGACTTATAATGCTCACTTGGAGGTAAAGTGCTGCTGTAAGCTCAGCATGCATACCTTTAATTGTCTTCACTCCAAATTTTTCCTGCAATAATATATTTATATTTATATTTCTACCTTTATTATCCTTAAACTAGTCATGAATTGAAATCGAAAATGTTAGGGAAGTAAATGACCAAGTGCTCAAGAATAGTTATATGTCTAATAGCAGACATAAATGTGAAAACAATTCAGTACTTACTGTGAAGAAGTGAGTGTCATGGGCAAGCCAGAAGAAGATGACAGTCATGATTGCTAAGTATGTTCCAAGGACAATGCCTGTAGCAAAGATTTCTTGAAGTTTCCATGAATCAGGCACAGGAGATGGCTTCACTCTATTTTTGGAAATAGTCATAATAGTTCCATCATTAAGAACAGCAATGATCAAAACCATAAATGGTGAAAAATCAAACTTCCAAATAAGAGCAACAAGCATGAATCCCAACACAATACGAATTGTGATGGAAACAGCATAAATTGTATAGTTCTTCATTCTTTGAAAGATGGCTCTGCTTGTCAATACAGCACTAACAATTACACTGAGTTCTGGCACTGTTAATACAATATCTGATGCACTTCTTGCAGCATCAGTTGCATCTGCAACAGCTATACCAATGTCTGCCCTTTTCAATGCAGGGGCATCATTCATACCGTCTCCTGTCATACCACAAATGTGTTTCCTCTCCTGAAGCTTCTTAACAATCTCATACTTGTGTTCTGATTCAAATTAATTTAATTAATGAAATTAACATTACAAAACAATCTCTATTAGACTACTCAAACAGATCATGAATTTTTTTAAATCAATACTAACTATAGTTAAAATGGAAATTTGGATAATTTGCAATGAGAGTCACTAAACTTAGCCCCTTAACTACTACTACTACACAAGGTCATTTAAACTTATTTTGTGTTCATGAGATACAATCTCATCAATGTTCATGATATCATCCTTTTGATTACCAATTGAATGGACTTAGAATTAGAATTAAGGATGATAAATTAAAATTAAGTGACTTTATTGTAACAAATAAATATTTAGCTGCTGCAATAAAAATAAGGGCTAAGATCCTATTACCAGGAAAGACTCCAGCAAATCCATCAGCCTTCTCAATGAGCTCATCCACTGGAATGGCAGCAATTGATTGGTCCTTACTATTTCCAAGAAGAGAAGAAGATGGATACATGTTAGTTCCCATTCCAAGCCTTCGACCAGTCTCCTTGCCAATAGCAAGCTGGTCGCCAGTGATCATCTTAACATTGACACCAAGGTCAAGTGCTCGACGAATAGTCTCTGCACTATCATGCCTTGGAGGGTATAAGAGAGGCAAAAGACCCACAAATTCCCATGGTCCTCCAATACTTTCCTTAGTTTTCTCAGGGACTGTCTGTGAGAAAAGTAAAAGAAAAGAAAAGGGTAAATTGATTGGTATCATCATAAAAGCAGTAACTGTAATTATTTACCTGACGAGCAACAGCAAGAGAACGAAGGCCACGCTCAGCAAAGCTGTCAATGATTTCATGAGCATTATTTCTAGTTTCCCCTCTGAGCTCACAGAGATCAATAATCTATAGAATCCGAATGAAGGAAAAAAATGGTATTGTGTTAAAAATGGTTAATTTTTCAAATGCTAAGGTTCTAGAAAAATTACTTGTTCAGGAGCTCCTTTGCTGCATCTATGCCAATTGCCATTGTTATCAATGTAAGTGATTGCTGTGCGCTTTTCCACAAGATTGAAAGGCAGGAAATGCACCTCAGTAGTTCCTGCTCTTGCCTATAAAATTGATTATAAGAAAACACAAATAAATTTGAGATATCAATTTTCCCAGGTTCTTTATAACAAAGTGAACAATAAATGTGAAGTATCCTAATTGTCAATAAAATTTACACTGGATGGATCTCAGTGTAGTCACAAAGTTTATTTTACGCAGGAGGAAACTGAAACAAGTACCTCCTTAGGGTCACTTAGCATCCCAACAATTGAAGCATCAATAGCATCTTGGTTTTCAATTCTAGAAGCTCTAGCAGCAATTATCACAACAGTGTCACTGTCCATGCCTTCCACAAACACCTAAAACAGTTTCCAGTATATATTCAAAATAATTACCAAATTTTATGCTCTCAGACTAATGTTATTATTAAAAGATTAATTGGGTTAGATAACCAACCTCAATAAGATTCTTGTCTACAGTAAGCTTGTTAAGTGTAAGTGTCCCAGTCTTGTCACTGCATAGGACATCCATCCCAGCCATTTCTTCAATTGCAGTCATTCTTTTGATAATGGCACCTTGTTGTGACAAGCGGTGAGACCCAATAGCCATTGTCACTGATAAGACTGTAGGCATGGCAATTGGGATACCTCCAATGAGGAGCACTAGAAGGTTGTCAATACCTTGTCTATAATTTCTGTGTTGAATTGGGTACATAATTATAACCTCAATCAGCATGCCAACCGCAATAGTGCATATACAGAAGTTACCAATGGCTGTCAACACCTGATCAATGCAAGTGCACAAGCAATGACATTTTTAAGGAAATAATATGCAAGTGATCAAATTGGAATTATTTGTAACGAAAAACTAAATTAACAAAATAAAATAATACCTGTTGGAAGTGACCAACATTATTAGTGCTGTCAACAAGGTGCGCTGCCTTGCCAAAGAAGGTATGAACACCAGTAGCAATTACAACAGCCTCAATCTCACCTTGTTTACAAGTTGAACCAGAGAAAACCTCTTCGCCAGAATGCTTTGTAACAGGAAGGGACTCCCCAGTAAGGGCAGATTGATCAATCTTGAGTGGATCTCCTTCCATTAAACGAGCATCAGCTGGGATAATATCCCCCAACTTTATGCTAATCATATCTCCTGGAACCAAAATTGCTGCATCTTGCTCACTCCATTTTCCATCTCTCAACACCTAAAAAATAGCCATATACACGCTATTGTATTACTTGCTAACAAAGTACAAAAGAAAAATTCCATCTCTCAATCTTTATTATAGTCAAGTGCCTACTTCGTATATATAGCAAAGGATTATGAATTTCTAATTTAAAATAGACTATATATGTACCTTGGTTTTTGGGGCAAGACCAGCCATTAAAGCAGCAGCAGCATTACCTGCATTATTTTCTTCAATGAAGCTGATGGTGGAATTAATTAGAAGTAATACAGTGATTCCAAGGAAGTCTGGTCAATCTGGTGGCTTGCCTCCTCCATTGGCCAAAACAATGGCCATTAGAGTAGCTGATTCCATGACCCATGATAAAGGATTCCACATAAAACCTAAAAACTTAAGGATTTTATTCTCCTTTTTCACTTCAAGCTTGTTTGGGCCAAAGATTTGAAGCCTTTTTTCACCTTCTTCATTAGTCAACCCTTCTTTTGTACATTTCAGCTGTTGAAACACTTCTTCAACAGGGATCCTCTCCTGCACAAACACGCACAAACATTTAACAATTTCAGATGTTGTACTTATCCATGTTTAAATGATCAAACATTAAATTCATACACAAAAGTATAAAATTAAATGAGAAAATATAAAACCATAAAAAATAATTCACATTTGTAATATTAAAATCATGTTTTAAAAGTTCATTATATTAAGGGTTTAATTAAAAAAAAAACACAAACTTTATCCATTGTTTTAATTTTATCATAAACTTTTGATTTTAGCAAAAAAAAAAAAATACAATAAAATTTGACATAAATTGCAATATTATCATCCAATTGTCAGATCAAATGCAATTGACTAAATTGCTCGCGTGCCGGTTAGTATTTAATATAAATGCTAGCTCATGTTATTGAATGTTTATTCGCGTTACAGATTGCGTTGATAAACGTCTATTCGTGTTAATTAACTAACACAAACCGTTCACTTTAATTAATGACATTATTTAATACAAGTGGGCGTTCATTAACACCAGTGATAATGCAAATGGAAATTATAGATATTGTTTAATATTAACAATGATTGACATGCGACTAACTTAACTAGTTAAATTTGTTCAATCAATTAAATGATAACATTGCAAATTATATAAAAAATTATTATTTTTTTTGCTAAAATTGAAAGATTGTAATAGCGTTGAAAAGATTAGTAAAGTCTGTGTATATATATAACCCTATATAAAATTTCAAAGTGTTATATTTTGTAAAAAAAAATAAAAATAAAAGTCAAATACGGCTTAATAAATGATAATAATAAGGATGAAAAATAGCTCTTATATGTCTTAATTTACATAAACACATTTTATAATTACAGTCCATTTTTGAAACCAAAATCATATAAATAAAAAATAATAAATGCAAACCATAAACACATGCATGAAAAAAAAAGAGTAATTATAAATCCTTACAAGATTAACATTCTCATGTTTTATTTGTTCCAAGGAAATGTCACCCATCAAGAAAACTTGGAATTAATAAGAAAAACAAACTGAAGGGGCTTATTTTTCTTTTTCTTTTTTTTTTTTTAAATTTCTTGTTTAACTCAAAATTTGTGGTGGGGGAATTAGGTTGGGGGTGGGTGGTGGAAGTGGGTGTGGAGGGGCCTCTTCTAATAGGCCTCCTAATTGTCCATAGGACTACTAAAAGAGACAACTAAGACGGGATGGGGAAAAGTTTAAAAGAATGAGATTATGTTGTAGCCTGAAAGAAGAGAGAAGGCAGCTGATTGTTGATGGATGGATTTTTTTTTATAACCAACTTGGGCAAAGGGAAAGCAATGAAATGTCGAGCTGTTCGGCTTTTATTTGTTTTCCTTTTGTGGCTTAATAATGTCTATGGCCTTTTGTATTGGTGGTGAATGGAGATGTCACTTTCAGGAAATTTAGGAATATATTACCTCATTATGTGAAGGTCGCCAAAGATTGCATATTTAACATCTCTATTACTCTTTCCCTTCTAAGACTTTTTAGTCTTTGTATTTTCAATTTCAATTTTAAATTGTTACAACCACCATATTTGATGGTAAATTCACAGATTTTTTTAATCATATTTTTTTTTATGGAATTTGCTTTCTGATAAAGTTTAACACAAGGATTTTAACGAAAGAAAAAAAAAAGGAATAAAGAAATACCATCTCATGAAATTCTTTCATTATTATATAAAGATGAAAGCTACAAACAATAGTAGTAATATTATTGAAGATATTAATTGTAATATCTTTTGCTAAAACAAACAATAAGGACACAATAATTGCAATAATATTGAAGATAAAAGAGAATAGCGAATATTATTTCCAATCCTTGTATTTTTCTTTTAATCCCTCTAAGGCCACACAGGCGTGCAAAAATCAGAAATTTCAATAGTCGAGTATATAAATAAATAAATGTCTATTCTATATTATTATATAAAAGACAAAGAAATGCACTCTATCTTTAAATTATCACATCATGATATTTTAAAAAGCAAATAATTTTATAATTTTTCTCTGTATTCTCAATTTATTTTCTCATTTCTTCATATTCTCAATTTCTACGACATAATATCAAAATTTAATATACAACCATTCAATAATAAATTTTTAGGTATAAAGAATATAAAAAGATATCCTAATAATATATGGATAAAATCTAGTATGAAAAAAATATAATACAATCAATGTTTTAAGTGAATATATTTGAAGAAAATAAGAGGTATTGATTTAATTTTTTTTATATAATTGTACGACAAATAATTTTTTAGTGCGTAACAACTAATTTTGGAAGCAGTTTCAGACTTCTGAATCGGCTAATTCTTTTTCGTGTCTCATATTTATAAATCTATAATAAAGTTAGCCATACTTTCAATGATTTTTATAGATTTCTAAGTTTTCTTTTTTATTTCTATTAATGATAATAATAATGAGTAAGGATATTAGAGATAAAATAAAGAGTATATTTATTTATTTTTCTTTTTATAATATGTTATATTTTATTTTATTTTCCTTTTGTTTAACAGGTAAATGAATTTACCGGATACTTAAGAATTCTTAAATTTAATGTAAAATTAGAATTATCTTTATTTTCATTTTATAAAGTTTTAATAAACATAATCTTTAAATTATTAAAATATACTTCAAAAATTAATTTTTATTTTTTAATTTGTATGTGCACAAAAGAAGGTAAATTTTAGGAAACCAATAATCTAAATTAAATACTTAATATTTTCTATTTTTAAAATTAAAATTCTATATTTCCATAAATTCTAATCAAGTATCATGCGTCAAATAAAATAAATTTAATTTTCAAAGTTATATATATATATACACACACACACACATAAGGGAGAAACCAAGGGAGGGCTGGATGGTCACTGGACCTTCCTCTCCGGTGACCTTCAATGGCCTTTCTACCCCTGCTCTTAAAGTGCCCCTCCTTTATCAGCACACTGCTATACATTGCAGTGCAAAGAAAACTAACATATATTGTAATAGCCCTAATTTTTAAAAATTTTTAATTTTTAAAAATTAATTAAAATTAAATTGACTAAATTTAATAAATAATTTTAAATGAAAAATGAAGGAATTTTAAGTAAAAAAGTAAAATGTATATGTAATATATATGCAAAATATACATAATATATAAAAGTTAATAAAAAAGTCAACTCTTTTAAAGAAAAAGTCAAAGGTCTAAAAGTATTTTTGTAATTAAATTTTGACTCTTTAAAATTATTTAAAAAATTTAAAAATAAATAATTTTGGATGGAAGATGTATTTTTGGGGTTTTAATTAATTAAATAAATAAATAATTAATTAATTAAAAATATATTAAAATAATATATGTATATAGATATAAATGAAAGTGGAAAGAAAGAGAAAATTGATTTTTGGTCTTCTTCTTCTTCTTCTTCCTTCCTTAGCCGAGAATCCATGGCTATTCAAGAGGGATTTGTGCTTCTTCTAAGCTCATTTAATTGAAGGATTTTAAGAGTTCAAGTGAATTTTTGGTGATTTCCAACATATTTAGTAAGTTTCCAACTTTTTTTTTTGGATTTCATGGAAATTAAGAATATGTGTGATTTGGACTTTTGATGTAGTATGATTTAATTGTTGGAAGTGGTGTGTATGAAGTTGTTTTAAGTAGTTAACAATAATTTTAAGGTTGAATTAAAGAAATGATTAAGTTTGAGTAAAGATTGGTGAAATAGAGAATTTAGGGTTATAAAATTTTTGGATTTGTGAAATTATGTGATTTAATTGTGCAATTTGATTCTAAATGAGTTGTTTTGATGCATAAATAAGTATTTTAAAGTTAAATGATTGTTTTGGTTGATTTTGGATAGAGTTTGAGAATGGAAGTGGTGATTTAGGATTTTGAAAAAGTGATTTTTCAAACTATGTTGAATTGCTTGATTTTATTATTTTTAAACATGTTATTTAATGATATTAAGGATGGAAATAAGATTGAAATGATAATTGGATTGAGTTGGAATTGAAAACCTTTAATGGGAAAGGTTATGTCATTTTAGGGTTTTGGGACATAAGTATATATTTATGTAATGTAATTGGTTTAAACATGTTATAATATGTTTTTAATAATATAAATAAATTTAAAACACCGAATTGAATGGCTTAATATAGTTTTTCAAAATTAAAGTGAGGTTAGGCTTAACTTTGAGATTTTGGTTTGAATGATGTTTAATTATGATTTAAGATTGGAAATGCCTTTAAATGGGATACTAAATGATTATTTATGATCACATTTGGTATAAGCATTAAGAAAATTTGATTTTCCCAATCCAAGTGTTGAAGGACAAGTTGAAAGAGAAGGTTGGTGATAGTTTTGTGGCTTGCATTTAGTTGATTTTAGAGGTAAGTATAAACTTTGGATGAATTGGATATATTTGCATTACATTGGGCTTAACACATTTTGGATTAAAAAATGTGTTAAGCTACTTGATGCATTGATTATTCATAAATAATGTGCTATGACATGTACAATGACATATATGTATTAAATGTATTATGAAAAGCCATTGTTAATGGCTAAATTGTGTAAAATATGAAAGATGTGCATAATGTGAAAATGACCCAAAGTATTTGGGTAATGCCATTTGTTATGTATGCATTAAAGGTATTATTAAAAAGCCATTGTTAATAGCTAAAGTGCATAAAATGTGATTTACATGTGAATTATGTGAAAATACCCAAAATATTTGGATAATGTGTTTTAGTGAGAAATATGATACATTGTGATGATATGTTGAGAAATGATAAAATGAAATGTTATGACATTGATATGAATGAGAAAAATGAGGCAATATGTCTAATTGATAATGAGAAATGAGGCAAAGTGCCTAGTTAATTGTGAAAAATGTGAAAGAAATTGATAATGAAAAATATGAAATAATTATGTGCCTAGTATGTTATTCAATTTTCAGAGTTCTGTATTTGGCAGCATGCCTATGAGGTTATCCTCATTATTTGCTTCGGGGCTAGCTTTTAAGCAATTATTATGATCTGTCTTCGGGGCTAGCTTTTGAGCAATTATTTGATCTGCCTTCGAAGCTAAACGTTTGACATCACTGTGATATGATTTGCCTTTGAGGCTAGCTTTTGAACAATTATTATGATCTACCTTCGGGGCTAGCTTTTGAGCAATTATTATGATTTATCTTCGGAGCTAGACACATGGTGCTAATTTGGACCAAAATAATAACTCTGAGATTTGAGTGGCATATTAGATCCTTTGGGCCCTTGCTTGTGTTTATTTTTATAAAAATTATAAAATGATTGAAAAATATGCTAAAATGAAATGATATGAAACATGGTAACATGATATATATAAGCATTAAGCATTGGCATTACATTTAAATTTTATTGCTATCAAAGTTTATACCACTAGGCTTTTGGCTTAGCACAATTATAATTTATCGCAAAGGTGACAGGGGAGATCTGGCTAAGCCGGATAGTTCTTCTAGACCAGGTCATGTCTAGACTTAAAGTTTTATTTGTAGAGTTAATATCAAGATCAGAAATACCATTAGCAACATGTATACATTTTATATTATTGTACATTTTGATATTATATATATTATCATGTTTTGATGTATATATTGTAAATTATAAAGATTGTGTTGAAAAACATATAATGTGGGTTTATATGTGTTTTGAACATAATATATATATATATGTATATATATATAATTATTTTGAGAAATTTGGAGGAATTGAGACGTATGGGTGATATGTATGATTGATTTTTATTGGAAATGTTTGTCCTTTGCAAGTTGTGATTATTGAAATTTGAAAATGTCTAAATTACAGACAAAACTCTGCTAAATTTTTTTTCAGAGATTTTTATGAAAAATTATATTTTGGAACCTATAATTGATAAATAATATTTTATTTATTTTTTAAATATACATTTTAAAGTATTTAAGATTTTAAATTAGAAAAGAAATTTTTTTATTAAACCGGATTATGATATTTTTATACCGTATATACATATTTTATATATACTAAATATATATATATATATATATTATACGTTTATATGGTATAAGAGTGTTGCAGATATAGCTGGAAGATAATGAATAGTTATCTTTTCCTTTTAATTTAATAACTAAAAAATGACATAGTTTCACCTTGAATTTTTTTTTAAATAATACATTAATGGTTAAAACATTGACGTTTGATGTGTGTTTGAGTAAAACAAATGTTTAAAAAAAAACTTATGTTTAAAAAAACTAAACTTCATATGTTTGTAATTTCTTCAAAGTTCCAAAGCTCTCAACTTGAGAAAAGAGTCATGGCTTCTTGTTCAGTGTCGGCGAGAGATAAAACGAAAAATTGAGCAGACAGAGCATGTATTTTTCTTTTCTTTTTTTAATTTGTGTATAACAATATATGGATAATGATTTTTGTTTTTCCTTATTGGTTTGATAGCCGCAATGATGTTCTATGCCATTATCTAATCATAAATTTCTCAAACTTTTGTAAATTTAACATATTATAATTGCCACTATCTGATCATTAATTTCTTTTGACTTCTGTAAATGTAATGTATTATAATTCATTGGGTTTTAACTTGGATTGAAAAAATTGAAATGAATGTTTTTGTTTTGTTGAAAGCTTTGAAAGATTATTTTTTTAGGCATTTAGAAGGGATGAGATGATGATTAAAAAAATATACATAAAATAAATCAATAATTTTTTTATTTGAATGATTTTTAATTTATAAATTGTGTTATAAATTTGTTAATTTGTGAATGATTTTAATTTGTTAACTTTTAAGTGTGATTCATTAAGATAATTTTAAATTGTTTGAAATTTATTATTTGTTCAATGATCATTTATTGTTTATGTTAATTTAGGATTTTAAATCATGGATAAATTTGTAATTAAAAGACCAAGAAACTAGGCTTAATCATCTAATGTTCGAGATATGTCACAAGATGAAAGTATTAGTGATAAAACTAGTAAGGGTGAGTTTAATCCGGATGAGATTATTGATGATATAGGACTTTGCAAACCAATTAAAAATTTTGATGTTCGGATTAGGGATTGAGTTTAAAGAGAAAATATATCTAAAGGTCCTAGTCAACTATATGGGCATAATTTTCTAAAAAAAATTATTGCAAATAATCAAGAAGTTTTAGGGATGGGTGGTTTAAAAAATTTGATTTGTTAGAATATAGTGTATAAAAGGATGAAACTTTTTGCTTTTCGTGTTATCTTTTCAAGTCTAGTAATGTTGCTCATTTTAGTGATGATGTGTTCACAAAAATCAGATTTAATAATTGGAAGAAAACCATAGAAAAATTCTATAAACATGTTGGTAGCCTTCATAGATCACATAATGATGCTAGAGTTAATCTTGAAAATTTTAAAAATCAAAGACAGAGTGTTTCACATATGTTCTTAGCTCAAAATCGAGATTTGGAAGTTGCTTATCACACTCATTTGAATGTATCTTTGGATGTGGCTCGTTGGTTATTGCAGCAAGGTATGCCTTTCCGTGGACATAATGAGTCATCAACTTCAATTAATGAAGGAAATTTCCTAGAGTTTCTTGAATGGTATAGTGAACGTAACACTGATGTTGGTAAGGTTGTTAATCAAAATGCTCCAAGTAACAATGAAATGACTTCACCCTTAATTCAAAAATAATTGGCTAATGCTTGAGCTATTGATATGACATATGCAATATTCAATGATCTTAGGGATAGCAAATTTACTATTTTAGTTGATGAGTCTCATGATATCTCAATGAAAGAGCAAATAACAGTTGTTCTTAGATATGTGAACAAGCGAGAAGAGATAATATAATGATTTTTAGCTATGGTTCATGTTAATGCAACATCTGTAAAATTTTTAAAAGAAGCAATTGATACTTTGTTTACTAAACATGGGCAATCTTTATCAAGATTAAGAGGCCAAGGATATGATGGTGCATCAAATATGCAAAGTCAATTTCATGGGTTAAAGTCATTGATATTGAAAGAGAATTCATATGCAAGTTATGTCCAATGTTTTGCCCATCAACTTCAATTATTGGTTATTGCTATTACAAAAGCAAACTGGCCTGTTAGCGATTTTTTAGTTATATTAGTATGATTATTAATACAATTGGATCATCTTGTAAAAGAGTTGATAAACTTCGACAAAATGAATATGATCGAGTAGTGCAGCGTCTTGAGAGTGGAGAAATTTTAAGTGGCAGAGGCAAAAATCAAGAAACTAGTTTAGCTATACCATGTGACACACAATGGGGATCACACTACATAACTTTACTCCACCTACACTCAATGTGGCCTTTAGTTATAGAAGTGCTTCATAATGTGTATGATGATAACAATAATCATGAAACTAGAGGAATATGTCAAAGTTTGATTTGTAGAATGGAAAGCTATGATTTTGTGTTTATTTTGCATTTGATGAAGCATCTATTAGTAATCACAAATGATTTATCAAATGCCTTACAACTTCAAGATCAAAACACTGTGCATGCAATACATTTAATTAAGGTTGTTAAGACTTTTTGTGTGGCTAAAAGGCATTAAAAGACATTAACAGACTTTAGGGAGATTGGATGAGAGAAATTTTATATATGATAATTATATATGATACATTGTGATGATATGTTGAGAAATGATAAAATGAAATATTATGACATTGATATGAATGAGAAAAATAAGAAAAATGAGGCAATGTGCGTAATTGATAATGAGTAAGGAGGCAATGTGCCTAGTTAATTGTGGAAAATTGTGAAAGAAATTGATAATGGAAAATATGAAATAATTATGTGCCTAGTATGCTATTCAATTTTTAAAGTTCTGTATTTGACGGCATGCTTATGAGGTTATCCTCAATATTTGCCTTCGGGGCTAGCTTTTAAGCAATTATTATGATATGCCTTAGGGGCTAGCTTTTGAGAAATTATTTGATCTGCCTTTGGAGCTAGACGCTTGGCATCACTATGATATGATTTGCCTTTGGGGCTAGCTTTTGAGCAATTCTTATGATCTGCCTTCAGGGCTAGCTTTTGAGCAATTATTATGATTTGCCTTCGGAGCTAGACATATGGTGTTAATTTGGACCAAAACAATAACTTTGAGATTTGAGTGGCATATTAGATCCTTTGGGCCCTTGCTTGTGTTTGTTTTTATAAAAATTATAAAATGATTGAAAAATATGTTAAAATGAAATGTTATGAAACATGGTAATATGATATATATAAGCATTATGCATTAACATTACATTTAAGTTTTATTGATATCAAAGTTTATATCGCTAGCTTTTGGCTTAACGCAATTATAATTTATCGCAAAAGTGACAGGAGAGATCTGGCTGAGCCGGATAGTTCTTCTAGACCAGGTTGTATCTAGACTTAAAGTTTTGTTTGTAGAGTTAATATCGAGATCAGAAATACCACCAGCAACATGTATACATTTTATATTATCGTACATTTTGATATTATGTATATTATATCATGTTTTGATGTATATATTATAAATTATAAAGATTGTGTTGAAAAACTTATAATGTGGGTTTATATGTGTTTTGAACATAATATATATATATATAATTATTTTGAGAAATTTGGAGGAATTGAGAAGTATGGGTGATATGTATGATTGGTTTTTATTAGGAGTGTTTTTCCTTTGCAAGTTGTGATTATTGAAATTTGAAAATGTTCAAATTACAGACAAAACTCTGCTAAATTTTTTTTCAGAGATTTTTATGAAAAATTATATTTTGGAACCTATAATTGATAAATAATATTTTATTTGTTATTTAAATATATATTTTAAAGTATTTAAGATTTTAAATTAGAAAAGTAAAAGTTTTTATTAAACCGAATTATGATATTTTTATACCGTATATGCATATTTTATATATACTAAATATATGTATTGTACGTTTATAGGGCATAAGGGTGTTACAAATATAGCTCGAAGACAATGAATAGTTATCTTTTCTTTTTAATTTAATAACTCAAAAATGACATAGTTTCATCTTGAATTTTTTTTAAACAATACATTAATGGTTAAAACATTGACGTTTGGTGTGTGTTTGAGTCAAACAAATGTTTTAAAAAAAACTAAACTTCCTCCATATGTTTGTAATTTCTTCAAAGTTTCCAAAGCTCTCAACTTGAGAAAAGAGTCATGGCTTCTTGTTCAGCGTCGGCGAGAGATAAAACGAAAAATTGAGCTGACAGAGCATGTATTTTTCTTTTCTTTTTTTAATTTGTGTATAACAGTATATGGAATGATGATTTTTTTTTCCTTATTGGTTTGATAGCCGCAATAATGCTCTATGCCAATGTCTAATCATAAATTTCTTTAACTTTTGTAAATGTAACATATTATAATTTCCACTATCTGATCATTAATTTCTTTTGACTTCTGTAAATGTAATGTATTATAATTCATTGGGTTTTAACTTGGATTGAAAAAATTGAAATGAATGTTTTTGTTTTGTTGAAAGCTTTGAAAGATTATTTTTTTTAGGCATTTAGAAGGGATGAGATGATGATTAAAAAAACATACATAAAATAAATCAATAATTTTTTTATTTGAATGATTTTTAATTTATAAATTGTGTTATAAATTTGTTAATTTGTGAATGATTTTAATTTGTTAATTTTTAAGTGTGATTCAATAAGATAATTTTAAATTGTTTGAAATTTATTATTTGTTCAATGATTATTTATTGTTTATGTTAATTTAGGATTTTAAATCATGGATAAATTTGTAATTAAAAGAACAAGATACTAGGTTTAATCATCTAATGTTCGAGATATGTCACAAGATGAAAGTATTAGTGATAAAACTAGTGAGGGTGAGTTTAATCCGGATGAGATTATTGGTGATACAGGACTTCGCAAACCAATTGAAAATTTTGATGTTCGGATTAGGGATCGAGTTTAAAGAGAAAATATATCTAAAGGTCCTAGTCAACTATATGGGCATAATTTTCTAAAACAAAATTATTGCAAATAATCAAGAAGTTTTAGGGATGGGTGGTTTAAAAATTTTGATTTGTTAGAATATAGTGTATAAATGGATGAAACTTTTTGTTTTACGTGTTATCTTTTCAAGTCTAGTAATGTTGCTTGTTTTAGTGATGATGTGTTCACAAAAATCAGATTTAATAATTGGAAGAAAACCATAGAAAAATTCTATAAATATGTTGGTAGCCTTCGTAGATCACATAATGATGCTGGAGTTAAACTTGAAAATTTTAAAAATCAAAGACAGAGTGTTTCACATATGTTCTTAGCTCAAAATCGAGATTTGGAAGTTGCTTATCACACTCATTTGAATGTATCTTTGGATGTGGCTCGTTGGTTATTGCAGCAAAGTATGCCTTTCCGTGGACATAATGAGTCATCAACTTCAATTAATGAAGGAAATTTCCTAGAGTTTCTTGAATGGTATAGTGAGCGTAATGCTGATGTTGGTAAGGTTGTTAATCAGAATGCTCCAAGTAACAATAAAATGACTTCACCCTTAATTTAAAAAATAATTGGCTAATGCTTATGCTAATGAGATGACATATGCAATATTAAATGATCTTAGGGATAGTAAATTTACTATTTTAGTTGATAAGTCTCGTGATATCTCAATGAAAGAGCAAATGATAGTTGTTTTTAGATATGTGAACAAGCGAGGAGAGGTAATAGAATGATTTTTAACTAAGGTTCATGTTATTGCAACATCTGTAAAATATTTAAAAGAAGCAATTGATACTTTGTTCACTAAACATGGGCAATCTTTATCAAGATTAAGAGGCCAAGGATATGATGGTGCATCAAATATGCAAAGTCAATTTCATGGGTTAAAGTCATTGATATTGAAAGAGAATTCATATGCAAGTTATGTCCATTGTTTTGCCCATCAACTTCAATTAGTGGTTGTTGCTATTTCAAAAGCAAATTGGCCTGTTAGCTATTTTTAGTTATATTAGTATGATTATTAATACAATTGGATCATCTTGTAAAAGAGTTGATAAACTTCGACAAAATGAACATGATCGAGTAGTGCAGCGGCTTGAGAGTGGAGAAATTTCAAGTGGCGGAGGCAAAAATCAAGAAACTAGTTTAGTTATACCATGTGACACACGATGGGGATCGCACTACATAACTTTACTCCACCTACACTCAGTGTGGCCATTAGTTATAGAAGTGCTTCATAATGTGTATGATGATGACAATAATCATGAAACAAGAGGAATATGTCAAAGTTTGATTTGTAGAATGGAAAGCTATGATTTTGTGTTTATTTTGCATTTGATGAAGCATCTATTAGTAATCACAAATGATTTATCAAATGCCTTACAACTTCGGGATCAAAGCATTGTGCATGCAATACATTTAATTAAGGTTGTTAAGACTTTTTGTGTGGCTAAAAGGCATTAAAAGACATTAACAGACTTTAGGGAGATAGGATGATAAAAATTTTTAAAGGATGTTAAGACTTTTTGTGTGGCTAATTCCTTCTCTGTTGTCAACATGAAAGATATTGTGAATTCTCGTCGTAGAATGTAGTGAGATGGACAAACCATTACTAATTATCATTATTATCGGGTTGAGATATACTATGAGGTAATTATATATGTTAAACTTTTCAATTAAGTTCATTTGATTTTTTTCCTTTTTATTTCATTATTTTTACTTTTTTTGTACAATTATAGGTTCTTGATTTAATTACACAAGAGATGAAGAATTGTCTTCCTAAAATAAGCACATAATTACTTTGTTGCGTATCATGCCTTGATCCAAGGGACTCATTTCTAACTTTGATATTAATAAGCTAGTTTATCTTGCTGAAATTTATTTAGAAGACTTCTCCTCCACTAAGCGTATGATGCTTCCCCAACAATTTGAGACTTACATCCATGATATACAAACTGATTCAGAGTTTTATTGTATTCAAGATTTGAGAAGTCTTGTGTAGAAGTTGTGCAAACTAGAACAGCTATAACTTTTTCCATGGTTTACCGATTGATTGAATTGGTACTGCTCCTACCAGTTACTACAACATCTATTGAAAGAGGATTTTCTACTGTAAATATAGTAAAGACTGATTTGTGCAATAGAATGGGGAACGAGTGGGTAAATGATAGTTTGATAGTATAAATAGAAAATGAAGTTTTTGCAACTATTGACAATGAATCCATTTTGCGTTGTTTTCAAAATATGCAAACTCGTAGTATTCAATTGCCTTAATTCATTAAACCAAAAGTCAACAAGTAATTTATAATTGTCAATTGATATTTATTTTCTGACTAATGTTTATCTTTTAATGAGAAAATGCCTCCCTTTTGATTTTCTGGTTCTGCCACTATATATATATATATATGTGAAAAACAAAAAATAACTATATGTCTAGACAAAACAATTAAGTTAAAAATATATATTGGATTGATGTTCATGTGTTGTATATGAAAGCTTATATACATATATATCTGGTATTCTTCTCAAAAATTAAATTTCAATTTTATTGTAATTACATTAAGTTTAAGTTTAAATGGAGAAGATATTATGTATTCTTATCATAAAATTATAGTTTAATAATTTTCAATTAAAATTTAATGACATATTAGTATATATACTATTTTTAATAATTTTTTATAACTTTATACACGGTTTAATTATTTCATTAATTTGGTTTTTATGGTGAACAAGAGCAGAGAGCATGGGTTTTTGGAGTTTAGAAATTTCAATAATTCTTTCATCTCATAGATTGATAACATGAATGGATATAAGATTTTGCCTCAGATTTGGAAAGTTTGGCATTTGAATTTGTTGATCCTAAATGGTATGTAGTATTTCTTCTCCCAAAATAAAAATCAAAGTAGGAAAATAATGGGGGAGACATTTTGTATTAGTAAAAGTTTTAGGTTTTGTATTCTTTTTGTAGAGTTACTTGCATTGTCATTGTTTACTTTGTAGTTTGTACCGATATTTTATATAAATTTTTGTTACTCATTATATATTTTCGAAAAGATTCACTAAATTTATTTTAATATATCATATGTATGTATATCAGGATAATACAATTATTGGACATATAATATAGGTTTTTCAATATTTTATTTTTAGTGAATTTTTAATTTTCATTATTTGATATTAAAAAAACTTTAAAGGAAATTTGCTTTCATATACTATAACTAAGTATTTTGCTCAAAACTGCAAAAACAAAAATTCCAAGATAATGCCTATTTGATTTTATATATTTTTTTTGTAATTATAGATTATCTAAAAATTCATTGATGTCAAGGGAATATATCCTTCTATTTCATCTTCTAGCATATCAATTTTTTGAAATCTATTCTTCCTTAAAAGAAATACATGCTCTCGATTATCTTTTTCATTATAAATGTACTTCTTTATCTTCAAATCCATTTAAAATTAAATATAATTTCATCAATTTGTTGCATTTTGGATGATTCTTAAGTTTGTGTTTTCTATATATACATTTTGCATTATATTATAATTTTTTAATTTATTTACCTGCATAATAAAATTTGGCACTAATTAAATTATATGAAACAAAATTACATAAATTTAGTTTGTATAAATTTAGTTTGTTATAATTTTTAATCTTTTTGTATTTTTAAAATTACTATTCACTTTCAAATTAATATTCATAAAAAACAAATAATATATATACGAGTTAGTTTGTTATAGAATATGAAAAGTTTTACAGTAACAATTAATCACTACAAGTTTAAAATACATTTATTATCTCAATAATTAATTGTGAACATCTAAATTTAGAAATTTTATAGACATTTACTTAAAATAATAAAGTCAATTAATTGTGAGATCTCGTCTGAGCACAGGGTCTTGGCCTGTAATGAGGGAGCCGAGAATACTCTTTTGGTGGAAAAATCCTGCACAACACCGCCGTGTACGATCTCTAGTTGGTTCGGTAAGCGTAGGTTTAAAATTGTCTTTTATTATGAAAAGAAGACTCTCCTTTTATTTTGAAAAGAAAATGGCTTTAATTTTAAAAAGCTAAAATTGGAGGGTCACCATCTTTATTTTTACGTGGAAAAAATTAAGAAAAACTTGTTTTAGTTGATTCCATTTAAATTAATTTTTACCCAAAGAGGGCACTAGTCCGAAACCAAGCACGATGGGTCTTGGGCTAAATTTTCTAAACCAATTTTAATAAAATAATTTTCTCTTTTTGATTGATTTCAAGCTCCCATTTAATGAGTTTTTAGAAAAAAATATAGTTTTCATGAATCATATCATAAGGAGTATGAATGACAAAATATATAGCAATGCGTGTGCATTTTATAAAATGACATCCACAAATGAAACATTAAATAATAAATATTACAATGCCCTAAAATGGCAATTCCAGGGGCGCTTCAACTCTAGTCCTTATGGGTTCTAGGTTGAGCACAAGTCTCCAATTAATATAATAAACTCAAAAGAAAGAATAAAAGGGAGAAAGTAATCACAACCTCAAAATATCCTCTTTGCAACCAAAATTTGCAAAGGGAGCCATAGGAAAATAAAGGTAGTAATAAAAGAAATATTAAAGAGCAATAGAAGAAAAAGATTCAAGATTAGGGGAATAGTTAGTTGCTAAGGCATGGGCTCTCCACTCAGAGTGATATTCCGATCATGCCTACTTATCCCGTTTGAATGGGGATCAAAGCCATAAGCAGTTTGTACCTTTGTATGGAAAGGATTTTTTAATTAACCAATTTTATTATTGATTAATTACCAAATTATAAAAGAGAGGATTGGAAAAAATGTACGTTACCTTGGGTAAGAGCTTTTTCTCGATAAGGAATGTACGTTACCTTGGGTAAGAGCTTTTTCTCGATAAGGAATGTACGTTACCTTGGGTAAGAGCTTTTTCTCAATTTTATTATTGATTAATTACCAAATTATAAAAGAGAGGATTGGAAAAACTCAATTCCTAAGGAATCCCTAACCCCCTTTTAGGTTCGAAAAGTTAGGTACGTATAGGGAAGGTTAGAATGACCCAGCACCCTATAATGCTTGGTTCATTGGAACCAGCCTCCTTTTCAGGTCTAAATTTTATTAAATTCTTAAATATGCAAGGGAAGGCCACGTACAAAGACCCAATGGGTCCGACCCTTCCCCAGACCTCGCTCATTGCAGGAGCATTCATGCACCCGGCTGCCCTTTATTATAAAAGTATCCATACTACATGCAATGAAAAGAAATAAGCATTCATTATATTATTGAAATAAAACAAATAAAATAGGCACCCATCCAAGGGTGGAAACATACCCTTATAATGTCCAAATGTCCTTACAATAAAATAAAATAGGGCACCCACCAAAAGATGAAAATGTATCCCTTACAATTATCCCAAAATTTATAAAATAAACTAAATTATATAAGCAAGACAAATAAGGCACTCACAAGTGCAAATATGCCTTTTACATCCTTAAAGATACAATCAATAAATAAATATAGTTCAATCATTCATAATGAAATATGTAATCCAAGCATATAGTTTAATCATCACAATAACAATAATAAATTAGAGTTTAATAAAAGAAAATTAAGGTTAATCACAAAAATTATAATCCGCAAATAAATATTGACCCTATTCACGAGGAATCACAAACGGTGGTCCCGCTAGATGGTTAGCAGATGGGGGTCAAGGGGGCAGCGCCCCTTGTGGGGGATTGGGAGCAGCACCCTCTAAAGGTAGACAGTTTACATGATATAATTTTGCTGGGAAATTAGGATTGCTATCTAAGCTAGGGTTTTATATTTATAAAAATTAGGGTTTTGGAACATATGATTAGGGGTTTTCTTTTAGAGAAATATGATTAGGGTTTTGAATTGAAACTAGGGTTCTGGATATTTTTGAAAAAGAATCAGGGCTCTGGATATTAGGGTTTGGAAACTAGGGTTTGATACTTATTAACTACGGCCACTGCAGATTAATTTGGAATAAGTATATGTTCTGGATATTTGGGTTACTACTGGATAGAATAATCTTCAAATGCTTATTTGTTCGTGCACCCGGCTGCCCTTTATTATAAAATTATCCATACTACATGCAATGAAAAGAAATAAGCATTCATCATATTATTGAAATAAAACAAATAAAATAGGCACCCATCCAAGGGTGGAAACATACCCTTATAATGTCCAAATGTCCTTACAATAAAATAAAATAGGGCACCCACCAAAAGATGAAAATGTATCCCTTACAATTATCCCAAAATTTATAAAATAAACTAAATTATATAAGCAAAACAAATAAGGCACTCACAAGTGGAAATATGCCTTTTACATCCTTAAAGATACAATCAATAAATAAATATAGTTCAATCATTCATAATGAAATATGTAATCCAAGCATATAGTTTAATAATCACAATAACAATAATAAATTAGAGTTTAATAAAAGGAAATTAAGGTTAATCACAAAAAATTATAATCCGCAAATAAATATTGACCCCATTGATGAGGAATCACAAACGGTGGTCCCGCTAGATGGTTAGCAGATGGGGGTCAAGGGGGCAGCGCCCCTTGTGGGGGATTGGGAGCAGCACCCTCTAAAGGTAGACATTTTACATGATATAATTTTGCTGGAAAATTAGGATTGCTATCTAAGCTAGGGTTTTATATTTATAAAAATTAGGGTTTTGGAACATATGATTAGGGGTTTGCTTTTAGAGAAATATGATTAGGGTTTTGAATTGAAAACTAGGGTTTTGAATATTTTTGAAAAAGAATCAGGGCTTTGGATATTAGGGTTTGGAAACTAGGGTTTGATACTTATTAACTACGGCCACTGCATATTAATTTGGAATAAGTATATGTTCTGGATATTTGGGTTACTACTGGATAGAATAATCTTCAAATGTTTACTGCCATATAAATTAAATTAACACTTTTATAGTTACTGTATTAAGACAACTTCCTTACATGTAAGCTATTCAATGATAATAGAATGGATAGATAAGTCTACTGAATATTTATACAAATCAAATTTAGAAACCTAAATATGCAAATTGTTATAGATGAATGAATCTACTGAGTATTTTAAATATATTAGGTTTGAGGAAACTAAACCTGCGTATTGGCACCTCCAATATAAATATTTTGAATCAAACCCGCATTTACTGCCTGACCAACTTCTATCTTGTATGAATAAAGCAAAATTTGAGACAATCGTTCCTACCTCCTTTTTTGCTTGATGAAAGTTACTGCTAGGGTTTTTCAATTAATTATTGCTAACTCTTTGCTTCTTTGATAACCGTCACTACTAGGGTTGTTTAGATAATTCTCGCCTCCTCTTTTCTGTGCTAGGTCTTTTCTATTTATAACCATCAACTAAGGTAACCTAGCTGAGCCCATCTCAATCCAAACCAAACACTACTCCCCCTTGTCCTAGCCATCCTAGAATTTTATAACAATTTGTGTTTATTCTTGGTTAAACCCGCTTACCTATATCGAATTGGCCTAGGCCAATTCGATATGATTTTTATCCCATATAGAATTGACCTAGGCCAATTTGTTATGGGCATCCCATATCGAATTGGCAAAGGCTAATTTGATATGGGGCTTAACCATACCGAATTGGCCTAGGCCATTTCGATATGGAGCTTTCCATACCGAATTGGCTTGGGCTGAAGCATATTATTCTGATTTAAACTAAACCAAATTAATTGGAATGGATTTGGGCTTCACATCAAATTTTATCATCTATTTGGATTAATCTTAAATTTAACCTGGGCCAAAATTAATGGTCTACATTGGGGTCGGCTTGAGCGATCTGGGACTTCAATAAAAGAGAGGGAAAAGCAACATGTCTTTGGGTTAGTTTAGATAAGGATGGGTTCTGAACCTAATATTGATTGATTGGGTTCTAGACCTGAGACTTGATTGATTAGGTTTTGGACTCGAATTTAAACCCAAATTTATTTGGGTTTTGGACCCGAGGTTAGTTTGGGTACTTGATCCGAGACTGGATTGAATTCTAGACCCGAGACTAAATTGGGTTTTATACCTAAGACTTGATTAGGATTTGGACCCGAGTTTGAATTTGGATTCTCAAACCGATGCTAGATTTTGGATTCTAGACCCAAGGTTGATTGGGTTATGGACCCGAGATTTGATTCAACCGACCTTCTATCAGTTGATGGTTTTGGCTTTCTTCTAACCAAAAAATTTTAGCTCTTCTAGCTGGACTGACCTTCTATCAGTTAAGAGTGAAAGCTTTCTTCTAGTCACATGTTCCATCATTCAATGGATTGTGCTGACTTTCTATTATCTGAGAGTTTCAGCTTTCTTCTAGCCATTGTTCCATCCTTTAATGGATCGACTTTAGCTCTTCTAACTAGACTGACCTTCTGTCATTTAAGAGTGCAGGTTTCTTCTAGCCATTGTTTCATCCTTCAATGGATTGACTTCAGCTCTTCTAGCTAGACTGACCTTCTGTCATTTGAGAGTGTGAGCATTCTTCTATCCGCCTGTTCTATTCTTTAATGGATCGACTTTAACTCTTCTAGCTGGACTGACCTTCCATCATTTGAGAGTGTAGGCTTTCTTCTAGCCACCTGTTCCATTCTTCAATGGATCGACTTCAACTCTTCTAGCTGGACTGACCTTCTGTCATTTGAGAGTGTGGGATTTCTTCTAGCCACCTGCTCCATCCTTCAATGTATTGTACTAACTTTCTATTATCTGAGAGTTCCGGCTTTCTTCTTATCCCATGGATTCTTCACTTTACACTTTTGTAGAAAATTCAGCTATTCAATTATTTTTGGCGATCATATCCTCACTTTGCCGCCTGTGTGGCAAAACATTGAAGGTGAGCCTGAAAATATTTTATATATAAATTCAAAAATTTACAAGGATAAGTTTTTCCCCATGTGTAGGCTCAAACCAATGAAGGCTTTGACTGATGTCTTTATTTTATCTGGTTCTTTGTACAAGCATGAATCTTCTCTTTCTTTTTGTAATGGCCTTTTCATGCTCTCCTAATTCCATATCTACTTTTGGTTGTTAACTTCACTGGGTGTCTGCTTTTCAAAGAATAGGCAACACAAGACAACAAAATGCAATGTGATAAGCTTATGTTTGCGTGTATGCATGAGTGATACTTACAATGATTCCATTGACTCACAAACTGAGGTGATTAGCTAAAGCACTCTGATTGGTTTCTTCCAAATGCTCATTCAGATCTTGAATTGGAACAGCAGAAGAAAGAATGAGTAGTAGGGCCCAAGTATTATAGTTAGAAACATAAAAGGCATCCATTTCAACACATTTGGTTGGCAACTTTTTCATGACCTTACAAGTGATTCTTTCATTAGCCACATTTGCCCAATATGTCCTTCAAGGTTTGACAATAAAACATACTTCCTTGAACTTGAAGGCTTTGTGTGACAAAAATATTTTTTTAAATTTTCAAATCAATTTTTTTTCTTTTTTTTGTAGATCACATTTTTTTTAAAGAATTTTCAAATCACATTTTCTAATCTTAACCTTAAAATTATATTTTGACTTTTTCCAATCAGTGTGATTGTACCTTATGACTCGACTTTCCAAATTAACATATCTATAACATGGCAACCCTAGTTACCATACTAAACTCAGGAATCATTTCCATTTAAGCAAGAATTGTTGCACTTCTGATAGGCATATACATATTACATAGCCAAAGGTCTTATTAAGTTTAAATATTGTCTAGGGATTGTTATCTAATTGGGTGGATTCTAGTTGTTGGCTCACCAAGCAATGCCTAGATTATTTCTCCCTTAAATAAGCAAAGTTCAATTTGGCCTTGAAAGTTTGTCAAAGCATGTTCTAAGATTGACTAGAACCTTGTAATACCCCGATTTTGGTGTACATTGGAATAGTAGTTGTGAGAAGATATGTTGATAAAAATATGTATAGGAAATATTATAAGAGATAGATGTATAGGAAGGATGATATGTATATATGTTATTTGAAAAAAATATGGGAAATATAAATACAATATGTAACGACCCTCCCCGACTAGGTCGGCTGCCCGGCCCACTAGTGGCTTACGGCCCGGCCATTTCACCACCTGGGCACGGAGTCCGCAGGAGGCAAGCGATCGCTACAGTACTGGACAGCCCTCGCGGCCCACCCAGCAGGCAGAAATGGTACTGGATGGTTCTCGCTGGCTCTCTTAAGTGGGAGGTCAGGGGTTCAATCCAGGGAGGCGACTCCTTAGGGAGCCAAATAAACAAATTCCTGCTGGGTGGGCCGCGAGGGCTGTCCAGTACTGTAGCGATCGCTTGCCTCCTGCGGACTCCGTGCCCAGGTGGTGAAATGGCCGGGCCGTAAGCCACTAGTGGGCCGGGCAGCCGACCTGGTCGGGGAGGGTCGTTACACAATATATAAGAGATATACATATAGCAACATATACATCACATATACATGATGTATATATTGGTGTAGGAAAAGTAAGTTATAATAATAATAATAATAATAATAATAATAATAATAATAATAACAAGAGAAAAAGAAGAAAAGAAAGTCAAAGGGAAGGACAAATCTTGTGGTGGAGAATTTTTAGAGATATTTAATTATATTATTATTATATATATATAAGATAAGTTTGAAAGGGAAGATAAGATTTTCTTTATTTCTTCTTCTTCTTCTTCTTGAACGAGAGAGAGAGAGAGAGAGAGAGAGAGAGAGAGAGATGTGATTTTTTTGGCATACACATCAAATTCTTAAGGGCTTTTAGAGAATTGAAGGTGGATATTGAAGATTTGGCAAAGAATTCAAGTAAGTGTTCATTTCTTTGTGTTGATTTCTATTGATTGTGTTTATATTTGATATGGTTAGTGTGTGAAGATGATGATAATGAAAGATTGAAGTATATATATATATATATGTTGAATTGGTATTTGGATGATGATAATATAGTTATTGGTGAGGATGATGATGGATTGTTGAAATTGTTTAGTAAGGATTTAATATAAATGAGTTGGGGAATTGAATAATTGATATATGGATGATGTATATAATGATTATTATTATGATATGTTGAAGTTATATAAGTGTTAAGTTAATTGGTGATTGGTGTAAATATTGAGTTTGATCAATTATTATCTTAGATTTTCTATATGTTTGTGTGTAAGGAAGTTAAAAGCATAGAATACATGAGTCTGATCCGAAACAGAGGCAAAATGGATGCCACGACCGTGGCCCTTGGATGCCACGACCGTGGGGGTGTTAGGCAAATTGGACAGGTTCGTTTGCTAACCCACGACCGTGGGGGTTGTGAGGCCACGACCGTGGGGTTGTGAGGCCACGACCGTGGGGACCTAGATAGTGGTTTTGGCTTGTAATTTATGATCTACAGGCCTAGTATGAGACTAATAGGTGAATAATTGTATTGAAATTCATGTGTATCTTTAAGTAAGTGTGTATTATTCCTTTTGAATTAGGTTGTGAAGAGGTTGAGTTGCCCTAATCCAAGTAGTGAATAATTCTTGGAAAAGGAAGTGTATAGATTGATGTGAGTTGTTCTTGAGGTAAGTACAAACTTACATGGTTGCATACAATTACATGATTTTGAGACTTAACACATTTGGTTGTAAATGTGTTAAGTAATTTACTATATTGTTAATACAATTTGATTAATGTTATGATTGGTATAATGTGAAAGATATGATGATCATTCAAAATGTATGTATAATGCAATTGGGTATGATGAATTGCTTTAATGTGAATTGAGATATGATGAGATGTGATGCCATTGTGGTTGGCTATAATGATTCAAATGAAATAAATGGGGCATGTTTGCCTAGATGATGATGTCCAATGCAATTGGTTATGTATACTCTATTGATGAGATGTGAAGCCATTGTGGTTGGCTATAATGATGCAAATGAGATAATTGAGGCATGGTTGCCTAAATGATGATGAGAAGATGAGAATAAAATTGATAATGAAATAATGAGTGAATTGTGTGTCTAATGTGTTATTCCATTTGCAGAGTTTTGTTGTTGGTGGCATGCCTAATAGTAACAATCTCTTGAAGCTAGGTTGGGCTTGATCCTTGAAGCCAAGTTGGGTTGAAGTTTAGCATGCTTAACTCCCCTTGAAGCTTGGTTGGGTCTAGTCCTTGAAGCCTAGTTGAGATGTTACAAACCCTTGAAGCTAGGTTGGGTTTGGTTCTTGAAGCCAAGTTGGGTTGATACTTAGCATGCTTTGTTCCCCTTGAAGCTTGGTTGAGCCTAATCCTTGAAGCCTAGTTGGGATAATGATAATGATAAATGTGATAATTGAACCAAAACATTAACTCTGAAAGTGGAATGGCATATTAGTGTCTTTTGGGCCCATGCTTGTATTTGTTTCAATGTGAATCATAAATGATGAATTAATTGAATAATATAATGACATGTAATGTTATGAAATATGATATGATTACGATACATAGGTAAATTATATAATGACATGTAATGTTATGAAGTATGATGTGATTACGATACATAGGCAAATTATTGAAAAAAGAATGTGGCTTGAGAAGCTATGCTGAATGATGAGATTATGAATGTTCTAACAAGTTATGGAATTGTGGTTTGTGTTATCGATATATATGTATATGTATATAATTATTAGATTAATAGAAATATATGAAAAGTGTAACTGAAAATGGAAAACATGATAAGAACATAATGATACATGAAGTTAATATATGAGTATGATTTTTTGTAATGTATGTTTATAATATTTATTTGTACTACTAAGCTTTCGAGCTTAGCGCGGTTGTGTAAATCGCGCAGGTGAGTAGATGGTTGATCTGGGAGTCAAACTGTTATGCCACGAGAAGGGTAAGAGTATTTCGAAACCAACTAGAAGGTGGTGCATACATGTATAATTTAATTATGTTGTATTTTGATAAAAATGTATTCATATGTATAAATGAATTTTGGTAAAGACAAGATAATTATATATTTGGAATATCATCTAAAGTATAATGATTTTGTAAACGTTCTTTAAACAAAATGTATTATTGTTTGAACTAAGGTAAAAGTTTTAAACTGTAATGAAAAGTAACATTCTTATACTTTATATGCGTACTACATGTATACAAGGTATATGTATATTACTTATATAGAGTATGGGGGTGTTACAAACCTAAACACTCATAAGTATACAGGAGCCCTCTCTAAGTAAGCATACACATCTCAATGCTATAGAATAACTCTCTCACCTAGTAAAGTCATTCGAATCATGATGCATAGATATACTAATTAATGAATATCAAGCAAGATTAGTCATCGGTTGAGCACCAAAATGAACAAAGATTAATAAAAATTTAAAGAAAAATAATTTATTTAAACAATATTAAATTTAAAAAACATAATTGTTCAAAAAATAATAAAGAAAGCATAAATAAAATAAGTAGCACTCAAGCCTAAGGAAGTGTGTTGAACTATAATCGATGGTGCTTCATCTACTTGGACTTGTCAGGGGGAATGATCATCACATCCTCATCCACAATTCCTCCATCCATATCTTGAAAGGATGATAAGATAGAACTTTTCATCAATTCTTCTTCTATCATGAAGGTCACTGCTGGTGGCACTCTTTCAAACTTAGGCAACAAATTGCTTTTAGTGTTGGGCTTGTTAGGTTTAGGTAGCTTACCACTATCAATCAGGTCTTAAATCTCATGTCTCAACCTAAAACACTTGTCTGTTTCGTGCCCATGTGTTTAATGAAAATGACAGAATGCATTGGTATCAAAATTTAGAGGCAGAGGATTGGGTAACGGTCGGGGAGCCAGTGGTTATAATAGCCCTTGCTTTTGCAACTTATTGAAATCCCAAGATGAAGGTCTCCCTAAGTCTGAAAATTGCCTCTTATTTCCTTGACCAGCAGTTGCATTGACATCCATTTCTTTTTGTGCACTCTAATTGCCAGATTAGTAGTTCCCTCTTTCATTCCTCCTTCCAGAAAAGCAATTATTCCATGTTCCCACTCTTTTATTTGCAACATAGCTTGGAGAAGATCTTTGAAATCCTTGATAAGGGTATGGGACATCCACTCACGAAGATTAGGTAGCATCTCTCTCACAATCATCTAAATCTGATCTGACTTATTGGGCCTCTTTTTGACCAATGCAGCCTTATTTCTCTACCTTTTTATATAGTCAACAAAATTCTCATTCTGTTTTTGCCTGATTGACTCAACCTCCATCAAGGTTACTTTTAACTCCGCATTATACCTATGCTGCTGAATAAAGGCTTTGTACAGTAGATCCCAATCTTTTTGGATGTTCTTCTCTAAGGTATTAAACCAGTTTTGCACAATAGGATCTAGTGAAAACATGAAATACCTTAGAGTTCAAGCCTTAGTAGCTTGGGTAGACTGCATGACAGTGATGTACTACTTAACATGCAAGTGAGGATTTTCTGTGCCATTGTACTTAGCAAAAGCAGGTATTTTGAATTTGTAAGGGATTCCTTCATCATCTTCAAATAGTTTGTCAACTTCTGACACTTCTTCGGCCTTTAGCTTCTTCTCAAATTTCTTCTCTAGATCAACAATCATCTTTTCGACATCGATAGATTTAGCCTTCTTTTCTTTCTCATCCTCTTGTTGATCTTGGAAGTATTATTCCCAGTCATCATCATCAATAGCTTCTTTGTCTTCATTAGAGGCCATTTTGACTATCTTAGCTTTTCCCTTATCTTTTGGTTTTTTGCTACTGGCAAATGCATCAATATTGTTCCCCAATAATGCAGCTAGCTGGCTTTTCATGGTCTCGGCTAGGGTCTCCTTCAATTCTTCTATCTTGGAGCTGAGGGCATCATTCACAATTTCTAAACTTGCTCAGGATCGATCGCTTTTGATGTGAAATTGATTGAATTCTCACTGAACTCTGAGTCACTGACGTAGGTCAGATTGTCGTAAGGTCTTGAACCGCTATACTCCAAGTTTGTGAGCCAGAAAGGATCAATGACATGTAATGCAGTTCATGTATGTATGTATGCATAGATGCACAAATAACAAATAATAAAGATACACAGGATGTTCCTTCTAACCTTATAACTTCCACACACGAATGGCGAGTCTATTTTTCTAGGTATATAATTAACAACATATCAATATGGGATATCTTATTTTTGAACAATTCACTCAGACGGTTTAACCAATAGTTGTATTTTCAAACTTAGAAGTCAGTCAATGATAATTCCTATTAATTAAGCCTTAATCTATTGGGCCAACAAAAAGATAGCTTTTATGCTATATTATGTTAAAACTAAATTAAAAAGGTTTATCATAAATAGATTTCCCATTTGAAAAAATAACTAATGATTCATGCTAAAAACAAGTCCATGATTAATAAGTCTTGGTGTAAATTAGGCCCACAATTGATTTTAGTTTTCCATAATTGACCTAACTAGTTGTAAGCCCATTTAAGAAAAGCTTTGTAAAATGAAGTGAAAAAAATGATTCTATTTCAAAGCCCATTATAAAAAGGTTTGTTTAAAAAATAAAATTTGGGCTTTGTATTAGGTTCATGAGGTGAAAAATAGTTTTGCTTTAAAGCCCATTGTGAAAAGATTTGTTTGAAAATAGATTTTGGGCTTTGGGCTTGGGCCATGAGATAAAATGATTTTTTGACCCATCTTAGAAAAGGTTTAAAGACCATCTTGAAAAATTTTAAAAATAATTTTGGTCTTTTGCACTTAAAAGAATAAAATTATTTTTAGGCTTATAATATAGTTAGGTCATATTAGAAAAGAGCAAACCAAATAAGCCATGGTTCAAACCAAGATATATCAATCATAGTCAAACAACAAGCATTTGGGTAAAAACCTAAGAAAATAACTAGGCCAATTACATGAGCTTTAGTCTTTGGGTTGAAAAGCTTAGGCTCCCACAATAAGTATATATCAAAAGGTATAAGGCTATGAGTGGTTATGCCATGCTTGATCTTCATACCTTGAGTGAAAGTATGATATCCCTTACATAACACAACATGGGTTACATGGGCATCCTAACTCACGCACATAATACAATCTAATATGATGCAATGGATAATATCATAATAAGAAAAAAAAATAATATGAAGACTAACGAAATCAACTTTTCTTGTTCCCAGTGGAGTCGCCACTGTGGGTGAGGATTTTTGCCCCACTCTCGGTGGAATGGTTCTTGTGACTTTGACATTGTTAGGCTTAGGGCCATAGAGAACACAAGCCTAAACCCAGAGAAAATGGAGTCGCCACCCAGATGGGCGGAGAAAAAGAAAGGGGTGGATGACTCAATTCTTAAGAAATCCCCAACCCCCTTTTAGGTTCAGAAAGTTGGGTATGCATGGGGAACGTGAGAATGACCCATCACTCCCAAAACGTCCGGTTCATTGGAACCAGCTTCCTTTTCAGGTCTAAATATTATTAAATTCTTAAATATTATAAAATCATTCATACTACATGCAATGAAAAGAAATAAGCATTCATCATATTATTCAAATAAAACAAATAAAATAAGCACCCATTCAAGGATGGAAACATTCCCTTACAATGTCCAAATGTCATTATAATTAAATAAAATAGGATACCCACCAAAAAATAAAAATGTGTCCCTTACAATTGTCCCAAAATCTATAAAATAAACTAAATTATATAAGCAAAACAAATAAGACACCCACAAGTGAAAACATTCCTTTTACATCCTTGAAGATACAATAAATAAATAAATATAGTTTAATCATTCATAATGAAATATGTAATAAAAGCATATAGTTTAATCATCACAATAACAATAATAAATTAGAGTTTAATAAAAGGAAATTAAGGTTAATCACAAAGAATTATAATCCACAAATAAATATTGACCCATTGACGAGGGATCGCAAATGGCGGTCCCTCTAGACGGTTAGCAGGCAGGGGTTAAGGGGGCAGCACCCCCGAAAGGTAGACAGTTTACATGATATGATTTTTCTAGGGAATTAAGATTGCTATCTAAGCTAGGGTTTTATATTTATACAAATTAGGGTTTTAGGGTTTTGGAAAATATGATTAGGGATTTGCTTTTAACTAAACATGATTAGGGTTTTGAATATTTGAAAACTAGGGTTCTAGACATTTTTGAAAAAGAATTAGGGCTTTGGATATTAGGGTTTGCAAACTAGGGTTTGATACTTATTAACTATGGCCACTGCAGATTAATTTGGAATAAGTATATGTTCTGGATATATGGGTTACTACTGGATAGAATAATCTTCAAATGTTTACTACCATATAAATTAAATTAACACTTTTATCGTTACTGTATTAAGACAACTTCCTAACATGTAAGCTATTCAATGATAATAGAATGGATAAATAAGCCTACTGAATATTTTAAACAAATCAAGTTTAGAAAACTAAATATGCAAATTATTTATAGATGAATGAATCTACTGAGTATTTTAAATAAATTAGGTTTGAGGAAACTAAACCTGCGTATTGGCTCTTCAAATATAAATATGTTGAATCAAACCCGTGCTTACTACCTGACCAACTTCTATCTTGGATGAACAAAGCAAATTTTGAGACAATCGTTCCTGCCTCCTTATTTGCTTGATGAAAGTTACTGCTAGGGTTTTTCAATTAATTATTGCTAACTCTCTGCTTCTTTGACAACTATTATTGCTAGGGTTGTTTAATTAATTTTCACCTCCTCTTTTCTGTGCTAGGTACTTTCTATTTATAAACATCAACTAGGGCAACCTAGCTTAGTCGATCTTAGTCCGAACCAAACATTGCTCCTCCTTGTCCTAGCCATCCTAGAATTTTATAACAATTTGAGGTTATTCTCGGTTAAACCCACTTACCCATATCAAATTTTCCTTGGCCAATTTGATATGATGTCTGTCCCATATCGAATTAGCCTTTTCCAATTCGATATGGGATAAGTCCCATATCAAATTGGTCTTATCCAATTCCCATATCAAATTGGTAAAGGCCAATTCGATATGGGGCTTACCCATACTGAATTGGCCTAGGCCATTTCGATATGGAGCTTTCCATACCAAATTAGCTTGGGCCAAAGCATATTATTCTGATTTAAACTGAACCAAATTAATTGGACTGGATTTGGGCTTGACATCAAATTTTATCATTTGTTTGGTTTAATCTTAAATTTAAACTGGGCCAAAATTAAGGGTCTATATTGGGGTCGGCTATATGGATTCTTCTTTCCACTCAGATTACTCTAGGTCTATCTCTTTCGATAGATGTAAAACTATAAGATCATTTTGTATCACTTTTGACTAAATTAGTTTGGATCTACCCATATCTTTCTTAGTTATATCTACTCTAACTTGTTCGGTTTTTCTCACCGGTGCATTACTAGGTCTTTTTTTAACATGACCAAACCATCTCAATCTATGCTCTCTTATCTTATCTTTGATAGAAGCTACCTCTATATTTTCTGTAATGCACTCATTGTAGATTTTATCCATCACAGTCTGTTCATACATCTACCTTATCATTATTATTTTTGCAATATGCATCTTACTCATATGTTGTCCTTTTATTATCCAATATTTACTATCATACATCATCGCAAGCCATATTGCAGTGCGGTAAAACTTTCCTTTTAATTTAATTGACATCTTTTAGTCACATAAAACTCCTATTGCACCCCTCTACTTCATCCAACCAGCTTTAATCCTATGACTTACATCATCTTCACAATCTCCATCCTCTTGAAGAATAGAGCCAAGGTGCTTAAAATGAGTTCTATAAGAAATTGTTACTCTATCTAAAATAACTTCACCTCTTTCTCTATTCGTGTTATTAAATCTACAATGCATATACTCAGTCTTAGTCTTACTTAGCTTTAAACCCTTATATTCTAATTTACTTCTCTATAACTCCAACTTTTGACTTATCCCTACTTGAGTCTTATCTACTAACACAATATTATCTGCAAACACTATACACTAAGGGATGTTATCTTGTATATGCCTTGTTAGCTCATCTATGACCAAGGTAAAGAGATAAGAGCTCAAAGCTTAATCTTGGTGTAACCTAATAGAGATAGAAAAATTCTTAGTATCTCCTCCAACAGTTCGGACATTAGTGATAGATCTATCCTACATATCCTTTAAGACTTGGAGATATCATATAGATATCCTCCTGCACTCCAAGACTCACCATAAAAAACTTCTCTAGGGACTCCATCATAGGCCTTTTCCATGTCAATGAAAATCATATGTAAATCATTATTCACCTCTCTGTACTTTTCCATCAAATCTCTAATAAGAAAGATAACTTCCATAGTTAATTGACCAAGCATCAAACCAAACTAGTGTAGAGAGATACAAGTGTCCAAACTTAGATGGTGTTCCATAACTCTCTCGTACCATTTCATGGTATGGCTAATAAGTTTTATACCTTTGTAATTTGAGCAATTATGAATATCTCCTTTATTCTTAAAAATATGTATCAAATTGTTTTGTCTCTATTTATCAGACATTTTCTTTATACTTAGGATCTTATTGAACAGAGCCATCAACCACACGACTCTTGTATCTCCCAAATATATCTAAACATCAATAGGTATTCCATCCAGTTCATAAACTTTACCAATTTTCATTCTCTTCAAAGCTTCCTTAACTTCAAAAAACCTAATCCTCTTTTGTACTTCACATTTTTCTCGGTTATATCATCCAAACCCTTAATGTTATCACTATAGTTACCATTAAGAAGATCCTTAAAGTAACTTCTCCATTGTTCCCTTATATCCTCTTCTTGAATAAAAACTCTATTCTCTTCATCTTTGATGCACTTAACTTAATTTAAATCACAAAATTTCCTTTCCCTTATTTTAGCTAATTTATTATAGATAGCCTTTTCTCCTTCTTTTGTTCCAAGTTTCTCATACAAACTATCCAAACCTTTTCTCATTCTTTTGTTCCAAGTTTCTCATACAAACTATCCAAACATTGTATTCTTACTTTACTAATTGCCTTTTTAGCATCCTTTTTCACTTGTTTGTACTGCTCAAAAGCATCATTATTACTATACTTGCATAAACTCTCTTATACCATTCCCTTTTAATTTTATCACTTTTTGTACTTCCTCATTCTACCACCAAGACTCCTTTGAGAGATGCCCAAACCTTTTAGATTCTTCAGAACCTTTCTAACCACTCCTTTAATTGTTGTAGACATGTCCACCCATATATCATTTGCTGATATATTCATATCCACCTCCCAACCTTCGGCTTTGACCAACTCATCCTTAAACATTAATTATTTTCCACCTTTTAAAGTCCACTACTTAATATTCAGATTTTTGTTCCTCCTTGGCCTACTTGTCAACCTCTTAAACTTGACATCCAAAATCAATAATCTATGTTAAGTGGTCAAAGCCTCACCTAAAATAACCTTGCAATCTTTGCATTGAGTTCAATTGGCTTTTCTTGTGGGTATGAAGCTAATCTAGTTTTTATTTTGCGCACTTTTAAAGGTTACTATATGGGATTCCCCAAACTCAAACCATAGGCTAGGGCAAAGTCAAGGATAGTCTTACCATCATGCATATTCTCAAAACCTACTATATCTTTTCCTACATGTCCATTTAAGTCTCCTTATATAAAGATGTTTTGATCATTTGGGATCCCTTGCATAAATCCATCCATATCCTCCCAAAAGTTTTGCTTGCTCTCCTCATCCATTCTAACTTGAAGGGCATATGCACTAACTATGTTGATGGTATATTTTTATAGCACAAGTTTAACTGAAGTAATCATATCACCTACTCATTTCACCGCTACAATCATCTTCTTTAGGTTCTGATCTAGAATTGTACCTACTCTATCTTATTGAAAATACCTTCATCAAGCAATCATCACTCAAATTTTGTACTAACATATTTTCCTACAACCATGTGTAAAAAAAATATAAAACACTCTACCATCTTTACCATATGAATTAAAATAAACATATTACTTAAAGTCGCAGGCATCGATCTCCAATCTTATTTCGTACTCTCAATGAGATAATTACTATAAACTATATTTCTTTTTATATTTTCATAATTCACATAAACATACACTTTATCTACAAATTCATATACCAAAAAAATAATAATAGTAAGGACCAACACTAACTCGCAATAAAATATACCAAAATGATTTTTTAATTAAAAAATTTTATTATTTAACTAATTTAAAAAAATTAACATACACTTTTTAGGTGTAAATATTATTAAATCCTTAATTATCATGACATCATCCATATTCCAACCATTATTAGAATAAAGGATAACATAATATTAATCAAAACACCTCAAATAAAAAGGGGCACCCATACGAGATAAAAACATGCCCTTATAAATTTCTTAATATTCATACAAATAAATAAAATAGGACACCCACCAATTGGTGGAAATGTATGCTTTATAATAGTTTCAAAATCCTTAAAATTAAGATAAATAATTAAATAAACAAGGCACCCACAATAATATGAGAATGGCTAGATAATCAAAGAAGATCAATGAGGATTTACAAATATAATAATTTTTTGCAAATTCAAATCTAAATAAGGAGCCATATTTATGGGCTGGAATATTAATTATGGAAGCATTGGAAGTAAAAGATCATAAAAGGAGCACGATATGAAATTTTCATATTTGGACATATTTGAACTTTGGAGCTTTGGTTGAGATTTTGATGGCCTTAGAGTTCTAGAATGAGAAAGTACTATTTAAGAAGTTTTTAGAGGATATATCAAGATTTTCATAATGGTCTAGTTTGTATAAATATGAGCCTCCAAACAACCATTCAAATTTAGACTTGGAAATTAAATCGAAATCCATACTAGAGCAGGATTTTTGTCTGAACCAGTTTACTTTAAAGGGCTATAACTCTAGCTTCCAAAGTCCAAATTGAGTGATATAAATCCAACGCTCTAATAACAAATGATGTGAAACCCAAGATTATAATGAATCTGAAACCCCAACACATAAATTTAGTATACCAAGAACCCTAGATAATTGTTTATCATACTAAACCCTTACTTGACATGCAAATAGAAACTTAGATCAGAGGACAAAAAAAAGTAAGAAAGAATAAACACCACAAAGTACATACCTTGATAAGTTTACTCAATTATTGATGCAACAAGAAGAAGTTGAGTACTCTCCGTGATAAAAATGGAAAAGACAAAATTTTATAAATCAAAATCAACTCTTGCTCAATTACAATTCAAATAAGAGATATTTATAACTTACAACACTTAACCCTAATCTTAGTTAGAAAAGGAAAACAAATTATAACAAAGTAAGGAAACAAAATAATTACAAAATTTGTGTTGAATATTTGAATCCATTTTTTTTATATGATATATTTAGAATATGGGCTTGGCTCTTCATAAAAATTGTAGCACTGAAAGTGTATCTAAATTTGAGCTTTTGAATCACTTAATTTGGGCTTTGGAAACTTAAGTTATGGCCCTTTAAAGTAAACTGGTTCAGACAAAAATCCTTCTCCAATTTGGATTCTGATTTAATTTCCAAGTCTAAATTTGAATAGCTGTTTGGAGGGCCAAACGAACTCAGATTTATATAAACTAGGCCATTATATAACTTGAGATGTCCTATAAAAACTTCTTGAATATTACTTTCTCATTATATAACTCAAAGGCCATCAAAATCTCAACCAAATCTTCAAAGGTCAAATATGTCCAAATATGAAAATTCCATATTATGCTCCTTTTATGACCTTTCACTTCCAATGCTTCCATAATTAATATTCATGCCCACAAATATGGCTCCTTATTTAGATTTGAATTTCCAAAAAAATTATTATACTTGTAAATCCTCATTGATCTTCTTTGATTATCTAGGCATGCTCATATCACAGAAAGTGGAAACGTACCTTTTATAAGTACTCGAAATTCCAAATGATAAACAAATATGAATTAATCATCCATGATAAACAACCAATCTAAATATACAATTAAACATTAATAATCTTAAAATCAGGATTTCAATTAATCAAATAAGGGTTTAGTATCTAGTTAGGGATTGATTATGAAATTAGGGTTGAAACACACAAAATTGGGGTTTTGTAGTACAACGTATGGTTTAGTCCTAAATCTAAGGTTTAATCATATAAAATTAGGGTTTATTATACAAAGCTAGGGTTTAATCCTAAGATCCAACATACAATATTAGAATTTTAGATTACACAATTAGGATTTCAACTAAATTTAAACCTAAGGGTATGATTTATTGCATGAGATTAAAAAACCAAACAAACAATGATGAATTCTATGATATTAAATAATAAGGATGATTAATGGAACTTAATTAAAATGAGTTAGTAGGATTATAACTGCATTGTTGGCCCCACCAAGGTAAATATATTAAACCACACTTACTGTTTGAATGGTTGAAAAGCCTAGATCAATTGGCTTCTTGGATGCTGTCAAAATAATACGAAGACTATTTATTGATTCACACAATATTGACTATTGGATTGCTTTCGGTCTCTCTTTCTGGATTGCTGCTTAAATTCTTAAGTTAGCTACTGTCTCTTGTTTCTTCTTTTTTTAGCTATTATTAATTGCCTTTATATAGGCAACATACTAGGGAAACCAGTTCAAACACTTCTAATCAACTAAGGAAAGCCCGAACCATTTGAGCTTAGGTAGGATTCAATGTCTTTGAACTAGGATCGTCCATGAGAGCTCATAAATTAGGTTAAAGCCTCTTAAAATTGGATTGGATTTGAAGTTAATTTGGACTGAACTCATTCAGGGCCAAAATTAAGGGTTTACAACGCATAATAAGATTATTACTATAAAAAATAAAAAATGGATTAAATAATTATTTCCAATTACTTATTCTTTGAAAAAATTTTCTGCAGCTCAAAGTTATTCTATGAATTATCAAATTGACATGAAGTACTAAAGAAATATCAACCTCTGGCTAGTAATTACAATAATACCAAATTTAAATGACCATGTTAGAAAGTTCCTTGGAAAATTGGTACAAAATAAGAATGAATCAGTAACATTCCTCTTGGGAACAAATTTATTCTTCAATTAAAAGAAAAGAAAAAAAGAATTTCAGTTGTCTCAAACCGCTACTCATACTTTTGTACTTTAATTTTTATATAACTATGCTATTGCATTATCGGAAATTAGATCATACAAAGTAGTGGATATCTTTAGAAAGTTGATTACCAGCACAGGAGAAGCATCACTACCCCCTTGTAGGGAAACTTTCAAGAGTATATTAGGAGATGAAATTGTACGTACAATCCAAATAGTAAACAAATGCTGAAAAAAATAGTGAAGGACACTGGGATAAAGACTGGATCTGGATAAGAATTCACAATAAAAGTGAACATTTAATTAAAGACGGACATTCTTTAAATTATAAATATGAGAAAATGTATGTACTTGCATGTTAAAAAATTATCAAAATGAGAAAATAGTATTGTTACCAAAATGTATTTAACCAATGGTAAATACATTTTTACTTTTATTGAAATTAAACATTTGCAAAAATTACTCTACTAAAAAACTATCTACTAATAAATTAATGCCAAAATCATACAATTATGTTATTATACTCTTTAAAAATCTAATTCAACAGTAATATTTAATGTTTCGTATAAAATATGATTGTGAAATTGAAAATACAATAACAAAACTATGAAAAGATAATAATGAAATTCTATTTAATTGTTTTTTTTTAAAAAAGTCATTTTACATAACATAAATTTATATTCAAATTTTTTTATAAATTAAATTAAAATTAATGAAAATTTACACTAATAGCATATGATACTAATAATTTTTTTATGGCTTCAAAAATATTTTTTACAAACAAATTAAACATAACATATAATTAATAATTAAAGTATATAAAATACAATATAAAAAAATAAATCCACGCATCACGCAAGTCTATGCCTAGCTTCAAATAATTTGCAAATCTATAAATAAATGAAGGCCCTATTTCGGATAATTGTATATTGTAGCAAGTTTATCGGCTATTTTTTTATTTTTGTAATACAAATACTTAATTGATATTCATATTTGAAAATTGTCATATCATATTTGAAAATTATCATATTATGCTGCACATTTTACTATAAACTTCACATTTGAAAAGTTTAACAAAAATCATGCATAATTGAGGAGTTTCTGCTCTTCACATCCCCTTTTTTTTTTCCAAAATTGGAGCACGTGATTAAAATCACAACTTCAAATAATTGTAGATTAAAGCAATTTTAATCTTTTCTTTTTCTTATGTGATCCTTCTTCTACCAAACCATGAAAGGATGGCTTTGTTAAAACCTTAAGGTTTGAAACATGTTTAACATAAGAAGATAGCAAAGAAGAAAATGTTTAGGGGTTCAAAGTCACAAGGAGCGTAAATGAAGGGTTACACTACAAGAAAAATATTAATTAGTGACGAAAATTAGCGAAGGATAAAAATTTATCGCTAAATAGCGACGAATTTGTTACAAAAATAAATTAGCAGTCGCTTAGCGACAAAATAGCAACGGATTTAGCGACAAATTTAATCAGTTGCTAAATCTGGCACCACCAATTGGCGCCTTGAATTTAGAGACGGACTAAAGATAGTTGTCACTAATAATAGCGGCAAGTGTTGGCTCCGAGAATTTAGCGACGAATTTAAAATTTCGTAGCTAAAAATTAGCGACAGACTTTAAATTCATAGCTAATTTTTAGTAATGGAAGAAAACCGTCACTAATAATAAAAATCATCAATTTTAAAATATAAAAAATAATTAGCAACGAAATTTTTTCGTCACTAAAACATAAAATATATTCATAAAAAAAAGAAAAAATTGAATATCTGAAAATATAGGTGGGATTTCATAGCGGGCTTTAGCGACGAATTATAATGTCGCTAACAATGAAAATTTTCAAAAAATAAGGACTTTTACATGATTTTTTGGCCACAGAACTAAATTCGTCGCTAATCATTCACTAATTAATCGCTATTCCGTCGCTAATTTGTCATTATTCCGCCGCTAAAATTCAAAATTTTATTTTTAAACTTTACAATCAACATTTATTCCCTCTATTTCTTTCTTCTTTCTACTTTCTCTCTATATTTGGTTTTTCTCTCTTTTTTCTTTCTTCTTTATTTTTTCTCTTTCTCTTTCTCTTTCTTTCTTTCTTATTTTTCATTTTTCTTTCTTATTTTTCATTTTTCTTTCTTCTTCCTTCTTCTTGTTTCTTCTTTCTCCTTCTTCTTTTTCATTTTTCTTTCTTTCTTCTTTCTTCTTTCTTCTTTTTTCATCCTCCTCCTTCCTTCTATCTTCTATCCTCTATCTTCTATCTTTTTTCTTCTTTCTTCTTTCTCCTTCTTATTTTTACAATGAATAAACAATTTGTTAGAATAATAATTTTTAAAATAAGTTAATTATTTGTTGAAAATATAATTTTTAGAAATTATATTGTAGAATAATTTGTTTTAAGAAAATTGTTAGAGAAATATTTTTTTTTAGAAATTATTTGATAAATAGTTTATTTTTTTACTATATCAATTATTTAATAGAATAAATTATTTTTGAGAATAAATTATTTTAGAAATTATTTCATAAAATTAATTATTTTAAAAAAATTATTTTTAGAAATAAAATAAATAATTTTAAAGAAATAAAATAAAATATTTTTATTTTTAAAAATAATTTATTTTATGTCTTTAAAATAATTTATTTTATTTTCTAAAAATAATTTTTTAAAAAAATAATTATAAATTTTGCGACGGATTTTACGACAGAATTTTCATCACAAAATATGTCTCTAAATAAATAGACGACTAGAAAATCAATGACGAATATTTGTAATTATTGATGAAAATTACCATCGCTAATTTGCTTCAAAAGTAATAATGCGTGGCGAAAATTTTAGTGACAGTCGATATAGCGACAGATGCTAATTCGTCGCTAATCATAATTAGAGACAGATGACGGATTTTAGAGAATTAATCCTTCGCTAATTCTCCTTTTTCTTGTAGTGTTAAGATAATTTTTTTTTTGGTACATGAAGGGTTAGGATAATTAATCTCAAGGTAAGTGAAAATTTTTAATTTAAACTTAGTCTTGTAATTATATGAGTAGGAAGGGTAACCTTAAGATAAAAAAAATGTTATATATGTATGTATGTATGTATGTATGTATGTATGTATGTGTGTGTGTGTGTGAGTAGTTAATTACGAATTTACTAAAATGGCATGGTTATGAAATTCCAACTAGAAGATATGAGAATTGGTCATGCTAATAAGTATTATAAACCTTAAAAGTGCATATTGTGTGTGAATAGTTGAGAATTCGGAATAATATTGCGAAGTGAATGAGAAAGCTATAATATACCCTATTCTGCCTATTAATCACAATCACCTTACGTAAGTCATGGTAGCTAAATTTCCTTCGCACCCTAAACCTTACTATGCCCTAAAAGAAATCCATCACACCAAAGTAGTGATGATGATTGTAGCCGCGAATCCCATTGTACCTTTAACCCTACATGTTTTTAACTTAGTTTCAGTCATGAATCTAGCTCATGGATGCAAACCTTACTAGATAAAAGTTACTTAAGTCATTATAAAACCTTTAATTTTGACCCTGAATAAGTTCGGTCCCAATTAAAAGAGGCCATATCTGATCTGATCCAATTTTAAAAGCTTAAACCTGATCCAATCTAATTTTAAAGGCTTAAACCTAGTCCCGTTTAATTTTAAAAGGCCAAACCAAGGATAATATGATTTTAAAAACCCAAACCAACCCTGTTTAACCACAAAATCCAAAATATGATGAATTGGTCATGCCGATTCGCTATGAACTAATTTTTCATGATGCTTGGTCATGGCAAATTTGGCATGCCAAATTTGCCATGAGCCCTTAGTCCCCGCCTAATTTAGCTTTAACCCAATTTTTAAGTATCCTAGTAGGTTTAAACTTGAATAAGGTTTAGATAAGTAAAAAGTATTTGGGTTGGATGAGGATTAATGAGCCAAGATGAATCTTAATGTTACTTATAAATACAGAATTAACAAACAGAGTCATAGGGAGAAGGATAAAACCAAAATTAAGAAGCAGCCACCATCAGCAATTTGAGAGACCCATAAATACCAAACAAAAAAGAGAGGAAAAAAGCAGTAAGCCACAATCATCAGGGACCACGATCAAGCAATTAAAAACTTAGCCATTATCAAAAAATTAGAGGAGACAGAAAGTAATTGGAAGAGAAATAGCAATTAAAGAAAACAGAAGTAATTGGAAGAGAAACAAAAATTAAAGGAAATAGAGTCATAAGCAACAATGAAGGCAGTAGCCAAACAATTGCCAAATTGCTGAAGTTTGACTAAGCAGTAAATTGATCCAGGCTTTTAACTACTCAAATAATCAGGCTTAATTCAACGAATTCAACTTGGTGGAGCCAACAACGTAGGTATAACATCTAAAATTAAATCAATTCAATTTCATGGTTTATTTCTATTGCTTAATTCACTGTGTGGTCTAATTAGTAATCAATGTTATAAATCCTTTATAGTAAGCCATAGATTTAGGATTAGAACTAACCAAAATATCAATTGCATTTTTTTGTAAACCCAAAACCCTAATTGCATGCTCAAACCCTATTGTATAAATTGTTTACCTTTTGGGTGCATCGTGTAATATCCCAAAGTGTGCCTTAGAAGTTGTGATAATATTGTTATTATTGAATTGAATGTGTATTTGATAGGTGGTGTATTTGAGTATGGTTTATTTGAATGTTAAAAGAATTTGAGAGAGAATGGTTATGTGTTGTTTGGAAAGAAAGCAATGTATGGAGAAAGTGTATATGTTGGGTATATGGCAATATATATAACATATATTCAAGTCAAAGTGCTTAGTCAAGGGAAGAAGATATTTAGATTGTTAAGTGTGAAATTACCAAAGTGGGCAAGAGATGATAAAAGGAATTAAAATGTGTATGAGGGTCTTATAGTAATTTTCTTTTGGATGAGTATTTAATGAGTGTTGACTTTGTGATTTCTTCATTATTTCTCTTCTTCTTCATTGTGGTGGCCGGCTACCTAAAGGGAAAGAGAGAGCAAAGGAGGTGTTCTTGATTCTAAGCTCAAATTGAAGGAAGAATCAAAGGATTGGTTAGAGATTTGTGAAATTTCTTCATCTAAGGTAAGTACTCTCTTGTTTTTCCTTTGGTATTTTGAAGATGTGTTTGATGTGTGTTGTGAATTGTTAATATCATGATTTAGAGTGTTTGAGAGGTGTTTAAAGGTATGGAAATTGATTGTGAGTTAGAAAGGTTAAATTGGTGTTGGTTTTGTTTAAAAATGGTAAGTTAAATGGATGTTGTTATAGAAAGAAGAAGATTGATGTTGGTTTTTAGGGTTTGATGTGGAAAGTGTTTGAATGTGTGGTGGACATAGTGTTAAAATGAATATTGTGATGAATATGTGTTAATAACATGAATTACACTCATTTGAATGAGATTGTGTTGTGCATAAGTTGTTCTTAATTCAATCAAAGAAGTGTTGGATATGTTTAGGGTTTTATATTTGAGAGACACGGCCAAAATAAGAATGGAACACGGCCAAGATCTATTAATTTTGGGAGACACGGCCAAGTTGAGGGAAGTTTGGCCGTGTTGGTTGAATTTTGGAGAGACACGGCCACAAGCTTGGCCGTGTCCCTTGAGTGTGTTTGCCACTGCCTGAATTTTGTGGAGAGACACGGCCGTGTCCCCTTGCCCGTGTCTGCCTCGGCTTGAATTGGTATTGAGAGACACGGCCACAAGCTTGGCCGTGTCCCTTGGGTGTGTTGGCTACTGTGTTTGGTTTTTGTTCTTCTTATATGGTTGAAATGGAACTTACATTTGTTGATGCATGTGATATTAAATGAACAATGTTATGTTTTGTATAGTGTGGAAGAGATGAGGATCATCTAAAAAGGTATGTGCAATGCAATTTATTTGATGAATGTTTTAATAATGAATGATGTTAATGTGTTTTGAGAAATGATGAAATGTGATGTTATCATGATTGATAATGATGATCAAAATGAAATGAATAGACATATGGATTATATGACCATGAATTTAAGAGATATGTGCAATGAAATGGATTAGGTATACTTGAATGATATGATTGAAGCATGCCTATATAGTATGATTGATTAATAATATGTTTGTGTAGTAATGTAATTGATGTTGCATATATCAATGATGAAACATGAAATGTGATTTAAGATAAAATGGGATATGAAGCCATTGTTATTGGCAATGATAACTCAAATGTGATATGAAGCCATTGTGATTGGCTATGATAATTCAATTGAGATATGTGAGGCATGTTTGCCAAAATGATGATGAGAATTGAAAATGATATTGATGATGAAATAATCAACGAATTGTGTATCTAATGTGTTATTCATTTTCAGAGTTTTGTTGTTGGTGGCATGCCTAATGGTAACAATATCTTGAAGTTAGGTTGGGCTTGATCCTTGAAGCCAAGTTGGGTTGAAGTTTAACATGTTTTACTCCCCTTGAAGCTTGGTTGGGTCTAGTCCTTGAAGCCTAATTGAGATGTTACAACCCTTGAAGCTAGGTTGGATTAGTTCTTGAAGCCAAGTTGGGTTGATACTTAGCATGCTTTGTTCCCCTTGAAGCTTGGTTGAACTTAATCCTTGAAGCCTAGTTGGGATATTGATGAATGTGATAATTAAACCAAAGCATTAACTCTGAAAGTCGAATAGCATATTAGTGTCTTTTGGGCCCGAGTCTGTCATTTGTTGTAAATGTGATATATATAGATTGTGGATATTAGTGATGAATGATGGTTGGTGTTAATAATTGCCTTTGTTGGAAATGTGATTGATGATTAGTAAATTGTGAACAAACTAATGCTATGAAGTATGATATGTGAGGTGTGTATTGATTGTGGATATCAATGATGAATTGTGTGGTGATAAGGATTGTCTTTTTTGGAAGTGTGACTCTTGGTTGGTATGAGATATAATGTATGTATATTGATATATTGATTGAGAAGTGATGGGTTGGAATTGGTAATAATGTTATGTATATATGTGTTTAATATATGAAATTAATTAAGATCTATGAAAGATGAAATTAAAAAGGAAAAACATGATAAGAAACTAATGATACCTAAATTTGACATATCATTACATGTTGGCATTTCTATAAGGTATGTTTATCTTTTATATTTGTACTACTAAGCTTTCGGGCTTAGCGCGGATGTGTAATCGCGCAGGTAGCTTGGTGGAAGATACAGAGTTGTTCGTTATGCCACGAGAAGAGTAAAGATTTGTTGAGACCAACTAGAGGGTAATGCATACATGTATAACTTTTAATTTTGATGTATTTTTGACGAAAGGAATGTTATATGTATAAATGAAGTTTTGATAAAGACAATGATTTTGTAAATATTATGTAAATTAACATATCGTGGTTTGAACTCTGTTACAGGTTTTTAAAAAGGTAACGAAAAGTGGCATCCTTATACTTTATATACTTACTGTATGTATACTAGGTATATGTATAGTACTTATATAAGGCATCAGGGTGTTACACATCGGCCCCTTGATCCCTGCTCGCTAACCGGCTAGCAGGATTGTCGTATGCGCGACACCTTATATTTTCTTAATGGATTAATATTAAGATGTGTTTGTTTATTTTTATTTTAATTATTCAATTATTTTCATATTTATTATATTATTTTCCTTGCTTTATTCTTTTTCTTAGATTTATATGTATTTTTAAAGGGAATTGCAACAGGCTTATTTTTCACACATGTGGGTGCCTTATTTATTTAGTTTGTGTAATTTAATTTATTTCAAAGATTTTGGGACTATTTTAAGGGACATATTTTCACCTATGGTGGGTGTCCTATTTTATTTATTTTACTTTCTTTGTGGATATTGGGACATTGGGGCATGTTTCCATCTTTTGGATGGGTGCCTATTTTATTTGATTTGTTTAATCTATAATATGATGATGTTTATCTATTTTTAATTATATACAATATGGATAATATCATAATAATCTAAAAATTTAATAATATTTAGACTTGAAAAGGAGGTCGGTTCAAATTAACCAAACGTTATGAGGGTGCTGGGTTATTCTCACCTTCCCTATGCGTACTTAACTTTTCGAAGGCAATAGGGGGTTAGAGATTCCTTAGTAATCAAGTCATCCATCCCTTTTTATCTTTTTAGCCTTCCGGATGGTGACTCATATTCTTCGGGTTTAGGCCCATGTTCTATAAGGCCCAAAGCCTAATAGTGTCAAAGTCACAAGAACCATTTCACCAGGAGTGGGGGTAAAAATCTCCGCTCACATTCACTTAAATTACATATAAAAGTTTAATGTCTAATATAAGGATTATAATTACAGTGTATGCCAGGGAGAGCCTTTTAAGGGAAGGAAGTTAGCTAAGTAAAGATAGAATCGAGGTGAGTAATGGCATTGCATGCATTTTCTATTTATACCTTGATATTGTGAGAAAATGTTGATTAACCCGAACCCCTGATTGGATATGAGTTTAATTGTGATGAATGATTTTCAATTGTGATGAATGCATTGGCACTGGAAATTTATCTGATCCCTGATGTGGCAATGTCTATTTGATATAATGGATATGAGTTGAGATGGCGTCCGGGTTGCATAGATCAGAGTGGCGCAGTGGAAGCGTCATTCTAGAGATTATGGATTAAGAATTTTTGAAACTTTTATTTGAAATTTAAAATTAATAGCTGATTCAATTGATGAATATGAAATTAGAAAAAACAATCTAGGAAATGATTTAAGATATAAAAATAAAAAGTTTGAGAAATGAGCATGATAGTTACAGAAAATTTTATAGGTGTACTGCAAAGTGATATTGACTGAATTTTTGGACAAATCTAGAAATGTTGGATGAGTTTGAATATTTAATAGAAAGTTTTTCTATATGTTAGAATCCAATGTATTAAATTTTATAAATTTTAAAGATGAATCTCTAATTAAGAAAAATAGAAGAACACAGATTGTTGGAGTAATTCCAGCAACTCAAAATTTGTAGAAATTTAGAGAAAATAAATTTAGAAACTATGGTAAACCAACCCAAAAAAATCTAAAAATTTACACACAATATCATATGTATTCCTATAACATATGATTAAAATTTCATGAATTTCATTAAGTTTTGATACCTGAAAAAAATGGACAAACGGGTGCTGTCAGAGAAATTATTAAAGAGATAGATTCTCTGATTTTGAAAGATTTAATTTTTAAATATATTAAATCAACTTGGAAAAATATAAAACTTTATATATAAGTCCATATATGTGTCAAGTGCACATGGATAAAATTTTACAAGCTTTCATAAAGAATTGGTAAGGAATATAAAAACTGAAAGTAAGAGTGACATGAAACTAAGGAAGTCAAACAATTTTGTGTACATGAGTAATAAATTAATTTCATGAGACAAATGAATAAGAACAATTATGAAAATTTGTATGCATACGGGTAGAAGTATGAAGAAGAAATATGGAGTTTTAATAATTTAGAACAAAGAGTTCATAAAAAAAAATGAATAATACATGATTTAGGCTTTGAGTATGTAAAAGTAGGATATCTAATTGATGATGTTAATTAGTGTAAGGAAATGAATTAGTGTTGTTTAAAAGTAAATATTATGATCTTAAGATTGAGAATGTGATATGGATGAGATTTGGTGAGGTTCATGTTGTTGGTTGCATTATATGAAATTTAAATTTTTGAAATGGGTTTCCATAATTGTGAAAGTGATGTGTTTTGATGTTATATTAATATAAAAATAATGTTTATAAAGTTAGCTCTTGAAAGTGAGATTAATAGAATGAAGTTTAAGTAAAGTAGTAAGTTGAAAATTTAGAGTTATAAGGGAATTTCGATGAGGATTGTTTAGATATTAATAGTTTAATGTTTAATAAGCATGGGAATAATTTTGAATGAGTAATATTATTTATAAAAGTACTAACTAAGGTGTAATGTGGTTGATAATATAGAAATTTGTTATGAAATAAAGAAAAATGATTAAGCAAGTGAAAATGAGTTACTTTAGTTAATTAAATTGGAAATGATGAAAATGGATATGAAATGTGTGATCAATGCATAAAAAAAATATGAGAGAGATTTCACATTGGAAACATGACTAAGATTTATGTGAAGTATTAGAAAAAAAAATATAATAAGAAACTTATTTAAAAGGTGGGTGATTAAATAAGAAAGATATTAATTATGTTGTGGTCAGAGTGTATATATATGTTAAATTGATTTATAAAAGTAATGTCAAAAAAATGAGAAATGATAATATTCTCTGAAAGGTGATAAATGTTAACTTTGTATAGGTTGTATGTAAAACAGAAATTGCGTATAATTGTATGATATATGTGATGAGATTTTTCAATATAAACACAATTGTGATATATAAGAAAATGTGAAAAGTAAGTCATATTGTGAATATGACTTACAAATGTGTATGTGGATGATTAAGAAAATATGTTATCGAGTGTTTGTTACCTTATACAATTACTTGTCTAGTGATATTGAGAATAATATTGCAAGTATTAATATGCCTAAGAGAGATTAGGTCTTGTCCTGCGTAGAGTTAGGTCATGTGATGAAATTGAGATTGAGAATGGACCCGAGCAGCATTGGACGGTGAAATTTTTATTGTAACAACTGAACTTGATGATTGTATAGTATTTTGGGCCTAAAGTATATGCGTATAAATAAGAGATTGTAAGGAAAAGGAAAGTATAATGAAGAAAGTATGGAAGTGAAAAAAAAATTAATGAAAATTTTTATAAGAGATAGATTAGAAATGGAGTAATAAATGGAAATTGTGTAAAATTAGCATATGAACGAATGTGTATATGTAAGAGATGTTAATGATAATATTGTTGAAACTTGAGTTAGGCTAATGATGATCAAGTGATTAAGAGTAAATTGTTTAGAAACAGAAGAGATCAAAAGTAAATTGCTTTGAAACAGAGCTGAAATGTGTTAACTCTTTGTGTAACAAAAGATTAAAAAAAATAAATATGTGATTTTTGCGATATGAACTTAATGTTGTGATTGGAAATGTTTGAAGAAGAATGATAGAGGAGCAGTATTTATTTATAAGCCACAGGCATGACCATATTATGCCATGGTCATATGATTTGTTTAGTATATTGATCGATTAGTTTTGTTATCCACGGGCATAGGCCTGAGATGACATGACCGTTGGATAGATTTGGTGAGATTGATAGTTATGCTACAAGAAACATGGTCAAGATTTATGGTTTGCATAGTTGTATCTTATAATTTATATTAGAAATTTATTTATAATTATAGAAAGTGTGGAACATAAGAGAATTGTGAAATATGATGAGCTTTAAATGATGTATAAGAGAAGTGATTTGTGTAAATAGGGTAACTATAAGAAATGTGAGAAAAGGATAAATGAAAGGAAATATGAAATATGAGTAAGAGTTGTATTGAATGTATTTGAAAGTGGTATAAAATGAATAAGTTGATGAAAATGATGTTTAAAGTGAATGAGACTAGATGAAATGAATATTATCTATAATGATGATTTCGAAGGGAATTAAGATTTGAGAATAAATTTGACCTAATAGAATTAGGTCATGAATTGAAAACAGATTGATGAATTTAAAATAGACTAAAGGTTGGTCATAATGGAATAAGGTTGTGATGGTCATATTGTGATAGTTAGATCAATTTATCTGAAATGTAATAAGTTTACAAGTATTTATTGAAATTCAATGTATGTAGTTGTATTAAGAATATGCAAGCTATGTGATAATGTGCATAATACACCATTCTGACATGTATATGTATATGAAAGGAGCTAAGTTATGTTAATTATAGTATAATTGGAATGAATCTTAATAAGAAAATAAGATTTTGCTGTTGTATAATTGTGATGTCAAATTAATATGTGGTAATTGTATAAAGAGTAGGATCAAAGTGAAGATATGTAAAATTATTGTGTTAAGATAAAATTTATTAACATTTGAATTTAAGGTGATAAGAGTATATTTTAAGATAATGAAGTGATCAAATATCTTGAGTGCAATAGGTGTGTGGTGTATATATATTAAAGAGATGAACTAATTTTTGTCTAATGGCAATTCGATTGATGATATGATAATCTATTGTGATTGTTTGAGTAAATAGGCAGTGTAATGATGAGTTATGGAATGGTGAAAAGGTAATTGAGAATGAACCTAAGAGGGAGAATAGAAATTATGCAATTTGATGAAATAATAATTTTGATGAGATTTTAAGATTATGTTTCATTTGGATGATTTATTACCGTACTGGATAATTTCGATGACGAAATTATTTAAGGGGAAGAAAATTGTCACATCCGTGATTTTGGAGATATAAAATTTTATATATACTCAATATATATATATCTAGAGTATATATAATATATATATATGGTATATTAATTATATTTGTTGGATTAATACATTAGATACTTAATATATTTAATACACATATAAGGAATATTTGATGTGTATATAAGATACACATTACTCATCCCAAATTTTTTGAAAAGTTCTAATTTTTGAAATTATAATAAAATAAATTATAATTTAAAATGGATAAATTAAATTAATGGTTTAAAATAAAATAATGAAGGGATTTTAAATGAAAAAGTGGAATATAAATGTGATATATATATAAAATATATACAACATATAAAAGTCAATACTTTTTAAAAGAAAAATCAAAGTAAAAGGGTATTTTTGTAATTAAAACTTAGAAATTTAAAATTAATAAAATAATTCAAAAATAAATAATTTTGGATGAAAGATAATATTTTGGGATTTTAATTAAATAAATAATTAATTAATTAAAAAATATATTAAAATAATAATATATATAAGGTTGAAAATGTGAGTGGAGGAAAGAGAAAATCTTTTTTTTTTCATCTTCTTCTTCTTCTTTCCTTCAAGACCGACTTTCATGGCTTCAAGAGAGGATTTTCCTTCTTCCAAGCAACCATAATTGAAGAGATTTTAAGGATTTAAGTGAAGTTTTAGAAGATTCTTCATAAATTGGTAAGCTTCTTTACCAATTTTGCCTATTATATGGAAAAGCGTGTTATGTGAATTTTTGGATTTCATAGTAGCATGATTTAATTGCTTAATTGGATATGAATGAAGTTGTTTTGATTGGTTATTAATGATTTTAAGGTTAGATTTAAGAAATGGTTGAATTTAAGTTGAGTTTAGTGAAGAGAGAGAATTTAGGGTTATGGAACATTTGAGTTTTTGAAATTATGAGTTTTAATTGTGTAAATTGGTTTCAAATGTGTTGTTTTGATGCATAAATAAGGATTTTAAAATCAAATAATAGATTTAGTTAAGTTTGGACAGAGTTTGAAGATAGTAGTATTGATTTAGGATTTTGAAAAAGTGAATTTTTAAAGAATGATTAATTGATTGATTTTAGTGCTTAAATGATGTTATTTAATGATATAAGTGGTGGAAATAAGATTGAAATGATAATTGGATTGAGTTGGATTGGAGATCCTTCAATGGTGAAAGTTATCCCATTTTAGGGTTTTGAACATAAGCATGTGGTTAATTAATGTAATTGGTTTAAACATGTTAAAATATATTTGTAATGATATAAATAAACTCAAAATAACAATTTAATGGGTTAATATGAATTTTCTAAGTTAAAGTAAGGAAAGACATAATTTTTGAAATTTTGTAGGAGTGTTGTTAAATTAAGGTTTGATGTTGAGAATGTCTTAGAATGTGATATTAAATGATTGTTTATGATCATACTTGATATAGGCATTGAGGGAGGTTGATTTGCTTCATCCAAGTGGTGAAGGGCAAGTTGGAAGGATAGGATTGGAGGTTGTTTTAAACTTGCTTTGGGTTGCTAGTGGAGGTATGTACAAACTTTGAATATATTGTTTATATTTGCATGACATTTGGGCTTAATACATTTTGGTTGGAAAATGTGTTAAGTTACTTGGTTCATTGATTGAGTATGAATAATATGCTATGACATTTGTAATGTCATATATGTGTTAAATGCATTGTGGAAAGCCATTGATAATGGCTAAATTGTGTAGAATGTGAAATATGTATATTATGTGAAAATACCCAAAGTAATTGGGTAATGTGTTATGAATGCAAAAATAAGATATGTGGAATAATGAAATGAATTGATATTGATAAAAATGAGAAAATGAGAAAAGTGAGAAAATTGAAAAAGATGTGAAAAGTAAGAAAAATGAGAAAAAAAATGTAAAAATAAGGCAATGCGCCTAGATTGAATATTTGACAATGAGAAGAGATTAATAATGAGAAAAATGAATAAATGAAAAAAAAAGTGAGAAAAAGATTATATAATAAGGCAATGTGCCTAGTTTGATCATGAGAAAATGAGAAAAGTTTTGATAAAGGAATTATGAAAGAATTTGATAATGAGAAATATGAATAAATTGTGTGCCTGGTATGTTATTCAATTTTCAGATTTCTGGGTTTGGCGGCATGCCTATGATTGCCTACGGACTAAACGCTGGAATGGTGAAAAGATTGGGTCGTAAGCCAGTCTAGCCGGGTTGAGGTCCAAAAGACTGGGGCTGTTACATTATCCATGGATATATTGCCTACAGGGCTAGACACATGGTGTCATTATAGACCAAAGCAGTAACTCTGAAATTTGAATAACATATTTGATCCTTTTTGGGCCCATGTTTGTCTTTGTTTTAATGTGAATTATGAATTATGATACAATTGAGCAATATAATGTTATGAGTTGTGATTATGAAATATTTGAAAAATATAAAAAAGTGGAATGATGTGACATTTTGTACCGTATATGCATATTTTACATATGCTTAAAATATATATTGTACGTATATAGGGTATAAGGGTGTTACAGTTGGTGCAGTGCTTATGCAAAATGGTAGGCCACTTGCTTATCTTTCAAAACCCCTAAGTCTATGAAACAAACTCCTCTTAGCCTATGATAGAGAGCTATTAGCTATAATCTTTATAGTCACTAAGTGGGAATATTATCTTTAACACGGTTAGTTTTTTATCAAGATTGATCATAAGAGTATTAAGCATCTCTTGGAGCAGAGATTGCATTCTTATGTTTAACAAAAGGACATAACTAAGTTGCTTAGGTTGAATTACAAAATTATTTACAAGAGGAGAGTTGAGAATAAGGTTGTAGATGCACTTTGAAGGAAGAATAAGATTGATGGGAGAAGCTACACTCTTGTCTTTACTATCATTCCCACTTGAATGACAAAAGTAGAAGAGAGTAACAAGCAAGGTCATCAAGTCCAAGAGCTAATTATGGTTGCAATAGTATAAACACCTCCATAATCAAATTATTCTTTTTAGGAATTCAAGCAACATACAACAAACTCAAGAGTTGCTTTTACTGGGTTAGAATGGAAAAATCAATAAAGGAATGGATATTGAATTTTGATGCATATAGTAGATGTAAATCTAAAGATGTCCTTATCTAGGTCTACTCCAACCATTGCTAATTCCTTTTACGGTCTGGAACACTATCAACATAGATTTTTTAGAAAAATTACCTGAGTCTAAAGAGTTTGACATCATTATAATAGTCGTGGATAGCTTTCTTAAGTCAACCCATTTTATTCCACCAATACATTTTTTTCAATAATAACTCAGAGATCCATACACTATATATGCAAACTTCATGTTTGTCTCAAACCATCATCTTGGACAAATATAAAATCTTCACTAGGGTTGTTCAAGTGGCCCGCAAACCCGAGGAACCTAGCCCTACCCAAATGGCTTTAGCCTAGTTGGGCTGGCCAAATTTAACTCGGGTCGTACTATGTGGTTGTAACATCCGTAATTTTAATAGACATAAGATTACTTTATATGGAGGGTTAAATATTGTGTTGGAAGAGGGATATGCATAATATATCTAATGTATACACAAGATATACATGATAATCACACATATATAAGGATATACATAATGTATACATAGAGTATACATGATGTATACACATACTCATAAATACAAAGGCCTAATACATTAATTGCCCTCTGAACTTGGCAGCTTTGGTCATTTTGCCCCATATACTTATGCATTTGTCATATTGCCCCTTGTATTTGTTATTTTTTTTTCAATAGACACTTATATAATTATATATTGGCCACTTTAACCCTTGTACTTGTCTATTTCATACTCAACAGACAATTAAATAAAGATAGTGCTACAGTTGCATATAAGTATCTATTTAATACAAAATATACAAGTACAAGGGATAAAGTCACTAATATGTGATTATATAAGTGTCTATTAGAACAAAATAGACAAGTACAAGGAGAAATCTGGCAAATGCATGAGTACATGGGGGCAAAATGACCAAAGCATCCAAGTTCAAGGGGGTAATTAATGTATTAAGCCTAAATATAAATTTTGGGTGGAAAAGTTAATAATGATAATAATAATAATAAATATAAAAGTTAAAAGGTAAGAAGGAAAAATTCATAGATGGTGATTTAAGAAAATTAAATAAATAGTATTTATTAGGATAGGTATTAACAGATCGAATTTTACTTTGACCAAACCTATCGAATACCAAATTTATCGACCGAGCCGACCGATTTTTAATTTTGTCGGTTCAGTTAATTAACCGAATTAAATCGGTCGATTCAGTTAATCAATTTTTTATTTTATAATAAAAAATATTTACAATAAAAAATATTTAATATAATTAAATGGTTAAATAAAATTTATTAAAAAAATTAATAAATATAACTTTATTTTGTAATAAAAATATAAATTTATAATATAAATTTATATAATTAAAGAATTAAATAAAAAAATTAATAAATAATTAAATAAATTTTAAACAAAATTTCGGTTAACCGTTAACCGAAAGTTTTTTTTTAAATTTATTTAATCATTTCTTAATTTTTTTAATCGGTTGACCGTTAACCGAACTAAAAATCGAACTAATTTAAATTTTTAACTGAACCGACTGAATTAATTTTTGGTTGGTTAACTGAATTAAATTTTCGGTTGGTTAGCCAAATTTTGCTCACCCCTAGTATTTATATAATTAATTAATTAATTAATTATGTGGATGGAAAGGAAGATTTAAAAAAAATCAAAAGTCTTCATCTTTTTCTTCCTTTTCTTCCATGGCCAAATTCCATTAGAGGGGGAGAGGGATCTTCATTTCATCATATACCCGACATTTCACAAGAAGTTCAAAGGTTTCAAGGTGGTTTTAAAGATTAAGCAAGGATTAGGTGAGTATTCTTTAATTTAAGTAAGCTCTTCTTTGATTTTAAGATTATGTAAATTTTGGATTTGTGATGGAGGTGATTATAATTGTTGAAATGGATTATTTTGAAGTTATTTTGATGTGAATGTATTGATTTTACTGTTGGATGATGGAAATGAGTTTGTTTTGGTAAAGTTTGAGGAAGGTAGTAAAGAAATTAAGATTTTGCTGGAAGTTTGGTTAGAAATTGTATAATTAGAGATTGTATTGAATAAATTAAGTATTAGAGTGATTCTAATTGAATAATTTTACTTGTTGTGTTGGATTAGGAAGTGTGTAGGCCGAAGTTGCAAAGTGGAGGAATTTAGGGTTTGGTGAAAGTAAGGCTTGGAGGGTTATTTTAATTGATTTTAGAGCTAAACAAGGTTAGTACATACTTTGTTAACATTTAAATTGAATATCCATGCTTGGCATCATCTACATTGGCATACTTTAAAGAAAGTTGTCTGTAATATCCCAAACTATACCCTAAAATTTTTGGAATGATTATTGTTGAAATTGGATTAAATGATTTTAAAGTGTGTATAAAGGATTAAAAGGAAAGAGAAGTGTTTATATGTTGTATATATAGAGATATATACAACATATACAAGTCAACTAATGAGATGGTCAAATGAAATTTATTGATTATTTAAAATGGAAATTAAATAAGTGGAAGATGATATTTTGGTTAATTATATTATTATAATAATTAATTTCTTGGTGGATATTAAAAGAGAGTTTGAGCGGTTATTAAAGGTTGACTTTGTTCTTCTTTCATCATCTTCTTCTTTCTTCTTGTGCTTAGCCGGCCACCACCATTAACAAGAAGGAAAGGGATTTTTGTTGCTTTCTAACTCAAGATTTAAAGGTGTTTCAAGAGATCAAGTTAGAGTTTGAAGGGTTTTCATCACTTTTGGTAAGTTTCCAACTTGTTTCCTTGGTTTTTTTTTTAGTTTGTATATTGAGCTTGTTGAATGGTTGTTGTTGATATGTGTATGGTTAATTTTGATGTGTTTGAGATTGTGTTGTCTATTTGATTTTGATTTTGGGGTTGGTTTGGAGGAAAGGTTAAGTTTGGTGAAAAGAAAGCAAGAGTTGTGGATTGTGTATGTGTTGAGTTGTGATGATGGTTGTGATTGTGTTTTGATGTATGTATTGAGTTATTTTGGTGTTTATGCAAGTTTAGTATGGTTTATTGATTGTTTTGGGTAAGTTTGTTTGGAGTGAAAAAGGGTTTTGAGAAGGTGTTTATTGGATGTGGCCTTGTTGGTGTCAAAATCAGGGTTTTTGGCCTGACACGCCCATGAGCACGACCATGTCTTTGGGCGTGTCGGTGGTTCTATTTTCTGGATGGGTGACACGACTAGTGACACACCCAGATCACTGAGCGTGTCACAGCTTCTGTGTTGGAATAGAATTGACACATCCAGTGACACGCCCATGTCACTGAGCGTGTCATAACTACTGTGTTGTTGGTGGTTTGACACAGCTAGTGACACGCCCATGTCACTGAGCGTGTCATAGCTACTGTGTTATTGGTGGTTTGACAAGTCCGGTGACACTCCCATGTCACTGAGTGTGTCAAAGCTTCTGTGTTATGGGTTTAGGGCACGGCCAGGGACACGCCCGTGTTGTTGAGCGTGTCATGTGTAGAGTTTGCCCTAGTTAGCTTTTGTCCTTATTTTCTTATGTGTATCACTAAGTGAGTGTGTCTAATTACAATTGGATTAGGTTTTGAAGAGATTGAGTTGCCCTAATTCAAGTGTTGAGGATTCTTAGAAGAGGAGGTTGTTAGATTGGTGTTTGTTGCTCTTAGAGGTAAGTACAAATCTTACATGGTTGCATACATTTACATGACTTTGGAACTTAACACATTTGGTTGTAAATGTGTTAAGCAATCTATTACATTGTTGATACATTTGATTAATGCTATGATTTGCATAATGTGAAAGATATAATGATCACTCAAAATGTATATATAATGCAATTGGTTATGTATACCCTAATGATGAGATGTGAAGCCATTGATGTTGGCTATAATGACGTAAATGAAATATTAAGGCATGGTGCCTAGATGATTATGAGAAATTGAGAATGGAATTGATAATGAAATAATAAAAGAATTGTGTGCCTGATATGTTATTCAATTTTCAAAGTTTCGTTGTTGGTGGCATGCCTAAAAGTAACAATCCCTTGAAGTTGGGTTGGGCTTGGTCCTTGAAGCCAAGTTGGGTTGATGCTTAGCTCCCCTTGAAGCTTGGTTGGGCCTAGTCCTTGAAGCCTAGTTGGGATGTTACATATGAGATGTTTCGCATTGTGATAATGATTTGCCTACGAGCTTGATAAATGTGATTATTGGACCAAAACAGTAATTCTGAAATTTGAATGACATATTAGTTTCTTTTGGGCCCATGCTTGTCTTTGCTTTAATATGAATTATGATTAATGAAACAATTGAATAAGATAATAAGATTTAATGTTATGAAATCTGATATCTTTGTGTATTGTTTATAATGTTTGAAAGTTTGACATTGGCATTACATTTGAATCATATTGTCATCATGGTTTGTACCACTAAGCCGTTGGCTTAGCGCGATTGTAGTTCATCACGCAGGTGACACGGTAGAACCGGAGAGTTCTGCTAGACCGAGTTGAGTCTAGGTTTGTGATCCTTTGTGGAGTATTGAGTAGTGGACTTCAAGATCAGAGATGAACTACCAAGCATGTATAAACTCTATATTTTTTATAAATATTGTTTTTGTTGTATATATATATGTATATTCCGCTGCATAATAAATAAATATTTTATCTATTATGTTCTATAATATAAGTTAAATGTTTTAAGTTTTCTCATAAGAAATATTTGTTTAAAATAGCTTGTGACATTCTTGTATCCGATAAATGTATATTATATATATGGGTGTAAGTAATGTACGTATATTGGGTATAGGGGTGTTACAATTGTTTTGGTATCAGAGCCTAGGTTTGAGATTCTCAACCTGGGTAAATTGTAAGAAAAAGGAAATTTTGATTTTAAAATATGGTTTTTGAATAAGATACATGCTTTGGCACTGGCAGTTTCTGATCTTTGATGAGGCATATTTCTGCTATGTTTGCAGATATTGGTAGTGATGGCGTCTCAGTCACGTCAGTCAATAGAAGGTAGTGCTGAGAGTATAGCTCCTAAAGAGGGTAGAGATGGAGCTAGGGTTGAGAGAGCTGGAGAGACACCTGCTCCTGCTGATGAGATTCCACCAGTTTGGTTACGGCATATGGTAGAATTGTTGAGGCAGACTCCAGTGCAGCCGCAGCTGCCGCCGCCGCAGCCGCAAGTGTCGGTGAGGCAGTATGATAAATTGAGGAAGTTTGGAGCTGAGAATTTCTTTGGTACTACAGATCCTGCAGTAGCTGAGCAGTGGTTGGATAGAGTTCAGAGGATATTCATTCAACTACAGGCCACTTCTGAAGAGAAATTTGATTATGCTAGATCCCTTATGCAGAAAGATGCTTATGATTGGTGGAAGACGGTTCCACATGCGATGGATGATCTGCCAACCTTGTCTTATGGTGATTTTCTGCGGGAGTTTGAGCAGAAGTATACTCCGAGGGAGCATAAGGATGCTAAGAAGATGGAATTTTTGAATCTAAGACAGGAAAATCAAACTGTGACAGAGTATGAGATAGAGTTCATCCGTTTGAGTCATTATGCCGGTAGGATTATTTCAGATGAGATTGACCGGTACAGGAGATTTGAGGAGGGATTGAGGTCCTCTATTATATGTATTGTTGTTGGTTCTCGGTACCAAGATTTTTCTCAGTTGGTTGCCACTGCCAGAAGTGTTGAGAGAGCACAGGGTATTGCAGCAGCTGCTACTGAGGGGGAGACTAGAGTTAGGAGACCCCAGTTTGAGGTAGGGTCTTCATCTATGAAGAGAGGTAGAGGAAGTTTTGTTCTGAGAGTCACTAGGAGCCAGAGGCATCCTGGTAGGTCAGTACAGTATCAGAGGCAGAGATCGAGACCTACAGTTTCTGTAGCTAGTGCTCCGACTCCAGTGGTTCATAGATCTATTCCACCTACATGTGTCCATTGTGGTAGGGCACATGGGGGTGCTTGCTGAAAGACGGGTGGACCAGGAGTATGTTTTAGATGTGGGTCACCAGATCATTTTATCAAAGATTGCCCGGAGCTATTGGAGGATAGACAAACTGATACTGCAGCTTCTCAATCCAATGTCAACAGAGGAAGTCGAGGGGGCAGAGGTTTTAATACAGGTGGTCGACCCGGGATTAGTCAGAGAGGAGGCTCTACATTCGGAGGCAGTAGGCCAGATGAGGCTGGGCCATCTCAGCGAGTGTATGTGATGCAGAGGCAGCCGGATGCTTCAGCAGTTATTGCGAGTACATTTTCTTTATTTGGCATTTCAGTTCTTGCTCTTATTGATCCAAGATCTACTCTTTCATACATTAGTACATCTATTTTGCCTGTGAATGAATTGCATTCAGAATCCTTAGGATTTGATGTCTTGGTGATAAATCCTTTAGGGCATAGTGTGGTAGTTAGCAAGGTGCACCGAGATAGTTCAGTTGTGGTGCAAGATGAGGAGTTTCTTGGTGATTTGATTGAAATACCTTTTAAGGAATATGATCTTATTCTAGGCATGGATTGGTTGTCTAAGCATGGGGCTGTGGTAGACTGTAAAAATAAGTGTGTTACCCTGAGAACCAATGATGGTAGAAGTGTGATGGTATCTAGTGAGCAGAGACAACTTGCATCCATATTTGTTTCAGTTGTTGTAGTTAGGAGGATGATTCAGAAAGGATGTGAGGCTTATCTTGCTCATGTGGTAAATACCAGACTAGTGGGTTCTCAGCTTGATAGTATACTCACAGTTGTTGAATTCCCAAATGTTTTTCCTGAGGAGTTGCCAGGGATACCCCCTGAGAGAGAGGTTGAGTTTGGTATCGATTTGTTGCCTAGTACCACTCACATCTCTATTACTTCCTATCAAACGGCACCTGCTAAGTTGAGGGAGTTGAAGGTGTAGTTGTAGGAGTTGTTGGATAAAGGGTTTGTTCACCCTAGTGTTTCTCCGTGGGGAGCTCCTGTTTTGTTTTTAAGGAAGAAAGATGGTACTTTGAGACTGTGCATTGATTATAGGCAGTTGAATAAGGTGACTATCAAGAATAAGTATCCTTTGCCTAGGATAGATGATCTCTTTGATCAATTGAAGGGAGCAGCAGTTTTCTCCAAGATTGATTTGAGATCAGGGTACTATCAGTTGAGAGTCAGAGTTGAAGATGTATCTAAGACAGTTTTTCGCACAAGGTATGGGCATTATGAGTTATTGGTAATGCCTTTTGGGTTGACGAATGCACCAACAGCTTTTATGGATTTGATGAATAGGGTGTTTAGACCCTATCTAGATCAGTTTGTGGTGGTCTTTATTGATGATATTTTGGTGTATTCACATAATGAGGAAGATCATGATAAGCATCTGCAGATTGTATTGCAGACTTTGAGGGAGAAGCAGTTATATGCTAAGTTGTCTAAGTGTGAGTTTTGGCTTGATTAAGTGACTTTTCTCGGTCATATATTTTCAGCAGATGATATTATAGTTGATCCGAGTAAAGTTGAGGTCATTTTGAATTGGAGTCCAACGAAGATAGTGACTGAAGTTAGAAGTTTTCTGGGTTTGGCAGGCTATTATCGACATTTTGTGAAGGGTTTTTCTTTGATAGCTACTCCACTCACCAGATTACTTTGAAAGGGAGTCAGATTCGTGTGGACAAATCAGTGTCAAGCAAGTTTTGAACAGTTAAAAGAGATGCTGACTCAAGCTCCTATTCTTACTTTGCCTGTGGAAGATAAACTATATGTGATTTACAGTGATGCTTCATATGGTGGTTTAGGTTGTGTTTTGATGCAAGAGGGTAGAGTTATAGCTTATGCTTCTCGGTAGTTGAAGCTGCATGAGTTGAATTATCTGACGCATGATTTGGAGTTGGCAGCCATAGTTTTTTATTTGAAGATTTGGCGACACTACTTGTATGGGGAGAAGTGTTTCATATATACGGATCACAAGAGTTTGAAATACATGGGTGTTCAGAGAGAGCTGAATCTTCGGCAGAGACGGTGGTTGGAGTTTATTAAAGACTATGACTGTTTGATTGAATATCATCCTGGTAAGGTGAATGTTGTTGCTGATGCCTTGAGTCGGAAGTCTTTGGCAGGTTTGACTATTTATTCACTCTTGTTGCTTGTTGAATTGAGAGTGTTGCATGTTAGTTTCAAATCTTATGATGATGGTGCTTTGTTAGTTCAGCTGCAATTGAGACCGGTGGTTTTGGATTAGATTAAAGAAGCTCAGTTAGCCGATGAGAAAATTCAGATAGTTGTGTCGGATTGCCAAAATGGGGAGAGAAGAGGTTTTCTTGTGAGAAATAATGGCAGCCTATGGTTCAAAGATAGATTGTGTGTTCCTGATGATGCAAGATTGAAAAAGATAATTTTAGAGGAAGCACATCAGTCGGCTTTTGCTATGCATCCTGGGAGTACTAAGATGTATCATGATTTGAAGCAACATTATTGGTGGTCAGGTATGAAGAGTGACATAGCGGAGTTTGTATCTAAATGTCTCACTTGTCAGAGAGTGAAAGCCGAGCATCAAGTTCCAACAGGGTTACTCCAACCTTTATCAGTGCCATAATGAAAATGGGAGCGAGTAACAATGGATTTTGTGACTGGTTTGCCGTTGACTCAAAAGAAGCATGATGTCATCTGGGTGATTGTTGATTGGTTGACAAAGACAACTCATTTCCTTCTAGTTCGAATTAACTATTCCCTGGAAAAGTTGGCTGAGCTGTATATCAGTGAGATAGTGAGATTGCATGGAGTCCCAATTTCTTTAGTGTCTGATCGAGATCCCCGGTTTACTTCGAGGTTTTGGAAGAGTTTGCATGGTGCTTTGGGTTCTCGGTTGCATTTTAGCACTGCTTTTCATCTGCAGACAGATGGGCAGTCAGAGAGAGTGATACATATTTTAGAGGATATGTTGAGAAGCTGTGTCATTAATTTCTCTGGAAGTTGGGACAGATTTTTGCCATTGATGGAATTTGCTTACAACAATAGTCATTAGTCCAGTATTAGAATGGCACCTTATGAGGCATTGTATGGTAGAAGATGCAGGACGCCTCTATGTTGTAATGAAGTTGGAGAAGGTAAATTGGTTGGTCCCGATTTGATTAAAAAAACAGAAGAGAAAGTGAAGATTATTCGGGATCGGTTGAAAGCAGCTTCAGACCGATAGAAATCATATTCAGATTTGAAAAGGAGAGATATAGAATTTAGTGTTGGAGATAAAGTATTTTTGAAAGTGTCTCCTTGAAAGAAGATTCTAAGATTTGGCCGCAAAGGGAAGCTAAGTCCTCGTTTCATTAGACCTTACGAGGTACTGGAGAGAGTTGGACCAGTGGCTTATCGACTCGGTTTGCCACCTGAGTTGGATAGAATTCACAATGTGTTTCATGTTTCTATGCTGCAGAGGTACAAATCAGACTCATCTCATAATTTATCAGTTGAATCTATTGATGTGAGTTCGAATCTGACTTTTGAAGAAGAACCAGTGGCTATTTTGGCACATGAAGTGAAAGAGTTGAGAAATAAGAAAGTGTCGCTTGTAAAGGTTCTTTGGAAGAATCATGCTAAGGAAGAGGCAACTTGGGAAAGTGAGCAAGTAATGCGAGATCAGTATCCTCAATTATTTCATACTTGAGATCAGGTAATTTCGAGGAAAAAATTTATTTTTAGAGGGGGAGAATTGTAATATCCCAAACTATAACCTAAAATTTTTGGAATGATTATTGTTGAAATTGGATTAAATGATTTTAAAGTGTGTATAAATGATTAAGAGGAAATAGATGTGTGTATATGTTGTATATATAGAGCTATATACAACATATACAAGTCAACTAATAAGATGGTCAAATGAGATTTATTGATTATTTAAAATGGAAATTAAATAAGTGGAAGATGATATTTTGGTTAATTATATTATTATAATATTTAATTGCTTAGTGGATATTCAAAGAGAGGTTGAGTAGTTATTAAAGGTTGACTTTGTTCTTCTTTCATCATCTTCTTCTTTCTTCTTGTGCTTAGCCGGCCACCACCATTAACAAGAAGGAAAGGGATTTTTGTTGCTTTCTAACTCAAGATTTAAAGGTGTTTCAAGAGATCAAGTTAGAGTTTGAAGGGTTTTCATCACTTTTGGTAAGTTTCCAACTTGTTTCCTTGGTTTTCTTTTGAGTTTGTATATTGAGCTTGTTGAATGGTTGTTGTTGATATGTGTATGGTTAATTTTGATGTGTTTGAGATTGTGTTGTCTATTTGATTTTGATTTTGGGGTTGGTTTGGAGGAAAGGTTAAGTTTGGTGAAAAGAAAGCAAGAGTTGTGGATTGTATATGTGTTGAGTTGTGATGATGGTTGTAATTGTGTTTTGATGTTTGTATTGAGTTATTTTGGTGTTTATGCAAGTTTAGTATAGTTTATTGATGGTTTTGGATAAGTTTGTTTGGAGTGGAAAAGGGTTTTAAGAAAGTGTTTGTTGGATGTAGCCTTATTGGTGTCGGAATCAGGGTTTTTGGCTTGACACGGCCATGAACACGACCATGTCTTTGGGCATGTCGATGATTCTATTTTCTGGATGGGTGACACGACCAGTGACACGCCAATGTCACTAAGCGTGTCACAGCTTCTGTGTTGGAGTAGAATTGACACGTCCAGTGACACGCCCATGTCACTGAGCGTGTCATAGCTACTATGTTGTATGTGGTTTGACACGTCCAGTGACACGCCTATGTCACTAAGCAAGTCAAAGCTTTTGTGTTGTGGGTTTAGGGCACGGTCAGAGACACGCCCGTGTTGTTGAGCATATCATGTGTAGAGTTTGCCCTAGTTAGCTTTTGTCCTTATTTTCTTATGTGTATCACTAAGTGAGTGTGTGTAATTACAATTGGATTAGGTTTTGAAGAGATTGAGTTGCCCTAATTCAAGTGTTGAGGATTCTTAGAAGAGGAGGTTTTTAGATTGGTGTTTGTTGCTCTTAGAGGTAAGTACAAACCTTATATGGTTGTATACATTTACATGACTTTGGAACTTAACACATTTGGTTGTAAATATATTAAGTAATCTATTACATTGTTGATACATTTGATTAATGCTATGATTTGCATAATGTGAAAGATATAATGATCACTCAAAATGTATGTATAATGAAATTGGTTATGTATACCCTAATGATGAGATTTGAAGCCATTGATGTTGGCTATAATGATGTAAATGAAATATTAAGGCATGATGCCTAGATGATTATGAGAAATTGAGAATGGAATTGATAATAAAATAATAAAAGAATTGTGTGCCTAATATGTTAGTCAATTTTCAGAGTTTCGTTGTTGGTGGCATGCCTAAAAGTAACAATCCCTTGAAGCTGGGTTGGGCTTGGTCCTTAAAGCCAAGTTAGGTTGATGCTTAGCTCCCATTGAAGCTTGTTTGGGCCTAGTCCTTGAAGCCTAGTTGGGATGTTACATATGAGATGTTTCTCATTGTGATAATGATTAGCCTACGGGCTTGATAAATGTGATTATTGGACCAAAACAGTAACTCTGGAATTTGAATGACATATTAGTTTTTTTTTTGCCCATGCTTGTCTTTGCTTTAATATGAATTATGATTAATGAAACAAGTGAATAAGATAATAGGATTTAATGTTATGAAATCTGATATCTTTGTGTATTGTTTATAATGTTTGAAAGTTTGACATTGGCATTACATTTGAATCATATAGTCATCATGGTTTGTACCACAATTGTGATTCATCACGCAGGTGACAGGGTAAAACCGAAGAGTTCTGCTAGACCGAGTTGAGTCTAAGTTTGTGATCCTTTGTGAAGTATTAAGTAGTGGACTTCAAGATTAGAGACGAACTGCCAAGTATGTATAAACTCTATATTTTTTGTAAATATTATTTTTGTTGTATATATATATGTATATTCCGCTACATAATAAACAAATGTTTTATCTATTATTTTCTATAATATAAGTTAAATTTTTTAAGTTTTCTCATAAGAAATGTTTGTTTAAAATAGCCTGTGACATTCTTGTATCCGGTATACATATAATACATATGTGGGTGTAAGTGATATACGTATATTGGGTATAGGGGTGTTATATTGTCTTTCTTTAAAGTGACATTATTTATAACTTTACGTATTGTTATTGAAAAAATGATTTGTACATTGGATTGAATTTAAAGAATATTGTTTTATAGTGAATGGTAATATTTTGTATAATGTATGGTTAAGGTAAAAATGAGTCACATTGTGAATATGATCAATGTTTGTGCTCAATGTGGTTGAGAAATGTGAAAATTGATGAAAAAAATGATAAATGAGATGAGAATGAGGAAAATGTAATATAATATGTGATGTTTGTTTGCCCTACACAATTACTTGTCCTTGAAAATTGAGTTTGGTACTGTCGAGTTGGCATGTCAACAATACGTCATGGAGTTATATATACCTACGGACAAGATATACTAGTATTACCGATATTATGCCTTCAGGTGAGGTACGCTAATGTCGGGCACTTATGTGTTGAGAAGACGACCTTCGAGTGATATATGACACTTTTTCTCCGATATCCGAAGAGGACGACCTTTGGGTGATATGTGATACTTTATCCCTTGTGTCAGAAATTTGGGTTGTGATAGGCCAAATCGATTTTTTTGGAACTTGGATATTGTGTAGGGATTTGTTGGGCCCAATGTGTGTGGTTGTGATATGTTAATAGGAATTAAGAGATGATAAATATTAAATGAGCATTGCATGTTAAGTGAAGCATAATACATTTTTATGGTAGGAGAAAATACATTGGTTTTAAATATTTATTGACATCAAAGTATATACCAATAAACTTTTAACTTAACATGGTTGAATTGTATTGCGCAGGTGATAGAATTGCAGAGCAGGAAAGTCTTGATAGACCTGAGCATGTTTAGGTTTTGAGATTGTCTGTGAAGATAGAGTTTTTTCCATGAGACCAAATCAGCTTTTGTGGCATTACATGTATAAGTTCGTTTTAAGACAATATAGTTTAGTACACTATAGTTATCAAGTACAAACATGTTTGAAATAAATGATATTTTGTATAATTTTATATATGTATATAATGCACATTAACTATATTTGTTAAATACTTGATTATGTATGGAGAAATTGTGGATTTTTTGAAATTAAAATTTGGGAGTGTATTTTTTGTTACAGGTTGTGTTTTGTTGATTTGGGACTTCTTGAAATTACAAATAAAACTCTGGCAAAAATTTTTCATATATTTTTATATAAAATAATCAAACTATATTTTAACTATATTTGCTCGATTGCTATATATATTTATGTTTGTTATATTTATATTTTTTGGAATTATAATTATTTCATGGTATTAAATATGAGGGTTTCTAAAGATAAATATGGTAGTATTATTGTATTCTATATATGTATTTTATATATACAAGGTATATATATTATATGTATATAGAATATAAGAGCGTTATAGTATTTACATAAAAAAACCTTCGTGCTAACCCAGCCCGACTCAAGATTTTTAGTTTTTTTTTTTTAAATATATCAAGAACCCTAACTCCCCACCTATAGCATCTGCCATTTCCTATTTTCCTTCACTTCACATAACTAAGCAACCTTCTTCTTTTCTCCAACATTTGAAGCCCTCTCCCCAAGATTAGCCATAGCCACCTTCCTCCTTTAGGTCAAGCTCGTCGGTTCTCCGGTCTCATCGTTGTCCGGTCATGATTTGAAATTCAAATTTTAATAATAAGCCTTTTGTTTTAACCCAATTCATTGTCTATGATCTGTATCTTCATATGTATCGCCATCAATTTTGAACTACAACGAGAAAGAATCCAATGAACGTAGCACATCAATTTGATAATATGCTTTTGAAGTTAAACTTAGTTTGATTTAATTTTAGTTTTAATATGATTTTGTTTATTTGGTTTGGTTAGATTTACACATTTTTAAAAAATCAAAGTATCATATGAGAGCTTGTGCTGCTTTATCCTAGCATTTATGGACTCTTATTTTTCAATGATTCTTTGGGAATCTTGTTGCATCTGAATTCTATAGGTTAGAAAGCTGGAGAATGAAGAGATTCATTAAAATTATTATTTTTCTATTTAACCCATTCTAGGAATGAAGAGATGCAATTCACATTTACTTTCTTTTTGAGTATAAAAAATAGTTCTAATGCTTAAGTTTGTGGCTAAAATTAAAATTATTAGTTTTTGGACTTGAAAGCTTTTTCCTAAAAAAATAAAAAAGTATTTCTAAAATGGTTATTAGACAGAAACTGGGTTTTGTAATTCTAAAGTAGCATCTGATCAAAGCATCAAAAAATAAAATGGTTATAAACAGACCCACTAACCTAGCCCGTTGGCCCGACTAACCCAGTTGGCTCGAGCCAACCTGGCTTTGCTGAGCTTAGGGCCGAGTAACGGATACATTATCCAAACACGAATTGTACTGGAGCCAAGCTATGGGCTAAGAGTAAACTTGCCCAGCCCGACCCAAATACATCCCTAATCTTCACTAGCCTCTTCTAGTAGGAGCTTTTCAAGCTTCTAAAAGTTAAGTTACAACTAACCTCAGCTCACTTGCCATCCTCAAACATATGGATAAACTAAAGGACTCAATAGGATTCTGGAAGGATAATTAAGATGCATGTCCCATCTCAATCCAAGAAGGTGAAAGGAGTGGTTGAGCTTGGCTGAATGGTGGTATAACACCACATCCATACAGCCATTAACATGACACCCTTCAAGGCTCTCTACGGTCATGATCCTCTTAATCCAAATCTTCCAATAGTTGCATGCTTAGTGGCAATTGTAGAAGAATACATCCAACAAAGAGAAGCTATGAATGCTCGGTTAAAGGAACAACTCCAACAAGCACAATAGAGGATGAAATTTTATAATAATAGGCATAGAAGTGAAAGGAAGTTCTAATGACTCAAATACCCAAAGAGCATGAAGGGTATTTTGTGATTGGTCCTGAGAAAATTCTAAATTCTCGGGTGGTACTAAGGAGATCACCATGTCAAACAAGTTCTAATCAAATGGACTAACCTTCCAAGCATTGCCTTAACTTGGAATGATGTGAGCATCATTGAGCGCCATTCATGTATTCTTGGGAACAAGAATGGTTCTAAAGGAGGGACATTGTTACATATAGAAGGAAACAAGGCATGTAGAGATAAAGCTGGAAAGGAGTTTGAGTTGGTGAGAATGATGAGTTGTAATAGTGACAAAATAGGAACAAAATTATTAGGTGGCAGCATAGCAGGAGAGATAGTGACGAGAGAAAGTTGTTATCCAAATTTGTATTGTAACTATAGGTGGCTATAGGAGTATTGTACTGTCGATACTAGTATTATGAATAAATATAATATGAATTCTATTCTTTTCTACTTTTTATTTTGCTCTGTTCTTCTTTTTATTCTATAATCTTCTTTCGATTTTGGAATATTCTGTCATATCATTCCTTGCGCTATTTCTATTATAATCTTTCTCATTCCAAGTCTACTTTTTATCCATTCATTGATAACCATAACAAGTCGCAACCTTAAGCCTATGCTAGTTCGAGGATTGGGTCAAGTTTGATAGCCTTGGTTAGCATCGTCAATTTTTTTTTTTCAACAGTGCACGCTCTCACGACTGGAATTTATACCTTTTGGTTGTAAGCAGCATGACATTGTAAAACAAATTTCTGCAATCATTTAATAGCATATTTTATGAGCATAGATGAAATATCAGGTCAATCTAATTAGACGTTTCATAATGCAAAATTGGTGTCGTCCTCTATATAATCTCACCAATGTGTTAGCAACAATAGTTCATCCCATCAAGTATTTACTCACTTTCTTTACATTAACCAAATAAATTATTCTCAGAAAGTTTAATATAAATCCCACCCAAATCAGTTAGAACCAAATCCTTCACAGAAAAACTTAGCTTTTGCCTCGCTAATATATATGCCTTGAAACAATAAAATTCACAAATGAAGACTGCAGCTAAAGTAGTCAATCATCATTGACATCATCCAATTTATTCCATCCTTACAGACACCGCCGAGCACTAAGACTTTTAACACATTAGTTTAAAAAGCATCAATACAGTACTCATTAAGCCAATGTCCAAATATTCGAACACCCATCCTTAATTGTGTGACTTGTGCATTGCGCATACCATTCCGAGAAAATTTTTTCAGGTACATGGTATTTTATGATTCCGAATGTCTTTAGATTATTTACCACTAAGCTAACCAATTTCCTAATTAGAACTGATGTTCAGCTCTTTACCATCTACCCACTAGCCTTTATTTTCTAAAATTTCTAGACAACTTAATCAAAAAAAGGTTTAAAAATAATCTAGGGGTGCACATTAATTTGCAACCTGCAAATCATTCTTCTCCCGGCTTTTTTCTACGAGTCAAAATAAGGTCTTCAATAGGAACCAAAATATTAGTTGCTCAACTAAACAATGAAAGCTAAAAGTGACTTCATACTGAAAAACAAAACAATAAGACCTAACATTTACCCCAAAATGCAAAGACAGTGCATTACCTAAGACCAAAAAGTTTTGGTAATAACCCAATCGCACCACTAAAACACCACTAAACTAATTGAGCTTCAACAAAGAAAAACTGAATGACCCAATCACCAACATGCACAACACAGAATTAAAATGCAACAACAATATATCATATTAAACTTGAAAAGATAGTAAACCATCACTTGAAGTATGAAAATGAACTGAAAAATTACACAACAATCTCATTAAAATCCCATCTAAAAGTTACAAACAAAATGTGTAGCCTTGTTTCAAGTCTTGCAAAATCAAACTAAAACGACAAAAACATAAAAAGAAATGCTCAAACTTGAACCATCCCGCTTCCAGCTTAAAACCCCAGCTTGGTGCGGCGCCAGTGCCTGCGCTTTGCGTTGTACCTGCGAGAAGAAGACAAAATCAACATCCACTAACACTCCCATTGTCAAAACACCAAGATCCTGGATTCAAACTCATGTTAATATATTTGCATGTACCTGATGGTGTTGTCGGTTCTCATACGGATCCAGTGAGGAATGGGCCTGTTCTGCCTCATCTTCTTCGCTAGTTTCTTCTTGATCATGAAGGTCTTGTGTGACGGCTATACATCAAAAACACCAGAGAGATATAAATACACGTTTAACTAACTAAAGAAAGAGATTAAAAATCTAAGCTCAAGAGGAGATTGTGAGAGGGAGTACCATTTTCGCGACTTCGAAGCTGGGAGGCTAACTGGCGATAAAGAAAAACCCTAGATTGCAAATTTTGGTAGTTTTATAGTGGTGGAGATTCCACGACGACGTTTACTTTAAGGGGATAGCAGGTGCAGGTTGCTGGTTTTGGACCAAAACATGGGCCTAAAGAAATAGTACCGCGCCCAAATAAACAGGCACATTACAAAAATTAAAAAAAAAAACTAAATTTATCATATTTATAAATTATTTATCAAATTATTAAAATTTATAATATTTATTAAATTATTAAATTTTTATTAATTTAAAATAAATTTATTATAAATTTATAAATTTTACATAGCATATAATGAGTTCATTATAAATTTATAATAAAATAATTAAAATATATTTGATAAAAAAAATAAAAAATTTAAAAAATATAGTAAAGAGTATTATTTTTTCTAAATAGAATAAATTTTTGATAGAGAAATTTATGCTCTATACCGCAAATTCATTTTTCATTTTCAAATTACATTCTATAAAATCTTTTTACATTTCTATACTGCAAGAACCACTTATTTTTTCATTTATAAAAGAGTTAATTATAAAATTAACCTAAAATAAAGTTATGTTAAAAAATATAAGATTATATTTTTCTTTTCAATTTTATGGAAACAAAGTTTCTAGATTGCAAAAGTGAACAAAAAATGGGACCACATTTTTCTTTAATTGACTGAACACGTATTTTATATTTGCAATCATATTTTTTCTTCAAATGGGACCACATTTCCTCTATTTATATTAGAAATAATTTAACTTTGTCTTCAAGTAGAGTTAGCTTAGTGGCTGTATCCATCATTATTATTCGAATCTTCCATCAATGATTTTCTTGTTTTATTTTAGAGGGTGTTTCTCAAAACTTAAAAGCTGGTCAAAACTGATTATAAACAGTTTTTAGATTATAAGTTGTTTATTTAAGTGTTTCTAAAAACTTAAATAGTAGATTATAATCTGATTTTAATCAGTTTTTTAAAAGTTGAATTTTGCTACTTTTTTTTAAGCACTTATTTTTTAAACAGTTTTGACCAAATAAAAAACTATACTATCCCTACCTAATCTTTAATATTTCAAATTTGCCCACCCTATACACTTTAGTTCCCATCAAATAAATTTTATTATTATTATTATTATTATTGCAAAATAAATTTTAAATTGACATTTAAAAAATTATTTTTATACAATAAATAAATTCAAAGACTGTTTGGTCATTTTGACAGTTTCTGCAATTAAAAACTGATTATAAGCTGATTTTACAGAAACACTTAACTGATTATAAACTGATTATCAGCTGATTATTAACTAGTTTACAGAAACGCTTAACTAATTATTTTTAATCTGATTATAATCTAAAAATCACTTATTCACAATAAGCTGAAAAGCTCCCATTTTAAAAAACACCCTCTTATTTTAGTTGTGAAAATTAATTAATATTGCATTCTTAATAAGTTTTTGGAAAAAATAATAAATTAATTTTATTAAATAAAACTAAAATTAATTTAAAAAAGCTTGAAAATATAAATAAATTTATAATTATATTTTCATCTAAAACCTACTTGATAAATTTAAAGATAGAATATTTAAAGAATGGCTATTTGTGTTTTTTTATCTTTTAATTTTAAAATAAAATTTTTAAAATATTTATATTAAATTTCTATTTATATGTAATAAATATCTATATATATCCATATATTCCATCTTGGAAATAAAATTTAAATTTTTATTTATATTAATATATTTTATTTAATTTAAATTTTTAAAAATAATTTTAATATATATTATAAAAATTATTTAAAAATATTTTTTTAATAATATAATTCACATATTATTTATTGTATTGCATTACAAAAGAAAAAAATATATATATGTTATTATTTTAATATATAAATGTATATGTAGCAAATACATATATATAATTATTGTTCTGTTTAAAAAATATCAGTATACAACTATTATATATTAATATTTATAAGTGTATTATAATTATAACTATATATATCTATTATTTTTTAAAAAAGAATAAAGTATACAGCTGTAACATCTTAGTACATAAATGTATATATAACATATATTTACATATATCCAAATATATTATTGTTCTTTAGTTAAAGTATATGTAACATATAATGATATATCAATATATACATATATATACCATATATATTGTTATTTTTAGTTAAAGTAAATGTAACATATACCAACATATGCCAGCATATATCCATATATATGTAATATATATTGTTATTATTTTGCAACATATACCTACAAATATCTAGTTATATAAAATATATATTATCATGTATTATTATTATTATTATTTTGGTATATTTAGTCATATGTAACATATACCCAAATATAAATAAATATATAAAATAATTATATATTTATATATCAACATATACCTACATTTATCAACATATATCATATATATTATTATTATTTAGTTAAAATATATATAACATATACTAACTATATGTAACATATACCAGCATAACATATGACGTTATTCTTTCATTAAAATATATGTAATATATACCGACATATACCCATATATACATAACATATATTGTTATTCTTTTACAATATATATCTGCATATATCTATTTATATACAATACATATTAACATATACTATTATTTTTTTATATTAAAATATATGTATTTTATACCGACATATATTCATAGATATATAACATATATTGTTATTATTTTACAATATATCATATATATATCTAGTTATATATAAGATATATCAACATATATTGTTATTTTTTTGGTATATCAACATATATTATTATTTTTTTGATATATCTAGTTATATGTAATATTTATTCACATATAAATAAATATATAAATTAGTTATATGCCGGCATATATCAATATATACCCACATATATTATTATTTTTTAGTTAAAGTATAGTATAAAATTTCTTCAAAATAATGCAGCTCTGTAATGTTAATTTAATTTCATTTGCAAGTATATTTGATTTTGTTTGAAAATCAAAATCAAAGTGTTTATATATATGTATTTTTTTTTTAATTTAGACATCTAATTTCATTTTTCATTTCATTTTTTTATGAACCAACCAATGATTATGAAACTGTAATCACATTGCAAACTCTGTGAATGAAGTGTAATAATCTTAATGTCTTATTTGTAGACAAAAACCATTGTAGACATACAACTCTTGATAATTGAAATTGATACCTAACCACAATAAGACAACATTTTTTGGGACTGTAACACAATATTTACATGAGAAATCATCAAGTGGTAGACGAGTAATTTGAAGCTAGGTTCATCAAGAGTTGGTCTCGCATTCTCTTTTTATTTAATCATTTTAGTCTATTTGTTATGGTGGTGAGAGTAGACATGCAATGGAAATGTATCAAACATGTGGTATGCATTATATTAGAAGAACAAAAAATACATTTGAAATAAAAAATATAATCAAAACAAATAAAACATAAAAAAATTACAAGCAAAAAATCAAAAACAAAAAACAAAAAACTACACTTTGATTCAATTATTGTAAAAACCAAGATTCATATAGAACACCTCCATTGCAACAAATAAATATCCAAAATTCATTATCTTCTTTAATTATAGCTTCATCTCTACTGCTCTCCATGTCATAATTAGCAGTGGTCACTCTATTGAATTTGTAGGAGAACTTGTGAATATAATGTCAATAAAGAAGCTGCTGAAATATTAGTAAAAAGAAATCCAAAATTGACTCGATTAAGAAATAATAAAAATGATACCCCACTTCATGTTGCTGCTAAGCTACAAGAAAATTGTTGCTTATCACTCAATGACATAACATTATATCACTCATATACCATTGCATGCGTTTTTTGAGAAAAAAATCTTAGATTAAAAAATCAATTGAAAATCAAATAAAATCTTATTGAATTGGTACAACGAATTTTAATTTTCACTTTAACAGAAAATAAACAAATGTAGAATGAAAATTGAAGAAAACACACACAAAATCAAATAAAATAAATAGATTCATTGTTACTTTAACAAAAATTGGAATAGACTTTGGTAGAATGAAAATAAATCTCTCTGCTTTTGGTTTTGGTATTTTGGTGATTAATTTTACTTTCAAATTCGTATCTGAAACTAATATTGTCGCATTCAATTTCTTGTGAAAGAGATTAATGGAAAAAAGAAGAAGAAAGAGCATAAAAAATATAATAGAAAGAAGGAGAAGAAGAAGAAGAAGAAGAAGAGAAGGAAGAAAAAACTACCATAATTAAAAAAAACAAAAGATAAAAGTGAAAAATTAAAAAGAAAAAGTAGGATTAGTAAAAATGAAAATAGAACTTAAAAAATAGTATATAGTGTAATTTCATCTTTAAAAAAAATTTCAACAATGATTTTTAACTTTTTTTTTCTATTTTAACTTTTTTCTTTTTTTTTTAATTTTATTTTTTATATAGAAATATTTTTTATATCATATTTTCACAAATGCTTAACATACATGTAATATCTATCAAACATCTATAATATTTATAAAATGTCTATTAAATATATACAAAATATCTACTAAACATGCATAAAACATCTACTAAATATCTACTAAATATTTTTAACTTTATTTTTTAATTTGATATTCATATAATATATGCACAATATCCATACAACGTTTACATAACAAACATACAACATACATAAAAAATACATAATATACATACAACTTATACCAAACATCTATAAAATCTACGGAACTTACAAAAAATATACTTGCAATATCTACACAATATTTGCATAACAAAATTAATTTTTTTAAAATTTTTTATGTATATAATATGTAAAATTTATTTAAAAATAAATTTAATAATTTTTATGAATATATTTTTATATATTTTTCTTTTTTTGTGGGTCTTTATTTTTTATTTATAATTAAAATTAACATTTTTCTTTTATAAAATAATCTATTTTATATGCTTGAAATATAATTTAAAATATTAATTTTTATTATTTTATTAAAATATATTTATTTAATAGTGAAGTTTGAAAAAAGATGAAAATTGAAGTAAAACATTATTTGCAGTGAGAGAAAAAATATTTTTTTAAAAAAATTTTATTTTAGTGTGGAGTAAGGTATTTTTGAAAACTTGTTCTAACTTTTTAAAAGTGTTAATATTTTTGTTTCATGTAGTATTTTTAAAATAAAGTTTATGTTTTAGGTAGTTTTGTAAATGTCCTATTTTAAAAACAATCCAGGAAAAACAAATTTTTGACAAAAATACTATAAAATAAAAAAATTATAATTATAAAAAAAGTTGAGTCAAAATTTTAAAAATACCTCACTCTTTACTAAAATAATTTTTTTTTTCAAAAATACTTTATCTCTTGCTACAAATAATATTTTATTTCAAATTTCTTTTTTTTTTATCAAATTTTACTATAAACTAAATATTTTTAATAAAATAATAAATATTAATATTTTAAATTATATTTTCAACGTATAAAATATATTAATTTTATAATGAAAAAATTTTAATTTTGATTATAAATAACAAATAACGCTCATAAAAGTAATAAAAAATATAAAATATAAAAATATATTAATAAATAATATTAAATTTATTTTTAAAGACATTTTACATATTATAGATATAAAAAAGTAAAAAAATATTAATTTTATTATGTAGATATTGTGTAAATATTTGGTAAATATTTTGCATATGTTTTGTATGTGCTATGTAGATATTTATTAAATATTGTGTGTATATTATGTATTTGTTATATATATTGTATGTATATTAAGTAAATATTATATGTATGTTGTGTGAATATAAAATTAAAAAAAATAAATAAAATAAATAAATTTTATAGATATTTAGTAGATATTTTGTGAATGTTTAGTAGATGTTATGCAGAAGTTATAAATATTTGATAGATATTATATGTATGTTGTGTATTTATGAGAATATGTCATTAAAAAATTATTTCTGAATAAAAAAATAAAAATAAATAAATAAATAAATAAACAAAAAAAAACAAATATCACTGTGAAAAAACTTAGAATTGAAAAAAAGAAATGCCTTTTCATTCAAATAAAAAAAAAAGGTTTCACCTCCGTATATTTGAAAAATGGAACCTATAATGGCGTAAATTGTGTAATTTTTCCCAAATGAAACTATCTAATTGTTATTGACAAAATTATGTAAAATACATTGTTTTCTCTCAAAATGTCATTTTTATGGTTGGTTTTGATTGTTATGCATTTTTACGATATTATATTTGTAATTATACTGTTCCTGGTTTTATTATTTTTATTTATACTGTATTTTCTTACTCATTTTATTTTATGTGCTCTCTTTTTTTAAATCTTTTTTCTCACTTAATCACTCAGCTTTTGGGTTTTTTTTTGAATTTTAAATGATTATTTTTATTTTGTTATGAGTTTCTATATTTTTTTTCGTTTCTTTTTCTTCTAGTGTTGTTTTTTCCAAAAATATTTGTTGATTAAAAGAGTTATTGTCAAATAGAGGGTAGATTTTGATTTTGAGAGTTATTTTTGTTTGATTGTTTGGTGAAAGAGAAAAATAGAGGGCAAGTGCATAAATCATTTAAGGATTCTCTTAAGGCTCTTGAAGCTAATATCCAATTTGTTAATATAATGCAATTTCTTCTCTGTATCTCTCTTTCTTTTGGAATTATATATTTACTGGTTCTAATCAATTTTCATAAGAAATTTAATGCAGAAATCAACACATATTTAATAATATTGAATTCATTATTTCTTAAGAAAAAAATAAAAATAAAAATGCATACCATTCAAAGATGATGCTGCCATTATTGAATTGAAAAGCCCCTTTGATATAAACTGTAATTCTTGATACTCCTTTTCTCTCTATCTTTCTATTATGCACAATGAATTTTGAGATTTAATTGATACAAGATGATAAAAACTATCGAAAGGGGTTTTTGGTTCTCTTTTATTTATAAGAGAAGAGGGGGCCAAAATTGTGTAGCAAAAACTGAATGTGATAACCATTTTATCTATTATTATTATTTTTTAAAAGTTACCGCTTCATCAAGGCACTATTTTCTTTTAATAAACAGTTAGTTGTAACTTAGTGGGTAATTCAGTTGTCTATAACCATTATAAGTAGATAAGTTATAAATTAAAAATACTAGGTTAGTAGGTTATCTACTTAATTAATGTGGAATTAACATTCTCTCACTTGGTCTACTAAACTAATTATGAAAACTATAATATATAATATATTTTTTACATTAAAATACATTTGATGAACTTAACAAAAGAATTTGACACATGATCATGAATTTTGATAAAATTAACCAACAAACCCAAAGTTTCATACTATATATGATATCGAAGTCATTTGACCGCTATGACTCATATTTATAAAATCATCCACATTGTCTTTTACTTAATTTGTCACCCTTAAGAATTGGTGCAATATTGGTTGAACATAACTGTTAATATAGCTTTTCTGAGACAAACCTAACTATCATTGAGATCGATCGAAGATTTCTATGCTAATAACATACTTTGCCTCACCCATATCAACCATCTAAAAATTTTCAAAGTGATACTTTTTGGTTTCATGTAACAAACCAAGATCACTACTAGCTAGCAAAATATCATTCACATATAGTATCAGAAATATAAACTTGCTTCCACTAATTTTCAGATATATGTACTGATCAACAATGTTTTCCTTAAACCTAAAAGATGTAATGGTATCATTAAACTTTATATACCACTATTTGGAAGTTTGTTCAAGACCATAAATGGATTTCTTAAATTTGCAAACTAGATGTTCTTTTCCTTTCTTTGCAAACCCATCAAGTTGTTCTATGTAGATGTCTTCATCCAAATTCCTATTCAAGAATGCATTTTTTTATATCTATTTTATGTAACTCTAAATCAAAATGAGCTATAAGTGCCATGATGATTCTAAATGAGTCTTTTTTAGAAACTGGGTAGAAGGTATCTTTGCAATCTATATCTTCATTTTGAGTGGGCCACTAGTTTAGCTTTAAATTGTTAATATTGCCTTTTGCATCATGCTTGGTTTTAAAGACCCATTTACAACCAGCACTCTTATAATTATTGAGCAATTCAATAAGATCCTAGACACCATTTTGGTCCATAAATTTCAACTCTTCATTCATAGCTTCTATCAATTTTTTAGAATTATCATTTTTCATGGCTTGTGAAAATGAAAATGAATCCTTCTTTATCCTAATATCAAAATCAAATTCTTGTAGATATACCACATAATTATCTAGTATGGCAGATTTTCTTTTCCTTTGAGATCTTCTCAAAGGTATTTATTGTGGTGGTTCTACAACATTTTCAATAGTAATATCTTCTTGTGGTAAATGAACCATTTTCATTATATTGCTCATTTCTCACAACTTGCTCAGAAGGTTGAGCAACAATTGTTTCTTGAGGCAAAAAAGGATGGTGGGATATCAATTTTTATTTCTTCAAGGTCTACCTTTTGTGGTTCAACACTCCCACTAACTTTGTCATTCTCTAAGATCTAGCATTATTGGACTATTCTCAATATGGTTAGGACAGTAAAACTTGTACCCTTTGGATTTATTTGGATAGTCAATAAAATATCCATATACTATTCTTGAATATAATTTTCTCTCACGAGGGTTGAAGATTCTTGCTAGGGTGCTCATGGTTTGGTTAATTGAATCGTGATAGTAAAAAGAATTGGTCCATCAGTTTTGGTTTAGAAAAATTCTAAACCTAAACTAAAATCTAAATAAATAGTTAACCACATAAAATGGACAATTAACTATTATTTTTAATTTTTAACTATTGCACTATATATATAAATAAAAATAAAATTTAATAAATTTCTTACATATTTAATAAAAAATCAAATATAACTTATTACAAAAATTAATTTTAACACAAACACATAATTAAAAAACAAAATCATATTTTAAATTCAAATATAATCCATCAAAATAATTTAATAAATATAATTTATAATTTATTATAATTTATAATTTTCTATAAAATTATGTATATATTTATAATTTATGTACAATATATATAATTTATACATAATATATATATATATATAAATTATAACATAATTATAAATTTATAAATTATTTATATATTTAATATATATAATTTATAGTTAACATTCGGTTAAGTTAATTAAACTAAATAGTTTTTTTAATAATAAAACCAAAATTAAAAATATTAAAAATTAAAAATGTATATCTAAACCATCAATTTGGCTAACTAAAATTTTTAGTTTGGTTTGATTGGTTTTGGCTCGATTTTGTATTTAATCAATTTTTTTTAGCACCCCTAATGATGTGAACTCCTAGTATATATATGGACTAAAGACCCACTTGCCTTTATACTTGGAACCGACTCTTCAAAAAGCTAAATCAGATTCTTGCCAAGTCCTTGACCCAATTCCAACTTGTGGAAGAGAATCTTGGAATTATCTACTTCAAAGTGATTAATTTTGTTGTAGAGAACCTTGATCTCACAAGAAACCAAGAATAAGAGAATTATGCGCTCTCAAGAAATCTAGAATTTTTACTCAATAATGTCTAACCATCAAATACAATATGAACTAAGAGATATTTATAGCCTCTAATAATTAACCCTAAACCTAGTTACAAAAGGATAAAAGAAATCTTAACAAATTATTCAAATCCTAACTAAATAAGGAAACATAATTAAACTAAAATTTGTTCAGAAATTTGAAAGCCAATTACCTATCTGATAAAGTCTAAATCTGGGCTTGGTTTTTTCATAAGAATTGTAGATCTAGGAGTGTAGATGGTTTCAACTTTTAAGTCACTCAATTTATGCTTCAGATGCTCAAGTTATGACCTTTTGAAGTAAACTGGTCTGGACAGAAAATACTAATCCGATATGATTCCATGGTTTTGACTTTGCACAGATGTTTGGAGGCTCAAATGAATTCTAATATGTACAAATAAGCCCATTTTGAAAATCTTAAGATGTCTTCTAAAATTTCATAAATAATTCTTTCTCATTCTAAGACTCTACGGTATTCAAATTATCAAGTAAATCTTCAAAGGTCAAATTTTCCTTAATATGAAAATTACAAAATATGTCCTTTTTAAATTCTTTCACCTCTAATGCTTCCATAATCAACTTTAATGAATCCAGTCTCATATTTAGTTTTGGGTCTTCAAATTTTCTTTTTATGGGCTTGCATGCCTGTGCTTGCATCATTCTTCCCTTCTTTTAAAATGATTCGTCCTTGAATAATGCATCAAGGTATGTATACCCTTAATTTTGGCACATATTAAATTCAAGAAGCTTAAACAAACACATCTATGGTGCTTATGTCAATTTGGAGCCCTTAATTTTGGCACATATTAAATTCAAGAAGCTTAAACGAACACATTTATGGTGCTTATGTTGATTTGGATGCTTCAAATTGACATCAACCTTAAGTCAGTCTTTAGTCCGAACCAAATTGAGTTTTAATTGGAAAGATTCAAATAAACTTCGGATAAGCAAGGGAGAGTCTAAGTGGGATGAGGATTGTCGAGCGAAGGTTGCCCTAGTTGTGCCTTATAAATAAAAGGTTACATTCAGTGATAAGGGGAGCCGAAATCATTAATTAGGCAATTAAGAAACAAAAATAAACAGAGAGAGATGCTTGAGTGTTTGGCAGCCACAATCATCAATAAAGAAGGAAAACGAGAATTCACAAAAGCAACCAATAACCAAAATACACAGAGAGGCAGTAGCAATTGCCTTAAAATTGCTTTCCTCAACCAAATCAAAGTTGGTCCAGGCAGTAAACAAAACAAAGAGCTTGGTTTGACACATTCATTTTGGTAGAGCCAACAATGCAGGTTTAGTTTTTCACAGTTAATTTGATTTAATTATCATTGGCCATTTTTATTCTTCAATTATACTAAATAATTATTATTTGAGGTTAGTTATTTAATTGTTAAACATTCATACAGTAGGTTTAATCTTGATTAATTGTTAAACATTCATACAGTAGATTTAATCTTGATTTTAATTTGGTACAAACTTTAACGATGTGATTTAGTCCAAGCTATTCTTATTCACAAAACCCTAATCTTGCATACTTTGATCCCAAACCCTAATTCGTATTCAAAAACCCTAGTTTTATTTCAAAACACTGTGATCAAGGATTTTTACCCTCACTCCCATGTGGAATGGTTCTTATGACATTGGCATTGTTAGGCTCAGGGCCTTAGAGAACATAGTCCGAAATCCGGAGAAAATGGAGTTGCAACCTGGATGGGCCAAAAAAAATAAAAGGCTGGATAACTTGATTTCTAAGGAATTTCCAACCCCCCTAATGGGTTCAAAAAATTAGGTACATATGGGGAAGGAGAGAATGACCCAACACTCCCATAACGCCTGGTTCATTGGAACCGGCCTCCTTTTCAGGTCTAAATATTATTAAATTCTTAAATATCATGACATCATCCATATTACATGTAATTAATTAAAAGAAGAAAACATCCATTATCTTATTAAAATAAAACAAACAAAATAGGCACCCATCCAAGGATGAAAATATGCCTTTACAATGTCCAACGTCCAAAAAATAAAATAAAATAAATAAAATGGGACATCCAACATAGATGGAAACATGCCCCTTACATCAATCCAAAATCCTTAAAATTTAAATTATATAATCAAAACTAAGATACCCATAAAGTGAAAACATGCCTCTTACATCCTTAAAACCAGAATAATCAATCTTAAAACAATTAACAAAATAAATTAAAACTTTCAAACATCTATAATAATTAAAATTAAATCATCCATTTATAAATCTGATAAGTGTATAGTTAATGATATTTTTACCCCTATTTCTTAGTATATTTATTGTCAAATTCAGTTTAATTTATTTGTTCAAGTGTTTATTAGGGTTGATTCCAGGAAACTTTTACACATTGAGACTTTATGGTTATTTAGGTCGGAATCACGGATGAAAGATAAGGAAAAGAGCTATTTGGGGCAAATTCTTCAAGTGACACGCCTAATGACATGGGCATGTCAATGGCCGTGTCATTCAACTACTTTGCAGAAGCTTCGACAAGCCTAGGGACATGGGCGTGTCACTGGCCGTGCCATTGATCCTGCCTTATAGAAGCTGCGACATGCCCAAGGACATGGGCATGCCACTGACTGTGTCCTTAACCTAGCATTGTAGTAGCCATGACACGCCCAAGGACATGGGCGTGTCACTGCCCATGTCATTAATGGTGAAAAATAACATCATTGACATGCCCAGAGACATGGCCATGTGCAATATTACCGCAAGTGCACGAGTCACACAAGTAATAAAGTAGTAAGTAAGATATCATTTCACCGGAGACAAGGTCAATTACTAGTGCAAATCTCAACTGTTGTTTAGCAAATCAATAGTTTTTGTGATGATTAAAATAAAAGATGAGTTACTTAATAAATTAAAGTAAAGAAAAATTGAATATTATGCAAAAAGAGTTGATGATAAAAATACTATCCAGATATTGAATCCCCCTAGCCATAAAAATATTTATGAATATCAATTCAATTAAATCAAATAATAGAGCTGAATTGGCATCCTCTAAATTAGACTAAACCCTCTCTTAAGTGAATTAATCCCTAATCACTAAGTAGAATGCTGGAATCTCTTCTCAAACATAATTAAATAGATCTTGCAATAAGAACAATGAATTATAAACCAAAGGATATTGTAAGTCTATTTCTAGCACTTTGTGAGCGGAAATTTTCACCTCCACTCCTATGTGGAATAATTGTTATGACTTCGGCACTGTTAGGCTCAGGGACTTAGAGAACACAAGCCTAAATCCAGAGAAAAATGGAGTCGCCACCCGGACGGGCCAGGAAAAAGAAAGGGGTATATGACTCGATTTCTAATGAATTCCCACCTCTTAATGGGTTCAGAAAGTTGGGTATGCGTAGGGAAGGTGAGAATGACCCAACAGCCCTACAACGTCCGATTCATTGGAACTGACCTCCTTTTCAGGTCTTAATATTATAACATTCTTAGTTAATACGATATTATCCATACTACATGAAATCATAAGAATAAATAATCGCTTTATTAAAATCACAGCAAGTTCAAACAAAATAAATAAATAGGCACCCATTCATAGATGAAAACATGCCTTTACAATTTGTTCGATGTCTAAAAAGAAAACAAATAAAATAGGATACCCACCAATTGATGAAAACATATCCTTTACATTGATCGAAAACTTAAAATAAATTGAATTACATAAAACTTAATCAATTGAGGTACCCAATCATGGAAACATACCTCTTACGATTTCTTAAAACTAAAAATAAATCAAAGCATTCATTCGAGCATTCATCATAAAATCAAATAAGAATAAATCATCCATTTAAAATATATAATAAATCATCCATCAACACATATAATAAGCACGCATGCAATAGATATATGAGTATAGATTTTATACTTAAATTAGGGTTTAAGAAAATAAAGTTTAGGGTTTTTAGGGTTTAGGTTTAGAAACTAGGGTTTTAATTTGAACAACTAACAATATTATTTTTTAAAAGGATTAAGCAATTGTGAAAGATGGAAATAGAATTAATTAGGATTTAGGGTGCTGGAGGTTTAGGAAAACAGTTTGAGTCTTTTTAAAAATAGATTAGGGTTTTGAAAAATTGTAAGAATTTTAAAGTTGGGGAACTAGATTAGTGTCTTGATGATTATATTATTGCTTTAACTTGAAACCTAAGCTACTGTGCGAAATAACTTATGCTACTATGTAAATTAAATTAAAGAAAGAATTTAATAACCTAGGCAGTGTGATGATAGTTTGAAAGATGAAGATGATTATTTATTTTAATAAATAAAATTAAATCAACATGCTTACATTTAAAGGCTCCTCCAAATTGAAAGTGTTGAACAAACTACCTGCCTTTTCCTGCTGCCTGTATCAATCTTATTTTTGGATGAGCTATCACCAAGACAACACTGCGTTACTGCCTTGCTTTTTCTTCTTTGGCTGCTAGGGTTTCTCCCTTATTTCTGTTGCTTTTTGCTTCTCTAGTTGGAAAGTCACAAAAAAGTCCAAAAGTCCAAGTCCCTCTTTCAATCTTTCATTCTGTTATTTATAAGCAATTATTACATTAAAAACCTAGTTATTATTGGTTAAGGAAGTATTTAAAATCATCTGAATTAAGTTAGGTTTAGGCAAAAATTGACAAGGCCAATTGCCCGCGGGCCGTGGGTGCGGGCTGCTATGTGGGGCGAGGGCTGCTGTGGGGGGCATTGGCACAAGCCAATTCAGCCTGCGGCTAATTGGCATGCCCAATTCAGCTTGCCCAATTCAGCGTGGGCACTCCCTGTGGCGAATTGGCATGACCCAATTCGCCGTGTGCACGCCCTGTGGCGAGTTGGCATACCCCGATTCGTCGTAGGCACACCTTGCGGTGAATTGGCATGCCCAATTCACTGCAGGCATGCCCTGTGGTGGTGAATTAATGTGCCCATTCAATTACTATGATTTATTAATAATATTATTAAAAATAAATATTATATTTTAATAAATATTTATATTTTCTTTTTTCCTTTTTTTATTTTAAATAATAAATATTATATTATTATTACTAAAATAAATAATAAATATTATAAAAATTATTTCGGATTATTTTAAATATTCATATTTTACTTAATCATCTTTTAATTAGTATTGGACTGGACTTGGTAAAAAAATAAGGGTCTACAGTTTGCCCCCTACTTGAACGATTTGAGACTTTAATAGAAGAGAGTGAAAAGCAATATGACTTTTGAGCTGAGGTGAGTTTTGGACCTGAGGTTGAAAATGGTTGGGTTCTGGACCCAAGGTGAGTTCTAGACTTGAAAAAAGGTTTGGGCTCTAGACCCAAAATTGGATTTTGGATTCTCAACCCAATACTGAATTTGGTTTGGGTACTTGGACCAGAGACTGGATACTTGGACCTGAGACTAAATTTAATTTGGGTACTTGGACCCGAGACTGGGTACTTGAACTCGAGACTGAATTTAATTTGGGTACTTGGACCCGAAATTGGATTACCTTTTATCAGTTGAGAATTTTGGCTTCCTTCTAACCAGTTGTTCCATTCTTTAATGGACTGTGGGTCTTTACCCACCAAAAATAAATCTTTATCCTTTGGAGATCCGGTCTTTACCCTTAAAATATGGATCTTTATCCATTGGAGATCGGGTCTTTACCCTTAAAATATGGATCTTTATCCATTGGAGATATGGTCTTTACCTTTAAAATATGGATCTTTATTCATTGGAGATCAGGTCTTTACCCTTAAAACATAGATCTTTATCCATTAGAGATCGGGTCTTTAGTCTTAAAATATGGATCTTTATCCATTGGAGATCGGGTCTTTACCCTTCAAAAATGGATCTTTATCCATTGGACATTTGTCCTACATTGGCTTCAGCTCTTCTAGCTGGACTGATCATTTTGTTTTTTTTTGTTTCTTTATTCTTTTAAGAGTTCTAATCTTCTTCTTGTTCCATTCTTTTTGTTCTTCCTTTTGCAAAAAATTCAACTATTTTTTAGCTAGCCTTAATATCTTCTCCTTGCCCCCTGTGTGGTAACATATTGAAAGCGAGTCTGAAAATATTTTGTATACATAAACTCAAAAAGTTGAAGGGAGAAACTTTGCCCCCTATGTAGGCTCAAACCAATGATTTTTCCTATGCAGGCTCATATTGATGTTTGTGTTGTCTAGTTCTTCACACAAGCATGCATTTCTTCTTTTTTTTTTGTAAAATGTCTGGATCTTTCTCAAGCAATGGATCTTTCATGCCCTCTGATTCAATATCTGCTTCATGTTTGCTTCATAGAGTATTGTTGTTTACTTTTGACAAAGAATAGATAACACAAGACAAAAATGCAGTGTGATATGCTCATGTATGCATGCTATGCATGAATAATACTTACAGTGGTTTCATCGACTCTCAGACCGAGGTGCTCATCTGAAATGTTCTCATTGGTTTCTTTCAGATGCTCATTTAGGTCTTGCATTGGAATGATAAAAGTCTTTGCTTTATGGCTTTTATCTTCAAGATATTGAAAATATGAGTAGTGGAGGCCCTAGCATCAGACATACATCCATTTCAAATTATGATTCAATACGCCAGTTGATAGCTTCTTCATAACCTTGCAAAAAATCCTTTATTTTGCCTAATATGTCCTTCGAGATTCGATGATGTAACATACTTCCCTTAACTTTGAATTTTAATTTTGAAATCAAATGTTGGTTTTGCCAAATCAATGTCAATTTATCTTAGGACTCGACTTTCCAAATTAACATATCTATAATATGAAAACCCTAGTTATCGTACTAAACTCGAGAATTATTTCTATTTAAGCAACAACTGTTACACTTCAGATAGACACATATACATTACTTGGCCAAGGTCTCATTGAATTTTAATATTCTCTATCTCATATACATGCTTATTCAAACTATCTCTACTAATAGACTCTACCTACCAAGAGAAATCAACGTGTCTTTAGTGGGCTTGAAATAGGGCCAATAAGGGACATGGTTTAAGTGAAAGCCATTTTTGAGCTGGAGCTGATGTGACACAATGGACAAACCTTCACACTAAAAACTTCTTGTTGGAATGTTAGGCACCCGAGAACAAACTTGTTAGACTCCAATTTCCTTCTATCTCCTTGGAAAAAATATAGAACTAATTAAGACGATCTTCATCTTCATTTTTCACAAACTCAGGACCAATTTTTTTTTATGTATTATTTTTTTTTGTTTTAGGTCCAACTCTAAGAAGATTCCTCTGTTTGTATCATTCTATGCTTCTGACTATGGATGAGTGGAGTACAGTGAGTTTGCTTCAACAAGGATAAATCATTTGTTGCCCTGATGTCATCTTAATAAATTGGAGATATTAGGTCTAGCATCAGGTGAACTTCAACTACCCTTATGGTCTTGAGAACATCAACTATTCTTATGATCTTGACTATGCATTCCTTTCTTTGATCTTCTTACCTCTTCACTTTAGTGATCCTTAGATTTGTCATAAGAGTTACAACATCTCAGGGTAGGTTATTAGGTTTACCAGCCAATGTATTTAATTGGGTGGATACTAGTTATTGGCTTACCAAATAATGCCTAGATCATCTCTTCCTTAAATAAGCATAATTGAATTTTGCCTTAAAAGTTTGTCAAAGCATGTTCTAAGATGGTAAAGGACCTAGACAAAGGTCATTATATAGGAGCCCTCTCTAAGTAAGCATATACAACTCAATGCTATAGAACAATTCCCTTACCTAGTAAATTCATTCAAATTATGATGCATAGATATTGTAGACCCTTAATTTTTGACTCAATCCGGTCCAATATGTTTTATTTAGTCCAAAATGATTTTTGTTGTCTAATTGATCCAAAATAATTTTTGTTAAATAAATTTTTCTTTATCATCTAATTTTTATTAATAAAAAATAAAAATAAACAAATGAAAATCAAAAAATAAAAATAAAAATAAAAATCGGAGTCGAAAAAATCGGCAGCGAAAAAACAGTTGCACGAGCCTGTGGGCAATTTCACCCGCAGGAAATTCCTGCGGGCAAAATCACTGTTCTATTTCGTCCACAGGATTTTCCTGCGGGTGACGCCTCAGCCCACCCACTGCCGCAGTTTTCTGCGGTATTTTTTTTCGCCAGCGCAAATTTTTCGACGCAAATTTTTCGAAACCTAATCCAATTAGGTTTTAGTTTCTTTTTTTATTAATATTACTTGCCTTAGCTAATTAAGAATAAAAAATCTCAAATCACTATAAATAAGGATCAAAGGAAATCAAATTGGGGGTGGTAAAAAATTGGCAATAGCTTGGAAAATTGGAAACCAAATCACGGAAGGAAAAGCAATAATTCAATTCAATTGATTTTTAAAGGAGCAGCAGCACGATTTAAAGAATTCAAAGGAAAAAAAGGCTTGTCTTTGGAGCTAGTTCATCCAAGAAGAATTGTTTTTGGAGGAATCATCAAAAGAAGGTATGTGTTAATTGATTTTCTTTAATTTTTTTTACACAGTAGCTAAAACTAGGATTTTTGTGTTTTTCAAAAGTTAAAATCTTAGAACTTTAATTTAGTTTTCCAAAGTTAAAAACACTAAAACGTTAATTTATTTTCTAAAAAGACTTAAAATTGTTATTTTTTCTTCTTAAAAATCTTAAAACTCTAATTGAACATATTTTTCAACAAAACTAAGATTTAAATTCTATTTCTTTTAAAATTTTAAAGTAGGTTCTATTTCATTCAAAAAGCCTTAAAAAATATCTTTTCTACTTATAAAAACTTCAATCCGCTTGTTTAAATTCATAAAACTTCATAAAATTATCAAATTGATTTCTGAAACCCTAATTCAAATCTTTTACCCGAGACCCTAATTCTAAAACACTAAAACCCTAATTCAACTTTTAAACCTAAAATAGTAAACCCTAACCCATTTAAAACCTTAAACCCTAATTTTTTCTAAGCTCTAATCCTTTAAAACATTAAAAACCATAATAACACAAATGTTCTAAAATTACACAGTAGCTTGAAATCACCATTTAAAACCACAAATCAAAATAATTTTAAAGTGTCTAAAACCCTAGTTTCATGATTTCATCATTCAAACCTTAATTTGGTTAATCAAAGTGTCTTACCAACCTTTTAAAACATAAAACCCTAATCTATTTTAATTCCATAAAAATTCACAGTAGCTATAATTGAACTTTTATTTGCTTTATTTAATTCTATACTTGATTATGTTTTGATTTATCTCTTATGCTTTAATTTATTTAATTTCAATATTTGATTTATTTAATTTATCATGGATGGATGTTTATTTTATATTTTGATTAATACCTTTGATGAATGATTTATTTATTATGAATGGTTATTTACTTTTATCAATTTATTTAGACTTCTAAATGTTGTAAGAGGTATGTTTCCACTTGGTGGGTACCTCATTAGTTAAATATCATGTAATTTAATTTGCTTTTTTATTTTAGAACCTATGTAAAGGGCATGTTTCTACCTTTTGGTGGGTGTCCTATCTAGGCATATGATGTAAGGACATGTTTCCATCCTTGGATGGTGTCCATTTATTTGCTTTGTTTGGACGTTGCTTTGATTTTAATATAATGATGCTTTCTTTTATTTATTGTGTGTAATATGGATAATATTGTTATATTTAAGAATTTTATAATATTAAGACCTGTAAAGGAGGCCGGTTCTAATGAACCGGGAGTTGTGGGGGTGCTGGGCCATTTCTCACCTTCCCCACACGTACCCAACTTTCCGAACCCATTAGGGGGTTGGGGATTCCTTAGGAATTGAGTCATCCACCCCTTTCTTTTTCCCGGCCCATCCGGGTGGCGACTCCATTTTTCTTTGGATTTAGGTCCGTGTTCTCTAAGGCCCCGAGCCTAAACAGTGCAGAAGTCGAAAGAACCATTCTACCGGGAGTGGGGGTGAAAATCCCCACTCACAGTGGCGACTCCACTGGGGATAAGAGAAGTTGATTCCGTTGGTCTTTTTATTATTCTATTCTTTCTTATAATGACATTATCCATTGCATCATCTTAGATTGCATTGTGTGCGTGAGTTAGGATGCCCGTGTTACCCGTGTTATGTTATGTAAGGGATACCATACTTTCACTCAAGGTATGAAGATCGAGCATGCACTACAAGAAAAACTGAATCAGACAACGCTTTCTGGCCGTTGTCTGATGAAGACAAAAACTGTTGTCTATTGAAGCGATGTCTGATAGCATTTCAGACAACGGTTTTAAAACCGTTGTCTGATGTAGGTTTGCACAATGATTTTTAATTTTATCAGACAACAGTTTTTGGCCGTTGTCTGATGTTGGTTCAGACAACGGTTTCTAATTTTTCAGACAACAGTTTTTAACCGTTGTCTGATGGTTTCCACAATGGTTTCTAAATTGTCAGACAACGGTTTCTAAATTTTCAGACAACAGTTTTTAACCATTGTCTGATGAAGGTTTAGACAACGCTTTCTGACCATTTTCTGATGAAGACAAAAACCGTTGTCTATTGAGGCGATGTCTGATAGCATTTCAGACAATGGTTTTTAACCGTTGTCTGAAGATGATTTCCACAACGGTTTTTAGTTTTATCAGACAACGGTTTTTAATCGTTATCTGATGAAGGTTTAGACAACGCTTTTTGACCATTGTCTGATGAAGGATTGCAATTAATCTAAAACCGTTGTAGAAGGACGCTAAATACAACGGTTAATTAATGTGGCTCACTGAATATTAGACAATAGTTTCAATGTTCATTTTCATTTCACCACCATTGTCTATTAAACTGTACATTATACATATAAGACAACACTTTACAATGGAGGATTGCAAATTTGGGAATAAAAAAACCTCCACAAATTCAACCATTCAACATATTAACAAAAAAAAAATCAACACTATACATATATCACTGAATTATACTATTAACTTCAACTTGAATGACGCTTCATGAAATATTTGGCGAAGTCAATCCTAATCTCGTTGATGTCGGCATCACTATACTCCAAGTTGCCTCTGCATAGCCATTGAAAAATGAATCAAATTTTGGTTAGCCACATGTGGTAAATACAAAACTATTATATAAAAAATGAAAATAATTAAAATTCTCACCTTAGCTGCAAACTGAAGCTCCTTGTCATAACAGATTTCCTTCATGTACCTCATGACAAAGAAGCCGCAGTCCGTGGCCCCTTTCTGCACAGGAACCCCCTGAAATAGCAAATGAAAACAAAAATGAAGTACCACATGTTACATCCATATGTAAACCCATATGCAAACCAACACATCAACCTAATCACACAACCTAACCTGAAATCTGAACAAACATTCTGAAAAATGAACACAAAACACATCCATATAAAATTTCAGGCTCATCGAGCAAACTCATACCTATAATATGCATATTTGCTTTAAATGATAAGAAATGAAAGAAGAAAACATTAAAAGACAAACTTGCTCACATAAAGTATATTGCAAAGCTTATAATAAAAGAAAAAAGAAAATAAAAATCATATAAGAACAAACTCTCAAGTGCAAGAATCCCATCAGTTTCAGGTTCTGCTATAGTTTAGACTTTTAGAGGCATTTCTTAAATTGAAAGAGAACCCCCAAACTAGACATGCTAGCAGCTACCAACCTTTGCAAAGATCAAAATAAATGTACTAAATTTAACATATCCACACCATCATATCATAAGAAGAAATTTGTATGCTGCTTGATTAAAAAAGTAGACTTCAACATTGACTTTAAAATTTACAGTGATACTTAAAGTTGAAACCCATAAGAAGAAGATGATTTTTATTCTAAAATATTAAAGACAGTAGACTAGATTTAAAAGCAGAGGAAACTAAGTTTGAAGAGCTGTATTCTTTACAAATATTAATCTGCATGAACAATGGTAATCTCAAGAAAACCACTGTCATCCTCAATCAACACAACAGTATTCATCAACATAGATCAAAATAACAATATAGAAGAAACAGATTTGACGAATGTCAAACGGAGATGAGCAAATAGAGACATTGGTTTTAATCCAGAAACAAAATAAAAGTTGAAACAGAAACCAGAGCAATAGTATAAAAATACCAATCCAATATCAAATTCCCAATCAATCTCATCATCAAGAATTATATATTATACTATATAATATAACTTTAAAAGATATAATAAAAACAATAAAATAACTTTACAGGGGATAAAATAACTTTAAAAGAATTAATAAAAACAATAAAATAATTAAGCATAAATAACAAAGATAAGAAACAGAAATAAGAAACAGAATGTAAAAGACTATGTTAAAAACATACATAACTATATTAAGAATGATGAATTAAGGATATCGATTACATTCAGTATCACAGAACCGTTTCCGGCCTTAAGTGTTAAAGATTCCTTAATTATGCAATAATGCAACAAAGTATAAACAGAATATAAGAGACATATATAAAAAATATAAATAACATATAAATAAAATATAATCTTTTAAAAGGTACGGCGGCGTTGTTTCATACCCGGTACAGAGGAGGACTTCAGACAAGTGCAAGTCTGACGTTGCTCCAATTTATATTTGGGTTTCCAGCCTTATATACCATTTTAAAGATTAAGTTAATTTTGTATCTTAAGTCTAGAATATTTTAATCAATACACACTCTTATGTCTATAACTTTTAGTATTCCTAATTATACTATGTCTGGTATAGATATACGGATCCCGTATAAATATACAGCGCTGAATAGAGAGAGAAGAAAGACAGAAAAGGATAGAATTAGAGGTCCTTTTCAGTCTGTAAGTAGTGCAATATATTTTCTGATGTTTTAGTTCCAGATCAAGCTCAACTTGCTCGTTTTTTGCTTGCAAGAACTAGAACAGAGCATACTTAATATGAGAATGAGAGAGATATAATAAAATTTAAATTTATTTAAATAAATGAAAACAGAATACAATACAGATTATAAACTTTAAAACAGAATACAAATTATAAATTATAAATTATAAAATATAAACTACCTTATATATAAGGAGATCAATAGATGAGGGGTACAGAGATGGGAGAAGTCTATAGTGAAGAGAGAAAGGGAAGGAAGAAGCTTAAGACTAAGGCTAAGGTTCTTCAATGGCTTCTGTGTTGAGAGAGAAGTATTTCGGATTCCTTTAACCTTCAGAATGAGCTTCAATATATAGACAGAGGCTTTAAATTTCCACTATTCTTGTCACATGCTTGGTCACTGTAGAGGAATAGTAACCTATCGTTACTATTTGCTTTTACTGTGCCTTCACGCGTCCGGAACTGTGGATGAATAGTACCTTGTCTGGTACTGTTGACTTTACTGTGAGGAACTGTGGATGAACAGTTCTTCTGACTTTACTGTTGGATTCCCTCTGGTGAATACTGCTGATGAACAGTATCTTGTCAGTGGGCACCGCCTTTAATGAGAACAATCTGAGTGGAGAAATGAGGTTTCTCCTGCCTTTAATTAGACGAACCAGATGAATTTGAATCAGATTCATCTTCTGATTCAATTATCTTTTTACTTTTCTTTTCTTTTTTCTTTTCTTTATTTTTCTTTTCTTTTTCTTTTCTCTTTTCTTTCTCTTTTCTTTTTCCTTTATCTTTTTTCTTTTCTTTATTCTTTTTCTCTTTTTCTTTTTCTTTATTCTTTATTCTTTTTCTCTTTTTCTTTTTCTTTATTCTTTTTCTCTTTTTCTTTTTCTTTATTCTTTTTCTCTTTTTCTTTTTCTTTTTTACCTTTACTTTTCACTCTGATGGGGGACAATATACCATAGCAATCATCTTCATTACTGGGACAGTAATCCGAGTCAGATGTCTCGGTGGAGGATGATGTCATGGATGATGTAGAAGAATCCGAGGAAGAGGAAAGAGATTTCTTCTTTCTAGATTGAGCTTTAGAGACTTTAGAATGGGCTTTAGCTGAAGATCCAGCAGAGCAGGTTCTACTGGGCTTAACGGGCTCAGATGTTGAGGGAAGAGACCCAACCATCTGTTCCATTAAGACTTTATATTCTTCTGCAGTCTTTGCAGCTGCAAGAAGGGCAATATTCTGGGCTCTCTGGGCACCAAAGGAGACCTGTAGTCTTGGGTCAAGACCATCATGGTTTCTCTTAAGGAGCCATGCTTTAACTGTTTCAATAGTGGTAGAGTTGCGAAAGGCAGACCACCACTTGACTTTAGATTTCCTCAATATAACAGGGATACTGGTACCTGACTGAAATGAATAGTCAAAATACCACTGATATACCCAAGGTATATTGAACTTTAGACAAAAAAGGAGCAGAGGAGGAAAATTCCTCTCATATGGTGAAGGGTTTAGGTTGGCTTTAAAATACTGGTAGACTAATAGTACATCCTGTGAAAGAGTTCTTTCATCATTTCCACAATAATGCCACCAATCAACGAACCAGGATGGAAGGTTATTGGTCTTTATGTTGTTCTCACAATAAATAAGCCAGGAATGTGTTTTACCAGGGTTTTGGAAAAACAAAGCTTTGGTCCAGGCTTCAATATAGTCCCAATAGTTATAGGAAGAACAACAGGATAAGGAAGGAAGGGTTTTAAATTGTACAGGGATGTGCAAAGGTTTTCCCCATTCAGAAGGATGGAGAATTTTCTTTATTTTGAATGAAGAATAGGCAATGGTTGTTTTATCTTGCTGGAGGTAATTGTGCTTTAGAAATAGGGAGCCAGAATCCACAAGAATATGGAGATAATATTCTTGGGGTTTTGAAGATTCTTTAGGTTTAAAAAACCATCTTTTAGGGTAAACAGATTCAATAATAGACCATGGGTTCTGCTGAACAGTCCCAAAATCAGGAATTAATTCTGTAAACCAAAAATTTTTATTATACCAAAATGATTTATACTTTAAAGGAAAATTTGCTGAAACAATTTGAGTTGAAGGTTTTGAAATATCCAACTCGGTTTTAGAAACATTCTGAGATAGGGTTTTTTGAGAAGAAGATTCTCCTATCTCAATTTGGTTTTTTAAATAAGGAATTAAGGAATCATTACCTGGAACCCCTGGAGGAGGTTCGTGTCCCATTTTTAAAAGAGCTTTAATTACCTCAGGAGATTGGGCCAGCTGGGAGACCCATTTCTCAATGTTGGCTTTATCCTCTTCTTGGACAGCATCAGCCCAAGTCTTTATTGGTTTAGGGTTTAATATACTATCTGAATGATCAGATAGAGCTTTAGGAGAGTCATCTTTAAGAGTTTCTTTATTGGCATTTTTCTTCTTTTTCCCCATGATTCCTGAGAAGGAATTCACGAGTAAGAAAATCAGGTAAACTGTTATTTTCTCCTTTAATAAATTCAATATCAAAATCAAAAATACTTAAAATAGCTTGCCATCTAGCAAAAATTTGTTTTGAGGCAAGGTTTTTAACATCTTTTTGTAAAACATCTTTAGCACTTTTACAATCAATTCTTAATAAAAACTTTTGATTCAATAAATCAGATTGAAATTTTGAAATGCATAAAACAATGCTCAAAATCTCTTTCTTTATAGTTGAATAATTTAATTGGGTTGGACTCCAATGTCCTGAATAGAATTGGACTATGGCTTCTCTACCCTCTTTAACCTGTTTTAAAATCCCACCAAAACCTATATCTGATGCATCAGTCTCAACTATTTTGGAGGCTAAGGGATCAGCTATATGCAGGCAAGGAATAGTTTTAACTAGGGTTTTAACCTGTCTAACTATGCCAGAGTGGACCTCAGTCCATGGGCCTGAGTTTTTCTTTAACCTATCATGCAAAGGTTTAATAGTCCTATTTAGGTTGGGAAAGAATTCTATGACGTAATTCAAACAACCTAAAAATCTTTGTAACTGGGCTTTATTAACTATTTGGTCAGGAAACTTATCTCCAAAAGCTAAGTTCCTTTCTATAGGTTCTATAATTCCCTGTTCTATATAGTGTCCTAAGAACCTAATCTTAGTCTGAAACAGAGACATCTTCGTTTTACTTAATACTAAACCATTATGTTTTATTACCATAAAAAATGTTTTTAAATGTTTAAAATGTTCTTCTATAGTTGTTGAATATATTAAAACATCATCAATATAAACAATGCAAAATTTAGTGTAAGGGTTAAAAATATCATTCATCACTCTCTGAAACTCAGAGGGTGCATTCTTTAAACCAAAAGGCATAACATTCCATTCATACTGTCCAAATGGAACAGTGAATGCAGTCTTATACCTATCTTTAGGGTTAATCTGAATTTGCCAAAAACCAGATTTCATATCAAATTTACTAAAAATGTTTGCTTTATACAATCTTCCTAATAAATTTTTTTTATTTGGAATAGGATACCTAATCCATTTTAAAGCTTTATTCAAAGGTTTATAATTTATTACTAATCTAGGTGCACCTCTTTCTATTTCAGAGGCCTTGTTTACATAGAATGCAGCACAAGACCAAGGGCTTCTAGATTTAGTTATTAATCCTTTATTTTCTAAATCATTTATTTCCTTTTTACAAAATTCAATTAAATCAGGCGCCATCTGAATGGGCCTAGCTTTAGTTGTAATAGACTTTTCATCAAAGCCTATTTCATAAGGTAAGTCAACCATGTGTTGCTTTCTGTTCCAAAATGCATTTGGAATATCAGCACACAAATCTTTTTCTATTTGAGATTTTAATTTATCAATTTTATCTTGCGTAAATTTATTATTTAACTGTTCATTTATTTTCTGTAAATGATAATTATTTTTTAAATTACAAAGTTGTTCAGACTTTGCTTTTATAAGTGCATTTATCTGTAACTCATTTATTGAATGTGCTTTTAAAAGGTTTAAATTTCTCTTTTTAGGTTTTTCTAAAAATGGAAAAATTATTTTTTGTTTTCTTGCCTTAAAACTTATACTATCATCATTTACTGAATAAGGTGTTATCAGATTCATAAATGGTGTTCCTAAGATTACCATATGATGAATATTGGTTAAAATGAATATGTTCTTTATTTCTAAATTTTTATCTATAATCGATGCTTCTGCTTTACCAAGAATATTTAATTTAGATTTATTTGCTGCTGATAAACTTTCATTAGTTTGTTGCCAAAACCTCTTTGGTACTAAACTAGGTTTAATGCAGTTTAAATCAGCTCCTGTATCAAATAATGTTATAGTTTCTATATTATAATTATCTGAGAATTTTAATTTTATTTTTATTAAATATTTCCTAGATGTTATTTCATGCAACATAAAAATTAAATTATCTGGAATTTTATCTTTGCTAATCAAACTAATTTCATTATCATTTATTTGTTCAATATCTTGTTCAGCTTCTTCATCAGAAGAAGAAGTTGAATTCATTAAGGATTTTATTATTTGTGAATCATGTTCTTGTTTGTTTTTTAATTCTTTTAATTCTAATTTAATTTCTTTAATTTCTTTTTGTAAATCATTTATAGTTGGTTTGTTTTTTATTGCTTTATTTTTATTTAATATTGTAGTTAAATCATATGTTTGTTTACTAGTACTGGGTAACATAGAATGTTTAGGTCTATCATCTTCTAAAATTTTATTTAACATTTTTTCTTGAATTTTAGGGTCACTTATAAATTTTATTGCTTCTAAAATAGATTCTTGTTCTTTAGTTAATACATTTAATGATTTACTGCTATATTCAGAACTTGTTTCTGATCCTATATCATCTATTTGATTTAGTTCTTCAGAATCTGAATAATCTTCAGAATCTGAATAATATAATTCGTGAATTTTATTTATTATAGATTCTTCTAAATTTAATTCTTGTAATTTTTTATCAAATTTACAAAATCTTGATGTGTGGCCTTTTCTTCCACATTTATAACATGTTAAATCTTTATATGATGTAAATTTTTTATCTTTTTGTTTATAAGGTTTTCTACTAGGTTTTCTATATTTATAAGGTTTATAGGGTTTCTGTTTTTTATAATGATCGTCTTTATCTAATTTTTTCTTATAACTCTTTTTGTGATATTTTTTATAAGGTTTTTTATATTTTCTTGTAGTAGAACACTGTCCATTACAATCTTTATGTTTCTGTGTTATACTATAATCAAATTGTTTACAGAAAGAACCTAATTCTTGTTTAGTTTTTCTCATTTCATATTTTAACGATTTTTGAAGTTTTATGTCTTGACAAAGCTTTAATCCTTCTTTTTGAACTATACTAAACAGTTGTCCATAAGTCAATAGGTCGTAAGGAATAGGGTTTCCAAATTCCTGTTTTATATGGTTCCTAACTTTCTCACCAAGGAAGAAGGGTAATCCTGCTAAGAATTTTTCTTTCCAGAAAGCCTGGTTAGAATCTTCTCTAAGCATTATCCTAGTTAAGAAAGTTGTTTTATAAAATTGAAAATCACTAAGTTTCTTACATCTAAGGTTACTTAGTAATTCTGCATTTTTATCCTTTAAATGAGTAGGATCACCTATAAAATGAAGTGATATAGTCAAGATTATTTGTGCTACTGCATCTTGAATAGTATCACCATTCTCATCCAAAATAGGTATTCCATCCTCATAAGTTTTTACAGCATTTAAAATTTCTAAATGTTGTTCATCAGTGAGATGATTATCCCACCAACCTTTAAGTTGTCCTGTGAAGCCAGCTATAAGGAGTTCAGCTATAGTCCTATCTGAGGTTCCTGTTTGGGTTCTATAAGCATTGGCAGCCATAGTCATCTGTTGAAGAAGACTCAGGATATTATATTCTGATAAGGTATCTATGTTCCATTCATAAACTGAGGAGGCATTATATTTATATTGTGTTAACACATTTGGTCTATCTGCTATACCTAAGTCTGGGGCAGACATTCTAGGTACTATAGATTGATTATGTGTTAAACGATTTATCTGTGGTTCTAAAGCTTTACTAAAGGTTTCTATATCTTCAGATTCAGGTTCAGAATCCTCAACTGATTCTGATTCCTGTTCTTGGGTGACTATACTTATAGTTTTGGAAGTTTTAGATTGAGGTGTTTCTTGAACTACCTGTTTTGACCCAGAAGAAGAGTCAATTTTACTTAACTGTTCTTTAATTGCTTTAACAAAGTCAGAGTCTTTGGATTTAACTTCTTTTTGTCCTGTTTTAGAAACTTTGAAAGGTTTAAAAACATGGGACTTAAGTTTTTTATCTTTTATTTCTTTTTCAATTTTTACTATTTTATTTTCTTTAATAGTGTCTTCTATTCTATTTAATTGTTGCCCTATACTTATTAGGTGTGCATTACTATAGTTATTTTGTTCCAATATTTTCCTATTTGGGTCATCTTCAGAAACTATTTTAAATGGTGCTGTATTTATTTCTTTATCTCCATGTAAAAATATACTTGAAGTTTTAGGTGGATGTTCACTCTGTATAATTTTATCTTTTACCTTCCATTCTGTATTTTTATTCCTAATAATTACTGGATTTATTGATTTTTCTAATTTAAGTTTTCCTCTATAAATTCTTTTAAACCAATCAAAGAATTTCATATTAACTTCATAATATTTTATAAAGTCAATATATTCTTCTTTAACCGATTCAAAATTTTTTACTTTATTTATTACATTTTTTAATTTATCTTTATTTTTTACTGCTGTTAACTCTTTATTTAATTTACCATAATCAAAAACAAATTCTTTATTAATTACATTTAATTCTCTGTCTATGCTTTCTACGTTTCCTGTCATGAAGGAAGCCGTATGTGACATAGGAGGAGAAGGTGAGTGTTCTATATTCTGAGGTTGATTGTAATTAGGGTTTGGTTCCAAAGGGTTCATTGTTCCTGTTGGATTATAATATAAGTGTGGAACTGTTGTACTATAATCTACACTTTTTAGTTTATTACTAGATTCAGGTATATCTGATGTAGAATACCTAGGCTTTACTACTGTTTGCAATACATGTTTAGGTTCATTTTCTTTATAAGAAGCATATATTACAGAAGGTAACTGTGAAGCTCTACCTATGTCTACTGTTGAAATAGATGAGGAAGAGTCTGAATACCTACTGCTTACACTATGTCTACTGAATTTTAATTTAACTTTACCGTCTTCATACTGTTCAATTTTACTGAGTTCTATATTGGGCTTAACTGTAGTTTTTGGTTCTGGGAGAGGAACAGAATCCTCTAAGACCCATTCATCAGGGAGACTAATATCTTTCCACTGAATAGTCCTAGGAATTACTGTATTAGCTTTACTTAAATCTGTTTGTAAAAATTTAGTTTCTCCTAGTTTTGGTTGCATTATATATTTTGTAGCAAAAGCAGACATCATAGCTTTATAATTTATTTTATACATTAATGCTACAGGAATAGATCCTTCAAGCATTTTATAATTATGTGTTTTAATTTCTAAAACTACACTTTTTAATATGTTTGGATCATTTAAAGAAATTGTTATATCTGGGAAGCAGTCAAATGAAATTGGACCACTACTCAGACTAGTTTCTATAGTTCCTAAAAGTGAGTCATTAAAGTTTACAAACCTAGCATCTCTGACTACTGCCAGAATACTAGTATTTAATCCTTCTCTAGTTAAAGGTTTTATACCTATTTGTACTAATCCTATATGTATATACTTGTATTTTTTAGCTTTATGATGTTTTATAGATTCTGCAGAAAGTAAAGTTATCTTTTCAAAAGGTTTACTTAACTGTACATCTCTTTCTTCAGCTTTAATTATATAATCGTTTTTAAATATATTTAATTTTGGTATTTTATAAATCTGTTCTTTATCTATCTTTGGTATTACCCAATTATCAATTGCTTTATTAAAATCTTCCAAAATTACTTCATTTCTGTTAACTATCCTTTTAACTTCTGATGACTCAGAACTATCCGATTTAGTTGTACTAGCAGATTTACACAGAAAAGGTTCCATTTTTAAATATTTGAAAAATAGATTTTAAAGTTTATTAATGTTGGTTTTGGTAGCGACCACTGACTTACTGCCCTAAACGCCTGTCCGTCGGCTAACACGGGTCTTACTGCATATCCAATACCTAGACAACACTAAGTCCACTTCTAGATCTATAAATCAAAGATTTAACTATGGAAACAGTTCTATATCTATCTACTACCACCCCTAAAAGAAGATGGCTCTGATTCCAATTTCTTATACTATATACTATTATACTAATATATAATAGTAGATTTTGTTTTTTGACTAACTGAACAAGAAAACACAAGGCCACGGATTGAAACATCTTCAACAGAAATATTCAATATGAAAACCAAAGCCACAAGAGAACACAAAAGGCAATCCAAATATATACGAGCAAGTATACAAGTAATGCCAGCAGTGCTGCAATTTGAAATGAAAAAATGCAGACCAACTGAAAATGCTTTGTGGACTCCAAGTTTGTACTCAAATGAAAAAATGCAGTTCAAATTTAGCAATATTTCTTTCATAGAACAGGCAATTTACATATCAATTTCCAATCCAATGCTCCATTTTCCCAACAGCAAAAAGAGTATAGGCAAAATTATTGTATAAATCAGAAATGATGAGAAAAACGATACCGCCATGTTCTCCTATAAAATTTTCCTCCTCACAGTCTTGTTGATACTCTCCTTGTATAACTTTATGGCACTATAAGAAACACAATATAAGTCAACAAAATTGCATTTTCCCCAAATTTTATAACTTAAGACTAAATAGGCAGACTTTAGAAGCGCAACTTACTTATCAACAACCTCTATCCATTCCTGGCTAGCAATGCGACATTTAAGAGGGTCCATGTGGTAGACTACCTCTCCCATTAGATTTACAACAGTCAATACCCAGTGATTCCTATGAAATAACAAAATAAAATACAAGCCATTCTTCATATTTGGAAGAATATAACGCCAAACAATTCATTAAACAAAAAGTAATGCCAAACTTAAATAAACAATTCATGAATCAATCACAGCAGCAACAAGCCAAACTTAAAGTAATGCCAAACTTAAATAAACAACAATATCATGTCATTTTCACAAATGAGGGAAAATAGGAATAAGATGGTCAAAACTGATAATGAAAAGTGATACTACTAACATTTATATATACATACGGACATAATATATCTTTTATACTAAATTGCTGCTGCTTAAACAAGAACAAGAAGCACATAAGGTTTAACTACGATTACTTCTTCAATGCATATTGTCAAATTCAGATTGTCAAATGCAGTAAATGAGAATTAAAAAATCTGAATAAATACAGAACCGACAATGAAACAGTGATTTCAATCACCAAAATAGCAATCACAAAGACTCAATTCATAACATCAATCACAATCACATACAGAAGAACCGTTATTTAGCTACTAACTCTCATTAGCTACGATAGCGGATAAAAAAGAAAGGTAAAGAAATACTCACACATCATTGAAAGAATAAGAATATCGCTTCGGCATGAGAGAATAATGAATGTCTCTACCTTCTTATCTTGTTTCTTATTGTAATTAGACCGTAATATTAGAGATTTGCCATTCCTAATTAATCTTCTCCTTCTAATGAAACAATACAAGAATCCTAAGCAAATACCAACCACTGCTGCTGTGGAAAGTCCTGCAAGAAAACAAAAGGTCTATCATATTATATTGTTGGGTTGCTAAGTTGCTAAAATTTTCAAATTAATTTGGCGCATCAGAATATAATTTACCTACTATAATTGCTTTATTTGATTTATTTACATTGTTTCCTGCTGCAGCAATTATACAGATTCAAAAACATTAGTTGAATATGAACAAATTGAAACAATATTAGTAAAATTTACAAATGTCTTGATAGATTACAATTGTATTTAAAATAGTATATGAATAAAGTACATCATTATTAAAAAATATAGTGAATGTGAGGTTTCTATTGTGATCAAAGTGCATTAAAATAACAAGAAAAGAAATAAAGTAAGCAAATAATAAATAAGAAAGCAACCAATGATATAGTGTGAACTTTTACTAAATATTATACGCACCTGGATTCGCAACAACACCGTCCGGAGATGATGTAGTACATGTTTTTGAACCTGCAGATTGGCCAAGACAGTAGCAAGTTGTTTGATTAGAGACGAGATCATACCCACAAACTCCATTGGACCTGATGCAGTCACTACATGATGTGTTGTCTACTTTCATTTTGACTTCGAATCCTTCTTTCAAGTTTTCTAACAGACCTGACATATTAAAATTTGTTGCTCCCAAATTCACTTCAAAGACCGGCACAGAAACGCTATGATTACACAACCCAGGGCCAATGGCATCCCATACCACATAACCATTTTTAGGCAGAGAAGCTGCTACGGAACAATTGAATGGTGAAGGAACTCCTGAAAGAGCAGCAATCGGGCAATCATAAATAATACTTAAATTCCTGTAACCAGAATCATACTCAAAAAGTTTAGAATCAATTGTGGTGTTGGTAAATTGAGGTTGGCAAATTCCATCTATATAGCCGTGTCTTGCAAGTCTCAGAGTCTGATCGCTGTCATTAATCTCCAAAACACGGTATTCTACACTGTTGATTTCCATTTTTGTGGTACCATTTTCACACATGAGCTCTAATTCAGGAATTCCACAGCCATGCGTCTGGTTATTTCCCCAGAAAGGATAGCCGGCGACTATAGTTCCACAGACGAATCGAATACCACAGGAAGTGTACAAATCAAGATTTCTTTAATAGACAAAGAGAATATATCAGAACACAACAAATAATGAAAGAGTGCATTAACTTCAGGCTTAGAAAATATATATATACATGAGCACGAATTAAGTTGTTACCTGGGTAAATTAGGGCAAAATGTGATTGTATAATTAGCACCACTATAGGTGAAAGTAGTGTTTGAATTGTCATAGGCATAGCTATACGATTCTGGACACGCGCTCTTAAACATCTGTGAATACAAGGATGGGAATTTAAGTGTTTTTGGCAAAATGGGGGCAAATGAAATTTTTTTTTGGAAATAAAGGGGGAATTTAAGTGTTCAAAATTTTTGAAGTTTTGACATCCCTCTTTTGAAACAAAATGGATTTTTCAAATTTTTGTTAAATTAACTTTATAAATTCACTTATATAGATGACTTATAAATTTCAATTTATAATTGATCCATAAGTGCTTAAGGCAATACAATTTAAATAATTAGTAGTGATAAATTTCTATGGAACCCTATATAATTATAAAATTTAGTGTTGATGTAAATTAGATTGAGCAAAAACTAAATAAGTTTAACATTGATTCTTTCTAAGGTAAAAAAAAGAAGAAATGCAACATACATACCTTAAGCATCCACTTAAAGTGATTGAAGTAATCTGGATCAAAAGCTTCGATATCGTGATATGTTACTTTAACTCCCAATATATGCTTGTAGAAAGATCTAGTGAAATGCAACAGATAGACAAGATTACTATCAAATGCATAGGAGCAATTAATGAAATTAGTTCCAACTCTGGATTTCCCTGTCACCATATAGCCATTACACAATACTAATATATATACTAATATTGAAAAGTATAGCCAACTGAGAGAATTAAATTTCATACATAGGAACATGCTCATGGTTAGCCATATAGCAGCCATTTAGATAAAAAGCATGTAATTGCAAGGCAAGAGTTCAATAAGCAAGTCCACAAGAACACTTACAAATGGAAGTGAAGATTATGATTATGATTTGAGAAACATTAGAGTTAGTGGGATGTGAGAAGAACATGAGCAAAAATTTATCAAAGAACTAGCACTAATATATACTTGTATATACTAATATATATACTTGTATATACTAATATATACTTATATATACTAATATATACTTATATATATACTTGTATATACTTGTATATACTAATATATATACTTGTATATATACTAATATATACTTGTATATACTAATATATATACTTATATATACTAATATATACTTGTATATACTTGTATATATACTAATATATACTTGTATATACATGTATATACTTGTATATATATACTAATATATACTTGTATTCCTACTTATATAATATCATATTATATCTAAATCATTATTTAATGGTGGACTTTAAAGTTTCTAATGGGTTTATGAAATGTTTATAAATCCAAACCTTAGCTTTTAATACTTAGTCAAGTTTGTTTGGCTTAAGAAAGCCTAACTTCCATACATTGCAAATAGCCACTGGATCCTTAGCATGTTTTTATACTAAGAAAATCTAACTTCCATAAAACGTCCAAGCTTCTGATTCTGCTTCATCTCTCATTCCTCTTTCAGCTTCAATAGTCGTGGTTTTTGCTCTGACACCTTGCTGGTGGATTTGGTTTAACACTTGTCAGTGGAGGATTTCATTTGATTTGGTTTTACACAACACTTTTTAAATAACCGTTGTCTGAAACATCTTATCAGACAACGGTTTTTTTGACCAAAAAAATACTTGTCTGAACATATATTACACAACGGTCCCTAAAAACCATTGTCTGTATGCTTGCTTTAGACAACAGTTTTTTTTAACCGTTGTCTGAAACGCTGAATTATACAACACTTTCGAAAAAATCATTGTCTGAAATATCTTATCAGACAACGATTTTGTATGACCAGAAAAACAGTTGTATGAACATATATTACACAACGATCCCTAAAAAACCGTTGTCTAGTGTGACTAAAATGACACCTAATAGACAACGGTTAAAAAAAACACCAAAAACAGTTGTCTGAAAATTAATCAGACAACGCTTTTTTGGGGAAAAAAACCATTGTCTATTTTTTTTAGACAATGGTTTTTTCCTTAACCGTTGTCTGATGACCGCTGTCTGATTCGTTTTTTCTTGTAGTGATGGCATAACCACTCATAGCCTCGTACCGTTTGGTATATACTTGCTATGGGAACCTAAGTAATGAAATGTGAGGAGGTCCAAGAAAAGAGTGAAGTTAGTATGGGAGCAGTTTCTTTTTCAGATGCAGACTTACCGGAGGAGGGAAGAGACCACATCCGCCCTCTCTTTATCAAAATAGAAGTTAAGGGGAAGAGGACTTCTTGTGTAATGGTTGATGATGGGTTCGCCATAAATGTTTGTCCTCTTAAGATATTACCAAAGCTAGCCATGTCAACAAGAGATCAATCCCGACCGAGGTAACGATTCGTGCTTATGACAACACTAAGAGGCATGCCGAAGGGACTTTCAAAGCCACTGTCAAGGTTGGTCCAATTGAATCTATTGTTGAATTTGTTGTTTTAGACATACCAGTTACCTTTGCCTTACTTTTGGGGCGACCATGGTTTCATCCTCTTGGTGGAGTTCCTTCCACCCTTCATCAAAAGATCAAATTCCCCAACGGAAATGAGACAGTGGTCATTGAAGCTGAAGATAATGAGATTGTTAACGCTCTAATGGTTGAGAGGCCTCTCAATGGTTTTCAAGTGGCTGCAATTTCTGATGATGAAGTAGTGGACTCCAAAGTCTTGAATATGATGAAGAACATGAACTACCTTCCCGAAGCTGGTCTTGGAAAGGGTAAGGCCGATTTAACAAAATTACCAGATTTTAGAACTCAAACTTCCAAGAAGGGGTTGGGATATGATGATGCCAATGATGTCCAGCCAAAGAAGAATGAGAAGATGAGCTTCCCACCACTTGAAGAGATCTTTGCCAAAGCTCCAAATATGGGACCACTCCAAGGAAAGCCCGAGCCGATCATGTTCATGGGTAAGTTAATTCCAGGTTTTGAAATTTTTGTAGATGTTGCTGAGCTAGTGGAGCAAGTGAAGAAAGAGCTCACTTTGTTAACCAACAAAGAATCAAATCCAAAAGAGAAGAATGAAGCTACCCTGAAAGCCGAGAAGACTCCAGAAGAGATTGCTGCCCTGGTCGAAGAGAAGTTTGAAGACATCCTGCTTTATGATTCTGAGAACAATGATTTTGATTTTGATTTTAGTTTGTCTACTTTGTATGAGGATGATGATGTTTTCTTTTCCAAAATGAATGCAATAAAGTTTGATTTTGCTTACTTGTGTGATGTTTCTCCTGATGGTTGCATACATTCAAATAGCAGTTACATGAACATTTTTAATATTAATTCTGTTAACACACAATCATTAAATTTGGGAACAACTGAAATTCTAAAAATATTAGCATAGCATCCAACCTTACTCCTGATGAGAGAGAGGGAGATTTGAAAAAATATTCAAAAAAATATGAAGAAGTGTTTGCTTGGACTTATGAGGATATGCCGGGGATAGATCGAGACATAGCCGAGCATCATATTCCTACTTACACTCACATAAAACCTATCAAACAAAAGCTTAGGCGATTAAGACCTGAGTGGGCTGAATTGGTTAAAGAAGAGGTCACTAAGCAAATACAAGTGAAGTGATAGAATACCCAGATTGGTTAGCCAACATAGTACCCGTGCCAAAGAAAGATGGAAGGATAAGGGTCTGCGTGGACTATAGAGATTTAAACAAGGCTTCCCCTAAGGATGATTTTCCTTTACCTCATATAGATGTTCTCATTGATAGTGCATCCTCTAGTGTGCTACACTCATTTGTAGATGCATTTTCCGGATACAATCAAGTGTTAATGGCCCAAGAGGATAAAGCCAAAACTGCCTTCATTACTACATGGGGTATATTTTGTTATAGGGTGATGCCTTTCGGCTTAAAGAATGCTGGAGCAACCTACCAAAAGATGGCCACCACACTATTTCATGACATGATGCACAAAGAAGTTGAAGTATATGTTGATGATATGATGGTGAAGTCGGATACAAGGGAGCAACACTTCCAAAATTTAGAATTATTCTTCAATAGAGCTTTGAAGTATAAGCTAAGATTAAACCCGAAGAAGTGTGTATTCGGTGTTACTTCAGGCAAATTATTGGGACATGTAATTAGTCCGAATGGCATTGAGATTGATCCTGACAAAGTCAAAGCAATCAGGGAAATGCTTGTCCCAAAGACGGAGAGAGAAGTTTAGGGATTCATTGGTAAACTGCAGTACATTAGCAGATTTATAACAAAACTCACAACAATCTGTGAGCTTATCTTCAAGTTGCTTAGAAAGAATTAGCCGGTCGTATGGAATGAAGAATGTCAAAAGGCCTTTGATCGAATAAAAGAGTATTTGTTGAATCCACCTATTTTGAAACCACCTAAACCCAGCAAACCTTTATTACTATACTTAGCAGTAGAGGAAGAGTCGATAGGAGCCATGCTAGCCCAAGCAGATGAGTCGGGGATTGAGCATGCCGTTTACTATTTGAGTAGAAAGCTCCTACATTATGAAATTAAGTATAGTATCATTGAAAAGACTTGTATAGCTATGGTTTGGTCTTCTAAGAAGTTGCGGCATTACATTCAATCATATAGTGTGCAAGCAATTTCCAGGTTGGATCCAATGAAATACTTGAGGGATACACCCTCTTTAATTGGGAAATATGGTCGATGGTTGATAATATTAGAAGAATTTGAGATTGAGTATGTAACCAAGAAAACAATCAAAGGTAGAACGGTGGCAGAATTCCTGGCTCAACAACCATTACCAGAAAGTGAAGAGGTAATCTTGGAATTTCCAGATGAACATTTAGAAGCAATTGAAGTACAAGGGTGGAAAATGTATTTTGATAGAGCAGTAAACAGGAAAGGAGCAGGTTTGGGAGTTATACTAGAATCGCCTGAAGGGGAACTCATCCCTTTAGCAAAGAAGTTGAAATTTAGGGAAACCAATAATATGGTGGAGTACGAAGCTTGTATTTTTGGTTTGGAAAATGATTATGAAGGTGGATAAGGTGGAAGTTTATGGCGATTCATTGCTAGTAGTATCCCAAGTAAATGGAGAGTGGGAGTTGAAAGAGGAAAAATTAAAACCATATCACCGTTACTTGACCATGATGAAGAAGAATTTTAAGGAGTGTAGGTTTATACACCTGTCAAGAGAAGAAAATCAGATGGCTGATGCCCTAGCCACATTGGCTTCGGTATGGGAAAATCCTGCCAACTTATTCCTTAAGCCTCTGATCTTGACCAGTTCATCAACTCCTTACTATGAATATGAGACAATCATGGAAGTTGATACAGACCATGATGCGTGGTATGATACTATAAGGCGATTTTTGGAAGAAAGAGAGTACCCGCCGGGGGCAACAAAGAAAGAGAGAAGAGACATAAGGAGGTGGTCATTGCAATACATCACCTTCCATAGAGAGTTATATCGAAGATGGCCTGATGGAGTGCATTTGGGATGTTTAAGAAAGCCTGAAGTGGAGCGCATCATGTTAGAAATACATGCGGGAAGTTGCGGTCCGCACATGAGTGGTTTGGCCCTAGTTAAGAAGATTATTCGACAAGGTTACTATTGGTTGACCATGGAGAGAGACTTTATTGAGTTTGTCAAGAAGTGCCAGCAATGTCAGATGTATGGTAACTTGAATCACATGCCTCCTGAAGAACTACATTCAATGTCTTCACCCTGGCCATTTGCCACATGGGGTATTGACATTATAGGAGAAATACATCTGACAACCTCAAACGGTCACCTTTTCATTGTAGTAGCAGTTGATTATTTTTCAAAATGGGTCGAAGTTGAATCCTTCAACAAGCTGGGTGCAAATCAAATGGCTAGGTTTATCGAAAAGAATCTCACCTGCAGATATGGGCTCCCGCACAGTGTGATATCAGACAACGAGTTACAGTTTCAAGGAGCAGTTAAGGATTTATTCTCGAAGTACCAAATCCAACATCATCGATCCTCTCCTTATAAACCAAAGGCTAATGGTGCAGTAGAAGCAACGAACAAGACAATTAAGCAAATTCTGTCCAAGATGACTAAGACTTACAGGGACTGGTCGTAAATGTTTCCCTTTGCTTTATGGGGATATAGGACAAGTGTGCGAACACCTACTGGGATGACACCGTTCTCTTTGGTTTATGGGATGGAAGCGGTATTGCCAATTAAAATTGAGATCAAGTCATTGAGAGTAGTCTTGGAAGCTGAACTGCCTAAAATGGAATGGGTAGCAAGCAGATACACTCAGTTAGCTCTACTAGAAGAAAGAAGGTTAAAGGCGTTGTATCATCACCAACTATATCAAAAGAAGATAGCTCGGGCCTACAATAGAAGGGTCAAGGTTAGAAAATTCAGAGTTGGGGATTTGGTGTTGAAGCAATATAAGCCTAATGTGTCTGATCCAAGAGGAAAGTTCAGACCTAGCTGGGAAGGGCCATATGTCGTGAAACAAGTCATGAACAAAGGTGCAGTGAAATTATTAGACATGGATGGGAATGAATTTAGTGAGCCAGTAAACATTGACAGGTTGAAGAGGTTTTATATATGATAGAAAAAAAAAAGAAAAAAAAAGAGCTCGCTAGGTTGAAAACCCAAAAAGGGCAGCCTAGGCAAAAGTTAGAGTAGTCCGCTAGTTCCAAAAACCCGAAAGGGTGGGCTAGGCAACAATTAGGGCTAAATGAGAGAAAATTGTCATTTAGAAAACCCGAAAGGGCTAATTGGCAACAGTAGTGATCTTGTGTATGTTGGCTTTATGTTTGGTTGTTCCCTAATTTAATAAAATAGAATTAATATTAAAATTGTTCTATGTGCACTGTTATAAGTATTTGACCAGATATGGATGAAAGAAATAAACACAATAGCAAAAGGTGATGACAAATTATAAATGGAAAAGAAGCATCCTTTATTACTTTAATTATTTTTGCATCCTAACAATACACTTTATAAATTGACAAATGTAAAATCTATGGCAGTCAATAAGTGTAACGTACAGGCCAGCTTTGCCTTAGCCGATCCAAGTAGGTTTCAGTCAAGCAAGGCATGTCTAAGTCGGGAACAAAGTCAGAATCACGAGGCTTAGCTCCATACTGACGCCCAATTCGGCGAGGATCATAGCATGTACCTTGACGAAGAGCAGCAAGGGGAACATACATCAAGTATGGCCGCATGGTGATACGAGAAATCTTCCACCAAGGTACCAACCAACGGACATTGACTTCAGAGCGTGAGTGGATCCAGTCGACCCAGTCAGCATATGAAGAAGCAGGATGGAGTAGCTTTCTAGCAGAATGATGACGTGACAGGTATCTGGCAAAATCCATGGAGGGAGTATCAAGCAAACAGAGACACTCCTGAAGCCAAATCTGTGAAGAAAGAATTAAGTTAAAAAAAAAAGAGAGTCCTCTAAGTTGAAAACCCGTAAGGGCAGCTTAGGCAAAAATTAGGACAACTCGCTAGTTCCAAAAACCCACATGGGCGGACTAGGCAAAAGTTAGAGCAATAAAAAAATCTAAATTGAAAACCCGAAAGGGCAGTTTAGGTAATTACCTGAAGCAGCAACGGACTCCCAGTCAGTCTCTTTGACGATCCTGATTTGAATCGGTCTAATCCAACTAAGGTCTCGACTAAGATCACAGGTACCGACGACAAGCCTCCTTCCATTTGGTCCATGATATCCAATACTCGTGGATCAATATCGCCGTTAGAAGAAACAAGCAAGAATTGGCCTAGCAAGCAAAGACAAAGCATGCGTCCCCATGCCTTAGTAGGAGCCAAATGAGAGAAACAAAAGTCAATCAAAGGAGCAAGTAGAATTTTTTCACCTCTCATCAACCGAAGAATCTCGGGTTTCGAAATTTAAAATAACATCTGCATCTTCTGTTGAGTTTTGGAAATCAATGTGGGTAACACCATTTGTTGATTATTAGGATGTCCAAGGATGACCTCAAATTCTTCAATCAAGGGACATATTTCAAGGCCATTAATTCTAAGTACCCTAGAATCTGTATCCCAGAAGGAAGCCATGGCATGTAAAAAGGAGTGGTCCAATTTGACATTTTGAAAATATTTTAAAACATCAAGTTTTGACCATGAAATTTGCTTCCAATGGATGGCATCCATATTCTTAAATAGAAATTTTATTTTCTTTAAATGGTGCTCGGTCATGATTGATGAATAAAGGAGAACCAAAATTGCTAAAGGAAGTCTTCACGTTGAAAGAGAGAGATTTTTTGGTTTATCAATTAAAATATGGCATGCAAGGTGATTTATATAGAAGAAAATAAACCTTTTCCAAAAGTGAAATGGAAAAGATGATGGGAAAGGATAAGACCATATGGTCTAAGGAAAGGAAGTGGTCACAATTTCTTTTTCCACTTTGGATTTGGTTTAACAAAAGAAGTGGATATTAATTATGATGTACTATATAAAAAAAGAAAAAATTGGCAGTAACGAAAAAAAAAATTTGCAGTAACAAAAAATAATGAAAAAAAAAGGAAAAAAAGGATTATAGTAAAGAGGAAAATTGTATATTTTTCATTATTGTACAATGTTTTACAATTGCTACAATATTTACATGTCACTAAGAGGGTGGTGGTAGGTCACCAAATAAAGACTTGAAAAAATCATTTCCTGTTGGAGGAGGGGGCAAATTACTCTTCCCGGGATCACCCGAAGCAGAAGCACTAAAATCCCTATTGCCTTGGAGTTTCAATTTGTCATGGTCTTCATCAGAAGCAGACGAAAGGATCTCATGATTATCAGTCTGGGGGCCTCTCAATGAAGAAGCACTGGGATCCCTCATTTCCTGAAATCGGAAGTCTCGGAAATTTTGTTCGGATTGATGATATAAACTTTCAAAATGAGAAGTCGGCTGACGACTTGCAGCCAACTCTTCATGAAGTTTCCTTTTCTGTTCTTCAAGCATCTACTGTGAGCCAAGAAGGATAAAAGGTAAGAGCATACATAATCATGCATACATATAGCATAAACTATTATGAAATAAGGAACGTACCAGGTAGTTCATATCAATACCCTGCGGATGAGATGACATATCTGACAGGCTAGAGCCAGCCAACAACCTGCAACAATCATTAAAGAATCAAAGAAAGGAAAAGCAGTTGCAAGGGAAAAGTGGTTAAAGTGCAAAAAAAAAAAAAAAAAACTCAGTTAGAAGATCAAAACAAGGAAAGAAGAGCATGAATCAACCAAAACATGGCCAAGCCAAATCGAGATTAGCCATGTCACCTCAAAAGAAATTTTGGCAGAACATGACAAGGGCAGGCGACACGGCCAAGCCACTGGCCGTGTCTCACCTAAGGGACAAAGTCAAGAAGGACCAAGCAAAGAAAGAAAAGAAACAGTAGGTGACACTGGCAAGCAACACGGCCAAGCCACTAGCCTTGTCCCATCCTAAGCCTAGAACAAAGGAAAACCAAAGAAAAGACATAGAAGCTGACACACCCAGGAAACACAGCCAAGCCACTGGCCGTGTCACTCCCATCTTTAAAGAACAAAGAAGACCCCGATCTCCAAGGATGAAGATCCATTTTCAAGGGTGAAGGCCCGATCTCCGAGGGTGAAGATCCATTCTGTGGGTGAAGAATCACAATGCATAGAACATCCGGAGCAGTCAGACTTCTCAACTGATAAAAGGTTAGTCGAATTTAATCTCGGATCCAAGTGCCCAATCTTGGGTCCAAGTACCAAATCAAATTAATTTAGGGCCGAGTATCCCAATACAATTAGGATCGAGTATCCCAATCTAGTTTAGGATCGAGTGTCCAAATCCAGTTAGGATCAAGTATCCAAATCCAGTTTAGGATTGAGTATCCGAATCCAGATAGGATCAAGTATCTGAGTCTAGTTTAGGATCGAGTATCCAAATCTCTCGGGTCCAGAACCCAAAATTTTCCTTAGGTCCAGAACCTAGAATCTCCCTTGAGTCTAGAACTCGAACCGGGTCCAGAACCTAAATTTTCCTTAGGTTGAGAGCCTAGAATTATCCTTGAGTCCAGAACTCGAACCGGGTCCAGAACCCAAATTTTTCTTAGGTCCAGAACCTAGAATTATCCTTGAGTCCAGAACTCCAACCGGGTCCAGAACCCAAATTTTCCTTAGGTCCAGAACCTAGAATTATCCTTGAGTCCAGAACTTGAACCGGGTCCAGAACCCAAATTTCCCTTAGGTACAGAACCTAGAGTCATCCTTGAGTCCAGAACCCAAATTTTTCTTAGGTCTAGAACCTAGAATCATCCTTGAGTCCAGAACTCAAACAGGGACCAGAACCCAAATTTTCCTTAGGTCCATAACCTAAAATCTCCCTTGAGTCCAGAACTCGAACCGGGTCCAGAACCCAAATTTTTCTTAGGTCTAGAACCTAGAATTATTCTTGAGTCTAGAACTCGAATTGGGTTCAGAATCCAAATTTTCCTTAGGTCCAGAACCTAGAATCATCCTTGAGTCCAAAACTCAAACCGGGTCCAGAACCTAAAACCTCAACCGTTTCATCAAAAATTAAGTCTTATTGCTTTTCACTCTCTTTCACTAAGGTTTCAGATCATTCAAGCAGGGGGCAAACTGTAAACCCTTAATTTTTTACCCAATCCGGTCCAATATATTTTATTTAGTCCAAAATGGTTTTTGTTGTCTAATTGGTCCAAAATAATTTTTGTAAAATAATTTTTTCTTTAGTATCTAATTTTTATTAATATAAAATAAAAATAAATAAATAAAAATCAAAAAATAAAAATAAAAATAAAAATCGGAGTCGGAGTCGGAAAAATCGGCAGCGAAAAAACAGTCGCACGGGCCCGTAGGCAATTTAGCCCGCAGAAAATTCCTGCGGGCGAAATCACTGTTCTATTTTGCCCACAAGAAAATCCTGCGGGCGACGCCCCAGCCCGCCCACTGTCGCAGTTTTCTGCGGCAATTTTTTTTCGCCAGTGCATTTTTTCCTGCAGCAATTTTTTTCGGCAGCCCAAATTTTCCGACGCAAATTTTTTGAAACCTAATCCAATTAGGTTTTGGTTTCTTTTTATATTAACATTACTTGCCTTAGCTAATTAGGAATAAACAACCTCAAACCACTATAAATAAGGATCAAAGGCAACCAAATTGGGGGAGGCAAAAAATTGGCAGTAGCTTGGAAAATTGGAAACCAAATCAAGGAAGGAAAAGCAATAATTCAATTCAATTGATTTTTAAAGGAGCAGCAGCACGATTTAAAGAATTCAAAGGCAAAAAAGGCTTGTCTTTGGAGCTAGTTCATCCAAGAAGAATTGTTTTTGGAGGAATCATCAAAAGAAGGTATGTGTTAATTGATTTTCTTTAATTTTTTTTACACAGTAGCTAAAACTAGGATTTTTGTGTTTTTCAAAAGTCAAAATCTTAAAACTTTAATTTAGTTTTCCAAAGTTAAAAACACTAAAACGTTACTATATTTTCCAAAAAGACTTAAAATTGTTATTTTTTCTTCTTAAAAACCTTAAAACTCTAATTGAACATATTTTTCAACAAAACTAAGATTTAAATTCTGTTTCTTTTAAAATTTTAAAGTAGGTTCTATTTCATTCAAAAAGCCTTAAAAACATCTTTTCTACTTATAAAAACTTCAATCCGCTTGTTTAAATTCATAAAACTTCATAAAATTATCAAATTGATTTCTGAAACCCTAATTCAAATCTTTTACCCGAGACCCTAATTCTAAAACACTAAAACCCTAATTCAACTTTTAAACCTAAAATAGTAAACCCTAACCCATTTAAAACCTTAAACCCTAATTTTTTCTAAGCTCTAATCCTTTAAAACATTAAAAACCATAAATAACACAAATGTTCTAAAATTACACAGTAGCTTGAAATCACCATTTAAAACCACAAATCAAAACAATTTTAAAGTGTCTAAAACCCTAGTTTCATGATTTCATCATTCAAACCTTAATTTGGTTAATCAAAGTGTCTTACCAACCTTTTAAAACATAAAACCCTAATCTATTTTAATTCCATAAAAAGTCACAGTAGCTATAATTGAACTTTTATTTGCTTTATTTAATTCTATACTTGATTATGTTTTGATTTATCTCTTATGCTTTAATTTATTTAATTTCAATACTTGATTTATTTAATTTATCATGGATGGATGTTTATTTTATATTTTGATTAATACCTTTGATGAATGATTTATTTATTATGAATGGTTATTTACTTTTATCAATTTATTTAGACTTCTAAATGTTGTAAGAGGTATGTTTCCACTTGGTGGGCACCTCATTAGTTAAATATCATGTAATTTAATTTGCTTTTTTATTTTAGAACCTATGTAAAGGGCATGTTTCTACCTTTTGGTGGGTGTCCTATCTAGGCATGTGATGTAAGGACATGTTTCCATCCTTGGATGGGTGTCCATTTATTTGTTTTGTTTGGACGTTGCTTTGATTTTAATATAATGATGCTTTCTTTTATTTATTGTGTGTAATATGGATAATATTGTTATATTTAAGAATTTTATAATATTAAGACCTATAAAGGAGCCCGGTTCCAATGAACCGGGCGTTGTGGGGGTGCTGGGCCATTTCTCACATTCCCCACACGTACCCAACTTTCCGAACCCATTAGGGGGTTGGAGATTCCTTAGGAATCGAGTCATCCACCCCTTTCTTTTTCCCAGCCCGTCCGGGTGGCGACTCCATTCTCTAAGGCCCCGAGCCTAAACAGTGCCGAAGTCACAAGAACCATTCCACCGGGAGTGGGGGCGAAAATCCCCGCTCACAGATATGCTAATTTATAAATATCAAACTAGATTTGTCATTGGTTGATCACCAAAATGAACAAAGATCATAAAAAATTTAAAGAAAATAATTTATTCAAACAATCTCAATTTAAAAAAATATAATTATTCCAATTAAATATTAAGAAAGCAAAATAGAAGAGCAGCTTTCAAACTAAGGGAAGTTCATTGAGTTGAGCTTCTTCTCTCTTCATATCTTCAATACTCTCATCTTGAAAAGAGGATAAGAAAAAATCTTCCTCCAATCCTCTTCCTACCATGAAGGTTGCTGGTGGAGGTACTCTTTCAAATTTAGGCAAAGGATTGCTCTTGGTATTGGGCTTACCAGGCTCAGACAACTTTTCACTGTCAATTAAATCTTGGATCTCATGCCTTAGATGAGTGCATTTATCCATCTTATGCCCTTGCATTTGATGAAATTGGCAGAAGGCCTCGGCATCGAAGTTTGATGACAGAGGATTGTGTAGCGGTCGAGAAGCCAATGGTTGTAATAACCCCTTCTTTTGTAGCTTGTTGAAAACCCAAGACATAGGTTTTTCCAACTCTAAAATCTGTCTTCCACTTCCTTGACCAGTTGCATTATCATCTACTTCCTTATGTGTACTTTGATTGCCAGACTGATAATTTCATTTTGTAGAAAAATGGTTCTTCTCTCTTTCCTATTCTTCTATTTACAATCCAGCTTGGAGCAGATATTTGAAATCCCTTATAATGGTGTGAGATAGCCTTTCATGAAGATTGGGCAGGACGCCTTTGACTATCATCCTGATTTGGTTTGACTTATCAGGCCTCCTTTTGAGAAGTTCAACCTTATTTCTCCATCTCTTTACATAATCAACAAAACTTTCATTTTGTTTTTGCCTGATAGTCTCTACCTCTATCAGGGTCACTTCCAATTCGACATTGTACCCATATTGTTGAATGAAGGCTTTGTACAACATATCCTAATCTTTTTGGGTACTTTCCTCTAAGGTATTGAACCAATTCTGCACAACAAGATCCAATAAGAGCATGAAATACCTTAGAGTTTGAGCTTTAGTAGCTCTGGCAGATTGCATAGCAGTGATGTACAACTTAACATGAAAGTGAAGATTTCCTATACCATTGTACCTAGGAAAGGAAGGCATCTTGAACTTATAAGGGACCTCCTCATCTTATTCGAATAGCTTGTCTATTTCTGACATCTCATCGGCTTTCAGCTTCTTTTCAAATTTCTTCTCCAAATCAGCAATCATCTTTTCTACATCTAAAGTTTCAGTCTTTTCCACAGTTGCTCTTTCCACAACCTTCGACTCTTTCTTCTTATCTTGAGGATCTTGGAAGTATTGAGTCCAGTAGGCATCATCATCAACAACTACCTTGTCATCATTGAAGTCTACTTCGCCAACATTAGCCTTTCCCTTGTCCTTCGGCTTCTTAGTACTGGCAGATGCCTCAACAGTGTTTCCCAAAAGTACAACCAATTGGCTCTTCATGGTCTCAGCCATGGCCTCCTTCAGTTCTTCCATCTTGGCATTGAGGGCGTCGTCCACCATCCTTTGAATTTATTCGGGATCCATTACTCTTGGTGAGAAGCTAATTGAGTCGCTGCTGAATTCTACGTCACTGGCATAGGTTGGGTTGTCTTACAATTTTGAACTACTGTACTCTAGGTCTGTGAGCCAGAAAGGATCAATGATATATTATGCAATGCGTGTACGCATGTATGCATGTATGCACAAACAAACAAATATGCAAAGATAATTAGGACATTCCTTCCAACCTTATAACTTTCACACATGAATGACGAGTCTCTTTTCATAGACATATGGTAAACAAAATACTAACATGGGATATTCCCTTTTTGAGTAATTCTCTCAGATGATTTTAACCAATAGTTGTATTTTCAAGCATGAAAATTAGTCCATGATAATTCTCATTAATTAGGCTTTAATCCATTGAATCAACTAAAAAATAGCTTTTATGCTATGTTGGATTAAAACTAAATTAAGAGGTTTATCATTAATAGATTTCTCATTTGAAAAAGTAACTAATGATTCATGCCAAAAATAAGCCCATGATTAATAATTCTTAGCATAAGCTAGGCTCACAATTAATTTTTTTGGTATTCCATAATTGACCTAAATATTTGTAATCTCTTTTGTAATCGAAAAATAATTTTGTTTCAAAGCCCTTGGGCCATAGGGTTGAAAAAGATTTTTGACTCATCTTGAAAAGATTATCTTGAAGATTTTGAAAATTTGAAATTTGATCTCTTGGATTTAAAGGAATAAAATTATTTTGAGCTTACAGTATAGGTAGGTCATATTAGAAAAAGAGGGCAAACCAAATAAGCCATGGTTTAAACCAAGATAAATTAATCATAGTCAAACAACAAGCATTCAGGGAAAAACCTAAGGAAAATAACTAGGCTAATTACGTAAGCTTTAGTCTTTGGGTTGAAAGGCTTAAGTTCCCATAGCAAGTATATACCAAAAGGTACAAGTCTATGAGTGGTTATGCCATTCTCGATCTCTATACCTTGAGAAAAAGTATGGTATCTTTTACATAACACAATATGGGTTATACAGGCATCCTAACTCACGCACATAATGCAATCTAAATGATGCAATAGACAATATCATAATAAGAAAGAATAAAATAATATAAAGACTAACAGAGTCAACTTCTCTTATCCCCAGTGGAGTCGCCACTGTCAGCGGAAATTTTTGCCTCTACTCCCATGTGGAATGATTCTTGTGACTTCAGCACTGTTAGGCTCAGGGCCTTAGAGAACATGGGCCTAAACCCGGAGAAAAATGGAGTTGCCACCCGGAATGGTAAAAAAAAAATAAAGGGTTGGATGACTCAATTCCTAAGGAATCCCCAACCCCCTAATGAATTCAAAAAGTTAGGTATGCGTGGGAAAGGTGAGAATGACCTAGCACGCCCACAGTGCCCTATTCATTGGAACCGACCTCCTTTTCTGTTCTTAATATTATAACATTCTTAGTTAATACGATATTATCCATACTACATGCAATCATAAGAATAAATAATCACTTTATTAAAATCATAACAAGTTCAAACAAAATAAATAAATAGGCACTCATCCATGGATAAAAACATACCTTTACAATTGTTCGATGCCCAAAAGAAAACAAATAAAATAGGATACCCACCAATTGTTGAAAACGTATCCCTTATATTAATCCAAAACTTAAAATAAATTGAATTATATGAAACTTTATCGATTGAGGTACCCAATTATGAAAACATATCTCTTACAATTTCTTGAAACTAAAAATAAATCAAAGCATTCATTCGAGCATTCATCATAAAATCAAATAAGAATAAATCATCCATTTAAAAGGATTAAGCTACTGTGAAAGTGGAAATAGAATTAATTAGGATTTAGGGTGTTGGAGATTTAGGAAAACAGTTTGAGTCTTTTTGAAAATAGATTAGGGTTTTGAAAAATTGTAAGAATTTTAAAGTTGGGGAACTAGATTAGTGTCTTGATGATTATATCATTGCTTTAACTTCAAACTTAAGCTACTACACGAAATAACTTATGCTACTGTGTAAATTAAATTAAAGAAAGAATTTAATAACCTAGGCTGATGATAGTTTGAAAGATGAAGATGATTACTAATTTTCATAAATAAAATTAAATCAACATACCTACATTTGAAGGCTCCTCCAAATTAAAAGTGTTGAACAAACTGCATGCCTTTTGCTGCTGCCTGTATCAATCTTATTTTCTAGATGAGCTATCACCAAGACAACACTGCCTTGCTGCCTTGCTTTTTCTCCTTTTGCTGCTAGGGTTTCTCCCTTATTTCTGTTGCTTTCTATTTCTCTAGTTGCAAAGTCACAAAAAGTCCAAAAGTCCAAGTCCCTCTTTCAATCTTTCATTATGTTATTTATAAGCAATTATTGCATTAAAAACCTAGTTATTATCAGTTAAGGAAGTATTTAAAATCATCCGAATTAAATTAGGTTTAGGCAAAAAATGACAAGGCTAATTGCCCGCTGGCCGTCGGAGCGGGTTACTGTGTGAGGCATGGGCTGCCGCGTAGGGCGCTGACACAAGCCAATTCGCCACAGGCTATGCAAATTGGCATGCCTCAATTCGCTGTGGGCACGCCCTACGGCGAAATTGGCATGCCCAATTTGCCGTGGCATGCCCAATTTGCCGTGGGCATGTCCTATGGCGGCGAATTAACATTCCCGTCCAATTATTATTATTATTATTATTATTATTATTATTATTATATTTTAATAAATTATTATTTTCTTTTTTCCTTTTTTATTTTAAATAATAAATATTATATTATTATTAATAAAATAAATACTAAATATTATAAAAATTATTTCAGACTGTTTTAAATATTTATAGTTCACTTAATCATCTTTTAATTAGTATTGGACTGGACTTGGTTAAAAAATAAGGGTCTGCACACTCCAATCAACCCTCAATCCTAATAATAATTTCTTTCATATCAAGCTTTCTCAAGTCAATAATATGAAAATTGCAACCAATCAATAAGCATGCTATTATCAATTGGAAATAAGAAATTAAGAATCAAAAGCATAAAACAACTCAATTAAATGATTTAATTTAATAAGAACTATTCAATCCATATAATAAAGCTATGGTTCATTAATATCTAGATAGAGATGATTTAGTTCATATTCATAACTAGAAAACCAGAACAAAAGAAATGAGTAAAAGAATTCAAACAATCCATAATGAATGATTTGTGTTTCTTCACTTTAATCTTTGATTCTTGATTTAAATATTGTTTAACTTGAATCTTCACCTTCAATCTCAGCTACTAAACTCTTTTTCTTTCTAAGGAAGTTAGCTCTGAGTGATAAAAACTAGATCCCTAATTCGCACTTCAGCTCAGATTTTATAGCCTAGAAATTTTTCCTGACACGCCCAGTGGCACTGCCATGTCTCTAGGTGTGTCAACGATGCTGTGACCAACATTAATGACATGGGCCTTGACACGCCCATGTCCTTAGGTATGTCATAGCTACTGTAATTCAAGATCAATGACACGTGCATGGACACGCCCATGTCCTTGGGCATGTCGAAGCTTCTGTAATGTAGCAGAACGACACAGTCATTGACACGCCTATATCGTTGGGTGTGTCACTTGAAAAATGTGCCAAAAATAGCTCTTTTCCTTATCTTTCATATGTGATTCTAGCTTAAATGACCATAAGGCCTCAAAATATAAAGATTCCTGAAATCAACCTTATCAAGCACTTGAAAAAATAAATAAAACTCAATTTGATAATAATTATACTAAGAAATAGGGGCAAAAATATCATCAATTATACAATATCAAATTCCCCAACACTTGAGTTTTTGCTTATCCTCAAGCAAACTAAATCACTATAATAAGCAAAAATGATGAACCCCTCTAAATCCAAAAAGAAAAGAAAAGTTTGACAATACTCGAATAGGAAAACCCAACATTCTCAACCAAAAACTAATTCTCAAACATGACAGCTAAATTAAGAACTTTCAAAGCAAAAATTTACATATCTAAAATTTAAAAATCCTGAGTTAAAAGATTGAGCATAAATTTCCAAGAACTCAAAAGTCATGAACAAAGTAAGAAAGCATAAATTTTTTCTTAAGTTCTTTGACCCTTTTTTTTTTATGAATTTACCCTTTGCGCTTAACTTACATTGCTTGAATATTTTTTTTAAGGAGCCCACTTTTTTGAACTGATACTAGCTTTTTAACACGAAAGTAAAAATTTGTGATGTCGACCCCCGGTTACTCAGCTAGAATCACTGTTCTAATGGCTACTAGCATTATTCATGATTCCAACTCATTCGTTTCAATTCAAGAGTTAAAATCAGCGAAACAAGGATAAATTTTCAAAGCTCCTGAAATAAATTTTTTTTAAGGCAAGTGGTCAGGAACTAAAGATACTAAAGATGTCATACTAAGTTTGACTCAAGTATCTAAGGAAACTTAACATGCTAAAAAAAATAACTAAGGTTTTAAACTTGAGGTGTATGCAATTCTTATCAATCAACTACCTAATTATGACTATTACATTCGGTCTTCAGCAATTGATTAAGATAGCCAAGTCAACCTCAATAAGATATTGTCATTTAGGAAATCAACCATTAATTTAATATAAAGAGAAACCATTTCAATTTATGCTATTATGGCAATCTAGAGTACTTGAATCCAAAAACAAGGTAAAGAAACCGAATGAAACTAAGGAATCCAATGACACTAATAACAATAAGACTCAATCTCAAAAATATACTTCTCCCCCACACTTAAGACTCACATTGTCCCCAATGTGTGAAAAATAAGAAAAATAACAAAAGAGAGAGAGAACTACCCTGTCATATCCATGAATCGATATATATGAATATTGTCCTAAAAATGTTGTGAAGTCGAATTAGCTACGGAACAAATACTGACATGCAAAATTGTGAAGATTCATTTATATATATATAAAGATAGAAAGAAATAAATACAGAAATAAAATAAAAACAAAAGAAAAGGAAAAAGAAAGAAAAAGAATACGAACTGGTGAAAAGTACAATCATCCATACTCTCTAGGTGATACGGAAGGGTCTTGAGTTCCAAGTTGGGTGGATCAATCATAGATGGTTTTGGCTTCTTTTCTTTTGGCATCTCAATGTTTTCATATGCCCGACACTTGAATGATTTGCTTGCTTGAAGATAAGCAAGCTACTCGATTGCTTATTGATCCTCAACATTATCTTGCATTAAACACAACTCAAGGGGATCCTTGGAAATAATGTTAGTAACACAATTTAAGGTTTCATGCTCAATAATATCATCACATGAATCCACCTCATCGAGTGTAAGTGGGTGCTTCATAGCATAATAAATATTAAAAACAACTTTATTGCTCCCCACTTTCAAGGTCAGTGTGCCATCGTAGATATCAATATGGGCACGGGCTGTATTTAAAAATGGCTTACCAAGGATAAGTGAAACATTGACATCCTCATCTATATCGATGACAACAAAGTCATTGGGAAAAATGAAATTCCTGACTTTTACAAACACATCCTCTTTAATGAATGAGGGTAGACTACTGACTTATCAGCAAGTTGAATGGTCATGAGTGTTGGATTAGACTCTCTAATACCTAACTCTTTAAATATCTTGTAGGGCATAACACTTATTCTAGCCCCTAAAATAGCTAATGCACTTTTGACTTCAAGATTACCTATCAAACATGGAATAGTAAAACTACCAAGATCTTTTAACTTCTTATGTAACCTCTTTTGCAAAATTGCCAAACTCTTTTCCGATAAATGCACCAATGATACTTCCTTAAGTTTCCTTTTGTTAGAAAGGAGATCTTTCAAAAATTTAGCATATTTGGGCATTTACGATAAAGCTTCGGAAAATGGAATATTAATGTGCAATTGTTTAACGAGTTTAAGAAAGTTTCCAAACTGAGCATCCATCTTGTCCTTGTTCAATCTTGTTGGGTATAGCACTTGAGGTCTATATTCCTTCACTATTAGACTGGGCTTTTGTGGTTGGTTCCCTTTCTCATTTTCTACTGCAACCTTCTCTCTCGAAGTGACAGTAGGATTATCTTCCTTTTCTTTTTCTTGTGCTTCAACCTCTTCCTTAATCACTTCTTCTCTTCTCTCAACCATATCACCCTTAAGTTTCATTCCACTCCTTAGAGTGATTGCCTTTAGCTACTACTTTGGGTTTGCATCAGTATTGCTAGGTAAACTCCCTTACGATCTTTCACTGAGTAACTTAGCAATTTGCCCCATCTAATTTTCCAAATTTTGAATAAAAGCTTGCTGATTTCTAAGGGTGGTTTCAGTTGATTGAAATCTGGTTTTTGAAGCTACTATGAACTTCTCCATCATGTCTTTCAAAATTCTCTTTCTTGGAGGGGCAACTTGTTGGTGTTAAGGCTGCTGAAATCCAAGGGGGAGGTCTTGAATTGTTCTTATTACTCTAGGAAAAATTTGGATGATTTCTCCACTCTGGATTATATGTGTTACTGTAGGGGTTGTTCTGCTATTGCCTTGGCATATTCCCAACATAATCCACCTGCTCCTGTGTAGCAAATATATTGGCACTTTGACAATCCTGACCCTGATGTCCACCCCCACACCATTCACAAGACATCAACTGCATTGATTTCCCCGAAGATGAGGCTAAATAATTGATCTTTTTATTCATGGCTTCTAATTGTGCTGTCAAAGCCACCACATGATCCAATTGATGTGAACTAGTGACTCTCAATTTTCCTTATTTCCTTGGAGTTTGCCACTGATAATTGGTAAGGGTCATATCTTCAAACAAATCCCTTGCTTATTCAGGTATCTTATTATTTATGGTACCCCCGGCTGCTGCATTAATGGATTGCTTGCTTGTATAATTCAATCCATTGTAAAAATTTTAAATTTTAAGCCATAGGGAAAGCTCATGATGAGGACACCTTCTCAATACATCTTTAAACCTCTCCCAAGCATCATAAAGGGTCTCACCATCCTGTTGAAGAAAATATGAGATATCATTCCTTAACTTGGTAGTCTTTGATGGGGGAAAGTATTTTTCTGAGAACTTCTCTGCCAACTAACCCCATATGGTGAAGTGCCTGGGGAAAAAGATTTCAGCCATTTTTTTGGTCTGTCTCTGAGTAAAAATGGGAACAAACTCAGTCTAATTGCATCATCTGAAATATTATTTATCTTGAACATGCCATATATCTCTAGAAAATTCTCAAAATGAGCATTAGGATCTTCATTTGGGAACCCATCGAATTGGCAAGTCTAATGCACCATTTGAATTGCATTTGCCTTTATTTCAAAGTTGTTCATAGAAACTGTCGGCCTCCGTATGCTAGAATCAACCCCATCGAGAGTGGGCTTAGCATATTCCTGCATTGTTCTTGGCTCATTTCTTTCCATTGCTTCAAGTTCTTCTTCTGAGCTTGAATCTTCCAAGTTTGTTTTTTTTACCAGAACTGCTTCCCTTTCTTCCTTCTGCATTCTCCTCAATGTTCTTTCTAGTTCTTGATCTTTGGGAGGAGCTAGCTTGGGTCATAAATGGGAAGAAGTACCTAAAATGATAGTCAACAAGCAAGAACCAATGTTAAAACAAATAAAAATAAAAACTAAATTAGCAGTCTTGATTATATTACTAATATTTAAAACCATTGCTCCCCGGCAACGATGCTAAAAACTTGGTGGCAAATTTGTGCTATTGCAATATTACACAAGTGCACGGGTCGCGCAAGTAATAAAGTTGTAAGCAAGATATCATTCCACTGGGGGCAAGGTCAATTGCTAGTGCAAATCTCAACTGTTGTTTAGCAAATCAATAGTTTTTGTGATGATTAAAATAATAGACGAGTTACTTAATAAATTAAAGTAAAGAAAAATTGAATATTGTACAAAAAGAGTTGATGATGAAAATACTATCCATCTATTGAATCCCCTAGCCATAAAAATATTTATGAATATCAATTCAATTAAATCAAATAATAAAGCTAAATTGGCATTCCTCTAAATTAGACTAAAACCTCTCTCAAGTGAATTAATCCATAATCACTAAGTAGAATGTTGGAATCTCTTCTCAAACATAATTAAATAGATCTTGCAATAAGAACAAGGAATTATAAACCAAAGGATCTTGTAAGTCTATCTCTAGAACTCCAATCAATTCTCAATCCTAATGAGAATTCTGTTCATATCAAGCTTTCTCAAGTTAATAATATGAAAATTGCAACCAATCAATAAGCATGTTATTATCAATTGGAAATAAGAAATTAAGAATCAAAAGGATAAAATAACTTAATTAAATGATTTAATTTAATAAGAACTATTCAATCCATACAATAAAGCTAGGATTCATCAATATCTAGATAGAGATGATTTAGTTCATATTCATAACCAAAAAACCAGAACAAAAGAAATAAGTAATAGAATTCAAACAATTCATTATGAATGATTTGTGTTTCTTCACTTCAATCTTTGATTCTTGATTTAAATCTTGTTTAACTTGAATGTTTACCTTCAATCTCAGCTGTTAAACTCTTTTTCTTTCTAAGGAAGTCGACTCTAAGTGATAAAAACTAGATCCCTAATTCACACTTCAGTTCAACTTTTATAGCCTAGAGATTTAGCCTGACACGACCATGTCTCTGGGTGTGTCAATGATGCTATTTTTCACCGTTGATGACATGGGTAGTGACACGCCCATGTCCTTGGGCATGTCATGGCTACTACAATGCTGGGTTAAGGACACGATCAGTGACACACCCATGTTCTTGGGTGTGTCACAGCTTCTGTAAGGCAGGATCAATGGCATGGCGAGTGACACGCCCATGTCCCTAGGCGTGTTGAAGCTTCTATAAAGTAGTTGAATGACATGGCCATTGACATTCCCATGGGCATGTCATTTGAAGAATTTTCCCAAAATAGCTCTTTTCCTTGTCTTTCATCCATGATTTCGGCCTAAATAACCATAAGGTCTCAATGTGTAAAAGGTTCCTGGAGTCAACCCTAATAAACACTTGAAAAAACAAATTAAACTCAATTTGACAATAAATATACTAAGAAATAGGGGCAAAATATCATCAATTATACACTTATCAAAACAAATAAAATAAATCATCCATCATAAGCATATAATAAATAAAATAATCAAAACTACAGTTTAAAGCATTAAATACACTGAATTAGGGTTCACATATTAAATTTGGGTTTACAGAGGTTAAAAACATGGTTTTAGGGTTTTGAAAACAAAATTAGGATTTTGGATAGAAATCTACGGTTTTAATTAGAAACTAGGGTTTTAATTATAAAGTTAGGGTTATAGGGTTTTACTTTGGAAGTTAGGGTTTTGGTTTGGAAATTAGGGTTTTAGGATTATAGTTAGGCATTTGAGGTTAGGGTTAGGCAAATTGGGTTTAAGTATTAGGGATTAGGGTTTCTTGGTTTTTAAAGATTTAGGGGATTAGGTTTTTAGATTACGCAAATAGGGAATTGGGGGTTTTTGGATCTTGGGAATACTTTTTTACAGATTAGGGTTAAATATTTGGGATTAGGATTTTATGGATTAGGATTAGGTGTTTGGGATTGAATTAAGGTTTTAGAAAATAAGTTAGGTTTGGTAATTAAATTAGAAATTAAAATGAAATCCTAAGCTACTATGAAATAGTATATCAATTTGGTTGTTGTTATTAAGGTTTATGTAAAATCACAACCCAAACTAATTAGCTACTGGATCAAACAAAAATCAACATTCAATGTTTAAAAGAAAAGCATAGCTACTAAACATTTAAATAAATAGAATTTAAAAAATAAAACCTGCGTTGACGGCTCCACCCAATTTGATATGCTGAACCAAGCTCGTATCTTTGAAAGCCTGGATTAATGAAAGTATTGGTTGGTGCCTTTTGTTATTCCTTCATCTCTGTGTGAATTGTTGCCTTCCATTGCTCTTCCATGATTAATTGCTAAAAGTTCTTCCTTTTTTTTTTTGCTCTATGCCTTTAATTATCTATTAATAGGCAAGTAATAGTTTTAACCTTAAACCCTAATATGCTAATCCAGGGTTATCTAAAATCCAACTTGATTAGGAAATTAAAATGGCCAGCTAAATTCTTTTAGAATTTGGATTCATGTCGATTTAGGATATCCAAATTGACATGAGCAATGCTTATGTTGACTTGGATCCTCTAAGTCGACTTAAGCATTGGCTCATGTCGACCTGGACCCGTCCCGACTCATACCGAATCCTAATTTTTTATTTTTTCGGACCAGACCTATTTTACAATTTAATTTGGGCTTTTATGAATTGTCTAATTTCAAGCCTTTAAATTAGGTTTAGGCTCTTTAAATTTATAACGGACCAAGTTAAGCTTTTTAAATTTAAACTAGCCAAAATTTAGGGGTCTATAGTTTGCCTCATGCTTGAACAATATGAGTAAAAAAGAGTAAAAAACAATATGATCTGGATGGGTTGTAGACCCGAAGAATTGGATTTTGGGTTTTGGACTCAGAAATAATTTGGGTTCCGGACCCGGATTGAATTTTAGACTAAAAAATAACTTGGGTTCTGACCCGAGATGGTTTGGGCTATGGACTCGGATTGAGTTTTGGGCTCAAAAATTTTTTAGGTTCAAGACCCGAATTGAGTTCTGAACTGGAAAATAGTTTGGGTTCTGGACCCAAGACTGGATTAGGTAACTCTAATATCCCAATAGGTTCATCAGATGACTCTAATATCCTAATGACCAAGCAACAAAACTGTTGAGCGACTAACATATCTCAACGGGTCATTAGACAACTCTAATATCCCAATAGGTCTATCGAGTGAATCTAATATCTTAATAAATCACTAAGCAATTCTAATATCTTGGAGAGTGAAAACAACTATCGAGTGATTCTGATATCTCAATAAAATCCATAAAGCGACTCTAATATCTTGGTAAATCAAAATGGTCATCGAGCGACTCTAATAGCCTGATGACAACCACTAAGCGACTCTAATATCTTGGTAGGATAGTGAGTGACTCTAATATCTCACTAGAAACAAACTTGGATATTTCAACATATCAAGGAAAGCTATGCCTTCAGGATACTTTAACAAATCCAATATGGGCTAGAGATTGTGCCGTCAGGATACTTTGACCAATACAATATAGGTTGGGCAGTGGATGCTTCAACAAATTTTCTTGAAAATGTCTACCTTAACAGAAATGAATCTTCATCTTAATTCTCTATTCTTGGGGATGGGCCTTTGTCTTGCCTCAACTTCAGCTCTTCTAGCTGAATTGATTTGATCTTTATCATGGACCATTGTCTTGATCTTTTATCTTTTGTATCTTCATTCATTTGAGAGTTCTGATTTTCTTCTTGTTTCATTCTTAAATGGATTCTTCACTTTGCACTTTTGCAAAAAATTCAGCTATTCAACTATTTTTAGTTGTCATATCCTCACTTTGCTCCCTGCGTGGCAAAACATTGAAGGTGAGTCTAAAAATATTTTATATATAAATTTGAAAATTGACAAGGATAAGTTTTGCTCCCTGTGTAGGCTCAAACCAATGCAGGCTCTGATTGATGTCTATGTTCCGTCTAGCACTTTGCACAAGCATGCATCTTCTCTTTCTTTTTGTAATGGCTTTTTTATGGCCCCTGATTCTATATCCGCTTCTGATTGTTTACTTTACTGTGTCTACTTTTCACTTTGACAAACAATAGACAATACAAAATAAAAATACAGTGTAATATGCTCATGTATACATGATATGAATGGGTGATACTTACAGTGGTTTTACTGACTCATAGACTAAGGTGGTCAACTAAAGCACTCTCATTGATTCCTTCCAGATTCTTGTTCAGAATAATAGAAGACTTCATAGCTATGGTTTTATCTTCCACATGTACAGAGCATGAGTAGTGAAGGTCCTAGCAGGGTAGTTAGCAGCATAGGAGATGCTATTTCAACCTATGATTCAACACATCGATTGGCAACTTCTTCATGACTTTGCAAATGATCCTTATTTTCCCAATATGTTCTTTAGAGTTTAATAATGCATCACACTTCTCTATAGGAAAACATGAAAGAAACAATCTTAAAGAATCCTCATCTTTATGCCATTTGATTTTGATGTTTATGGTCTTTATAGTAAATTTTTCTTTTCCTATCATTAGTGTTGGATTTTGACCAAGTAATCTAAGCAACGGATAAAACCCGATGATAAGAACTTGTTGAGTCTTTTTGTTTAATTTAATTTCTTGTTAAAATTCATAGAATGGTAGAACAAGATTAATGGAGTAAAAACTAACTCAATGGTAGTGAACATAACTTAGAAGATCCCAAAAATGATATGGAGCACTGATGGAACAATTAGGAAATAAGAAGAAGGTTCCATCGATGGGATTACTGCTCAACAATTATTACTATTGTGCAAAAGTCCTGGGACCTGGCAATTCCTACTGCATATCAATTCCTACTGCCATGTGGTGGTTCTATGACATAATAGGCATCAAATTAGTTTCAAGATCTTTGAATATTATTTCATCCTTTGTTTTGATTCTACCCAATTTGCTTCCTCTACATACATCCTAAACTAATTAGGAAGCCTTCCAAAGGAACCTTAAGCTTATAAATACATCCTAAACCAGATTTTAAGGGGATTCCTACCTAAATTCAAAGATCCCAACTAAAGTTATAAGATTTCAGCCTCCATTAACTAAAGATTTCTTTCTTGTTCCTAAAAGCAACTAAAAACTTTCGTAGTTCCATCATTTATTTCCATCTCAAAACCCCTCCTTAATCCATATGAAGTGAAGATTAAAAGCAAGAGAAGTGCTTTGATCAACCCATTGAAGTGGCCTTCCATTCAAATTAGTTTGAAGCTGTGAGAAGAATCAAGAACAAGGAATTAGGCATGATTTTGCATACCAAGCACTTTAAGATCGCTGTATTCATTGCCTTTGAGGTTGGTAATCAATCAACTAAACTTGTTTTGTCCATCTCGTGAGTTTTGAATAAGAAAATGCAACCCAATTGAAAGTTCATAAATTAAAAATGGTGAAACCTGAGGGTTTAAATCTTATAAATCTTCTTTATTTAACTCATATAAGTTTGATTGAGTAGTCTTTGATTTATTAAGTCAGGATTAACCATGTTGTTTTCATGGAATGATGAGATAACCTAGATAGTATGATTAGGATGATAATTATGCTCTTGAACATACTATCTTTGATTGATTAAACTAAAACATTAACTTAAAATAGATTTTGATATTATAAACATTAAATATTTATTATTATTGCCATGCTACCTTTGACATGAACATGTATACATCTTGATTGCTTTATACATTTGTTATATACCAATTTTCATTAGATCCACATATCTAAAAAGAGCTCATTGGAAAATGCAAAGATTGGTGCATATAGATTACTTGGTCTAGTGACTAGTAGTTTGTCATCATCAAACTCAGTAAAGAGAATATGGTTGACCTTTATGTCAACCCATGTTTGAGATATGAATTCTCGATCTACGCCAAGTGGTGCCTTTGGTCCATCCCGCTCACACCTATTATGTCCTAATCATGTGTAAAGATGTTTATATGTGATACGGAAACAAACAAAAAAGGTTAGGACACCAATCAGCCTCTATTAAAGTGATAGACCTATCCTTTATGGTAGTTTACAAACCCTAGAATATGATTTTAGGGATTTGATCGTATGGCTATCTAAGTTGATTTTTCTTCAAAATTGATGATTACAACTTGAGATTAAATGGTTAATTAATAGTTTTAAAGCCCATATAGAAATTGGTTTAGCCAAAGATGCTTGATTGAATTGTGTTAAACATGCCTAGGTTGCTTGAGAAGTTTCTATGTCGATAGGCTTTTTCACTTTGATTTGATCACATTTAAATAAAATTTTAAATTTATTCAAGTAGCTATTTTCATATCCAAATGATGATAATGGAATTAATTTGAAGATTTTAACTTAATAAAATTGATTTGGCATGAATTTGATTCAATTTCAAATTAGGGATAGCGATTAGGTTAGAATTTGACAATTTTGTTGTTTGAATTTTGAATCAAGCATGATTTAAGAGACATAATGGATTAATTGTTCAAATTGATTTACTAATGTTAAATATGATAAATGTAATTGCTAGACTTGATTAAAAATTAAAATTTATTGTTTTTGACAATCAATTAGAAATTTGTTTTTATTGTTAGGAAGAGATAGAATTGTTTAGCACTTCAACTTCAAATTTACCCTAATTTATTTAGATTTGAAATTTTAATTTGATTAAATTAGTTATTGGATTTTTGAATTTTATTTTAATTAATTGGATTAATTAATTTAGTTTCAAAATAAATTAAATCGAATAGAGACCATTTGTCAAATCACTATTTACAAGTGTTGTAAATTGTCTTGAACAAATAATTCAAGATTATCTTTTCTTTCATGATTTGCATTGGGCATAATGCATCTAAGCATGATGATATGATTATGGACTTGGCCCAATGTGATTGAGCATATGCATGGTTTATTTTCTTTTGATGAATAAGGTCTGCCTTCTTAATAAATCTCTATTGTATTTCTTTTGTCATCTAACTCTCCACAAATATAAATTGAGGTTTTCTAATTAAGAATTTATGTTATTAGATTGCACAAGATTATATTATATTAGAAGTGCAAGGAGATGAAGATGGAGATGGTGCCAACTATAAGAATAAGAAAATTGTAAATTTTGAAAATTTGTAATTTTTCTTCGTAACTCATGCATTACCTAGGTTCGACCTATTTGATTTCCTTTTTGCTCTAGGAATCAATGTAGCAATGTCCATAACCATATCATGTAATTTATGAATTGCTTATATTTATCTTGATGATGATATAGATAAAAGATGCATGCTAAAATGATGAGACTATATCAAAGAAATCCCTCAAACAACATTAAGTCCAATAATCTTCCAATAATATAGTGAGAGCCAAATTTGTTTTCTAATATGGGTTGTTGGGCAAAATCAAGCCCCCTTTTCAAGGATATGTTCAATCTATGGAATGAGGTTCCTGATTAATGTATCTGGCTTAACTAATTATGCTAATTTGTTTGGCAAACATAAGGTTAGTATAAATTAGAGGTGATATTAGGCATATACACATGAGATGTGTATGTATTAAGAGTTGATAACCTAATGATTTAGTAGTTGCTATGAGCAATTGGTATGAGATACCTGCCTTTAGAGTTAAGTGGGCTTGTTAAGCAAACCTAAGGTTTGACTTACATTATATTGGATATTGACCCACTAAGAAAGTTCCAATGGGCTTTACCAGATCAATAGTGAGGGCTATTGGTTCACAATAAAATAGTAGGAGTTAAATGCGATTAATTAAAGACCTAATAAAAATGCTTACATGTGCATTCTCAAATGCTAACATATTTAACTTCTTTACATATAGGTTGATAGAATCATGACATCGCTATGAACTTGTGTAGCATTTTGGACTCGAACAAGTTGAATGGGTCCACTTTCGTGGACTAGTTTAGAAATGTGAGAATTATTCTCAAAACTGAACAAATAGCCTAAGCGTTGGACACATCGATTCCACCTATCCCCACTGATGATGCACCCACTAAGGAGCATCAAGCTTATATAAAGCATAAGAAGGATTATAAAGTAGCTTCATATGTGATCTTAGCCACTATGTCTCGAGAGCTCCAAAAGCAGCAATATAAGCATATGGATGCTAATACCATAATCTACCATCTAAGGGAGCATTTTAATGAGCAAGCAAGAATTGAGCAATATGAGATATCTAAACAATTGTTTTGTTGTAAGATGGCAGACAACACTTCTATATTGAAAGGCTTGGATCTCTTGGGTTTTTAATGGACCATGGGTTAAGCATTGAGTTGATTCTATAGTCTCTGCCTGATAGTTATGCACCTTTATGCTAAACTTTCAAATGAACAAATTGGATGCTTCCATACCCAAGTTGATTAACATGCTCAAGACTGTTGGGCTATCTCTTAATAAAGATGGCTATCTCTTAATAAAGATGCTAAGAATGCATGGTAGTGGAGTCTTTTACTTCTACTAAGAAAAAAAAGAGTTATAAGAACAAAAAAAATAACCTAATCAAAGTTAAGGGTGGGATCAACAAAACGAAATGTGAAGAGACTACCGTAAAGGAACTTGCTTCCATTCTGGAAAGGATGGTCACTAGAAGTGGAACTATAAGCTCTATTTAGAGTGTCTAAAAAAGAAGAAGCAAGAGGGTAATTCTACTTTAGGCATATATATGATTAAGATTAATATTACATTTACTAACCATACATGGGTATTAGATACCAGATTTAGGTGTCACATATGTATTGATATGCAGAGCCTAATGAGTAGCAGGAAGCTAAAGAAAGGGGATGTAGACCTACAAGTGGGTAATGTAGCAAGAGTTACTTCTTTGGCTATAAGGACATATTCATTATCTTTAACTTCTAGTTTAATTTTAGAACTTAGCAATTTTCATTATGTACTAGTTTTAACCAAGAACATAGTGTCTGTTTCTTGTTTAAATAATTTTGAATTTCATTTGACATTTAAGAATAATAGTTTTTCTATTTGGTTGAATGATATTCTTTATGGTACTGTTTCATTACAGAATAGATTATATATTCTAGATTTAGAAAACTATATTCTCAACATTAATACAAAGAGATAAAGGTTAGATAACTTAAAACCATCATTTTTATGGCATTATCATCTGGGCCATATAAATGAGAATTGCATGACTACGTTACATAATAATAGTAACCTAGGTTCATTTGATTATGAATCATATAATACTTATGAATCTTGTTTGCTTAGCAAAATGATAAAAACACCTTTTAATGAAAAAGGTGAATGGGCCAATGAGCTATTGGACCTAATACATAATGATGTATGTGGCCCAATGAAAACTGATTCAAAAGGTGGTTATCGGTACTTCATTGCCTTCATTGATGATAATTCATGGTATGAATATTTGTGTTTGATGAAATATAAATCTAAAGCTTTTGAAAAGTTTAAAGAATTCAGAAATGAAGTAGAGTAATGACTTAGAAGAAGTATTAAGACACTTGGATCTGATCGAGGTGGAGAATACTTAAGCTAAAAGTTTTAAAGTTATCTAAGAGACAATGGGATATTATCTCAATGGACTCCTTCTTATATATAACAACATAATGAACTATGATTAATCCTGAGCCTATAACTCATGATGTTGTGGTGATAGTTGAACTTGTAGTTATATAAATCCTTCATAGATCTACTAGGATACATATAGCTCCAGAGAAATATGGATTTCTCATAAGCAAGCATAAGTATGTACTGCTTATAGAAGATGATGAACCTACTACCTATGAGGAAGTTTTAAAGAGTTCAGAATTTGATAAAATGGTTAAAAGACTTACATCCATAGATGGATTCTGTGTATAACAACCAAGTATGGACTTTGGTTGACCTACCTAAAGGGATAAAACCCATAGGTGTGAGGCCCCTAGCCAGAGCACGCCTTTCTGCCTGGTCTACAAATGATGTGAATCGAAGTGCTAAAAAATTAGGCTAAGTCTCACAAAAAGTGCTAAGGTCACTCTATCTCCATTGACTATGCTCAATTAAAGTAAAATAGTTTTGGAAATGAGTAGCCACTCAAATTTATTTTAAAAAAGGGAAAATTTAAGAAAAACCCTAAATTGACTTCAACATTGTCTCAAGGATAAAAATCACTAACGTCGAACCAAAGGATGGATTCGGAGGCTAGGTTTAGGCTTATTTTAAGTAAAAATAGTTTGGCCTTGGATTGAATAAGAACTTACAAAATGAATTTCATGTGATGACAGTTATTATATGAAGTGACAAATTAAACATGACTTATGCATTCATACATGCAAGAAAATAAACTAAAGGGCAGAAATTAAATTAAAGTTTACATTTCAAAACCAAAAATAAAGGGATCCCAACTCTAGCCTACATGGATTCTAGGATGTGCACATATTCCCTAACTATTGTCACTAAGAGGTTAAGTACTACTAGTTTAAACTTACTTTTTAGGTGTGTCCCAGTTATGAGAAACTTCACATGACTTATGTTTTCCCAAAAAGACAATTTTAATTAACAAAAGCTAAAGATTTATGGGAAACGTTTATTTTACAAAGTCGACTTGATACTTAGAGTGAAATTCCAAGTAGGTCTGCATATCTGATTTGAATAGGAATCAAAGCCTATGTAGTTCTAAACATCGCAAGATGCTTGGTTTTGAACTCAGAATGGGGGGGTTTAACCTAAGATAAGTGAGACTAAGTCTACTTTGATTTTAGGTCTCAACATGATGAAAATCTCAAACCTATATTTGGAAATAACATTCAACTTGATGAATCTAGATTTAAATTAATTTTATAATCAACTGGATGAATCTCTAAACTAAAATTGATTTTGGGATTAACTAGATGAAACCCTAATTAAAAAAATAAATTTTAGGCTCAAATGGATGAAATCCTAATTTAGAAAATAAATTTTAGGCTCAAATGGATGAAACCCTAATTTAGAAAATGAATTTTAGGTTCAACTGGATGAATCCTTAATTTAGAAAATTATTTTAGGTTTAACTAGATGAAACCCTAATTTTAAAAATGATTTTAGGTTAGACTGGATGAAACCCTAATTTTGAAAATTATTTTTAATGAATTGATTATTAAATTAATTTTAAGGGCCAAATGATATCCTTAAAATTAGGCCAAAAAGAGTTAATTTAACTTTAATTTTGAAAACCAAAGGATGGTCCTAAAGATTACGGTAATAGGTTTAGTTTAGAATAAGAAAAATTGGAAAGCATAAAATAGGAGGAGATTGAGATTTTATTACCTTCATTCTTGATGGCTTGATTGGTGATGGCTTAAGAGTATGGCCAGATATTAATTCTACCTTGATTTAGGTTAGGGTTTTGCTAAAGAAGCATGATAATTTGATTTAGCTTAAGGAAAGCTAAAATAAAGAGGACTAGCACCCAATTTGCTAAGGAAACGAATTTTAGGCGGTTCAAAATAAGGAAGAATGAACCTTTTTCAAAAAAAAGAGGAGGAATAAGAGAAATTAGACAACTTGCAAATAGGTCTTGCCAAGTTGAATGGTGTGTGAAGAAATGAAGAGTAAGGTCTTATTTATAGAAGTTTGGAAGGGTAAAAAGGTAAAAATCTGAACCAGGGCATTGTCGCACCAAAAGTGGTGTCGCACAACACATTTTGGCTCAGTGGTGCCGCAGGAGCCACTGCGGCTGCCTACTGCAGTCCTATAAGCCCATTGCACTGCCGTAATGGGCTTCAAACTATATAGTAATTTTCACAAGGCCCGTTCTTCTCGTCTGACATCCGTTTTGAGTGTTTCAAATTGAATTATGATCATAATGGACTAAATTTTAATTTGATAATAAAATATTTTAGGTTCACAATAGGCTTTAAATGGGTCTTCAAGAAGAAAATAGATATGAAATGTAATGTATCTACCTATAAACCTCACCTAGTTGCAAAGGGGTATCATCAAAGACAAGGTGTTTAATTTGAAGAAACTTTCACTTGTGGCTATACTTAAATCATTCACATACTCCTAGCCATAACAACTCATTATGATTATGAGATATGGCAAATGGATGTGAAAATAACTTTTCTTAATGGAAATCTAACAAAGGATGTGTACATGACACTATCTAAGGGTTTCATGTCCAGTGATACTAATAAGGTGTGCAAGTTGCAAAGATCCATCTATGAGTTGAAGCAAGCTTCCATGAGTTGGAACATCCATTGTGATGAGACAATCAAAGAATTTGTTTCTCATAAAATATGGATGAACCTTGTGTATACAAAATGGTTAGTAGGAGTGCTATCTTTTTCTTAGTGTTATATGTAGATGACATATTACTCATAGGAAATGATGTCTTAGCTCTTTAATCCATAAAGATATGGCTATCCAGGAATTTCTCCATGGATGACCTTAGAGAAGCAACTTACATTTTGGATATCAAGATCTATATTGATAGATTGAAGAGGTTGTTAGGTCTTTTACAATCTATATACATAGATAAGATGCTAAAGAGGTTTAACATAGATCAATTTAAGAGAGGATTCTTACACATAGGGGCATGAGATAAGCCTTTCTAAGTTTATGTGTCCTAAGACACAAGATGAAAGGGATCACATAAGTAAAATTCCATATCTTCCGCTATAAGATCGATCATGTATGCTATGTTATATGCTAGACTTGATGTATCATATGCTCTAAGTGTTACGAGGAGATATTAGTCTGATCATGGTGAAGAGCATTGGGTAGCTGTTAAGAAAATCCTTAAGTACTTGAGAAGGACTAAAGAAAGTATTCTTAATTTATGGAGATCGGGAATTGATGGTAAATGGGTATACGAATACTAGTTTCCAATCTAATAAAGATTCCAAATCCCATTCAAGCTATGTTTTTACTTTATATGGTGAAGCAATTACTTGAAAAAGTTCCAAATAAGAGACGACTATTGATTCAACAACATAAGCTGAGTACATAGTAACATCTGAGGTAAGTAATGAAGTTGTATGGATCAAGAAGTTTATTACCTAGTTAGGTGGTTTCTAGCATTGTTGATCCAATACCATTATATTGTGATAACAATGGAGCCATTGCACAAGCAAAGGAACTGGAGTCTTATAAGCAATCTAAACATGTACTTAGGTGATACCATTTGATTTGAGAGATCATAAGTGATCAAGAAGTGAAGATTGAGAGGGTTCCCATAGATCATAACATTGTAGATCCACTCACCAAAGCACTAGCGCAACAAAAGCATAATAATCATGTATGCTCATATGGTGTTAGATACATAAGTGATTGGCTCTTATGTAAGTGGGAATTTTTTAGTTATGTATGCCCTAGAGACAATCACTTTAGGTTGTACTATGCATATTTTATTTATTAATAAAGGCTTTCTTTATTATTCAGTATTCATGTGATGCATATTGTTGACTAAATGTCTTAAATTTGTTAATAAGGTCCTAAATATAGTGTAAGGGAAATCATGATGGGATTATGATGTGAGATTCTCATTACATGAAAATGTGTTTATAGTTAACTATCCCTAGTCATAGTATTACAAGATGGGACATTGTTAATGCATGTAGACTAGCACATGTTAAAACTTCTTAACTGGGTCAAGTAGTAGTTCTCACCAGTTTTAGGCATGGGGATGCTTAGAGTTAACATGTGGATGCTTATTAGTATAAAAGAGTACATTGGATGACCTTCTTAAGATAATCACATGGATATCTATTTAACGTAGTTGATTATATCTCATCATAGCAGTTGTACATATATCCTTATACTTGAGGTATCCATGGTTTCTTGAATATCAATTGTTCTACTTTGATTCCATTTCTTGTTGTCTCTTTGAGATTTCTCATAGGGTAGGCATTAAGTATTTCATGAGGTATTCAAAGATACTTGAGGAATAATAGAGGATACATCACTCCTAATAGAAGAAGAGTATATTTCATGGCCTCTTGTAGGAAGGCGTTGCTCTGGGAATCATTAGCTAAGGTGGATGGATCTTTAAGAAGGTCTCAAAAATACATCTTATAGAGTAATGGGCTTCAAGAATAAGAACTAATTAATTCAAACTAGATTTAATATAGTTGATCTAGCGGGAGTTGACACAAAGTCCATACTTTGAACCGAATGAGATGTAGTATGATGTAAGGAGTTGATTACACAGTAACTCTCTATAGAATGGGGAAGTCAAAACATTTGAATTTCTCGACACTTGGGTGGCTATGATGCATTGTTATATACCAATCTTAGTCTACATAATATCAATTAATTAATTAGAGAACCAATCCTAATTAAAGAGTTCAATATAGAAAGCTTAATTACACATAAGGGTAAATTTGGTATTTGGCTGTGTAATATGTTATTGGATAATATATTAATGGATTGAATCCATTAGTGAAGAGAAATAATGGATTGGACATTTTGTTAAAGTTGTGGCCTATTTAGGCATAGTTTGGCCTATTTGGGTAATTAGGATTCTTAAAACCCTAATTTAACTTAAAGGACTTAAGGCCAATTAAATAAAAAGGTTTATTGAGTATTAACAACTAAGAAAAGAGAGAAAAACATTCCCATTCATATTGGGAAAAGAGAGATAGTTTTTCCTCTCAAAAAACCCTAGCCACCTTTCATCTTTCTCTTTTATTCTAGTCCAATTCAGATTTACTAGCATATAACCTCTTGCCAAGTCACTCCAATAAGATTGGAGATTATTTTCCTCTTGTGTGGATAACATAGAGACATCCTATATTAGATTGTTATGGTTTTCTACAACCCAACAATGTGAAAGAGGCTAATTGAAGGTGATTAAAAGGTATAACCTCCTCTTCTTTTCGTTCTTCTTTTTTATTTCAATTTTAATTATTTTGGGCAATCCTTTTTTGGGGTTAAAACTTCATTTTTTGCTTCTTATTGATTGCCATAATCGCTCTATAAACCAACACATAATATATTGTTAAATTCCTTTCTGACCATCATATTTCATTGTGGCCAACTCAGCCACTAATGTGCCCACAAGGGACTTTTCGGTGAGTTTGAAATTCTCCTCCATGGATTTTTGAAATTTCAAAGCTATCTCAATTTGAGGGAGGGTGATCTTAATGTTAGTAGTAATGGTCATTCTCATAAATGTATGATTCAATCTATTTAAAATTTTCTAGGCTTTTAATTATTCCACATGCTCTGGATTACTATAATTGGTAGCTTTAGGTGGCTTTTTAGTCATTAAAGCTCGGTCAAGGTCCAGTACACATAGTGAGAATTGAACTCTTTCATACCACTTCGAAAAATTTTACCCATCAAATGTTGTTATTCTATATGCAAGTGAATACAAGGAAGTGGGATTTGTACGAACATGATAATGCTCACAATAAGGCCTTAAGTATATAAATAATATAGAATTAAAATCTATAAATAATGAACTATTGATATCGCTATAATATTCCTTTAGGTAAAACTCTAGCTCTAGTGCTCAGTCAAAGGAGACTTAAATATTTAATATTTTGTGTCATGTACATGTTACCTTTAGGTATCCATTTTACCTTTCTTTGCAACACAAAATAAAATATCATTTCATGTATTTAGTAGAAAGTAACTCTCCTTTGGGCTAGTCTCAATCTCTTAATTATGAATATTATTAAGGATGTTATTTCTTTGTAAGTCTCTCGTTAATAAAAGTTCTTTTATGCAGTTTAACAAAAACAAGATTCATCAACTTAGGTTACTTTGATAATTATCTACGTTAATGATGTAGCATCCACTTAATTGCAAAAAATTAATTTAATTTAAATTAAATTAAATAATTTAAGGGAGAAATGATGAGTTGAAAGTGAGAAATAGGCAATGTATATATAAAATATAAGGAAAATATACATTACATATAAAGTTAAAAATAAGACAAAAGATGAACAGTAAAATGAGGGATAAATGGCAATTATACTTAAAAAATAAATAAATAAAATAATTCAAAAATAATTTTATTTTTGGATGGATGTTGAAAATTAGTGAATTAAAAATAAATAAATGAATAACAAATAAAAACAATTAAATAATATGTATATATGGTTAGAAATTAAGTAGGAAAAGTCAAAAAAATCTTTGAACTCATCTTTTTCTCTTCTTCTTCCTCTCCAACCCGTGAACACCATAGCCAAAGGAAGTTTTTGCTCTTCGATTCAAGCAATTTTGGAAGGATTTCAAAGGATTAAAGTGATTTTGGGTGGATTTTCAACAAGCAAGTAAACTTACTTACCTTATTTTTGAGTTTTATGGAATATTTGGATTATGTGTTGTTAGCCAAATGATCTCAATTTTGATCATTGACAACTCAAATTGAATAACTTATTTAACATGTGTTTAAAGAACCTTGTTGCAGGATTAGGTTGCTTCAAATAAGTTGAACAGGGCACATTTAGCGTCGCACAAACCATGGAGACAACCGTCCCATTGAATTGAAGGATGAAACCATATCACAGTAGGGTTAGCGGTCAGAAACTCGACCTCAGTCGTCACTGCCCATCAACATGAGCGACGTCCAACACAAATGGACGACCACAAAAGGAGAAACCCAAATCATCCAAATTCCAGTAAGGTTCACGGTGACAAGAACGGTGAAGAATACGGTCTCACTTACTGATATTGCGACCGCCCTGATGAGGTAGGTTACTCTAGTTTAAGTAAGGAATTTCTCATGTCTTTTCAAATTGAAAAGAGTGCAAATTCTGCACTAGGGTGGTATGGGGTTAGATTTAAGTTATTTGACCAATACCTAGCCTTAACATTAGAGGACTTTGGAAAAATCTGGGACTTTCCTATTTAAGGAGTCACCTCCTACAATGATTTAGCCTTCTCCAACCAAACCCTCTCTACCTTTTGGCAAGAAATTTCTATAGAGAACTCATTTGAAAAAGAGTCAAAAGCTAGACACATCAAGTCCCTCACCCACTGGATGCTTCATAGGATCATAACATATACCATTCATCAAAGGGCTGATGGGAATGAAAAGGTAACAAAGAGAGATCTCATCTTCCTATATGCTTTCACCCACAATATCCAAATGAACACAACAAAATTCTTGATTAACACATTGTATCACCATGCTGTCATAAGAACTGGAACCTTTTTCTTATCCTCCCAAATAACTCAAATAGCTAGGCACCTGAACTTACTCAATGATCTTAACTTAGCTACTTTGAGAAACCCTTTCAATCTTGCCTCAAGTGCCATCACCATTGACTATTTAGAACATGTTAGTTGTGTTAGAAAGATTGAAGGAACATATGTGTACCACTTTGGCAAACGAGGAGTTGTTGATAGACACAATAAAAGACCAAGGTACACCATTGAGGAAGAAGGAGACTCCTTAGAAGTTGCTGTTGAACTACCTCCCAAGGCTTCCTCATCTAAACCTACCCAAACCAGCTCTCCTACAAAACTCATTTTGAGAGCCATCAAATCCCTCTCCAGGAAACTCTCTCGCTTCAAGAAAAGTGTTTCCAAGAGATTCCATCACTTGAACAAAAGGATTGACCTTATATCTCATATGCATCATGATCTCTATGACATGCAAGGCAAAATGAATTTGCCTCAATGCAATCTTGAGGATTGGGACATAAGTGATCATACAGAGAGTCTCCCTGAAGAAGAAGAATCCATCAGCACTAGCTCTACCAGCAATGTCCCTCTTAATAAGGGAAAAGCTCCTTTAGAAGAAGAAGCGCTAGATGAGGATGAAGATTCTGATTAGTTTATTTTTTCTGTTTTTGTTTCTGTTTTGTAGTTTTTCTCTTTTACATTGTCTTTGTACTGCTTTATTTCTAATAACATTGTGTTTATTATGTTTATGTTTATACTCTTACCATTGTCTTTAATATTTCTCTTACATTTTGCATTTTGCCTATGACAAAGGGGGAGAGAATATGTTAGTTCTTATACAAAAAGAGAGAGATATTTACAAATATTTACAAAGGGAGAGAGATATACAATTGAAATTACAAATGAGAATGTTATTTTACTAATGTGCCAAGTTATAAGCTATACACTCCAAAATAAACATGATTCATGAATATGTTTAGGGGGAGCTTTATAGAAATGTATTAACACTCAACACATGAGAAGTTTAAATTGGGGGAGATTGTTAGCTAAGTTAATTTACATTTCTTTCAATTTATATCATCATCCCATTTGATTGTCAAAGTCAAAATGGGGGAGATTGTTAGCCAAATGATCTCAATTTTGATCCTTGATAACTCAAATTGAATGACTTATTTAACATGTGTTTAAAGAACCTTGTTGCAGGATTAGGTTGTTTCAAATAAGTTGAACAGGGCACATTTAGCGGTCACACAAACCATGGAGATGACCGCCCCATTGAATTGAAGGATGAAACCATATCACAGTAGGGTTTGCAGTCAGAAACTCGACCTCAGTCGCGACCGCCCATCAACATGAGCGACCGTCCAACACAAATGGACGACCACAAAAGGAGAAACCCAAATCATCCAAATTCCAGTAAGGTTCACGGTGACAAGAATGATGAAGAATATAGTCTCGCTTACTGATATCGTGACCGCCCTTCAGACTCCGCGACCGCTCTGATGATTCAAGAGAAAACTACTCAAACTGATAGTAGTGTTTGTGTCCTCAAGTGCGTCCAAAAGTTCGACGCGAGTCTCTCAATTCGACCGCGAACTGGAACCTAGGGCGACTGCGAAATTCATAATTAGGCGAAATTTTATTTTGCCCAGTTAAAAAATGCCACATGTGATGACCGTTATAAATCCACTTCAGCATTCAAAAAGGGTGACCGAACCTAGCTTATGCGCGACCATCTCGACAACCACAGCATGGGCAAGATTCCAGCAGTAGATCACTTAAATTCAACCGTTGAAGCAAATTTGAATGCAGCAACCATCCCTTATCCAAGGGCGACCGCATAAGACATTGACGCGACCGTCCTAGTATCAAGGACGACCGCTAATTGCTTTAAACAGTCTATTAACACAAGGTCTAAACTGCCAAGACTTATTTCTCACTATCTATAACGGCTAGTTAGACCACATTGGCTATAAAAACATTATTATTCTGTAAAGAATAAAAAAGATTCTGAATTTGATAGCCAAGCAACATAATTTCTTTTATTACTATAATTAACATTTGAATTATAATGAATGTTAGGTGTAAGCATTAAAAACACCATTGCAAAAGTTTGAGTGTGAGCTTGGAAACACTTAGGTTGTGAGAGTGAGCCTGGGAAAAACTCTTGTAAAGGTTGTGAGAGTGAGCCTAGTAAAACTCTTGTAAGTGGTTTAAGCGTTAGCTTTAGTAAAACACTTGTCAAGTTAGGTGTGAACTTGTAAAAACACCAAAGTTGGAAGTGAGCTTGTAAAACTTCAAAGTTAGTGGAACCTTAACAAGTTGTTAAGGAAGTGGATGTAGGATTGGAGAAACTCCGAACCACTATAAATCTTGTGTGTTCTTTCTTCTACTCACTACTCAACCATTTCTCTCTTCTACATTTCTTGTTTGTTGAGTTTTTAATTTGCCATCATTTCTCAAGAAAACCAATTCACCCCCCCCCTCTTGGTTGCCATCTTGGGACAACATGTGTGATATGGGATTTTTATGGAGTGTTGTCTAATTGTATTAGTGCTTTTGGAGCATGTGATTTTGATGAGCGAGCAAAGATTTTATGGTTGGATGATTGATGGGATTGAGTATTGATGAAGTTTGAGAGAGGTAGTATAGTTTAGGGTTTTGGAAAAGGGTTTTGTTCAAGATTGATTGCTCATTTGGTTTCATCATTTAAATCATGTAGTTTAATGATTTTAATGATGGAAATGAACTTAGATTAATATTTGGAATTGGTTTAAGTGAAGTTCCAAAGTTGGAGTGGTTTAGGGCTAAATTTTGGAATTGTGATGGAAGTGTATAACATTATATTTTAATACTTGGAATGTGTTAAAATATAATGTTTTTAATGTTTTTAAGCTTTAAAAACAATTTGGGAATGTTGAGAATGAAGTTTTAATATTAAAGTGTGTTTAGGCACATTTTAGTGGTTTGGAAGGGAATGCTCCTAAATTGAGTTCTATTGATTAATATGTGTTTAAGTGTGATGTTAGAGAGATATATAAGCTTAAAACTCTATTTGAAATTAGTGAGAATGGTTTTGTAAAGTTAAAGACCTTTATGGCTAAAAAAAGGGAAATTGAAGAATTAGGTTTTAATTGATGTTTGATAGTTGAAACACCTTAAAATGTGATGCTAATGTATGTTTGTTATTCACATTTTGGTTAGGTATTGAGTAAATTATTGTTCCAACAAATTAGTAAGTGAAGAGACTCTTGGAAAAGTTGTGAGAGATGGTACTTTATAGCTTGGAAGTGCCCTTGTATAGAGGTTAGTACATACTTTGTTTATAGTGTCTATGATTGCATTGCATTTTGGCATAAATCATTAAATATGTTAAATGTGCTATGATACTTGGTTTTTTATGAACATGTGTGTTTGACATTGTTTGAAGTAATAATATTTGATTTGTGTTCATTGTGGCATGATAAGCCATTTGAGAATGGCTAAATGAAATATTTATACAAAATGTGAAAAGTGCAAGTTATGCACGAACATATGGAAGTAAACCATATTTGCATTATATATGATAATGGTTTGTGGAAACCATGGTATGAGTCGTAATGTGAAAACATGTTGAAAAATGAATGTGTATTGTTTGTACCTTATACACTAAAAGGGATGAGACACTGAGTGTCACAGATATGTGCCTACGCCCGAGTGAGAAATCAGTGGTGTCAGAGATATACTATGTGATAGAGCAAGGCAACGAGCATGAGACTAGATAAATATATAAGGAGGTTGGGCCTAGCATATGAGGATGTTTAATGTGTATAAACAATGTTTGCAATTTATAACATGATGCATTTATGGCATTATATATGTGTAGCATTATTTCTTAATTTTACTAAAGAATGTACTAATTAGGCGATATGCTTAGCGTGATTGAATTCTATCGCTCAAGTGATAGGGTTGATCCGGAGGATCCAGAGAGCCCTTATAGACTTAGTCAAGTGTAATAACCCTAATTTTTGAAATTTTTTAATTTTAAAAAATTAAATAAATTAAATTAAAATTAAATTGTATAAATTAAATAAATAATTTTAAATAAAAAATAAAAGATTTTTAAATGAAAAATTAGAATATATATGTGATATATATACAAAATATACATAATATATAAAAGTCAACAAAAAAGTCAACTCTTTTTAAAGTAAAAGTCAAAGCCAAGGGTATTTTTGTAATTAAACTTTGGAAATTTAAAATTATTTAAATAATTCAAAAATAAATAATTTTGGATGGAAGATAATATTTTGGGGTTTTAATTAAATAAATAAATAAATAAAATATATTAAAATATTATAAATATATGGTTATAAATATGAGTGGAAAGAAAGAGAAATTTATATTTGATCATCATCTTCTTCTTCTTCCTAGTGGGCCGAACCTCCATTGAAGAAAAGCTCAAAGATTTGCTTCTCCCAAGTTCATTTAATTTAAGAATTTCAAGAGCTCAAGTTGGATTTTTAGAATTTTTTCACCTAAATTAGTAAGTTTTCAACTTCTTTTTTTGGATTTCATGGAAATTGAGAATATGTGTGATTTGAATTTTTGAGGTTGTATGATTTAATTGCTTAATTGGGTATGGATAAAGTTATTTTGGGCAGTTAATAATGATTTTAAGGTTGGATTGAAGAAATTGTTGAGTTTGATTAAAGATTGGTGAAGAAAGAGAATTTAGGATTATGGAATTTTTGGGTTTGTGAAATCATGTGATTTAATTGTGCAATTTGATTCTAAATGAGTTTTTTATGCATAAACAAGTATTTTAAAGTCAAATGATGGATTTGGTTAAGGTTGGATAGAGTTTTAGAATGGAAGTATTGATTTAGGGTTTTGAAAAAGGAATTTTTCAAAGTATGGTGAATTGTTTGATTTTATTTTTTTTATGTTTGATAACATTAATGATGGAAATAAGATTTAAATAATAATTGGATTGAGTTGGAATGAAAAACCTTCAATGGTGAAGGTTATGCCATTTTAGGGTTTTGGACATAAGTATGTGTTTATGTAATGTAATTGGTTTAAATATGTTATAATATGTTTTTAACAATATAAATAAACTTAAAATACTAAATTGAATGGCTTAATATGGCTTTTCAAAGTTAAAGTGAGGTTAGGCTTAACTTTGGGATTTTGATTTGAATGATGTTTAATTATGGTTTAAGATTGGAAATGCCTTTAAATGTGATACTAAATTATTATTTATGATCACATTTGGTTTAGGCATTGAGAATAATGGATTTTCCCAATCCTAGTGTTGAAGGGCAAGTTGGAAGAGAAGGTTGGAGGTTGTTTTAAGCTTACTTTTAGAGGTAAGTACAAACTTTGGATGAATCAGACATGATTGCATTACATTGGGCTTAACATATTTTGAATTAGAAAATGTGTTAAGCTACTTAATGCATTGATTATTCATGAATAATAATGTGTTATGACATGTGTAGTGTCATATATGCATTAAATGCATTGTGAAAAGCCATTGTTAATGGTAAAATTGTGTAAAATGTGAAATAAGTGCATAATGTGAAAATGACCCAAAGTGTTTGGGTAATGTCATTTGTTATGTATGTATTAAAGGCATTGTTAAAAAGCCATTGTTAATGGCTAAAGTGCATAAAATGTGATTTTAGAGGTAAGTACAAACTTTGGATGAATTGGACATGATTGCATTACATTGGGCTTAACACATTTTGAATTAAAAAATGTGTTAAGCTACTTGATGCATTGATTATTCATGAATAATAATGTGTTATGACATGTGTAGTGTCATATATGCATTAAATGCATTGTGAAAAGCCATTGTTGATGATAAAATTGTGTAAAATGTGAAATATGTGCATAATGTGAAAATGACCCAAAGTGTTTGGGTAATGTCATTTGTTATGTATGCATTAAAGGCATTGTTAAAAAGCTATTGTTAATGGCTAAAGTGCATAAAATGTGATTTATATGTGAATTACGTGAAAATACCCAAAATATTTGGGTAATGTGTTTTAGTAAAAAATGTGATACATTATGATGATATGCTGAGAAATGATGAAATGGAATATTATGACATTGATATGAATCAGAAATGAGGCTGTTGACCTAGATTTAGGTCAATCTTGTTTTTGATCTTGGCAAACAAATTGAAGTGATCTAATGGCTTCAATGAGTGTCTATATGGCAGGAAAGCAACTTAGAATGAGCTGAAATGCAGAGAAATTTGAAGATTTCCTAAGTGCTGAAAATCTGTCTTTGAAGGGATGCGCGACCGCCCCAAGGGTGTGCACGACCATCCAAGAACGCGCGACCGCCCTAAGGGGTTGCGCGACCATCCAAACTATCTTGGTTTGACAGAGAGGTTCGCGGTGGCATGGAGCGGTGAATGACTCGACGCAAGACAATGCGCGACCGCCCAATGTGGATGCCCGACCGCTAAATTTATATAGTTGTTGGTGGGCTTCAACGGCTAGTTAAAGAAACAATAAGAAGATGCCACGTGTCAAGTAGCCGTTAGAGATTTGAATTGCGCGACCGCCCCAAGGGGGTGCGCGACCATCCCAGGATGCGCGACCATCCTAAGGTGGTGCGCGACCATCCCAACAGTCTGACACAAAAATCCAAGAAGATTCTGTGGCTGTTGGAGTTGCACTTTTCTACCCACTTCACCAACGAGCAGAACTGGTTTGAGGCCTATAAATACCACCTCAAACAAGTCTTCTAGCAAGAGAGTAAATACTAATATTGTCCAAACTCTTGCAATTTATTTACTTAAGCTTTCATCTATTTATCTCTTCATGTAAGGTTGAGTGTTAGCCACTAAAACACCAATTGTAAAGGTTGTGAGAGTGAGCCTGAGAAAAACTCTTGTAAAGGTTGTGAGAGTGAGCCTAGTAAAACTCTTGTAAGTGGTTTGAGTGTTAGCCTTTGTAAAACACTTGTCAAGTTAGGTGTGAGCTTGTAAAAACACCAAAGTTGGAAGTGAGCTTGTAAAACTTCAAGTATAGTGGAATACCCAATTGAGGTTGGGGAGTGGATGTAGGATTGTTGAATCCGAACCACTATAAATCTCTTGTGTTGATTTTTCTACTCTCTACTCAATCTTCTACATCTTCTACATTTCTTATTTGTTGAAGTTTTTCAATTTGCCATCATTTCTTGAGGAAACCAATTCACCCCCCCTCTTGGTTGCCATCTTGGGACAACAGAGGCAATGTGCCTTATTGATAATGAGAAATGAGGCAATGTGCCTAGTTGATTATGGAAAAATGTGAAAGAAATTAATAATGGAAAATATAAAATAATTGTGCGCCTAGTATGTTATCCAATTTTCAGAGTTCTTTATTTGGTGGCATGCCTATGAGGTTATCCTCATTATTTGCCTTCGAGGCTAGCTTTTGAGCAATTATTTGATTTTTCTTCGGGACTAGAAGCTTGGCGTCACTGTGATATGATTTGCCTTTGGGGCTAGCTTTTAAGTAATTATTATTATCTACCTTCGGGGCTAGCTTTTGGGCAATTATTATGATTTGCCTTCGGGGCTAGACACATGGTGTCAATTTGGAGCAAAACAGTAACTGTAATATCCTCATTTTTGCCTTAGAAGTTTTGTTGTTGTTGTTGTTGTTGTTGGTTTAAATTGAGAAAAGAAAAATATATGTATATGTGTTTTGGAGAAGGAATTTAGGGTGTAGAGACAAATGTATATGATGTGTATATGGTGATATATATAGCATATAAATTGGTCAAATGAAGAGTCAAGGTGATGGTTAAGTGGAAGAAGATATTTTTGGTTGTTAATGAAATTACTATAAAGGGCTTATATGAGACAAAAGCTTAGTTAAATGGATGAGGGTATTATAGTAATTCTCTTTTGGATGGGTATTTAATGCCTATTGACTTTGTTTCTTCATCATTTTCTTCTTTCTTTCATGAAGTGGCCGGCCCTCCATAGACAAAGGGAAGCAAGTGGTGAAGAGAGGTTCTTGATGAGTTGAGTTCAAAATTGAAGGAAGATTAAGTGTTCAAGTGTTGATTCAAGAAGTTTTTAACTAAGGTAAGATCTTTTCTTTAATTTCTTCAATTCATTTGAAGTGGTGTGAGAAAGGAATTAGGGTTTGTTGGTTTGATGATGAGAAGTTGAGTTGGTGAAGGTGTTGGAAGTGATTGTGTTGAGTAAGAGTTGTGTTTAGTGAAATTGTTTCTGTTTTACAATTAGTAAAGGCTGTGATTTGTATGATTTTTAATTAATTATAGAAAAATGTTCTTGAAGTGAATTTTTGATATGTTGTGCCTCTATGAGTCTAGAATGACTGAAAAATATGTTGATTCGATTTTGGAATGGTTATGAGTTTAGAAAGATTATTTTCATTAGACCTGTTCCAGCAGGTACCTTAACTGGGACAGCTATATTTCGGGATTTTTAATAAAATGTAGAAAAATCATATCCAATCGAATTTTGGATATGTTGTTGCTTAGTGAGTTTAGTATTTGAGAAAAATAATTTGGAATCACGTTGATTGAATTTGATTTATGGAATTCACAAAGTTCAGAACTGCTGCCAGGATGCAGGGCAATTGGGGCAGTCTGGTTAGGTGAACTATTTGACCAAGATTTTGTGTTCAGTTTGATCTGAAATTTTAAAGGGATGATTTTAAGATACAAAACTAAATTCTGTAAAAATTTTAGAATTTTTAGTCAAGTAGATTATTTTATACAATTTTTCAAAATAAGGATAAAATGGAGTTTAAAACCAGAATGTACTATTTATGGTTAGGGTTTTAATTCTTTGTTCTTCTTGCATTGCTTTGGTTCTCCAAAGGTAGGTTGGTCCTTAAACCTAACCCTAAACACTTTAAACACACTTGAATCAATGAATGTTATAATCAATTGTTCTTTGCCCTAATTGCATTGTTGAGATTGAACAATGTTATGTTGTGCATTGTGAATGGTAATGTGTTTCATGAGTAATGTGGAATGAAATGTTGATATTTATGAATGATGCTATGTGAGATATAATGTGATCATGGATGAGATATATATATATATATATACTTGAATAATGAGATGTTATATTGTGAAATGAAATGTGAAGCCATTGTTATTGGCTAAGATGATGTAATTGAAAGAAAGAAGGCATGTTTGCCTAAATGTGATGAGAATTGAGAATGGAAATGAATTGTTTGTTTAATATGTTATTCAGTTTCAGAGTTCTGGATTTGGGTGGCATGCCTAAGAAATGATGAAAGGTAACAGTCTTGCCGGGTTGAGGACCTCCTCATAGGTGTTGAGTTGATGGTCCAAGAGACTGGGTCTGTTACACTATGAGATATATGATTTGTAACAGTCTTGCCGGGTTGAGGATCTCCTCATATGTGTTGAGTTGATGATCCAAGAGACTGGGTCTGTTACACTATCCATGGATAGAGATACATGTATATACATTGCCTACGGGCGTGATTATTGTGACTATGAACCAAAGCAGTAACTCTGAACTCTGAATATCGTATTAAATACTTGTTGGGCCCATAGGTGTCAAGGTTATATGAATGTCCTAAATAATGTTATGAGTTTAATGAAATGAGATGTTGGTTATGGAGTATGATTGATTAATGTTGAATGTGAAAAGATGTTGAAATGTGGTATGCTCATATGACTATGATTTGTGAAATGCATAATTGTGTGGTTAACTTTATATTTATGATGTTGATCTTATCAATAACATATGTGGCATTGCATTTCATTAAAGCATACCGTTAGCATGTTTTATCTTACTAAGCCGTTGGCTTAGCGCGATAGTGTTTAATCGCGCAGGTAGTAGAGTGGATAGAGTTGAACCCGAGAGTTCATCAAGACCTAGTGAGAGTAGACCTTGAAGAATCCATTTTGGGAGCTTAAAGATCAGAGCAGACTTGCCAATCATGTATAAATTTTATGTGTTGTAAAACTTGAGTTTTGATGTATATGAATTTGTAAATATGTAAATATTTTATAACTTCCGCTGTGTAATATTTAAATATGGGGGTGGTCACAAAACCTTTATTTTATGTTGTACTAGAAGTGTAAATCCTTTTTGCAGGTTGTAGTTGAGGTTACAAGGGGGATTTATTGGGAGTGTACTGAGAATGATTTTGTTTGCATTGGTTTGTGTAAAATGTTTTTAAAAATAAGAAAAAAACCGGTTTTGTCGACACTTGGGACTCAATTTTTAGGCGAAACTATGGCAAAATTTTTGTAAAAATCGGAACTAAAATTTGACTAAGTAAAATTGGTAGCAACATTAGGTTAGTGTGGCACCTCTACTCGGCTTACACATGTAGGTCGGGAAGGGGTGTTACAATTTTTGGTATCAGAGCCTAGGTTTGAGATTCTCAACCTAGGTAAAATGTAAGAAAAAGACTATTTTGATTTTAAAAAATGGTTTTGAATAACATATACGTTTGAGATTGGCAGTCTCTGATCTTTAATAAGATATAATCTGCTGTGTTTGCAGTGTTAGGTTGTGATGGATTCTCACTCACGTCAGTCGATTGAGGGTAGTGCCGAGAGTATTGCTCCTGCTGAGGGAGCTAGGGTTGATAGTGTTGAGGAGGCACCTGCTTTGGTGTCGGGTAGACCAGCTGGGGAGGAGGTTCCGCCAGCCTGGGTTAGGCCTATGATGGAAGCTATGAGACAAGCACCTGTGCAACCACAGCCACCGCCACCACCCCCTCAGCCTTCAGTACCAGTAAGGCACTATGATAAGCTAAGGAAATATGGAGCAGAGGATTTCTTTGGTACAGTTGATCCGGCTGTAGCAGAACAGTGGCTTGATAGAGTTCAGAGGGTATTTGTGCAGTTGCAAGCCACTTCAGAGGAGAAGTTTGACTATGCAAGATCTTTGCTACAGAAGGATGCCTACGATTGGTGGAAGACGGTGCCACATTCGATGGATGATCCTCCAACACTGTCTTACACTGATTTTCTGAGGGAATTTGAGTTGAAGTATACTCCTAGGGAGTATAAAGATGGGAAGAAAAGAGAGTTTCTAGATTTGAAGCAAGATCATCGGACCGTAACTGAGTATGAAGTTGAGTTTATTCGACTGAGTCAGTATGCTGGGGGTATCATTGCTGATGAGATTGATAGATGTCGGCGATTTGAGGAGGGATTGAGGCCCTCGATCATGTGCTTAGTGGCTGGATCCAGATATCAGGATTTCTCACAACTTGTGGCAGCAGCTCGAAGTGTAGAGCGAGTTCAAGTTATTGCAGCTGTTTCAGAGGAGGAGGTTAGGGTTAGAAGGCCCCAGTTAGAGGCAGGGTCTTCTTCTGCGAAGAGGGGTAGAGGAAGCTTTGTTCCTCGAAGCAGTAGGAGCCAGAGACCAGCGGGTAGGTCAGTGCAGTTCCAGAGACAGAGATTTAGACCTGCAGCTTCTGTAGCGAGTGCTCCTACTCCTGGAGTTCAGAGATCCACCTTACCTGTGTGTAACCAGTGTGGTGGAAGACATGGGGGCGTTTGTTGGAGGCATAGTAGATCAGGGGTATGCTTCAGGTGTGGATCACCTGACCACTTTGTGAGAGACTGTCCTGAGAGGCAGGAGCAGATGTCAGTTGATTCTGCTGCTTCTCGAGCTAGTGTGAGGGGAGGCAGAGGAGGCAGAGGTGCCAGCCGAGGAGGTAGACCAGGGTTCAGTTCTAGAGGAGGTGCTACATCCAGGGAGGGTAGACCAGAGGAGGTTGGATCTTCCCAGAGGATGTATGTTATGCAGAGGCAGCCGGGTGCATCGGCAGTCATAACTGGTACCTTTTCTTTATTTAATACTCCAGTACTTGCTTTGATTGATCCGGGTTCCACGCATTCATATATTAGTGCATCTGTTTTGCCTGTATTTGATGTGCATGCTGAGTCCCTAGGATTTGATGTGTTGGTGACAAATCCGTTAGGGCATAGTGTGGTTGTGAGTAAGGTGCATAGAGATAGTGCAGTAGTGGTGCAGAGTGAGGAGTTCTTAGGTGGAGTTTGGTATTGAATTGTTGCCTGGTACCACTCCTATCTCTATTACTCCTTACAGAATGGCACCAGCAGATTGAGAGAGTTGAAAGTGCAATTACAGGAGTTGTTGGACAAAGGATTTTTTTCGCCCCAGTGTTTCTCCTTGGGGAGCTCCTGTGCTTTTTGTGAAGAAGAAAGATGGTACTATGAGGTTGTGTATCGATTATAGGCAATTGAATAAGGTGACTATTAAAAATAAATATCCTTTGCCTAGAATCGATGATCTCTTTGATCAGTTGAAGGGAGCGTCAGTGTTCTCCAAAATTGATTTGAGATCTGGGTACCATCAGCTGAGGGTAAGAAGTGAAGATGTTCCTAAGACTGCTTTTCGGACCAGGTATGGGCATTATGAATTTTTAGTTATTCCTTTTGGTCTGATGAATGCACCTGCAGCTTTCATGGATTTGATGAATAGGGTGTTTAGGCCCTATTTGGATCAGTTTGTAGTGGTCTTCATTGATGATATACTGGTGTATTCGCGGAATGAAGAGGAACATGATATGCATCTGCGGATTGTGTTGCAGATTTTGAGAGAGAAGCAGTTGTTTGCTAAATTGTCGAAGTGTGAGTTCTGGTTGGATCAAGTAGCTTTTCTCGGACATATTGTTTCAGCAGAGGGTATTAGAGTTGATCCGAGCAAAGTTGAAGCTATATTGAATTGGAGTCCACCCAAGTCTGTGACTGAGATTAGAAGTTTTCTGGGTTTGGCAGGCTATTACAGGCGGTTTGTGAAAGGGTTTTCTTTGATAGCTACTCCACTCACCAGATTGCTTCGTTAGGGAGTGAGATTTGTGTGGACGGATCATTGTCAGGCGAGTTTTGAGCAGTTGAGAGAATTGTTAACTCAAGCGCCTGTTCTTACTTTACCTGTTGAAGGTAAACCTTATGTGATCTACAGTGATGCTTCACATAGAGGTTTGGGGTGTGTATTGATGAAAGAAGGTAAAGTTATAGCTTATGCATCTCGACAGTTGAAACCGCATGAGCTTAACTATCCGACCCATGATTTGGAATTGGCTGCCATTGTGTTTGCATTGAAGATTTGGCGCCACTATCTGTTTGGGGAGAAATGTTTCATCTACACTGATCACAAGAGTTTGAAGTATTTGGGTGTCCAGAAAGAACTCAATCTTCGTCAGAGGAGATGGTTGGAGTTGATTAAAGACTATGACTGTTTGATTGACTATCATCCAGGTAAAGCAAATGTTGTTGCTGATGCCTTAAGTCGGAAGTCTTTAGCTGGTTTAACAATTTATTCGCTCTCGTTGCTTGTTGAATTGAGAGCTCTGCGTGCTAACTTTGTATCTTGTGATGATGGTGCATTGTTGGCACAATTGCATTTGAAACCAGTTTTATTGGATCAGATCAGAGAGGCTCAGTTGACTGATATGAAGATTCAGAAGATTATTTCAGATTGTCACGATGGAAAGACTAGAGATTTTGTTGTAAGAGATGATGGGAGTCTCTGGTTCAAGAGCAGATTGTGTGTACCCGATGATGCTGATTTGAAGAGAGTTATTTTGGAAGAAGCACATCAGTCGATGTTTGCTATGCATCCGGGTAATACCAAGATGTATCATGATTTGAGACAGCATTATTGGTGGATTGGTTTGAAGAGAGACATTGCTGAGGTTGTATCTAAATGTCTCACTTGTCAGAAGGTTAAAGCAGAGCATCAAGTTCCAACCGGGTTGCTTCAACCATTGTCAGTGCCAGAATGGAAATGGGAAAGAGTGACAATGGATTTTGTGTCTGGTTTGCCATTGACACAAAAGAAGCATGATGCTATATGGGTGATTGTGGATAGATTGACGAAGACAGCTCATTTCCTTCCGGTGCGGATGGATTACTCTTTGGAGAGATTGGTTGAGCTGTATATTCAGGAGATTGTGAAATTGCATGGTGTTCCAACTTCTTTAGTGTCTGATTGAGATCCCCGGTTTACTTCAAGATTTTGGAAGAGTTTGCATAGTGCTTTGGGTTCTCGACTACACTTCAGTACTGCTTTTCATCCACAGACGGATGGACAGTCAGAGAGGGTGATACAGATTATTGAGGATATGTTGAGAAGCTGTGTCATCGATTTCACTGGAAGTTGGGATAGATTCTTACCTCTTGTGGAGTTTGCTTACAACAACAGTCACCAATCTAGCATTGGTATGGTACCGTTCGAGGCATTGTATGGTAGACGGTGCAGAACACCTCTTTGTTGGAGTGAACTTGGTGAAGGTAAAATAATTGGACCTGATTTGATTCAAGAAACTGAGGAAAAAGTAAAGTTGATTCGAGGCAGGTTAAAAGCAGCTTCAGACCGACAGAAGTCTTATGCAGATCTAAAGAGGAGAGATATAAAGTTTGATGTTGGAGATAAGGTATTTCTGAAAGTGTCTCATTGGAAGAAGATTTTGAGGTTCGGTCGGAAAGGAAAATTGAGTCCTCGTTTCATTGGGCCGTATGAAGTGTTAGAAAGAGTTGGGCCAGTGGCGTATCGACTTGCTTTGCCACCTGAGTTGGATCGTATTCATAACGTATTCCATGTTTCTATGTTGAGGAGATATAGGTCGGATCCATCTCATGTGTTGCCATTTGAGTCTATTGAAGTGAGCCCAGACTTGACATTTGAAGAGGAACCAGTTGCTATCTTGGCACGGGAAGTGAAAGAGTTGAGAAACAAGAGAGTGCCATTGGTGAAGATTTTGTGGAAAAATCATGGAAAAGAAGAAGCAACTTGGGAAAGTGAACAATCCATGCGAGAACAGTATCCGCAGTTGTTTCAGAGTTGATATCAGGTAATTTCGAGGACGAAATTTTCTTTTTAGAGGGGGAGAATTGTAATATCCTCATTTTTGCCTTAGAAGTTTTGTTGTTGTTGTTGTTGTTGTTGGTTTAAATTGAGAAAAGAAAAATATATGTATATGTGTTTTGGAGAAGGAATTTAGGGTGTAGAGACAAATGTATATGATGTGTATATGGTGATATATATAGCATATAAATTGGTCAAATGAAGAGTCAAGGTGATGGTTAAGTGGAAGAAGATATTTTTGGTTGTTAATGAAATTACTATAAAGGGCTTATATGAGACAAAAGCTTAGTTAAATGGATGAGGGTATTATAGTAATTCTCTTTTGGATGGGTATTTAATGCCTATTGACTTTGTTTCTTCATCATTTTCTTCTTTCTTTCATGAAGTGGCCGGCCCTCCATAGACAAAGGGAAGCAAGTGGTGAAGAGAGGTTCTTGATGAGTTGAGTTCAAAATTGAAGGAAGATTAAGTGTTCAAGTGTTGATTCAAGAAGTTTTTAACTAAGGTAAGATCTTTTCTTTAATTTCTTCAATTCATTTGAAGTGGTGTGAGAAAGGAATTAGGGTTTGTTGGTTTGATGATGAGAAGTTGAGTTGGTGAAGGTGTTGGAAGTGATTGTGTTGAGTAAGAGTTGTGTTTAGTGAAATTGTTTCTGTTTTACAATTAGTAAAGGCTGTGATTTGTATGATTTTTAATTAATTATAGAAAAATGTTCTTGAAGTGAATTTTTGATATGTTGTGCCTCTATGAGTCTAGAATGACTGAAAAATATGTTGATTCGATTTTGGAATGGTTATGAGTTTAGAAAGATTATTTTCATTAGACCTGTTCCAGCAGGTACCTTAACTGGGACAGCTATATTTCGGGATTTTTAATAAAATGTAGAAAAATCATATCCAATCAAATTTTGGATATGTTGTTGCTTAGTGAGTTTAGTATTTGAGAAAAATAATTTGGAATCACGTTGATTGAATTTGATTTATGGAATTCACAAAGTTCAGAACTGCTGCCAGGATGCAGGGCAATTGGGGCAGTCTGGTTAGGTGAACTATTTGACCAAGATTTTGTGTTCAGTTTGATCTGAAATTTTAAAGGGATGATTTTAAGATACAAAACTAAATTCTGTAAAAATTTTAGAATTTTTAGTCAAGTAGATTATTTTATACAATTTTTCAAAATAAGGATAAAATGGAGTTTAAAACCAGAATGTACTATTTATGGTTAGGGTTTTAATTCTTTGTTCTTCTTGCATTGCTTTGGTTCTCCAAAGGTAGGTTGGTCCTTAAACCTAACCCTAAACACTTTAAACACACTTGAATCAATGAATGTTATAATCAATTGTTCTTTGCCCTAATTGCATTGTTGAGATTGAACAATGTTATGTTGTGCATTGTGAATGGTAATGTGTTTCATGAGTAATGTGGAATGAAATGTTGATATTTATGAATGATGCTATGTGAGATATAATGTGATCATGGATGAGATATATATATATATATATACTTGAATAATGAGATGTTATATTGTGAAATGAAATGTGAAGCCATTGTTATTGGCTAAGATGATGTAATTGAAAGAAAGAAGGCATGTTTGCCTAAATGTGATGAGAATTGAGAATGGAAATGAATTGTTTGTTTAATATGTTATTCAGTTTCAGAGTTCTGGATTTGGGTGGCATGCCTAAGAAATGATGAAAGGTAACAGTCTTGCCGGGTTGAGGACCTCCTCATAGGTGTTGAGTTGATGGTCCAAGAGACTGGGTCTGTTACACTATGAGATATATGATTTGTAACAGTCTTGCCGGGTTGAGGATCTCCTCATATGTGTTGAGTTGATGATCCAAGAGACTGGGTCTGTTACACTATCCATGGATAGAGATACATGTATATACATTGCCTACGGGCGTGATTATTGTGACTATGAACCAAAGCAGTAACTCTGAACTCTGAATATCGTATTAAATACTTGTTGGGCCCATAGGTGTCAAGGTTATATGAATGTCCTAAATAATGTTATGAGTTTAATGAAATGAGATGTTGGTTATGGAGTATGATTGATTAATGTTGAATGTGAAAAGATGTTGAAATGTGGTATGCTCATATGACTATGATTTGTGAAATGCATAATTGTGTGGTTAACTTTATATTTATGATGTTGATCTTATCAATAACATATGTGGCATTGCATTTCATTAAAGCATACCGTTAGCATGTTTTATCTTACTAAGCCGTTGGCTTAGCGCGATAGTGTTTAATCGCGCAGGTAGTAGAGTGGATAGAGTTGAACCCGAGAGTTCATCAAGACCTAGTGAGAGTAGACCTTGAAGAATCCATTTTGGGAGCTTAAAGATCAGAGCAGACTTGCCAATCATGTATAAATTTTATGTGTTGTAAAACTTGAGTTTTGATGTATATGAATTTGTAAATATGTAAATATTTTATAACTTCCGCTGTGTAATATTTAAATATGGGGGTGGTCACAAAACCTTTATTTTATGTTGTACTAGAAGTGTAAATCCTTTTTGCAGGTTGTAGTTGAGGTTACAAGGGGGATTTATTGGGAGTGTACTGAGAATGATTTTGTTTGCATTGGTTTGTGTAAAATGTTTTTAAAAATAAGAAAAAAACCGGTTTTGTCGACACTTGGGACTCAATTTTTAGGCGAAACTATGGCAAAATTTTTGTAAAAATCGGAACTAAAATTTGACTAAGTAAAATTGGTAGCAACATTAGGTTAGTGTGGCACCTCTACTCGGCTTACACATGTAGGTCGGGAAGGGGTGTTACAGTAACTCTGGGATTTGAATGACATAGTAGATCCTTTAGGCCCCTGCTTGTGTTTGTTCTTATGTGAACTATTGAATGATGAAAGAATATGTTTTAAAATGGAATATTATGATACATGGGTGACATGATATACATAGCATTGTGCATTATCATCGTATTTAAATTTTTTTGTTATCAATGTTTGTACCGATTGGCTTTTGGCTTAGCGCGATACAGCCAGCATGTATATGTTGTATATTACATTTTGATATTATCTATATTATACTAAGTTTTTGGTGTATATATTGTAAATTAAAAAGAATGTTTTAAATAAAATTTGAGATGTGGGTTTATATGTGTTATATATATATATATAAATGTTTTGAGAAACTTGGAGGAATTAAGGAGTATGGGTGAAATGTATTATTTGTTTTTTTTATTAGGAGTGTTTTTCTTTGCAGGTTGTGTTTTGTTGAAATTTGGGAATGTCCAAATTGCAGACAAAACTCTGGCGAATTTTTTTTAGAGATTTTTATGCAAAATTATATTTTGGAACCTATAATTGATAAATAATATTTTATTTGTTATTTAAATATACATATTGAAGTAATTAAGATTTTAAAATTGGAAAAGTAAAATTTTTTATTAAATCGGGTTGTGACATTTTTGTACCTTATATGTGTATTTTACATATACTGAGTATATGTGTTGTACGTATATAGGGTATAAAGGTGTTACATTTATTTTGGTATCAGAGCCTAGGTTTGAGGTTCTCGATCTAGGTGGGTTGTTAGAGAGAGAAAATGAAGAATTTGAAAGTGGTTTTCAATTATGATACATGCATTGGCAGACAGTTGAATAAGGTGACCATCAAGAACAAGTATTCTTTGCCTCGGATAAATGATCTCTTTAATCAGTTGAAGGGAGCAACAATCTTCTCTAAGATTGATATGAGATCAGGGTACCATCAGTTGAGAGTCAGAGATGTGGATGTACCCAAGACAGCTTTCCGCATGAGGTATGTGTATTATGAGTTTTTGGCGATGCCCTTTAGATTGACGAATGCACCAACAGCTTTTATGAATTTGATGAATAGGATTTTTGGACTCTACTTAGATCAGTTTGTGGTAGTCTTCATTGATGATATTCTAGTGTATTCGCGTAATGAGGAGGATCATGGCAGGCATCTATGGATTATACTGCAGACCTTGAGAGAGAAGCAGTTGTATGCTAAGCTGTCTAAGTGTGAGTTTTGGCTTCATCATGTAGCTTTTCTTAGTCATCTGGTTTCAGCAGAGGGTATTAGGGTTGATTCGAGTAAAGTTGAGGCTATCTTGAATTGGAGTCCACCGAAGATTGTGACAGAAGTTAGAAGTTTTCTAAGATTGGTAGGCTATTATCGTCAGTTTATGAAGGGTTTTTCTATGATATCTAATAGGTGTTAGGCGAGTTTTGAGTAGTTGAGGGAGATGTTGACTTAGGCTCCTGTCCTTATCCTGCCTGTGGAAGGAAACCCTATATGATATATAGTTATGCTTCACATAGTGGCTTAGATTATGTTCTGATGCAGGAGGGTAGAGTCATAGCTTATGCCTCTCAACAGTTGAAGCCACATGAACTAAATTACCCTATTCATGATTTGGAGCTAGCAACCATAGTTTTGCCTTGAAGATTTGGCGGCATTACTTGTATGGGGAGAAGTGTTTCATTTATACTGATCATAAGAGTTTGAAGTATCAGGGTGTTCAGAGAGAGTTGAATCTTTGGCAGAGGCGGTGGTTGGAATTGATCAAAGACTATAACTATTTGATTGATTATCATCCTGGCAAGGCAAATGTTATTGCTGATGCCTTGAGTCAAAAGTCTTTAGAAGGTTTGACTGCTTATTCGCTCTTGTTGCTTGTTGAGTTGAGAGCATTTCATGCCAAATTTGAGTCTTGTGATGATGGTGCATTGATGGCTCAGTTGCAATTGAGGCTAGTTTTATTGGATCATATTAGGGAGGCCCAGTTGGCAGATGAGAGAATCTAGAAGGTTGTGTTGGATTGCCAAAAAGGGAAGAGTAGGGACTTTCTTGTGAGAGATGATGGCAGTCTATAGTACAGAAATAGGTTGTGTATTCCTGATGATACAGAATTGAAGAGGATGATATTAGAGGAAGCACCATCAGTCACTTTATACTATGCACCCTTGTAGTACCAAGATGTATCAAGATTTGAAGCAGCATTATTGGTGGTCAAGTATGAAGAGGGATAAAGCAGAATTTATATCCAGATGTCTCACTTACCAGAGAATGAAGGCTGAACACCAGGTTTTTTCAGGGTTGCTTCAGTCGTTATCAATGCCAGAGTGACAATAAGAGCAAGTGACCATGGATTTTGTGACTGGACTACCTTTGACCCAGAAGAAGCATGATGCAATTTGGGTGATTATTGATCAAATAATAAAGACAACTTATTTTCTTCTACTTCAGATAGATTATTCACTTGAGAGATTGGTTGAGCTGTATATCAGTGAGATAGTGAGGTTGCATGGAGTCACAGTTTCTTTGGCGTTAGACCAAGATCCCTAGTTTACTTTGAGATTTTAGAAGAGTTTACAGGATGGTTTGGTTCTTAGTTGTATTTTAGTACTGCTTTCCATCTTCAAATAGATGGGTAGTCAAAAAGAGTGATACAGATTCTAGAGAATTTGTTGAGGAGTTGTATCATCGATTTCACTGGGAGCTGGGATAGATTCTTTCCACTGATTGAGTTTGCTTATAACAATAGTCATCAGTCCAGTATTGGGGTCGTACCTTATGAGGCCTTGTACGGTAGGAAATGTAGAACACCTCTGTGTTGGGATGAGGTTGGAGAAGGTAAGTTGGTCAGTCCCGATTTGATTAAGGAAACGAAAGAGAAAGTAAAATTGATTTGGGGTCGTCTAAAAGCAGCTTTAGACAGACAAAAATCCTATATAGATTTGAAGAGGAAAGACATAGAGTTCAGTGTGGGGGATAAAGTATTCCTGAAGGTGTCTCCTTGGTGAAATTTGGTCGCAAAGGAAAGTTGAGTCCTCGTTTCATAGGACCTTATGAGATACTGGAGCGAGTTGGTCCAGTGGCTTACAGATTGGCTCCGTCACCTGAATTAGATCAGATTCATAATGTCTTCCATGTCTCTATGCTTCGAAGATATAGGTCAGACCCATCTCATATCTTGTCAGTGGAGTCTATTGAGGTGAGTCCAAATCTGACTTATAAGGAAGAACCGGTGGCGATCTTGGCACGAGAGGTGAAAGGGTTGAGGAATAAGAAGGTGCCACTTGTTAAAGCCCTTTAGAGGAATCATGCCACTGAGGAGGCGACATGGGAGAGTGAACAGACGATGCGGAGTCAGTATCCCCAATTGTTTCAGAGTTAATATCAGGTAATTTTGAGAATGAAATTTTCTTCAGGGAGAGGGAATTGTAATAATCCTAATTTTTAAAAAATTTTAAATTTTTAAAAATTAAATAAAAATTAAATTAGATAAATTAAATAAATAATTTTAAATAAAAATAAAAGAATTTTAAATGAAAAATTAGAATGTATATGTGATATATATGCAAAATATACATAATATATAAAAGTTAATAAAAAAAAGTCAACTATTTTTAAAGGAAAAGTCAAAGCCAAGGGTATTTTTATAATTAAACTTTAAAATTTTAAAAGTATTTAAATAATTCAAAAATAAATAATTTTGGATGGAATATAATATTTTAGAATTTTAATTAATTAATTAATTAATTAATTAAAAATATATTAAAGTATTATAAATATATGGTTATAAATATGAGTGGAAAGAAAGAGAAATTTATATTTGGTCATCTTCTTCTTCTTCTTCCTAGTGGGCCGAACCTCCATTGAAGAAAAGCTCAAAGATTTGCTTCTCCCAAGTTCATTTAATTGAAGGATTTCAAGGGCTCAAGTTGGATTTTTAGGGTTTTTCCACCAAAATTAGTAAGTTTCCAACTTCTTTCTTTGGATTTCATAGAAATTGAGAATATGTGTGATTTGAATTTTTGAAGTTGTATGATTTAATTGCTTAATTGGGTATGGATGAAGTTATTTTGGGCAGTTAATAATGATTTTAAGGTTGGATTGAAGAAATGATTGAGTTTGATTAAAGATTGGAGAAGAGAGAGAATTTAGGGTTATGAAATTTTTGGGTTTGTGAAATCATGTGATTTAATTGCGCAATTTGATTCTAAATGGGTTTTTTTTATGCATAAACAAGTATTTTAAAGTCAAATGACGCGATTTAATTTCTTAACTTTGAGGTTTTAATTTGAATAATGTTTAATTATGGTTTAAGATTGGAAATGCCTTTAAATGTATACTAAATTATTATTTATGATCACATTTGGTTTAGGCATTGAGGAGAATTGATTTGCCCAATCCTAGTGTTGAAGGGCAAGTTGGAAGAGAAGGTTGGAGGTTGTTTTAAGATTGCTTTTAGAGGTAAGTACAAATTTTGGATGAATTGGACATGTTTGCATTACATTGGGCTTAACACATTTTGAATTAAAAAATGTGTTAAGCTACTTGATGCATTGATTATTCATGAATAATGTGCTATGACATGTGCAATGTTATATATACATTAAATGCATTGTGAAAAGTTATTGTTAATGGCTAAATTGTGTAAAATGTTAAATATGTGTATAATTTGAAAATGACCCAAAGTGTTTGGGTAATGTCATTTGTTATGTATGTATTAAAGGCATTGTTAAAAAGCCATTGTTAATGGCTAAAGTTCATAAAATGTTATTTATATGTGAATTATGTGAAAATACCCAAAATATTTGGGTAATGTGTTTTAGTGAAAAATGTGATACATTGTGATGATATACTGAAAAATGATAAAATGGAATGTTATGACATTGATATGAAGGATAAATGAGACAATGTGTCTAATTGATAATGAGAAATGAGGCAATGTGCCTAGTTGATTATGAAAAAATGTGAAAGAAATTAATAATGGAAAATATGAAATAATTGTGCGCCTATTATATTATTCAATTTTCAGAGTTCTGTATTTGGTGGCATGTCTATGAAGTTATCCTCATTATTTGCCTTTAGGGCTAACTTTTAAGCAATTATTTTGATTTACCTTGAGGCTAGACTCTTAGTGTCAGTGTGATATGATTTGTCATCGGGGCTAGCATTTGAGCAATTATTATTATATGCCTTCAGGGCTAGCTTTTGAGCAATTATTATGATTTGCCTTCGGGGCTAGACACATAGTATTAAATTGGACCATAATAGTAACTTCGGGATTTGAATGACATATTAGATCCTTTGAGTCCTTGCTTGTGTTTGTTCTTATGTGAACTAATGAATGATGAAATAATATGTTTTAAAATGGAATAATATGATACATGGTGATATGATAGATATAGCATTGTGCATTAGCATCGTATTTAAATTTTTTTTGTTATCAATGTTTGTACCGCTAGGCTTTTGGCTTAGCGTGATTGTAATTTATTACATAGGTGACAGGAGAGATCCGATTGAGCCAAAGAGTTCGTCTAGACCATGTCGGGTCTAAATTTGAGATTTTCATTGTAGAGTTGATTGTAGGCATCAAGATCAGAGACACAGCCAGCATGCATGTATTTTATATTACATTTTGATATTACCTATATTATACTAAGTTTTTGGTGTATATATTGTAAATTAAAAAAATATTTTAAATAAAGTTTGAGATGTGGGTTTATATGTGTTTTTGATATAAATATATATGTATAAATTTTTTGAGAAACTTAGAAGAATTGAGGAGTATGGGTGAAATGTATGATTGATTTTTTTTTATTGGGAGTGTTTTTCTTTGAAAGTTGTGTTTTATTAAATTTTGAGAATGTCCAAATTATAGACAAATTCTAGCAAATTTTTTCCAGATAATTTTTATGCAAAATTGTATTTTGGAACCTATAATTGATAAATAATATTTTATTTGTTATTTAAATATACATATTAAAGTAATTAAAATTTTAAATTTGGGAAAGTAAATTTTTTTATTAAACTGGGTTGTGATATTTTTATACAGTATATGTATATTTTACATATACTGGATATATGTATTGTATGTATATAGGGTATAAATGTGTTACATTAGGTCTAGACTGTGATTTTTGCTTTTGAAATTTACTGAGCTACCACGGACCAGAGCCTTCTGCATTCCATGTATATATTTTGTACTTTAAATATTTTTACGGGAGTATGTATTTTGTATTTATAAGCATGTACATGATGTAAACTAGAAAGGGTTTTTGGGTTTTATGTTGGTTATGTGAGATATTGTTTATATATGTGTTGATATATAAATGTTTGTGAAATATTGGTTAAATTGAGCCATTAGGCTTTATGAAAAAAAAAATGGATGTGTGGAATAAATATTTGGGAGTGTATTTTGTGTAGGATGAGAAACTTGAATTTTTGGAATATTCAAAATATAGATAAAACTCTGGCAAATTTTTTTTAAATTTTTTTTAAAATATGTGAATATGGCCTTTAAATTATTATTAACTATATTGGTTTAATTAATAAATTACATTATAAGTGTAAAAATTATTCATTTGGAAATTTTTGGGAATTTTTGGTAACAAATCTGGTATTGTATATGCATATTTTAGATATATCAGATATATATACTATACGAGTATATAGTATAAGGGTGTTACAAGTGAACCTTAAATCATAAAACTACTTAATCACAATTTGCATTAAAAATTCACATTCTAGTAAGTACATATGATGTATATAGAAATATATTTTCCATTTTGTCCTTCAATTTCATAATCATATTTTTTCTTTTGTTTTATTGTTACGTACCAAATCATCAATTCCATAACAAAGATCACAAAAGTTTATTAATATATGTATAGACGCATTTCTAACTTAGATAGCTTATGCACTATAATGGCTCATACAGTGTAATAGCAATATCATGTAAAATTGATGATATGTAAAACTATAAGGTTCTCACTATTTATCAAGCATATATTGACAACAAAATTAATCAACTGAAAATAATCAAATCAAAGCCACAAAAGTTTTTATTCATTTGTGCATAAATATTAATCGCAAGCGAAATCAATAAAACACAGCGCAGTAATGGATATAGTGAAAAAATATTGAACATAAAAACTAAGAAATTTAATGGGGAAATCAACACATATTTAGTACTAGTAAATTCATCACATCTTAAGAGAAACAGAAAAATTAGAAATGCATACCACTCAAAGATAATGTAACCATTATTGAATTGAAAAGCCCCTTTGATATAAACTATAATTCTTGACACTCTTCTTCTCTCTATCTTTCTATTATGTATCGAGAATTTTGAGACTAAATTGATGAAAGATGATAAAAATTAGTGAGAATGTACAAAAATGCTCCTGAAGTTTACGCCAAGGTACAAATTCAAATTTAATGTTTGTTTTGGCTCATTTACACCCTTAAAATTTAAAAAAACTGACAAAATAATCTATTTTTTAACTGAAAACTAATTATCGTTAATTATGTTTAAAATTTCGTTGAAAGGTGCATAGTTTGTGAGAAAGTATGAATTGATATTTTTTTTGCTCAATTATGTACTAAAATAATATTTTTACTTATTTATGAATAAATCACACAATTTAACAACATTTTATATTAAATATTATTTTAATTAAAATTATTATTTAATACTTCTTTTAGTAAATTTTTAAAATTTTTAATTCATATTATATATATGCATATTGCATTAGATGTATATGTCATTATGAGGATATATCTAAGAGATTTTCTTAAAAATTTTAAAAAATAAAAATATTTTGAAAATATCAATTTTTTTAAAAATTGCTCCTAATTTTCAATTGAAATTATTTTTTATTTTAAAAATATCAAATTTTAATTAGCTTTATAAATATACCCTATAATTAATCAATTGAAATTATTTTTATATTAAAAATATCAATTTTTAATTTTTAAAATGAAAATTAAAAGCAATTGTTAAAAAATAGTTTTTTTTTCAAAATATTTTATTTTTTAATATTTTTAAGAACATCTCTTAAATATATCATCATAATGATATAACACATGCATTGTGTATATATATAATGTGAATTAATGATTTTAAAGGCTCATTTGAAGAATTATTAAATAATAATTTTAATCAAAATATTATTTAGTATAAAATGCTCTTAAATATATTTTATTCATTAGTTAAAAAAATATTATTTTAGTGTATAATTGAGAAAACAAAAAATATACTGTTCATTTATACTTTCGTATAAATTTAAGAGACATAATTGTATATTTTAACAAAAAAAAAAAAACTAAATGGAAAGTTAACGGCAATTAACTTTCTGTAAACAAAAATGGTTAATTTGTCCACTTTTTAAAACTTTAAGGGTATGATTGAGTGAAAATAAATATTAAGCTTTAATTTATACACATACGAAAACATTGAGAGCTTTTTGTACATTCTCCCTAAAAACTATCAAAAAGGTTTTATGTACTTTTTTATTAATAAGACAAGAGGGCCAAAAACTGTTAAAAACCGATTGTGATAACCGTTTTATATATTATTATTTTTAAAAGTTATCCACTCCATCAAGACACTATTTTCTTTTAATAAACAATTACCTGTAACTTAGCAGATAGTTCAATTTGTTATAACCACTATAAGTTGATAAGCTAAAAATAAAAAAAAAAACACTAAGTTAATAGGTCATCCACTTAATTAATGCGGAATTAACAATTTCTAGTTTTAATTGTTTATACAAATTATATGAGTTGGGATTTTGACCTTCTTGTTCAGGTGAAGGATGACTGATTTTGATCTACTTGTTTAGAAGCTTCAAGATTTCTCTTTTATCACTCAACACAGTAAATGAACCTCAAGTATTGTAATGCAAAGTTTTAATAATCTTTTTTTTAATTAATTTTCCATATTGTAACTTGCCAAAGCAAGCAACGTAATGTAATGTAATTTACTTTTTATAATGTAGATGGTGGTGGATAGAAATGTGATTGTAATATGTGTATATCATTTATTAATTGTTTGCATTTTGTAATTTAGTTGTTTTTTGGTATTTTTTTTAAGTTTACATTAAGTTTTATATATTTTTGGGTTTGATATATTTTAGATATATATAACAAATACCAAATTTGAGATTTGAGATTGTCACACCCCACACCAAGTTTGGTTTGAGTGAGGCAGGGTGTTACGGTCCTAGGGTTCAAAATCATATTCAGATTATTTAATATTATTATAGAAATATATAGTTACTAATACAGTCTCAGTAGTATCTAAAGTCCTACAGATATAAGTATTTTTCTATATATTACATTGTACCCAACGGAGCACTATATTATAGAAATATGTTCGTACTTTATTTATTATTACATAATCTACTTCTAGTACTAATCAATAGAGTGAGCAGCTGGAAAGTAGAAACCAGGCACTCTAACCTATAAATTAATAATCTGAAAAAAATTGGTGACAAGGGGTGAACCGTCAATTTAGTGAATTATAACCTAATGCATGGCTAGGTGAGAGAATTAATAAAATAATATAGACAGAGATGCAGTCATAGCGAGTGAGAGCTAAAGAGTAATCAACGAATCAGAAATAAGTAAATCTTACTAAAATTAGAAACTCATGAAAGAATAATAAACAATATATATCAGCAATTATAAATAGATACATATTATGACATTTAGTAGAATAATAAGAGAAACTCAATAATTATGAATCTTAAATCAAAAGAGAAATCAAAGTTAATAATAATAATCCAACAATAAACTCAATTGAGGGAACCTGAGGTCAATAAATATATAACTTGTCAGAGAGACATAATATCAAATAAAAAAAATATAGCTTAACAATAATTTTTCCATAGGAATCAAAAGAATGGCTAAGCAATATATGGATAATTAGAAGCAATTATTTGAATAAATTAAATTAATCAGAACAAAGGGTTTTCCAAAAAAATATAATGCAATCCAAGGAAACAAAAACTGTGATATAAATAAAATAGATATTACTTAACCAAAGTTCAAAACATAAGCAGGTCAAATATCACATTGTATTATCACTTGCCTTATATTTCTCTTTTTCCTACATTATATGGTATTCACTATTATTTGCCATATTTAGTCCAATCCATAACATATGTTACTTAGGATTTTCTTTAATTATGTTCGATAATTATTAATTCTTATTTATTTTAGACATTTGCGTGTTACATATCATATCCATGCAAATTACTATTTAATTATATTTCTTTTATTCTTTACTATTATTGTAACTTAATCCATTATAAAGTTGCACTTTCTTTTCCATTACAATTTATTAATTAATACTCCTCTTTAGGAATTATACATATAAATCAAATTTTATCAATATCTCAATAATTTCTTATTCCTTTAAATTTTTGGATCAGCCATATGTATAATCATAGATATATATATATATATATATGTGTATATTTAACTAGTTAATTTATACTAATATTATTTTATTTATACATATATATATATATTCCGTGTGTGTATATACACATACACCATTACATATATACATATCTATATTCATATTATTTTTTATTTATATAATAATACATATAATTTAATTATCTCCATTATAACAATATTTTTTTTACATATAAATTTAATCATCTTCCACTTTATATTTTATTTTAGTGTTTATACATATGTACATATATGTATAGTATACTAATCCTAAGGGTGACTAACTTAGGATTAGTATATAATTAAATTTAAATAAACAACACTACCATATATATATATATATATATTAGTATGACATAATATATACACACATATATATAATTATGGTTAATCAAAGTATTAATCTTCATTTAAATTAAAATGAGTATTAATCTTCATTTAAATTGAAATGAGTACTTAAAGAAAATGATATAATTAACTAATAATCAGAACTCACATTTCTCTTGTTTTCTTTTAATCTGAGATTAGAGCTCCTTAATTTGCTACTAATTATTTAGAAAGTATCCTATTAACTAAAAAAATTAACTATTTTGAAGAGAGTATTTTCGGTTCAAGGAAGAAGTGATTTCCTTGTAATTTGGTTGGATATTCATAGTACAATGTCTTTAACTTCATCATCCATTTGTCAGGCATCTAAGTTAGTCACCCTTCACTTGTCAAAGATCAATCTTAACTCATATACAAGAGGGCAAATGGTCTTCCATCCTATCCTTGAATGCTTTCTACGGTGGAGATGAAGAATTAAGGGAGTATTTTATTATTTTATTGTAATTATTGTAATTGATGACTTAATGATATGTTTCTTATGGTCATCATCTGACAACATACATATATGGACATAATGATTTTTGGGGCTGATACTTTTGGGCCTCTTGAACATATTAACCTTATAATAATAAAGCCCATTTTCAAATTTACATATTACTTAATTTATAATATTAATTATCTTCTTATTTTAATTACTTATAATCTTAGTTCGAGCATTTTAAATTCTTAAATTTTCAAAATTTTTATTTCCTTATGCCGAGAATATATTCATGTGTATTTATACTTTATTTAATTTATATTCTTATACATGTATATATGTCGTATATGTGTTTATTATATTCTATATATATTTTATTTTTCCTTTCTTTTAAATACGAATAATTCACATTCGAATTTTCAACCTAAATAAAATAAATTAATTCAAATTATCAAGTCATTAATTTACTTTATTCCATTTTTTTATCTTACATTCCCAATCACTATATTATTTAGATTTATTTTCTTAAGTAGGGTATTACATATTATCTCTATTTTTAAATATCAAATTTGAAAATGGGCTATAAAATTTATCAAATATATACTCAATATATACTAGAATTCTAAGTTTTGGAATTATATATGTTTTTTAAATCTGAAATTCGAAAATCTACTGTAAAATATACAATCATATACTAAATTCATGAGTTTTGGAATTTCTTTTCTTTTTTAGAATTGAAATTTGAAAATAAACTGTAAAATATACCAAAAATATACTCATAATTTACTCATAATATACCAGATTTCTTCATTTTCAAATTACATATGTTTTTCAAATCTAAAATTAAAAAATCAATTGTACATATTCTAAGCATATACTCAACATACACCGGATTTTTCAGTTTTAGAATTATTTCTGTTTTTCATAATCAAAATTCTAAAATCAAACGTAATATATATCAAAATATACTCAACATATACTAAATTTCTGAATATTGAAATTATCTCTATTTTATAGATAAGGAATTTGAAAATCAACTGTAAAATATATCAAATATATATTCAACATATACTAATCATATACCAAATTTCTAGATTTCAGAATTATCTCTATTTTTAGATTTTAAATTCAAAATAAAATAAATTATAAAATATACTAAATATATATTTAACATATGCTCAACATATATCATACATATTAATTATGCTTTGTTCTTATCTACAATTTTGAATCACATGGCCAAACAAAACAAAGTCACATTTGAAAGAAACAATAAATAAATTAGTTTATGTGAATGAATTGCTTTACAATTTTATATAGTAAATGATTCATTAACATATAATTATGGTATTACTAAATCCTACATAGTGACTATATAATGTGGCATTTGGAGGGAAATTGGTATATTGGCAATTTTTTGTAAAAGAAAATTGGTAATTATATATATATATATATATATATATATATCAAGGACAAAAATGTTTGTAGAAGTTAATTTCTTCTCAAATGCTATAGTGATTCTTGTTGATTGTTATATATATATATATATATATATATATATCCCTTTTGTTTATTTATTTATTGCTTTTGAAAATTTCGATTAAGAGTCGCAACAAAGCATAAGATTCTAAGCTTGGTTAATTAATGTCTTTTTATTAATTTGAATGCTATACATGGTTATACAGTAAAATTTATTAAAAAATAATTTTAAAATAAAAGTAATTAATAATTTGAAAATTGTATATCAATGATTGGTGAAGAGAAAAAGAAAGAAAGAAAGAAAGAGAAAAGAAGAAAAAAAAAGTGATGGTATAAATATAAATATTTAAGAAGAAACTAGTGTTTTTAAAATTTTTTGTTAGGGTGGTATTTTCGTAAATGTTTTTAAGTTATTTATATAAATTTCCCATTGTTATTGGGTAAAATTATTTAACTATCCTAAAAACAACAAATGTTTCATAAAATGTGACAGCTGAAAAATGGAACATTTATAAAATTATTTTAAAACATTTTATTTTAAAAAATATTATATTTTCAAAAAAAAAAAGTTTTCAAAAACACTTCAAGCAATATTCCTTTTTTTTTTTTACAAAGATATCTCATTCCTCACTTTAAACAAAGTTTTTTTTTTCTCAAAAAAATCTCCTTTTCACTTCAAATAATATTTACTTCAATTTTCATTTTTAAAAATTTTACTATTAAAAAAATATTATTTTAATAAAAATTAATATTTTAAATTATATTTAAAAAGACTAAACACAGTTGAGGTGCTTTAATCATATGAAATGAAAATTTAGTGATGCGCTTGTTAAAAAAAGCTAAGTCAAGGTGCATATATAGCCAAGAGAGGCAGGGGAGGACTTAAAATAACTTGGACAAAAATGGTTCAACATGATCTTATGGTTTTATATCTCTCTGAAGATATAGCTCAAAATTGCTTCGAGTAGAAAAAAAAATTCATATAGCCGACACCAATTAACTTGAAATTAAGGCTTTATTGAGATGAGTTGAGTTGAATTGAGTTCATTTTCAACATATAAAATGTATTAATTTTTTACAAAGGAAAATTTTTAATTTTAATTTCGAATAAGAAATAACACTCACAAAATTTATATAAAAAATAAATATAAAAAAATATATAAATAAAAATCATTAAATTTATTTTAAAATAAATTTTACATATTATACACAAAAATAAATTTAAAAATATTAATTTTATTATATATATATATATGTTATCTGTATGTTATGTAGTGTAAACCCTTAATTTTCTATCATCATATTAAAATTCAGTTTGTTATAGTCGTGTGGCAACAAGAATAATTCAAATTGAACATCGGACAGGCTCGAATGGGCCTTTGAAACTTTTTTCATAAAATCAGGCCCATTGCAGCATGTTGTCATTGGCTTGTTGCCTTGCGATAACCAATGCTACCGCATGGGCAGTAAAAACTACCGCAATGCACCAATTTGGTGTCATGATGCCTTGAACCCTTATCATCCCATTTTTCACGCTGAAAATGCTATAAATAGATTCCCTAACCTTCATTCCTTGACACACTGACCAACCAAAAAAACATAATTGCTAGTGGCCTTCTCTCTCTACCTCTTTTCTTCTTTAAAGGAAAATATTTGAGATTTCTTAGCAAGACCGGCCTAAAGTTTATTTCCTTATCAAACTTGGGTGTTTGGTCCATCTTGGGATGCTTGTTTTCATTAAACAACCCCAAGAAATTGCCTCCTTAGCAATCTAAACCTTAGTCAATTGGGGAATTAATGTCCAGTTACATGCTCAAGCCTTTACCTCCTAAGGCAACAAAGAAGGTATGAACCTTAATCTTGATCCTCTTTGTAACATCCATATTTTATAGAAATTAAATTAAATACATTAAATAAATAATTTAAATGAAAAATTGAAGGATTAGAAGTGAAAAGTAGAGAGTATATGTAAAATATATATAACATATAAAAAAAGTATACATAACATATAAAGTTGAATAGTAAAAGAAAAACACAAAAATTGAATAGTAAAAAGGGAGCAAAATGGTAAAAACTCAAAAGTTGAAAAAATATAATAATAATAATAATAATAATAATAATAATAATAATAATAATAATAATAATAATAATAAATTAGATAGTGGATGGTGGTGGGAAAGTTTTAATGAATTATTAATTATTAATATATATATATATGTGCGTGGCTATAAATTAAAGGGAAAGAATTTAAAAATACCATTTATGGTCATCTTCTCCCTCATTTCTTTAAGTGTGCTGATTTTGTCAAGATCTAAATGAGAAATTTTTGCTTCCATTTTACTTCAATTCTTCAAGTTCTCTATGAGTCTTGGGGTGAATTTAAAGTTTCTTCAATCAAAGGTAAGTTTTTCATCTTAATCTTTGAAATTTCATAAAAACTATGGATATGTGAAATTTGAGATTTTGGGTATGTATGTTATAATTGCTTGAATGGGTAGGTATGAAGATATTTTGATTAGTTATTGATGATTCTTAAGTTAGATTGAAGAAAGGATTAAGTTTGAGTGGGGTTTAGAGGAAGAACTTAATTTAGGGTTATGTAAAATTTGGACTTTTAGAATTATGTATTTTAATTGTGTAAATTGATTCCAAAGGGGTTGTTTTAAAGCATAAACAAGGATTTTAAAGTCAAATTACGGATTTAATCAAGTTTGGTTAGAAATTGGATAAGGTAGTGTTGAATTTAGAGTTTTGGAAGGGAATTTTCAAAGTATTGGTATTTGTTTGATTTTAAAAATTAAATCATGTTATTTAATAATATAAATGATGAAAATAAACTTGGATTAATAATTGGAATGATTTGGAATGCATAACCTTAAATGATGAATGTTATGGCATTTTAGGATTTTGTATACAGAGTATGCGTTTATTTAGTGTGATGGGTTAAAATATATTATAATATGTTTGTAATGATGAAAATAAACTTAAAACACCAATTTAAATGGATTTAAATAGAATTTCAATGTTAAAGTAAGAAAAGGCATAATTTTGGGATATTGGTTGGAGTAAGGTTTAATTAGGGTTTAATATTTGAAATGCTTTAAAATGTGATTCTAAATGTTTGTATTTGCTCACATTTTGTATAGGCATTAGGAGGAAGTGAATTGCCCAACCTTAGTGTTGAAGGGCAAGTTGGAAATGAAGGTTAAAGGGTGATCTTTAGCTTGTATTTGAGTACTAATTAAGGTATGTACAAACTTTTGATAAATTAGATATATTTGTATTAAATTGGGCTTAACACATTTTTGATAGAAAATGTGTTAAGCTACTTGGCAACTTAGAAATTTATGAATATTGTGTTATAATATGTGAATTATTATGTATGCATTATGTGCATTATGAAAAGCCATTATTAATGGCTAAAATGAATGAAATGTGATTTATGTGCATTATGTGAGAATGACCCAAAAATATTTGGATAATGTGATTTTCATCTGATATGAAACATATTGTGATAAAGTGATAAGATATGATGAATATGACGTTAAGTCATTGAATTATGTCTTATATTTCAGATGTGTATAAATTATGAAAATGGAGTAAAGTTATGAAAAGTGCAAGTTATGTACTAAAATGAGGAAGTGAGCTACATTTGTATTATCTATGATGATGATTTGTGAAAATTATGATATGAGTTAAAATGTGGAAATATGATAAGAATAAAAATGGTGAGATAAAGAATATGTGTATGTTGTGACATAAATGAGAAAAATGAGCAATGTTATAAGTAAAGTTGATTATGGAACAAATGAATTAATTTGTGTGCCTAGTATGTTTTTTAATTTCCAGAGTTCTGTTTTTAGCGGCATGCCTTTGAGATTATCCTTATTATTTGCCTTCGGGCCTAGATGCTAAGCATCACTGATATATGATTTACCTTCGAGGCTAAACGCTAGGCGTTACTTATATATGATTTACCTTCAGGGCTAGACACTGGGTGTCAATATGGACCAAAATAGTAACTCTGAGATTTGAATAATATATTAGTTTATTTGGGCTCATGCTTGTGTGTGTGTTTATGTGAATTATAAAAACATTAAAGATTATATTTTAAAGTTGAATGGAGTGCCACATTGTGAAATAACATGCAAAAGCATTATGCTTTATCATTATTTTAAAGTTTTATAATTATCAAAGTTTGTACTGCTAGGCTTTTAGTTTATCGTGATTGCAATTCATCGCATAGGTGACAGAGTCGCCGGTAGATTCGGAGAGTTCATCTAGACTTGGTTAGGTCTAGGCTTGAGGTTGATAGTATTTGAAGTGAGTTTTGCTGCAATAGAATCAGAGCCAACTGTTCTCATGCATATATTTTATTTTTATAAAACATGATATAAATATGTATATTATGTTATATATTTTTTAAGAGCTTATAAATTATAAAGCATTTTTGGATAAATTGTATAACGTGGAAATGTGTATATATGCTTGTATATATATACATATATGAATATTTTGAGAAATATATAGAGGAATTGTGAAGTGTTGGTGAAACGTTGATTAGTTTTTATTGGAAGTGTATTTTTGTGCAGGTTGAGTTCTATTGAATTTTGGGATATTTGGTAAATTTTTTTCAGAGATTTTTATATAAATTGCTTATTTTGGGAATCTATAAATAATAAAGAATATTTTATTTACTATTTAAATATACATTTTACGGTAATTGGGATTTTTAATTGGAAATATAAAATTTTATTAAATCGGGTTGTGATATTCTTATACTATATATGTGTATAATATATATAATGGATATATGTATTGTACATATATAGGGTATAAGAGTGCTACATTTATTTTGGTATCAGAGCCTAAGTTTGAGATTCTCGACCTAGGTAAGTTTCAAAAATGAGAAAGGAAAATTTTGAAATAGTGATTTGTATTTTAATACATTCATATGCATTGACACCTATGTTGGTTTCTGATGTGACAATGTCCATTCGATGTAACAGATATAAGTTGAGATAGCATCTGAGATGAATAGATTAGAGTGGCGCAATGGAAGCGTCATTCTGAAGATTATATATTAAGAATTTTTGAAACTTTTATTTGAAATTAAGATTTATAGTTGGTTCAATTGATGAAAAAGTGAAATTAAGGAAAATCATCTAAGAAATGATTTAAGATATAAAATAAAAAGTTTGAGAGATGAGTATGATAGTTACAGAAAATTCTATATGTATGTTTCAAAGTGTTATTGTTCAAAATTTTGGACAAATCTAGCAATATGGGATGAGCTTGAAAATTTAATAAAAAGTGTTTCTATATGTTAGAATTTAATTCATAAAAGTTCATAATTTTTAAGGTTGAATTAATAATTAATAAAAATAGAAGAATACATATTGTTGGAGCAATTCCAGCAACTCAAAATCTGTAGAAATTGAGAAACATATTTAAAAACTATGGTAACCCAATCTAGAAAAATCTAAAATTTACACACAATATCATATGTATTCCTAGGGCATATGGTTAAAATTTCATTAATTTTATTAAGTTTGATACACGGAAAAATGGATAACCAGGTGCTGCTCGAGAAATTATTAAAGAGACAGATTATATGGGTTTGGAAGTCTTAATTTTTTAAATATAGTAAATTAGCTTGGAAAAATCTAAAATTTTAAATATAAATCCATAAATGTTTCAAGTACACATGGTTAAAAAAGTTTATGATCTTTTATGAAGAAATGATGAGGACTGAAAAATTGAAATTGAGATTAACATGAAAGTGAGGAAATCATGTGGATTTATTTAAGTGAGTAACAAATTAATTTCATGTGACAAATGAATGAAGAAAATTATGAAAATTTATATATGGATGGGTAGAGGTATGAAGAAGGAATATAAAGTTTTTAATAATTTAGAACAAAGAGTTCATAATTAAAATTACAGAGAGAAATGGTATATGACAGCAAATTATTTATTATGAAATTATATTAAAGATTTATTAATATGATACATACTATTGATTAAGTCAAGATTGACTATGACTAAGTAAGAATTAAATGTTGTTCCTTATATTGAGCGACTAAAATGTAAATCTATATAAACAAATTACTAAGTTAAAGCAATTTGAGGTTACGTTTACAATCCATATTCAGTTGCAGGATTAAGATGTGTTCATTGATGTGCGATGTGGAAATGGATATTATGAGAAAGGGTAATAAACATGTTTTTGGAATATTTAAGGTGAATATAAAGATTCAATAATGAATATAAGATAATTGTATAATAAATAAATTTTTAATTTATTTCAGAATGGTAGTTGATTGACTAATCAAGACATGATCTAATTGATTTAAGTAGATGAAATAAATTAAAACATAAGGAGTAGATTGTGGGAGTATTTGTAATTGATATTATATGATTATCAAAGATAGCAACGAGAACAATTCATCGAAGGAGTTTGAAAGTGTGATTTATTTAAGACAATTTGATATTTATATGAAAAAAATGCATAGCTGAAATTAAAGAATTTGGAAGTTAATGATAGAAATGATCTAAAATGTATGGATGTATTGTAATATCCTAAAGTATACCCTAAAAGTGTTGGGGTTATTATTGTATTTGGATTCAATGTGTGTATTGAAGGAAAGAGAAAAGAAGAAGAAAGTCAAAAGGAATTGTGTGTGGTGGAGATTTAATGGTATAATTGTTATTATTATTATTATTATTATTATTATTATTATTATTATTATTATATATATGAGATAAGAACGAAGGAAGAGAGGAGAACCTTCTTTCTTTCTTCTTCTTCTGTTCTTCTTCTTCGTGGACAAGAGAGCACGAGAGAGAGAGAGAGCACGAGAGAGAGAGAGAGAGAAAGGTGATCTTCATCAAAATTTCTTAAGGATGTTAAGAGTATTGAAGATGGAGATGAAGATTTGGCAACATATTCAGGTAAGTACTCATCTCTTGAGTTGAATTTATTGATTATACTTATATATATAAGTTTTTATCTTCTTAGTTGGATTTCTTTTGGATTTAGGTTATGTTTGGTTTGATTGGTGTGTAAGTGGATGATAACAAGAGATTGAAGTATATAAATGTGTGAAATTAACATCTAAGTGATGATGAGTTGAGATAATTGTAAGGAAAATGATGAAATGTTGATTTGGGGTTTGGTTTGGATGAATTTCGAGTGTTTGGTCTTTAAATTATTGTAGGACACGGCCAAGTTATGAGAGACACGGCCAAGTTAGGGCAAATTTGGCCGTGTTGGATGAGTTTTGGAGAGACACGGCCACTGGCTTGGCCGTGTCCCTTGCCTGTGTTTGCTACTGTCTAACTTATGTTGAGAGACACGGCCGTGTCCCTTGCCCGTGTCTGGTACTGGATTGTTGTGTTGAGAGACACGGCCACTGGCTTGGCCGTGTCCATTGCCCGTGTTTGCTACTGCTTGAATTGGTGTTGAGTGACACGGCCACAAGCTTGGCCGTGTCCCTTGGGCGTGTTGGCTACTGGATGTTTATATTGGGAGACACGGCCACAAGCTTGGCCGTGTCCCTTGAGGGTGTTTGCAAATGTGTTTGTTATTTGGTCTTCAAACATTGTTGGATCTTCAAATGTCTTTTGTACCTAAACACACTTAAAACGATAATGATCCAACCAAATGTATATGGAGGATTCTAAGTTCTTGAATAAGGTAAATTGTTATGTATGAATATATCAATGATAATATAGGAAATGTGGAAGATATAATGATCAATGAAAAAGTATGTGCAATGTCATTGATTATGTATACTTGAGTGATGAATTGAATTGATCAATATGATTTGATGATAACGTTGATATTATATGAACCATGTTAGGTTTTATGCATTGTCAATCTCATGAATTGTATTGTACTATATATAGATTGATGATGCATATGAATAATGGCATGTTGTGTATAATGTGGAATATCATGAGATCATTGATGATGAATTACTCTAATTTTATGATTGAAGCATCCCTATATGGTATGATTGATTCATGATATGTTTGTTTAGTAATGTAATTGATGTTGCATATATCAATGATGAAACTTGAAATGTGATTTGAGATATAATGTGATATGAAGCCATTGTGATTGGCTGTGATGATTCAATTGAATTAAGTGGGACATGTTTGCCTAGATGATGATGAGAATTGATAATGAAATAATAGATGAATTGTGTGTCTGATATGTTATTCATTTTCAGAGTTCTGAGTTTGGAGGCATGCCTATAAAATGAAAGGTAACAGTCTTGCCGGGTTGAGGATCTCTTCAATTTGAGACGAATTGAGATCCAAGAGACTGGGTCTGTTACACTATGCTAATTGTGATTATGAGATATATGATTTGTAACAGTCTTGCCGGGTTGAGGATCTCCTCGATTTAGTCGGGTTGATGGTCCAAGAGACTGGGTCTGTTACTTGATAAATGTGAAATGTGAAATGTGAATTATAGTAACAGTCTTGCCGGGTTGAGGATCTCCTCGAGATTTGCCGAGTTGATGGTCCAAGAGACTGGGTCTGTTACACTATCCATGGATAGAGATATATATAGATGATGCCTACGGGCTTGATGATTATGATTATGGACCAAAGCAGTAACTCTGAACTTGGAATAACATATTAGTGTGTTGTTTGGGCCCGAGTCTGTCTTTGTTGTCAATGTGATATTAAATGTTGAAATAAATGAGTAATGAGATCTACAACTGCCTTTAGTGGAAGTATGATTCATGTTTGATGAATTGTGGATATAATAATGTTATGAAGTATGCTTTTGTAATATGTGCATTGATGTATTGAAGGTGAATATGTTTTGAGGGACTTTCTTGATATATGATTTTATAAAAATAAAGTATGATGTGTAAAATATATATATATATATATATATATATATGAATATGGAATTTGTGAGAATTGCTTTCGTAAAGGTGTTGAATAGGTCTTTGAATGGTAATTGGTTGAATTAATGTATATGTTTATGTATATGAGATTAGTGGGAACTTATGAAGAATGCATTGAGAAAGGAAAACGTGGTAAGAGAACAATAAAACATAATGCTAAACATATGAGGTATGATAATTTTGGTAAAGTGTATTTTATTATTTAGTTGTACTACTAAGCTTTCGGGCTTAGCGCGGATGTTTAATCGCGCAGGTATTTATGCGGTTGATCTGGAAGTCTAGCTGTGATGCCACGAGAAGGGTAAGAGTGTCTCGAGACCAACTAGAAGGTGATGCATACATATGTGATTTTAATTATGTTGTATTTTTATAAGAATAATGATTTTCGTAAATGTTCTTTAATTTAATGTAATATCACTTGAACTTGAATAAAGGGTTTCAAAGTAAAACGAAAAGTGACATTCTTATACTTTATATACGTATTGTATGTATACCAGGTATATGTATAGTACTTATATAGAGTATGGGGGTGTTACATGTATTGTTATATTGAATAACTGAGTTTGTGGTTAGAATTCTGAGTCAAAATGTACATTGGATATAAATAAGTGGAGAATTTATATTTATTAGTGATCTTTATGATAGACATTATAAAAATGATTAAGAGTATTTATAAGGGAGGAGAGTAAAAGATTTAATGGTTAGTAATGATGATAAATGGTGACAATAATTTGGTAGTTAATTATGCAGAAAGTGAATATTGGTATTTAATTATAGTGGAGTCAAATATGATACTGATTGTTAATCTACATTATTAAAGTATATATATATATATTCATGAGTTTGCAAAGAAAAGAGGGATACTAGAGTAAGTAAATAAAAATTATGATTGAATAATCAATGTTTAATAAAAAGGTTAGTGTATAGTTATTGAATGAAACTTAACGTAAGTATATTGATATAAGCTTGTTGGTTTGTTTACAAAAGTTTAAACTTGGAATTGATTATAATTATTAGAGTTAGACATTACGTATTTGATTTAAGAAGGAGAAATTAGTAAAAACTTGTTGGATAAATTTAGGTATAATTTGTAATTATTGGTAAACAGATTTTAAGATTGGAAAGGGAGCTTTTGTTGAGTAATGGTATAGAATTGGTATGTTAATGGATATGTATATATACATACATATATATATATATATATATGAGTTGTTGATGATAATGTTGTTAGATCATGTATTTAGGCTAATGAAGAACAAGTGGATAAGGGTAAATTATTTTAAAACAGAGTTGAGATGCGTTAACTCTTCATGTAGTAAGAGTTTAGAGAGTAAATGTGTAATTTTGAGATGTCATGGGCGTGTGACCACTGAGACATGAGCGTAGCATTAAGATAATAACTGTTTGAGAAAGAGTTAAAATGAAGGTAGTGTTTATTGTAACCCATGGGCGTAGGCTTGAGATGACACGACTGTGAAATACATTTGGTGAGATTGATAGTTTTGCTTCATGAGATACAAGCAAGATTTGTAATTGGTATAGTTGGACTTATAACCTTATGTTAGAAATTTATTTATAATTATAGATAGTGTGGAAATAGAAGAGAATTGTGAAAATATGATGAGTTATAAATGATGTGTAAAGAAAGTGATTATGTAAATATGGTAACTATATGAAATGTGAGAAATGAAAGGAATTATAAAATGTGAGTAAGAGTTATTTGAATGTATTTGAAAGTGGTATAATATGAATCAGTTGATGAAAATGACGTTTAAAGTGAATTGAGACTAGAAAAAATGAATAAGTTAGGAGATGATCATGAGAATTAATTTGGAAAGATGTATGTTGACTATATACAAGCATTAGCTTCAATAAGTTGAAATGAATATTATTTGTGATGATGAATCCAAAGAGAATTAAGATTTAAGATAAGTTTGACCTAACAGAGTTAGGTCATGAATTGAAACAAAATGATGAATTTAAAATAGGCTAAAGGTTGACTAAAATAGAATAAGGCTGTGATGTTCATATTGTGATAGTTAGATCAATTGATATAGAATGTGATAAGTTTACAAGTAATTATTGAAATTCAAAGTATGTAGTTGTATTAAGAGTATGAGAGATATTTGACAATGTACATAATGCAATATTCTGATATATATATATATATATATGGATATGAAAGGAGTTAAGATATATTAGTTGTAAATGATTATTAGAGAAAGATGTTAATTCTAGTATGATTGGAATGAATATATATGTTGGGTTGATGAATAACCTGTGGGAATTAATCTTAATAAGGAAATAAGATTTTGTTATTGTATAATGGTGATATTGAATTAATATGTGGTAATTGCATAAAGAGTGGAATCAAAGTGGAGATGTGCAAAATTATTGTGTTAAGACTTATTAATTGAAATTGGTAATTGTTATCATTTGTGGTCTTTACAAATAACTATTTGTAAATATAAGTAAGGTGGTAATTAAATAGAGATACAATTCTAGAAATGACTGTGATGACAAAATAGTCAGTGTTAGGGTATAAGTTATTAACCTTTATATTTAAGGTTATGAGAGTATTTTTTTTTTAAGAAAATGAAGTGATAAAATATCTTGATTGTAACTGATGTGTAATGCATACATATTAAAGAGATGAAATAATTTTATCTAATGATAATTCGGTTGATGATATGATAATCTATTGTGATTGCTTGATTAAATAGAAAGTATAACGATGAGTTATGAAATTGTAAAAAAGTAATTAAGAACAAACCTAAAGGGGAGAGTAAAAATTATGTAATTTGATGTGATGATTAATTTTCTATGAGAATTTAAGATTATGTTTTGATTTGAATGGTTTATTACCGTACTGGGTTATTTTGTAGACAAAATTTTCTTTAGGGGGAGAGAATTGTAACATTTGTATTTTATAAAAATTAAATTAAATACATTAAATAAAAAATTTAAATAAAAAATTGAAGGATTAGAAGTGAAAAAGTAGAGAGTATATGTAAAATATAAATAACATATAAAAAAGTATACATAACATATAAAGTTGAATAGTAAAAAGAAAAAGATAAAAATTAAATAGTAAAAAAGGAGGCAAAATGGTAAACTCTAAAGTTGAACATAATAATAATTAAATAATAATAATAAATTAGATAGTGGAGAATGGTGGGAAGGATTTAATGAATTATTAATTTATATATATGTGTGTGTGTGTGTGTGTGTGTGTGTGTGGCTATAAATTAAAGGGAAAGAATTTAAAAATACCATTTATGGTCATCTTCTTCCTCGTTTCTTTAAGTGTGACGATTTTGCCAAGGTCCAAAGGAGAAATTTTTACTTCCATTTTTCTTCAATTCTTCAAGGTTTCTAGGAGTCTTGGGGTGAATTTGAAGTTTCTTCAATCAAAGGTAAGCTTTCCATCTTAATCTTTGAAATTTCTAAAATTATGGATATGTGAAATTTGGGTTTTTGGGTATGTGTATTATAATTGCTTGAACGGGTAGGTATGAAGATATTTTGATTAGTTATTAATGATTCTTAAGTTAGATTAAAGAAATGATTAAGTTTGAGTGGGGATTGGAGGAAGAATTTAATTTAGGGTTATGTAAAATTTAAACTTTTAGAATCATGTGTTTTAATTGTGCAAATTGATTCCAAAGGGGTTGTTTTGATGCACAAACAGGGATTTTAAAGTCAAATTATGGATTTAATCAAGTTTAGTTAGAGATTGGATAAGGTAGTGTTGAATTTAGGGTTTTGGAAGGGAATTTTCAAAGTATTGGTATTTATTTAATTTTGATGATTAAATCATGTTATTTAATGATATAAATGATGAAAATAAGCTGAAATTAATAATTGGAATGAGTTAGAATAAAGAACCTTAAATGATAAAGGTTATGGTATTTTAGGGTTTTGTATCCAGAGTAAGTGTTTATTTAGTGTGATGGGTTAAAACATGTAATAATATATTTTTAATGATATAAATAAACTTAAAACACCAATATAAATGGATTTAAATGGAATTTCAATGTTAAAAAAAATAAGGAAATGCATAATTATGGGATATTGGTTGGAGTGAGATTTAATTAGGGTTTAATATTTGAAATGCTTTAAAATGTGATTCTAAATATTTGTATTTGTTCACATTTTGAATAGGCATTAGGAGAAAGTGAATTTCCAACCTTAGTGTTGAAGGACAAGTTGAAAGTGAAGGTTAAAGGGTGATCTTTAGCTTGTATTTGAGTATTAATTAAGGCATGTACAAACTTTTGATAAATTAGTTATATTTGCATTAAATTGGGCTTAACGTATTTTGAATAGAAAATGTGTTAAGGTACTTGGCAACTTGAAAAATTTATGAATAATGTGTTTTAATATGTGAATTATTGTGCATGCATTATGTGCACTATGAAAAGCCATTATTAATGGCTAAAATGAATGAAATGTGATTTATGTGCATTATGTGAGAATGACTCAAAAATATTTAGATAATGTGATTTTCATGTGATATGAAACATATTGTGATAAAGTGATAAGATATGATAAATATGATGTTAAGTCATTGAATTATGGCTTATGTTTCAAATGTGTATAAATTATGAAAATAGAGTAAAGTTATGAAAAGTGCAAGTTATGTACTAAAATGAGCAAGTGAGCAACATTTGTATTATATATGGTGATGATTTGTGGAAACCATGCTATAAGTTAAAATGTGAAAATATGATAAAAATAAAAATGGTGAGATAAAGAATATGTGTATGTTGTGATATGAATGAGAAAAATGAGCAATGTTATGAGTAAAGTCGATTATAGAATACATGAATTAATTTGTGTGCCTAGTATATTATTCAATTTTCAGAGTTCTGTGTTTGGAGGCATGTCTATGAGGTTATCCTCATTATTTGTCTTCGGGCCTAGACGTTAGGCATTACTGATATATGATTTGCCTTCGGAGCTAGACGCTAGGCGTCACTGATATATTATTTGCCTTTGGGAATAGACACTGGGTGTCAATATGGACCAAAACAGTAACTCTAATATTGAATAATATATTAGTTTATTTGGGCTCATGCTTGTGTATGTGTTTATGTGAATTATAAAAAGATTAAAGATTATATTTTAAAGTGGAATGGAGTGTCACATTGTGAAATAATATGCAAAAGAATTATGCATTGTCATTGTTTTAAAGTTTTATTATTATCAAAGTTTGTACTGCCAGGCTTTTAGCTTATCGCGATTGTAATTCATTGCACAGGTGACAGGGTCGCCGGTAGATCTGGAGAGTTCATCTAGACCTAGTTAGGTCTAGGCTTGAAGTTGATAGTATTTGAAGTGAGTTTTGCTGCCACAGAACTAGAGCCAGCTGTTGCCATGCATACATTTTATTTTTATAAAACATGATATAAATATTTATATTATGTTATATATTTTTTAAGAGCTTGTAAATTATAAAGCATTTTTGGATAAATTGTATAACTTGGGAATGTGTATATATGCTTGTATATATATACATATATGAATATTTTGAGGAAAATATGGAGGAATTGAGAAGTATTGGTGAAATGTTGATTAATTTTTATTGGGAGTGCATTTTTATGCATGTTGAGTTTTATTGAATTTTTGGATGTTCAATTTACAGATAAAAACTCCGGCGAATTTTTTCTAGAGATTTTTATATAAACTGCTTTTTTTGGGAATCTATAATTAATGAAGAATATTTATTTACTATTTAAATATACATTTTAAGGTAATTGAGATTTTTAATTAGAAATATAAAATTCTATTAAACCAAGCTGTGATATTTTTATACTATATATGTGTATTTTACATCTGCTGAATGTATGTATTGTACGTATATATGGTATAAGGATGTTACACTCTTCTCTTTATCTTTTGAATGAGTTGATGATTGATGAAATCAAATTCGAGATCCATCCTTTGGACCTAAGATCATGAACTTTTGAACTTGTGAATTCAAAAACCCTAGTTTTCACTTAAACCTTAAAATTGGATCAACTAGATTTAGGTTGTAAGATATTTAACCTAAAATATTCAAATCAATTTCTCAAAATAGGCATTTCTTGTAATGTCTGAAAATTGTAAATATTAATTTTCTGTATTAAGTGCATATATAGGTATATTTATCGAACTGATTATGACATTATATGTGGTTTGAATATTTAGAATTAGTAGAAATAAAGTTGATTAAGCCCTAAAAGGTAAAAAATTAAATTCGGCTATGGATTTAATTGGTATTTCTAGAAAAGAATTTTATTAAGGGGGCAAAAAATTATAAAAATGTTCCCGTGGCCCTAAAATAAAATTCTATCGTAATTGAGAAATATGAGTAATTGGATTTTAAAATAATTAAAATGATTATTTTTATAATTTTACAAAATTAAAAATCGATTGAAGAAACAATTAAAGAAAGTAGGTATACCGAAGTTTCAGTATGAGCATCACATAGTATTAAAACCCTAAATACCAAAAAAAAAAAGAAGCCAAATTGGATTTTACTTTCTTCTTCTTTCCTTATCTAACCCATAACCCTCACCATCTCCATCATCTTCTTCTCCTTCCTTTCTTCTTCCTTCACTTCCTACATGAACGCCATGGAAATTTTCGAGATAAATCATGTTTTTGGTGAAAGTTAGGTGCTATAAGCATAAATTTTCAAGAAAAACATCATCAAATCAAAGGATTGAAGGGAAGAATGATGAAAGTGCTACTTTAATAAGGTTAGTTCTTGTATATCATATACTTTGCTATTATTTAAGTTTTATTTGAATTTTAATTTCTTAGATAACATTTGATTGGATTAAATGGAATTATTATGAAATAAATTGTATATTGAATGATTTGTGAAGACTATAGATATGGAACTTTACTTCTATGGTAATAAGGTTATTTTTGTAAGGTATAAAGTGTGCATTTATTGGTTATTGAATTGAAATAATGTTTTTAAATAACCATTGAATCATTTGTATGCTAATTTAGGGCTCTGGAACAAATTAGGATTTTAATAAGTTAGGGTTTTGGAGGATTTTAAGGTTATGTAATTTTCTATCTTTGAAGTTTGATTATGTTTGTAGTACTTGGAAGTGTATTTATTAGGTATTTAGTTTAAAATAATGTTTAAAGCAATCTTTGAATTGAAGATATGTTGAATTGTTAGATTATGGAAAACTTTTTAAATAAGAGAGAAAACCTAATTCTTGTTAAATATGATTTAAATAATACTTAGAGTTATTAAAATATAAAAATTAATTGATTTTGAAGTAAATTGTATTTATGGAACAAATGGCTATTTGAAGTATATTAGTTGAAGTATTGAAATGTTGAATTACATGTTTATGAAATTGGTAAATGTAAGTAGAGCTAAATGGTTATTTATATATAGTAGACAACTTTGTATAAATGAGTTATGTCCAAAATTAAATATAATAGTAATTATGGAAATCATATGTTTAAGTTACACATAGGTAAGAGGATGTGAGCAAAGGAAAAGAAGAGTGCCATTGAATGAGAATTGAAGTAAAAAAAAATAATTTGAGTAAGAAAGACTAGTATTTAGCTTAACAGAATTTAATTGTGTTATTGGAGAACTAAAAATTATTTATTTGGTTTAAATAAGTGAGGTTAGTAGTGAATTGTTGATTCAATCTTGAAAGTACTTATGATTAATGGTAGATTGTTTATACGATTGAAGTGGAATCAATCCATTAAAGGGTGAAGCTTAGAAAGTCAGAAAAATATGAGGAAAGTATTGATATATGTTTTTAGATATTCAAAGTGGATGTACAAATTAACTAATGAATAAATAGTGATTATATATGATAAGTGGATTTTGGATTATTTTTGGAGAAAGAAGATAATTAAAGGACCAAGGTAAAAAGATTGGTAGAAACATAAATTATTCGTGACTTAATATAATTTAAAAAGAAGATAAAGAATAAAAAAGAAGATGTGAAGGACTAATTAAGTGATGATGGCTAAAATTTAGAAATAGTGTGAAGATATATACATATTGCATACTTAATGTATACCAGACAGTAATACTACTGGATGATTAAATATAATTATTAAATTGTATATATAAGTGTTTGGTGAGTTAAATTTTATTGATTGATAATAGTTAGAGAGAGAGGAATGATGGCATGAAGGGAAAAATCTAATGAAGATCAATTTGTATATTGCATTACTATTGGAGTTGGGTGAAGTGAGTTAACTATATATAAATGGATAATATGTAAGAGAAAAATGATAAAGTTTAAAGTGGAAAAAAATGTATCAATCACAAAATATAGTTTATAAATAAACATGTATATATGAAGCATATACATAATATACATACTTTTGAAGTGGGAATGATAACTTGTGAAACTTATATAATTTGATAGATTAAATTTAAGTGAAAGTGAAAGACCTACTTGGAATTTATTGTTACAATAAGAAAGTGAGATGTGAACTGGAAAAATAAAAAAAAATTAATAAGTAAATAAAGTTAGTCAAATTAATTTGGTTCAAATATGTTATATATATACATGATAATTGTAATTGAAGTAATTGTTTATAAACTATAAATTTATAAAGACATGTACACTTGTGAAATGCCTAAAGGCAAATTCAGTAGAATTTTAAAAATAATTTATGTTATATGTTTAAGTTAATTAAAATAAAAATTATTTCATTATTTTGTTAAAGTGAAAAAAAGAACTAAAAGAAAGGAGGAAAGGAATATTTTATTAAAATTAATATGATAATTATTAAATTGATTAGAATAGTAAAATAAGTGAATTGCTTGATTATATTGATAATAAATCTAGTCTTCGGATTGAATGGCTAGCCAGAGGATAAACGCCCTTATTATTACTAGACACTCTGTGCCACTACTTTACTCGACACTTTGTGTCACTACTGTTACTATATACTCTGTGTCACTACTGTTATTGGTCATCTTTGCCATTACTAGGTCAATGGTCATACTGACCGATATTATTGGGCATTTACTAACCACTACTAACCTGTTATCCGATCCTAAGATTTTAAATTCAATATGTGAGGACAAAAGTATAAAGATAAGAAAAGCTACTTGGAACATGTATATATATATATATATTATTGATTGTTTAAAGTAAAGTGATGAATTATAAGAAAATATACTTTTATATGTACTAAAATGTATATAATAGTTATAATGAAAAGTAAGATTTAATAAGGTTTTATTGAATTGAATATTATTGAATCGAATATAATGAAACTGTTCAAAGTGTTAAATTGTATATTGAACGAAAATGTCCCAGAATGTTATTTTTCAATCATAGTATTCAAAGTGTTAAATAAAACAATGATATTCAGAATTGTTAATTGAATGAAATTACTCATTATATAAAATGATAAGTGAAAAAATTATTGATAATTCAAGATATAAATCTTACAAGGGAAGTGCTTACAAATATGTTGAGTTTATATTTTATTTAATTTAATTGAATCTAAAACTTATTAAATTAAATTGCAAGTGAAAAATATAAACTACAAATATAAAATATTAATGTTACAAATGCAATACTTAAAAGTACAATAAATGATAAACAACTGCTATATAGTTATATGTTATTAATTTTTTTAAAATTTTAAATGTAAAAATATAGATTTTTATTGTGAGCAGTAATAATTTGGAAGGTAATTGCAAAAAAAAAATATTGTTATAATTGAATTTGTATTTATTTTAGAATAAAATAAGTTTACTGGAAATATTTATTTTCTTGATTTATTTTTAAGAATTGAGATTTGTTATTTTTCTTGTTACAAATATTTAATTTGAAATTAAATAGCAAAGCATGTGTATACAAGCACCACTAAGGTAAATGGATTAGAGTAAAGTATTGAGGTAGTGAATAAAGGTTTTAGAGATTAACTGCAAAACAAATGAAGTTCTTTAAAAATGTAAATGAGGATTGCGTTTATATTATTTAACTTATTTTTGGTTTATTTGAAGAATGTACAAATTGTTAAGAGTAGATGAAATATTAATATATATGTATTGAGAATTGAAGTTATAAGTTTTAATGAATGATTGTTAATTCCAGTAATGTGTTTTATGTCTATATTTATGGATTGAAAAGTTTATGATGTTTAATTTGATTTATGGTTGATATTTAATTTATTAGAGTTATTAGAGTTTGATTTGATTAATAAGAGTTAGAAATATTTTACTGCAGGTTGTGTTATTTATTGTTAAATTTTTTGGGTAGTGATTATTATAAAGAAAATTATGCCAAAATTTTTAGTCATATTTTTATTTAAGTTGCATAGAATTAGATATTGGATTGTCTTTAGAACTGTTTAGTGTATTAAGTAGCATCTTCTAGCAGTTCTCTAAGATGATTGTCAGGGAGTGCTACATGTCTTCCAAAAATCAAATTATTTTCTTAAAATTCAAATGAAGTTGGGAATTTTTCTAAAAGTCAATCCCTTTTCTAACAAAGTTAGAATTTTCAAAATATTTTCAAGTTTTAACCAACAAAGTTGGGGCATTTTCAAATCAAATCCTTTTTTACAATAAAGTTTGAATTTTTAAATGTTTTCAAGTCTTTCCCAACAAAGTTGGGACTTTTTAAAAAAAAAATCAAATTCAAGCTTCTTTCCAAAAACTCAATCTTAGACTTAGGTTTATAAAGGTAAATCTAAAATTAATCTTAGAATTAGATTTATAAAGGTAAACCTAAAATCAATCTTAAATTTAGTTTTGTGAAGGTAAATCTAAAATCAATCTTAGACTTAGGTTTATAAATGTATACCTAAAAATCAATACCTAAAAATTAATCTTAGACTTAAGTTTATAAAGGTAAACCTAAAATCAATCTTAGACTTAGGTTTGTAAAGGTAAACCTAAAATCAATCTTAGACATAGGCTCATAAAGGTAAATCTAAAATCACTTAAGTTGATAAAAATAAACCTAAAATCAATCTTAGATTTAGGTTTATAAAGGTAAACCTAAATTTGGACTTGGATATTAGGTTATCTTGGGTTAGACTCGGAAAACAAAAATCATGAGTTCAAAACCCACCATTACCAAATGATTAGAACTGCATGGACTTTGATTCCAATTAAAACAGGATATACGCGCCTATTTAGAATTTTTGTACAAGTATTAAACCCACTTAATAATAAAATTCTTCCTGTCTTGTTTTAATCCTCTTTAATTCTTTCTTATTTATGTACTTTGTTATATTATTTAATTTCTTTGGGGAATGTGTACCCATCAAAGAATCCATAAGGCTAATGCTGGAATCCCCTATTTTAAACTTTTAAGCTGTAAATTAAATTTAATTTTACACTTTATCTTTATTTGGTTATGGATGAATGCTATAATATTGCTCATACATTTTAAATGTCATTACATATTTATAGTCATTTATCATGAAATAATATTTTGGTAAGTTTTTATTTAATTATATGTCAAACTATTTTTACTCAACTAAAGCCAAACCTGGCTCCTGAATCCATCCTTTAGTTTAAGACTAGTGATTTTTATCATTGGAATATAATTGGAGTAAAATTTTGGATTTTCTTAAATATTCTTTTTAAAATAAATTTAAGTGGCGACTCAAAATATTTTGCTAAATCAAGAGCAATCTGATGTGAGGAAGAGTGACCCCTGTGTTTTCATATGGGACTTAGTCCAAATGAGCATTTCAACTCCCATCATCTTAGAGGGATAGACCGGTGCTGGGGCGAGGCCTCACATATTGGAAGCCTAATGTATGCAATAATATGTCTAAGATCTGATATTTATTTTGCTAATTGGAATGGTTAGTAGATATCAATCCAATACAGGTCAACCATATTAGTCAACCATTAAAATAATATTTCTAAGGTATCTAAAAGGTACTATTGATTATGAGTTGTGCTATCATGGAAGTGATATGCATATTGAAGTCTATACAAATTCTAATTGGAGAGGTGATTCATATGAGAGAAAATCTACATTTAGATTTGTAACACCCCCTACATAGCCTATACACTTAACTACATAGGAGATGTTACATAATATTCTCACTTGTTCTACATACGTGTCTATGAATGTATTAAAGAAATAAAGACAAATACTTCTAACTATTGATGCAGTTGTTAAGCTTTCAAAATAACTACTAAAACCAATCACATAGTACAAACTTATATCTGTTAAATTATAAAAAACTCATGTTGATAGCTTATATTAATAAAATTCTCAAACTACTCTCAAATTTGTACAACTATCATACAAAAGTATAAGGTATTGCCATGTGAACTATACAAAACATAATATATACAATATTGTTATTGAACCTTTATGATGTAATTGACCAGGAACGTAAATCTCTCACTCTGCAGTCTCAACTATTCTTGTTTGATATGTGCGTCAGAAAACAGTTCTAACACGCTAAGTAAAGCTTAGTGGTGCTTATGTATTCATAATATGCAACAAAAATTAAAGGAAAGAGATCTAAATATTAAATAGTTTAGAAACAATAAAAAGTATTACTTTCAGAATATTAAATAAAGGAAGTAATAAATCCATTGAACCTTGAAACACTGAACACAATTAAATGCAAAATCTATTAATTTAACCATAACCATATAACACATTGTTTTCAAAGTGGATAACTTCTTTAATTATGCCCATACACATTGAACTCAGATTCTAGGTTTGGATAATGGGTCATTGTTGGCAATTTAATACCCACTATATAGAATTTTGGCCAATGGCCCACTATGGCACGAATGCCCACTGAGTATGGTGACATAGAGTGCCTATTGATGGCACAGAGTGCCCACTATCACTTTGGATATCCTCCCTTTGGCTAGCCATTCAATCACAAGCTAGATCTAAAATCAGTATGATTTGGACAATTCAATAGTTATTAATTAACATTAAATTATGCACAACACTTCAATGAAATAGTTCTTTGACCAACACTTAGTATCACATATATTTTATCATATAGTCAAATAAATCTATTACACTACTTGTTAGGGTTAACTTCAAAAAGAAATCCTTTACACTTTGAGAACTTATAATTGTTACAGCTAGAATTACAAATGAAAAACAAAGCAAAAAGTTATTTTGAGAAATTTCTTCAAGTGACATGCCCAGTGATATGGGCGTGTCATTGATCATTTCATAAGCTCATTCTCACAAAAGTTTTGACACGTCCAATGACACGGGCCTGTCTCTGGCCATGTCATAAAAGTTGCATTATAGTAGCTACAACACGCCCATTGATGCGGGCGTGTCACTAGCCGTGCCATTTATCTTTTATCACAATAGCTATGACACACCCAATGATACGGGCGTGTTACTAGTCGTGTCTTCAATGTTGAAACACAACATCGTTGACACGCCTAGTGACATGGCCGTGTCACTGGTGGTGTTAAACAAAACTCTATATTTCGAACACTTACCAACTTAAATTCCATATATCTAAATATAAGATATAAATAGATCAGAACTAGTTTCTTTAACATAGAAAGAGATTATATCAAATATTTTTCATTAAAAACTCATCAAGACAACTCAATCAATCATTTTAAATAATAAATTCATAGAAATTCAGATAGTTGCAAATAAAAAATGCATAAGCACATACCTCTTCAAACTCTTCTTTTTCTCTAATCACTTGTTGATAATCTCAACTTTTCTAGCTTAATCTTCTAAAAACTTATAACTAGATATTATTTCCTATTAGGTTTTGATCAAAGTCTTGAAAGGAAGGAAGAAAGAAGGAGTTTTGGTGGTGAAGATGGTGATGAACGTGGAAAGAAGAAAGAAGAAGAAAGAAAGAGAAGTTTCTACATAAATACACTTGTCCATTCACCTATATATATACAGCTTAATCTAGTGTGACCAATCTCATCTTAGCTATGGTGCATCCTCTTTCTTATCCTTTGATTCTAATTCAATTTTTAATCTTGTAAAATCGTAAAAATACATAATTTCTTTAGTAAATTTTTAAGATCAACTATTTAAATCACTTATCCATACCACTTATATCACAATTAATTATCAATTATCAATATTAAATCAAAGCTTAGTATTTAAAATTTTTAACATTTTAATTCTCCCCCACTAAAGAAATTTCATCCTCCAAATTTACCTGTTATAGACGCTTGAAATAATTGAGGGTATTGTTGGCTCATTGTCTCTTTGCTTTCCCAAGTGGATTCCTCTAACGAATGCTTCCTCCACAAAACTTTCACTAAAGGAATGCGCTTATTATGTAACTCCTTTATTTTATGAGCTAAGATAGCCACTGGTTCTTCTTCATAATTCAAATATGGTTGAATTTCAATGGACTTTGCTTGAATCACATGTGTAGGATCTGATCTATATTGTCTAAGCATCGACACATTGAATACATTATGAATCTTAGCTAGTTCTGGAGGCAAAGTTAGTCGATAAGCTACTGGACCTACACGTTCAAGTATTCCATATGGCCCAATAAACCTAGGACTTAGTTTACCTTTTTTTCCAAAGAGAAGAACCTTCTTCCATGGTGATACTTTCAAAAATACCTTATCCCCCTCACTATATTCAATATCACGCCGTTTTAAATCTGCATAAGATTTTTATCTATCCATTGCAATTTGTAATCGACTCTTTATAAGCTTTACTTTATCTTCAGTTTGTCTTATGAGATCAGGTCCCTCAAGTTTGCTCTCATTCAATTCCACCCAACACAATGGAGTTCTACACTTCCTTCCATAGAGTGCCTCATATGGATTCATTCCAATATTCGTTTGATAACTGTTGTTATAGGCAAATTCTACTAAAGGCAGATATTTATTTTAGCTACCTTCAAAATCGATTACACAACTTCTAAGCATATCCTCAAGTACTTGTATCACCCTTTTTGATTGACCATTCGTCTATGGATGAAATGCAGTACTAAAATGAAGTTGAGTACCCAATGCTTTCTGAAAACTTTCCCAAAAACTTAAAGTAAAGTGAGGGTCTCGATCTGAAATAATAGACATTGGTACTCCATGAAGCCTAACTATCTCATTAACATACAAATTCGTAAGTGTATCCATTAAATAGTCAACTTGAATGGGAAGAAAATGAGCTGATTTGGTTAATTGATCAACAATTACCCAAATTATATCATGCTTCTTTTGGGTGTTCAAAAGACCAGTCACAAAATCCATGGTGATTCTATCCCACTTCTATTCTGGTATTGATATAGGTTGCAAAAGACTCGATGAAACTTGATGTTCTGCTTTGACTTGTTGACACACTAAAGATCGAGTCACCTATTCAGTAATATCTCTTTTCATACCAGGCCACCAATAATGAGACTTCAAATTTTGGTACATCTTATTCCTTCCGGAATGTACAGTATACGTAGTATTGTGAGCTTCACCAAGAATACACTCCTTTAGTTCCTTCACATCAGATACACACAATCTACCTCTATAATATACTCCACCATCTTCTGACACAACATAATTTGGCTTTTCCCCTTCATGCACTTGTTTCAAAAGTTCTAACAATTTTTTATTTTGTTTCTAAGCTTCTATCACTTTTTGCCCAATGGTTGGTGTGAGCGGGGATTTTTGCCCCCACTCCCGGTGGAATGGTTCTTGTGACTTCGGTACTGTTTAGGCTCGGGGCCTTAGAGAACTCGGACCTAAGTCCAAAGAAAATGGAGTCGACACCCGGACGGGCCGGAAAAAAAGAAAGGGGTGGATGACTCGATTCCTAAGGAATCCCCACCCCCTAATGGGTTCAGAAAGTTGGGTATGTGTGGGAAAGGTGAGAAATGGCCCAGCACCCCCACAACGCCCGGTTCATTGGAACCGGCCTCCTTTATAGGTCTTAATATTATAAAATTCTTAAGTATAACAACATTATCCATATTACACACAATAATTAAAAAAAGGGCATCATTATATTAAAATCAAAGCAATGTCCAAACAAAGTAAATAAATGGACACCCATCCAAGGATGAAAACATGTCCTTACATCCCATGCCTAAATAGGACACCTACCGGAAGGTAGAAACATGTCCTTTACATTGGTTCTAAAATAGAAAAGCAATTTAAATTACATGATATTTAACTAATGAGGTACCCACCAAGTGGAAACATACCTCTTACAATATTTGGAAATCTATATAAATTGATAAAAGTAAATAACCATTCATCATAAATAAATCATTCATCAAAGGTATGAAACATCAATAGAAAGTAAACATCCATCCATGATAAATTAAATAAACCAAGCATTGAACTTAAATAAATTGAAGCATATAAAATAAATCAAAGCATAATCAAATATAAAGTTGAATAAGGCAAATAAAAATCTAAATTATGGCTACTGTTTCCATTTAGGGTTCTTTATTTCATGTGTTTAGGGTTTTGGATTTTGTGGAATTAGGCTACTGTGAGTTTTTAAAGGAATTAAAATAGATTAAGGTTTTATGTTTTAAAAGGTTGATAAAGTTTCTTGATTAACCAAATTAGGGTTTGTGATGTAAAATCATGAATTTAGGTTTTGGACATTCTAAAATACTTAGATTTATGGTATACGGTTACTCATTGGATTATGATTTCAAGCTTACTGTGTTAAATTATAACATTTATGTTTATATGGTTTTTAGAGTTTTAAAGGATTAGGCTTTAGAAAATTTTAGGGTTTAGGTTTTAAAGGAGTTAGGGTTCACTATTTTAGAAGTTGAATTAGGGTTTTAGGATTTTTTATTTAGGGTTTTAGGATTTTTGATTTGGGGTTTCGGGGAATGTATTTTATTTTAGGATTTGGAAAAATAATTGACAATTGTTTGAAGTTTTATGAAAGTAAACAAAATGATTTAAAGTTTATAAAAGTAAAAAGAAGTTTTTTTAGGGCTTTTGGGAAGAAATAGAACTCAATTTAGGGTTTTGATAATTTGGAAAGCAAATTAGGGTTTTGGGGTTTTAAAGGAACAAAACTAACAACTTTAAACTTTTTAGAAAACAAAGCAACGAGTTAAGATTTTTAAACCTTAGAAAAAGTGAATTGAGGTTCTAAAATTTTTGAATTAAAAGAAAGAATGGGATGATTTAGCTACTGTGAAAAAATAAAAGAAATTAAGAATTCAAACCTTCTTTTGTATGTTACACCAAAAATTGCTTCTTGGATGAACAAGGTCAAAGACAAGCTTTGCTGCCTTTGAATTGCTTGAATTTTTTTTCTACTCCCTCAAAAAATCAGCTTGATTCAAGGTTTTCCTTCTCAGTTTCGTTCTCCACATTCTCCTCCAAGCTTTTGTCCGATTTCTTGATTATTTTTTGATTAATTTTTGTGTTGTTTTTAGGTATTATTTATAGAAGAATTTTATAGTTCATTCCTAATTATTCACGGAACATAATATTGATAAGAAAAGAAAATCGAAACCTAATTGCATTAGGTTTCGAAAAAAATTACGTCGAAAAAATTTCGCTGGAAAAAAAAATTGCTACGAAAAAAATGCGCTGGCAAAAAAAATTACCGCAGTTGGTTGCGACAGGGGTGAGGGACTGGCCTGCGGGCCATTTCGCCCGCAGAAAATCCCTATGGGCGAAATGGCCTGCGAGCCATTTTGCTCGCAGGATTTTCCTGCGAGCGAAATGGCTGGCGAAATGGCTTGGGCCATTTCATCCCACGCGCTGGTTTTCGGCAACGATTTTTTCGTTGCAAATTTTTATTTTTATTTTTTTTATTTTTATTTATTTATTTTTATTTTTTATTAATAAAAATTAGATACTAAAGCAAAAAATATTTAATTAAGATAACCAAAATTATTTTGGACTAATTAAAATATATTAGACAACACAAAAATTATTTTGGACTAAATAAAATATATTGGACCGGATTGGGTCAAAAATTAAGAGTTTATTGTTGGTTCAACCCTCAATTCTGCTAACATAACACATGATATTATTTAGTTTATTTAATTTATATATATAATACTATAATATTCTATATACAATATACCTACTAAAGTCTTTCAACTTAAACATCGGCTACCACGTTAGCTTTTCCAGGATGATAGTCGATGATACAATCAAAATTCCTTGATCAATTCCATCCATCTTCTCTGCCTTAAGTTTAGTTCTTTTTGTGTTGGCAAGTATTTTAAACTTTTATGATCAGTGAAAATATAACACCTTTCACCATACAAGTAATGTCGCCAGATCTTAAGAGCAAATACAATAGCAGCTAACTACAAATCATGTGTAGGGTAATTTAATTCATGAGATTTTAATTGCCTAGAAGCATAAGCAATTATCTTACCCTCTTGCATCAATACACAACCAAGTCCTTGATGAGAAGCATCACTATAAATAACATAGTCTTTGCCTGGAGTCGGTTGTGTCAAGACAGGCGCTTTAGTCAACATAGCCTTCAATTGTTCAAAACTAGCTTGACACTGAGCATTCCACTCAAATTTAATTTTTTTCTAAGGAGCTTAGTTAAAGGAAGTGCTATCTTCGAAAACTCTTGCACAAATCTTCTATAGTATCCAACCAACCCAAGGAAACTCTGGACTTCTGTTATATTCTTTGGTGGCTGCCAATTCAAGATAGTGTCAATCTTACTTGGATCCATACGAATACCATTAGCTAACACTATATGACCTAGAAATGCCACTTCTGTCAACTAAAAATCACACTTCGATAATTTAGCGTACAATTGCTTCTCCCTTAGTGTCTGTCAATTCTCAAATGCTTATTATGCTCCTCTCTATTTCTGGAATAAACTAGTATATCGTCAATAAAAACAACTACAAAGTGGTCTAAATAGCGTTTAAAGACTCGATTCATCAAGTCCATAAAAGCCACTGGAGCATTAATTAAACCAAAGGGCATAACCAAAAATTCATAATGTCCATATTGAGTTCTAAAAGCTATCTTTGGAATATCTCCTTCTTTAATTTTCATCTGATAATAACCCGATTTAAGATCAATTTAGAGAAAACACCCGCTCCTCTCAATTGATCAAACAAGTCATCAATCCTAGGTAACGGGTACTTATTCTTAATAGTCAGTTTATTCAACTGTCGATAATCTATACATAATCTTAAGGTACCATCCTTCTTCTTCACAAACAAAACTGGTGCACCCCAAGGTGACACGCTAAGTCTTATGAATCCTTTATCAAGCAATTTTTAGAGTTACACCTTTAATTATTTTAATTTCAGAGGTGCCATTCTATAAGGTGGAATAAAAATTGGTGCCGTACCTGGAACTACATCAATAACAAATTTTACCTCCCTCTCTGGTGATATTCCAGGTAATTATTTCGAAAAAATATCCGGAAACTCACTCACTATAGGTATGTCTCCCAAAACCTTGCTTGAATGTCGTGTATCATTAACATAAGCAAGATAAGCATCACATCTCTTCCTAATCAACCTTCTAGCTTTAGCTACAAAAATCAAACTAGAAGGATAAAATTAATTTTCTCCTCGAACTACAATTTCACCATAACCCAGAATCTTAAAAGATACAACTTTACTACAGCAGTCCATAACTGCTTGATGTCGGGACAACCAATCCATTCCTAAGATTATATCAAAGTCATGGAATGAAAGTTCAATCAAATTAGCATAAAGTTCTACATCATGAACTCTAAGTGGACAATTTTGATATACTCTATTTGCCTTCACACTATAGCCTATGGGATTTGTAACTTCTATCTCATAATCAAGTTTATCAACATACATTTTCTTCCCTGAAACTATAGTTGTACAAATATAAAAATGTGTAGAACCAGGATCTAATAATGCATACACATCAAGACCAAGTAAAGAAAATTTACCAACTACAACATCAGGGGCATCCTGGTCCTCCACAGCTTTCACGGCATAAGCCCTAACTAGAGCACTGCCTCGAGTGTGAGGTCTATCCACTGTTTCAAATCCTTTCTGCTGACTAACACTGGGTCGACCACCTTTGCCTGTCCTACGGCCTGACTGAGACCTCTATATAGAACCATGTCCTTCAATTACTTTTAATTCTTTTATCATTGGACAATCTCTAATTCTATGTTCCAAAGAACCATATTTCAAACAAGCCCCCTTCTGATACCAGTAATCTTCACTTGCATGGCCCTTACCACAATATTGACAAGGTGTAATAACAACCCTTGAAGATGAGCCTGTAGCCACTGCAAACCTACCACCTCGAGATTTTTGAAAACTAGCTCCACTTCCTCTACCAGACCCTTGAGTTTGGGCTTGAATATTTCTCTGTCTTTTCTGGCCACCTTGTTGTTGTTCACTAGAAAATCCCTTCTTTGATTATTGTTTTCTTCCATGCTCTTGTTTAATCTCATTTTCTATAGCAACTGCGCATTAACAAGAGTGAAAAACTCCTTAATCCTCATCGCTACTAAATACACCTGAATCTGACTGTTCAAACCCTGTTCAAACCGCTTACACTTCTCTTCCTCAGATGCAACTAACTCTAAAAAATATTTGTTGAGGTGAACAAACTAACTCTCATATTCAGACACAGATGATTGCCTTTGCTTAAGATACAAAAACTCCCGATGCTTCTCCTCTAAATAAATCTCACTAATATATTCCTTTTTAAATTCTTCTTGGAAAAATATCCAAGTTTATCTGCGGGTACACCTTTCTGCTTTGTATCTAACTAGGCATAAGCTTGTTCCTGCAACAAGGAAACCGCACACTCTAATTTTTCCTCACCAGTACAATGTAAAATATCAAAAACTCTCACAATCCTCTCCATCTAATACTCTGCTACTGAAGACTCATCAGTATCAAGAGCTTTAAAATATTCTGCTCTCAATTTTCTAATTCTCTCTGATAGAGATCTTTAGGGCACTAGTGGTTGAGGTTGTGCAGGAGGAGCAACTCTTACAATTTTCTTGAGAACATCCCCCATATTTCTCACAAATTGGGGATCTAATAGAATTTATTTCGTAGAAGGTTCCGATGGCTGCTGATTTCCCACACTAGCTTGACTGTGTGAGGACACAGCCTGTTCCTCTGCACCTTGATGGGATTCAGAGGCCATCTTATACCTTTAAATATTAAAAATCAACTGCATCAAACATTTATTCAATTATATAGTTCACATAGCAATGACAGTTGTACTTCTCTTTTCTTTTAACCCACAATTTATGACCGCCTAAACCTGCTCTAATACCACTATATGTAACACCCCCTACATAGCCTATACACATAACTGCATAGGAGATGTTACATAATATTCTCACTTGTTCTACATACTTGTCTATGAATGTATTAAAGAAATAAAGACAAATACTTCTAATTATTAATGTAGTTATTAAGCTTTTAAAATAACTACTACAACTAATCACATATAACAAACTTAAATCTGTTAAATTATAAAGAACTCCTATTGATAACTTATATTAATAAAATTCTCAAACTTGTACAACTGTCATACAAAAGTATAAGATATTACCATGTGAACTATACAAAACACAATATTTACAATATTGTTATTGAACCTTTATGATGCAGTTGACTAGGAATGTAAATCTCACTCTGTAGTGTCAACTCTTCTTGTTTGATCTGCGAGTAAAAAAACAGTTCTAACATACTAAGCAAAGCTTAGTGGTGCTTATGTATTCACAATATGCAAGAAAAATTAAAGGAAAGAGATCTAAACATTAAATAGTTTAGAAATTATGAAAAGTATTACTTTCAGAATATTAAATAAAGGAAGTAATAAATCCATTGAACCTTGAAATACTAAACACAATTAAATGCAAAATCGATTAATTTAACAATAACCATTTAACACATTATTTTCAAAGTAGATAACTTCTTTAATTATTCTTATACACACTGAACTCAGATTCTAGGTTTGGATAACGGGTCACTGTTGGCAATTTAATGCCCACTGTATAGAATATTGGCCAATGGCCCACTATGGCACGAATGCCCACTGAGTATGGTGACACAGAGTGTTTATTGTTGGCATAGAGTACCCACTATCACTTTGGATATCCTCCCTTTGGCTAGTCATTCAATCCCAAGCTAGATCTAAAATCAGTATGATTTGGACAATTCAATAGTTATTAATTCACATTAAATTATGCACAACACTTCAATGAAATAGTTCTTTGACCAACACTTAGTATCACATATATTTTATCATATATTCAAATAAATCTATTACACTACTTGTTAGGGTTAACTTCAAAAAGAAATTCTTTACACTTTGAGAACTTATAATTGTTATAGCTAGAATTACAAATGAAAAACAAAGCAAAAAGTTATTTTGAGCAATTTCTTCAAGTGACACGCCCAGTGACATGGGTGTGTCATTGACCGTGTCATAAGCTCATTCTCACAAAAGTTTTGACACGTCCAATGACATGGATGTGTCTCTGGCCGTGTCATTTAAGTTGCATTACAATAGCTACGACAAGCCCATTAACACGGGCGTATCACTGGCCGTGTCATTTATCTTTTATCACAGTAGCTATGACGCACCCAATGATACGGGTGTGTTACTGGTCGTGTCTTCAATGTTGAAACATAGCATCGTTGACACGCCCAGTGACATGGTCGTGTCACTGGTGGTGTCAAGTAAAACTCTGTATTTCGAACACTTACCAACTTAAATTTCATATATCTAAATATATGATATCAATAGATCACAACTAGTTTCTTTAACATAAAAAGAGCATATATCATATATTTTTCATTAAAAACTCATCAAGACAACTCAAACAATCATTTTAAACAATAAATTCATAGAAATTCAAATAGTTGCAAATCAAAAATACATAAGCACATACCTCTTCAAACTCTTCTTTTTCTCTAATCACTTGTTGATAATCTCAACTTTTCCAGCTTAATCTTCTAAAAACTTATAACTAGATATTATTTCCTCTTTGCTTTTGATCAAAGTCTTGGAAGGAAGGAAGAAAGAAGGAGTTTTGGTGGTGAAGATGGTGATGAACATGGAAAGAAGAAAGAAAGAGAAGTTTCTACATAAATACACTTGTCCATTCACCTATATATATATAGCTTAATCTAGTGTGGCCAATCTCATCTTAGCTATGGTGCACTCTCTTTCTTATCTTTTGATTTTAATTCAATTTTTAATCTCGTAAAACCGTAAAAATACATAATTTCTTTAGTAAATTTTTAAGATTCACTATTTAAATCATTTATCCATACCACTTATATCACAATTCATTATCAATTATCAATATTAAATCAAAGTTTAGTATTTAAAATTTTTAACATTACAAAATTTGTATTCTTATTAAATAATGGCACCACATCATAAAGCAGTGAGAAACACACGTGTATTTTTATCTATAATGGAAGGTAAATTTATAGCATTTTTAGTTGCAGCATAAGTAGCGGTATGGTTTAGACAATTCTTTAACCATTTGGAGGTTGTTAGTAGTACTACAAATCCAGTACTGGTCAAAATTTATGGCCAAACAACAATAGCTTACACAAAAGATATAAAATTTCATTGTAAAACTAAGTACATAGATACCAAATATAATTTCATAAGAGAGATGGCTGCACGAAAGGAGGTGAATATACAACACATATCTGCGTATAACATTATACTAGATCCAATGACAAAATAGATTCCTAAAGATGTATTTGTGAGTCATATAAAATCTTTAGAGTTGTGTAGATGTTGATGTACTAAATAATTGATGTTTCCTATAATGTTCAAAATTATATATAATGTCAATTATTGAAGTACCTATGGTTTGTTATTAATATATACATTGGGATGCTTAGTGTAATTATTAAAAGGTATATTGAACACATTGATGATTAGTCATCTCATACGGATAATCGATTTTAAAGTCACACGATAATAGAGATGAGATAACTTTTGAGCTTATTATCTATAGTAATAATTTAGGAGTCAAAGTTTAAAATATGATAGTCTCATTAATAAAGAATTAAGATGAGGACTAAAAATAATACTATGTCTAAAAGTGAATATTCTTACTATTCACTTTAATATGTTAATGACAAATGTTAGTTGTAAGGTTGTTGAAAGAATAGTTTTTATAGTGAACTCAATTCAAATATTATGTATTTTTGGATTGTCATCTGTATGATATTAAAAATAGAGTTAAGACATACATTCAATAGGAAAGAAGAAAAAATATTGTAATACATATTTTATACTATGTGTGCTTAAATCGATTGTAAGGGTAATAAAATAATTGATCTTGACTTTCAGATTGCGTGAGACTCTTAATATTAAAATAAATACCCTCATTGACTTATTTTTTTCTCAAATTATTTTTTCAATGTTTGCTATTTTGGAATATTTCCAATGATCATGATAGATTCGACCTAATGAGATATTTTTAAAAAACAAGTTGATTTAATTATTTGAGAAATATAAAATTAGAGAAAAATCATTTTTAATGTCATTTTTGTTGCTCAAGGCAGTTACTCTACATAGGAGAAAATGTTCTCCTTTTGGTGTGTAATGAACAGAAGAAAAATAAAAAACTTTCTCTAAAAAATTTTGAAAATAAAAAGATTAACTTTTTTTGTTTGAAGAACTTTTAGGAAATGAAAATCTAGATTTTTGTTGTAATTATTTACCTTTTTCAATAATATAAATATAATTGATAATGGACATATTTGAATTGAATTGTTTATTTAATTCATGAAAATTCTATTCAGTTTTCCTACAACTTAGACAATATTAATTGAGTAATGAAAAAACATAGAACTTTTGCAATAAAGTTTGAAAGCAAATAGGGTAAAAGGAGATGAGGGGAATTCCAAAGAGAGAGAAAATAAGGGAAAGGATGAGTAAAAGGTATTGTGGTCAATTGAGGAAATATGATATGAGTGGAAGTTGCTAAAATGATTTTCAGAGTATTATTATTGTCACTCTAATTATTAAATAAAACATGAAAATGATAATTAAATAATAGGATATTTCTAAGGATAATTAAATAATAACTGTTAATAAAATGTTAAAATGGAGGTGCCTAACTTAAGTGATGGTGGTCAAAAATGGAGGTGCCTAACTTAAGTGATGGTGGTAAAAAATGGAGGTGCCTAACTTAGGTAAAAGAGATGCCTAATCTTTGACAAATCTCACCAACCATTGTGTTGACATGTTATAATTTTTCTATATAAATGGCCCTTTGGCCATTGTTATGAATGAGAGAAATTTAGAGAGAATAGAAAGAAAATTAATAGAGAGGAAGATCAGAGCGGGTCTAGCAAAAATTAAGTTAAGTAATTTTTGTGCTCTTGATCACGTCTATTAGGGAATTTCTTTAAAAGAATTTCTATTAAAATTCTTGGGGATAATTGGGTGTGAGAAGTGAGTGTTTGTAAACACGGTGTATTTTTCTCCTTAATAAAAGTCTGCAGCAGCTCCGGAGACGTAAATATAATTGGCCAAACTCCGTTATCAAATTGTGTGTTACTATTCCGTATTTATTTTTTGCTTTCCTACTAATCTGGTTTAAGAGAAATAGAATGATAATATTTATTTTTCAACAACTGGTATCAGAGCCAAGGTTCGAAATTCGGCAAAAATACTATTTATATGTACGAGGTACTATTCACTGTCGAAAATTTTTTGGAGAATCCAGATTCGAGTGGGAGCGATGGCCGCAGATGAAGGAAAAGTGAGAATTGAAAAGTTCGATGGTGTAGACTTTGGCTTTTGGAAGATACAGATTAAAGATTATCTGTATAAAAAAAAAAGCTATATCAACCTCTTTCACAAATGAAACCATAAGGCATGAAAGAAGAAGATTGGAACCTTCTCGACAGACAAGCCCTTGGAGTTATTAGATTACCATTATCCCATAATGTTGCTTTCAACATAGCCAAAGAAAAGACCACAACAGGTCTTAGGGCAGCTCTCTCCAGCATGTATGAAAGCCATCAGCCGCAAATAAAGTTCACTTGATGAGGCGGTTATTTAATTTACGAATGACAGAAGGGGCATCGGTGGCCCAATATCTGAATGAACTCAACACACTCACAACCCAGTTGAGTTCAGTGGAAATTGAATTCAATGATGAAGTTCGGGCTTTAATTCTCTTATCATCTTTACCAGACAGTTGTAATGCTACCGTTACAGCAGTCAGCAGTTCGTCGGGAAATACCAAATTAAAATTCAATGATTTACGAGATCTGGTATTGAGAGAAGAAATTCGGCAAAGAGAATCAGGAGAAGCATCAACCTCTTCAGCTCTATACACAGAGTCTAGAGGGAGAACTTCAGACAGAAATTCAGACTCTGGTAGATCAAGATCTAAAAGGGGCAAATCTAGATCAGGGAAGAAAGATTTCAAGTGTTATAATTGTGGCAAGAAGGTTCACTTTAAGAAGGATTTCCGAGCTCTGAAGAAAGATACCGGCGCACAGGAATATGTAAACGTGACCAAGGATGCAAGCGATGCTATGATTCTAAGCATTAACAGTCCAATTGAATCATGAATCTTGGATTCAGGGACATCTTTTCACTCCACTCCATGCCGAGAAATCATGGATAACTATATCAGTGGTGATTTCTGAAAGGTTCATCTAGCCGAATGTGAAACCTTGAAGATCATTCGTAAAAGAGATGTCAAATTAAAGTTGCCAAATGGGACTGCCTGGAAGCTGCAAGGAGTGAGACATATTCCTGGTCTCAAAAGGAATTTGATCTCTGTGGGACAACTTGACGAAGAAGGTTATTTTATGACCTTCATAGATTGTGAATGGAAAATTACCAAAGGAGCACTTGACATTGCTCGTATTAAGAAGACCGGTACTCTCTATGTAACCTCAAACATAGAGAACATCATCGCAGTAACGGATGCTGATTCAAATCTATGGCACCAGAGGCTTGGCCATATGAGCGAGAAAGGGATGAAGGAACTTCTATCAAAGGGAAAGTTGCCAGAACTTAAAAGTGTAGATGTCGGTCTATGTGAAGACTGCATCTTTGGGAAACAAAAGAAGGTCAGCTTCACGAAAACTGGCAAGACACCCCATGAAGAAAAGCTCGAGTTGGTACATACCGATGTATGGGAACCATCTCCAGTTTCATCTCTTGCAGGCTCATTGTATTACGTCACCTTCATTGATTATTCAATGAGAAAGGTATGGGTGTATTTTCTGAAGAAGAAATCAGAAGTCTTTGATACATTTATTAAATGGATGGCCATAGTGGAAAATGAAACTGGCTTGAAAGTCAAGCGATTGAGGTCTGACAATGGAGGGGAGTACAGAGATAGAAGGTTCAGAGAATTTTGCACAAGCAGCGGAATCAAGATGGAAAAAGCAGTTCCTATGACACCGCAGCAAAACGGCGTAGCTGAGTGCATGAACAAAACTCTGAATGAACGTGCCAGAAGCATGAGGATATATGCCGACTTGCCCAAGAATTTATGGGCTGAATCTGTCAACACCGTGGCCTACTTGATCAACCGTGGGCCTTCAGTACCTCTGGATGGTAAAATACCAAAGGAAGCATGAAGCAAAAAAGAGGTAAACCTTTCACACTTAAGAGTGTTTAGTTGTATCTCTTACATACATATGCATTCTGCTGGAAGAAGTAAACTTGATGCCAAGTCTAAAAAATATGTCTTTGTTGGATATGGTGGTGATGAGTTTGGTTACCGGTTTTGGAATTATAAAAATCGGATGATCATAAGAAGCCGAGATGTCATATTCAACGAGAATGTGATGTACAAAGATAGCCTAACAACAGAATCAAGCAGCTCCAAGATAGATGCTGAAAATAAGGAATTTGTTGAGTTCAAGGAGATTTTTGGAAATGATGTTCAGAATAATCCTAAAGCAGAGGAGCCAAGAATGCTGGAATTAAGACTGTAACATCCAAAATTTTTGAAAATTTCTAATTTTTGGAAAATTTGATAAAATAAATTATAATTTAAAAGGATAAATTAAATTAATAGTTTTAAATGAAAAATGAAGGGATGTTAAATGAAAAAGTGGAATATATATATGATATATATGCAAAATATACATAACATATATAAAAGTCAACACTTTTTAAAAGAAAAGGGTATTTTGGTAATTAAATCTTATAAATTCAAAATTAATAAAATAATTCAAAAACAAATTAATTTTGAATGGAAGAGGGAAATTAGGACTTTTAATTTATAAAAAAATATTAAATTATTAAATATTAAATTATTTTAATATATATATGTGTGTGTGGTTAAAAAAAAAGATGAAAAGGAAAGAATATTTAAAAGTCTTCTTCTTCTTCTTCTCAAGAACGTGGCTTCCATGGATGATTGAAGACCAAGGATTTTTCTTCTTCCATACTCCATAAATTGAAGGAATTAACAAGTTTCAAGTGGATTTTTGGTGATTTCCACCAAAATTAGTAAGTTTCCATCTCTTCTCTTTGAATTCCTTAGAAATTTAGATTATGTGAGAGATTGGGATTTTATGTAGGATGTTATAATTGTTGGAATTGGTGTGTATAATGTTATTTTGGGTAGGTAACAATGATTCTAAGGTTAGATTGAAGAGATGATGGAGTTTGGTTAAACAATGGTGAAGAGAGAGATTTAGGGTTATGGATTTTTGGGGTTTTGAAAACATGAATTTTAATTGTGCAAATTGATTCCAAATGAGTTGTTTTGATTCATAAACAAGTATTTTAAAGTCAAATATTGGATTTGGTGGTGTTGGGTTGGAGTTTGAGAATGGAAGTGGAGATTTAGAGTTTTGGAAGAGTGATTTTCCAAAGTGGTTGAATTATGTGATTTTATTTGTTTAAGAATATTGTTTAGTGTTAAAAGTGATGAATATAAGCTTAGAATGAGTAATGGATTGTGTTAGAATGGAAAACCTTCAATGGGAGAATGTTAGGCCATTTTTGAGATTTTGTATATAAGAGTGTATTTTTATAATGTAAATGATTTAAATGTATTAAAATATGTTTTTAATAATATAAATAAACTTAAAACACTAATTTAATTGTAGTAGAATGAAATTCTAATGTTGAAGTAAGGAAAAGCTAAATTTTTGAAAATTTGTAGGAGTGATGTGTAATTATGATTTAATGTTGGAAATGCCATTAAATGCGATAATAAATGATTATTTGCTATCACATTTGGTTTAGGCATTGAGGGAGATTGATTTGCTTTATCCAAGTGGTGAAGGGCAAGTTAAAAAGATTGGATTGAATGTTGTTTTTAGCTTGCTTTGGGTTGCTAGTAGAGGTATGTATAAACTTTGAATATGATATTTATATTTGCATAACATTTTGACTTAACACATTTTGGTTGAAAAATGTGTTAAGCTACTTGGTTCATTGATTGTGTATGCATAATGTGCTATGACATTTGTAATGTCATATATGTGTTAAATGCATTGTGAAAAGCCATTGATAATGGCTAATTTGTGTAACATGTGAAATATGCATATTATGTGAAAATAACCAAAGTAATGTGTTGTGAATGCAAAAATGAGATATTTGTAATAATGAAATGAATTGATATTGATAAAAATGAGAAAAGTGAGAAAAGTGAGAAAAGTGAAAAAAATGTGAAAATAAGGCAATGTGCCTAGATTGAATATGTAAAAATGAGAAAGAGATTAATAATGAGAAATATGAATAAATTGTGTGCCTAGTATGTTATTCAATTTTCAGAGTTTTGGGTTTGGCGGCATGCCTATGATTGCCTACGGGCTATACGCTGGAATGGTGAAAAGACTGGGTCGTAAGCCAGGCCAGCTGATAAATATGATGTTTTTGGGGTGAAAAGACTGGGTCGTAAGCCTCAAAAATTGTAGCAGTCTAGCTAGGTTGAGGACCAAGATACTAGGGCCTAAGGGTCTAGCCGGGTTGAGGTCCAAGAGACTAGGGCTGTTACATTATCCATGGATATATATATTGCCTATGAGGCTAGACATATGGTGTCATTATGGACCAAAGCAGTAACTCTGAAATTTGAATAGCATATTAGATCTTTTTTGGGCCCATGCTTGTCTTTGTTTTACTGTGAATTATGAATTATAATACAATCGAGTAATATAATGTTATGAGTTGTGTTTATGAATTATTTGAAAAATATAAGAAAGTGGATTGATGTGACATCTATATGCATTGTGCATTTGGTATTGCAAAGAGTTATATTGTTATTATCAAAGTGTGTACCACTAGGCTTTGGCTTAGCGCGATTGTTTCCATCGCACAGGTGATAGGGTAGACCCAGTTGAGCCAGAGAGTTCTTCTAGACCAGGTCGGGTCTAGACTTGTAGTTGAGCTTGTAGAGTTGCTATCGAGATAAGAAACACTGCCAGCAACATGTATATATTTTTATGTTATTGTACATTTTGAGTTTTATGCATAATATATTATGTTTTGAATTTTACGTATTGTATATTATAAAGAATGTTTGGGTCAATGTATTTGAAATGGGAGAGTAAGTGTGTTTTAAATTATATATATCTATATGAATAAATGCTTGAGAAAATTGGTGAAATTGAGAAGTATGGTTGAGCGGGTGATTGGAAATTATTGGGAGTGTTTTCTTTTTGCAGGTTGAGTAATTGCTGAATTTTGGGATGTTCAAAATACAGACAAAACTCTGGCGAATTTTTCTCAGAGATTTATATATATATTATTTATTTTAGGTTCTTATAACAAGTAAATAATATTTATATTCTATTTAATTTTTATATATTTAGAATTTGAAATTTTAAATTGAAAAAAAATAGTAAATCCTTCTGTGACATTTTTGTACCGTATATGTGTATTTTACATATGCTAGAAATATGTTTTGTACGTATATAGGGTATAAGGGTGTTACATTTATTTTGGTATCAGAGTCTAGGTTTGATTTTCTCGACCTAGGTGGGATGATAGAGAGAGAAAATAGGAGATTTAAAAAATAGTTTTTAATTGTAATACATGCATTGGCACTGGCAGTTTCTGATCTCTGATATAGTATTTTCTGCTTTGTTTGCAGATATAGGTAGTTATGGCGTCTCGACCGCGTCAGGCTGCTGAGGCTAGTGCAGAGAGTGTCGCTCCAGATGAGGGTAGAGATGGAGCTAGAGTTGTATCTGCTGGTGAGACATCTGTTTCTGTGCCTGTGAGACTAGCAGCTGATGAGGTTCCGCTTGGCTGGGTATGGCATATGGTAGAGTTTTTTAGGCAGGCTCCAGTTCCGCAGCCGCCACAGCCGCAGTTGACGATGAGACAGTATGATAAACTGAGAAAGTATGGGGCTGAGGACTTTATTGGTACTACAGACCCTGCTGTAGCAGAGCAGTGGCTAGACCGGGTTTAGAGGATATTTATTCAGTTACAGGCTAGTCCAGAAGAGAAGTTTGATTATACCAGATCTCTTCTGCAGAGAGATGCATATGATTGGTGGAAGACGGTTCCACATGCTCTTGATGATCCACCGGTCCTGACCTATGATGATTTCTTGCGGGAATTTGAGCAGAAGTATACTCCGAGAGAGTATAAAGATGCAAAGAAGATGGAGTTCCTGAGTCTGAGACAGGATACTAAGACAGTGACCGAGTATGAGATCGAGTTTATCAGATTGAGTCACTATGCTGGTGGGATTATTTCTGACGAGTTTGACAGGTGTAGGAGGTTTGAGGAGGGACTGAAACCCTCTATCATATGCATCATCGCAGGCTCTCGGTATCAGGATTTCTCCCAGTCAGTTGCAGCTGCCAGGAGTGTTGAGAGGGCGTAGAATCTTGCAGCAGCTGCCAGGGTTGAGGAGACCAGAGTTAGGAGACCCCAAAGTGAGGCAGGGTCTTCATCAGTGAAGAGAGGCTGAGGGGGACATTTTCAGAGGTTTAGTAGGAGTCAGGGGCAGTTTGGCAGGTCAGTACAGCAGTAGAGACAGAGACAGAGACCTGCAATTTCAGTGGCTAGTGCTCCGACTCTAGTGGCTCAGAGACCTAATCCACCTACTTGCATTCATTGTAGTAGAGTACACGGAGGTGTCTGCTGGTGGAGAGGTGCTTCAGGAATGTGTTTTAGATGTGGGACATCAGACCATTTTATTAGAGATTGTCCCGAGCCACCAGAGGTTAGGCAGGCAGATACTGCATCTTCTCAACCCAGTGTCAGAGGGGGTCATGGTGGCAGAGGTTTTAGTAGTGGTGGTCGCCCTGAGTTTAGTCAGAGAGGAGGCTCTACATCCGGAGGCAGTAGGTCAGATGAGGCTGGGCCATCTCAGCGGGTTTATGTGATGCAGAGGCAGCCGGATGCTTCGGCCGTCATTGCGGGTACATTTTCTTTATTTGGTATTTTAGTCCTTGCTCTATTAGATCTTGGATCTACGCATTGATACATAAGTGCATCCATCTTGCCTGTGTCTGAATTGCATTCTGAGTCCCTAGGATTTGATGTCTTGGTGACAAATCCTTTAGGGCATAGTGTTGTGGTGAGCAGGGTGCACCGAGATAGTCCAGTTGTTGTTCAAGATGAGGAGTTTCTCGGTTACCTGATTGAGATGCCTTTTAGGGAATATGATTTGATTTTGGGCATGGATTGGTTATCCAAGCATGGGGCTGTGGTAGACTGTCAGAAGAAATGTGTTACTTTGAGAACACGGGATGGTAGGGATGTTATAGTATCTAGTGAGCAGAGGTATCTTTCATCTATGTTTGTTTCAGCTGTTTCAGCTGGGAGAATGATTCGGAAGGGATGTGAGGCTTATCTTGCTCATGTTGTAGATACTAGAGTAGTGGGATCCCTGCTTGAAAGTATACCCACAGTTGCCGAGTTTCTAGATGTTTTCCCTGGGGGTACCTCCTGAGAGAGAAGTGGAGTTTGGTATCGATTTGTTGCCTGGTACCACTCCTATCTCTATTACCCCTTATCGGATGGCACCTGCTGAGTTGAGAGAGTTGAAGGTGCAGTTGCAGGAGTTATTGGATAAAGGGTTTATCCGCCCTAGTGTGTCCCCATGGGGAGCGCCTGTGTTGTTTGTGAAGAAGAAGGATGGCACCATGAGATTGTGTATTGATTATAGGCAGTTGAATAAGGTGACCATCAAGAACTAGTATTCTTTGCCTCGGATAGATGATCTCTTTGATCAGTTGAAGGGAGCAGCAGTATTCTCTAAGATTGATCTGAGATCAGGGTACCATCAGTTGAGAATCAGAGATGTGGATGTACCTAAGATAGCTTTTCGTACGAGGTATGGGCATTATGAGTTTCTGGTGATGCCCTTTGGATTGACGAATGCACCAGCAGCTTTTATGGATTTGATGAACAGGTTATTCAGACCATATTTAGATCAGTTTGTGGTGGTCTTCATTGATGACATTTTGGTGTATTCACATACTGAGGAGGATCATGATAGACATTTGCGAATCGTATTGCAGACTCTGAGAGAGAAGCAGTTGTATGCTAAACTGTCTAAGTGTGAGTTCTAGCTCGATCAGGTAGCTTTTCTTGGTCATGTGGTTTCAGCAGAGGGTATTAGAGTTGATCCGAGTAAAATTGAGGCTATCTTAAATTGGAGTCCACTGAAGACTGTGACAGAGGTTAGAAGTTTTCTGAGATTGGCAGGCTATTATAGTCGGTCTATAATAGCTACACCACTCACCAGATTACTTCGGAAAGGAGTTAAATTTGTGTGGACAGATCGTTGTCAGGCGAGTTTTGAGCAGCTGAGGGAGATGTTGACTCAAGCTCCTATCCTTGCCTTGCCTGTGGAAGATAAACCATATGTGATATATAGTGATGCTTCACACAATGGTTTAGGTCGTGTTTTGATGTAGGAGGGTAGAGTCATTGCTTATGCCTCTCGACAGTTGAAACCGCATGAGCTGAATTATCCAACGCATGATTTGGAATTAGCAGCAATAGTCTTTGCCTTGAAGATTTGGCGGGATTATTTGTATGGGGAAAAGTGTTTCATTTATACATATCATAAGAGTTTGAAATACCTGGGTGTTCAGAGAGAGTTAAATCTTCGGCAGAGGCGATGGTTAGAGTTGATTAAAGACTATGACTGTTTGATTGATTATCATCCTGGTAAGGCAAATGTTATTGCTGATGCCTTGAGTCGAAAATCTTTGGCAAGTTTGACTGCTTATTCGCTCTCGTTGCTTGTTGAGTTGAGAGCATTGCATGCTAGATTTGAGTCTTCTGATGATGGTGCTTTGATGGCTCAGTTGCAGTTGAGGCCAGTCTTGTTGGATCATATTAGGGAGGCTCAATTAGCAGATGAGAGAATTCAGAAAATTGTGCTGGTTTGTCAGAAAGGGGAAAGTCAAGACTTTTATGTGAAGGATGATGGCAGTCTATGGTACAGAGATAGATTGTGTATTCCTGATGATGCAGAATTGAAAAGAATGATATTAGAGGAAGCACATCAATCACTTTTTGCTATGCACTCTGGGAGTACCAAGATGTATCAGGACTTGAAGTGACATTATTGGTGGTCAGGTATGAAGAGAGACATAGCAGAGTTTGTATCCAGATGTCTCACTTGCCAGAAAGTGAAGGCTGAGCACCAAGTTCCTTCAGGATTGCTCCAACCTTTATCAGTGCCAGAGTGGAAATGGGAGCGAGTTACAATGGATTTTGTTACTGGACTACCTTTAACTCAGAAGAAGCATGATGCAATCTGGGTGATAGTTGATCAGATGACGAAGACAGGTCATTTTCTTCCAGTTTGGATGGATTATTCTCTTGAGAGGTTGGCTGAGCTGTATATCAATGAGATAGTCAGGTTGCATGGAGTCCCAGTTTCTTTGGTGTCAGATCGAGATCCCCGGTTTACTTCGAGATTTTGGAAGAGTTTGCATAATGCTCTAGGGTCTCGATTGCATTTTAGTACTGCTTTCCATCCTCAGACAGATGGACAGTCAGAGAGAGTGATACAGATTCTGGAGGATATGTTGAGGAGTTGTATCATTGATTTTGCCGAGAATTGGGACAGATTTTTGCCATTAATTGAATTTGCTTATAACAATAGTCATCAGTCGAGTATTGGGATGACTCCTTATGAGGCTTTATATGGCAGGAGATGCAGGACACCTTTGTGTTGGGATAAAGTTGGAGAAGGTAAACTGGCTGGTCCCGATTTGATTAAGGAAACAGAGGAGAAGGTGAAGGTGATTCGGAAGCAGCTTCAGACCGACAGAAATTTTATTCAGATTTAAAGAGAAGAGACATAGAGTTTAGTGTGGGAGATAAAGTATTTCTGAAGGTGTCTCCATGGAAGAAGAATTTGAGATTTGGCCGCAAAGGGAAGTTGAGTCTTCGTTTCATAGGACCATATGAGGTGTTGGAGAGAGTTGGTCCAGTGGCTTATAGACTAGCTTTGTCGCCTGAGTTGGATCGAGTACATAATGTTTTCCATGTCTCGATGCTTTGGAGATATAGGTATGACCCATCTCATATCTTGTCAGTGGAGTCAATTGAGGTGAGTCCAGATCTGACTTACGAAGAAGAACCAGTGGCGATTTTGGCACGAGAGGTTAAAGAATTGAGGAATAAGAGGGTGCCACTTGTGAAAGTTCTTTAGAGGAATCATGCCACTGAGGAGGCGACATGGGAAAGTGAGTAGGCGATGCAGAGTTAGTTTCCTCATTTGTTCCAGACTTGAGGACAGGTAATTTCGGGGACAAAATTTGTTTTAGGGGGAGAGAATTGTAACATCCAAAATTTTTGAAACTTTCTAATTTTTGGAAATTTTGATAAAATAAATTATAATTTAAAGGAATAAATTAAATTAATAGTTTTAAATGAAAAATGAAGGGATGTTAAATGAAAAAGTGGAATATATATATATATATGATATATATGCAAAATATACATAACATATATGAAAGTCAACACTTTTTAAAAGAAAAGGGTATTTTGGTAATTAAATCTTATAAATTCAAAATTAATAAAATAATTCAAAAATAAATTAATTTTGAATGGAAGAGGGAAATTAGGACTTTTAATTTATTAAAAAAATAATTAAATATTAAATATTAAATTATTTTAATATATATATATATATATATGTGTGTGTGGTTAAAAAAAAGATGAAAAGGAAAGAATATTTAAAAGTCTTCTTCTTCTTCTTCTTCTTCTCAAGAACGTGGCTTTCATGGATGATTGAAGACCAAGGATTTTTCTTCTTCCATACTCCATAAATTGAAGGAATTAACAAGTTTCAAGTGAATTTTTGGTGATTTCCACCAAAATTAGCAAGTTTCCATCTCTTCTCTTTGAATTCCTTAGAAATTTAGATTATGTGAGAGATTGGATTTTTATGTAGGATGTTATAATTGTTGGAATTGGTGTGTATAATGTTATTTTGGGTAGTTAACAATGATTCTAAGGTTAGATTGAAGAGATGATGGAGTTTGGTTAAAGAATGGTGAAGAGAGAGAATTTAGGGTTATGAATTTTTGGGGTTTTGAAAACATGAATTTTAATTGTGCAAATTGATTCCAAATGAGTTGTTTTGATTCATAAACAAGTATTTTAAAGTCAAATATTCGATTTGGTGGTGTTGGGTTGGAGTTTGAGAATGGAAGTGGAGATTTAGAGTTTTGAAAAAGTGATTTTCCAAAGTGGTTGAATTGTGTGATTTTATTTGTTTAAGCATGTTGTTTAGTGTTAAAAATGATGAATATAAGCTTGGAATGAGTAATGGATTGTGTTAGAATGGAAAACCTTCAATGGGGGAATGTTAGGCCATTTTTGAGATTTTGTATATAAGAGTGTATTTTTATAATGTAAATAATTTAAATGTATTAAAATATGTTTTTAATAATATAAATAAACTTAAAACACTAATTTAATTGTAGTAGAATGAAATTCTAATATTGAAGTAAGGAAAGGCTAAATTTTTGGAAATTTGTAGGAGTGATGTATAATTATGATTTAATGTTGGAAATTCCATTAAATGTGATACTAAATGATTATTTGCTATCACATTTAGTTTAGGCATTGAGGGAGATTAATTTGCTTCATCCAAGTGGTGAAGGGCAAGTTAAAAAGATTGGATTGAAGGTTGTTTTTAGCTTGCTTTGGGCTGCTAGTAGAGGTATGTACAAACTTTGAATATGATATTTATATTTGCATAACATTTTGACTTAACACATTTTGGTTGGAAAATGTGTTAAGCTATTTGGTTCATTGATTGTGTATGCATAATGTGCTATGACATTTGTAATGTCATATATGTGTTAAATGCATTGTGAAAAGCCATTGATAATGGCTAATTTGTGTAACATGTGAAATATGCATATTATGTGAAAATAACCAAAATAATGTGTTGTGAATTCAAAAATGAGATATGTGTAATAATGAAATGAATTGATATTGATAAAAATGAGAAAAGTGAGAAAAATGAGAAAAGTGAAAAAAAATGTGAAAATAAGGCAATGTGCCTAGATTGAATATGTAAAAATGAGAAAGAGATTAATAATGAGAAATATGAATAAATTGTGTGCCTAGTATGTTATTCAATTTTCAGAGTTCTGGGTTTGGCGGCATGCATATGATTGCCTACGGGCTATACGCTGGAATGGTGAAAAGACTGGGTCGTAAGCCAGGCCAGCTGATAAATATGATGTTTTTAGGGTGAAAAGACTGGGTCATAAACCTAAAAAACTGTAGCAATCTAGCCGGGTTGAGGACCAAGATACTGGGGCCTAAAGGTCTAGCCGGGTTGAGGTCCAAGAGACTGGGGCTGTTACATTATCCATGGATATATATATATATATATATTGCCTATGGGGCTAGACATATGGTGTCATTATGGACCAAAGCAGTAACTCTGAAATTTGAATAGCATATTAGATCCTTTTTGGGCCCATGCTTGTCTTTGTTTTACTGTGAATTATGAATTATGATACAATCGAGTAATATAATGTTGAGTTGTGTTTATGAATTATTTGAAAATATAAGAAAGTGGATTGATGTGACATCTATATGCATTGTGCATTTGGTATTGCATTGAGTTATATTATTATTATCAAAGTTTGTACCACTAGGCTTTGGCTTAGCGCGATTGTTTCCATCGCGCAGGTGACAGGGTAGACCCAGTTGAGCCAGAGAGTTCTTCTAGACCAGGTCGGGTCTAGACTTGTAGTTGAGCTTGTAGAGTTGCTATCGAGATAAGAAACACTGCCAGCAACATGTATATATTTTTATGTTATTGTACATTTTGAGTTTTATGCATAATATATTATGTTTTGAATTTTACGTATTGTATATTATAAAGAATGTTTGGGTCAATGTATTTGAAATGGGAGAGTAAGTGTGTTTTAAAATATATATTTATATGTATAAATGCTTGAGAAAATTGGTGAAATTGAGAAGTATGGTTGAGAGGGTGATTGGAAATTATTGGGAGTATTTTATTTTTGTAGGTTGAGTAATTGCTAAATTTTGGGATGTCTAAAATACAGACAAAACTCTGGCAAATTTTTCCCTGAGATTTTTATATATATTATTTATTTTGGGTTCTTATAACAAGTAAATAATATTTATATTCTATTTAATTTTTATATATTTAGAATTTGAAATTTTAAATTAAAAAAAATAGTAAATCCTTCTGTGATATTTTTGTACCGTATATGCGTATTTTACATATGCTAGAAATATGTTTTGTACGTATATAGGGTATAAGAGTATTACATTTATTTGGTAGAAATGGTTCTCGTTCATCTTATGGTTTCCTCTTAAGGGAGGAGGTCATGGGTTCGAATGAGGGAGGCGACCTCATTTGAGACCAAATAAACAAATTCCTGCTCGGGAGCCGTGAGGTGAACGAGTACTATGGCGGCCTGCTGGGTTGAGGGCTGGGACTACGGTCCATCTACGGGAGAAAAGGCCCAAGAGACCAACTGTCGTAAGACTGTGCTCGTGGGGTCATTGCAGAGACGCTCCTCCAGAATTCCTAGGCAAACCCAACATTATTCACCTTCTTTGCATTACTTGTTGCTGACAGACAATGGTGAATCAGAGTGCTACGATGAAGCAATGCAAGTGGAGGATTCAGTCAAGTGGGAGTCTGCCATGAAAGATGAGATGGACTCACTCATGTCAAATCAGACATGGGAATTAGCTAAACTACCACAAGGCAAGAAAGCACTCCACAATAAGTGGATTTACAGAATCAAAGAAGAGCATGATGGGAGTTGATGCTATAAAGCATGATTGGTTGTAAAAGGTTTTCAGCAAAAGGAAGGTGTTGACTATACTGAAATTTTTTCTCCAGTCATAAAACTTACGACAATTAGACTGGTGTTGAAAATAGTAGCTGTAGAGAATTTACATCTTGAACAATTAGATGTAAAGACAGGAGGCTTCATTAAGGCAGGCAAGAAAAACCTGGTGTGTAGGTTGAAGAAAAGTTTGTATGGTTTGAAACAAGCTCCTAGACAATGGTACAGAAAGTTTGATAGCTTTATGGGCAGGCTATGTGGATGCTAACTTAGCCGAAAATGTTGACGTCAGAAAGAGCACTACAGGGTATGTCTATACTTTAGGAGGTACAACAGTGAGCTGAGTCTCTCAACTACAGAAGATAGTTGCTCTCTCCACAACTGAAGCAGAATATGTCGCTGTCACGGAAGCCAGCAAGGAGATGGTCTGGCTCCAAAATTTCTTGGAAGAACTAGGCAAGAAACAAGAAAACAATATTTTGCATTGCGATAGTCAAAGTGCCATACATCTAGCGAAGAATCCGTCTTTTCATGCCAGAACGAAGCACATATAGTTGTGATATCACTTTATCTAGTCACTTCTGGAAGATGAAATTTTGAAACTTGAGAAGATCAGAGAAACTCAAAATCCAACAGACATGTTAACGAAGACAGTGTCGACCGACAAACTGAAGCTGTGTTCAGTTTAGTTGGCCTGCAGTAGAAGTAGATCGTAAAAGAGCTGTTGCATAGATCGAAGTGTGAAGACAGATTAAAATCAGTCTTCAAGTGGGAGATTATTAATAAAATGTTAAAATAGAGGTGCCTAACTTAAGTGATGGTGGTAAAAAATGGAGGTGCCTAACTTAAGTGATGTTGGTAAAAAATGGAGGTGCCTAACTTAAGTGATGGTGGTAAAAAATGGAGGTAAAAAATGGAGGTACCTAACTTAAGTGATGGTGGTAAAAAATGGAGGTGCCTAACTTAGGTAAAAGAGATGCCTAACCTTTGACAAATCTCACCAACTATTGTGTTCACATGTTATAATTTTTATATATAAATGGCCCTTTGGCCATTGTTATGAATGAGAGAAAATTAGAGAGAATAGAAAGAAAATTAATAGAGAGGAAGATCAGAGCGGGTCTATCAAAAATTAAGTTAAGTAATTTTTGTGCTCTTGATCACGTCTATTAGGAAATTTCTTTAAAAGAATTTCTGTTAAAATTCTTGGGGATAATTGGGTGTGAAGAGTGAGTGTTTGTAAACATGGTGTATTTTTCTCCTTAATAGAAGTCTGCAGCAGCTCCGGAGACGTAGGTATAATTGGTCGAACTCCGTTATCAAATTGCGTGTTACTATTTCGCATTTATTTTTCGCTTTCCTACTAATCTGGTTTAAGGGAAATAGAGTGATAATATTTATTTTTCAATAATAACAATATATTTATATCTTTATTTAAATAAAATTAATTTTTTATTTTAAAGTTTTATATTTTTAAAAAAAATTTACATGTAGTAATTTTTTTATCATAATAATAAAACATGAATTAGATATGAAGGAATAAAGGAGATAAAATACCCCAGCAAACCCTAAAACTAAAAGAAATGGTGAGGCCAATCCAAATTGCAAAGAAAAGCAGTAGAACAACCTAAACAAAATAAGATTTTAATGCTAATGGCCAGAGCTTCAAATAACAAAAGACGAAAACCTGGTGAAACAACTTGGGTCATCCACAAGCGAACTAATACCATGATACAAGTCTTCATATTAAGCTTTGCTACGTGTTGAATGCCTATCAATAGCAACTAAGTATCATTACTCAAAGAAGGAAAGGAAATAATAGAAAAGGTGATTTTGTCCACCAAGCTTTCATCATAAAAGTCTACACTCCATAACAGTTCTATCGAAAAAAGGAGCTAGAGTGACAGCACCGAAAAGAAAAAAAAAACTCCATCAATAAAAAAAGGCTTTGCTTTTTATATAAAATCTGAATAAAGCCAATAAACTCTCCACCATAAGGATAATACCTTTGGAATAAACCAAATCTTCATAGAAGAGGACACAAAAAAACTCAAAAATAGTCCGATCTAGAAAATTTATTATCCAAACTATAGATTAATTGAAAAAACTATAAAAAAAGAGAAGATTTAGAATTATCGGCGATTAAAAAATTCGTGACTATAATAAATTTAGATTTAAGAAAAAAGAAAATGCTTTTTTAAATAAAAGAAAAGGAGAACAACAAGAAAAGTCTAGAGAGCTCTTTTTATTTTACATGTAGTAATTAATGTAAGTATAGTAAGTTTCACATACGGTAATCAAAAATACATATATCTAGGGATGTAATCGAGTTAAGCCGAGCCGAGCTTTGAAAAGCTCAAGTTCGACTCGTTATAAAATAGTCGAATTCGAACTCGAACTCGAATCGAGCTTGAGTCAAGCCCGAACTTGTATCGAACCAGCTCATATATCATGTATCTCGAGCTTGAACCCGAGCTTGATTTAAATAAGTTTAACAAATTCAATAAGCTTATTTCAGTTTTCATTTTTTATTCATCTTTTTCTACGTTTTCATAAAAGATATACTAAAATTAATATTTTTATGAAAGATAAATAATATAATCATATATTAACAAAAATAAAATATTATATTACTATAATGTTATATTTTACTATAAATTATTAATTTATTTTATATTGTATATTATTTAATTTATTTATCATATATATCATATATTAATAAATTATATGAATTAATTTAGTAAAAAATTAATATATTTACATACATAATTTAATATATATAGATTAAAATATATATTTTTAATTAAATACACTAAATGAGCTAACTTACGAGCTCAACTCATGAACTTTTTAAATAAGCCAGCTCGCGAGCTAACGAGCCGAGTATTTTTTAGCTTGAGCTTGGCTCGTTTAACAAATGAGCAGTTCAAATTCGAGCCTGAATGATCTTTTACAGAGCCGGAATTCAAGCCGAGCTTGAATAGCTTGACTCATTTACAGTCCTACATATATCTAAGTCCCAATTGCATACCAAGTTCAGATTTTTTTAACAAGAAAACATGTGTCGCAGTGCATTGCTTGGTGATTTTTTTTTTTTTTTGAAAGCCATTGCTTAGTAATGTTGATAACAGTAATTAGATACGAACCCGCGCGAGCGTGATCTGACCTAAGCAAGACACCAACTGAAACTCTATAAAAAGCCTCCCTCTGCCCTTCATTATTCTCACTCCTCTCTCAAACGACAATAACAATTTTTGTTTTTTGAAAATAAACAAAAACAAAATATTGGCACAATACAATTTTTGTAAATTTTCAGTCAGATTATAGGGTTTTGGATTTTGACTTAATATATTGAGTGGTCATCAAATCCAACGGTTGCGGTTTATCGTCTCTCGCAAAACAACAGTAAAAAAAATGCCTCGCGCATCAAAGAGAAAAGCGGCCCCACTGAACTCCTCCTCCGTCACATCATCTGCTGACGCTCGTGCTGGTACGGTGCTATCCCCTTCGTCATTTTCTCTGTTCTGTTTTTCTTTATCTATTTTCTTTTTATCTTTTCTCCTCTGTCTTGTTTAGTTGCTGAGAAATCGCGGGAATTTTCTAGTAAATTAGGGCGATGTCTAAAATTCATAATTTAAACAATTTCTCTTCTCAGCATAAAGTTTTTGTTGGGAGTAAAAATAAAATTTATTAGTGAAATCTGAAATATGATTCAAGGAGAACCGTAATGATCTATTGATGTAAATTTCGCGCAATTGCTTGAAAAGTTCTACTTTTTCTTTTTTAATTTTGGAAATTTTTTTTTGGTAAGATTGTCTGTAATTGATATTATAAAATTAATTAATTAATTATAACTGGGGCTCTACTAATACGTATGTACAATAAACATACAGGTTCAGAGTTGATTGGTTCTTTTATTTCAATGATATTGAGATACTTCCATTAATTTTCAAGATCCATGAATTGCACAATTACTTTCTTTTTCTTTTTTTTTTTTTTGGCTTTTTGGGTAAATTTGGTGCGTGAATTTCTTGTTCATTAGGCATTGAATAATTACATTACATGAAGTTATGGATGGCAAGAATAGAATGAACATTAATTGCTTTGTTTTTATTAATTAATTACCTGAAGTTAACTTTTTGTTTTTGAATAATTTGCATTTTAGATTTAACAACAAAAAACAGTCTATTGTAGCCTGATCTTTAATTGCTATTTTTCTACCTTAATCTATAAGTATAAATTGAAATAAGTTTCAGAAATACAACCCTTTGGTTATCAAACAGTGTTACTTGTAAGCCAAGAGCTCATAGAAAGTGTTTTTTTGCTGGTTGGCATTTTGCAACCTATTCATGTGTGGCCTTGCCATGATTTAGTATGTTTTTAACAATTAATTTTCTCTTTCCCGCTGGGGAACACCATATATTATGTATAGATTGCGAACGGTTGGCTGTGTGTTAATAGAGGAAAGTGAGCAAGATTTTGTTTTCGTTATTGGAAGTTGATTAATGTTGTTATTGGTTGTTCAAATATATATTCTCGTATTTAATTGTTATCCCTCATTTTAGCCATACACTACCGGGTTTTTAACCCCACCTATGATCTTTATGGAATCTCAGGTAAGGTCAAACCAAAGGATATTGAGCGGATAGATAGCATGTTTAATTCATATGCAAACAACTCACTGGGCATGATTGAGTAAGTTTTTCTTGTGATTGCTTTCTTTCAGAATTTGAGTTAATGAATTTTATTTTTTTTATCAACAGTGTACTTGGTTCTACAGTAGTTATATTTTTTATCTTTTTGTTTTTGTTACTGATCTGTATTTGATGTTTGCTGACAGTATGGGAATTTGAAAAAATAATTCTGATTCTGAAAAGCATATTCTTTTGTACATAAATTTTTAATGTTTAACGGGGAAGGATGGTCTAAAAACACACATTTTCCCCCTTTTTCCATTTGGTGGAAATCAGTCCATTCCGTTTCCTATGTCCAAAAGATTTTTTGATATGGTTAATTATTATGTAATAAATAGGACTTGATGCAAGTGCACTTGAATATGCATTGATTTGGTGTCATCAGGCTAGCACTTGAAATGGGATTTGTTATATTTCTTATTCTCTTATATTTGTGCAAACAGCCCTGAAGGAATTGAGGCTCTGTGTTCAGATTTGAAAGTTGAACATACAGATGTTCGGATCCTGATGCTTGCATGGTATGTCTTTCATTATTGGCATGTTAACTAGTCCAATTTTTATTATTATTTGTTTCTAATATTTTGGGCATCATTTATTTCTAAAAACCCCAAATATTGGCGGTCCCTGTATTTTCAGGAAAATGAAAGCTCAAAAGCAGGGTTATTTTACCCAGGTAAGCATATACATGGTTTGTATAACCTTGTACATACTCTGTTTGTTGTTCTTGTATTTAAAGCTTATAATTTAGGTAGGGTATCTATTGTGTCTTTTGGTTATCAAGCATATATCACATTGGTCAAGTGTGTTTGACAATAAAGAGGCCGAGGCATCATGAAAACAATCATTTAGCAAATGGTGCCACAAGTATTATGAGGGGAATGATAACCCAGGGAAGGAAAAAGGAGCTTTGTCATTTACTTACAGTTACAATAAACACACAAGCAATGCATCATGACAATCAATATTTGTATGGAAGTTAAAATTTAATGACATGCATGATATGCAGCTTTGAGTCATGATGAATGGCATGCATTACCACTCTTCAGTTGACTGTCTTTAGAATCAACAGTTTGACCAAATTGAATTATGGCGCAAAGTATTTTGTTTATCAGGAAGAGTGGCGGACAGGGCTGAAGGCTCTTAAGGCTGACACTCTTAACAAATTTAAAAAAGCACTTCTGGACCTGGAAAAAGAGGTATAGTGACTTCCATGGAATAGTTGTTGAAAGACTCCTATGTTGACGTCTCACTAGTTGAAATTGGGTGTTGCTACTGATGTTGTATTTTGTGTTATTATAAGGTGCGGACACCAGAAAACTTCAAGGATTTCTACTCTTATGCATTTCGATATTGCCTAACGGGTAAACTTTGTTTAGCAAGAATGTTTGAATTCAATGCACTTGCTTTTGTGTTTCATGATCATGTCTTGTAATTCCACTTTTTTTCTTCAATTATGATACTTGATTAATTTTTGATCATTAATTATCGTAGAAGAGAAGCAAAAAAGTGTAGATATTGAGAGCATTTGTGAATTGTTGGAACTTGTACTTGGTTCTCAATTCCGGTCCAAGGTTGATCCATTAATTGAATATCTAAAGGTAGATCTTTGTTGCCTTCTCCTGGGGTTTGTTAACTGGAGATATCTTAGTATCTGGTTTCCATCCATGATGTGCTTTATAACTCACCAAATTGTTTTTCTAACAGATCCAGAGTGATTACAAGGTGATAAACTGGGACCAATGGATGAATTTTCTTCGTTTTTGCATGGAGGTATTTGATTATGTTTATCTATCATATTCTTCAGAAATTTTATTGCATAAAAATTTCTCAAAGTAGCTGACTTTTCTGCATTATTGCTTAGAATTATAGGGGCTAAAGGGAAATTAGATTAAGTGGTGAATTGTATTTTATCTGAAGTTCTATATTTTATTTGTTATTTTCTTACTTTGGGGCATGAAATTTTGGGGATAGTCTTGCTAATGTTGTACTTATAATTGTGCACCATAGTGGTAAATTCAATAATCAATGGATAGCTCTTGCAAAGTAGATGGATGGCAACTTCCTTAACACTTGCAATTCTACAATACTTAGTTATGGTTTTTCCTGACCTTCAAATAACAATATTTAAGGCATTGAAATGGCTTACCTATTGTTCTACTTAAGAGCGGCTAAGGATCTATTCTGGGATGGCCATGCCTATATAGTTTCGGCAGTGGTTTGCCTTCATTCTTCTTTGCTGGTAGGATAATACACCTGTGAATAAATAGCAATTTTAGGTAGAATCTGTATTTTGTAGTAACAGGTTATACATTGGAAATCTACTTGGCTTTTTATCTACCAATTCTCAAGCACGTATTAAATTCTATTACCTATCATTTGTGCAGATTAGCTTTCCAGATTTTGAAAACTATGATGCAACTCAAGCTTGGCCTTTGATCCTAGACAATTTTGTTGACTGGATGAAAGAAAGGGATAGTTAGTTTCAGCAATTCTTTTGACTTTATTCTCTCCTGCTTTTAAGTAAAATTTGGATGGAGTGAGGTAATCTTAATTTCTTTTTCATTCAAGTTTTATCTACTTGTATCCTGAATTAATTTATTTCCAAATTGGAACACCTTTGCCCAGAATTCTAAATGACTTTGGTTGTTTGTGATCTTTGTGCAGAGATTTTCAAGAACCCCTCGCCACTGGAGCATTAGAATACTAATGTTGGCTCTAGACATTCACATATTACGGTTTTTTTTTGGCAATATATTTTCTTTTTCTTCCATAATTTTGTAGTTGTCCTGCCTCTTTTAACTAAAGAATATTTTAACTCAACCAAATGTCATATGTGAATTGGAAAGAGTAAGTATCAACTTCCTAAAATAAAAAAAATAAAAAAAATAAAAAGATAATGGGACAAGAAATGGGAGGGGAAATATATTCCTATTCCATACAACTTGCAAAATTTAAGGCTTAAAAACCTTGCGATAAATACTAACTTGCAAAATCGCTCTCTACTGATTTTCAGGATAAGTTTCAATTCAGATTCAAACTCCATTTTTTTTCGTTAATTCTTTTATTTGGAAATTTAAGGCTCTATTTAATAATATCAAACGTTTCCTGTTTTCCTTTTCTAGTTTTCTCTTCTTTGTCTCAATTTTATAATTTTTCATTTTCCAAATTAGAATTCAAAAAATGAAAAATATGTTCATTTGCAATTTTCTATTTTCTTTTTTCTATATATATAATTTTATAATATAAAATAATTGTTTCCATATATATGTCTCAAAAAGTAATAATTCTAAAAAAAAGAAAGAATAATAGATAAATGATAAAAGAAAAAAAAATTTTATTCAGGGCTCTTCTCTTTTTTTTTTATCTGTAGAACAACCAAAAATAGTTTTTTTAGAATTCAATTATTAACTAACAAATATAGAACACTATTTTTCTATTTTTTTTCAAGTGAAAAATATTTCTAACTAAACAATAATTTTTCTTTTTCTTTTTCTTTTTTATTTAAAAAAATAAAAAACAGGAGTTATTTTCAACGACTAAGATTAATTTATTAATTTTTAAGTTTTTTAAGATCTTGTAAAAATTCAATTTAAATGAAGTTAATTTTATGAATTTTTATCTTTGAAATAAGATAGTTTATAAAAAATTTAATTCTTTTAGTACAAAGAAAAAATCATTTCAAATTAAATAAAAATTTCTTTTAGTACAAAGAAAAAATCATTTCAAATTAAATAAAAATTATATTACTTCATAAAAATTTAATTCAATTAAAATTTAATAACTTTTTTTAATGATTAACACACAAAATATACGCATATAAAAAATAATACTGAAAATATTTTATAATAAAATTATTACGATTTTATTGTGATATGTTAACTAATATATTCCTTAAACATATATGCTCATTTTTTTTATCACCTTATAAAGTTTCAATATTATTAATTATTATTAAATATATAAATCAGTTACTTAATTGCATATGCTGCATGCACAACAAAGTACGTGGTTATATATATATTTTTTTTAACACAAAGGAAATTATTATTAATAATGAAAGAAAGGAACGAAGAATACTAAAGCATGGACTTTCCTAAATACTAACGAACAAGCTAACCTCATACTCCTAAAACTAAAGTCCAATTACTTCAGCGTCTAAACCAAGAATATCATATAAAAATAATGGAGCTTGACTCCAAAAAAAAAAGACTAGCATACGACAAAGCAACCCTAGCTAAGTGGTTAAGTGGTGAGCTACTTTGTTCCCTTGTGTACAAGACCACAACAACTTACATCTTATTAAGTCGCTAAACAGATAATGACAAGCATTCAAGTGAGACCACAACATAAGACTATCTCTACTTCATTTTCTTTCCTTTCTTATCTCTTCTTTTTCTTACATTGATGTGCCAGCAGCCTTTCTTTTTTATAAAGAAAGGTTATCTTTACTTTTTCAGAACACTACAATCTACAATGTAACAGCATGGTTGTGTCCTTAAAAGAAGGATCACCATTCCTTTTTTGCTAAATAAACATGCCTAATACAAATCTAACACAAAGTACGCATTTTATTACCTTTTAAATAAAAAATCTCAGCAACTTCAACAAGTTATTCCTTTGCGTGGTGCATAATGTTCCTAAAGATGGTGTAAGCCAGAAAAGGTTATTAGAAGTGCAATGTGTTAGAGATTTATTTAAAATATAAATGCAACCGAAATATGAAATTAAAAAAAATTCATCTAATAAAAATCTCGTTCAAACGATTAAGAAGATAATTAATAGATAAGAATAATACTTTAATATTAATTCTTTAAGAATATATCAAATATTGCTCTTCGTAGTTGGATTGTTGCAAAGCACCAACCGTCCAATTATCCGATCTCTAACAGTATCCACACGAATTGATAATTGAAAATTTTTAAAATTAATTTTAGGGAATTGGAAAGTCAGAGAAAATCTTTGAGTTCTATCTCTAAAAAATCTCTCCCTAAATCTTATTGGTGGCTACCCCTTTAGGCTCTCTATAAAAGTCTATTTATAGAAAAAAAAATCCAGGTTAATATTAATTAATTTTATTTATTTATTTAATCTCTTAAAATAAATAAATTATAATTAAATCCAATAAGTTTTAGACAATTTATAATTAAGTTCTTACTTAATATTTTAGGTTAAAATTGTAGTTCCTATAAATTATAATTTTACCCTTGTGTCATAAAAACTAATTTACAATCAAGTTATACTTGATTAAATTTCTTATTTCATTTTCTCTCATCAAATCTCATATGTGTGACCCATTAGATTTCAAATATGTTGGCAACACATATGACTATTTTATTAATCTATATTTGAAGGTCAAGAATATTGTCTAGCAACATGTTAATACTACCTAAATATTTGAAATGTCAATAGTAGTTTGACTTAAAATTTCAGCGCATGATTTCTCAGTGTAACTAATATCCATTCATCAATAATATTCTGATTTAATAATTTAAGCATGGAGTGTCCGCTATATTAAATCATATTAGTTTTCTAATCATTAGCTATTGATTTCTTGAATAAAATTTCAAATCTAATTTGCTAATTTCATTTCACCTTACACAAAGATTTTATAATCAATACTAACGAAAATAATTAGAATATTTTTCCTAATTTACCAAGGGTGATGAATCTCATCTCAATCACACAAACATCTTCATATAGTTTCTACTATATTCAATTTATCCCCATTTATTACCCATGAACTGATCAATATGTAAGATGAATCAAAATATAGTAGCCCTTATATAAGATAGCTTAGTGACTTCAAGTTAAAGGATCACTTACACAATCATCACTTGAGTATTCCATAGATACAAGTAACTCTCCATATGAAATTCTTAGGCAGGTCAGTTCAGTGCACTTGTTTATATTACAGACACCTATATATTAGTTTTAGATGTCTAAAATATCTCAGCTTATGAGAATAGTTGCTTCCTTTCACAAAGGAAAGAGCATAATAAGTACTAGTCTCAACAGCTCTAATCATTGTCCATAATGAGGAGAGCATCGACCGGAAATATTTAGAGACATTATTTTTGATGCAAATAAGAACCTCATAATTATAATCATATTATAATTTTCCTTGCAAAATAATATAGTCTCATGAACTTTGTCTTTATTCTAGATTCCTTTAATATAATATTAAAGATAAATAAATGTCTTTATTAATTCACAAAATATAGAAATACATGAAAATATAATGTTCATTTATATAAACAATAATTGGCTATAGGACAAAGAACTAACACAATGTTGACGCAACACTTTTTCTCATTGAACTCTTTATAATTGGGATCGATTGGGGTTGTTGTCAGAAACCTTTCTAGAGATTTTATATAGGGAGGAGCTTGGAAATAAAAGGGTCTTCTTACGGTTAAAGAGGCTCAGGCTTATGGGCTTCCAAATATTGAATTGGTTGCTGCAGTTTCAGATAGAGAAGATAATCATATTGAAATGGATGCTAAAACTATCGTGGGTAAAGGATAGGGCAAAACAAAGTATGGAGGAATGATTAGGGATGACAACGAGTCGAGTATAGATTGAATTTTTAAAAATTCTTACCCTACCCTATAAGTAAAATAACATATCCTATTCGTCATCCGACCCATCTCGGATCGGATCAAAACGAGTGTAGGTAATGCTACCGTTACAGATCAGGCTAAAACAAGTAGGATTAGTTAATAAGTTAGGCAGGATCATAAAATATATATGTATATGGAAATCAAATATAAAAAAAAAATCTATGAAAATTTTAATTATAGTAGTCAACTCTCTTCATTATAAAAAAAATATTGATATCAAATGTAACCTTATTAGTATAAATATTTCTTAAAATATAAATAGTATTATCATCAAAATATTAGCATAATATATTGACTTAATAAATAATGAATTAAATTAATTAATTAAATGTCTCACGTTTCATTGGTTTTATTTAAAATAAATTAAGAAATTAATATTAAGCAAATATTGTAAAAAATTTATTGGCATAATATTTGAAACTAAATATTATATAAATATATGAAAAAATATATATAATCGCATCGAGTTTAGGTAGGATTATGTATAATCCGCATCCAACCCAAACTCATCTCGGATATAATGATTTTAATTTATATCCTACCTTAACTATAAATATATCGGATATACTCCTACCCAATTGTATCGAATAGGATCTGATATCCATCAAATCGCATAAAATTGCCATCCGTAGAAATGATAGAGGGCTGTTATATATTGCTTCGCTAGCAATCAGGGGTGGACACCCAAGACTCCCCCCTATATATATATACCCATTATATACACACCCAAAAATCTTATTAAATAGGTATTTGAAATATCATTTCAACCTATAAATATTTAAAAAATAATTATAATAAGTAATTATATTATTTTAATTTTATACCTATAATTATATGGCTTACTTCTAAATAATATACATAATTAAATAAAGATATTTAAATACTTTTTATTTGATAAACAGTCATTATTAATTATGTTGCATTATTTATTTTGCTATAAAATTTTATTCATTAGAGATTATTTGTCACACATTTATTTTTAATTTATCTTAATTTAAGAATAAATTAAAATATTCACATTTAAAATTTATGTCTAAATTATTAAATTTTTATAATACTGTATATAAATTTTATTTAAGTTTATAAATTTAATTAGTATAAATTTATATTCAAATAAAAATATTACTTATGTTGTAAAACTTATGTTAAAAAAGAAGACAAGGAATATGGTATTAGTTTTATGGTGATGAATATGTTAAAATTAAGCCTAAATAATATTATTTTAAATTATTAACATATAATTTATCACCTAAAATATAAAAATATCACAAATTAGATATATATTCGTATAATACAATTGTCACATCTCGGTTGTTGTAAAGCCAAAAATAAAAATTAATTATTGTACTGCTATAATGTTAAAAGAATTATTTTTATTTAGTTCTTTTCTAAATTTATTAGTAATAAACTTATATATTGAATGTAATTTTTTTGCTTTAAAATTTCAAATCCCCTTCAATTAAATACTAATTTGCAACTGCCAACAATATGACAGGAAGTAGTTGCATTTTTGAGGTCGTGATGGGAATAGGACGACTCATGTGATTGCAAAGAGCAGCTCGATTTCATCCTTTTATAATATTCTGGATAGCTCCCCCTTCATTTCTAATTGATTCATTGTTAAGTGATGTATTGGAGCAACAATATTTCCTGAGTTTTGATTTTAAAAATCAATTTTTTTAACACTAATGGCCACGTTAATTATATTATAATTAGTTCCTTTCTTGATGCATATTTAGATATAATTTAAGAATAAATACATATATAACTAGAATATTGATTCAATTTTAAATCCTTCACTCGTTATTTAAAAAATTCTTCCCCAGGGCAGAATCACTTTGACATTGGGAAGGGTATTGCTCCCAAAATTTTTTTTATCGCTTTATATATTTAATATATATATATATATATATATATATTGGCTCCCACAGATGAGGGATAATCACTACCACTGGATCAAGTACGCGGATTTTTGTTTACCCACAGATGAGGGTGGTCTTGGACTTCGGTCCTTGAATTCATTGCAGGTTGCTTACTTGGTTAAACTTTGGTGGATTTATAAACAGAAGTCATCCCTTTGGTCGACCTTGATGTTTCAGAAATACCACAGGAAAGGACTCATGTCTTTCCAAATTATTGATTCCTGCATTTGGAAGAGGTTGTGTAAGATTAACTCCCTTGCTAGCTCCCTTATCTCTGATTTAAATAGTGATCTCACTTGGCGGGACTCCAATTCTTGCGAGTTTTCCCTTGGTACTGCCTATAATGCTTTTTGATCCAAGAGTTCTTCTCTCTTATCTTTTTCTTGCATATGGGACAGTTCTATTCCTTTGAAAATGTCCATTTTTGCCTGGCGTTTATTTAAGAATGCTCTGCCATTACCGGCGAGATTGAAGAGGATGGGAGTGTAGATGGCATCTTGCTACCCATTCTCCTTTTCTGGTCCAGCTTCAGCCAACCACGTGTTTTATAGGTGTGCTCATATTTTCCCAGTTTGGGAATATTATAACAAGATTTTGCTTTCTTCTCCCCATCTGCAGCGGAACCTTCGACAGCAAATGATGTTGTGGTGGCTTGAATCTCCATCCAAAACGGCAACTAGTAAGGTTACTCGGTTCATTCCTCTTGTGATTATATATTCCATTTGGCTCGCTTTTTGTCGTATCAGCTGGGGTGGTGAGTCCTTTTATTTACCGAGTATTTGCAAGGGTATTGCGGATTTCATTCTTCAATGGGGGGTGGCGCAATCTGGTGATAAGTTTGCTAGACCTATTCCGGGTTTTCAAGATTATCTCCCTATTTGTTTCGGCTCCTCTCGACGAAGTAAACCAATTCTGGTTCGCTGGATCAGACCTCCTACTGTTGGTATAAACTGAATGTAGATGCCTCCTATACCAAACATGGAGCTGCTGGTGCTGCTATTATTCGAGATAGCAGTGGACGATTTGCCATTGGTTGCGGTTACAGATTTGTTGCTCAATCGCCTGTAGATGCTGAGGTTAAGGCCATTTATCATGGTCTTCGATGGTGCAAGATAAAAAGCTTTGAACCTCTTGTTGTTGAGACCGACTCGCGGGTTGCTGTCCAGCAGATTGGTGATGTTTCTTCCAGCTCCTCGAAGTCTGTTGTTTCTCAAGTTCAACGGCTTCTAGCTGAAACTCACTCTATCATCCAGCACATCCACAGAGCCAGTTTCTGCCGCCTTTATTCTATAGATTGCACTTACAATGATTTTTCTTCTCTTCCTCATTTGCTTAGGAGTTTGCTTATTTCGGATAATATGAATGTTCCTTATTTAAGATTTTAAGACGCCCATGTTTTATAAGGGTTTGTATCAGCATTTTGGTATGATTATTTTCCATGCCTTTGATTATTTTTAATAAAGATCGTGGTGGTTCCGTCCACCTTTAATAAAAAAAAATATTTTGGCTCCCTAGAGATTATAAAATCTAGCCCAATAAAAGACAAATGAAAATGCAAAAAATAAAAATAATGCAATAAATCTCTTATGGTGAGAAACCCATCCAATCACCATAATTATAATAGTCATGCATTGTTTGTTAATTAAAGAAAAAACTATTATATCTATCTTTAATTTATGTCACTTTTTTAATTTTATGGTAATTTTAAAGTTGTATCAATTTGATATATAAATTTTATTTTTTTATTATAAATCTAATTGATCTAATTTACTCGTGTGAGTTTACTGACATTACTATTGATTTGACTTTAAAAAATATATATATATATATATTTATAATATAAAAAATAAAGAGAAAATTATCACATTTACCACTAATTTAGATTAATTTTTTAAATTCTATTCTAATTTCACAGATATATTAATTTGAATTATTTTATATTTAGCATTATTTATTTAGTTTATGAAATTTAATCTAATTAGAAAATTTATACTTTTATATTTGTTTTATTGATAAATCATTTTTTGTCTATTATAATTTTTTAAATAAATTAAAAGTTTAAAATGATATTTTAATATATTATTAAGTAGTATAAAATATAGTATAATCCTAATTTTTAATGAAAAAACTCAAATAAAATATTAATTTTTTAATCTTTCGCTTGATTTTTAAAATAAATGAAAATTAATATTGTATATATTAGATATTAAAAACTTTACTTTTAGTTTTTTTAGATGTAAATAATAATTGTTTTACTTAAAATATAATTTTTTTTGTTTTCAATATTAGAGCAAGATAATTAAAAAAATTCTTATTATTAAAAATATAAAATATTTTTAAAAATTTTTTCAAACAAAAATTAAGTTTCATTTGCATAAATATATATAAAATATTTTTTAATTATGTCATTAAATTAATTAAATCTAATTATATTAAAAAATCATTAATTAATTTGATCATGTACATAATTAAACATATTTGAGTGTTTCTATTATTACATTCATCTTTTGACCGAAAATTTAATGAGTAAATTAAATTGTACAACAAATTTTTAATATTTAGTAATCATTTTTGAAATTAAAATTTAAAATTAAAGTTGAAATTAGGATAGAATTAAGTGACCTAAATTATGGAAAAATAGATTTTCTCTTTATTTCTTATCATATCACTAATTCATTTAAAGTTACGTCATTAGCATATATCAATAAACTCACGTGAATAGACAAGATTTGATTAGGTTTATAATAGAATGCAAAATTTATAAACTAAATTTATACAACTTTAGAATTAGGATAAAATTAAAAATGTGATATAAGTTTGACGGTAAATATGATGGCTTTCCCTTAATTAAACAAAGTGAAAAAAAAAAACTTTCATTTTGTTCTTCACTTTTCCTCTCATTTTTTCTATCATCTCATTTCTTTCTATATTTCCTGGAAATTTTTTTGTCAAGTTTGAATAAAAATCTTGAAAAAAAAAAGATTCTTAAGTATTAAGGAGTGTTGATAATAATTAAAGTGTCTATAATTTGTAAGTGAATTATTTTGAATTATTTCCGTTTTCTTTTAAAAATCATACTTTATATTTAATTAAAATCTAAATTGTTCTTATAGTACACTTGGTACATTATTGAAAATATATTTTATAAATTTATATTACTGAATTTACTGTAATTATATTTTACTGTGAAAGAATATATTACCGTATTTAAAAGGTGCAATAAAATATTAAGAATTTTTTTTTAAAAAAAGTTAACTTGTTTAATTCTAACTAAATTTAGAAAAGTGCAAGTAATACCTAAATTATCATTATATATTTTTTTTTATTTTATCATATCTTAAAGTAAGAATATGTTTATTTTTGATATGAGATTTCTTAATTTTATTTTTAGTAAAATATTTTTTTTCTACCTCCCTAAATAAAAATACTTTATCAACTGGTTGATAAAATTTTATGGGTTTAAATTTTATTTTATATGAATTGTTTGCAAATAAATATAGTATTGTTGGTAAAAGAGAATTATATTATCAACTTTCTTAAAATTTTGATGCAACAAAAAGCACTATTAATATTATTTTTGTAGAATCGAGTTCTAACAGAAGAAAATCAATATCAAATAAATAAATAAATTTTTCTAAAAAATTATTAGATTACCAAAATCTCCGTTTCACACTCTAAAATTTCAAAATTAAGTTTTTAAATATTTTCTTAAGTACCCTTAGATTTTCTTTGGATTATAAATATCTTGGTGTTGTAATTGATTATTTAATCATGAGTTTTTAATCAATTATAGTGATTTGCAAGTTTGGCTAAATTTTTTTAATGAGAATGAGATGTGATTAATTGTGATATAAATTTGAATTTTATGTTATTTTTGTAATTAAATGAATAACAAAAAAAAATAATAATTTAGAATATGTTTTATCAAAATTATAATATATTCTATTTTATTGGCCAAAATTTTTAATGAAATTAAAAAAAAGTATTATAAAAAATTATTAGAATTTTTGTATTATTTATATATATATATATATGGTTTTGGCCCCGTCAATGTTGAAATGTCCGGCTCCTCTCAATCTCAAGCTTAATTAATATATTGTGCATTTTTCAAAGAAGGGGAGACATTTACTTTTATACTGCAAATAATATTTCATTATTGAACTTCTTAATATTTCTTTATAGCATCACATGTTTCATAACTGGTGTCTCATACATATAATATTTTTTTTCCAACTTATTACCTAACACATAGGCAATGAACTGTTATTAACATGACGAGTTGACTTTATTTTGATACACACAAAAGATGCGCCTTAAAATTTCCATTCCGTTATCATTTCTTTGAATAGATCTATATATTCAACCCTTCATAAACTTATTATAGCATCTCCCAATCTCCAAGTTGGCAGATAGACACAATGAATCTTCAACTTCATTCCTCAAATAGTCCATGCTCTTGAAGCTGCGGATATATGCATTAATAACCAATCTTAAAATTTTCTTTAAATAAGGAAAGTAAGAAATCAAAATTTACCTTGCTTCGAGATTTTCCAGTCATTATCATAACTAAGGGCCCAAAAGAAATATCCACCAATTCCAAGTGTCTGAGCAAACTCAATTTTCTTGGTCGTCGACAAAGTATCGTCATATCCAATCCATGATGATCCAGCATATGAATATGTTGATACAGTTTCCCTGTCATAAACTACCGTGGCTCCATTGTCTTTGTTGAACTTTTCTATTTGGGAGAATGTCAATACACCATCGTCTCCTGGACCGACTGCAACCGCCGGAGCTCCGATTCCGTTTATGTTTGGGTCTTTGAGTTTCCAAGTCCGACCGTATAGTGGCAAACCCATAACAACCATGTTTGGAGGCATTCCAGTCATAATCCATGACTTAAGCCCGTAACTTGTGCTTATGTTACTCTTTGGATCATACAATGCAGCTTGAGCTCCAGTCGCCGAAGTATCCCAGGAGCCATGATAATCATAACACATCACATTAATCCAGTCCAAGTTTATCTGCATAGATGCCACCGGAAACGTCCGGTACGTCTTAGCCCATAAGAACTCGACTGAAAAGTACACTGCTGCAGTGAGCAACAGAGGAGGACGGTTTGTTGACTTGGCCTCTTTTTGGATAGCATCCCTCCAATCTTCAAACAACTTGCCCAAATCTTGCATTTCTTTTGGGTCTTTAGGAAATTCCCAATCAAGATCCAGACCATCAAATCCAAATTTTCTTGCTACTTGTATTGCTGAATTTATGAAAACCTTTCGTGAACTTGCCTCCGATGCCATCCTAGCAAAGAGTTTAGGATCAGCACCTCCTCCGGCGATAGAGATAAGAGTTTTCACCGGAGGGTTTTTGTGACGGAGTGTAGTTGTTAAATTTAGGAGGAGTGCGGCGGTTGAATCAGGTATTTCGAATTCAAAAGTTGCATTATTTGGCAAGAGAAAAGCGTAGTAAATGTGAGTGAACAAAGTTGTATCTATAGAGGCTGGTGGAAAATTTTTAGCCCATGAAGGCCAATAAGCGCCTTTGATAACCGGAGGCGATGCCAGGCTGCCTCCGTTGAAGACATTGATCAAGAAGACAATAATTGAAATGAAGTGCATGCATTTAAGACTAGCCATTGTTTTAGCTGGAGCATATGCACTCAAATTCAATGATTCGTTTTTTTTACAAGAATATATAGAAAAAAAAAATATCTAGATATTTTCTGAAATGAATGTTGACATTTATTTAATGCACGGTTTTAGTTTTTGCATTTCCCATAGATTATGAATTGTGGGTCTATATATTTTGTTGATGATGGTTTATATAAAAATGCTTAATTAATTAGCATACGATTATTCTGTTGTAGTGGATTAGGTAATTAGTGATTGGTTTCTCTAGAAGCCGTCCCTTGTGACCTATTCAAAGTTTAGGGTCTAAATGTTTTTCCAAGATAGGGTTTTTTCTTTAGTAAATAATTGAGTAATTAAATTGGCTTCCTAGCTTAAACTTCAAATAGAAGAAAAAATATATTGCTTGAATAAAAAAAGTTGAAAAGTTAGACTTATATATTGTAGTTATTAGAAAATTCTAAGGTGTATCTAGTTTATGTCCTTATTCATAAATTAAATTAATTATAAATTATAATTTAAAAAAAATTAATTTAAATTATTTTTTAAAAATATTATAATTTAAATTATAATATATGATTGACCTGATTTATGAGCAGAGACATAGAACAGATCATAAATGATATAATTTCTATGTAGTTATTACTTTCAAAATATAATTTCTGTTTTAATGACCAATGAGAGAAAAGTTAAATTTATTTGAGACTTAATTTTATATTTTTAAAAAATTCACTATTTAAATTGAAGCTCTTAAATGCAACATCAAGCATGCATGTGAAACACAACGGAATAAATAATTGAACTTGCAAGCATTAATCTAACAATAGAAGTATATCTGAATTCAGAAAAAGCATTTTAAATTAAAGTACGCATTTTTTTTCTTTGGTAAATAAATTAAAACTGAAAAAATAAGCAAATAATAAGAAACTGTTTCCACGCGAAATAATTATCTATGAGATATTGAAAATTAATTTTGACTTTATATATTATACGTGCGCATACTGTGGAAGCTCTTAATGCGTCTCTTTATGCTTGTCCTGTATTACTGTTTGCTAGTGGAGAACACTAGCAAAAGTGGAGGAACAAGTGGAAGACATTTTTCTGAAGTTGATAGCTTAAATAGAATATATTAAATAAAAAAAATTAAAAAATAGAGTTAAAAATTATCTAATTTTATTATTGTTTTTATCTAATTTTATTAAAATAAAAAAATAATTTTTAATAATAAATTAGATAATTTTATTAAAATTATCTAATTTATTATTATTTTTATTAAAGTTGTCTAATTTTATTAAAATTATCTAATAACATTTTTTATTAGAATAATTAAATTATCTAAAAATTTTAATAAAATTAGATAATCTTAAAATTATTTTCATTGAAATAATTGAATTATCTAAAATTTTTAATAAATTAGATAATTTTAAAATTATTGTCATTAAAATAATTAAATTATCTAAAATTTTTAATAAAATAGATTATTTTAATTATTTTAATAAAAATTTTAAAATTTTTAATTTAATTTAAAAAATTAAACCTTTTCAATAAATTACCCACAGATTTATTAATATAATAAAAAAAATTTATTTAGTTATTAAATGAAACTATTTTATAATTTATAATTTGATTTGAAATTATTGTCAAAATATAAATTTATAATTTAATTATATTTTTTCAATTAAAATATAATTAGTATAGCCTTTTCAACATATAAAATAAATTATAATTAAAATATAATTAGTGTAGCCTTTTCAACATATAAAATAAATTATAATTAAAATATAATTAGTGTAGCCTTTTCAACATATGAAAACGTAGTTTAGATGGTAAGTAACCTGTCTTCTTTTATGCAATATGTGCAGAGATTGAAGCATTTATACATTTTATTAAAGCTTAATATTTAAGGAGTTGACGTGATAGATAATATGACAATACGTCAACTTCTAAAATAATATAGTATACTATCTCATTTGTCATATTATGTATTGTGTAAGCTAACATTATTTAATGCATCAGCTCTCAGAGATAATAAGTGTAATTTATAAAAAATATGTCATTATCCATGACAAAGAGATCGAGGATGATTTAAAAAAAAAAAAAAAGCCTAGAGAGGTAATTAAAACAAAGAGATGATTTTCAAATAGATTTATTGATGAGATATAAATAATAACAAATATTATTTTTTTTATAACAAATACTTCTCATCTAATTCTTAATTATAATAGGGCTGTCAACGAGTTTCCTCTTAGGGAAATTTGTGAACCATGGAATGAATAAATTTCTTGCTGCAGTCTCCGCATTTTCTTCTCCTGGAGCATTGAATATAGCAATAGCCTTTATATGGTTACCTTTGATAACACTTCCAACATTGTTGGTCTATCCTCTGGATTTTTCTTGGACACATAGCAGAACAACTTTGACATAGCAAAAGCAAAATAAATACGGATAGGAAGGTGTTATTTTTGTTTAATCTTTAAATATTTAAAAAATAAGCATATAATAAGAGAAAATTAATTTCAAAACTAATTACAGCTTTTCAAATAGTAAAATATATAGTATTAGGATTACTGAAAATCCTAATTTCAAATAAGAGAGTTTTTTTTAAAAAAGGTAATAGATTATTAAAATAACAATAATTATAAATATAGAAAGATATTATTCACGAGGCAAACAAATATCTAAATGACGCATCGATATATGATTTTTAAATAAAAAAATAAAAATTAGCTTTATAGGCTTAAATGATAAAATTTGATTGAAAAATAACAGATCTCACAGTAAAACAGTAATTTAACTCGTTAATCTATTTTTATTGAATTAGACTCTTAAAATATTCAGTTTGCAATGATAATTTTTAATAGTAATTATCAAATTATCACTGTAATAATTTTCGATCAAACTATTTTATAAAAATTAAAATTATCTGCTCCCCGTTAAACTTGGATGCAGGTCTTCAGTTTACAAGCAGAAGAAGATTATCAGTGATTGACCAATAATTTCTACTCCTTTCTCCTCTTTCGATAAAAAATTTAATATGCCTGTTCATACATGTAACATCACATACTACCAAAATTTTCCAATATTTTAATCGAGTCAAGTAGAATTTGAATAGCTCAAAGAGCCCAGTATGAATATCTATTATAATACTCAGATGACTGATCAATTCAGGTGGCTCTCGACTTTAAAACACTGTTTAAATTTTTATATTTGCCTGTTGTACTTCCTTAATAGTTTTACTTAATTATTATGAAAGAATAAAGCACATTCAAAAACATAAATATTAATAATTATGAATTTTATAATAAATTTATAACAATTTATCTAATTACTTTTTTAAAATATTTTCTCCTTATTAATTAGTAAGATTAGAGGATTTGATAAAAAAGTATAAATTTAAATTTTTTTACTTAATACTATTTTAAAATTTATAAAAGTGACATTTGAAGTAGAATATATATATGTATATATATATATTTTTTGTTTTTTAAATTAACACTTGAAGTGGTATGGGGTGAGTATGTATATAGAATAACATACATGTTCTAAAAGGTTCAAGTCTTTATTTGTGCCATAGTAAATTGTATTCCTTTTTCGATTAATAATTTGGAAAGGTAGAACTCCAAAGCTGTTAGCATCACAATTCATCAAATATTTTGCAATTTTGTACACATTATGGAGGAACATAGACACGGAGCACGAGATGTTAGCGCTAATTAAGCATAATGCTACAGCCTAGAAGTATATAAGTGTAACCTTTCTTAATTATACTTAAGTGCATTTTTATTTAGGATGAAAATCGGAATGAGAATGGATCATTCTTAATTTTATTGCTTGGCCGGATAAAATAGATAGCACAATAAAAATTTCATTGCCCAGGATTGAGAAGTAGTTATTTCTTACCGCTTCCCCATTTATTTACTTAGATTTCTAATTTGAATAAAAATTAAAAATACTTGTTCTTATGAAGAAAATAAAAAACTCAAAAATCAAACCAATTTTTTTCATCAATTCTCTTTATCCATCACCAAAAATAGGTATTTATTTTTTAATTATTTATATTTTTTATTATGCATATTTTTCTCTTACATTATTTTTAATTTTTTACTATATATAGTTTTCTCTTATATTATTTATATTTTTCATACATTATTGATATTTATGTATATTTTTATTACTTATATTTTTATTTTTTAATCTTAGAAAAAATTAAATAAGTTAAAGGAAGATGCATAGGGAATAAAATTTTGATTACAGGCTGAACCAAATAAAAAAAATAAATAGTCATTCCTATTTCAATTCCCTTTTATTTTAATTTCTATTTTGATTCCGATTTCAATTTCAAAATTCAAACCAAACTTCACCTTACTAGGTTCCAACAATTCATATGGTATTTGCCTCATGTTCATTTTTCTGAAGAGTTTAACCATTTCATAATATGATATTTTAGGATTACTCTTATCATCTATTAGAATGTGGCTAGCCTTTAAATCTCGATGAATTATTGTAAATTTGAGTACTCTTGAAGGTAAAGAAGCCCTTATGCAAGCTAACATTAGTTGTTCAATTAGAAGAGGCGAAGCTCTTAGAACTTCAACTAGTGAAATTGGCTATTTTGCCTTTATTTGAACTCTTTACCTAGCTCTTGACCTTGCTTACAGAAGCACTCCAATATGGCCTGCTTTCTAAGAGTTCAAATAAGAGAAAGAAAGTTCTTATCCCCTTTTCGGTGCCAGCCTTTGACCTAGATTGCCTTTTAGAATAGAAAAATCTTCCAAGCACATTCCCCATGGATATATTTGCTTTGAAACAAAATAATTAGAATTAGGCTCGGTATATTGGCATAAGCGTTACAGTGCTAGTCAAGTTCGATAATATAGTACCATGTAAACAAGGCCAAATGCACCCTCACCCAGCTTATTTGCCCCTGAAAAGTTATCTGCAACTACTTTGATGTTGACATTCTTTTATAAATTTTTTTGAAGAATTATATTTTGGATTAGATGGTCTTATAGAAGTATTTAAGACTATTGTTTCTATAACATTGGGAAACACTACGGTATAAATTTTAAATTATTTGCTTGATGAAAAATAGGGAAGTCTTGTTACCTCTTTGCTTGAATACTCTCCTTCACCAAAAATATGTATGGAAGTTTTTTTTCTTTTTCTCACAATGTATTGTGTTTACAATATAGAGTGTCAAATATACTGTGTTTAATTATCTAGAAATATATGAAAATCTTTCTCATGTTCTAACTCATTTTCCTACTCAAACTCTATTATAAAACTAATATATATATATTTTTGGAACTCGTAGTAAAGAATTGATCTTGATTATGAGGTATTATTTAACAGTTAATGGCAAAAGCAAAATTGTCTAATGCTTCCTTCAACCACTCCATCTTAAGTTGTCAATTGCAATTATAGTTTGTAATGATCCATTAGGCATTACTTCAAAAACAATATTTATTGAGTTGTTTTGAGTTTTTGCAGCCAAGATATCCCCAGTCATGAGTATTTTAATAGTGAATTTTTTATTGTTTTTTTAGAGGTTGATTTTATCAATAAATTTCACCCTTGCACTAAATATACTCCAGCAATTTCATCCTTGCAACTCGTACAAGAAATTATAAGTGATAATTAAAGTATTTTTAGACTTTTTATAATTTGTAAGCTGCTTGTTGCCCATACTAAAGCTTAAAAGCTTTGATTTTCATTTTCTTTGAATTATGGGTCATCTATACTAGTTGAGGTTAGAGTAAAGGGAAATTAGGTCCGGCAGAGCCTATTGTGCTGGGCATGACTGAGTGTCAAATATGGTCTATCTTATTGGAATGCTCGAGTATCTTAGGTCAGACTGGGCTAGAGCATCTGACTTATTAAGTTAATAAAATATATCACGACAAATGACCTGACTTAACATGATTTATTAGGTCAAACAAATATATAATATATTTATATTTATTTGAATGAAATTGAATATATATTTTTATGTAATTAATAATAAGTGGCTAATGAATTAATAATAAAAGTAATATGTTTAATGTGTATTATTTTTTTTATCAAATAAATAATATTATATTCAATTTAAAATTTTAAGATTATTTTAAAATAATCATTATTAAAATAGTTTTTAATGCATTTTAAATTATAATATTCTAAATAAAATTATATTTTTAATTTTTAAAATTAAATTTATCATAATATTTAAGTATTAATTTTTTTAAAATAATTTAATCTCTTAGAATTTTTAAAATTTTCTGTCATAGATATGTCAATTAAATTATTAATTTATAAATTAAACTTTTTATAACTTTAGTCTTAAAATTAATAGTAAAATTTATTAAAAATAATTGTGATAACTAATATATTAGTATGATATGACACGATTCGACATAATATAATATAATTATATAAATGCTAATAGATAATACTGGATCATTATTTTTTAAATTTTAACATAATTTAATATGACACAACTAATTTTTTAAATTAATATAATATGGCAGAAAAAAATACAAAATACAAATACGATAAAATTAGGCTGCAGCACGACATGAGCTAAATGCTGCCAAATGGAAGTCGTTGAAGAGAGTTTTCCTATCATACTAAGACCTTCCAAAAACACCACTAAAATTCTACGAAATCTGAGTCTATAGGTTGCGATAATTTAGGAAATGTCTTGGCAGTTAAGCACCTTACCCCTCTTTTCCAGTTCTTTTTTTTTTTTTTTCTAAAATATACAGACAACTTTTCATTGGCTCACTTGGCCAGTCAAATGTTTTTCTAAATTATTATTATTGTCATTAATATACCATAATTCATTTAATAAGAATTTTAATGAAAAGAGTAAATAAAAAAATGAAGTAGGCTAGATGGTTAAAATGAATTTAAAGGGAAAAAGATTAGGGGATCAAAATATCAACATATATTGAGAGATATATATATATATATATATATAAAAGATGATTTGCAATTAACTATATTATTTAAATAAAATACTATAATAAATTCTAATTTCAAATAAAAATTTTTATAAAACATTTTTGTTACCTTAAATTTATGTACATATCCTTTTAAAATCAATATAAAAATATAATAAATAAATATACTTTCTTATAAAATAAGAATTTAAAATTAATAGAAGTTCCGATAAGACAAAAATAATTCGTTCTGCTCTTATACAAAAATTTCATTCTGTTGGACTATTTATATTCAGATAATTGGACATGTATAAAGACATGAAGGTCGATTTGTAGTTTAATGGTTAGTTCAAATGCTCTATTACAATTAAAAATTATTAGAAAAATTCAAATAATTATATTTTGATACTTTTAATATATGTTTTAATAAATTTATTTTTATATTAAAATGTATTTTTTTTCTTATATGAATAAAAATTCCTGATATTAAAAAAAACATAACAACCACCCCACAATCACATGACAAAAAAGTGAAATTAAACAAACAATACGTAAAACACGTAAAATCACACATTTGATCTACAAAAAGTGAGAAATTCCTGTAAATGCTCTTCCATTCTCTCTTTAATTTCTTTACAAAAAAAAAAAAAGAAAGAAAAGCAGAGAAACAATTTAATTGAAATGGGTAACATTATAAGGTTTTGGGTTGTACTGATGGTGATGGCTGTAGCCATGTTGTGTAAGCTTACAACTAGCGAACCTGTTGTTATTAACGACAACAGCACCAAACAGCAGCTGGTGGGAGACAGTATCGATGAAGAAGAAGAGATGATGATGGATTCTGAGGCAAGTCGTCGGATATTAGCTGCTGGAAAGAGATATCTTAGCTATGATGTTCTCAAGGCTAATATAACTCCATGCAACAAACGTGGAAATTCTTACTATAATTGCAAGTCCAAAACAAAGGCCAATCCTTATAAGCGAGGATGCACTAGAATTACTGGTTGCTATAGGTACACCCATTAATTAATTATAATTATTTTATTTATAAATCATGTATAATATAATATATATAGAGACTATATATTTCATGGTTTTGCAAGTATTTGTAAGAATAATTGTTATATTTTAAGCTGGGCGGTCCTAGCTAGCTAGCTCTTGTTCTTCTTGGCTAGTTTATTTTATCTTTATAATTTTAATTTCCTGCGTGTTCTTATTTTCATATGAATTTATACAATATATAGCTATTAATATCAGCTTATTAATTATAATTAATTAATTAATTAATTAGCTTTTTTGGGTTTCAACGGTTATTCCTTTTGGTAATATATATCAATTTTCTTAGCAGTTTAACATAATTTTGCTTCTTGTTAATTCAAGGTATGAGATCAATGATAATGTAATATCAATTAATTTCAATAGAAATTGTTGTTCAAATCAGCAAGAATATATTGTTTCTAAATCAGTATGGATATATTGTCTCTAAATACCAACTTAAATTGTCAAGGTAAGAAAAGCAAAAAATAATTATTGATGGCAATTTATATACAATATGACTCAAATGATTAAATAAAAAACTATTAACGCACTCCTCACAATGCAAGCCAAGAAATAAAAGCAAAAAAAGTGAAAAGTATAATGTAGCTGCTGTGTTTCCTGAGGACACACAATGTGCGGGAAATTCCTGCATTTAGGTTAAACTTAAAAAAAAATTGTTCTTAAGGTCTATATATATATATATATATTTGTGTGTGCATGTATTGAGACATTTTATGAGATATAATTTACCCAAAACTCTTCATGCATTTGATATGAATATGCATAAAAGTCACCATTTGATAGCAACCTTTAAATTGTCATTGGAAAAGTGCTTTTTTTGAGTCCCAACTTGCCCATTGTAGAGCAAGTCTCAACTTGGACCAACTTATCTCAAGTTTTTGCTTATCCAATATATATATATATATATATATATATATATGTAAATGTAATTAAATTTAAAAGTTAAGTTACTGTAGGTTTTATATCTGTTGAAGCAATAATAACTTTTCTTTTTAATTAATTTTTTTTATTTTTCAATTGTTAAATTTTTAGTAATAAATATAATTATTTACAATCAAATTCTACTTCTCCCCCACTCTACTAAAATCCACTCACAATCGAACTACTCAATAATTTTACCAAAAAATGGATCCAAATCAATTCAATGCCAATTCTTTTTTTTTTTAATTACATGCAAAATTTCAATTTTTCTCAAAATCAAAATTTTCAAAATTATCAACACACAAATTCCAACTTGCCCCAAAATCCAAATTTCCCACAATCTCAATCTACAAATCTAAACCTACTTACCTCAAAATTCAAATTTTCAAATTCCTTATTTTGCTAATAAAAATATAAATCCACAAGTATATCAATTTCCATTTCCCCCCATTTTACCCCATCAATTTGCATTTCTCCCTATTTTTAACCCATCAATTTATGTAACAAAATGTGATACTCCAGCCCGAGCACCTAGCCCAACCCGCAAAAGATGCAAGCCATAATTTTGAAAAATTAGGCTACGATTCACGAAAAGTACTAAGGTAATTCTGCTGTAATAGGCTACGCTTGGTTCAAGTGAAATTTTATTTTTTAAAATAATTTTTGAATCGCCACTTAAATTTATTTTGAAAAGGAAAAATTTTGATTAAAAAACCAACAAGTTGATTCCAATTGTATTCCAAGAATAAAAATCACAACCTCGAACCAAGATGGATTCAGAGCTTATGTTTAGGCTTATTTTAAATAAAAGAAGTTTGACCTTTAATTAAATAAAAACTTACAGAATAAATTTCATTAAAAATAACGATTATGTTATGACATGACAAATTAACGTGGCATATACATTCATCCATAGCAATAAAATAAACTGCAAAAAATTAAATTAATTACACAATTATGTTAGGAGATCTTAACTATATCCTTATGGATTCTAGGTTGAGCGCACATTCCCCAAAAATAATTAAGTAAACTAGTAAGAGAAATTCATAATTTAAAGAGACAACAACTTAAAAGTTAGAAGAATAAGTTTATTTCATAAAAACAGATTTGATACTTGGATTGAAATTCTAAGTGGATTTACATATCTTGTAATATCCCAAGTAATACCCTAGAATTTTAGAAATATCATTTGTGAAAATTGGATTAAATGATTTTAAGTGTATATTTGATTAAGTGAATAGATAAGAGGAAGAAGAAGTGTATATGTTATGTATATGAAGATAAAAACAATATATACTAGATTATGTCTTTTTGGTCAAAAGATATTTTGTATTTAAATGGATTTGTTTAATGTTAGTGGAAGATGATGTTAGTGGATTTAATATTATATTGTTTAATTGTATGGTGGAGAGTGATTTGGGGAAAAGAGGTTTGGTTAAAAGAGAAGAGTATGTTGACTTTGTATTTTCTTTCTTCTTCTTTCATCTTCATCTTCTTCTTTTCTTCTCTTTGGCCGGCCACCCTTATCAACCAAAGGAAAAGAGATTTTGTTGCTTCCAAGCTCAAGAGATTTAAGGATTTCAAGAGATCAAGTTGGAGTTTTAAGGATTTTCTTCACTTTTGGTAAGTTTCCAACTTGTTTCTTTGTTTTCTTTTGAGTTGTGTTCTTGGGATTGTTGGATGGTTGTTGTAGATGTCTTTATGGTTATTTTGGAGTGTTTTGTCTTGGCAACTTTGATTTTTGGGATTGAAGAGAGAAAATGGTTAAGTTTGGTGAAAGAGACAAGTGTGTGGATTGTGTGATTTTTGAGTTGTGAATATGGTGGTGTTTGTGTTTGACGTTTGTGATTGAGTTGTTTTAAGGTTTACTCAAGTATTATATGCATTGTTGATGGTTTTGGTTGAGTTTGTGTGTTGTTGATATGGCTATTGGAAGATGATTGTGGGTTATGGCTTTGTTGGTGTCGATTTCAGGGTTTTTGGCCTGACACGCCCAGGAACACGGCCATGTCTTTTGGTGTGTCGTTGGTTCTGTTTTCTGGGTTGGTGACACAAGCAGTGACACGCCCATGCCACTGAGCGTGTCACAACTTCTGTGTAGTAGTAGCATTGACACGTCCAGTGACACGCAGCGTGTCATAGCTACTGTGTTGTTGGTTGATTGACACGCCCATGTCACTGAGCGTGTCATAGCTTCTATGTTGGAGGAGGATTGACACGGCCAGTGACACGCCCATGTCACTGAGCATGTCAAAGCTTCTGTGTTGTGGGTTTAGGGCACAGTCAGGGACACGCCCGTATTGTTGAGCGTGTCAAGTGTAGAGTTTGCTCTAGATAGTTTTCTTTCTTATTTTCTTATGTGTATCTCTAAGTGAGTGTGTATGATCACCTTTGGATTAGGTTTTGAAGAGAATTGAGTTACCTAAGCCAAGGTTTGAGTGAGATCTTGGAAGAGGAGTTGTTAGAGTGGTGTTGTTACTCTTAGAGGTAAGTACAAATTTTGAATGATTGCATACATTTACATGAAATTGGAACTTAACACATTTAGTTGAGAAATGTGTTAAGTTAATTGATATATATTGTTGATGAATGAGTTATATGTTATAATATGCATAATGTGCATTATGTTGATGTATCAATTTAATTGAGTAATGTATTGTATATGAAAAGAAATGTGGAAAAATGTGATATGAAATGTGAAAACATAATGTAACCAATCAATATTGAGATGAAATAGAAGAATAAGAAAATTGAGAAAAGATGATATACTAAGGCAATGAGCCTAGTTTGAAAATGAGAAATGAATTGTGAAAGAGATTGATAATGAGATAAATGAATAAATTGTGTGCCTAGTATGTTATTCAATTTTTAGAGTTCTGGGTTTGGCGGCATGCCTATGAATTGCTGGGTAGGTAAAAAGACTGGGTCGTAAGCCGAGCCTAGCTGATAAATGTGATGTTTTTGGGGTGAAAAGACGGGGTCGTAAGTCTCAAAAACTGTAACAGTCTAGCCGGGTTGAGGACTAAGATACTGGGGCCCTAGGGTCTAGCCGGGTTGAGGTCCAAGAGATTGAGTCTGTTACATTATCCATGGATATATATATAGCTTACGGGCTTGATAAATGTGATTATGGACCGAAGCAGTAACTCTGAACTTTGAATAGCATATTAGTTTCGTTTTGGGCCATGCTTGTCTTTGCTGTAATGTGAATTATGAAATGTGATGCAAATCATTAACATGTTGAGATATAATGCTATGAGTTGATATATTCATAAATTGTGCATGAGCATCGTATTGATCTATATTGAATCAAAGTTTGTACTATTAAGCTTTCTGCTTAGCGCGATTGTGGTTCATCGCGCAGGTGACAGGGTAGATCCGGTTGTGTTGGAGAGCTCGTCTAGACTGAGTAGAGTCTAGGCTTGAGTTTGTGAGAGCAGTATTGAGTTATGGACATCAAGATTAGAGACGAACTGCCAGTATGTATAAATTCTATAATTTTGTAAACATTTATTTTGATATATATATTTTGAACAAATATTTTTCCGCTGCTTATTTAACAAATATTTTGAACAGACTGTTTAGATAAACTTTTGGGTACTAATGTTATATGTATATATATGTATTTTAATGAAGGAATGTTTTATCTATTACTATTTATAATATAGGCTAAATATTTTAAGTTTATTTGGACTGACTTATGATAATAATATGTTAAAGATTAAAGATTGATTTATAGACTTTTAAGGGGGTAAAACTGGAAAAATTTTGGATTAGGCGCCATACTAAATAATTGGCCCTTCACAACAGTTTTTTCTACCTATATAGTTGCATATGCTACCAGTAGGTAGGCTGTAGTTACCGCATAATAGGAGTGCAGCAGCTGCATCACAACAAAATACCTCGATAGTCCCGATATTAGCCCAATTTATGTAGTTAACTTTTAGAGGCCCGCTCTCTCCCATCTAACAGGCACTTTTTAGAATGGATTAAAAAGCTTAAGATATGACAATGAAAGTTTGATCTTGGTGGAGGACATCCTAGGTTTGATATAGTCCTGTAATGAGGATTGGATACCTTGAAACCTAAGCTTTTGGTCTAGGATGACCAAGAAGATGCCTCCATATTTGAAGATGACAAAGTAATGATGCTAGTAAGGATGTACTAGGCTTTGATTGTTTAGGCAATATTCTTTGGCAGAGTTATGGTTAAGCTAATAATAGTGGGAAGTCTGATTAGAAAGGATTGTTTGGGCAGGTCATGGTTGAGTTTGGTCAATGGATTGGGTGTTGATTTGTCTTTGAAGCTATTGGTCTAAGTTTTGACTTGTTTTTGGAGGACTTTGGTATGAGTTGGCTCATTAAACTATGGGCCCTAGCTTGGGTAAGCAAGTTGGGATTTATTTGGCTAAATATGGCATCAAAAAGGATAAAATATGCTCTACCTTAGGTTGATGTTGGATGGGCTCTAGTCAAGCTTTGGTTTGGAGCTAGTTAGAGTTTAGAGGCTTAAGTCAGATTTAGCATTTGGCTTAGGAGACTAGTTTGGATTAGGCCTAGGTTCATAATCTTCTTTTTGGGTTTGGGCTACAAGAGAACACTTAGGACTTGAAGGTTGTGGGCTAGTTTGGGCTTTTGAGCCGTCGATGAGGGTTGGGTAAGCATTGTGGTCTTATAAGGATAGCTTAGATCATTGGTTTTGTTCTTGGGAATTTGGGTTGTCCAAGTGTGGCTCAAGGCTCATGGTTTAGAGGGTAAAAGATAGTTTAGATATTTGGACTATCAAAGAAAGACTTGGATCTTGTAGAATTTCACCCTTTGGCTTTGACTTGATGAGTTTTTTTTTTTTAAGTAGCTTGAAAGTCATTCTGGCTGAAATCTTCAAACCACTAGGAATCTTACATCAAGAAACCAAGTTAGGTCAAGAGGTACTCAGAGCATGATGGGTAGGTGAATAGAGGAACTTATTGATTTTAATTGGTGGCTCCATCTGGTAGCTTTAAGAATTATGTGGCTAAAGGTGAGTGACATCATTTAGTAGGTTTAACAATTGGGTGGCTATAGGTCTTTGAAATCATCAGGTATGTTTAATAATTGGGTGACTATAGGTGTTTGGTTCATGATATTATAAGAAATCATGACAGCTGTATTTGATGGCCGAACTTGAAAGAGACACTAAGGAAGAGACTATACCAACACTTAAGACTCAAAGGATGGTTTGAAGGGTATGCCACTGCGGGTTTTAACTTTTTTGATGAAATGACTTTAGGACTTGCCCTATAAAGATGTGACCTTGTCATTTTGACCATGGGATTTGCTCCATGAAGATGTGACTTTAAGGTTTTTTTTTACTTAATTTGACAAATAAATGGTTCACATTTTTATTTTAGCTTTAATTTTTGCCCCAAGCAGCCTTTTTAAGTTTTCAACTTGACGAGCTTGCTTTAATTTTTGCCTAAGTCGCCCTCTTGACTTTCCAACATGAGAAGCTTTTTTTTACAGCCTTGACGTGAAATGATTTGGATTGAGCTTAATGAAGGCTGCTTGTGTATTGCTTGCTTTTGTTGAAGATTTGGGTCTTGCTTTTACGTAAACTGGTGATCTTTATCCTTTCTAGATTTGCAAAAATGGTAGTTTCGTTGAACAATATTTGCTTGACAAGGCATGAACTGGTGTTGAGGAATCCTGGACAGCCCTCTTATTGAAGTTCCATGCTTATTTCTTGGGTTCTTCTCTTGTTACTAACTTGATATTGATCATATTTCTATCATGATAACTTTTATTCAATAGATCATAGAACATGGAGATGCTCATGCAGGAATCTTTTAGTGTATATTTGGTGAGTGCCAACTATTTTGGACTTGATAGCTTTGTTGCTAGATTCAACTATTTTACTGGTTCATGATGATGAATCTTCTGCTTCTTTAACTAGGTTCACATCAAGTTTGCCAAATTTCAATGATGAGGAAACTTTTTGTAACACCCCTATACCCCATATACGCACACTACACACTACTACATATGTAATATACGTATACCAGATACAAGAGTGCCACGGTTTATATTAAACAACCCAATTTTTTTTTATTTAAAATTAACCATATTATGAGAAAACTTGAAAACATTCAAATTATTTTATAAAGTACAATAGATAAAACGTTCATTCAGTACGCAGCGAAAAATATAGCGGTATTTACAAATATATATACATCAAAAATAAAATTTTACAAAACATAACATTTATACATGTTTGGCAGTTCGTCTCTGATCTTTAAGGCCACTATCAACACTTCAGAGTCTAGACTCAACTCGGTCTAGCTGAACTCTCTGGTTCTACCCTGTCACCTGCACGATGAACCACAATCGCGCTAAGCCAACGGCTTAGTGGTACAAACTACAATAACAATATGTTTCAATGCAATGCCAATGTCACACATTCAAATATTATAAACAATACATAAGAATATCATATTTCAAAACCTTACACTAAATTTTATTATTCATTTGTTTCGCCATTTATAATTCACATTTAAACAAAGACAAGCATGGGCCCAAAAGACACTAATATGCCATTCAACTTTCAGAGTTAATGTTTTGGTTCAATTATCACATTTATCATTATCCCAACTAGGCTTCAAGGATTAGGCCCAACCAAGCTTCAAGGGGAACGAAGCATGCTAAGTATCAACCCAACTTGGCTTCAAGGACCAAACCCAACCTAGCTTCAAGGGTTGTAACATCTCAACTAGGCTTCAAGGACTAGATCCAACCAAACTTCAAGGGGAGTAAAGCATGCTAAACTTCAACCCAATTTGACTTCAAGGATCAAGCCCAACCTAGCTTCAAGAGATTGTTACTATTAGGCATGCCACCAACAACAAAACTCTGAAAATGTAATAACATATTAGACACAAAATTCATTCATTATTTCATTATCAATTCCATTCTTATTTCTTCATAAACATCTAGGCAACCATGCCTCAATTATTTCATTTGCAATATTATAGCCAACAACAATGGCTTCACATTTCTTCATAATCATCTAGGCAACCATGCCTCAATTATTTCATTTGAATCATTATAACCAACCACAATGGCTTCACATCTCATCATATCTCAATTCACATTAAAGCAATTCATCATTAAAGTATACATAACCAATTGCATTGAACATACATTTTGAATGATCATCATATCTTTCACATTATGCAAATCATAACATTAATCCAATATATTAACAATGTAATAAATTAATTAACACATTTACAACCAAATGTGTTAAGTCTCAAAATCATGTAAATGTATGCAACCATGTAAGTTTGTACTTACCTCAAGAACAACTCACACCAATCTATACACTTCCTCTTCCAAGAATTCTTCACTACTTGGATTAGGGCAACTCAATCTCTTCACAACCTAAGTCAAAAGGAATAATACACACTTATTTAAAAATACACATGAATTCCAATACAATTATTCACCTATTAGTCTCATACTAGGCCCGAAGATCATAAAATACAAGCCAAAACCACTATCTAGGTCCCCACGGTCGTGGCCTCACAACCCCCACGGTCGTGGGATAGCAAATGAATCTTTCCACTTTGCTTAAAACCCCCACGGTCGTGGCATCCAAGGGCCATGGTCGTGGCATCCATTTTGCTTCTGTTTCGGATCACCCTCATGTATCCTAAGCTTTTAACTTTATTAAACACAAACATCTTGAAGATCTAAAATACTAATTGATCAAACTCAATATTTACATCAATCACCAATTCACAATCATAACATAAACACAACTCTTTACTCTTCCAACACCAACCTAACTCCTTCTCTTCAATTCAACCCCAACACTCTCAAACACACCACAATCAAACATACTCATACTATCAATAATCAACCATCAAACTCAAATACAACTTAAAAGAAAACAAGGGAATCAAGTGGAAAACTTACCAAAGTTGATGAAACTTCTTAGATTTCCAACTTAATCACTTGAAACATCCTTCAATCTTGAGCTTGGAAAACAAAAACTCTCTTTCTCTCTTGCTTTGGAGAGTGTCGGCCAAGAAGGAAAAGAAAAGAAGAAGAAAAAGAAGAACAAGAGACAAAGTCAAACACTTCACCTCTTTAAATCTCCACCAAACAAATATAATATTAAAATAATCAAATATTCTCTTCCACTAATTCAATTTCCTTTTAATTAATTTAATTACTTTAAAATCATTAAATAATCATCTTTTGACTTCCATCTCTTTGACTTATATATGTTGTATATATCACTATATATACAACATATACACTCTTCCCTTACCTCCTTTCTCTTTCCAATTAAACATATACATTTAATCCAAATACAACAATAAATATTCCAAAACTTTTAGGGTATACTTTAAGATATTACAATTCTCCCCCTCTAAAAAGAAATTTCATCCTCGAAATTACCTGATATCAAGTCTGAAACAGTTGAGGATACTAATCTCGCATCGCTTGCTCACTCTCCCAAGTTGCCTCTTCCCTTGCATGATTTTTCCAAAGAACTTTCACAAGTGGCACTTTTTTATTTCTCAACTCTTTCACTTCATGTGCCAAAATAGCAATTGGTTCTTCTTTAAAAGTTAGATATGGACTCACCTCAATAAATTCAATTGGCAAGATATGAGATGGGTCTGATCTGTACCTCCGCAGCATAGAAACGTGGAAGACATTATGGATTCTATCCAACTCAGGCGGCAAAGCAAGTCGATAAGCAACTGGTCCAACTCTTTCTAATACTTCATAAGGTCCAATAAAACGAGGACTTAGCTTCTCTCTTCGACCAAATCTCAAAATCTTTTTCCAAGGAGACACTTTCAAAAATACTTTATCTCAAACATCAAACTCTATATCTCTCCTCTTCAAATCTGAATAAGATTTCTGTTGATCTGAAGCTTCTTTCAACTGATCCCGAATTATTTTTACTCTCTTCCATTTCTTTAATCAATCAGGACCAACCAATTTGCCTTCTCCAACTTCATTCCAGCATAGAGGCGTCCTACATCTTCTACCATACAATGCCTTAAATGGTGCCATTCCAATACTGGATTGATGACTGTTGTTGTAAGCAAATTCCACAAGTGGCAAAAATCTGTCCCAACTTCCAGAAAAAATCAATGACATAGCTTCTCAACATATCCTCTATAATCTGTATCACTCTCTCTGACTGCCCATCTGTCTGCGGATGAAAAGCAATGCTAAAATGCAATCGAGAATCTAAAGCACCATGTAAACTCTTCCAAAACCTTGAAGTAAACCGGGGATCTCGATCGGACACTAAAGAAATTGGAACTTCATGCAATTTCACTATCTCACTAATATACAACTCAGCTAACTTCTCAAGAGAATAGTCCATCCGAACCGGAAGAAAATGAGTTGTCTTTGTCAACCGATCAACAATCACCCAAATAGCATCATGCTTCTTCCGAGTCAATGGCAAACCAGACACAAAATCCATTGTCACTCTCTCCCATTTCCATTCAGGCACTGATAAAGGTTGAAGCAACGCTCAGCTTTTACTCTCTGACAAGTGAGACACTTGGATACAAACTCCGCTATATCTCTCTTCATACCTGACCACCAATAATGTTGCTTCAAATCCTGATACATCTTTGTACTCCCAGGGTGCATAGCAAAAACAGATTGATGTGCTTCTTCTAAAATAATCTTTCTCAATCTAGCATCGTCAGGAACACACAATCTATCTTTGAACCAAAGACTACCATCGCTTCTCACATAGAAATCTCGGCTCTCCCCATTTTGGCAATCTGACATAATCTTCTGAATTTTCTCATCAGCCAATTGAGCCTCTTTAATCTGATCCAACAACACCGGTCTCAACTGCAATTGAGCCAACAATGCACCATCATCACATGATTCAAAACTAGCATGCAACGCTCTCAACTCAACAAGCAACGAGAGCGAATAAACAGTTAGACTTGCTAAAGACTTCCGAATCAAGGCATCAGCAACAACATTTGCCTTACCAGGATGATAATCAATCAAACAGTCATAGTCTTTAATCAATTCCAACCACCGTCTTTACCGAAGATTAAGCTCTCTTTGAACCCCCAAATATTTCAAACTCTTATGATCTGTGTAGATAAAACACTTCTCTCCATACAAGTAGTGTCGCCAAATCTTCAAAGCAAAAACTATGGCTGCTAACTCCAAATCATGCGTCGGATAATTAAGCTCATAAGCTTCAACTGCCGAGAAGCATAAGCTATGACTTTACCCTCTTGCATCAAAACACAACCTAAACCATTATGTGAAGCATCACTGTAAATCACATATGGTTTATCTTCCACAGGTAAAGCAAGAACAGGCGCTTGAGTCAATATCTCCTTTAACCGCTCAAAACTAGCTTGACACTGATCTGTCCACACAAATCTAACTCCCTTTCGAAGTAATCTGGTGAGTGGAGTAGTTATCAAAGAAAAATCTTTCAGAAACCATCGATAATATCCTACCAAACCCAAAAAACTTCTAACTTCAGTTACAGACTTCGGTGGACTCCAATTCAAAATAGCCTCAACTTTACTCGGATCAATTCTTATACCATCTGCTGAAACTATATGACCCAGAAAAGTCACTTGATCAAGCCAAAACTCACATTTTGACAGCTTAGCATACAATTGCTTCTCTCTCAAAGTCTGCAACACAATCCGCAAATGCTTGTCATGATCCTCTTTATTATGCGAATATACCAAAATATCATCAATAAAGACCACCACAAACTGATCCAGATAGGGCCTAAACACCCTATTCATCAAATCCATAAAAGCTGCAGGTGCATTCGTTAATCCAAAAGGCATCACTAAAAACTCATAATGCCCATATCTAGTGCGAAAAGTTGTCTTAGGAACATCTTTAGCTCTGACTCTCAATTGATGGTACCCTGATCTCAGATCAATCTTGGAAAACACTGTTGCTCCCTTCAACTGATCGAAGAGATCATCTATTCTAGGCAAAGGGTACTTATTCTTGATAGTCACCTTGTTCAATTGCCTATAATCGATGCACAACCTCAAAGTACCATCCTTCTTGTTCACAAATAAAATAGGATCTCCCCACGGAGAAACACTAGGGCGAACAAACCCTTTATCCAACAACTCCTGCAACTGCACCTTCAACTCTCTCAACTCAGCAGGTGCCATTCGATAGGGAGTAATAGAGATGGGAGTGGTACCAGGCAACAAATCGATACCAAACTCAACCTCTCTCTCAGGGGGTAACCCTGGCAACTCCTTAGGAAACACATCTGGAAATTCAGCAACTGTGGGTATACTATCAAGCTGAGAACCCACTATTCTGGTATCCACAACATGAGCAATATAAGCATCACACCCTTTTCTAATTAACCTCCTAGCTGCAACAGCTGAAACAAACAAGGATGCAAGTTGTCTCTGCTCACCAGATACCATCACACTTCTACCATTACCAGTTCTCAAAGTAACACACTTCTTTTGACAGTCTACCATAACTCCATGATTAGACAACCAATCCATACCTAAAATCAATTCATACTCCTTAAAAGGCATTTCAATCAAATCACCCAAAAACTCCTCTCCTTGCACCACAACTGAACTATCACGATGCACCTTACTCACCACAACACTATGCCCTAAAGGATTTGTCACCAACACATCAAATCCTAAGGACTCTGAATGCAATTCAGACACAGGCAAGATAGATGCACTTATGTATGAATGAGTAGATCCTGGATTAATCAAAGCAAGAACTGAAATGCCAAATAAAGAAAATGTACCCACAATAACTGCTGAAGAATTCCGGCTGCCTCTGCATCACATATACTCGCTGAGAAGACCCAGCCTCATCTGGCCTACTGCCACCGGATGTAGATCCTCCTCTTTGACTAATCCCAGGTCGACCACCTCTACTGAAACCTCTGCCCCCTCGACCAACTCTGCTAACACTAGGTCGAGAAGCTGCAGTATCAGTCTGTCTATCATCCTGTAGCTCAGGGCAATCTTTGATAAAATGAGCTGGTGACCCACATCTAAAACATACTCCTGATCCACCCGTCTTCCAACAAGCACCCCCATGTGTCCTACCACAATTAATACATATAGGTGGAATGGATCTCTGAACCACTGGAGTCGGAGCACTCGCTACAGAAACTGTAGGTCTTGGTCTCTGCCTCTGATACTGAACTGACCTACCCGACTGTCTCTGGCTCCTACTGACTCTCGGAACAAAACTTCCTCTGCCTCTTTTAATAGATGAAGACCCTACTTCAAATTGGGATCTCCTAACTCTAGTCTCCTCCTCAGTAGCAGCTGTTGCAATACCCTGCGCTCTTTCAACACTTCTAGCTGCTGCAACCAACTGAGAAAAATCCTGATACCGAGAACCAGTAACAATGCACATAATAGAGGGCCTCAACCCCTCCTCAAATCTTCTACACCGGTCAATCTCATCAGAAATAATCCCTTCGATATAGTGACTCAACCGGATATACTCAATCTCATACTCTGTCACTGTCCTGTTATCTTGTCTTAGATTTAGAAATTCCATTTTCTTAACATCCTTATACTCCCTTGGAGTGTATTTCTGCTCAAACTCCCTCAGAAAATCACTATAAGACAACATTGGTGGATCATCCATGGCATGTGGAACCGTCTTCCACCAATCATAAGTATCTTTCTGCAGAAGGGATCTAGCATAATCAAACTTCTCTCCAGGAGTGGCTTGCAACTGGATAAATACTCTCTGAACTCTATCCAACCACTGCTCAGCTACTGCAGGATCTGTAGTGCCAAAGAAATCCTCAGCCCCATACTTTCTCAACTTATGATAATGTCTCACGGGCACTTGAGGCTGTGGTGGCGGTGGCGGCTGCTACACTGGAGCTTGCCTCAACAATTCTACCACATGTCGTAACCACACCGGCGGAACCTCATCAGCAGCTGATCTCTCTGGTGTAGGAACAGGTGCCTCTCCAGCTTTCTCAATCCTAGCTCCATCTCTACCCTCTTCAGGAGCTACACTCTCAGCACTACCTTCTACAGACTGACGTGACTGAGACGCCATCACTACCTATATCTGCAAACACAGCAGAATATACCTCATTAAAGATTAGAGACTGCCAATACCAAAACATGTATTTTATTCAAAACCCAACTTTTAAAATCAAAATATATTTTTTTTTACAATTTACCTAGGTTGAGAATCTCAAGCCTAGGCTCTGATACCAAAACAATTGTAACACCCCTATATCCCATATATGCACACTACACACTACTACATATGTAATATATGTATACCGGATACAAGAGTGCCACGGTTTATATTAAACAACCTAATTTTTTTTATTTAAAATTAACCATATTATGGGAAAACTTGAAAACATTCAAATTATTTTATAAAGTACAATAGATAAAATGTTCATTCAATACGCAGTGAAAAATATAGCGGTATTTACAAATATATATACATCAAAAATCAAATTTTACAAAACATAACATTTATACATGTTTGGCAGTTCGTCTCTGATCTTTAAGCCCACTATCAACACTTCAGAGTCTAGACTCAACTCTGTCTAGCTGAACTCTCTGGTTCTACCCTGTCACCTGCGCGATGAACCATAATCGCGCTAAGCCAACGGCTTAGTGGTACAAACTATAATAACAATATGTTTCAATGCAATGCCAATGTCACACATTCAAATATTATAAACAATACATAAGAATATCATATTTCAAAACCTTACATTAAATTTTATTATTCATTTGTTTCGCCATTTATAATTCACATTTAAACAAAGACAAGCATGGGCCCAAAAGACACTAATATGCCATTCAACTTTCAGAGTTAATGTTTTGGTTCAATTATCACATTTATCATTATCCCAACTAGGCTTCAAGGATTAGGCCCAACCAAGCTTCAAGGGGAACGAAGCATGCTAAGTATCAACCCAACTTGGCTTCAAGGACCAAACCCAACCTAGCTTCAAGGGTTCAAACATCTCAACTAGGCTTCAAGGACTAGATCCAACCAAACTTTAAGGGGAGTAAAGCATGCTAAACTTCAACCCAATTTGGCTTCAAGGATCAAGCCCAACCTAGCTTCAAGAGATTGTTACTATTAGGTATGCCACCAACAACAAAACTCTGAAAATGTAATAACATATTAGACACACAATTCATTCATTATTTCATTATCAATTCCATTCTTATTTCTTCATAATCATCTAGGCAACCATGCTTCAATTATTTCAGTTGCAATATTATAGCCAACAACAATGACTTCACATTTCTTCATAATCATCTAGGCAACCATGCCTCAATTATTTCATTTGAATCATTATAACCAACCACAATGGCTTCACATCTCATCATATCTCAATTCACATTAAAGCAATTCATCATTAAAGTATACATAACCAATTGCATTGAACATACATTTTGAATTATCATCATATCTTTCACATTATGCAAATCATAACATTAATCCAATATATTAACAATGTAATAAATTACTTAACACATTTACAACCAAATGTGTTAAGTCTCAAAATCATGTAAATGTATGCAACCATGTAAGTTTGTACTTACCTCAAGAACAACTCACACCAATCTATACACTTCCTCTTCCAAGAATTCTTCACTACTTGGATTAGAGCAACTCAACCTCTTCACAACCTAATTCAAAAGGAATAATACACACTTATTTAAAAATACACATGAATTCCAATACAATTATTCACCTATTAGTCTCATACTAGGCCCGAAGATCATAAAATACAAGCCAAAACCACTATCTAGGTCCCCACGGTCGTGGCCTCACAACCCCCACGGTCATGGGATAGCAAACGAATCTTCCCACTTTGCTTAAAACCCCCAATGTCGTGGCATCCAAGGGCCACGGTCGTGGCATCCATTTTGCTTCTGTTTCGGATCACCCTCATGTATTCTAAGATTTTTACTTTATTAAACACAAACATCTTGAAGATCTAAAATACTAATTGATCAAACTCAATATTTACATCAATCACCAATTCACAACCATAACATAAACACAACTCTTTACTCTTCTAACACCAACCTAACTCCTTCTCTTCAATTCAAGCCCAACACTCTCAAACACACCACAATCAAACATACTCATACTATCAATAATCAACCATCAAACTCAAATACAACTTAGAATAAAACAAGGGAATCAAGTGGAAAACTTACCAAAGTTGATGAAACTTCTTAGATTTCCAACTTAATCACTTGAAACATCCTTCAATCTTGAGCTTGGAAAACAAAAACTCTCTTTCTCTCTTGCTTTGGAGAGTGCCGGCCAAGAAGGAAAAGAAAAGAAGAAGAAAAAGAAGAACAAGAGACAAAGTCAAACACTTCACCTCTTTAAACCTCCACCAAGCAAATATAATATTAAAATAATCAAATATTCTCTTCCACTAATTCAATTTCCTTTTAATTAATTTAATTACTTTAAAATCATTAAATAATCATCTTTTGACTTCCATCTCTTTGACTTGTATATGTTGTATATATCACTATATATACAACATATACACTCTTCCCTTACCTCCTTTCTCTTTCCAATTAAACATGTACATTTAATCCAAATATAACAATAAATATTCCAAAACTTTTAGGGTATACTTTGGGATATTACACTTTCACTTTTAGTATTTTTATTTTTATTATTTTTTTGTTCTCTTTTTTTGATCTCTTTTTCCTTTCCTTTTTTTTTAATTTGATGATTTTATTTGAAATGATTCAAAGTGGGGCTTTAAATGAGGCTGTCTCGAAAAAATTGGATAACTTCTTAATGATCTCGATACTAATCATTTTGTAGGCTCTTTCAGAATGTCGGTCACTGCCCATGATGATGTAATCTTTATGCCAAAGTTTGATGAAATTTTTTTATTATTTCTTCTTCTTTTTTTTTTATGATTCTCATTTGTTTTATATTTTTGTATATATATTTTTTACTTGAACCAAGCTCGAAAGATAATTTATTGAAGTTACATAAAGTGATAGGAAGAAAATTTTAAATTTTATTGATTAAAGGAATTTTAAAGAAAACAAGTACCATTGACTCACAATTTGACACAGACTCAAGTTTTAACTGGACTTTGATTTTTCATATTTTGATTAGGACTAGGACTATGACTCAAATACAAACTCTAGATGAGTAGACTCAAAACCCTAGAGACTTGGACTAGACTTTATTTGAAGGGTGACAAATTGGTTAAGTCATCAATGTTCTCATGGTACCAGTGGCTAAGCAGGCTTTGGGTGGTTAATAAAAAAAGTATGATTGCCATTTTGGTTGTTGGATAATAGGTTTAGGCTGGGTTAGGCTCTGAGAGGAATGATGGTTCCACTGTCCACCTAGACTCTTATGTTCATTAGTGTTGTGCTCATGACCTTAGTGATATACACAATACTTATTGATGTTGTAGCTCTTAGCTAAAGGATGACGAGGCTTGATTTATTCTAGCAGTGCCACAAGATGGGCTTCTATGACTTTTGCATGGACCAAATTTAGTGGCATCCTCAAGTCTGCAAATTCTCTCTTTCACTTACCAATGAACTTAATATCATTTTTTCATCTTGGAGGACCTAGTGTCATGGCCTAATAGTTGCAGTCATTTCCTCTACCTAAAAAAGAATTCAATGGCGGATTGCTTGATGGGATGTTGATTTGATCCAAATGGTGAGCTTGGATGTTTCTAAAATTGGACAGTTGGATGGTCAAGGTAGTAAAAGCTTTAAAACGCTCCCCCAACTTCTTAAAGTGTTCAGCAATATAATCCTGCTAGATGATGAGGGTACCCTGAAAGTTCTCTTATTGCTTTTTTAGGATACTAGTGAAGTGTGCTTGCTAGACAACTAGGGCCATATAAAAATTATCCTATTTTTTCTTGAGCATGTGAGTAAAATGATCTTGTTGGATAGTGAGGGCTAACTAGAAGTCTTTCTCTTGCTTCTTAAGGAGGTTGATGAGGTGAGTGCTCAAGTAATCCATTGGTAGCTCTAGAAAGACATTAATCCAAAAGGTGAGTATCCAGGTACAGTGTTTGGTAAGGCGTGCATAGGCTCAGGGGGACTTTGTAGCTCAAGGTATTTGCGGCTAGTGGATTCATATGATCATGGCATGGTTAAGGTGGTTTTGTCCATGGGTCGAGTGTATAGTCAAGGGGTCATGGCACCTGTAACTTGGTCACGGTCCTCGGTCAACATTGTGAGGTGAAAGGTAGGGCTAAGGCTTGTATAATAGGTCCATGATATTTTTGGCTTAGGGTGAGATTCATGGTTAATGGTTCAAATTGTGAAGCCATGGGTTATGTTCATGTGACTTAAGGATGGGGCACAAGGGTCAAGTTCATATGGTCATATAGTAGGTGCATGGCTAAGGCTCATGGTATGGTCCAAGCTAAGGGTGGTGAGGTCCTTGTAGCCTAGGTTTACGTCCAAAGGTTAAGCCCTTATGGCTATGATACTAGGGTTCGATGGGCTTGCTCTTGAAACTAAGGTTCCAAGGTTTTAGTTTCGTGGCTAAGGTTCAAAGGATGGGTGTTGTAATACCCGTATTTTTATTAAACACAATTAAATAAATAATGTGCTAGGGTGGTTAATTAATGTTTTGAAAGAAGAATATGAATAGTGTATACTTAGTGTATATGTAAGATATGCATAAAGTATACATTTTATTAAAAAACAAAAAGTCAAAAAGTTAAAAGTAAAAAAGTTAAATATTAAAAAAAAGAAATTAAAATATTTATGGATAGGAAGAAGAAAATATCTAATATTTAAATATTAATTAATTAATATATGTGGTTAAGAAGACATAAAATAAAAAGTCAAATTTCTTCTTCTTCTTCTTCTTCTTCTTCCAACAGTGGTCGATTTCCATAAGTAAGGGAAGGGATGATTTTATTCTTCAATTACTTCATATTTTACAAGAATTGTTAAGGATTCTAGGTGTTTTTAAAGATTAATCAAGGTTTATTTAACTAATTTCTACTTTAACCTTTGTTTTTATAAGTTTTAAGAATATGAAAATTTTGAGGTTTTGATGGAGGAATCAATAATTGTTAATATGAGTTGTTTTGAAGTAGTTTTGATGTATATGTAATGATTTTATGGTTGATTGATGGAAATGAATTGATTAGGGTGAAGTTTGAAGAAGTTAGTAAGGGAAAACTAAGGTTTTGGTAGGAATTGGGTAGAAATTGTATAATTGAAGTTTGCTTTGAATAAAATGAATAGAAATAAGATTATAATGATATATTTCTATATATTATTTAGTTTAGGAGTGAGTAAGTCAAGTTGCCCGAGTGGAGGGATTTAGAGTTTTTGGAAACTAAGGGTTAGAAGGTAACTTGGAGTTAATTTTGGAACTCTAAAAAGTTAGTGCATACTTTGTTAGCATTTATTTTGAATACTCATATTTGACATTATCCATTTTAGCATACTTTAGAGGATGTTGTTGTTTTGTTAAAGTGACATTGTATATATTTGTATTAAAATAGTGATTTATGCATTGTTTGAATTTAAAAACTATTATTTAATAGTAAGCGTTAGGGAATTGTACAATATATTAAAAATGTGGATATGAGTCACATCATTAATGTGACTACGAGTTGTGCCTAATGCTGTTGTTAAATGTGGAAAAATGATTGTGGAGTTAGGAAATTATGAAAAGAAATGATAAATGAGACAAAATGAGGGAAATGTATAATATTGGTGTTTATATTTACCTTGCACAATTACATATTCCAAACTATTGAGATTAGCATTGTCGAGTTGGCATACCAATGATACATCATGACATTTTATGTAACACTCTTATATCCTATATACATATAATACACATATCCAGTATATGTAAAATACGTATATACCGTACAAAAATATCGCAGGCCGGTTTAATAAAAATTTTTATATTTCTGATTTAAAATTTTGAATAATATATATATATAATTAAATAGTATATAAATATTCTTTACTTGTTATAGGAACCCAAAATAAACATTTTATATAAAAATCTCAGAAAAAAATTCGCCAGAGTTTTGTCTGTAATTTAGACATTCCAAAATTTATCAATTACACAACGTGCATCAGAAAACACTCCCAAATAGTTTCAAATCACCATTTCACCCATACTCCTCAATTTCACCAAGTTTCTCAAACATATATATATATATATAATTTAGAACACATTTAAACTCTCATTTCAAATAACTTAACCCAAACATTCTTTATAGTTTACAATACATAAAATCCAAAAACATGATATAATATGCATAATACTCAAAATATACAATAACATAAAATAAATACATGTTGTTGATAGTGTTTCTGATCTTGATATCAACTCTACAAGCACAACCACAAGTCTAGACCCGATCTGGTCTAGAAGAACTCTCCGGCTTAGCCAAATCTACCCTGTCACATGCGTGATGTAAATAATCACGCTAAGCCAAAAGCCTAGTAATACAAACTTAATAACAATAAAACTCAAATGTAATGCCAATGCACAATGTATATGGATATCACATCATTCCATTTTCTTATACTCTTCAAATATTTCACAAACCACAATTCACATAAAAACAAACACAAGCATGGGCCCAAAGATAACTAATATGCTATTCAAATTTCAGAGTTACTATTTTGGTCTATAATGACACCATGTGTCTAGCCCCGTAGGAAAAATATCAATGTAATAGTCCAACTAGGTCTGAGCTTACGACCCAGTCATTTCACCCAGCCCAACTTCAAGGACTTGTTTTTGAGGCTTACGACCTGGTCATTTCACTTCAAAAATATTTTCACAGTGATGCCCAGCGTCTAGCCTGTAGGCAAATCATAGGCATGTCGCCAAACACAAAACTCTGAAAATTGAATAATATACTAGGCACACAATTTATTCATATTTCTCATTTATATCGATATCAATTCATTTCATTATGTTTCCACATATCTCATTACATTATACCACATTTTTGCATTTACAATACATTACCCAATTACTTTGGATATTTCCACATAATGTCATATTAATCACATTTAATGTAATCTAGCCAATACCAATGGCTTTTTAACAATGCACTTAACACATATTTGACATTACAAATGTCATAGCACATTATTCATACATAACCAATGTATCAAGTAGCTTAACATATTTTTCAACCAAAATGTATTAAGCCCAAATGTCATGCAAATATAACCAATGTATTCAAAGTTTGTACTTACCTCAAATAGAAACCAAAACAAGCTTAAAACAACCTCCAATCATATCCTTCCAACTTGCCCTTCACCACTTGGATGAAACAAATCAACCTCCCTCAATGCCTAAACCAAATGTGATAGCAAATAATCATTTAGTATCACATTTAATGGCATTTCTAATATTAAACCATAATTAAATCCCATCCAAGCAAAAAATCAAAATTTAAGGCTAACCTCACTTTAACTCTGGATTCTTATACTAGGCCATTCATTTTAATATATTAAGTTTATTTATATTATTAAAAACATATTTTAATACATTTAAACCATTTACATTACAAAAACACACTCTTATACACAAAAACCCTAAAATGGCATAACCTTCCCCCATTGAAGGTTTTCCATTCCAACACAATCCATTAATCATTTTAAGCTTATATTCATCACTTATATCACCAAACAACAAGATTAAACCAATAAAATTATACAATTCAATAACTTTGAAAAAATTATTTTCCAAAACCCTAAATCACACTTCCATTCTCAAACTCCAACCAAACTTAACCAAATCTACCATTTTACTTTAAAATCCTTGTTTATGCATCAAAACAACACATTTGGAATCAATTTACACAATTAAAATACATTATTCCAAGAATCCAAATTTTTCATAACCCTAAATTCTCTCTCTTCACCCAACTCATCCCAAACTTAATTCTTTCTTTCATTTAACATGAAAATCATTAATAATTAATCAAAATAGCGCCATTCATATCCAATTAAACTATTAAATCATGCTAATAGAAAATTATAAAATCCACATATTCATACTTTCATAAAAAATAAAAAATAAAAAATAAAGAACCTTACTGACCTATTGGAAATCCACCAAAGCTTCAATTAATTCTTGAAAATTCTTGTCAAAATGAGTATTTAAAAGAAGAAAAATAACTCCCATGGCCATGAAATTTCATTTTTTTGAAGAAGAAGAACAAGAAGAAGACTAATTTTAATTTTCTCTTTCCTTTCATCCTTTAATTATAACCATATATATTTTATAATAATTTAATAATTAATAATTTAATTATTTATTCAATAAATTAAAAGTCCAAAAATACCTCTTCCATTTAAAAATTATTTATTTTGAATTAATTTAATAATTTAAAATTTTTAAGATATAATTACCAAAATACCCTTTTTACTTTGATTTTTGATTTTTCTTTTAAAAAGTGTTGACTTTTATATGTTATGTATATTTTACATATATATCACATATATATTCCACTTTTTTCATTTAAAATCCCTTTATTTTTTTATTTAAAACCATTAATTTAATTTATCCAATTTAATTATAATATATTTTATCAAATTTTCAAAAATTAGAAATTTTCAAAAAAATTTGGGATATTACAATTCTCTCCCCCTAAAATAAATTTCGTCTTCGAAATTACCTGCTCTCAAGTCTGGAACAATTAAAAAAACTGACTCTACATCTTCTGCTCACTCTCCCATGTCGCATCCTCAGTGTCATGATTCCTCCAAAGGACTTTCATAAGTGGCACCATCTTATTTCTCAATTCTTTAACCTCTCATGCCAAAATTGCCACTGGTTCTTCCTCGTAAGTCAACTCTGGACTCACCTTAATTGACTCCATTGATAGGATATGAGATGGGTCAGACCTGTATCTCCAAAGCATTGAGACATGGAAGCCATTATGAATTCGATCCAATCCAGGCGGCAAAGCTAGTCTATAAGCCACTAGACCAACTCTCTCCAACACCTCATATGGTCCTATGAAACGAAGACTCAACTTCCCTTTGCGACCGAATCTCAGGATCTTCTTTTGTGGAGGCACCTTTAGAAATACTTTATCTCCCACACTGAACTTTATGTCTCTTCTCTTTAATTCTAAATAGGATTTCTATCGGTCTGAAGCTGCTTTCAAATGACCCCGAATCACCTTCACTTTCTCTTCTGTTTTCTTAATCAAATCGGGACCTACCGGTTTACCTTCTCTAACCTCATCCCAATACAAAGGTGTTCTACGTCTCCTGCCATACAAGCCCTCATAAGGAGCCATCCCAATACTGGATTGATGACTGTTGTTATAAGCAAATTCAATCAGTGGCAAAAAACTGTCCCAATTCCTGATAAAATCAATGATACAGCTCCTCAACATATCCTCTAAAATCTGTATTACTCTCTCTAACTGCCCATTTGTCTGTGGATGAAAAGCAGTACTAAAATACAATCGAGAATCCAAAACATCATGCAAACTCTTCCAAAACCTCAAAGTAAACCGGGGTTCTCGATCCGACACCAAAAAAACTGGGACTCCATGAGACCTCTCTATCTCACTGATATACAGCTCAGCCAACCTCTTAAGAGAATAATCCATCCGAAGTGGAAGAAAATGAGCTATCTTCATCATCTGATCAACTATCACCTAGATTGCATCATGCTTCTTCTAGGTCAAAGGCAGTCCAATCACAAAATCTATTGTCGGGCACTGATAAAGGTTGGAGCAACCTTGAAGGAACCTGGTACTCAACCTTCACTCTCTGGTAAGTGAGACATCTGGATACAAACTCTGCTATGTCTCTCTTCATACCTGACCACCAATAATGTTTCTTCAGGTCCTGATACATCTTGGTACTACCAGGGTGCATAGCATAAAGTGACTGATGTGCTTCCTATAATATAATCCTTTTCACTTCTGCATCATCAGGAATGCACAACCTATCTCTGTACCATAGAATGCCATAATCCCTCACAAAAAAGTCTCGACTCTCCCCCTTCTGTCAAACCAACACAATTTTCTGAATTCTGTCATCTGCCAACTGAGCCTCCCTAATATGATCCAACAAGACTGGCCTCAATTGCAACTGAGCCATCAAAGTTCCATCATCACAAGACTCAAATCTAGCATGCAACGCTCTTAACTCAACAAACAACGAGAGAAAAAAAGCAGTCAAACCTGCCAAAGACTTTTGACTCAAGGCATCAGTAACAACATTTGCCTTACCAAGATGATAATCAATTAAATAGTCACAGTCTTTAATCAACTCTAACCACCGTCTCTGTTGAAGATTCAGCTCTCTCTGAACACCCAGGTATTTCAAACTCTTGTGATCCATATAAATGAAACACTTTTCCCCATACAAATAATGTCACCAAATCTTCAAGGAAAAAACTATAGCTGCTAATTCCAAATCATGCATCGAGTAATTTAGCTCATGTGACTTCAACTGTCGTGAGGCATAAGCAATGACTCTGCCAGCTTGCATCAGAACACAACCTAAACCACTATGTGAAGCATCACTGTATATCACATATGGTTTACCTTCCACAGGCAGGGTAAGGACAGGAGCCTGAGTCAACATCTCCCTCAGGTGCTCAAAACTTGCTTGACACCGATCTGTCCACACAAATCTAACTCCTTTCTGAAGAAATATGGTGAGTGGTGTATCTATCATAAAAAAACCTTTCACAAACCGATGATAATAACCTACCAATCCTAGAAAACTTCTAACCTATGTCAGAGTCTTCGGTGGACTCCAATTCAAGATAGCCTCAACCTTACTCGGATCAACTCTAATACCCTCTGCTGAAACCACATGACCAAGAAAAGCTACCTGATCAAGCTAGAACTCACACTTAGACAGCTTAGCATACAACTGCTTCTCTCTCAGAGTCTGCAATACAATCCGCAAATGCTTTTCATGATTCTCCTCATTATGCGAATACACCAAAATGTCATCAATGAAGACCACCACAAAATGATCTAAATATGGTTTAAACACCCTGTTCATCAAATCCATAAAAGATGATGGTGCATTCTTCAATCCAAAAGGTATCACTAGAAACTCATGATGCCCATACCTCGTGCGAAAAGCTATCTTGGGTACATCCACATCTCTGACTCTTAACTGATGGTACCCTGATCTCAGATCAATCTTAGATAATACTGCTGCTCCCTTCAATTGATCAAAGTGATCATCTATCTTAGGCAAAGGATACTTATTCTTGATTGTCACCTTATTCAACTACCTATAATCAATATATAATCTCAAGGTGCCATCCTTCTTCTTCACAAACAACACAGGTGCTCCCCACGGGGACACACTAGGGCGGATGAACCCTTTTTCCAACAACTCCTGCAACTGCACCTTCAACTCTCTCAACTCAGCAGCTGCCATCCAATAAGGAGTAATAGAGATATGAGTAATAGCAGACAAAAAATCGATACTAAACTCCACTTCTCTCTTAGGAGGTACCCCTGACAACTCATTAGAAAAAACATTTGAAAACTCGGCAACTATGGGTATACTGTCAACCCGGGAACCGACTACTTTGATATCTATAACATGAGCAAGATAAGACTTACATCCCTTTCGAATCATCCTCCTAGCTGAAACAGCTGAAACAAACATGGATGAAAGATACATTTGCTCACTAGATACGATCACATCCCTACCATCACGTGTTCTCAAAGTAACATATTTTTTCTGACAATCTACCATAGCTCCATGCCTGGATAACCAATCCATGCCTAAAATTAGATCATACTCCCTGAAAGGCATCTCAATCAGGTCACCAAGAAATTCTTCATCCTGAACAACAACTGGGCTATTTCGGTTCACCCTGCTCACCACAACACTATACCCTAAAGGATTTGTGATCAAAACATCAAATTCTAAGGACTTAGAATACAAATCACTCACAGGCAAGATGGATGCACTGATGTAAGAATGAGTCAACCCAGGGTCTAATAATGCAAGAACTGAAGTACCAAATAAAGTAAAAGTACCAGCAATAACAGCTGAAGCATCCGGCTGCCTCTGTATCACATAAACCCACTGTGATGGCCCTGCCTCATCTGGTCTACTACCTCTGGTTGTAGAACCTCCTCTCTGACTAGTCCCAGATTTACCACCTCTGCCAAAACCTCTGCCACCATGACCCCCTCTGACACTGGGTCGAGAAGCTGCAGTATCTGCCTATTTATCCTCTGGTGGCTCTGGACAATCTCTGATAAAATGGTCTGACGACCCACATCTAAAACACACTCCCGAAGCACCTATGCACTAGCAGACACCTTCGTATGCTTTACCACAATGAACACAAGTAGGTGGAGTAGGCCTCTGAGCCACTGGGTCGGAGCACTAGCCATTGAAACTGCAGGTCTCTGTCTCTATCTCTACTACTGTACTGACCTACCAAATTACCCCTGGCTCCTACTAAACCTTTGAAAATATCCCCCTCGGCCTCTCTTCACTGATGAAGACCCTGCCTCACTCTGGAGTCTCCTAGCTCTGGTCTCCTCAACCCTGGCAGCTGCTGTAAGACCCTATGCTCTCTCTACAATCCTGACAAGGCAACCAACTGAGAAAAATCTTAATACCGAGAGCCTGCTATGATACACATGATAGAGGGCCTCAGTCCCTCCTCAAATCTCTTGCACCTGTCAATCTCGTCAGAAATGATCCCACCAACATAATGACTCAACTGGATAAACTCGATCTCATACTCTGTCGCTGTCCTGGTATCCTATCTATGACTCAGGAACTCCATCTTCTCTGCATCCTTATACTCCCTCAGAGTATATTTTTGGTCAAAATTTTGCAGAAAATCATCATATGTCAGGACTGGTGGATCATCAAGAGCATGTGGAATTATCTTCCACCAATCATATGCATCCCTCTGCAGAAGAGATCTGGCATAATCAAACTTCTCTTTCGGGCTAGCCTGCAACTGAATAAATAATCTCTAAACCCTGTCTAGCCATCGCTATACTACAGTAGGGTCTGTAGTAACAACGAAGTTGTAACACCCTTATACCCTATATATGTACAATACATATTTCTAGCATATGTAAAATATGCATATACAGTATAAAAATGTCACAGACCGATTTACTATTTTTTTTTTGTACATTTCCAATTTAAAATTTTAAATTCTAAATATATAAAAATTAAATAGAATATAAATATTCTTTACTTATTATAAGAACCCAAAATAAATAATATATATAAAAATCTTTGGGAAAAATTCGCCAGAGTTTTGTCTGTATTTTGGATATCCCAAAATTTAGCAATTACTCAACCTGCAAAAAGAAAACACTCCCAATAATTTTCAATCACCCTCTCAACCATACTTCTCAATTTCACCAATTTTCTCAAACATTTATACATATAGATATATATAATTTAAAACACACTTACTCTTCCATTTCAAATACATTGACCCAAACATTCTTTAAAATATACAATACGTAAAATTCAAAACATAATATATTATGCATAAAACTCAAAATGTACAATAACATAAAAATATATACATGTTGCTGGCAGTGTTTCTAATCTCGATAGCAACTCTACAAGCTCAACTACAAGTCTAGACCCGACCTGGTCTAGAAGAACTATCTGGCTCAACTGGGTCTACCCTGTCACCTGCGCGATGGAAACAATCGCGTTAAGCCGAAGCCTAGTGGTACAAACTTTGATAATAACAATATAACTCAATGCAATACCAAATGCATAATGCATATAGATGTCACATCAATCCACTTTCTTATATTTTTTAAATATTTCATAAGCACAACTCATAACATTATATTACTCAATTGTATCATAATTCATAATTCACATTAAAACAAAGACAAGCATGGGCCCAAAAAGGATATAATATGATATTCAAATTTCAGAGTTACTGCTTTGGTCCATAATGACACCATGTGTTTAGCCCCGTAGGCAATATATATATCCATGGATAATGTAATAGCCCCAGTCTCTTGGACCTCAACCCGGCTAGACCTTTAGGCCCCAGTATCTTGGTCCTCATCCCTGCTAGACTGCTACAGTTTTTGAGGCTTACGACCCAGTCTTTTCACCCCAAAAACATCATATTTATCAGCTGGCCTGGCTTACGACCCAGTCTTTTCACCATTCCAGCGTATAGCCCGTAGGCAATCATAGGCATGCTGCCAAATTCAGAACTCTGAAAATTGAATAACATACTAAGAACACAATTTATTCATATTTCTCATTATTAATCTCTTTCTCATTTTTACATATTCAATCTAGGCACATTGCCTTATTTTCACATTTTTTTTTTCACATTTCTCATTTTTCACATCTTTCTCATTTTTCTTACTTTTCTCATTTTTATCAATATCAATTCATTTTATTATTACACATATCTCATTTTTGCATTCACAACATATTACCCAATTACTTTGGGTATTTTCACATAATATGCATATTTCACATGTTACACAAATTAGCCATTATCAATGGCTTTTCACAATGCATTTAACACATATATGACATTACAAATGTCATATCATATTATTCATACACAATCAATGAACCAAGTAGCTTAACACATTTTTCAACCAAAATGTGTTAAGACCAAATGTTATGCAAATATAGACATTATATTCAAAGTTTGTACATACCTCCACTAGCAACCCAAAGCAAGCTAAAAACAACCTTCAATCCAATCTTTCTAACTTGCCCTTCACCACTTGGATGAAGCAAATCAACCTCCCTCAATGCCTAAACCAAATGTGATAACAAATAATCATTTAGTATCACATTTAATGACATTTCCAACATTAAATCATAATTACACATCACTCCTACAAATTTTCAAAAATTTAGCCTTTCCTTACTTCAACATTGGAATTCCATTCTACTATAATTAAATTAGTGTTTTAAGTTTATTTATATTATTAAAAACATATTTTAATACATTTAAATTATTTATATTATAAAAATACACTCTTATATACAAAATCTGAAAAATGGCAAAACCTTCCCCCCATTGAAGGTTTTCCATTCTAACACAATCCATTACTCATTCCAAGCTTATATTCATCACTTTTAACACTAAACAACATGCTTAAACAAAGAAAATCACACAATTCAACCACTTTGAAAAATCACTTTTCCAAAACCCTAAATCTCCACTTCCATTCTCAAACTCCAACCCAACACCACCAAATCCAATATTTGACTTTAAAATACTTGTTTATGAATCAAAACAACTCATTTGGAATAAATTTGCAGAATTAAAATTCATGTTTTCAAAACCCCAAAAATCCATAATCCTAAATTCTCTCTCTTCACCATTCTTTAAGTAAACTCCATCATCTCTTCAATCTAATCTTAGAATCATTGTTAACTACCCAAAATAACATCATACACACCAATTCCAACAATTATAATCGGCAATGCAAATGGCATGACCATATGAATAGTAAAATCTGGTTTTCGTCTAAATTTCAGTCAATTTCAGTCATGCATTTGACAAGGTAAATGATCTTATTTTTGGCTGAAATTTTACAGTAAACTTATTTCATATGTTGAATAATTGCATGTAAAATTTCATTGAAAAATTCCATCGTTTGCTGCCTCAACCGGCTGCCCAAAGTTGGGTCAAGAATTGGCTCCCAAAGGGCACCAATTCAGCCCCCACTTGCATTTGGTGCAAAATTGTTTATTATTATTATTTTTTTTCTAAACCCATTTCAAAGCTTCCCTAATAATGTAATGAGGACTTAGACACTTCCCTTTTAAAATAACTTGATTGTTTAAATCAATTTGGACTAAATGGAGTTCATAAACTCTTTTACCAAAATCATTGAAAACATTAGATTTCATTCGAATTTAAACAACCCAATCACCACATGGATTCAAAAATACCACTCAACAATTGAATTCAAACTAAAACAACACATTTAGGCATCCATAGCAAAAGTTCCATAGATAAATTTTTGGCAAGAAAATGAAAGAAAAATTAATTCTTCCAAGGTAAAGTACCAAACCTTGTATTTTAATTTCCTTTTGCTTTCCCTTCTCTTTCAAGCTCTTCCTTCTCCTTATTTCCACCCTTGCCTACAAAAATTTCACAACACAACCTCAACCATAAACCCTAGAAATTTAGAACATGCACTACCCTTCCATTTCTTTTCAAATTAAGTCCTAATCTAACCTTATTAAACCTTAGAAACCTTAATTCTTCCATTTAATTAATCAATATCATCACTACTTAAGTTTTCCCCAAATCCACCATAAGAACCCTAATTTTAATCTCTCAAATTACTCATTAAAACCTGAAATTAGGATTAGAAATGAACTTACCTTAGTTTAGGACCTTGGATTCCACTAAAACCTTTGATAATAAACCTTAGAACTTGAAAATCACCACCTTTCTTCCTTCTCCTATGGCTTGGACGACCCTCCTTCTCAAGAGGGAGTTTTTTCTTTCTTCTTTCGTGTGTTTTTGGTCCAAATGGCTGCCCAATTTGACTAATAATGTGTTAAGACAAATGCTTAATTCCAATTGGTCCACTTTAAGACAAAATGGCCATTTTTCATTGGTACAATTGTCTCTCTCTTTTATTTATTTAAGGCCCAAGCCATTGGGTTTTCTTTTAATCATATTGTGGCCCCTCTTCTTCCCTTTGCTGTAATTTTATGATTTAGGATGTGAAAAGACCAAAATACCCTCCGGCGATTGATTGTCTGTAACTTTTAAACTGTGTGGTTTCACGAAGTGAACCACATATGGTTTTGACCCTCTCGACCTCTACTTTCCATTTTTAAGGTCTATTTTAGGTTTCCAAGTCATTTTGAAAAATTACCAATAAGCCCTCGACTTTTTATAAAATTCCCTTTAGGTGCTTTCTTTGCTCGGGTTTGCCCGGGCTCTGTTTCTACTGACGATCATTTCATATTCAACCCCTCGACGTCCTCTACATACTCTTGTGTTTATTTCCTACTTTGGATTCATGTATAAATTTTAATTAATAATGACCAAAATGCCCCTAGTTTACGTGTCTTCGTTTCTCTCTAAAGGGGCGTTTCCGAAGAAAGTCACAGTTCACAGTTTTTACCCGGTTTTTCTCTAGTTTCCATTTCATTACACTATCACATACATTATTAAGACTTCCCGGACTGGTCACCCATCGCCGTTAGTTACGCACGTTTAACCCCGGTCCTTTAATGAATTACACCTCTTTAGCATGCCTACTTTGTTAGCACGTGTGAATACTGTACATGTAATTACTGTACATACCTGCTATGGCCGGTCGTGACAATTCCTCCCCCGTTAGTTTAGGCTTCGCCCCGAAGCCTATCAGGTGGAAATAAATATGGGTACTGCTTCCTCATAGTTTCTTCGCGTTCCCATGTAGCTTCTTCTACTTTGTGATTCCTCCAAAGCACTTTGACCAATGGGATCTTCTTGTTCGGCAACTCTTTGATTTCCCGTGCTAGGATTTCTACCGGCTCTTCCTCGTACGTCAGGTCGGGCTGAATCTCAATGTCTTGAGCTTGTATGACATGGGTTGGATCTGAACGATACCTCCTTAGCATTGAAACGTGGAAAACATCATGTATTTTACTTAATTCGGGTGGTAACGCCAACTGGTAAGCTACCGGACCTACCCGTTTGATGATCTCATATGGTCCGATGAATCTAGGGCTTAGCTTGCCTTTCTGTTTAAATCATAACACCTTCTTCCAAGGAGAGACTTTGAGGAATACTCTGTCGCCGACCTCGAACTGTATGTCTTTCCTCTTTAGGTCCGCGTATGATTTTTGCCTGTCCGCCGCTGTTTTCAATCGGTCTCGAATGATCTCTACCTTTTCCTCAGTTTCCTTAACTATGTCTGGCCCCAACATCTTTTCCTCGCTCAATTCTGTCCAGCAAACTGGAGTTCTGCATTTCCGACCGTACAGTGCTTCGTAAGGAGCCATTTGTATGCTGGATTGATAGTTGTTGTTGTACGCGAATTCCATTAAGCTCAGATGTTTATCCCAGCTGCCTTTAAATTCTAAAACGCACGCCCTCAGCATATCTTCCAAAACTTGAATCACTCTTTCCGACTGTCCGTCTGTCTGGGGATGGAATGCGGTACTGTGGTACGTTCGAGTCCCAAGGACTGTTTGGAACTTCTGCCAAAAATTTGACGTAAAGCGTGGATCTCGATCTGATATGATTGAAGTTGGAACTCCATGGAGACGTACGATCTCTTTGATGTATAAGTCTACCAACTTGTCTAGCGAGTAATCCACACGTACTGGTAAGAAATGAGCGGACTTAGTAAGCCGATCCATGATTACCCAGATCGTGTCATGTTTGTCCCTAGTCATAGGCAATCCTGTGATAAAATCCATAGTAATACGGTCCCATTTCCAGGTTGGAATCGTGATAGGTTGTAGTAGTCTTGAAGGTAGTTGATGTTCCGCTTTCACTTGCTGACAGGTCAGACACTTCGTCACGTGATCCACGATGTCTCTTTTCATTCCTGGCCACCAGTAATACTCCTTCAAGTCCCGGTACATTTTCTGTAATATCCCAAAGTTTGCCCTAGAAGTTTTGATATAATTGTTGTTTTAATTGGATTTAATGAATGTGTTTAATTGGAAAGAGAAAAGAATTTTAGAGAGAGTGTATATGAAAATATATACAACATATACACAAGTCAAAGTCAAAGAAAGTTAATGGAAGAAGATATTTATGTTATGATTTATTAAATTAATTAAAAAGGAAATTTAAAATAAGTGGAAGAGAGGGATTTGAATATTTTAATAGTTAATTGCTTGGTGGAGAGGGTTTTGAGGAAAGAGAAGGTTGAGTGTTTGACTTTATTTTCTTTCCTTTCTTCTTTTTTTCTTTCTTCCTTCTGCGTGTGCCTTCATTTCCTTTCCTTTTCTTTTCTTTGTTTTGGCCGACACTCCCTAGCAAGAGAGCAAGAGAGAGATTTGATCTTTCATACTCAAGATTGAAGGAAGTTTTCAAGTGATCAAGTTGGACATTTAAGAGTTTCTTCATCCTTGGTAAGTTTTCTATTTGATTCTTTGATTTTCTTTGAAGTTGTGAGTGAGGTTGGGGATGATATGTGTTTATTTGATTGTGGTGTGTTTAAGAGTGTTTGGTTCAATTGATTTTGGATTTTGGGGATGGATTGAAGGAAAGAGTAAGTTGTTAAAAGAGATAGTGTTGTGGTTGTGTTTTGGGTTTGTGATGATGATTATGATTTGTGTTTGAGGTATGTTTAGAGTTGTTTTTGTGTTTTTGCAAGTTTGTTATGGTTTTTGGGTGTGTTTAGTGAAGTTTGGTTGAAGTGGAAAATGGTGAAAGTAAAAGGATTGTTGGATGTGAGGTTGTTGTTGCCGGAATCTGTATTTTTGGCCTGACACGCCCATGAGCACGGCCAAGTCTTTGGGCGTGTCGATGGTTCTGTGTTGCAGTAGCATTTACATGTCCAGTGACACGCCCATGTCACTGAGCGTGTCATAGCTACTGTGTTGATGAAGGATTGACACGGCCTTGAACACGCCTATGTTGTTGGACGTGTCAATATTTCTGGGAGACAGAATGTATTACACGTTCAGTGACACGCCCGTGGTTCTGAGCGTGTCAAAGCTTCTGTGTTGTGAGTTTAGGGCACGGTCAGGGACATGCCCGTGTTGTTGAGCATGTCATGTGTAGAGTTTGCCCTAGTTAGACCTTAGTCTTCTTATCTCATTTGTATTATTCCTTTTTGGATTAGATTGTGAAGAGTTTGAGATACCCTAATCCAAGTATTGAAGGATTCTTGGAAGAAGAGTTTAGTGTTTTGTGTGAGTTGCTTTTGGAGGTAAGTACAAACTACATGGTTGTATACATTTACATGATCTTGATACTTAACCTATTTGATTGATCATATGTTAAGTAATTGATTACATGGTTAATTTATGTGATAAATGTTATGATGGGTATAATGTGAATTGAGATATAATAAGATGTGAAATCAATGTGGTTGGTTATAATGATGTAAATGACATAATTGAGGCATGTTTGCCTAGATGATGTTCAATGCAATTGATGATATATATATATATATACTCTCTTGATGAGATATGGAGCCATGGTTGTTGGCTAAAATGATAATGATGCCAATGAGATGATTGAGGCATGGTTGCCGAAGTGATGATGAGTAAATGAGAATGAAATTGATAATGAAATTGTAATATCCTCATATGTGGCTTAGAAGTTTTGATTATGTTGTTGTTGTTGTTGTTGTTATTGTTTAATTGAATTGTATGCATATGATGGGGTAAGAAAAGAAATTGGAAAGTGAATGCTTGCATATGTTTTTTTGGAGGAAGAATTAGGGTTTAGAGACAAATGTATATGTTGTGTATATGATGATATATATAACATATAAAGTGGTCAAATGAAGAGTCAAGGTGATGGTTAAGTGGAAGAAGATATTTTTGGTTGTTAATGAAATTACATATAAGGACTTATATGAGACAAAGGTTAGTTATATGATTGAGGGTGTTTTAGTAATTGCTTGGATAAGAACACTTGGTGGAGATTAAAAGCAAAATTTGACTTTGTATCTTGATCATTGTCTTCTTTCTTCATGAAGTGGCCGGCTCTCCAAATTGAAAAGAGAAAAAGAAGTGTTCTTGATGATAGAAGCAAGTTGATGAAGCAATCCAAGGTTTTGACAAAGGATTTGTGGAATTTCTTCTTTTCAAGTAAGTATTTTCTTGTTTTCTTTACTTATTTGGAAGTTGTGTTGGAAGTAAAGTAGGGTTTGATGATTTTGTGATTTGGTGGATTTGAGATGTGTTTGGTTGTGTTTTCAAGTGTTAAATTGATTTTAAGTTATGAGTTTAATTGAAGGTTGTTGATTTGGATGGATAGAGAAGGATGTTGATTTTAGGGTTTTGAGTTAATGTGTTTAATTGTGATATTAATGTGTGGTGAAGTAGTTTTTATGATGAATATGTGTTTAGAACATTGATTATGTTCATGTGAAATATGTTATATGATGAATATTGTGTTTGAGTGCAATTGAGAAAGGGTTGGTTTTAGTTAAGGTTTTGTGAATTGGTGACACGGCCAAAATAAATTTTAGGGGAGTGGGCGTGTCAATTATTTGGATTAGCTACTGTCTCTTTTGGTTTTAGTGACACGGGCGTGTCCATCAAAGGTGCTGGGCGTGTCATTTATTTGAGGAAGCTACTGCCTCTTTTCTTTTTAAGGACACGGGCGTGTCACTCAAGATGGTTGGGCGTGTCAATCAAGTGAGTTGGGCGTGCCCTTCAAATGATTTGAACATTGTTTGATTTCTTGGTTCTCTTTGCATGGTTTAAATTCTTTAAAAGTTCCATTGTTCCTAAACTTAAACATGAACATTATAAACATGTTTCAAACACAAGAATGATCTAATCAAATGAATGTGGATGGTCCTAAAGCTATGAATCATGTCAATTGTGTTTTGCCCTAGTTGCATTGTTGAGAATTAACAATGTTATGTTATGCACTTTGAATGGTAATGTGTTTTATGAGAAATGTGGAATGAAATGTTAATATTTATGAATGATGCTATGTGAGATAAAAATACACTTGAATAATGAAGTGTTATATTGTGAAATGAAATGTGGAGCCATTGTTATTGGCTAAGGTGATTTAATGGAGATAAATGAGGCATGTTTGCCTAAATGATAATGAGAATTGAAAATGAAATCTAAATGAATTGTGTGGCTAATGTGTTATTCCATTTTCAGAGTTTGTTATTGGTGGCATGCCTAATGAGTGTAACAATCTCTTGAAGTTAGGTTGGATTGAATCCTTGAAGCCTAATTGAGATGTTACAACCCTTGAAGCTAGGTTGGGTTAGTTCTTGAAGCCAAGTTGGGTTGATGCTTAGCATGCTTTGCTCCCCTTGAAGCTTGGTTGAACTTAATCCTTGAAGCCTAGTTGGGTATATGATATTGATATTGATAAATGTGATAACAAAACCAAAGCATTAACTCTGAAAATTGAATGGCATATTAGTGTGTCTTGGGCCCATGCTTGTCTTTGCTTAGTGTTGTTCATGAATGAGTAAATGATTAACTAATAAAATATATGCAAAGATGTTGAATTCTGATATACATATATGTATATTAGGTTATGAAATGTAAAAGTATGTTGTTAGCTTTGCATTTATGTTGTTACATGTATGATAAATTAGAATTGGCATTGTATAGCATTTAAGCATGTTTATTGCATGTTTTATCTTACTAAGCCCTTGGCTTAGCGCGATAGTGTTTAATCGCGCAGGTGATAGAACTGATAGAATCGAACCCGAGAGCTCTTCGAGACCGAGTGAGAGTAGACATTGAAGAGTTGATTTTGGGAGCTTAAAGATCAGAGCTGACTTGCCAATCATGTATAAATCTTTTATATTGTGTAAAGTATTGTTGATAATGTAAATATATGTATAATGGTAAATATGTATTCAAATGTTTTCATATATGTACATATTTTATAACTTCCGCTGTGTAATTTATAAATGTATATATATATATATAGATAACTAATATGTTTTGTTTTATAAGTAAATGATCTATTTTGTTAATAAGATATAATGATATGGATATGGTATCAAGTTTTAAAATGTTTTGAATGTTAAGGAAACCGTAGCATCCCTATGTTTGGTGCACTTATGCTACATTGTTGTGGTTGTAGTGTGTGTGCATTGGATATGGGGGTGTTACAATTGTTTTGGTATCAGAGCCTAGGTTTGAGATTCTCAGCCTAGGTAAAATGTAATAAAAAGAATATTTTTACTTAAAAAGTGGTTTTGAATGACATATACGTTTGAGATTGGCAGTCCCTGGTCTTTAATAAGATGTAATCTGCTGTGTTTGCAGTATTAGGTGTTGATGGATCCTCACTCAAGACAGTCAGTTGAGGGTAGTGCCGAGAGCATTGCTCCTGCCGAGGGAGCTAGGGTTGATAGTGTTGAGGAGGCACCTGCTTCGGTGTCGGGTAGACCAGCTGGAGAGGAGGTTCCGCCAGCCTGGTTTAGGCATATGATGGAAGTAATGAGGCAAGCACCAGTACAGCCACCTCCACCACCACCACAGCCTTAAGTTCAGATGAGACAGTATGATAAATTGAGGAAGTTTGGGGCGGAAGATTTTATGGGAACCACTGATCCAGCAGTGGCTGAGCAATGGTTAGGCAAAGTGCAGAGAATCTTTATTCAGTTACAAGCCACCCCTGAGGAAAAGTTTGATTATGCCAGGTCATTACTGCAGAAGGACGCATATGACTGGTGGAAGACAGTGCCACACTCTATGGATGATCCTCCAACACTGTCTTACACTGATTTTCTAAGGGAATTTGAGTTGAAGTATACTCCTAGGGAGTATAAGGACATGAAGAAGATGGAGTTCTTAAGCTTGAAACAAGACAGCAAGACTGTTACTGAGTATGAAGTTGAGTTTATTCGACTGAGTCAGTATGCTGGGGGTATCATTGCTGATGAAATTGATCGATGTCGGCGATTTGAGGAGGGATTGAGGCCCTCAATTATATGTCATGTGGCAGGCTCCAGGTATCAGGATTTCTCCCAGTTAGTTGCAGCAGCTAGGAGTGTAGAGAGAGCCCAGGCCATAGTTGCAGTTGCTTCTGAAGAGGAGGTTAGAGTTAGAAGGCCCCAGTTCGAGGCAGGGTCTTCTTCTGCTAAAAGGGGTAGAGGAAGTTTTGTTCCTCGGAGTAGTAGGAGCCAGAGACCAGCAGGTAGGTCAGTGCAGTTCCAGAGGCAGAGATTTAGACCTGCAGCTTCAGTGGCAAGTGCTCCGACCCCGATGATTCGGAGATCCACTCTTCCCATCTGCATCCATTGTGGGAGGCCACATGGTGGTCCTTGTTGGAAGGCTGGTGTTGCAGGGGTATGCTTCAGGTGTGGATCACCAGACCATTTTGTGAGAGATTGCCCTGAGAGGCAGGAGCAGATGCCAGTTGATTCTGCTGCTTCTCGAGCTAGTGTGAGAGGAGGTAGAGGAGGCAGAGGTGTCAGCCGAGGAGGTAGGCCAGGGTTCAGTTCTAGAGGAGGTGCTGCATCCAGAGAGGGTAGACCAGAGGAGGTTGGTTCTTCCCAGAGGATGTATGTTATGCAGAGGCAGCCAGATGCATCGGCAGTCATAGCTGGTACTTTTTCTTTATTTAATACTCCAGTACTTGCTTTGATTGATCCGGGTTCCACGCATTCTTATGTTAGTGTCTCTGTTTTGCCTGTATCTGATGTGCATGCTGAGTCCCTAGGATTTGATGTGTTGGTGACAAATCCGTTAGGGCATAGTGTGGTTGTGAGTAAGGTGCACCGGGATAGTGTAGTGAGAGTGCAGGGTGAGGAGTTCTTTGGAGATTTGATTGAGATGCCATTTAAGGAATATGATGTGATCTTAGGTATGGATTGGCTATCTCGACATGGAGCTGTGGTGGATTGTAAAAAAAAATTGTTTCTTTGAGAACCGTTGATGGTAAAGAAGTGCTAGTATCTAATGAGCAGGAACAGCTAGCCTCCTTATTTGTTTCAGCTGTTGCAGCCAGGAGGTTGATTAGAAAGGGGTGTGAAGCCTATCTCGCTCATGTGATAGATACTAGAGTGAAGGGTTTTCCCATTGATAGCATTGCCACAGTTGCTGAGTTCCCTGATGTGTTTCCAGAGGAGTTGCCTGGATTGCCTCCAGAGAGAGAGGTGGAGTTTGGTATTGAATTGTTACCTGGTACCACTCCTATCTCCATTACTCCTTATAGAATGGCACCAGCAGAGTTGAGGGAGTTAAAAGTGCAATTACAGGAGTTGTTGGACAAAGGATTTATTCGCCCCAGTGTTTCTCCTTGGGGAGCTCCTGTGCTATTTGTGAAGAAGAAAGATGGTACTATGAGGTTATGTATCGATTATAGGCAATTGAACAAAGTGACCATTAAGAATAAATATCCTTTGCCTAGAATCGATGATCTCTTTGATCAGTTGAAGGGTGCAGCTGTATTTTCTAAAAATTGATCTGAGATCTGGGTACCATCAGCTGAGAGTCAGAGCTGAAGATGTTCCGAAGACAGCTTTCAGGACCAGGTATGGGCACTATGAATTTTTAGTTATGCCTTTTGGTCTGACGAATGCACCTGCAGCTTTCATGGATTTGATGAATAGGGTGTTTAGGCCCTATCTGGATCAGTTTGTTGTGGTCTTCATCGATGACATTCTAGTGTATTCGCGGAATGAGGAGGAACATGATTTGCATCTGCGGATTGTGTTGCAGATTTTGAGAGAGAAGCAGTTGTTTGCCAAATTGTCGAAATGTGAGTTCTGGTTGGATCAAGTAGCTTTTCTCGGACATATTGTTTCAGCAGAAGGCATTAGAGTTGATCCAAGTAAAGTTGAAGCTATTCTGAATTGGAGTCCACCCAAGTCTGTGACAGAGATTAGAAGTTTTCTGGGTTTGGCAGGCTATTACCGGCGGTTTGTAAAAGGGTTTTCTTTGATAGCTACTCCACTCACCAGATTGCTTTGTAAGGGAGTGAGATTTGTGTGGACGGATCAGTGTCAGGCTAGCTTTGAGCAGTTGAGAGATATGTTAACTCAAGCGCCTGTTTTAACTTTACCTGTTGAAGGCAAACCATATGTGATCTACAGTGATGCTTCACATAGAGGTTTGGGATGTGTATTGATGCAGGAAGGGAAAGTTATAGCTTATGCATCTCGACAACTGAAACCGCATGAGCTTAATTATCCTACCCATGATTTGGAATTAGCTGCCATTGTGTTTGCATTAAAGATTTGGCGCCATTATTTATTTGGGGAAAAATGTTTCATCTACACTGATCACAAGAGTTTGAAGTATCTGGGTGTCCAGAAAGAACTCAATCTTCGTCAGAGGAGATGGTTAGAATTGATTAAAGACTACGACTGCTTAATTGACTATCATCCAGGTAAAGCAAATGTTGTTGCTGATGCTCTGAGTCGGAAGTCTTTAGCTGGTTTAACAGTTTACTCGCTCTCGTTGCTTGTTGAGTTGAGAGCATTGCATGCCAGTTTTGTACCTTGTGATGATGGTGCATTGTTGGCACAGTTACAATTGAAGCCAGTTTTGTTAGATCAGATCAAAGAGGCTCAGTTGGTTGATATGAAGATTCAGAAAATTATTTCAGATTGCAAGATTGGGAAGACTAGAGATTTTGTTGTGAGAGATGATGGGAGTCTCTGGTTCAAGAGCAGATTGTGTGTACCCGATGATGCTGATTTGAAAAGAATCATTTTAGAAGAAGCTCATCAGTCAGTGTTTGCTATGCATCCGGGTAATACGAAGATGTATCATGATTTGAGACAGCATTATTGGTGGATTGGGTTAAAGAGAGACATTGCTGGGTTGTATCGAAATGTCTCACTTGTCAGAAAGTTAAAGCAGAGCATCAAGTTCCAACCGGGTTGCTTCAGCCGTTGTCAGTGCCTGAATGGAAGTGGGAAAGAGTGACAATGGACTTTGTGTCTGGTTTGCCATTGACACAAAGGAAACATGATGCCATTTGGGTGATTGTGGATAGATTGACTAAGACAGCTCATTTCCTTCCGGTGCGGATGGATTACTCTTTGGAGAGATTGGCTGAGCTGTATATCCAGGAGATTGTGAAACTGCATGGTGTTCCAACTTCTTTAGTGTCTGATCGAGATCCCAGGTTTACTTCAAGATTTTGGAAGAGTTTGCATTATGCTATGGGTTCTCGACTGCACTTCAGTACTGCTTTTCATCCACAGACGGATGGACAATCAGAGAGGGTGATACAGATTCTTGAAGACATGTTAAGGAGCTGTGTCATCGATTTCTCTGGAAGTTGGGATAGGTTTTTACCTCTTGTGGAGTTTGCTTACAACAACAGTCACCAATCCAGCATTGGTATGGCACCATTCGAAGCATTGTATGGCAGACGGTGTAGGACACCTCTTTGTTGGAATGAGCTTGGAGATAATAAGTTGGTTGGTCCTGATTTGATTCAAGAAACTGAAGAGAAAGTAAAATTGATTCGAGGCAGGTTAAAAGCAGCTTCAGATCGACAGAAGTCTTATGCAGATCTGAAAAGGAGAGACATTCAGTTTGATGTTGGAGATAAGGTATTTTTGAAAGTGTCTCCTTGGAAAAAGATTTTGAGGTTCGGTCGGAAAGGAAAATTGAGTCCTCGTTTCATTGGGCCGTATGAAGTGTTAGAAAGAGTTGGGCCAGTTGCTTATCGACTTGCTTTACCACCTGAGTTGGATCGTATTCATAATGTATTCCATGTTTCTATGTTGAGGAGGTACAGGTCGGATCCATCTCATGTGTTGCCATTTGAATCAATTGAAGTGAACCCAGACTTGACTTTTGAAGAGGAACCAGTTGCTATCTTGGCACGTGACGTGAAAGATTTGAGAAACAAGAGAGTGCCATTGGTGAAGATTCTTTGGAAGAACCATGGGAAAGAAGAAGCAACTTGGGAAAATGAACAAACGATGCGAGAGCAATATCCTCAGTTATTTCAGAGTTAATTTCAGGTAATTTCGAGGACGAAATTTTCTTTTTAGAGGGGGAGAATTGTAATATCCTCATATGTGGCTTAGAAGTTTTGATTATGTTGTTGTTGTTGTTGTTGTTATTGTTTAATTGAATTGTATGCATATGATGGGGTAAGAAAAGAAATTGGAAAGTGAATGCTTGCATATGTTTTTTTGGAGGAAGAATTAGGGTTTAGAGACAAATGTATATGTTGTGTATATGATGATATATATAACATATAAAGTGGTCAAATGAAGAGTCAAGGTGATGGTTAAGTGGAAGAAGATATTTTTGGTTGTTAATGAAATTACATATAAGGACTTATATGAGACAAAGGTTAGTTATATGATTGAGGGTGTTTTAGTAATTGCTTGGATAAGAACACTTGGTGGAGATTAAAAGCAAAATTTGACTTTGTATCTTGATCATTGTCTTCTTTCTTCATGAAGTGGCCGGCTCTCCAAATTGAAAAGAGAAAAAGAAGTGTTCTTGATGATAGAAGCAAGTTGATGAAGCAATCCAAGGTTTTGACAAAGGATTTGTGGAATTTCTTCTTTTCAAGTAAGTATTTTCTTGTTTTCTTTACTTATTTGGAAGTTGTGTTGGAAGTAAAGTAGGGTTTGATGATTTTGTGATTTGGTGGATTTGAGATGTGTTTGGTTGTGTTTTCAAGTGTTAAATTGATTTTAAGTTATGAGTTTAATTGAAGGTTGTTGATTTGGATGGATAGAGAAGGATGTTGATTTTAGGGTTTTGAGTTAATATGTGTTTAATTGTGATATTAATGTGTGGTGAAGTAGTTTTTATGATGAATATGTGTTTAGAACATTGATTATGTTCATGTGAAATATGTTATATGATGAATATTGTGTTTGAGTGCAATTGAGAAAGGGTTGGTTTTAGTTAAGGTTTTGTGAATTGGTGACACGGCCAAAATAAATTTTAGGGGAGTGGGCGTGTCAATTATTTGGATTAGCTACTGTCTCTTTTGGTTTTAGTGACACGGGCGTGTCCATCAAAGGTGCTGGGCGTGTCAATCAAGTGAGTTGGGCGTGCCCTTCAAATGATTTGAACATTGTTTGATTTCTTGGTTCTCTTTGCATGGTTTAAATTCTTTAAAAGTTCCATTGTTCCTAAACTTAAACATGAACATTATAAACATGTTTCAAACACAAGAATGATCTAATCAAATGAATGTGGATGGTCCTAAAGCTATGAATCATGTCAATTGTGTTTTGCCCTAGTTGCATTGTTGAGAATTAACAATGTTATGTTATGCACTTTGAATGGTAATGTGTTTTATGAGAAATGTGGAATGAAATGTTAATATTTATGAATGATGCTATGTGAGATAAAAATACACTTGAATAATGAAGTGTTATATTGTGAAATGAAATGTGGAGCCATTGTTATTGGCTAAGGTGATTTAATGGAGATAAATGAGGCATGTTTGCCTAAATGATAATGAGAATTGAAAATGAAATCTAAATGAATTGTGTGGCTAATGTGTTATTCCATTTTCAGAGTTTGTTATTGGTGGCATGCCTAATGAGTGTAACAATCTCTTGAAGTTAGGTTGGATTGAATCCTTGAAGCCTAATTGAGATGTTACAACCCTTGAAGCTAGGTTGGGTTAGTTCTTGAAGCCAAGTTGGGTTGATGCTTAGCATGCTTTGCTCCCCTTGAAGCTTGGTTGAACTTAATCCTTGAAGCCTAGTTGGGTATATGATATTGATATTGATAAATGTGATAACAAAACCAAAGCATTAACTCTGAAAATTGAATGGCATATTAGTGTGTCTTGGGCCCATGCTTGTCTTTGCTTAGTGTTGTTCATGAATGAGTAAATGATTAACTAATAAAATATATGCAAAGATGTTGAATTCTGATATACATATATGTATATTAGGTTATGAAATGTAAAAGTATGTTGTTAGCTTTGCATTTATGTTGTTACATGTATGATAAATTAGAATTGGCATTGTATAGCATTTAAGCATGTTTATTGCATGTTTTATCTTACTAAGCCCTTGGCTTAGCGCGATAGTGTTTAATCGCGCAGGTGATAGAACTGATAGAATCGAACCCGAGAGCTCTTCGAGACCGAGTGAGAGTAGACATTGAAGAGTTGATTTTGGGAGCTTAAAGATCAGAGCTGACTTGCCAATCATGTATAAATCTTTTATATTGTGTAAAGTATTGTTGATAATGTAAATATATGTATAATGGTAAATATGTATTCAAATGTTTTCATATATGTACATATTTTATAACTTCCGCTGTGTAATTTATAAATGTATATATATATATATATATAGATAACTAATATGTTTTGTTTTATAAGTAAATGATCTATTTTGTTAATAAGATATAATGATATGGATATGGTATCAAGTTTTAAAATGTTTTGAATGTTAAGGAAACCGTAGCATCCCTATGTTTGGTGCACTTATGCTACATTGTTGTGGTTGTAGTGTGTGTGCATTGGATATGGGGGTGTTACAGAAATAATTAATGAATTGTGTGTCTAATGTGTTATTCCATTTTTAGAGTTTTGTTGTTGGTGGCATGCCTATAGTAACAATCTCTTGAAGTTAGGTTGGGCTAAATCCTTGAAGCCAAGTTGGGTTGAAGTTTAGCATGCTTAACTCCCCTTGAAGCTTGGTTGGGTCTAGTCCTTGAAGCCTAATTGAGATGTTACAACCCTTGAAGCTAGGTTGGGTTGGTTCTTGAAGCCAAGTTGGGTTGATACCTAGCATGCTTTGTTCCCCTTGAAGCTTGGTTGAACCTAAATCCTTGAAGCCTAGTTGGGATAATGATAATGATAAATGTGATAATTGAACCAAAACATTAACTCTGAAAGTTGAATGGCATATTAGTTTCTTTTGGGCCCATGCTTGTCTTTGTTTTTAATGTGATTCTTGAATGGTGAAACTAGTGAATAATGAGATTGATTATAATGCATAAATATGTTATTGAGAATGAATGTTTGATATGACATTAAGCAAAGTAAAATGTTAAGGTATAACATTCTTTTGGATGGTGTATGGACTTGATTGTGAGACATTGGCATTACATCAAAACATAATATTATTGTAGTTGTACCACTAAGTCGTTGGCTTAGCACGATTATGATTTATCACGCAGGTGACAGGGAAGAACCGGAGAGTTCCTCTAGGCCGAGTAGAGTATAGATCTTGAGGAGTTGATAGTGGAGCTTAAAGATCAAAGACATACTGCCAGACATGTATATATTTTATGTTTTGTAAAATTTGAGTTTTGATGTTTATGTATTTGAAAATATTTGTAATATTTTCCGCTGCATTTTGAATAAACATTTTATCTTTTGTGTTTTATAATATAATTTAAATGTTTTAAATTGGTTCATATTATTGTAAAAGAATTGAGTCGTTTGGTTATTAAACCGTGGCATTTCTATATTCAGTATACGTATATTACGATCGTAATATCATGCTGTGTACGTATATGGGGTATAGGGGTGTTACATTTTTGTTGCTCCCGGATGCATTGTGTAAGGACTGTTATGAGCTTCTTGCAAAATATGTTTCTTCAGTTCCTCGGACTTAGGTACCACCATTCTCTTCTTGTAGTATAGGATACCATCTGGACGAATTTGATAATCTCCTAACGAATTCTCCTGCGCCTGTTGACTCCACTTCTTCACTTGTTCATCTTCCTTCTGAGCCTCACGTATTTGTTGATATAAGGTAGGTCGCACGTGCATTTCTGTAAAGATAGCTCCATCTTCTGTGGGCTCTAATTCTACCCTCATAGCACGTAGCGCTTGCATTGACTTCCTACTAAGTGCATCTACTACGACATTCGCTTTGCCCGGGTGATAGTTAATCGTATAGTTGTAGTTGGCTAACAGTTGCAGCCATTTTTGCTATCGCAAGTTTAAATCTTTCTGCGTGGGAAAGTACTTCAGGCTTTGATGATCCGTATAAATGTAACACTTTTCCCCGTATAAGTAGTGCATCCACGTCTTGAAAGCCAAAACAATCGCTGCTAGTTCTAAGTCATGCGTGGGATAATTCTTTTCGTGTGGCTTGAGCTGTCGAGAAACATACGCAATGACTTTGCCCTCCTACATCAATACGCAACCTAACCCGATGTGGGATGCATCGCTATAGATCACAAAATCTTTTCCTGATTCAGGTTGTGTAAGAATGGGCGCTTCAGTAAGTTTTTGCTTCAGCCTTTCAAAGCTCCGTTGGCAAGCATCGGTCCACTGGAATTTGGCATTCTTCTGAAGTAGCTTGGTCATAGGTGCGGCGATCATGGAAAACCCTTTGACGAATATCTGATAATATCCTGCTAACCTCAAGAAACTACGGACTTCCGTTAATGTCTTAGGTGGCTTCCATTCCAATACTGCTTCTATTTTCTTGGGATCAACCCTTATTCCTTCTGCCGATACAATATGTCCCAAGAAGGCTACTTCTTCCAACAAAAATTTGCATTTGTTGAATTTAGCGTATAACTGCTTCTCTCGCAGGGTTTGCAAAACGATCCTAAGGTGGCGATCATGGTCCTCTCGATTCTTTGAATACACCAATATGTCGTCAATGAATACAACCACGAACTGATCCAAATACAGGTGGAAGATTCTGTTCATCAGATCCATGAATACTGCAGGCGCGTTTGTTAATCCAAAAGGCATAACGATTAATTCATAATGTCCATAGCGAGTTCTGAATGCGGTTTTTAGTATGTCTTCGTCTTTGATCCCCAATTGATGATAACCCGATCGTAGATCAATTTTTGAAAAGACTCCAGCACCTTTGAGTTGATCAAACAAATCGTCTATGCGAGGTAGTGGATACTTATTCTTGATGGTCAGCTTATTGAGTTAACGGTAATCCACACACAACCTTAGGGATCTGTCTTTCTTTTTCACGAACAATACTGGCGCTCCCCATGGTGACATGCTTGGCCTAATGAACCCCTTGTCTAAAAGTTCTTGTAGTTGTACCTTTAGTTCTTTTAGCTCCGCTGGCGCCATCCGGTGAGGTGCGATGGATACTGGTGTAGCTCCCGGGTACACGTCTATGGTGAATTCCACCTCTCGTTTAGGTGGTAATCCGGGTAAGTCGTCAGGAAATATGTCGGGGAAATCGCAAATAGTATGTATATCTTGTAGCTTCGGTGCCTCTTCTTTCGCTTCTAACGCGCATAACAGGTATGCTCGCAACCTTTTTGCACTAACCTCTTAGCCATCATAGCGGAAATGATGTTAGTTAGATAGTCCTTCCTCTTTCCCACTAAGGTCATTTCATCGCCATCTGACATATGCAAAGTAACTCTCTTCTGTTTACAGTCAACCAGTGCATCGTGTTTGGCCAACCAATCCATCCTAAGGATAGCGTCGAATTCTTGAAGTGGTAGTTCAAATAAGTCTCCCCAAAAGATATGTCCATGAATCTCCACGGGGCAATCTTTCACTACCTTCCTCGTAATCACCTTACTCCCTAATGGGCTAGTAACTAATATTCCCTCTTCCTCTAGTTCTACCTTTAGGTTTCCAAGTTTTTCATTTTTCGTGCATATATAAGAGTGTGAAGAACCCGGATCTATTAAAATGTAAAGCGGAACTCCAAACATAGACAACTGACCTGCAATCACGTCTAGCGCTTCTTCATCTTCTCGCCCCCTCATGGCATACATTCTAGCAGGAGCCCTCGCTTCTGGTCGATCCACCGTCTCAGACTGCACACGTGACTGATTTTCGCCCCTACCTCTGCCTCGGCCTCGCCCTGCTGCCGCTTGCGATCCCTCAGTCTCCCTAGGTAGATTCTGCATTCGCTGAGGACACTCTCGCATAAGGTGGTCTAAAGATCCACATATGTAGCATGCAAATGTCCGACCCCAACATTCTCCCGTGTGGCGACATCCGCATTGATCACAGCGTGGATTAGGATTTTTGCCTTCATTACCTCTCGGACCGGTAGAAAAGTTACCTCCGCTTTGGTTGAATCCTCTTCCTTGCCCTCTTTCAGATCGTCCGGTACTAGCGACTGAGGTGACTTGACTTGGGCCACCGCGATTCGATCCCTGACTGTAACCCCAGCGTTGACCGCCTCCCGTGGAACCACTCCCTCGGAATCGCTTCCTTGATGATTGGTAGTTTCCCAAATAGTTTTGGGTATCTCTCTTCTGTTTCATCTTTTGTCTTATATTCTGCTCATCAGATTGACACTGCTCCACTTCAATAGCTCGGGTGACTAACACAGAAAATTCTTTAATATGAGTAGTAATCAGCTGCACCTTAATCTCATTATTCAATCCGTCTAAGAATTGTTTCATCGATCTTCCTCGTCTTCTATCGCTTTCTTAGCATACCTGCTTAATCTGGTGAACTCCCTTTCGTACTCTGTCACTGTCATTCGCCCCTGCTTCAAGTGTAGAAACTCTTTCCTCCTGGCGTCGAGATATGCTTCAGAAATAAACTCTCTTAAATTCTCTTACAAAGAAGTCCCATGTCCTCTGCTCTGGTGGAACTCGTTGTTGGACTGTGTCCCACCAGACATACGCTTCTTCCACTAACAAGGAAGTAGCGCACACAACCCGCTCCTCTAGAGTACACTGTAACTGATCTAAGGCTTGTACCGTTCCTTCCAGCCAATACTCGGCTATGGAAGAATCATCGTCCCTTCAGGCCCTAAACTCCTTTGCCCCGTACTTTCTTATCTTTCGATCGGGGGTTTCCTTTCCCCTCCCACAGCAGGTACTGGTACGGGTGCTAGAGCTGGTGGTGGTGCCGGGACGGCGCCGGCTATCTGCCGTAATACGGCAGCCATTTGTTGCAACATTTCGTTGGGGATAGGAGCATCAGCTGGTGGTTGCTCAGATGCAGGTATCTCTGATACATGCGTTTCTACAATTCGGGAGGCCTGAGACTCGACCTCCTCCTCTATATCACGCTGCGCTGCTTGCGACATCTAAAGAACATAGCAAAACGTATACAATCCCATCATCAGTAACGACCCAGACCAACAGCATTATATTACCCTAGGTGGCATGTATATAAATATAAAATTCTTAAATAACACATATACAACATAGCTTTTATTTATTTCCAAGCAAAAGTATTTACATTACTAGGAAGCCCTTATGTACATTCCAAAATTTAGGACTCCTTACTACTATATCATCATGTCATACTACCATACAATATCTACACGATACCCCGATGTCACATATGTACATAACCAAAAGAACCTCCAAAAAGCAACACATCTCGAAGCTCAGTGAGTAGGTGCCCTAGGTGAGGTGGCACTTTCAGACAAATACTCTTCTATCTTAGGATCAAACTCTGGGTCATGCGATACTTCACCAGGTAAGTGCTGGCCTAGCTCCTGGACCATCTCCTGCAAAGCAAGAATCTCTCTATGTGCTACCCCGAGGCTCCTACAGGCACTATCAAAATCCACTCTATGACTAAGCCTGTTCTCCTTTAACATCAGCACGTCTCTCCTCAAGGAGATAATCATCTCATGTGCTAATCTCAGGTCTTCACGATCCTGTAGACTTCGATCTGCCAGGATATCTATGGTATCATCTTGCTCCTGCACTAGCTGCTTTAGCCTCTCTACTTCCATCCTCAGCTCCCTCATCTCATTGTTTCGATCATCCATAATTACTCCTGTTATAATTAGAATATCATAACTAACAATACTACACATATGTATAGTTACATATTTAAAACCCCTAACCTAACCCTATGTGTCATATATTTAAGGTTTAGTTCAACTAACTACCCAGGACCGGCTAAACCGGAGCTCTGATACCAAAAATTGTAACACCCCTTCCCGGCCTACGTGTGTAAGCCGAGTAGAGGTGCCATAATAACCTAATGTTACTACCAATTTTACTCAGTCAAATTTTAGTTCCGATTTTTACAGCAATTTGGCCAGAGGTTCGTCTAGAAATTGGGTCCCAAGTGTCGACAAAACTGGTTTTTTTTTTTATTTTTGAAAACATTTTTTTTTACACAAACCAATGCGAACACAATCAGTCTCAATACACTCCCAATGAATCCCCCTTATAACCTCAACTACAAACCTGCAAGAAGAATTCACACTTCTAGTACAAAATAAAGTAGAGGTTTATTAGTATGACATACTACTAACGTACAGTATAACATAGTAATTCTCAATCTTATATATATATATATACATGTCATAACTAGTTAACTCAGAATGGAAACTAAGAGATCTACCCTGAGATGCTGTGGGTCTGGTCGTCGCTTCCCAAGAGTTAGCTACTGCTCCGAACCTACGAGTCAAGGAAAACTTAACTCGCTGAGCAATGTCGCTCAGTGGGTACTTTACTAATGGAAATAAAAGTAAAGAGTATTTGTACAAGCAAGGCAATAAAATATATGAATGTTAAATACTATAAGCAATAAAATATAAAGCTCACTTCAATGAAATAAAAACGTACTTCCCGAAAAAGAATTTCAAGTTTTTCAAAAGATTTCAACTAAAATTATAAAATATTCACAATTCAACTTATGCCATAAAATAGTCGTGTCATAGTTTGTAAATTTTTGCTCTACTGATAAAAGCAGAACCACAGCGATAAGGCAGTAGCCCTCACCACTGTAATACGGGTGGCCCTCACCACCGATATCAAATCACGGGAATGGTCCTCACCATCCTGGTTATAACCAATGGCCCTCAACATTGAGTTCAGATTATAACAATTCAATCACAATATCAAGCAGTACTGCATAAGTTAGTATAGTGCACTATACCCTTATCTACCAAGTTCAACCACCAGGTAGAGCATAAGGGTTTAAAATTCAAATCCAAGATTTCCACAAGTTTTCAAATGATTTGCACACCCCTTTTCATTTTTACTAAGTCATGCCATTTCGTCGTGTACTAACTCTGTAGCTAAAGGCCGTTTCATTTCCAAGTGTTTACCACCATTCCTAGTCATTTCCACACACTTCAAATCACATTAGAATAATTCCCAAAAATGACTAAAAGAATAGTAACACGGCGCGTAAAATCGGCAACGCAAATGGCATGACCATATGAATAGTAAAATCCAGTTTTCGTCTAAATTTTAGTCAATTTCAGTCATGCATTTGACCAGGTAAATGATCTTATTTCTGGCTGAAATTTTACAGGAAACTTATTTCATATGTTGACTAATTTCATGTCAAATTTTATCAAAAAATTCAATCGTTTGCTGCCTCAACCGGCTGCCCAAATTTGGGTCTAGAATTGGCTCCCAAAGGGCACCAATTCGGCCCCCACTTGCATTTGGTGCAAAATTGTTTATTATTTTTTTTTCTAAACCCATTTCAAAGCTTCACTAATAATGTAATGAGGACTTAGACACTTCCCTTTTAAAATAACTTGATTGTTTAAATCAATTTGGACTAAATGGAGTTCATAAACTCTTTTACTGAAATCATTGAAAACATTAGATTTCATTCGAATTTAAACAACCCAATCACCACATGGATTCAAAAATACCACTCAACAATTTAATTCAAACTCAAACAACACATTTAGGCATTCATAGCAAAAGTTCCATAGATAAATTTTTGGCAAGAAAATGAAAGAAAAATTAATTCTTCCAAGGTAAAGTACCAAACCTTGTATTTTAATTTCCTTTTGCTTTCCCTTCTCTTTCAAGCTCTTCCTTCTCCTTATTTCCACCCTTGCCTACAAAAATTTCACAACACAACCTCAACCATAAACCCTAGAAATTTAGAACATGCACTACCCTTCCATTTCTTTTCAAATTAAGTCCTAATCTAACCTTATTAAACCTTAGAAACCTTAATTCTTCCATTTAATTAATCGATATCATCACAACTTAAGTTTTTCCCAAATCCACCATAAGAACCCTAATTTTAATCTCTCAAATTACTCATTAAAACCTGAAATTAGGATTAGAAATGAACTTACCTTAGTTTAGGACCTTGGATTCCACCAAAACCTTTGATAATAAACCTTAAAACTTGAAAATCACCACCTTTCTTCCTTCTCCTATGGCTTGGACGACCCTCCTTCTCAAGATGGAGTTTTTGCTTTCTTCTTTCATGTGTTTTTGGTCCAAATGGCTGCCCAATTTGACTAATAATGTGTTAAGACAAATGCTTAATTCCAATTGGTCCACTTTAAGGCAAAATGGCCATTTTTCATTGGTACAATTGTCTCTCTCTTTTATTTATTTAAGGCCCAAGCCATTGGGCTTTCTTTTAATCATATTTTGGCTCCTCTTCTTCCCTTTGCTGTAATTTTATGATTTAGGATGTGAAAAGACCAAAATACCCTCCGGCGATTGATTGTCTGTAACTTTTAAACTGTGTGGTTTCACGAAGTGAACCACATATGGTTTTGACCCTCTCGACCTCTACTTTCCATTTTTAAGGTCTATTTTAGGTTTCCAAGTCATTTTGAAAAATTACCAATAAGCCCTCGACTTTTTGCAAAATTCTCTTTAGGTCCTTTCTTTGCTCGGGTTTGCCCGGGCTCTGTTTCTACTGACGATCATTTCATATTCAACCCCTCGACATCCTCTACGCACTCGTGTGTTTATTTCCTACTTTGGATTCATGTATAAATTTTAATTAATAATGACCAAAATGCCCCTAGTCTACGTGTCTTCGTTTCTCTCTGACGGGGCGTTTCCGAAGAAAGTCACAGTTCATAGTTTTTACCCGATTTTTCTCTAGTTTCTATTTCATTACACGATCACATACATTATTAAGACTTCCCGAACTGGTCACCCATCGCAGTTAGTTACGCATGTTTAACCCCGGTCCTTTAATGAATTTTAGCTTAACGGTCTAGGGTTAGCCGGATCTCTTTAGCATGCCTACTTTGTCAGCACGTGTGAATACTGTACACGTAATTACTGTACATACCTGCTATGGCCGGTCGTGACAAGCATGATTCCTCCAAAGGACTTTCACAAGTGGCACCCTCTTATTCCTCAATTCTTTAACCTCTTGTGCCAAAATCGCCACTGGTTCTTCCTCGTAAGTTAGATCTGGACTCACCTCAATGGACTCTACTGACAAGATATGAGATGGGTCAGACCTATATCTTTGAAGCATCGAGCCATGGAAAACATTATGTATTCGATCCAACTTAGGCGGCAAAGCTAGTCTATAAGCCACTGGACCAACTCTCTCCAACACCTCATATGGTCTTATGAAACGAGGACTCAACTTCCCTTTGCGGCCAAATCTCAAAATCTTCTTCCATGGAGATACGTTCAGAAATACTTTATCTCCCACACTGAACTCTATGTCTCTTCTCTTTAAATCTGAATAAGATTTCTGTCGGTCTGAAGCTGCTTTCAAACGATCCCGAATCACTTTCACTTTCTCCTCTGTTTCCTTAATCAAATCGGGACCAACCAATTTACCTTCTCCAACTTCATCCCAACACAAAGGTGTCCTGCATCTCCTGCCATATAAAGCCTCATAAGGAGTCATCTCAATACTCGACTGATGACTATTGTTATAAGCAAATTCAATTAATGGCAAAAATCTATCCCATTTCCTGGCAAAATCAATGATACAGCTCCTCAACATATCCTCCAGAATCTGTATCACTCTCTCTGACTGTCCATCTGTCTGAGGATGGAAAGCAGTACTAAAATGCAATCGAGAACCTAGAGCATTATGCAAACTCTTCCAAAACCTCGAATTAAACCGGGGTTCTCGATCCGACACCAAAGAAACTGGGACTCCATGCAACCTGACTATCTCGTTGATATACAGCTCAGCCAACCTCTCAAGAGAATAATCCATCTGAACTGGAAGAAAATGAGCTGTCTTCGTCATCCGATCAACTATCACCCAGATTGCATCATGCTTCTTTTGAGTTAAAGGCAGTCCAGTCACAAAATCCATTGTCACTCGCTCCCATTTCCACTCTGGCACTGATAAAGGTTGGAGCAATCCTGAAGGAACTTGGTGCTCAGCCTTCACTTTCTGGCAAGTGAGACATCTGGATACAAACTCTGCTATGTCCCTCTTCATACCTGACCACCAATAATGTCGCTTCAAGTCCTGATACATCTTGGTACTCCCATGGTGCATAGCAAAAGTGACTGATGTGCTTCCTCTAATATCATTCTTTTCAATTCTGCATCATCAGGAATACACAATCTATCTCTATACCATAGACTGCCATCATCCCTCACATAAAAGTCTCGACTTTCTCCTTTCTGACAAACCAACACAATTTTTTGAATTCTCTCACATACTAACTGAGCCTCCCTAATATGATCCAATAAGACTGGCCTCCACTGCAACTGAGCCATCAGAGCACCATCATCAGAGGATTCAAATCTAGCATGCAACGCTCTCAACTCAACAAGCAACGAGAGCGAATAAGCAGTCAAACCTACCAAAGATTTTCGACTCAAGGCATCAGCAACAACATTTTCCTTACCAGGATGATAATCAATCAAACAGTCGTAGTCTTTAATCAACTCTAACCACTGTCTCTGCCGAAGATTCAGGTCTCTCTGAACACCCAGGTATTTCAAACTCTTGTGATCTGTATAAATAAAACACTTTTCCCCATACAAATAATGCCGCCAAATCTTCAAGGTAAAGACTATTGCTGCTAATTCCAAATCATGCGTCGGATAATTCAACTTATGCGATTTCAACTGTCGAGAGGCATAAGCAATGACTCTAGCCTCCTGCATCAGAACACAACCTAAACCACTGTGTGAAGCATCACTGTATATCACATATGGTTTACCTTCTATAGGCATGGTAAGGATAGGAGCTTGAGTCGACATCTCCCTCAGTTGCTCAAAACTTGCCTGACACTGATCTTTCCACACAAATTTAACTCCTTTCCGAAGTAATCTGGTGAGTGGTGTAGCTATTATAGAAAAACCCTTCACAAATCCACGATAATAGCCTGCCAATCCCAGAAAACTTCTAACCTCTGTCACAATCTTCGGTGGACTCCAATTCAAGATAGCCTCAATTTTACTCGGATCAACTCTAATACCCTTTGCTAAAACCACATGACCAAGAAAAGCTACCTGATCAAGCCAGAACTCACACTTAGACAGCTTAGCATACAACTGCTTCTCTCTCAGTGTCTGCAATACGATCCGCAAATGCCTATCATGATCCTCCTCATTACGCGAATACACCAATATGTCATCAATGAAGACCACCACAAACTGATCTAAATATGGTCTGAATACCCTGTTCATCAAATCCATAAAAGCTGCTGGTGCATTCGTCAATCCAAAGGGCATCACCAGAAACTCATAATGCCCATACCTCGTATGAAAAGCTGTCTTGGGTACATCCACAACTCTGACTCTCAACTGATGGTACCCTGATCTCAGATCAACCTTAGAGAATACTGCTGCTCCCTTCAACTGATCAAAGAGATCATCTATCTGAGGCAAAGGATACTTGTTCTTGATGGTCACCTTATTCAACTGCCTATAATCAATACACAATCTCATGGTGCCATCCTTCTTCTTCACAAACAACACAGGTGCTCCCCACGGGGACACACTAGGGCGGATAAACCCTTTATCCAATAACTCCTGCAACTGCACCTTCAACTCTCTCAACTCAGCAGGTGCCATCCGATAAGGGGTAATAGAGATATGAGTGGTACCAGGCAACAAATCGATACCAAACTCCACTTCTCTCTCAGGAGGTACTCTTGGCAACTCATCAGGGAAAACATCTGGAAACTCGACAACTGTGGGTATACTTTCAAGTAGGGATCCCACTACTCTAGTATCTACAACATGAGCAAGATAAGCCTCACATCCCTTCCGAATCATTCTCCCAGCTGAAACAGTTGAAACAAACATAGATGAAAGATACCTCTGCTCACTAGATACTATAACATCCCTACCATCCCGTGTTCTCAAAGTAACTCATTTCTTCTAATAGTCTACCATAGCCCCATGCTTGGATAACCAATCCATGCCCAAAATCAGATCATATTCCCTAAAAGGCATCTCAATCAGGTCACCGAGAAACTCCTCATCTTGAACAACAACTGGACTATCTCGGTGCACCCTGCTCACCACAACACTATGCCCTAAAGGATTTGTCACCAAGACATCAAATCCTAGGGACTCGGAATGTAATTTAGACACAGACAAGATGGATGCACTTATGTATGAATGCGTAGATCCAGGATCTAATAGAGCAAGGACTGAAATACCAAATAAAGAAAATGTACCCGCAATAACGGCTGAAGCATCTGGCTGCCTCTGCATCACATAAACCCGTTGAGATGGCCCAGCCTCATCTGGCCTACTGCCTTCGGATGTAGAGCCTCCTCTCTAACTAAACCCAGGGCGACCACCTCTACTAAAACCTCTGCCACCACGACCCCCTCTGACACTGGGTCGAGAAGATGCAGTATCTGCCTGCCTATCCTCTGGTGGCTCGGGACAATCTCTGATAAAATGGTCTGATGACCCACATCTAAAACACACTCCCAAAGAACCTCTCCACCAGTAGACACCTCCGTGTACTCTACAACAATGAACGCAAGTAGGTGGAGTAGGTCTCTGAGCCACTGGGGTCGGAGCACTAGCCACTGAAATTCCAGGTCTCTGTCTCTATCTCTGCTGCTATACTGACCTGCCAAACTGCCTCTGACTCCTACTAGACCTCTGAAAATGTCCCCCTCGGCCTCTCTTCACTGATGAAGACCCAGCCTCACTCTGGGGTCTCCTAACTCTGGTCTCCTCAACCCTGGCAGATGCTGCAAGACTCTGCGCCCTCTCAACACTCCTGATAGTTGTAACTAACTGGGAGAAATCCTGATAGAGGGTCTCAGTCCCTCCTCAAACCTCCTACACCTATCAAACTCATCAGAAATGATCCCACCAGCATAGTGACTTGTTTAGGTCATTTTTGTACTAGTTTTTAGTATGATTTTATGTGTGTTTTAGTTAATGTTTTGATTAATTTTTGTTTTAAGTGTGTTTAAAGTGTTTATTTTAAGTTTAGATGAAAAAAGACCCTTGGAGGATCAAAACAAAGCAAGAAAGAGCAAAAATGAAGATTAGAAGGTGACACACTCAGGGGACACGGCCAAGCCTCTGGCCGTGTCCCTCCAAAAATGTCAGACACGGCCAAGTTCACCCTGGCTTGGCTGTGTCACACTCCAAAGAAGAAGAGAGGAAAATCAAGCAGGAGAGGACACACCTAGGGGACATGGCCGTGTCACCCTCTGGAGATCAAAAGAAAACAAAGCAAGCAAAGAAGGAAAGAACACACAGTGAGGGACACGGCCAGGAGCTTGGCCGTGTCCCAAGAATGGAAAGACAAGAGACACGGCCAAGCTCCAAATGGCTTGGCCGTGTCACCTCTCACTACCAAAGAAAGAAAGAAAAGAAATAAAGAGAAAGAAAGCCAGTGAGGGACACGGCCAGTTGGCTTGGCCGTGTCCCATGGAGATCAAGAGACACGGCCAAGCAAACCTTGGCTTGGCCGTGGCACCTCATGGAAAGGAAGAAAAGAAGAAGAGACACGGCCAAGCCACTCTTGGCTTGGCCGTGTCACACCAAAAAGCGTATAAAATCTTTCGCAAGACAAAAAAGGGGGACGGCTAAGGTTTTGAGTTTGAGAAAAGAAAAGAGAAAGGGAGGCAAACACCAATTTGGGAGGAGGAGAGAGTGACACTCTCCTTGTCCCTCATCTTCATCTTCCATCTTCATCTTCTTCATCTTCCATTGACAAGATCTTTGAGGTTCTTTGGGATAAGTTGGGTTACAAGCTCTTGAAGGTTGAAGAAGCTTCATTGAAAGGTTTGGTGACTTGAAAAAGCTCCAATCCATATTGCAAAGCCATAATCAATTGAAGGTTTGGTGACTTGAGAAAGCTCCATTCCATATTGCAAAAAGGGAAATCAACCATTGAAGAGGGCTTGAGTTCTTCATCAAACATCAAAGTGGAGCTAGGAGGAAGACTAGTAATCCTACTCTTGGCATCTTCACAAGGGGTTTTTCTATTCTCTCTTTTAATTCATTTTTATTGTCATTGATGTATTAAGATATTGATATTGCAATGAACGATTTGAATTTGATTTATATTGAGTTGAATGAATGTTTCAAATTGATGATGTTGAGCTAAAAACTCATGCTTAGGGTTTGTAGTATATTTGATTGAATGCTTTAATTTGATATTTCCATTGATGTACCTTGTTGTTGGTTGATTGCATTGGATTGTATGCTAGGTTAATAGATTAGCTACCTATTGATCTCTAGATATTGAATGAAGGACCGAGAGGTGAAATTTGATATCGGAATTATGCAATTGACTACCCTATGAATGAATTAGAAATATAAGTTCTAGGGTTTCATTAATTTGATAATGTGAAATAATTGGTTATTGCTAATTCATGAATGTGAGAACTAATGGATTGGTAATTGACTAATTAACCTTAAAGAACAAATTAATTACAAGGCTATGTTAATGGATAATTGAGAATTGAGTTTTGATTGAATGGACCTATAACCCTAGGCACTTTCCCAAGAACTGAATTGATCTTGTGCACCCATCACACACATCAAACCCTACGTACGTTATTTTAGGTTTAAATTGTTCTTTAGCATTCCAAACAACAAACTCTCGCTTTTAATTTAATTGCTTTAATCAAGCTGTTACGAACCACACCTTCTTGGGGAAACGACATTGGGGCGATCACCTTTGCTACAGCTACCTCGTATACATGCGAGTGACGCTTTGTAGTAGTACTTAATTCGAGCGCAACAAGTTTTTGGCGCCGCTGCCGGGGAAGGCTATTGCAGTAGTAATAGTTTGAATTTTCTTTTCATTGTTTGTTTATTTTCTGTGAATTGTTTGTTAGTTTTGTCTTTCTTTCAATTTAATTATTTGTTTGTTTTATTTAAGTTGCTAAGTGCCTTGTGTAAAAATGCAATTTTCAAGGTACGCAGGGGTTTATGACGATAACCCTGATTCTGACATGGCATGGCAATTAGCAGAATTAACGAACCAACTTAAGATGCTAAATGCAAGAGGACAAACACCTATGCTTACTCGTGAAGTATGTTCAGCATGTGGCATTGCAGGACATAGCGCAAACATGTGTTCATTTGGTTATGGACAATACCAAGAGAGGCAAGAGGAAGAATATGCCTATGAAAGTTTCCAGCAAATGGGTGGAAATGACCCATAACCTAGACCTTATAATTCAAGATGGGGAAGCCATCCAAATTTTTTTTGGAAAAACCAGCAGCACATTCCACCTCCAAATTTTTTTCAACCTTACCAAAGAAACTCTTACTCTCAAGTGCAATATTCAAATCAAAATTACCTTAAGCAACCCACCTTAGAAGATAGTTTGAATGCCTTCATTCAAATTAGCGCGCAAAATCAAAGTAAACTTAACGAACCCACTTTGGAAGATAGTTTGAATGCCTTCATTCAAATTAGCTCACAAACCATGATAAATTCGAGAAATCCACAGTGGAAGATGATTTGAATGCTTACCTTCAAATTAGCACAGAAATTCAGGAAGGAAGCAATGAGAGGTTTGAATCTTTGGAGGAATCATTGAAGAGAGTGGAAATGCAACTTGGGCAACTGGCACATCAACTCCAAGAACACCAAGAGGAGGAATTTCCTAGCCAATTGGAGCAAATAGAGGTAATCACAAATTTTAAGAATGAACAAGTGATATATAATGATTTTTGAGATTCCTTTGATGCAGGAACTAACAAAGAAGAAGATTGCGAGGAAATGCAATCAGACATAGAGAAGTTAATTCAATCAAAGGAGGAGGAGAATTTGGAAGCATCGACTTCGACAAAATTGCATGAACCTCCAAATCCTTGTATGCCACCAATCCCATTCCCAAGTAAGCTGAATGCAGAGAAATAAGGTATGCAACTTTCTGAACTCCATGACATGCCCTATAGTGAAGATAGTGTGTAGAGCCTAATTCTTCCAAATTAGAAATTGATGAGAGCAATTTACTAGTGAATAATGAGATTGTTGAGGGAGAATTTCAAATTGCTAAAGAGAATGTAGAACACATTCAACCAAACTTGGTTGAACTTAAAAAGACCCAAGGAATTTTGAAAGATGTTTTGGTTGGGGAATACAGTATGCAACAAATTATCATCTCTCCCACTCTTGGTGGTGAGAACGAGTAAAAACCATATAAAACTATGTTGCAAACTGAAAAAGGTTCTTACTACGTCCCTATAGCATTAAAAAATCAAGCTAAGACAACCCTCACATGTTCTTTTGGGACAATTGCTCCCCTAAGAATGCTAGCTAAGCTTTTCAATATATTGGGCACTTTTCAAAGTTGCATGGTGTTCATCCTCTCAGTCATGGGCTCCAATTGCATTATGGGTGGAAGGAGCCCCACACATCGTATATGGGAACAATGGAAATCAGGTATCATCTAAACTCTCTCTGTAGTATGCATGCTCACATTGAGGACAATGTGAATTTTTAAGTGTGGGGTGCATTTGGTGTTTTATGTTTTTACTTTTAATTGCATTTTGTGTTTTTGTGTTTTTACCTTTAATTTGTTTTTATTTAAGTTTTAGTTAATATTTTTAATATTTTTCTTTGAATAAATGAATTTTGGAAAGTTCAATTGTTATAAAATTGTTGATTGATGACCTTTGAATTTTTGAAGCATGAATTGGAGAATTGAGTAGAATTGGTGCTTATTGTCAATTTTATTGGTTTTTTTCCTTGCATTGCCATTAACCTAGTGAGGAATTGAGCCATCAACTTATCATTCTTGTTGTGGGTGAACATCTTTGATTGATGATTTGCTAGAACTTGCTTTGAAATACATTTTAAGATTACATAAAAATTTCAATTTGGCATCAAGATAATTAAAGGCAATTAGGTGAACCCACTTTGGCTTAAAAGACCAACCCTATATTCAACCTTAGTTAGCCAATTTTGAGCCTATTTTATTTTTCCTTTTCTTTCTTTTGCACAACATCATTAGCTTGAACCTTGTTGTTTAACTCTTATCCTTTCATTAGGTCAAGAGCATTTTAAGAGCGTTTATGACCGAGAGTTGTGTTGAATTAAATGTGGGGGTTAAATTTAGAAAAAGAATATATATATATATATATATAATAATAATAAGAATAATTGTTGTTCTTGTTGAAAGGGTTGGAATGTATCATTGCAAGATTTAATAAGTGAGTTCCCTTGAAAAGCTCTTAAATGTCAATGGGTATATGAAAGGAAGATGTTTTGGGATTGTTAGTGTAACACCCCTATACCCTGTATACGTACACAGCATGCTTATACGATCGTAATATACGTATACTGAATATAGAAAATGCCACAGTTTGAAAATACACAAGTCAAATCTCCAAAAAGAAATAAGATCAATATAATAGATAAAAACGTTTATTAATACACAGCGGAAGTTATAACAAATACAGATACATAAAATTTGAAATTTACAAAACATAGAATATATACATGATTGGCAGCTTGACTCTCTGATCTTTAAGCTCTAGTTCAATTCTTTACGCAAAAACTCAACTAGGTCTAGAAGAATCCTCCGTCTCAAACCTATCAACTCTATCACCTGTGCGATGAACCACAATCGCGCTGAGCCAACAACTCAGTGGTACAAATAATAATGATATTAAGCAATGTCAATATCAATAATATGCATTCAATCAATAAAAAATCATACTTATAAATGTTACATTTCATTATTTCAATAATTATCTCATCATCCATTATTCATCACAACATTTCACATAGACACACTTGGGCCCAAACAAGTATTTAGTATGATATTCAAAGTTCATCATTATAGCCAACAACCATGGCTTTATATACGAAAATTCCCCCAACCAGGTCGGTAGTCCAAGTTCGGTTGCCCAACCACTGGGTCCGCATGGTTCTACAGGAGGTAGATAGGCACGTATAAGACTATCAATAACGAACCTTCCCCCAACCAGGTCGGTAGTCCAAGTTCGGTTGCCCAACCACTGGGTCCGCATGGTTTCACAGGAGGCAGATAGGCACGTATAAGACTATCAGTAACGAACCTTCCCCCAACCAGGTCAGTAGTCCAAGTTCGATTGCCCAACCACTGGGTCCGCATGGTTCCGCAGGAGGCAGATAGGTACGTAATACTGACTGTATCGAACCTTCCCCCAACCAGGTCGGTAGTCCAAGTTCGGTTGCCCAACCACTGGGTCCGCATGGTTCCGCAGGAGGCAGATAGGTCCGTTCATTTATCTCTTTAAACATTACTTTCTCAATTCATTTCATTTTCATCATTATAATATACAACATCAATTACATTAACTAAACAAACATGTCATTATTCAATCATATCATCTAGGCATGCTTCAATCATATCATTCACATCATTATAACTCATAACATTAATTTCACATCTCTTTATGTCTCAATTTACATTAAGGTAATTCATCATAAAAGTATTCATATGCATCATCAATATCATCAAATGTATGTTCAATCTCAACATCATATGAATGTATGCAACAATGTAGTTTGTACTTACCTCAAAACAACTCACAACTATATTGACTTCCTCTTCCAAAAGTCCTTCACTTCTTAAATTATGGCAAATCACCTTTTTCACAACCTATTCCAAAAGAATGATGAAACCCACATAAGATCATAGGGCTAAGAACCAACTAGGGCAAACTCTAAACATGACACGCTCAACAACACGGGCGTGTCCCTGACCGTGCCCTAACTCCACAACACAGAAGCTTTTACACGCTCAGAAACACGGGCGTGTAATACATTCTGCCTCTTAGAAACATTGACACGTCCAACAACATGAGCATGCTCATGGCCGTGTCAATTCCTCAAAAACACAGTAGCTATTACACGTTCAACAACACGGGCGTGTTACTGGTCGTGTCAAACCTACTGCCACTCAGAACAATTAACACGCTTAAAGGCCTGGACGTGCTCATGGGCGTGTTAGGCCAAAAACCCAGATTCCGGCCAAAACAACAACACAACCAACAAATCACTTCCTTTCACCAAAATCCACTTCAACCAAACTTAGCTCAACATATACAAAAACCATAACAACTTACAAAAACACCAAAACAACTAAAAACATAATTCCAACACAAATCAAAATCATCACCACGAACCTAAAAACACAACCACAATACATTCACTTCCAACAACTTATTCTTTCCTTCAATCCATCCCCAAAACCAGAAATCAGTTTACCCAAACACTCTTAAACCCATCTTAATCAAACATATTCACATACCATCCACAAACTCAACTCATAAACTCAAAGAAATCAAAGAATCAAGTGAAGAACTTACCAAGGATGAAGAAGCTCTTAACTTTCCAACTTGAACACTTGAAAACTTCCTTAGATCTTGAGTTTAGAAGTTCAAATCTCTCCCTTGTTCTCTTGTTTCTTTGATAGCCGGCCAAAAGAAAGCAAAGGAAGGAAAAGAAAGAGAGCCACGGCAAGGAAAGAAAGAAAGAAGAAAAGAGAAGACACAAAGTCAAATCACCTCCTTAAAACTCTCTCCTCCAAGTATTAATTATTAAAAAAATCCATTCAATCTCTTCCACTCAATAAATTCTCCTTATTAATTAATTATTAAATAAAAAACACATAAATATCTTCTTCCACTACCTTTTACTTTGACTTGGGTATATGTGGTATATATTCTAATATACACAACGTATACACTCTCTTTAAAAACCTTTTTTCTTTCCAAAGAAACATATACATTAAATCCAATTAAACAACAATAATACCTAAACTTCTAGGGTACACTTTGGGATATTACAATTCTCCCCCTCTAAAAAGAATTTCGTCCTCGAAATTACCTGATATCAAATCTGAAACAGTTGAGGATATTGGTCTAGCATCGCTTGCTCATTCTCCCAAGTTGATTCTTCTCTACCATGATTCTTCCAAAGAATCTTCACAATTGGCACTTTCTTATGTCTCAACTCTTTCATTCCATAAGCCAAAATAGCAACTGGTTCTTCTTCAAAAGTCAGATCCGAACTCACCTCAATAGATTCAACTGGTAAAACATGAGATGGGTATGATCTGTACCTCCGCAACATAGAAACATGGAAGACATTATGGATTCTATCCAACTCAGGCGACAAAGCAAGCCGATAAGCAACTGGCCCAATTCTTTCCAATACCTCATAAGGTCCAATAAAACGAGGACTCAGTTTCCCTTTTCGACCAAATCTCAATATCTTTTTCCAAGGAGACACTTTCAAAAATACTTTATCTCCCACCTTATACTCAATGTCTCTCCTCTTCAAATCTGAATAAGATTTCTGTCGATCTGAAGCTACTTTCAATCGATCCCGAATTATCTTCACTTTCTCTTCAGTCTCTTTAACCAAATCAGGACCCACTAACTTGCCCTCTCCAAGTTCATTCCAACACAGTGGCGTCCTACATCGTCTACCATACAATGCCTCAAATGGTGCCATTCCAATACTGGATTGATGACTGTTGTTATAAGCAAATTCCACAAGTGGTAAAAATCTGTCCCAACTTCCAGAAAAAATCAATGACACAGCTTCTCAACATATCCTCAATAATCTATATCACTCTCTCTGATTGCCCATCTGTCTGAGGATGAAAAGCAGTACTAAAGTGCAATCGAGAACCCAATGCATCATGCAAACTCTTCCAAAACCTCGAAGTAAACCGGGGATCTCGATCAGACACTAAAGAAATCGGGACTCCATGGAATTTCACTATTTCATTGATATACAGCTCGGCCAGTCTCTCAAGTGAATAGTCCATTCTAACTGGAAGAAAATGAGCTGTCTTTGTCAACCGATCTACAATCACCCAAATAGCATCATACTTTTTTTGAGTCAAAGGCAAACCAGATACAAAATCCATTGTTACTCTCTCCCATTTCCATTCAGGCAATGTTAAAGGTTGAAGTAACCCTGTTGGAACTTGATGCTCAGCTTTCACCCTCTGACAAGTGAGACACTTGGATACAAATTCCGTTATGTCCCTCTTCATACCTGACCACCAATAATGTTGTCTTAAATCATGGTACATTTTTGTACTTCCCTGATGCATAGCAAAAACCGATTGATGTGCTTCTTCCAAAATGATCCTTTTCAAAACTATCATCATCAGAAACACACAACCTATCATTGAACCAAAGACTGCCATCACTTTTCACATGAAAATCTCGGCTCTCTCCATTTCGGCAATCTGATACAATCTTTTGAATTTTCTCATCCGCCAACTGAGCCTCTTTAATTTGATCTAACAAAAACTGGTCTTAACTGCAGCTGAGTTAATAATGCACCATCATCACATACCTCGAAATTAGCACGCATTGCTCTCCACTCAACAAGCAACGAGAGCGAATAAACAACCAAGCTTGCCAAAGACTTCTGACTTAAGGCATCAGCAACAACATTCGCCTTACCAGGATGATAATCAATCAAACAGTCGTAGTCTTTAATCAGCTCTAACCATCGTCTTTGCCAAAGATTAAGCTCTTTCTGAACCCCCAAATATTTCAAACTCTTATGATTAGTGTAGATAAAACATTTCTCCCCATACAAGTAGTGTCGCCAAATCTTCAAAGCAAACACTATGGCTGCCAACTTTAAATCATGCGTCGGATAATTAAGCTCATGCGGCTTCAACTGCCGAGAAGCATAAGCTATGACTTTACCCTCTTGCATCAAAACACACCCTAAACCATTATGTGAAGCATCACTGTAAATCACATATGGTTTATCTTCCATGGGTAAAGTAAGAACAAGTGCTTGTGTCAACAATTCTTTCAACTGTTCAAAGCTAGTTTGACACTGATCCGTCCACACAAATCTAACTCCCTTCCGAAGCAATCTGGTGAGTGGAGTAGCTATCAAAGAAAAACCTTTCACAAACTGTCGATAATAGCCTGCCAAACCCAGAAAACTTCTAACTTCAGTCACTGACTTCGGTGGACTCCAATTCAAAATAGCTTCAACTTTACTTGGGTCGACTCTAATACCATCTGCTGAAACTACATGACCCAGAAAAGTCACTTGGTCAAGCCAAAACTCACACTTCGATAGCTTAGCATACAATTGCTTTTCTCTCAAGATCTGTAACACAATCCGCAAATGCTTGTCATGCTCCTCCTCATTACGCGAATACACCAAAATATCATCAATGAAGACCACTACAAACTGATCTAAATAGGGTCTAAATACCCTATTCATCAAATCCATGAAAGCTGCAGGTGCATTCGTTAACCCAAAAGGCATCACTAAGAACTCATAATGCCCATACCTTGTGCGGAAAGCTGACTTAGGAACATCTTCAGCTCTAACTCTCAACTGATGGTACCCTGATCTCAAATCAATCTTGGAAAACACTGCTGCTCCCTTTAATTGATCAAAGAGATCATCAATTCTAGGCAAAGGATACTTATTCTTAATAGTCACTTTGTTCAATTGCCTATAATCAATGCATAACCTCATGGTACCATCCTTCTTCTTCACAAACAACACAGGAGCTCCCCATGGAGAAACACTAGGGCAAATAAACCCTTTATCCAATAACTCCTGTAATTGCACCTTCAATTCTCTCAACTCAACGAGTGCCATTCGATAAGGAGTAATAGAGATGGGAGTGGTACCAGGCAACAAATCTATACCAAACTCAACCTCTCTCTCAGGGGGCAACCTTGGCAACTCCTCTGGAAACACGTCTGGAAAATCTGCAACTGTGGTTATATCATCAAGTTGAGAACCCCCTACTCTAGTATCCACAACATGAGCAAGGTAAGCATCACACCCTTTCCTAATCAACCTTCTAGCTGTTACAGCTGATACAAACAAAGATGCAAGTTGTCTCTACTCACTAGACACCATCACACTCCTACCATCACTAGTTCTCAAAGTGACACATTTCTTTTGGCAATCTACCACAGCTCCATGCCTAGACAACCAGTCCATGCCCAAAATCAAATCATACTCTTTAAAAGACATTTCAATCAAATCTCCACAAAACTCCTCACCTTGTACCACAACTGTACTATCTCGGTGCACCTTGCTAACAATTACACTATGCCCTAGAGGATTTGTCACCAACACATCAAATCCTAGGGACTCAGAATGCAATTTAGGCACAGGCAAAATAGATGCACTAATATATGAATGAGTAGAGCCTGGATCAATTAAAGTAAGAACTGGAATGCCAAATAAAGAGAAAGTACCCGCAATAACTGCAGAAGCATCGAGTTGTCTTTACATCACATATACTCGTTGAGAAGGCCCAGCCTCATCTGGTCTAGAATCCCTGGATAAAGATCATCCTCTCTGACTATACCCAGGTCTACCCCCTCTGCTGAAACTTCTGCCCCCTCGACCACCTCTGACAATAGGTCGAGAAACTGCAGAATCTGCCAGCCTCTGCTCCTGCATCTCCGGACACTCTCTAATAAAGTGATCAGGCGAACCACATCTGAAGCACACAGTTGGTCCACTATTCTTCCAACAAGCACCCCTATGTATACCACCACACTGAGCACACACAGGTGGAGTGGATCTCTGAACTACTGGAGTAGGAGCGCTCGCTACTGAAACTGTAGGTCTCGATCTCTGTCTCTGAAACTGAACTGACCTACCAGCCTATCTTTGACTCTGACTGATCCTGGGAAAAAAACTTCCCCTACCTCTCTTCACGGATGAAGACCCTGCCTCAAACTGGGGTCTCCTAACCCTGGTCTCCTCCTCAGTAGCAGCTGCTGCAATACCCTGGGCTCTCTCCACACTCCTAGCTGCTGCAACCAGTTGGGAAAAATCCTGGTATCTCGAACTAGCCACAAGACACAAAATTGAGGGTTTCAATCCCTCCTCAAACCTTCTACACTTGTCAATCTCATCAGAGATAATTCCTCGGCGTAGTGGCTCAACCGGATGAACTCTAGCTCATATTCTGTCACAGTCCGGTAATCTTGCCTCAAAGTCAGAAACTCCATCTTCTTCACATCTTTATACTCCCTCGGAGTATATTTTAGCTCAAACTCCCATAGAAAATCACTGTAGGACAATGTAGGTGGATCATCCATAGCATGAGGAACTGTCTTCCACCAATCATATGCATCCTTCTGCAACAGTGATCGAGCATAATCAAATTTTTCTTCTGGAGTGGCTTGCAACTGAATGAATATCCTCTGTATCTTATCCAGCCACTACTCAGCTATTGCTGGATCAATAGTACCCAGAAAATCTTCTGCTCCAAATTTTCTCAATTTATCGTATTGTCTCACTAGTACTATTGGCTGGGGTGGGGGTGGTGGTGGTTGCACTGGTGCCTGCCTCATTAATTCAACCATATGCCTAAGCCAAACTGGCGGAACCTCCTCACCAGCTGGTCTCCCTGACACAGAAACAGGTGTCTCTCCAGTTCTATCCACTCTAGCTCCATCTCTACCATCATCAGGAGCTATACTCTCAGCACTACCCTCAACTGATTGACGTGAATGAGAATCCATTAAAACCTATATCTGCAAATACAGCAGAATACACCTCATTAAAGATCAGAGACTGCCAATACCAAACATGTATTTTATTCAAAAACCCACTTTTTAAAATCAAAATATTCTTTTTCTTATACTTGACCTAGGTTGAGAATCTCAAACCTAGGCTCTGATACCAAAATAATTGTAACACCCCTATACCCTGTATACGTACACAGCATGCTTATACGATCGTAATATACGTATACTGAATATAGAAAATGCCACAGTTTGAAAATACACAAGTCAAATCTCGAAAAAGAAATAAGATCAATATAATAGATAAAAATGTTTATTAATACACAACGGAAGTTATAACAAATACAGATACATAAAATTTGAAATTTACAAAACATAGAATATATACATGATTGGCAGCTTGACTCTCTGATCTTTAAGCTCTAGTTCAACTCTTTACGCAAAAACTCAACTAGGTCTAGAAGAATCCTTCGTCTCAAACCTATCAACTCTATCACCTGCGCGATGAACCACAATCGCGCTGAGCCAACAACTCAGTGGTACAAATAATAATGATATTATGCAATGTCAATATCAATACTATGCATTCAATCAATAAAAAATCATACTTATAAATGTTACATTTCATTATTTCAATAATTATCTCATCATCCATTATTCATCACAACATTTCACATAGAAACACTTGGGCCCAAACAAGTATTTAGTATGATATTCAAAGTTCATCATTATAGCCAACAACCATGGCTTTATATACGAACCTTCCCCCAACTAGGTCGGTAGTCCAAGTTCGGTTGCCCAACCACTGGGTCCGAATGGTTCCGCAGGAGGCAGATAGGCACGTATAAGACTATCAGTAACGAACCTTCCCCCAACTAGGTCGGTAGTCCAAGTTCGGTTCCCCAACCACTGGGTCCGCATGGTTCCGCAGGAGGCAGATAGGCACGTATAAGACTATCAGTAACGAACCTTCCCCCAACCAGGTCAGTAGTCCAAGTTCGATTGCCCAACCACTGGGTCCGCATGGTTCCGCAGGAGGCAGATAGGTACGTAATACTGACTGTATCGAACCTTCCCCCAACCAGGTCGGTAGTCCAAGTTCGGTTGCCCAACCACTGGGTCCGCATGGTTCCGCAGGAGGCAGATAGGTCCGTTCATTTATCTCTTTAAACATTACTTTCTCAATCCATTTCATTTTCATCATTATAATATACAACATCAATTACATTAACTAAACAAACATATCATTATTCAATCATATCATCTAGGCATGCTTCAATCATATCATTCACATCATTATAACTCATAACATTAATTTCACATCTCTTTATGTCTCAATTTACATTAAGGTAATTCATCATAAAAGTATTCATATGCATCATCAATATCATCAAATGTATGTTCAATCTCAACATCATATGAATGTATGCAACAATGTAGTTTGTACTTACGTCAAAACAACTCACACAACTCTATTGACTTCCTCTTCCAAAAGTCCTTCACTTCTTAAATTATGGCAAATCACCTTTTTCAAAACCTATTCCAAAAGAATGATGAAACCCACATAAGATCATAGGGCTAAGAACCAACTAGGGCAAACTCTAAACATGACATGCTCAACAACAAGGGCGTGTCCCTGACCGTGCCCTAACTCCACAACACAGAAGCTTTTACACGCTCAGAAACACGGGTGTGTCACTGGGCGTGTAATACATTCTGCCTCTTAGAAACATTGACACATCCAACAACATGAGCGTGCTCATAGCCGTGTCAATTCCTCAAAAACACAGTAGCTATGACACGTTCAACAACACGGGCATGTTACTGGTCGTGTCAAACCTACTGCCACTCAGAAAAATTGACACGCCTAAAGGCCTGGACGTGCTCATGGGCGTGTCAGGCCAAAAACCCAGATTCCGGCCAAAACAACAACACAACCAACAAATCACTTCCTTTCACCAAAATCCACTTCAACCAAACTTAGCTCAACATACCCAAAAACCATAACAACTTATAAAAACACCAAAACAACTAAAAACATAATTCCAACACAAATCAAAATCATCACCACAAACCTAAAAACACAACCACAATACATTCACTTCCAACAACTTATTCTTTCCTTCAATCCATCCCCAAAACCAGAAATCAGTTTACCCAAACACTCTTAAACCCATCTTAATCAAACATATTCACATACCATCCACAAACTCAACTCATAAACTCAAAGAAATCAAAGAATCAAGTGAAGAACTTACCAAGGATGAAGAAGCTCTTAACTTTCCAACTTGAACACTTGAAAACTTCCTTAGATCTTGAGTTTAGAAGTTCAAATCTCTCCCTTGTTCTCTTGTTTCTTTGATAGCCAGCCAAAAGAAAGCAAAGGAAGGAAAAGAAAGAGAGCCACGGCAAGGAAAGAAAGAAAGAAGAAAAGAGAAGACACAAAGTCAAATCACCTCCTTAAAACTCTCTCCTCCAAGTATTAATTATTAAAATAATCCATTCAATCTCTTCCACTCAATAAATTTTCCTTATTAATTAATTATTAAATCAAAAACACATAAATATCTTCTTCCACTAACTTCCTTTGACTTTGACTTGGGTATATGTGGTATATATTCTAATATACACAACGTATACACTCTCTTTAAAAACCTTTTTTCTTTCCAAAGAAACATATACATTAAATCCAATTAAACAACAATAATACCAAAACTTCTAGGGTACACTTTGGGATGTTACAGTTAGTTATACATATGATCGGTTACTTCACTCTTGAAGTGCTCTTGAACTTAATGATTAAGCTTACATTTCCTAAATGTCATGCCTTTACCTTAGCCCCATTACAACCAAAAGAAAGACCTTTTGATTGATGCCTGATTGAAATTTGGTGGTGGAGATTTGATTGATAAGCAAGCCTATGGTAATAATCTTTCATTGATTGTTATGAGTGTAAACACCACCATGATCAAACACTTGTAAGAGTTGGTGAGGGAGCGACAACATAGGTTTTGCATGGAAAACCACTTAATTGCATGAGTGTCGATTTTGTTTGATTCAATATTGATTGTGGATTTAGGGATAAGGAAGTCTTAATGCATCTTTATAACTCTTAAACTTAACAAAATTCATCTGGTTAGTGTGTTTCGATTTTAGTCTTGTTTGGGGACAAGCAAGGAGTTAAGTGTGGGGTAGTTGTTTAGGTCATTTTTTTACTAGTTTTTAGTATGATTTTATGTGTGTTTTAGTTAATGTTTTGATTAATTTTTGTTTTAAGTGTGTTTAAAGTGTTTATTTTAGGTCTAGATACAAAAAGACCCTTGGAGGATCAAAACAAAGCAAGAAAGAGCAAAAATGAAGATAAGAAGGTGACACACTCAGGGGACACGGCCAAGCCTCTGGCCGTGTCCCTCCAAAAATGTCAGACATGGCCAAGTTCACCCTAGCTTGGCCGTGTCACACTCCAAAGAAGAAGAGAGGAAAATCAAGCAGGAGAGGACACACCCAGGGGACACGGCCGTGTCCTTGGCCGTGTCACCCTCTGGAGACCAAAAGAAAACAAAGCAAGCAAAGAAGGAAAGAACACACAGTGAGGGACACGGCCAGGAGCTTGGCCGTGTCCAAAGAATGGAAAGACAAGAGACACGGCCAAGCTCCAAATGGCTTGGCCGTGTCACCTCTCACTACCAAAGAAAGAAAGAAAAGAAATAAAGAGAAAGAAAGCCAGTGAGGGACACGGCCAGTTGGCTTGGCCGTGTCCCATGGAGATTAAGAGACACGGCCAAGCCAACCTTGGCTTGGCTGTGTCACCTCATGGAAAGGAAGAAAAGAAGAAGAGACACGGCCAAGCCACTCTTGGCTTGGCCGTCTCACACCAAAAAGCGTATAAAATCTTTCGCACGACAGAAAAAAGGGGGACGGCTAGGGTCTTGAGTTAGAGAAAAGAAAAGAGAAAGGGAGGCAAACACCAATTTGGGAGGAGGAGAGAGTGACACTCTCCTTGTCCCTCATCTTCATCTTCCATCTTCATCTTCCATTGACAAGATCTTTGAGGTTCTTTGGGATAAGTTGGGTTACAAGCTCTTGAAGGTTGAAGAAGCTTCATTGAAAGGTTTGGTGACTTGAAAAAGCTCCAATCCATATTGCAAAGCCATAATCAATTGAAGGTTTGGTGATTTGAGAAAGCTCCATTCCATATTGCAAAAAGGGAAATCAACCATTGAAGAGGGCTTGAGTTCTTCATCAAACATCAAAGTGGAGCTAGGAGGAAGACTAGTAATCCTACTCTTGGCATCTTCACAAGGGGTTTTTCTATTCTCTCTTTTAATTCATTTTTATTGTCATTGATGTATTAAGATATTGATATTGCAATGAACGATTTGAATTTGATTTATATTGAGTTGAATGAATGTTTCAAATTGATGATGTTGAGCTAAAAACTCATGCTTAGGGTTTGTAGTATATTTGATTGAATGCTTTAATTTGATATTTCCATTGATGTACCTTATTGTTGGTTGATTGCATTAGATTGTATGCTAGGTTAATAGATTAGCTACCTATTGATCTCTAGATATTGAATGAAGGACCGAGAGGTGAAATTTGATATCGGAATTATGCAATTGACTACCCTATGAATGAATTAGAAATATAAGTTCTAGGGTTTCATTAATTTGATAATGTGAAATAATTGGTTATTGCTAATTCATGAATGTGAGAACTAATGGATTGGTAATTGACTAATTAACCTTAAAGAACAAATTAATTACAAGGCTATGTTAATGGATAATTGAGAATTGAGTTTTGATTGAATGGACCTATAACCCTAGGCACTTTCCCAAGAACTGAATTGATCTTGTGCACCCATCACACACATCAAACCCTACGTACGTTATTTTAGGTTTAAATTGTTCTTTAGCATTCCAAACAACAAACTCTCGCTTTTAATTTAATTGCTTTAATCAAGCTGTTACGAACCACACCTTCTTGGGGAAACAACCTTGGGGCGATCACCTTTGCTACAGCTACCTCGTATACTTGCGAGTGACGCTTTGTAGTAGTACTTAATTCGAGCGCAACATGACTCAACCAGATAAACGCGATCTCATACTTGGTCACTGTCCTGGTATCCTGTCTCAGACTAAAGAATTCCATCTTCTTTGCATCTTTATACTCTCTCGGAGTATACTTCTGGTCAAATTTCCGCAAGAAATCATCGTAGGTCAGGACTGGTGGATCATCCAGAGCATGTGGAACCGTCTTCCACCAATCATATGCATCTCTCTACAGAAGAGATTTGGCATAATCAAACTTCTCTTCTGGACTAGCCTGTAACTGAATAAATATCCTCTAAACCCGGTCTAGCCACTGCTCTGCTACAGCAGGATTTGTAGTACTAATAAAGTCCTCAGCCCCATACTTTCTTAGTTTGTCATACTGCCTCACTGGTAATTGCGGTTGTGGCTGTGACGGCTACGGAACTGGAGCCTGCCTCAACAACTCTACCATATGCCATACCTAGCCAGGCGGAACCTCATCAGCTGCTGGTCTCACAGGCACAGAAACAGATGCCTCACCAGTAGATACAACTCTAGCTCCATCTCTACCCTCATCTGGAGCCACACTCTCTACACTACCCTCAGCAGCCTGATGCTGCCGAGATGCCATAACTACCTATATCTACAAACAAAGCAGAAAAATACTATATCAGAGATAAAAACCTGCCAGTGTTAATGCAAGTATTATAATTAAAAACTATTTTTCAAATCCCCTATTTTCTCTCGCTATCATCCCACCTAGGTCGAGAAAATCAAACCTAGGCTCTGATACCAAAATAAATGTAACACCCTTATACCCTATATACGTACAATACATATTTCTAGCATATGTAAAATACGAATATACGATACAAAAATGTCACAGACCGATTTACAACTTTTTTTTACATTTCCAATTTAAAATTTTAAATTCTAAATATATAAAAATTAAATAGAATATAAATATTCTTTACTTATTATAAGAACCCAAAATAAATAATATATATATAAATCTCTGGGAAAAATTCGCTAGAGTTTTGTCTGTATTTTGGATATCCCAAAATTTAGCAATTACTCAACCTGCAAAAAGAAAACACTCCCAATAATTTCCAATCACCCTCTCAACCATACTTCTCAATTTCACCAATTTTCTCAAACATTTATACATATAGATATATATAATTTAAAACACACTTACTCTCCCATTTCAAATACATTGACCCAAACATTCTTTATAATATATAATAGGTAAAATTCAAAACATAATATATTATGCATAAAACTCAAAATGTACAATAACATAAAAATATAAACATGTTGCTGGCAGCGTTTCTAATCTCGATAGCAACTCTACAAGATCAACTACAAGTCTAGACCCGACCTGGTCTAGAAGAACTCTCTGGCTCAACTGGGTCACCCTGTCACCTGCGCGATGGAAACGATCGTGCTAAGCCGAAGCGTAGTGGTATAAACTTTGATAATAACAATATAACTCAATGCAATACCAAATGCATAATGCATATAGATGTCACATCAATCCACTTTCTTATATTTTTTAAATATTTCATAAGCACAACTCATAACATTATATTACTCAATTGTATCATAATTCATAATTCACATTAAAACAAAGACAAGCATGGGCCCAAAAAGGATCTAATATGCTATTCAAATTTTAGAGTTACTGCTTTGGTCCATAATGACACCATGTGTCTAGCCCCGTAGGCAATATATATATCCATGGATAATGTAATAGCCCTAGTCTCTTGGACCTCAACCCGGCTAGACCCTTAGGCCCCAGTATCTTAGTCCTCAACCCGGCTAGACTGCTACAGTTTTTAAGGCTTACGACCCAGTCTTTTCACCCCAAAAACATCATATTTATCAGCTGGCTTGGCTTACGACCTAGTCTTTTCACCATTCCAGCGTATAGCCCGTAGGCAATCATAGGCATGCCGCCAAATCCAGAACTCAGAAAATTGAATAACATACTAGGCACACAATTTATTCATATTTCTCATTATTAATCTCTCTCATTTTTACATATTCAATCTAGGCACATTGCCTTATTTTCACTTTTTTTTTCACTTTTCTCATTTTTCACATCTTTCTCATTTTTCTTACTTTTCTCATTTTTATCAATATCAATTCATTTTATTATTACACATATCTCATTTTTGCATTCACAACACATTACCCAATTACTTTGGGTATTTTCACATAATATGCATATTTCACATGTTACACAAATTAGCCATTATCAATGGCTTTTCACAATGCATTTAACACATATATGACATTATAAATGTCATAGCATATTATTCATACACAATCAATGAACCAAGTAGCTTAACACATTTTTCAACCAAAATGTGTTAGGTCCAAATGTTATGCAAATATAGACATTATATTCAAAGTTTGTACATACCTCCACTAGCAACCCAAAGCAAGTTAAAAACAACCTTCAATCCAATCTTTCTAACTTGCCCTTCACCACTTGGATGAAGCAAATCAACCTCCCTCAATGCCTAAACCAAATGTGATAACAAATAATCATTTAGTATCACATTTAATGATATTTCCAACATTAAATCATAATTACACATCACTCCTACAAATTTCCAAAAATTTAGCCTTTCCTTACTTCAACATTGGAATTCCATTCTACTATAATTAAATTAGTGTTTTAAGTTTATTTATATTATTAAAAACATATTTTAATACATTTAAATCATTTACATTATAAAAATACACTCTTATATACAAAATCTCAAAAATGGCATAACCTTCCCCCATTGAAGGTTTTCCATTCCAACACAATCCATTACTCATTCCAAGCTTATATTCATCACTTTTAACACTAAAAAACATGTTTAAACAAATAAAATCACACAATTCAACCACTTTGGAAAATCACTTTTCCAAAACCCTAAATCTCCACTTCTATTCTCAAACTCCAACCCAACACTACCAAATCCAATATTTGACTTTAAAATACTTGTTTATGAATCAAAACAACTCATTTGGAATCAATTTGCACAATTAAAATTCATGTTTTCAAACCCCCAAAAATCCATAACCCTAAATTCTCTCTCTTCACCATTCTTTAACCAAACTCCATCATCTCTTCAATCTAACCTTATAATCATTGTTAACTACCCAAAATAACATCATACACACCAATTCCAACAATTATAACATACTACATAAAAATCCAAATTCTCACATAATCTAAATTTCCAAGGAATTCAAAGAAAGGAGATGGAAACTTACTAATTTTAGTGGAAATCACCAAAAATCCACTTGAAACTTGTTAATTCCTTCAATTTATGGAGTATGGAAGAAGCAAAATCCTTGGTCTTCAAACATCCATGGAAGCCACGTTCTTGAGAAGAAGAAGAAGAAGACTTTTAATATTCTTTCCTTTTCATCTTTTTTTTAACCACATATATATATATATTAAAATAATTTAATATTTAATATTTAATTATTTTTTTAATAAATTAAAAGTCCTAATTTTCCTCATCCATTCAAAATTAATTTGTTTTTGAATTATTTTATTAATTTTGAATTTATAAGATTTAATTACCAAAATACCTTTTTCTTTTAAAAAGTGTTGACTTTTATATATGTTATATATATTTTGCATATATATCACATATATCTTCCACTTTTTTTTTCATTTAAAATCCCTTCATTTTTCATTTAAAACCATTAATTTAATTTATCCTTTTAAATTATAATTTATTTTATCCAATTTTTCAAAAATTAGAAATTTTCAAAAATTTTTGGATGTTACAGAACTTCTCAGCTCTGAACTTTTTCAGCTTATCATACTTCCTCACCGGTAACTGTGACTATGGCTGTGGCGGCAACGACTGCTGAACTGGAGCCTGCCTCAGCAACTCTACCATATGCCGTACCCAGCCAGGTGAGATCTCATCAGCTGCTGGTCTCACAGGCACAGAAACAGACGTCTCACCAGCAGACACAACTCTAGCAACATTTTTATCCTCATTAGGAGCCACACTCTCTGCACTACTCTCTGCATACTGATGCGTTTGAGATGCCATAACTTTCTATATCTGCAAATACGGTAGAAATTACTATATCAGAGATCAGAAACTGCCAGTGCCAATGCATGTATTACAATTGAAAACTATTTTCAAATCCCCCATTTTCTCTCTCTATCAACCCACCTAGGTCGAAAACTTCAAACCTAGGCTCTAATACCAAAATAAATATAACACCATTATACCCTATATACATATAATACACATACTCAATATATATAAAATATGCATATAAGGTACAAAAATTTCACAAACCAGTTTAATAAAAATTTTCACATTTCTGATTTAAAATTTCAAATACTAAATATATATAAAATTAAATAGTATATAATATTCTTTACTTGTTATAGGAACCCAAAATAAAAATTTTATATGAAAATCTTTGAAAAAAATTCGCCAGAGTTTTATCTGTAATTTGGACATCCCAAAATTTATCAATTACACAACCTGCATCAGAAAACACTCCCAAATAGTTTCAAATCACCATTTCACCCATACTCCTCAATTTCACCAAGTTTCTCAAACATTTATATATATATATATAATTTAAAACACATTTAAACCCCCAGTTCAAATAACTTAACCCAAACATTCTTTATAATTTACAATACATAAAATTCAAAAACATGATATAATATGCATAATACTCAAAATATACAATAACATAAAATATATACATGCTGCTGATAGTGTTAGACAAAAGATCTCTATTTTAATCCTTGACAACTCAAATGGATGATCTATTTAACTTGTGTTTAAGAATCTTGTTGCAGGATTAGGTTGCCTTAAGTAAAGCAAGACAAAACAATTCTAGCGGTCACACCAGACCAGAATACGACCGCTACATGCAATTACAGAATGAAACCTTATCACAGTAGGTTTCGCGGTCAGAAGTTCGACCTCAGTAGCGACCGCGCCTCAAGAATGGCAGCCGTCCAAAATACTTGCCCGACCGCTACTCAAGGAACTTAAATCATTACAATCACAGTAAGGTTCGCGGTGACAAGAACGGTGAATGATTCGACCTCGCTAATCAATTTAGCGACCGCCCATTCAGAATCGCGACCGCCCAACAATTCAAGAAGAAATTGCTTAAAGAGACAGTAGTGTTCGCGTCCACAGGTGCGTCCAGAAGTTCGACGCGAAACTGTGAGTTCGATCGCGAGATTCTGCATAGGGCGACAGCGAGATTCAAATTATGGCGGACATTCAGTTTTGCTCTGTCAGAGAATGACACGTAATATGACCGTTGTAAACCCACTTGAAGATTCAAAAAGGGCGACCGCACCTCTGCTTGGCGCGACCGTCTCGACAAACAAAGCATGGGCAAGAAACGGTCCGACAAACACAGCATGGACAAGATTCCAGCTGCAGAGCACTAAAATTCGACCGTTGTAGCTTTTTCAAAAGCAGCGACCGTCCCTTGTTAAAGGACGACCGCGAGAAGCATGAGCGCGACCATCCTTGCATGAAGGGCGACCGCGAAGTGCTTCGGACAGTTTAAGTAAAGAAGGTCTATTCTACCAAGACTTTATTCAAAACTTCAATAATGGCTAGTAAGACCACATTGGCTATAAATACAATGTCTCTATGAGAAAACATATAGTGAAGTGAAAAGAACAATCAAGAAATCAGATTTTCATAGCCAAGCAACAAATTTTCTTTTACTTAAACTTACAATTAAATTGTAATGAATGTTAGGTGTGATCATTGAAAACACCATTGTATAAGTTTGAGTGTAAGCTTGGGAAACACTTGGGTTGTGAGAGTGAGCCTTGTAAAACTCTTGATTGGGTTGTAAGTGTGAGCCTTAGAAAAACACTTGTGAAGTTAGGTGTGAACTTGTGAAAACACCAAAGTTGGAAGTGAGCTTGTAAAAACTTCAAAGAATAGTGGAACCTTAACAAGTTGTTAAGGAAGTGGATGTAGGATTGAGGTAAATCCGAACCACTATAAATCTTGTGTGTTCTTTCTTTCTTTCATTACTCAACCAACTTTCTATTCCGCATTTGTGTTTGTTGAGTTTTTTAATTTGCCATCATTTCGTGAGGAAACCAATTCACCCCCCCCCCCTCTTGGTTGCCATCTTGGGACAACAATTGGTATCAGAGCCCTGAGATTTCTTAAACTTAATTGTGAAATCTGATCCACTATGGCAACTTCTTCTTCATCAAGCTCTCATGGAAATCTTAACTCTATTCTTAGACCCTATTTTGATGGAACTGATTACTCATACTGGAAACACAAAATGTACTTGTTTCTAGATAGTGAAGGGATTGAACTATGGGATTTCGTGGAAAGTGAGTGGAAATCTCCTACTCATGAAGTTGACGGTATTCAAGTTCCTCTTCCCAAAGCTCAATGGTCAACTAGCAATATCAGAGATCGATTCAAGAACAATAGAGCTGCTTCCATCTTGATGAACTCCATTTCAAGAGAAGAAGGTGGAAGAGTTCAACATTTAACTTGTGCACATTGCATTTGGAAAACACTTGAAAACTACCATGAAGGTACGACTCAAGTAAGATTCACCAAAAAACAAATGCATGTTCATGAGTATGAGCTATTCAAGATGAAACCAAATGAAAACGTCACTGACATGACAAATCGCTTGCTTGCTATTGTCAATGAACTAAAGAAGTATGGCAAGGTATATGATCAAGGTGATGTAAACAGTAAAATCTTGAGAGCCCTAAGAGCTAGAAAGAACTTTGAATCCAAAGTATCATCCATAGAAGAAGCTCATGATCTCAGCACATTAAGAACCGAAGAGCTAGTTGGTAAATTACTCACTTTTGAGCTGCACAGTGAAAAAGAAGAAGATCAAGGTGAGAAAGAAAAGAGAAAACCAATTGCACTCAAAGCAATCAAAGAAGCTGAGAGCTTAAGCAATGAAGGTACTGATGATGAAGATGAAATGGCAATGTTCTCAAAAAGAATCAATGAATGGAAAAGAAAGAAAAGATTACAAACAAACAAAGGTACACCTCCTAAATTCTCCTTCAAAGATAAAGAAAAGAAAAATGAGGTAAAGTGCTATGAATGTGGAAAAACTGGTCACATCAAATCGGATTCCTACAAATTAAAGAACAAAAGGAAATGGGATAAAGAAAAGAAAAAGTCTCTCAAAGCCACATGGGATGACTCTTCTTCAAGTGAGGAAGAAGAAGAAGAAGGAATTGCAAATCTATGTCTCATGGCTATTGAAGATGACTCCAATGAGGTAAGTACTCAATCCTTTGATCTTGTAGCACATGATGATATAAATGATATAGATGATAGTGATTTGATTGAGCACATGAATTTTAAAATAGAAAAATATTATTCTAAAATGATGCTTTACAAAGAGAAAAACTCTAAGTTAGAAAAAGATTATATATGCTTAAAGAATTCTACCTTAGAATTGAAAACCTCAAATGAACACTTGATGAACACAATAGGAGAATTAAAGAAAAGCTCACATGACTTAGAAAAAGTGATTAAAGAGAATGAGACATTGAAGCATGAACTAAAAGAACTAAAAGAATCAATTTCCAGATTTCATAAAGGAAAGGAAGCATTGAACACATTAATTAATAATCAAAGATCACCTTCCTTGAAATATGGATTAGGATTCAATGGCTCAACCAACATTGCACCTAGCAAACCAACATTTGTGAAAGCATCTACAACTAAAATTTCTGATGTTCGTATCAAAGATGCTTGCATCAAGTCTAAAAGAACTAGTTATGGTTCACTAGGAGATAAAGCCAAAAATAATTATGCATTGTTGTTCACTAAATTTGCACAAAAGAAATCACATACTTGTAGTTGTATGTATAATGCAAAAAGAAAAATGCAGAAGAATAGAATACCATGGCAATGTACATATTGCATGAAATTTGGACACAAAAATTTTTCTTGTTATATAAGAAAGGCACATCTCAAGTTAGAAGGCACTTTTTCTACTAACCATCAAGGACCCAACTTCAAGTGGGTACCTAAAAGAAGATGATCACAATTGTTTTGCGGGTATGCCTAAAATCTACTACCAATGAAAGCACATGGCTTGTGGATAGTGGATGCTCAAGGCATATGACTGGAAATGCAAAGCTCTTTACAAGTATTACCTACAAACATGGAGGTAACGTAACTTTTGGAAACAATGCTAAAGGTAAAATTCTTGGTGTTGGCTCCATTGGTTCTATTGGTAAGGATTTAATTGAAGATGTATGGCTTGTTGATGGTTTGAAACATAACTTGCTAAGTGTTAGTCAGCTTTGTGATAAAGCATACTTTGTCGAGTTTGATTCCAAGGAATGCAAAATCACAAACTCAAATGATGTTATCATATTTAAAGGTACTAGAACAAACAACACTTACAATGTCAGCATACATTCAAATCATACATGTTTAATGTCCACTAATAATGATGCATGGTTATGGCATAGAAGACTAGGACATGCTGGTATGGATCAATTGAAATATATTTATAATGAGAACTTAGTTGATGGCTTACCTAAGATAAAATATGATAAAGACAGAATTTGTGAACCTTGTCAACATGGTAAGCAACATAAAAGCTCATTTAAATCAAAGAGTATTATAAGTACCTCTAGACCTTTAGAGCTCATTCATTTAGACTTGTTTGGACCAAATAGAGTTACAAGCTTAGGAGGCAAATCATATGCATTTGTTCTTGTTGATGATTACTCTAGATTCACATGGGTTAATTTCTTAGCTCAAAAGAATGAAGCCTTTAATTGCTTCAAAACATTTGCAAAAAGAGTTCAAAATGAAAAAGGATATGTGATCACATCTATTAGAAGTGATCATGGTAAAGAATTTGAAAATGAAAATTTTGAAACCTTTTGCAATGAACTTGGCATTTCAAATAATTTTTCTGCTCCTAGAACTCCACAGCAAAATGGTGTAGTTGAAAGGAAAAATAGAACTTTAATTGAAATGGCTAGAACAATGCTCAATGAATATGATTTACCATCTTATTTTTGGGCAGAAGCCGTTAATACAGCTTGCTACATTGCAAATCGTGTTTACAAAAGGCATTTAACTAATAAAACCTCTTATGAGCTATGGAATGGAAGAATACCCAGAATTGGATATTTTAGAGTATTCGGATGCAAATGCTTCATATTGAATACCAAGGATAATCTTGGAAAATTTTCATCCAAATCAGATGAAGGCATATTCTTAGGATATTCATCATATAGCAAAGCATATAGAGTATTTAACATGAAAACTCTAGTAATAGAAGAATCAATGCATGTTGTATTTGATGAATCATCTAAACTTGATCAAAAGAAAGGTATTACTTTTAATGACCCTGCAGATAATCTTGAACCTCTTGAATCTATTGATGCTCCAAAGATCAATCTACTTGAAGAAAAGACTCAGGATCTACCTAAGGATTGGCAATACAAGAAAGATCATCCAAAGGAACTCATCATTAGAGAAACATCTAAGGGAGTAATCACTAGATCTAAAATTAATCATGTTGATGTTAATTTTGCTTTTGTTTCTCAAATTGAACCAAAAACTGTTGAGGAAGCTTTAAATGATGAAAATTGGATAACTGCAATGCAAGATGAACTTAATCAATTTGAAAGAAATAATGTTTGGCAACTTACTCCTAGACCTAAAGATCATTCTATAATAGGATGCAAATGGGTTTATAGGAATAAGCTTGATGAAAATGGTCACAATTATTAGAAATAAAGCAAGATTGGTAGCCAAAGGTTATAATCAAGAAGAAGGTATTGATTATGATGAAACCTTTGCCCCTGTAGCCAGATTAGAAGCTATTAGAATATTACTTGCTTTTGCATGTCATATGAATTTTAAGCTTTATCAAATGGATGTTAAAAGTGCATTTCTAAACGGACTCATAAATGAAGAAGTTTATGTTGAACAACCTCCTGGATTTGAAAACTACAAATTTCATGATCATGTTTTCAAACTTACCAAAGCTTTATATGGATTGAAACAAGCACCTAGAGCATGGTATGATAAACTTAGTGCATATTTGCTTGAAAATGGTTTTGCAAAAGGAAAAGTAGACACAACTCTCTTTGTTAAAAAGGATAAGCATAACATTTTGATTGTACAAATTTATGTGGATGACATAATATTTGGAGCTACTGATGAAGCCTTGTGCAAAGAATTTGCTTCTTGTATGACCAGGGAATTTGAAATGAGCATGATGGGTGAACTCAAGTTCTTCCTTGGATTGCAAGTCAAGCAATGTAAAGATGGGATCTTCATCAACCAATCCAAATATACAAGAGAACTCATGAAGAAATTTGGAATGGATGGCTGCAAAACTAGCAAAACTCCCATGAGCACATCCTTGAAATTAGGTAAAGATGACAATGGTAAAGCAGTAGATGAGAAGAAATATCGAGGTATCATCGGATCACTACTTTACTTAACCGCATCTAGGCCTGATATAATGTACAGTGTATGTCTATGTGCTAGATTTCAAACCTGTCCTAAAGAATCACACTTGAATGCCACTAAAAGAATCTTGAAATATTTAAGTGGTACAATGCAATTAGGACTTTGGTATCCAAAGAACACATCATTTCATATTATAGGATTTTCAGATGCAGATTATGCAGGTAGTATCTTAGATAGAAAAAGCACAACAGGAGCATGTCACTTTCTTGGTAATTGTTTAGTTTCTTGGCATAGTAAGAAACAAGCATCAGTTGCTTTATCCACAACGGAAGCTGAATATGTTGCAGCTTGTTTTTGTTGCACACAAGTATTATGGATGAAACAACAATTGCTTGACTATGGTAAAGTTTTTAACAATATTTCCATTAAATGTGACAACACTAGTGCTATCAATTTGTCTAAGAATCCTATACAACATTCTAGATCCAAGCATATAGATATTAGACATCATTTTTTGAGGGAAAATGTGCAAAATCAGAACATAATTCTAGAATTTATTGAAACACAAAATCAACTTGCGGATGTCTTTACAAAACCATTGAATGAAGATAGACTTAATTTTATTAAACTTAATTTAGGAATGATTGATGGAAATACTTTGAATTAATTGCCTATCAATGAAGTTTCTATGTGCATGAATTTAATGGTTCTTAACACTCTAGAAATATTTTCTATCTTTCCATGAATCTTTCAATTTTTAAGTCTTTAGCGGTCGCTCCAGAGTCCTTTCGCGATCGCTATCTTGTCTGACAGTTTCATTCAAACTAATGACTCTGTGCGCGGTCGAGAAAATTTTGTGCGCGGCCGCACCAATTTGAATAGTTTCGACCGTTACAGACAATTTCTTCTCTCGCGAGCGTACTTATCTTGAAAATGGTCGCTAGACCTCATTTCGCGATCGCACCTTGTTCAATGTGCGACCGCACCCTATACACTCTGCTCGAAAATTTATAACCGTTGGCTGTGTGACAGGTCGCAAATCTTGACTTTCAACAGTCATAAACGGCTATTTTCGTTATTTCATCTATTTAAGAGCATAATAAATAATTTTCTTTGATATTTTGCTTCTAAAAACATTCTGAAACCATAAAATCTTCTCCTCATCATCTGTCATTCAATTGAACCTCTGTTTTCCTTCTCTCTTCTGTTCTTTCTGTTTCAATGGCTCCCAAAAGAAAAACCACCTCCAAAATTAAGGGTCAAGCCAAGAGAGTTCCAGGAATCACCATTAGAGAACCTGTTGTTGAACCTCCATCTCCTCCTCAATCCAAAAGAGGTGAGAAAATTCACAAACCTCACCACCAAACCTCTGAGGAAGACATTAGGTATGCTATGCTTAAGAAAAAGAAGGTTGAAGGCACCAAATCACCTTTTGGTGGAATGCTTTCTGCATTGGGCATCAAGGACGAAATTGAGAGATTGTTGGATGTCCTTGGATGGAGAAAATTTGTCTTTCCAGAAGAGGTAGGCTACTCTAGTCTTAGCAAAGAATTTCTGATGTCTCTTCAAATAGAAAAGAGTGCAAATTCTGCACTAGGGTGGTATGGAGTTAGATTTAAGCTCTTTGATCAATACCAAGCCCTATCTCTAGAAAATTTTGGTAGCATTTGGAACTTCCCTTCTGAAGGTATAACCTCTTACAATGACCAAATGTTCTCCAACCGAACCCTTTCTGATTTCTGGCAAGAAATTTCCATTGAAACTTCCTTTGAAAAAGAATCCAAAGCCAGACATATCAAAACTCTCACCCACTGGATGCTCCATAGGATTATCACTTATACCATCCACCAAAGAGCAGATGGAAATGAGAAAGTCACCAAAAGAGACCTCATCTTTTTGTATGCTTTCACCCATAACATTAAAATAAACTCCACCAAGTTCTTGATAGACACCTTCTTTCATCATGCTGTTACAAGAACTGGTACATTCTTCCTATCCTCTCAAGTTACTCAAATAGCTAGGCACCTAAACCTTCTGAATGATTTGAACTTAGCTACCTTGAGAAACCCTTTCACTCTAGCTTCCAGTGCTATCACAATAGATTACTTAGAGCATGCTGGATGTGTTAGGAAAATTGAAGGATCATATGTATACTACTTTGGCAAGAAAGGAGTAATGGATAAACAAAAGAAGAGGCCAAGATATACAATTGAGGAAGAAGGAGATTCAGTTGAAGTTGCTGTGGAATTACCTCCAAAAGCAACTTCATCAAAAGTTGCTCAAGAAACTACTTCATCCTCCACTCAACTCATCCTCCAAGCTATCAAAACTCTTTCCAGGAAATTCTCCAAGTTCAAGAAAAGTGTCTCCAAGAGATTTCAGCACTTGAACAAGAGAATTGACCTTATATCTCATATGCACCATGATCTCTATGACATGCAAGGAAAATTGGACTTGCCTCAGTGCAACCTTGAAGATTGGGATATAAGTGATCATACCCAAAGCATTCCTGAAGAAGAAGAGTCCATCAGCACTAGCTCTGCCTCTGTTGCTCCTAAAGATAAAGGAAAAGCTCCTTTAGTTGAAGAAGAACTAGATGTAGATGATGACTCTGAATAGCTTAAAACTTTTTGTCTCTATTGTTTGCATTTTCATATGATTATTGCTTTATTTTCTGCCTTTGTACTTTTCTCTATCCTTAATAAACATGTTTGTTTCAAATGTTATTTGTTTTTCCTTATTTGTTGTTGTTTTGATTGTTGCTTTTAATATCTTATCCAATGGAAGACATATTTGTTTAAACATTTGATTTATTTTGCCTATGACAATGGGGGAGAAAATAACAACATAATGGAATGAGAAAATAACAACATAATGGAATGAAACTCAGTAAACATAATAGGGGAGAAACAATGGGGGAGAAAATAGTACAATGAATTGTTTAAACATAACCTAATGCACCAAGATTATCACAATGCTCTTAATCATGACTTATGCATAAATCAAGGGGGAGCATTTTAGACTTATTATTTTTTCATCATTCCATTTGAATTGTCAAAGTCAAAATGGGGGAGATTGTTAGACAAAAGATCTCTATTTTGATCCTTGACAACTCAAATGGATGATCTATTTAACTTGTGTTTAAGAATCTTGTTGCAGGATTAGGTTGCCTTAAGTAAAGCAAGACAGAACAATTCTAGCGGTCGCACCAGACCAGAATACGACCGCTACATGCAATTATAGAATGAAACCTTATCACAGTAGGTTTCGCGGTCAGAAGTTTGACCTCAGTAGCGACCGCACCTCAAGAATGGCAGCCGTCCAAAATACTTGCCCGACCGCTACTCAAGGAACTTAAATCATTACAATCACAATAAGGTTCGCGGTGACAAGAACGGTGAATGATTCAACCTCGCTAATCAATTTAGCGACCGCCCATTCAGAATCGCGACCGCCCAACAATTCAAGAAGAAATTGCTCAAAGAGACAGTAGTGTTCGCGTCCACAGGTGCGTCCAGAAGTTCGACGCGAAACTGTGAGTTCGATCGCGAGATTCTGCATAGGGCGACCGCGAGATTCAAATTATGGCGGACATTTAGTTTTGCTCTGTCAGAGAATGACACGTAATATGACCGTTGTAAACCCACTTGAAGATTCAAAAAGGGCGACCGCACCTCTGCTTGGCGCGACCGTCCCGACAAACAAAGCATGGGCAAGAAACGGTCCGACAAACACAGCATGGACAAGATTCCAGCTGCAGAGCACTAAAATTCGACCGTTGTAGCTTTTTCAAAAGCAGCGACCGTCCCTTGTTAAAGGACGACCGCGAGAAGCATGAGCGCGACCATCCTTGCATGAAGGGCGACCGCGAAGTGCTTCGGACAGTTTAAGTAAAGAAGGTCTATTCTGCCAAGACTTTATTCAAAACTTCAATAACGGCTAGTAAGACCACATTGGCTATAAATACAATGTCTCTATGAGAAAACATATAGTGAAGTGAAAAGAACAATCAAGAAATCAGATTTTCATAGCCAAGCAACAAATTTTCTTTTACTTAAACTTACAATTAAATTGTAATGAATGTTAGGTGTGATCATTGAAAACACCATTGTATAAGTTTGAGTGTAAGCTTGGGAAACACTTGGGTTGTGAGAGTGAGCCTTGAAAAACTCTTGATTGGGTTGTAAGTGTGAGCCTTAGAAAAACACTTGTGAAGTTAGGTGTGAACTTGTGAAAACACCAAAGTTGGAAGTGAGCTTTTAAAAACTTCAAAGAATAGTGGAACCTTAACAAGTTGTTAAGGAAGTGGATGTAGGATTGAGGTAAATCCGAACCACTATAAAACTTGTGTGTTCTTTCTTTCTTTCATTACTCAACCAACTTTCTATTCCGCATTTGTGTTTGTTGAGTTTTTTAATTTGCCATCATTTCGTGAGGAAACCAATTCACCCCCCCCCCTCTTGGTTGCCATCTTGGGACAACAGATAGTGTTTCTGATCTTGATATCAACTTTACAAGTACAACCACAAGTCTAGACCCGACCTGGTCTAGAAGAACTCTCTTGCTCAGCCAAATCTATCTTGTCACATGCGCGATGTAAACAATCGCGCTAAGCCAAAAGCCTAGTAATACAAACTTGATAACAATAAAACTCAAATGTAATGCCAATGCACAATGTATATGGATATCACATCATTCCATTTTCTCATACTCTTCAAATATTTCACAAACCACAATTCACATAAAAACAAACACAAGCATGGGCCCAAAGATAACTAATATGCTATTCAAATTTCAAAGTTGCTATTTTAGTTTATAATGACAAATGTGTCTAGCCCCGTAGGCAAAATATCAATGTAATAGTCCAACTAGGTCTGAGCTTACGACCCAGTCATTTCACCCAGCACAGCCTCAAGGACTTATTTTTGAGGCTTATGACCCGGTCATTTCACCTCAAAAAAATTTTCACAGTGATGGCTATCGTCTAGCCCATAGGCAAATCATAGGCATGCCGCCAAACATAAAACTCTGAAAATTGAATAACATACTAGGCACACAATTTATTCATATTTCTCATTTATATCGATATCAATTCATTTCATTATGTTTCCACATATCTCATTACATTATACCATATTTTTGCATTTACAACACATTACCCAATTACTTTGGATATTTTCACATAATTCTCATATTAATCACATTTAACGTAATCTAGCCAATACCAATGGCTTTTTAACAATGCACTTAACACATATATGACATTACAAATGTCATAGCACATTATTCATACATAACCAATGTATCAAGTGGCTTAACACATTTTTTAACCAAAATGTGTTAAGCCCAAATGATATGCAAACATAACCAATGTATTCAAAGTTTGTACTTACCTCAAATAGAAATCAAAACAAGCTTAAAACAACCTCCAATCCTATCCTTCCAACTTGCCCTTCACCACTTGGATGAGACAAATCAACCTCCCTCAATGCCTAAACCAAATGTGATAGCAAATAATCATTTAGTATCACATTTAATGGCATTTCCAATATTAAACCATAATTAAATCCCATCCAAACAAAAATCCAAAATTTAAGGCTAACCTCACTTTAACTTTGGATTTTCATACTAGGCCATTCATTTTAATATTTTAAGTTTATTTATATTATTAGAAACATATTTTAATACATTTAAACCATTTACATTACAAAAACACACTCTTATACACAAAATCCTAAAATGGCATAACCTTCCCCCATTGAAGGTTTTCCATTCCAACACAATCCATTAATCATTTTAAGCTTATATTCATCACTTATATCACCAAACAACAAGATTAAACCAATAAAATTATACAATTCAACAACTTTGAAAAAATTATTTTCCAAAACCCTAAATCACACTTCCATTCTCAAACTCCAACCAAACTTAACCAAATCTACCATTTTACTTTAAAATCCTTGTTTATGCATTAAAACAATACATTTGGAATCAATTTACATAATTAAAACACATGATTCCAAGAATCCAAATTTTCCAAAACCTTAAATTCTCTCTCTTCACCCAACTCATCTCAAACTTAATTCTTTCTTCCATTTAACTTGAAAATCATTATTAATTAATCAAAATAGCTTCATTCATACCCAATTAAACAATTAAATCATGCTAATAGAAAGTCTCAAAATTCACATATTCATACTTTCATAGAAAATCAAAAATTAAGAAAAGAACCTTACTAACCTATTGGAAATCCACCAAAAATTCAATTAATTCTTGAAAATTCTTGTCAAAATGAGTATTTGGAAGAAGAAAAATCACTCCCATGGCCATGGAATTTCATTTTTTTGAAGAAGAAGAACAAGAAGAAGACTAATTTTAATTTTCTCTTTCCTTTCATCCTTTAATTATAACAATACATATATATATATATTATAATAATTTAATAATTAATTATTTAAATATTTATTTAATAAATTAAAAGTCCAAAAATCCCTCTTCGAATCAAAAATTATTTATTTTTGAATTAATTTAATAATTTTGAATTTTTAAGATTTAATTACAAAAATACTCTTTTTACTTTGACTTTTGATTTTTCTTTTAAAAAGTGTTGACTTTTATATGTTATGTATATTTTACATATATATCACATATATATTCCACTTTTTCATTTAAAATCCATTCATTTTTCATTTAAAACCATTAATTCTATTTATCCAATTTAATTATAATATATTTTATCAAATTTCTAAAAATTTAAAATTTTCAAAAAAATTTGGGATATTACATTTTTAATGTCTTTGGGCAAGACATGTTGGTGTCGAAGACTTTGTGTCAAGGAGATGACCTTTCGGTGATTTATGACACTATGTCTCTGGTGCCGAAAGGGGACCGCCTTCAGGTGATTTATGACACTTTGTCCCCGGTATCGAGAGGGGATAACTTTTAGGTGGTATATGACACTTAGTCTCCAGTGTTGGACCTTTGGGTGGCCATAGACCAAATTAATATTTTTGCAACTTGGATATTGTGTAGGGACTTATTGGGCTCAATGTGTGTGTATTTGTGAAATATTTATACATAATATGAATTAATAAATGAAAAATGGATATTTCAAGACAATGGTATTAATTATTTTATTAGGATAAAGAATGTGTAAATGAGTGTTGCTTATGTAGGAGCATGTTCTATTATGTGAGATGATAAATGTGCATTGATTTTTAAGTGATTTATGTTATCAAAGTTTGTACCACTACTCTTTCAGGCTTAGTGTGGTTTACTATATGGCATAGGTGAGAGAGTTGCAGAGCAAGATAGTCTTGATAAACCTGGGCAGGTCTAGGTTTTGAGACTGACCTTGAAGGTAGACATTTTTTCCACGAGACCAACTCAGTTTGTGTTATATAATGTATAATTTTATTTTCTATAGAAGTCAGTATTGTATAATATAATTTTAATATATGTATATTAAACATAGATTTGAGATTTTATATATATACTTTTTTGTTGAGCATTGTTTTTAATTGTGGACCTTTTAGGTGAAAATTATGGAGGAGGTAGTGTTGGAATGTAATGTGATTTTGAGAGTTTTTTTTTTTAAATTGCTGGTTGAGCTGATTTTGGGAATTTATGAAATTATAGACAAAACTCTAGTAAATGTTTTTCTAGAGATTTCCTTTTATATATGTAATTTTGACATTTAACTATTATATATATGTATTTGCCTATTAAATTTATCTTTTAAAAGTTAATTAATTTTTGGTAACGATTATGAAAATTTTTGTGCTGCTAATTATTGTAATATTCTTGTTTTCCATAACTGTATTTTATATATACAAAGTACATATATTATATGTATATAGGGTATATGGGTGTTACAAGTGTGGTCTCAAAAGTTCAAGCCATTAGGGCTAAGGCAAGGTTAGGTATCATCCTAAAGGTTCAGGCCATGATTCTAAGATAAGGTTGGGCATGGCCCTAAAAGTATAGGCCATAAGGATAAGCTTTGGCTGGGGACAGTCATAAAGGAGTTGATCCATGAGGCTAGGTGAGGTTGGATAAGGTCCTAGATGGGTTGAACCATGAGGCTAAGGTAAGGTATGATCCTAAAGGTCCAAGTCATCATGGCTAAGGAAATGCTAGTTATGTCCCTGAAGGGGTAGAGCTATAAGGCTAACGTTAACCAAGGTTCATGCTTGAGGGTAAGACTTAGGCTAATGAACTAAGCTTGAGGGGCTTTAAAGGTGGAAGGATGAACCTTAATGTTTGTGATGAACTGGACGGGGGTGAGGAAAATTTGGGTCAAGTCTTGATGGTGGGGTAAGGGTCCTAAAGTTTTTAAAGTTGTAGCTATATGGGGGAAAATGGCTAAGGGTAGGCCTATAAGTAAGGACATTTGGAAAAAGGATATGATGAAGGCAACAGTTAACCTGAGGGTATGAGTGTAATATCCCAAAGTGTGCCCTAGAAGTTTTAATTCAATTGTTGGTTGATTTGAATTAAATGTATATATGTTTTTACAAAGGAAATGATTGTGTTAATGGAATGTATATGTTGTATATATGATAATATATATAACATATAAGTTGGTCAAAAGAAAGTCAAGAGAAGAGAAAAGATGTGGTGGAGGTTTTTTTGGAAATAAGTAATTATATTATTATTATTATTATTATTATTATTATTATTATTATTATATATATATATATATGGTTAGTGTGAGAAGAGGAAAAGGGGAAAAAGATATTTTCTTTCTTTCTTCTTCTTCTTCTTTTTGGTTCTTACACGAGAGAGAGAGAGAGGGTGTTAGAGAGAGATGATGATCTTCATCAAAACCTTAGGGTTTTAAGAGAATTGAAGATAGAGATTGAAGATTTGTCAAGATATTCAAGTAAGTATTCAATTCTTTGTGTTGATTCCTCTTGTTTGAATTTGGATTTGATATGGTTGGTATGTGATGGTGATGATAATAAAGATTGAAGTATATATATATATATGTGTGGAATTGGTATTTAGATTATGATAATATGATTAATTGTGAGATAATATGGTTAATTGTGAGGATGATGAATTGTTGAATTGTTGAGTAAGGGTTTAGTATTATGAATTGGGGATTTGAGTAGTTGATTGATGATGATGTATATAATGAGCGTTATTATGATATTTTGAAGTTGTATAAGTGTCTAGAACATTGATTACATGCATTTGAATGATGCTATATTGTGCACAATGAGTTTAAATGCAATTAAAAGAGTTTTGGCCACATTTAGGGTTTTGTTTATGCGAGACACGGCCAAACTAAAGAAGGAACACGGCCAAGACTAAATATTTCTGGGAGACACGGCCAAGTTCAAGGAAATTTGGCCGTGTTGGATCAATTTTGGAGAGACACGGCCACTGGCTTGGCCGTGTCCCTTGCCCTTGTTTGCCACTGCCTGATGTTGGTTGAGAGACACGGCCGTGTCCCCTGCCCGTGTCTGCCTCGGTTTGATTTGGTGATGAGAGACATGGCCACAAGCTTGGCCGTGTCCCTTGGGTGTGTTGGTTACTGTGTTTGGTTTTTGCTCTTCTTACATGATTGAGATTGAACCTACATTTGATGATGCATATGATACTATATGAACAATGCTATGTTTTATGCATTGTGAATCTTGTGAATGGTAATGTGTTATATGAATAATATACTTTGTAATGTTACATCAATGATGCTATAGGTAAAATGTGAAGGATATGAGGAGGTAATTGATTATGTATAGCTTGATGGGAGTAGTTCTTGATGTAAGTACAAATTTACCTAGACTCATTCTTTTATATGATATTGAAACTTAAAACAATGTTAAGTAGATTATTATATTGTTAATACAATGTGATTAATGTTGTTATTTGTATAGTGTGAAAGCCATAATGATTATCCAAAAAGGTATGTGCAATGTAATTTGTTATGATAAATGTTTTAACAATGAATGGTGTAAATGTGCCTTGAGAAATGATGAAATGTGATATTATCATGGTTGCTAATAATGATCAAAGTGAAATAAATGGACATATGATTTATATGACAATGAATTTACAATACAAGTGCAATGAAATTGATTATGTATGCTTGGATGATAAAGTGTATAATGTGATGTGAAGCCATTGTGATTGGCTATGATGATTCAAATGTGATGTGAAGCCATTGTGTTTGGCTATGATGATTCAATTGAGAGAAATGAGGCATGTTTGCCTAGATGATAATGAGAATTGTGAATGAAAGTGCTAATGAAATAATAAAAGAATTGTGTGACTAATGTGTTATTCCATTTTCAGAGTTTGTTGTTGGTGGCATGCCTAATATTAGTAACAATCTCTTGAAGTTAGGTTGGATTGATCCTTGAAGCCAAGTTGGGTTGAAGTTTAACATGTTTTACTCCCCTTGAAGCTTGGTTGGGTCAAATCCTTGAAGCCTAATTGAGATGTTCCAACCCTTGAAGCTAGGTTGGATTGGTTCTTGAAGCCAAGTTGGGTTGATACTTAGCATGCTTTGTTCCCCTTGAAGCTTGGTTGAACCTAAATCCTTGAAGCCTAGTTGGGTCTATGATAATGATAAATGTGATAACAAAACCAAAGCATTAACTCTGAAAATCGAATGGCATATTAGTGTCTGTTGGGCCCGAGTCTGTCTTTGTTGTCAATATGATATACAAATGTTGAAATAAATGAGTAATGAGATCTATGGTTGACTTTGTTGGCAATGTGACTCATGATTGGTGAATTGTGAACAAAATAATGCTATGAAGTATGTTGTGTAATGTGTGTATTGATATATTGATTGTGAGTGTTAGTGATGTATTATGGTTGGTGAATTGTGAGTTAAACAATGTTATGAAGTATGATGTGAAATGTATATATTGATATACTCATTGTGAGTATTAATGATGGATTGCGGATAATGATTCAATTGAATGATATAATGATTGCCTTTGTTAAAAATGTGATTCATGAATATTGAATTGTGGATAATGATTTAATTGAATGATGTAATGAGATGTAAGGTTATGAAGTATGGCATGATAATATTGTATAAATGAGTTATTGAAAAGAGATTTGATTTTGAGAAGTTATGTCGAGATATATGATTCTGGAAGAATAATATGACATGTACTACGTGTATGAGGCAGCAATGGTAAGTATCGTTTTGTGAATGTTCTATGTAAATATGTATATAATCTATGAGATTAGTGGGAGTATATGAAGGATGCACTAAGAAAGGAAAAACGGGATAAGAAAACAATAAAACATGATGCTAAAAATATGAGGTATGATTCTTTTGTAAAGTATATTTTAATATTTATTTGTACTACTAAGCTCTCGGGCTTAGCACGGATGTGTAATCGCGCAGGTGACTAGGTGGAAGATATGAAGTCTTTCGTATGCCACGAGAAGAGTAAGAGTTTGTCGAGACCAACTAGAGGGTAATGCATACATGTATAATTTTTAATTATGATGTATTTCTGACGAGAGAATATTTATATGTATAAATGAAGCTTTGATAAAAATAAGACTATGATATTTATATGTAAGATCATTAAAAATATAATGATTTGTAAATGTTCTTTAAATTAATGTATTGTGATTCGAATTCTGTTAAAGGTTTTTTTTAAAAATGTAACGAAAAGTGACATCCTTATACTTTATATACTTACTGTATGTATACCCGGTGTATGTATAGTACTTATATGGAGTATCGAGGTGTTACAATTATTTTGGTATCAGAGCTTAGGTTCGAGATTCTCGGCCTAAGTGGAATTAAAAAGAAAAAGTTTTGAAACGCTTAAAATGAATTAAAAAGAAGAGTTTTGAAATGTAATTGGTAATACATGCATATGCATTAACACCTAGGTTGGTCTCGGATGTGGCATTATATGAATGATAGAATATCTGTGTTATATGAGATGGATGTTAGTGTGTGAATGATGTTTTACATGAAAGTAAAGCTAGAAAAAAAATGATATGGATTTAAATAAGTTTAATTGATAAATTAAAAATGGAAATTTATGCAAGTAATGTGAAGTGTTAAATGTGTTGAAGTATAAAGAAATGGAAAGGAAAATAAAGTTGAAAATGAGTTGAAATCAAATCAAGATAAGAGTATATTCTTTTTCCTCTATATTTTGAACTTCTTTATAATAAAGTTTATGTTGTGTTTGTTAGACAGAAGAAATAATGTTGGATTGTTAATATTGAAAGATATGTTACTAAAATGAGGAGAGTATGGTGGAATATTGAATAAGTTGATTAGTATAGACAAAGTATGATTATTTAAAGTTTGGGGTATATATATAAAGTTAAGGTTTTGTTTAAAGGAAAAAAAAGGTGATATTGGTTACGTAAGAATATAAATTGGTATGGTTATTTTAATGTAAACTTTGTGAATTTAATGTTAAAATTGTGAGACGCATGGATATGGTGAAAGCTCATGGAAATGGTGATAAAATGTGATATTTGAGATTTTTCGAAATGAGCTTAATAATTGGAGAAATTATATGTTTTGATATTGCTTTGTGATATATATATACATAAGATGTTTTTAAAGTGATATTAAGAAAAGATGAATTTGGCAAATTGAAGTTTAAGCAAAGTAGTAAGTTGAAAAGTTAAAGTTCTAGTGGAATTTGATAAAGATCATTTGGATATTGATGGTTTAATGTATATTCAATACATGAGCTAGGTGAAATAACTAGTATTGCACATGGAAGTATTATGAATTGAGTAATGTGATTGATAGCATGAGAATTTGTTTTGAAATAAAAAGGGAAGTGGATAAGCAAATGAAAATGAGCTATTTTAAGTCACTATACTACAAAGGGTAAAAATGGCTATGGACGTATATTAAATGCTTTTAAAGACAAAAGTGAAAGAGATGTCACATTGGGAATGTGACTAAGATAGATGTGAAGTGTTATTATAGTCAGAATATATATATATATATGTGTTGTGTGAATAAATACTTTACATCATACTGGAAGAGTTGGTACTGTATTGTGCTCGCTGGCTCTCTTAAGGGGGGAGGTCAGGTGTTCGATCTGGGGAGGCGACTTGCACTCATGTGTCTTGGGTGTAAGCCAAATAAACAATCCTGTTGGAGGACCCGTAAAGGCAGTTCAGTACTGTAGCAGCCCAGCCCAGAGGCCCTGGGGGTTTCTCCGGATAGGAATGGCTCAGCAGGTGGACTGGGACGGTTGTTACAGTTATAAAGGAAAATTTGTATTGAATGTATGATAAATAAGAGTATCTAATTAAGTGTATACATGTATATGATATGTGAATTGAGTTTTCAATATGAATGAAATTATGATATATAAACAAATGTGTGAATCACATTATGAAAATGACTTATGAATATGTATGTGGTATAATTATGGAATTAGTGATATGGGAACGATGTTGTATGTATTAGTGGACCTAAGAGAGATTAGGTCTTGGATTGTGAAAAGCTAAATGGATTATGTGATGGAAGTGAGTATAGAATAGACTTGAGTAATATTGGACAGTGGAAATGGTTATGGCAAGCATTGAACTTGATGATCATATGATATTTAGAGTCCTAAAGTATTCACTTATGGAAAGTTCTATGTAATTATATTATAAGAGATTGTGAATGGATTAGAAATGAAGTGACGAATAGCAATTGTATAAGAACTGCACATGGTTGAAAATGTATATAGTAATATTGTTGGAACATGAATTAAGTTGATAAAGATCATATAATCGAATGCAAATTGGTTTGAAACAGAGTTGGAATGTGTTAACTTTTGATATAGCAAAAATGTAAAGAAGGAATATGTAATTCTTGAGATACATTTTTGCCTTGTATTTGTACAGATTGAGAATAAAATTATGAGAAGAACAGTATTGATTTGAGAGTCCCTGGCTTGAATATTAATTTCTTAAAGCCATGTGTTTTGTTCAGTATATTTGATCGGTTAATTTGTTATCCATGGATTTGGATCTTAGATAAAATGATTGTAATACAGTTTTAGTGAGATCGAAAATTTTGTTTGAGAAGTATAGTTAAAAGTATTGATGGATAAAGTTGTACTTTATCATTTTATGTTAAGAATTTGGTTATAATTGGGAAGGTATGGAGAGAAAAAGGAAATTATGGAAATGTGTTGAGTTATGGGTAATATGACAAAAAGGGTAATCAATATAACTATGACAATGATATGAAATGAATTCATAATACTTTCATTTATGGAATGTAATGAAGGAATGAACTCGAGGTTTGAGTGAATGAATTATAGATTATAAATATGGTATATAAAGATTATTATGAGAAATGGTGAGAATTATAATAAGATATTAGAGAATGAATTATGTGTATATTGAAAGATAATTTGAAGTGATTTGTTATTATGATAATTTGATCGAAAATGGATCGGAAGAGATCAAGAGTTGAATTTAAGTTTGCCCTAAGGGAATTAAGTTATATATATACATATATGGATATTGTGAAATTTCATGATAAGTTAAATAAATTAATCGTTGATTGGAATTGAACAAGATTGGAACGTGAGTATATTGTGGCAGATAGATCAATGAAATTGGATTTGGCTAAAATTATGAATCACCATTGAGATTTAATGAGTATAGTTGTACTGAGAGTATAAGTATTCATATGATAATGTATATGATGTAAAAATTTTAAAGTGTGAATGGACATGAATAAATGGAGTTATAATAGTTATAAATTATGATAAAAAGGGAAAAGATTGGTTATTTATGAAATAAGTTGAAAGGTAGTGTATTATTATGTAAGTTAAGTAAAACGCATGCTAAAGAAGTAACTCCATTTGTGAAAAATAAGGATTTTGTTACTCATTGAAGGTTGATAAATGTCTACTTAGACAGTGATTGTAATGACAGGATAATTAATGCTCAGATATTAACCAATGGTTTCGAAGGTTAAAGCTAAAAGAGTAATATCAGAGAGGTGAAAGAACAAAAGATATTAAATATAAAGATTGAACGAAGTGTAAGTGTGCTATAAAATGATCTGATTCTTGTATAAAGACATTAATAGGAAATTTAATGAGTTCTTTTGAAAGTTTGATCAAGGAAGTAATAAGATATATATAAACATATAGAATGATGAGTTATGGAATTTAGAGAAGATGGTTGATTCTAAAGGGGAGAGTTGAAGTTATATGATGTGATGACATAATAACTTAAGCATATAATTAACTTCATATGGAGGTTAAGATAGTATTTTGTTAAGAATGAATTGTTACGATACTGATAATTTCGAGGACGAAATTATTTAAGGGGGAGAGAATTGTAATATCCCAAAGTGTGCCCTAGAAGTTTTAATTCAATTGTTGGTTGATTTGAATTAAATGTATATATGTTTTTACAAAGGAAATGATTGTGTTAATGGAATGTATATGTTGTATATATGATAATATATATAACATATAAGTTGGTCAAAAGAAAGTCAAGAGAAGAGAAAAGATGTGGTGGAGGTTTTTTTGGAAATAAGTAATTATATTATTATTATTATTATTATTATTATTATTATATGGTTAGCGTGAGAAGAGGAAAAAGGGAAAAAGATATTTTCTTTCTTTCTTCTTCTTCTTCTTTTTGGTTCTTGCACGAGAGAGAGAGAGAGGGTGTTAGAGAGAGATGATGATCTTCATCAAAACCTTAGGGTTTTAAGAGAATTGAAGATAGAGATTGAAGATTTGTCAAGATATTCAAGTAAGTATTCAATTCTTTGTGTTGATTCCTCTTGTTTGAATTTGGATTTGATATGGTTGGTATGTGATGGTGATGATAATAAAGATTGAAGTATATATATATATATGTGTGTGTGTGTGGAATTGGTATTTAGATTATGATAATATGATTAATTGTGAGATAATATGGTTAATTGTGAGGAAGATGAATTGTTGAATTGTTGAGTAAGGGTTTAGTATTATGAATTGGGGATTTGAGTAGTTGATTGATGATGATGTATATAATGAGTGTTATTATGATATTTTGAAGTTGTATAAGTGTCTAGAACATTGATTACATGCATTTGAATGATGCTATATTGTGCACAATGAGTTTAAATGCAATTAAAAGAGTTTTGGCCACATTTAGGGTTTTGTTTATGGGAGACACGGCCAAACTAAAGAAGGAACACGACCAAGACTAAATATTTTTGGGAGACACGGCCAAGTTCAAGGAAATTTGGCCGTGTTGGATCAATTTTGGAGAGACACGGCCACTGGCTTGGCCGTGTCCCTTGCCCGTGTTTGCCACTGCCTGATGTTGGTTGAGAACACGGCCGTGTCCCCTGCCCGTGTCTGCCTCGGTTTGATTTGGTGATGAGAGACACGGCCACAAGCTTGGCCGTGTCCCTTGGGTGTGTTGGTTACTGTGTTTGGTTTTTGCTCTTCTTACATGATTGAGATTGAACCTACATTTGATGATGCATATGATACTATATGAACAATGCTATGTTTTATGCATTGTGAATCTTGTGAATGGTAATGTGTTATATGAATAATATACTTTGTAATGTTACATCAATGATGCTATAGGTAAAATGTGAAGGATATGAGGAGGTAATTGATTATGTATAGCTTGATGGGAGTAGTTCTTGATGTAAGTACAAATTTACCTAGACTCATTCTTTTATATGATATTGAAACTTAAAACAATGTTAAGTAGATTATTATATTGTTAATACAATGTGATTAATGTTGTTATTTGTATAGTGTGAAAGCCATAATGATTATCCAAAAAGGTATGTGCAATGTAATTTGTTATGATAAATGTTTTAACAATGAATGGTGTAAATGTGCCTTGAGAAATGATGAAATGTGATATTATCATGGTTGCTAATAATGATCAAAGTGAAATAAATGGACATATGATTTATATGACAATGAATTTACAATACAAGTGCAATGAAATTGATTATGTATGCTTGGATGATAAAGTGTATAATGTGATGTGAAGCCATTGTGATTGGCTATGATGAATCAAATGTGATGTGATGCCATTGTGTTTGGCTATGATGATTCAATTGAGAGAAATGAGGCATGTTTGCCTAGATGATAATGAGAATTGTGAATGAAAGTGCTAATGAAATAATAAAAGAATTGTGTGACTAATGTGTTATTCCATTTTCAGAGTTTGTTGTTGGTGGCATGCCTAATATTAGTAACAATCTCTTGAAGTTAGGTTGGATTGATCCTTGAAGCCAAGTTGGGTTGAAGTTTAACATGTTTTACTCCCCTTGAAGCTTGGTTGGGTCAAATCCTTGAAGCCTAATTGAGATGTTACAACCCTTGAAGCTAGGTTGGATTGGTTCTTGAAGCCAAGTTGGGTTGATACTTAGCATGCTTTGTTCCCCTTGAAGCTTGGTTGAACCTAAATCCTTGAAGCCTAGTTGGGTCTATGATAATGATAAATGTGATAACAAAACCAAAGCATTAACTCTGAAAATCGAATGGCATATTAGTGTCTGTTGGGCCCGAGTCTGTCTTTGTTGTCAATATGATATACAAATGTTGAAATAAATGAGTAATGAGATCTATGGTTGACTTTGTTGGCAATGTGACTCATGATTGGTGAATTGTGAACAAAATAATGCTATGAAGTATGTTGTGTAATGTGTGTATTGATATATTAATTGTGAGTGTTAGTGATGTATTATGGTTGGTGAATTGTGAGTTAAACAATGTTATGAAGTATGATGTGAAATGTATATATTGATATACTCATTGTGAGTATTAATGATGGATTGCGGATAATGATTCAATTGAATGATATAATGATTGCCTTTGTTAAAAATGTGATTCATGAATATTGAATTGTGGATAATGATTTAATTGAATGATGTAATGAGATGTAAGGTTATGAAGTATGGCATGATAATATTGTATAAATGAGTTATTGAAAAGAGATTTGATTTTGAGAAGTTATGTTGAGATATATGATTCTGGAAGAATAATATGATATGTACTACGTGTATGAGGCAGCAATGGTAAGTATCGTTTTGTGAATGTTCTATGTAAATATGTATATAATCTATGAGATTAGTGGGAGTATATGAAGGATGCACTAAGAAAGGAAAAACGGGATAAGAAAACAATAAAACATGATGCTAAAAATATGAGGTATGATTCTTTTGTAAAGTATATTTTAATATTTATTTGTACTACTAAGCTCTCGGGCTTAGCACGGATGTGTAATCGCGCAGGTGACTAGGTGGAAGATATGAAGTCTTTTGTATGCCACGAGAAGAGTAAGAGTTTGTCGAGACCAACTAGAGGGTAATGCATACATGTATAATTTTTAATTATGATGTATTTCTGACGAGAGAATATTTATATGTATAAATGAAGCTTTGATAAAAATAAGACTATGATATTTATATGTAAGATCATTAAAAATATAATGATTTGTAAATGTTCTTTAAATTAATGTATTGTGATTCGAATTCTGTTAAAGGTTTTTTTTTAAAATGTAACGAAAAGTGACATCCTTATACTTTATATACTTACTGTATGTATACCCGGTGTATGTATAGTACTTATATGGAGTATCGGGGTGTTACAATGAGTTTGGTGAGGGAAGCTAGATCAAGCTAAAAAGTGTACGGAGGAATTGATGGAGGACCATGTGGCAAGGGTGTGGTAGCCGTAAGCTTTGCTGCGACGGGCCTAATTCATGCCCGATTTATATAGTTAATTTTCGAAGGCCTATTCTTGCCTGTCTAACATCTATTTTGAGTGATTCAAGAAGCATTGGAACCATAACGACTGAATTAAAAAAAATGGTAAAACATCTTAAAATTAACTACTGTAACAAGTCTATTTTGTGTAGAAACCTTCAAATTGCAGTTTTGGGCCCATATGACGTACGATTCATGCGATTCCAATTACTTTGATTTTCTTATTACATGGAATTTCTTTCCTTTAGGTGAAAAATTAGGGGTTCACACCTATATATGCATAAATTCCATAGACGTTAGTTTGCACCCTATTACCTACAACCATAATTTGCACAAAAGTAGCTAGTTCAAAAATTATGGATTCAAGAGAAGACATATTTACCTCATTTAGAGTTTCTTTCTTGTATCCAAATTGATGCAAAGTGGTAGTCACAAAAGACATGGTCATTAAAGAAAATAAAATAAGTTAGAAACAATTCCCCTGCCACGGTGCCAAAATTTGATGGTTATCGAAGTCACCAAAATTAAATTCATATTTTCTAACTAAATTGATTGTAGTTGTGGTGAATAAGACTGAATCCATAAAAAACTAACTAATTAATTAAACCTCTTTTGAAACCAAATATGAAAATAAAATTAAAATTAGGGGTTTTTAAAATAATATTTGAAGTTAAATTAAAAATGCAAATTGAAAAATAAAATAACAGCAAAAAAAATAAGGAAATTCCAATGAAAATAATTTTAGTTGAATGGATAATTTTAGTTTCAATTCATTGGATGGATCCTTGATGTAAAGATATTTTCTTTCTAATTTTCAATAGGCCAATTTTAGTCACTGGAGATGCTCAAAATAACCAATCCTTCCTTAGATTTAAAACTAATTAGGAGATGCTTACTAATTAACCCTTACTAATTAAAAAACATATATGAACGTCCTTAGAATTTTATTCATTAACATCTTTAAGAATTAGAAGGACCTAATTTTAATAAATAAACTCAATCACATAGTTTATTTAAGTTAGATTATATATTTTTTTAGTGTTACACTAAATTGCCGCTAAGTATCAAAATAACAAGAACAATTATGGATTCAAGTATTTTAGTTGGCGATATATTGTTAAACCAAATGCATAATAGGCCTTATTGAATAAATAACAAAACAATAATGTTAATAAGCCAAAGAAAATATATGAATACTAAAAATTGAAGGAAGAGAAAAGAGAAATTATTTATATCTCACAATCCTTGGCAAATTGAAACCTCAATTACCCTTCAACTGATTGGAATTTACTTTCTCATGAATTGAATGAAGAAACCTTGAAATAAAATAAAGAAAATATGGGCAAAAGCCTAGACTAAAGTCCTCAATTAAAGTCATCTAGGGCAATATTCTAATATTTTATAAATATACTATCTTCTAAAAAGAAACTTCCTATTTAAACTCTAATTTAGGAAAAAGATTAAAAAAATTAAAATTAATGAAAATCCTAAAGAAGAATCATCTTTATATCTAAATAGGAATAAAAGTTTAATAAGATCTTCTAATGTTCCTTAAAAATTCACAGCATATCAATTTCCCAAAAGATAAGAAATCTAGCTATAATATTTATCTACTTTGCATTAGGTCTGAGATAAGCATTGCCCAAGCCTTGTGCTCAAGGTTTTCCTTTTTTCTTTCTATCACATGCAACAAACCTTGCCCAAGGTTTGCGCTTGAGGCTCACATCAAGTCTTTTGAGTATATTTCTTCAAAAATAGTCAATTTTCTTTATCCATTAATAACTATTCAAAGGCATTCCAAAATCAGTAGAAACCCAAGATAACAAGCCAAAATATACATACAAAACAAGCAATAAACATGCACAAATGTTTCTTATCAATATTAGTTCCCATTTCCACCTATTTTTACCCCATCAATTTTCATTTTCCCATATTTTCACCCCATCAATTTATATTACAAAATAATTTTAGTATCACATCATAAAATAAATCAATTTTTAAAATTTAATTTTTAAAAATAAAATAATAAATAACATAAATATAAAAAAAGTGAGACCCACTAAAGTGGGACTTGATCCTCACCATTATAGGACCAAATTCCACTTGTTTTTTGGGCTCCCATTAAAATCCTATGTGTCATTAAAATAGGCCCCAATTTAAGCAATATGGGACTAGCCCATTATAGAAACTCTTATATATTTGCTATAAAAGAGTGTTAAATTATAGATATTAGGAAAAGTGTATTTTTAACCCCCACCAAACCCAAATGCTTAGAGCACCCCCAAGACAACCCTTCATTATAAAAAAATTAAAATTTAAAAGTTAAGTTATCGTTGCTTCAATATTTGTTGAAGCAAAGGTAAATATTTCTTTTAATTAAAATATTTTTTAATTCTTAAATTTTTACTTATAAATACAAGTATTTACAATCAAATTCTACTAAATTCTAATTTTCTCTCACTCTACTAAAATTCTACTTCTCTCTCAATCTATTAAAATTTATTTACAATCAAATTACTCTATAATTTCACAAAAAAATAGACCCAAATCAATTCCATGCCTATTCTTTTTTTTTTAATTACATGCAAAATTTCAATTTTCATCATAATCCAAAATTTCAAAATTATTAACATACAAATTTCAACTTGCCTCAAAATCTCAATTTCCTACAATCTCAATCTACAAATCTAAGCCTACGAAAAAGATCAAAATTTTCAAGTTCCTTATTTTGCTAATAATCAAAATCAAGTGCATATCAATTTCTATTTCCCCTTATTTTTAGCGCATCAATTTCTATTTCCTCCTATTTTACTTTATAAATTTACATAACTAAATAATTTTATTATTACATCATAAAATAAATTAATAGTAAAATTTAATTATTAAAAATAAAATAATAAATAACATAATTACAAAAAAGTGAGACCCACTAAAGTAAAACTTGATCCTCACCATTGTAGGACTAAGTCGCACTTTTTTTAGGGTCCCACTAAAATTCTATGTGTCATTAAAATGGTCTCTAATTTATGGGACTTGGAACTAACCCATTGTAGATACTATTATATATTTGTTGCAAAAGTGTGCTAAATGAACAATGAGAAAAATGTATTTTAACACCCTACCCCTCCTCTTTTAATGCTTAGTGCACCCCCAATAGGGTGTTTTTTTATGTCATGGGACTGGGACTTGCTCCATTCTTGGAAGGACCATCTTAAGTTTTTGCTTCTCCAATAAAAGGCCGCCTCATTATAAAAAAAAATTATGATCTAAAAGATAAGTTACTTTTGTTTCAATATCCATTGAAAAAATGGTAACTAATTTTTTAATTAAACTATATTTTTTCCTCTTTTTAATTATGAAATTTTTACCTTTTAAATATGACTATTAATAATCAAATTCTATTAAAATTTTACTTCTCTCTCACTCTACTAAATTTTATTTATAATCTAATTACTCAACAATTTCACCAAAAAATGGATCTAAAATAATTCAATGACAATTCTTTTTTTTCATTACATGCAAAATTTCAATTTTCCTCAAAATCCAAATCTTCAAAATTATCAACACATAAATTTCAACTTGCCCCAAAAAATAAATTTCCCACAACCTCAATCTGCAAATCCAAACCTACCTTAAATCCAAATTTTAAAGTTTTTTATTTTTCTAATAATCAAAATCCACGAGCATATCAATTTCCATTTCCTATTTTTTTACCCCTTCAAATTTTATTTCCTCCTATTTTTATTCCATCAATTTGCACAACTAAATCATTTTATTATTACATCATAAAATAAATTAATAGTTAAATTTTAATTATTAAAGATAAAATAATGTATAATATAAATATAAAAAGTGGGACCGACTAAAGTGAGCCTTGGTCCTCACCATTGTATGACCAAGGCCCACTTTTTCAAAGTCCAATTAAAATCCTATGTGTCATTAAAATGGGCCCTGATTTATAGGAATTGAGACTAGTCCATTGTAGATGCTCTTATATATTTGCTATCAAAGTGTGTTAAATGAATATTGGAAAAAGCTTATTTTTAAACACCTTCTTCCTCCTCCTCCTCCTCCTTTAATGCTTAGCAATGCATTTTTGAGTCCTAGAATTGGGAGTTGAGACTTGCTCGATTGTGGAGCAAGTCCTAACTTGGGACTAACTTGGAGGGACCATCTTAAGTTTTTACTTCTCCAATGAAGGGCAGCCAAATATAAAAAAATAAAATAAAATTTAAATTATAAGGTACCATTGCTTCAATATCCACTGAAGCAATAATAACTTTTTTAATTAAAATATTTTTTGTTATTTTATTCTTTTAATTCTTAATTTTTTTTTACATATAAACACAGTTATTTATAATCCAAATTACTTCCCTCCCCATTCTACTAAACTTCTATTTCTCTCTCACTCAACCAAAATTCATTTACAATCAAATTACTCTACAATTTCACCAAAATATGAATCCAAATCAATTTAATACTAATTCTTTTTTTAATTACATGCAAAATTTCAATTTTCCTCAAAATTCGAATTTTAGAAATTATCAACACATAAATTCCAACTTGCCTCAAAATCCAAATTTTCTACAATCTCAATCTATAAATCCAAATCTACCTCAAAATCCAAATTTTCAAGTTCCATGTTTTGCTTATAATCAAAATCCAAAGCCATATCAATTTTCATTTCCCCTTTTTTACCCCCATCAAATTCTATTTCCCCTTATTTTTGCCCCATCAATTTACATACTAAATAATTTTATTATTACATTATAAAATAAATTAATAGTTAAAATTTAATTATTAAAAATAAAATAATAAATAAGATAAATATAAGAAAAAAGTGGGGACCACTAAGGTGAGACTTGGCCCTCACTGCTGTAGGACCATGTCTCTCCTCTTTTAAGGTCGAATTAAAATCTTATGTGTCATTAAAATGAGCCCTAATTTATGAAACTTGGGACTATCCCATTGTAGATGCTCCTATATATTTGCTACAAAAGTGTTAAACAGACATTGAGAAAATTGTATTTTAACCCCTCACTCCTTAAATAGTGTGCTTTCTTGAATCCCAATCCCTTTATGGGACTGAGAGTTGGGACTTGCTCTATTGTAGAGCAACGGACAATAAACACTCTTAGATCTATGCAGAGAATGTAGAGCAAGTCCCAACTAAGGGAGGGACCGTCTTAAGTATTTTTCTTCTCCAATGAAGTAATAGCCCTATATTATAAAAGAAAATTAAAAATTAAAAGTTAGGTTACCATTGCTTCAATATTCGTTGAAGCAACAATAACTATTTTTTAATTAAAATATTTTTTTTTATTTTTTATTCTTAAATTATTACTTATAAATATAACTATTTACAATTAAATTATACTAAAATTCTACTTCTCTCTCATTCTACTAAAATTATACTTTTCCCTCATTCTACTAAAAATCATTTACAATCAAATTACTCTACATTTTCACCAAAATAAATAATTTTATTATTACATCATAAAATAAATTAATAGTTAAATTTTAATTATTAAAATAAAATAATGTATAACATAAATATAAAAAAAGTGAGACCCACAAAAGTGGAACTTGCTCCTCACAATTGTATGACCAAGTCCCACTTTTTTTGGGATCCCAATAACATTCTATGTGTCATTAAAATAGGCCCCAATTTATGGGACTTAGGACTAACTCATTGTGGATTATATATTTTCTCTAAAATTGTGTTAAATGTACATTGGAAAAAGTGTATTTTTACCCTCCCCCTCCTAATGTTTAGAGCACACCCATTGGATTGTTTTTTTGTTTTTGAGTCTTAGTCCCTTCATGGGACTTTGAGTTGAGACTTGCTCCACAATGGAGCAAGAACCAACTTAGGATTGTTCCTCCCAAGTTTTTGCTTCTCCAAAGAAGCTGTAACACCCCTATACCCTGTATACGTACACAACATGCTTATACGATCGTAATATATGTATACTGAATATAGAAAATACCACAGTTTATAAAATACCCAAGTCATAACTCGAAAAGAAATAAAACAAATATCAAAGGTTTAGAAGAAATTCATAAAACAAAATAGATAAAAACGTTTATTAATACGCAGTGGAAATTATAACAAATAAGTACAAATACATTAAAAATCAAAATTTACAAAACATGAAATATATACATGATTGGCAGCTTGACTCTCTGATCTTTAAGCTCTAGGCCAACTCTTCAAGCATAAAATCAACTAGGTCTAGAGGAATCTTCCGTCTCAACCCTATCACCTGCGCGATAAATCACAATCGCGCTAAGCCAACGGCTTAGTGGTACAAACCATAATGATATTATGCAATGTCAATATCAATGTCATACATTCAATAATAATAACATAGACACACATGGGCCCAACAAGTATATAATATGATATTCAAAGTTCAGAGTTACTGCTTTGGTCTATAATCACAATGATCAAGCCCGTAGGCAATATATCTCATATCTCTATCCATGGATAGTGTAACAGACCCAGTCTCTTGGACCATCAACTCAATAAGTTTGAGGAGATCCTCAACCCGGCAAGACTGTTACTAGTAACAGACCCAGTCTCTTGGACCATCAACCCGATTGAAATCGAGGAGATCCTCAACCCGACAAGACTGTTACTTTTCATATATTTCATATCAATAATTCACATAGTGTAACAGACCCAGTCTCTTGGACCTCAATTCAACTCAATTTGAAGAGATCCTCAACCCGGCAAGACTGTTACCTTTCATAGGCATGCCACCAAACCCAGCACTCTGAATATTGAATAACATATTAGGCATACAATCAATTCATTTACCTCTTTACCATTCTCTTTCTCAATTCATGTCTTCAACATCATTTACAATATCATAGCCAACCACAATGGCTTCACATTTCATTCTATTTCAATTCATATTCAAATACTCATAATCAATATACATACATCATATTGCATTTCACAAAGTTCACATTGTATAAAACATAACATTATTTATATATATCAACAATGCAATAAGATTCCTTAGTACATTCATACTCAAATGTATAAGTTCCAAAATCACATGAATGTATGCAATAATGCAAGGTTTGTACTTACCTCAAAACAACTCACACAACTCTATTGACTTCCTCTTCCAAAAAATCCTTCACTTCTTAAATTATGGCAAATCACCTTCTTCACAACCTATTCCAAAAGAATGATGAAACCCACATGAGATCATAAGGCTAAGAACCAACTAGGGTAAACTCTAAACATGACACGCTCAACCACACGGGCGTGTCCCTGACCGTGCCCTTAACTCTACAACATAGAAGCATTGACACGCTCATAACCACGGGCGTGTCACTGGGCATGTAATACATTCTGTCTCTCAGAAATATTGACACGTCCAACAACATGAGCGTGCTCATGGCCGTGTCAATTCCCCAATAACACAGTGGCTATGACACGTTCAATAACACGGGCGTGTTACTGGCCGTGTCAAACCTACTGCCACACAGAACAATTGACACGTCTAAAGACCTGGACGTGCTCGTGGGCGTGTCAGGCCAAAAACCCAGATTCCGGCCACAACAACCTCACAACCAACATTTTTCTTCTTACCACCATCATCCACTTCAAACCAACTTAGCCCAAACATACCCAAAACCATATCAAACTAGCAAAAATAACAAAACAACCCAAAATATACATCAAACACAATCCAAAATATCATCACCACCCTAAACACAACCACAACACTTCTAGACCAACAAACTTACTCTTTCCTTCCATCCAACCCCAAAATCCAAAAATCAATAGAACCAAACACTCTTAAACACACCCAAAATCAAACAAACACATTCTCAAACACAACTTCAACTCACAAACCCAAACCAATCAAAGAATTAAGTGGAAAGACTTACCAAGAATGAGGAAACTCTTAAATCTCCAATTTGATCTCTTGAAAACTTCCTTCAATCTTAAACTTGGAAGATCAAAACTCTTCTTGCTCTCTTGCTTCTTTGACGGTCGGACAACAAAAGGAAAAAGAAAGAAAAGGAAAGAGAACCACGATGAAGAAAGAGAGAAAGAAAGAAACCAAAGAAATCAAAGTCAAACTTTTCCTTAAAACCCTCTTATCCAAGCAATTATAATATTAAAATAATCCAAATTAACCACTTCCATTCATTTAATTTCCCATTTCCACTAATTAACTTAATTAATTTAAAATAACTAAATATCTTCTTCCACTAACCTTCTTTGACTTTGACTTGTGTATATGTTGTATATATTTTCATATACACAACATATACATTCTCTATATAATTCTTTTCTCTTACCAAAGAAACATATACATAAAATCCAATTATAACAATAATACCAAAACTTCTAGGGTACATTTTGGGATATTACAATTCTCCCCCTCTAAAAGAAATTTCGTCCTCGAAATTACCTGATATCAAGTCTGAAAAAGTTGAGGATATTGGTCTAGCATCGCTTGCTCATTCTCCCAAGTTGATTCTTCTCTACCATGATTCTTCCAAAGAACCTTTAAAATTGGTACTTTCTTATGTCTCAATTCTTTCATCCCATATGCTAAAATAGCCACTGGTTCTTCTTCAAAAGTCAGATCCGAACTCACCTCAATAGATTCAACAGACAAGACATGAGATGGATCTGATCTGTACCTCCGCAACATAGAAACATGGAAGACATTATGGATTTTATCCAACTCAGGCGGCAAAGCAAGCCGATAAGCAACTGGCCCAATTCTTTCCAATACCTCGTAAGGTCCAATAAAACGAGGACTCAGTTTCCCTTTTTGACCAAATCTCAATATCTTTTTCCAAGGAGACACTTTCAAAAATACTTTATCTCCCACATTATACTCAATGTCTCTCCTCTTCAAATCTGAATAAGATTTCTGCCGATCTAAAGCTGCTTTCAACCTATCCCGAATCATCTTTACTTTCTCTTCTGTTTCTTTAACCAAATCAGGACCAATTAACTTGCCCTCTCCGATTTCATTCCAACATAAAGGTGTTCTGCATCTTTTACCATACAATGCCTCAAATGGTGCCATTCCAATACTGGATTGATGACTGTTGTTGTAAGCAAATTCCATAAGTGGTAAGAATCTGTCCCAACTTCCAGAAAAATCAATGATACAGCTTCTTAACATATCCTCGATAATCTGTATCACTCTCTCTGACTGCCCATCTATCTACGGATGAAAAGCAGTGCTAAAATGCAATCGAGAACCCAAAGCCCCATGTAAACTCTTTCAGAACCTCGAAGTGAACCGGGGATCTCGATTCAACACTAAAGAAATTAGGACTCCATGCAACTTCACAATCTCATGGATATACAGCTTAGCCAACTTCTCAAGAGAATAATCCATCCGAACCGAAAGAAAATGAGCTGTCTTTGTCAATCCATCAATAATCACCCAAATAACATCATGTTTCCTCTGAGTTAATGGCAAACCAGAAACAAAATCCATTGTCACCCTCTCCCATTTCCATTCAGGCACTGTTAAAGGTTGAAGCAACCCTGTTGGAACTTGATGCTCCGCTTTTACTCTCTGACAAGTGAGACATTGGGACACAAATTCCGCTATGTCTCTCTTTATACCAGACCACCAATAATGCTGTCTTAAATCATGGTACATCTTTGTACTTCCCAGATGCATAGCAAACATTGATTGATGTGCTTCTTCCAAAATGATCCTTTTCAAACTATCATCATCAGAAACACACAATCTATCCTTGAACCAAAGACTACCATCATTTTTCACATGAAAATTTCGGCTCTCTCCATTTCGGCAATCTGATACAATCTTCTGAATTTTCTCATCCACCAATTGGGCCTCCTTTATCTGATCTAACAATACTGGTCTCAACTGCAGCTGAACCAATAATGCACCATCATCACATGCTTCAAAACTAGCATGTAACGCTCTCAACTCAACAAGCAACGAGAGTGAGTAAACAGCCAAACCTGCCAAAGACTTCCGACTCAAGGTGTCAGCAACAACATTTGCCTTACCAGGATGATAATCAATCAAACAGTCGTAGTCTTTGATCAAATATTTTTAATTATTTTTTTATGTTTTTAATTCCAAAATTTTTACTTATAAATGCAACTATTTTCAAATTAATTCTACTAAAATTCTACTTCTTCCTCACTCTACTAAAATTCTCCCTCTCCCTCAGTGTAATACCTCGACCTAAATATAATTTTGAACAGTGGAATTATAAATTATTAGTCTAAATAAGTCAAATTATGAACTTAAAACGTAGAGTATTACAAGTTAATTTTTATAATGATAATTAAGCCAAGAAATTAAAATTTCATTTAATTCTGTAATTAATAATGTTTAGACCAAAAATTTAGAATTTATTAGTAAAATAAAATTATAACCAAATTTGATAGAATATATGAATTAATGTGTGTAGGTAAAGTCAAGATTAAAAAGCCAAAGTGTGGCCCAATTACGTGAATATGTAACACCCCCATGCTCTGTATAAGTACTATACATATACCTAGTATACATACAATACGTATATAGAATATAGGAATATCACTTTTAGTTTTAAATTTCAATACCTTTAATCAAGTTCAAACAATATTACCTTAATTTAAATAACATTAACAAAATCATTATACTTTCAATGATATTAATCTGAATTACCAAACCTTCATTATTACATATAAATATTGTATTATGAACTATACAGCATACTTAAATCATACATGTATGCATCACCTTCTAGTTGGTCTCAGAACACTCTTACCCTTCTCGTGGCATAACTGCTTGATTTCCCGATCAACCGCATAATCACCTGCGCGATCACACAACCGCGCTAAGCCCGAGAGCTTAGTAATACAATTAAATCATATACACATATAATAGAGAAAATCATATTTTCATTTTAACTTATTATGCCATTATTTTCTTACCAGGTTTTTTTCTCTTTTTGGCTATACTTTTCATATATATATATATATACTTCTACTAGTGTTTTACCAATATACATATTCATACATTTTATTTCAGTAATTCACAATCCAATGACTTATCAAAGTCTTCATGAAACAATATCCACTATTTCCACATTCATATACATTTCACACATCATATATCATCATATACAATTTACACATCATAAATTCATCATTTCACATAGCTTCTCAAGCTATACTCATCTTCAATAATTCACTTATGTATTGTATGCATCTCATTCCATGATTATCATCATATATTTCAATCCATAGCTATCATCATGTATCTCATTATTCATTTATTCCATTATTCAAGAATCACATATATATACAAACACAAGCATGGGCCCAAAAACACTAATATGCCATTCTACTTTCAGAGTTAATGTTTTGGTTTAATTATCACATTTATCATTATCCCTACTAGGCTTCAAGGATTAAGGTTCAACCAAGCTTCAAGAGGAACAAATCATGCTAAGTATCAACCCAACTTGGCTTCAAGAACCAATCCAACCTAGCTTCAAGGGTTGTAACATCTCAATTAGGCTTCAAGGATTAGACCCAACCAAGCTTCAAGGGGAGTAAAACATGTTAAACTTCAACCCAACTTGGCTTCAAAGATCAAATCCAACCTAACTTCAAGAGATTGTTACTATTAGGCATGCCACCAACAACAAAACTCTGAAAATGAATAACATATTAGACACACAATTCATTCATGATTTCATTATCAATTTCATTTCCAATTGAATCATCATAGCCAATCACAATGGCTTCATATATCATTTAGATCATCATAGCCAATTACAATGGCTTCATATATCATTTAGATCATCAATTAATATCATAGCATTTCATCTTTCAAATACACAATCATCTATCTCATATATTACACATTTCATATAGTCTCACTTCACATTATAATACTTCATAATCAAGCACATTAAACATTCATCAAGAATGATCATCAATGATGTATATATATATATATAATTTACCTTATTCTTAGATTTGGGATCCTCCACATACATTTGTTTCACATATATTTGAAATGTAGAAACCATAATGCCTTTAGAGAATCCAACAAGACAAGCATAATCAAGAATAAGAATCATTAACTAACAAATTTGAGGGACACGGCCAACACCATTTGAGGGACACGGCCAAGCTTGTGGCCGTGTCTCTCAACCACTATTGGCAATAGTGAACACGAGCATGCAACACGGCCGTGTCTCTCAACACAATTTCAGGCAGGCTGAGCCAGTGGCCGTGTCTCACAACAAAAATCATACAATCACAGACATGGGCAATGGACACGGCCGTGTCTCTCCACAAAAATCAGGCAGTACCAAACACGGGCAGAGGACACGGCTGAGACTGTGACCGTGTCTCTCCCAAAATCAATTCAACACATCCAATTTTCCTTGACTTGGCCGTGTCTCTCCTTATTTTTGGCCGTGTCACTCCTATATTTAAACCCCAAACCTATACAAGTCTCCTTTGATTGCACCTAAACACTTCATACACATCATACTATCCTTCCAATGAATTTAATCAACATCACTAACACTTATTTCACATGCACATCCATTATTTACATTACCAAAACACATCAACAACACATTTGATTCCTTAACACATTTACAAATGAATGTGTTAAGTTTCAACATCATATTAATATATGAATTTAGATAGTTTACTTACCTTAAAAATCATTCTCAAATCTATTCAATTTACCTTCCAAGAGCTCTTCACCACTTTAACTAGAGCAATCCATTTCCTTCACAACCTAAATCAAATCAAATAATAAGATACTTAAATTCCAATGCACATATTCAATTATCAAACTCATATATTTTATATTCTTAACTTCCTTAAACACAACATACATCACTCATATATCAATTACTCAAATCCCCAATTCATTAACACTAAACCCTTACTCAATAATCGCAACAATTCATCATCATCCTCACCAATAACCACATCAAATCCAAACTCAAACCATAGAAATCAATGCAAAGGAATGAATACTTACTTGATTATTTACCAAATCTTGAATAAAAATCTTCAATTCTTTCCAAAATCACCATCTCTCTCTCTCTCTCTCTCTCTCTCTCTCGACACACGAAGAAGAAGGAGCAGAAGAAGAAGAAAGAAAGTTCTCGCTCTTTCTTTCGTTCTTATCATCTATATAATAATAATAATAATAATAATAATAATAATAATAATAATAATAATAACAATAACAATAACAATACTTTAAATCTCCACCACATAATCTTTCTTTGACTTTCTTCTTCTCTTCTCTTTTTGTCCTTATTACTATCATTATTATTAATTAACTATACAAATATATATATATACAATTCACTTTTCCTACACCATATTATATCCCATGTATATGTAATGTATATGTATATGTCTTATATATTATCTTTATATTTCCCATATATACATATACATCAAATCCAAATACAACAACAATAACTCCAAAACTCTTAGGGTATATTCCGGGATATTACAATTCTCTCCCCCTTAAATAATTTCGTCCTCGAAATTATCCAATACAATAACAACCCATTTATAACAAATCACTATCTTAATTTTATCAAATCACATAACTTATACTCTCCCCCTTTAAGTCAATCATAATTCATCATAATTAATCTATTTTCATCTTATAACTTCCTCAACAGAGCCACCCAGATCGCTCATTACATTCCCAATGAATTTTCTTTTATACAATAATCAACTCATTTCCAACTTTATTCCCTTTTTCATTTCTTTATTTTCCAATCACTTTTGAAAATAGCCATTTATCAAACCTTGATTAGTAACAATCTTTCCATTTTGTTTACACTTAAATCTTTCTTTATTATATCTCACTTAACATTAATATTGATATAACCTCTTTAAACTTACTTAACAGATAATCAACCTTTTTCCTTTATCATTAATTACAGCTGATATAATTCAATTCATCAATGTCCATTCATTCGTCAAAATATTACATCATATACATATCATTTAAATTTTTATATTCTTAGTACAACTATACATATTAAGTCTTAATAATGATTCACAATCTTAACATAACTTAGATCATTTGATTCTCTCTATCACAAAATATTCACATTTCAACCTTGTTCAATTCAAACCAACCATTAACTTATTCAAATTTATCATTAGATTTCACATTATATATATCCTCATTCCATTCAACCAAACTTATATCCAATCTCTGATTTCTTCAAATCCATATTTAATCAAATTATCCTTTCTACCAATTTTTATGATAATCTCATATCATATTGATTATGTACAATTCATTCACTTAAACTTTAAACCCATTCACTTTATACCATACACATATTTAGCATAACTTTCAATCACCTTTTTGTAATTTCTCTCTTTTTAATATTTTTTTCACATATCACACCATTGCTATCTTAACAGTAAGTGTTATCCATGCTTAACACATTTTCATAATTCTCTTCTTTTATCTTACGTTTCACAAGTATAACCAGATTTCCAACATAAAATATTAAAATATCACTTTACCACATCATAATTATCAATTTCATCAGAACTACACTATAGTCATGTTATCTCACTCTCAAATCATAAAATAACAAATTAATCAACCACAATATACTAAACAGATCATAGGATTATAAAAATTTAAGGGTCATGTTTAAAACTTATAAATCCATATGGTTCTTTTATTATTCTTTTTTTTCCAACTTTTCCAATTACGATATTAAATTGGATCTTAATAATTTTGTAATGCAAGGATTACATATCCATTCTCCAAACTTTTACTACATCAACATTTAACATATTTCAACTCCATCTCAAACAATTTGCTCTTGATTATTTAATCATCAATAGCCTAATTCATATACAACAATATTATCTTTAACATCTCCTATGCACAACATTCCATCATATATATATTACACAAATTTCATTCATTACTCCATTTCCAATTTATCTCTTCTAAAAACTTCATACATTATATTTTCTTTTTTCCCTTACAATCTCTTATTACACATATATGCATAGAACATTTCCTCACATACTCTATAACATAAATTAGGATTTAATCTCTATTAGGTCTACTACTATATGCAATCTCATTTCTAATACCATTAAACATGTAATGGTATAAAATAATAAACATAGTATATACACATTTATAAGTCACGCTAATAATGTGACTCACTTCCCACCTTTCTAACATATCACCATTACATTCATGTCGAAAAGTTCACTTCACATATCCTCTTCACATATATACACACACATATATATATATAACCTAATTCCATTAGGTCAAACTTATATTCAAATTCTAGTCTTTTCAAATTCATATATTGTTGATTCAAACCACAGTTCCATGCCTTATTAAGATATTCATAAATTAATACTAACAATGTCCATATTCCTATTATACATCACAATGTATTTCAATGTTATATTTACACATCTCATCATTCACATAATCTTATTTCAATAATTATATCATCATCTCTCATTCTTTTAACATAGCTTATTTTATTTATTAACTCAACATATATATACTCTTTCATAGTAATATTTCACAAAAATCTTAGTCACATTCCCAATGTGACATCTCTCTCACACTAGTCTTTAAATACATTTAATATATCTTCATATCCATTTTCATCCTTTCCAATCAAATGACTTAAAGTAACTCATTTTCACACACTTACTCACTTTCCTTTGACTTCAAAATAAATTCTCATACTATTAATCACATTACTCAATTCATAATATTTCCATATGCAATATTATCCATTTCACATAGCTAATGTATTGAATATACCTTAAACCATCAATACCCAAATAATCTTTATCACATTCCACTAAAGCTTTAACCTTTCAACTTACCACTTCACTTAAACTTCAGTTTACCAAACTCATCTTTATTAACATCAACTTTAAAACCTTATATATATCACAAAGCAGCATTAAACATATAATTCTCACAAGTCTTAAGCTCATTTCAAAAATCCAACTATCATATATTATCACTGTTACCATGAGCTTTCACAATATGCAAACATTTCACATTTCCAACATTGAAATCACAATGTTTACATATAGAAAAACAGTACAAACTATACACATATCATCTCTTTTTCTTTTAAACACAACCTTAGCTTTATATACCCCAAACTTTAAATAATCACACTTTATCTATATTACTCAATTCATTCAATATTCTACCATACTCTCTTCCTTTAGATAACATATCCTTCCATAATAACAATCTCACCATATTTCCTCTTTCTAACAAACTAAACATAAACTTTGTCATAAAGAGATTCAAATCATAGAGGAAAGAGTACATACTCTAGTCTTGATTTTATTTTCAACTCATTTTATAGTTTATACATATATTCCATTCATCTATTACATTCAAGATATTTATATCACTTCATCCCTTTATAGACAATCAACTTTAACCTTGGTAATTATAGAATTATATCATACTATTGCTTATCTTGTCATTACAATCACTTTTCAATAATCAATACTTCAAAATTTACTTTTTCTTAAGTAAACTTTCACTCTTGAATTTATCAATTAATCTTGTACAAATTTTCATATCATTTCTTTTTCCAATTATTACCTTCATATAAAATTTTATTCACACACTATCATTCATCTCATATAATTCAATTACATTACAAATCATATAATGCCACGTTCGAGACCAACCTAGATGTGAATGCATATGCATGTATTACAATTTCATTTCAAAACTTTTCTTTTTACTTCTCTTTAAACCTTTCAAAACTTTTTTTTTTACTTAGGCCGAGAATCTCGAACCTAAGCTCTGATACCAAAATAATTGTAACACCCCCATGCTCTGTATAAGTACTATACATATACCTAGTATACATACAATACGTATATAGAATATAGGAATATCACTTTTAGTTTTAAATTTCAATACCTTTAATCAAGTTCAAACAATATTACCTTAATTTAAATAACATTAACAAAATCATTATACTTTCAATGATATTAATCTGAATTACCAAACCTTCATTATTACATATAAATATTGTATTATGAACTATACATCATACTTAAATCATACATGTATGCATCACCTTCTAGTTGGTCTCAGAACACTCTTACCCTTCTCGTGGCATAACTGCTTGATTTCCCGATCAACCGCATAATCACCTGCGCGATCACACAACCGCGCTAAGCCCGAGAGCTTAGTAATACAATTAAATCATATACACATATAATAGAGAAAATCATATTTTCATTTTAACTTATTATGCCATTATTTTCTTACCAGGTTTTTTTCTCTTTTTGGCTATACTTTTCATATATATATATATATACTTCTACTAGTGTTTTACCAATATACATATTCATACATTTTATTTCAGTAATTCACAATCCAATGACTTATCAAAGTCTTCATGAAACAATATCCACTATTTCCACATTCATATACATTTCACACATCATATATCATCATATACAATTTACACATCATAAATTCATCATTTCACATAGCTTCTCAAGCTATACTCATCTTCAATAATTCACTTATGTATTGTATGCATCTCATTCCATGATTATCATCATATATTTCAATCCATAGCTATCATCATGTATCTCATTATTCATTTATTCCATTATTCAAGAATCACATATATATACAAACACAAGCATGGGCCCAAAAACACTAATATGCCATTCTACTTTCAGAGTTAATGTTTTGGTTTAATTATCACATTTATCATTATCCCTACTAGGCTTCAAGGATTAAGGTTCAACCAAGCTTCAAGGGGAACAAAGCATGCTAAGTATCAACCCAACTTGGCTTCAAGAACCAATCCAACCTAGCTTCAAGGGTTGTAACATCTCAATTAGGCTTCAAGGATTAGACCCAACCAAGCTTCAAGGGGAGTAAAACATGTTAAACTTCAACCCAACTTGGCTTCAAAGATCAAATCCAACCTAACTTCAAGAGATTGTTACTATTAGGCATGCCACCAACAACAAAACTCTGAAAATGAATAACATATTAGACACACAATTCATTCATGATTTCATTATCAATTTCATTTCCAATTGAATCATCATAGCCAATCACAATGGCTTCATATATCATTTAGATCATCATAGCCAATTACAATGGCTTCATATATCATTTAGATCATCAATTAATATCATAGCATTTCATCTTTCAAATACACAATCATCTATCTCATATATTACACATTTCATATATCATCATTACCAATCACAAAAACAACACATTTCATTTAGTCTCACTTCACATTATAATACTTCATAATCAAGCACATTAAACATTCATCAAGAATGATCATCAATGATGTATATATATATATATATATATATAATTTACCTTATTCTTAGATTTGGGATCCTCCACATACATTTATTTCACATATATTTGAAATGTAGAAACCATAATGCCTTTAGAGAATCCAACAAGACAAGCATAATCAAGAATAAGAATCATTAACTAACAAATTTGAGGGACACGGCCAACACCATTTGAGGGACACGGCCAAGCTTGTGGCCGTGTCTCTCAACCACTATTGGCAATAGTGAACACGAGCATGCAACACGGCCGTGTCTCTCAACACAATTTCAGGCAGTAGGTGACACGGCCAAGGGACACGGCTGAGCCAGTGGCCGTGTCTCACAACAAAAATCATACAATCACAGACATGGGCAATGGACACGGCCGTGTCTCTCCACAAAAATCAGGCAGTACCAAACACGGGCAGAGGACACGGCTGAGACTGTGACCGTGTCTCTCCCAAAATCAATTCAACACATCCAATTTTCCTTGACTTGGCCGTGTCTCTCCTTATTTTTGGCCGTGTCACTCCTATATTTAAACCCCAAACCTATACAAGTCTCCTTTGATTGCACCTAAACACTTCATACACATCATACTATCCTTCCAATGAATTTAATCAACATCACTAACACTTATTTCACATGCACATCCATTATTTACATTACCAAAACACATCAACAACACATTTGATTCCTTAACACATTTACAAATGAATATGTGTTAAGTTTCAACATCATATTAATATATGAATTTAGATAGTTTACTTACCTTAAAAATCATTCTCAAATCTATTCAATTTACCTTCCAAGAGCTCTTCACCACTTTAACTAGAGCAATCCATTTCCTTCACAACCTAAATCAAATCAAATAATAAGATACTTAAATTCCAATGCACATATTCAATTATCAAACTCATATATTTTATATTCTTAACTTCCTTAAACACAACATACATCACTCATATATCAATTACTCAAATCCCCAATTCATTAACACTAAACCCTTACTCAATAATCGCAACAATTCATCATCATCCTCACCAATAACCACATCAAATCCAAACTCAAACCATAGAAATCAATGCAAAGGAATGAATACTTACTTGATTATTTACCAAATCTTGAATAAAAATCTTCAATTCTTTCCAAAATCACCATCTCTCTCTCTCTCTCTCTCTCTCTCTCTCTCTCTCTCTCTCGACACACGAAGAAGAAGGAGCAGAAGAAGAAGAAAGAAAGTTCTCGCTCTTTCTTTCGTTCTTATCATCTATATAATAATAATAATAATAATAATAATAATAATAATAATAATAATAATAATAACAATAACAATAACAATACTTTAAATCTCCACCACATAATCTTTCTTTGACTTTCTTCTTCTCTTCTCTTTTTGTCCTTATTACTATCATTATTATTAATTAACTATACAAATATATATATATACAATTCACTTTTCCTACACCATATTATATCCCATGTATATGTAATGTATATGTATATGTCTTATACATTATCTTTATATTTCCCATATATACATATACATCAAATCCAAATACAACAACAATAACTCCAAAACTCTTAGGGTATATTCCGGGATATTACAGAATATATATATATATATATGGATAAAATGCATTAAATGCATAGGAGAAAGATGAAGGAATAATGCATGCATGATATGAGACATTCACAAAACCACTTCTCTACTTATAAATGAATAAAAATAAAAACAAGTGTTAGCCTTATTTGATAGGCCATGCAACGTGTAGGAAGATAGCAATAAGATGAAATTCTTGGCTAAAGCAAGAGAACATCATCATTTCGGTGCAATGATAATAATTTTATATAATCATTACAAAGCATTAGATAAATGGGAGAGTAGCATATGTGTGTAATGTGTTACGACAAGGAAGAAGAAGAAGCTAGGTGGCTTAATGCATGTAACACCCCTAATTTTTGAATATTAAATAAAATAAAATAAATTTGAAAAAATTAAATAAATGATTTAAATGAAATGAAAGGATTTTAAGTGAAAAAGTAAAATATATATTTGAAATATATTTGATGTAAATATGACATATACATATACCTAAGATATACATTGCATATATATATAGTATAAAGAATTGAATAGTGGCTTATTATAATATATATATATATATAAGGATGGAAAGAGAAGATGTTTTCTTCTGCTTCTTCTTTTGCTCCTTTTTGCCGTGAGTTAGAGAGAGAGAGTAAGAGAGAGTTTGTTCTTCTTCCATACACTAATTTTACAAGGGATTTCAAGGATTCAAGTGAAGATTTTGAGCATTCTTCATCAATTGGTAAGTTCCTTTATCATTTCCAAGTTTTTTTGAAATTCTAAGGAAGAATGACACATTAATTTTGGGGATTGTGTATTAGCATGATATAATGGCTTATTTGGATATGTATGAAGATGTTATGAGTAGCTAATAATGATTTTTAAGGTTGGACTGAAAGAGAAGAGATTTCTTTTCTTTCTTCTTCTTTCAATGTGTTATGAGAGAAAGTGATGATTGATTGAATAAGATGATAGTTATGATATGTTGGAGTTATATAAGTGTTGAATTGATGGGTGAATTATGGATATAAACTAAGATGATAATTAAGGGTGATGTAGTATTGAGTTTGGAATGTTTGTGTTCATATGGTTGAGTGTACGAAATGCAAAATTTTTGCCTGACACGACCAGTGACACGACCATGTCATTGGATATGTCAACGGTGCTGAGTTTAACATTGATGACACAACTAGTAAAACGGAAATATCCCTGAGCATGTTGTAGCTTCTGTAAGGCAACATAATTGACACGGCCATGAACACGCCCGTGTTGTTAGTGTAGACCCTTAATTTTTGACTCGGTCTGGTCCGTCATTTTTTATAGTCCAAAATAATTTTTGTGGTATTTTAATATTTATTTTAGTATTTATTATTTATAATTTTTAATAAAAATTAAAAATGGAGAAGTGAATAAAAATAAAAATAAAAATAAAAAATAAATAAACAAAAATAAAAAAATAAAAAAAATAAAAATCGGCGACGAAAAATTCATCGCGGAAAGCCAAATTGGCCAAGGCCAATTTCGCCGTAGGAAATTCCTGCGGTGAAATTTGCTGGCCGCGTGCCCAGCTTGCAATTTTTCACAAATCCTCGCAGACCTCGCCTCGCAATTTCTCCAACGAAATTTTTCAACGCAATTTTTTCCGAAACCAAACTCTATTTGGTTTCGATTTCTTTTCCTAATTAATTTTAGTTTACTTAAACAATTAGAACTAGGCTTATAATTTTTCCTATAAATAATACTTGAAAACACAGAAAAAGGGGAGAATTTTGGACTAGGATCGGAACTTGGGGAACTTAGAACTTTGGGGAGACTTTTGATTAAGTGGTCGAAACTCAGAAAACCCTAGCAATAAGCAAGCAATCAACAATTCATCAAAGGCAGCAATGCTTGTCTTTATCCTTGTTCATCCAGAAAATAATTTTTGGTGGAACCAACGAACGGAGGTTTGAATAATTTTTTTGTTTATTTTCTTTACAGTAGCTTCATCACTCAAATTGAAAATTGTTTCTTCTGTTTCTTTAAAACCTTAAAACCCTAAGTTGATCCTTCTATTTCCAAAAACCTTAAGAACCCTAATCTATTTCTTCTAAACCTTTAAACCCTAAATTGATCCTTCTATTTCCAAAAACCCTTAAAAAATACTTTCTATTTCCAAAAACCTTATGAACCCTAATCTATTTCTTCTAAACCTTAAAACCCTAAATTGTTCCTTCTATTTCCAAAAACCCTAAAAAAATACTTTTCTTTTGTTTCCAAAAACCTTAAATCGTTTTGTCTATTTCCAAAAACTTAAAAAAAAACCCTAAACTGTTTTCCTCTAACTTTTTTCCAAAATTTTTGTAATATCCCAAAATGTGCCCTAGAAGTTTTAGTGTAATTGTTGTTTTATTTTAATTAAAATGTATATGTTATTGGAAAGAGAAAATAATTTAAAAAGGAGTGTATATGTTGTATATATGGATATATATAACATATATACAAGTCAAATGGATGGTCAAAGGAAGAAGATATTTATTTTGGTTATTTATGAAATTACTAAAAAGGACAAATAAGTAAAAGGGAGTTAAGATATATAGAAGAGGATATTTTAGTAATTTTCTTTTTAGATTGCTTGGTGGAGGTTTAAAGAGATGAGAACTTTGACTTTGTCTTTAATTTCCTTTTCATTTTTCTTCTTTTTCTTTTCTTGGCCGGGTACTCCAAAGTTAAGAGAGCAAGATAGAGTTTGATTTTCTAAGATCAAATTCAAAGGAGATTTCAAATAAACAAGTTAGAATTTCAAGAATTTTCATTATTTTGGTAAGTTCTCTCTTGATTGCTCTTGTTGTTTTTGAAGTTATTTTTGAGTTTGATGAAGTGTTGTTGATAATATGGTTAGGATTGCTTGTGGTGTGTTTGTATGTGATGGAAATGGAATTAAAGATAAGAAGTTAGGTTGGTGTTGGTGATGGAAGAGTAAGAGTTGTGTTTAGTGAAAATTTTTCTGTTTTACAATTAGTAAAGGCTGTGACTTTTATGATTTTTAATTAAATATAGAAAAATGTTCTTGAAGTGAATTTTTGATATTTGTACCTATATGAGTCTAGAATTACTGAAAAATATGTTGATTCGATTTTGGAATGGTTATGATTTTGGAAAGATTATTTTTATTAGACCTGTTCCAGCAGGTACCTTAACTAAGACAGCTATCTTTCGGGATTTTTAATAAAATGTAGAAAAATAATATCAAATTGAATTTTGGATATGTTGTTTCTTAGTGAGTCTAGTATTTGAGAAAAATAATTTGGAACCACGTTGATTGAATTTAATTCATGGAATTCACTAAGTTCAGAACTGCTGCCAGGATGCAGGGCAATTGGAGCAGTCTGGTCGGGTGAACTATTTGACCAGGATTTTGTGTTCAGTTTGATCTGAAATTTTAAAGGAATGATTTTAAGATGTAAAATTAAGTTCTGTAAAAATTTTAGAGTTTTTAGTCAATTAGATTATTTTATACAATTTTTCAAAATAAGGATTAAGTTGAGTCCAAAACCAGAATTTACTATTCATATGGTCATTTTGCTAATACTCCTTTTTGGATTAGGTTGTGAAGAGGTTGAATTGCCCTAACCTAAGTGTTGAGGATTCTTGGAAGAGTAAGTGTATAGATTGGTGTGAGTTGGTTTTAAGGTTAGTACAAACTACACTATTGCATACATTCATGTGATGTTGAGACTTGACACACATTTGATTGTAAATGTGATAAGGAACCTAATGCATTGTTTATGGATATTAAAAATCACATTATGTTTGGTAATATGTGAATGTTGTGATGAGCATGTAAAATATGTATTAATGCCATTGATTATATCCATTTGAATAATGAATTGATTAATGTGATTTGAAATATAATATGAGATGGTTGAAACATATTTGCTTATATGATGATGAAATGAAATATGGAAATGAAATGTGAAAGATATGATATTATGAAGAATTATTTTATTGTGATTTGAGATATTATGAGTTATGAGGCCATGATTGTTGGCTATGATAATGCAAATGAGATAATGGAGGCATGATTGCCTATTTGATTATGAGAATGAGATGAATTGAGAAAGAAATGTACAAAGATATAAATAAATGAAAAGATTGTGTGTCTAATGTGTTATTCAACCTTCAGAGTTCTGGGTTTGGCAGCATGCCTATAAAGTACTGGATAGGTGAAAAGACCGGGTCGTAAGCTGATTCCAGTTGATAAATGTAAAATGTGAATTATAGTAACAGTCTTGTCGGGTTGAGGATCTCCTTGGTTTATCCGGGTTGAGGTCCAAGAGACTGGGTCTGTTACAGGTAACAGTCTTGCCGGGTTGAGGATCTCCTTGAGTTTAGTGGGTTGAGGTCCAAGAGACTGGGTCTGTTACCCTATCCATGGATAGAGATATATATATTGCCTACGGGCTTAATGATTGTGATTATAGACCAAAGCAGTAACTCTGAACTTTGAATAACATATTAGTGTCTTGTGGGCCCATGCTTGTCTTTGTTTTCAATGTGAATCATGAATGTTTTGATTAATTATTAAATAATGTAAGATTGTGAAATATAATATTCTCTAGAATTGATCTTGAATCTTGATTGTGTGACATTAGCATGGCATTAAAGCATCATAGTACTGTAGTTTGTACCACTAAGCCGTTGGCTTAGCGCAAATGTTATTCTTCGCATAGGTGACAGGGAAGAACCAGAGAGTTCCTCTAGGTCGAGTCGAGCCTAGATTTTGAAGAGCGAATAGTGGGCTTTAAGATCGAAGACTGACTGCCAAACTTGTATAAATTTTATGTGTTGTAAAACTTGAGTTTTGATGTATATGAATTTGTAAATATTGTTACTTTCCGTTGCATAGTGAACAAATATTTTATCTACTGTATTTCATAATAAACCTTTACTTTATTTTGTACTAGAAGTGTAAATACTTTTTGCAGGTTGTAGTTGAGGTTATAAGGGGGATTTATTGGAAGTGTACTGAAAATGATTTTGTTTGCATTGGGTTGTGTAAAAATGTTTTCAAAAATCAGAAAAAAACCAGTTTTGTTGACACTTGGTATTGAATTTTTAGGCGAAACTATGGCAAAATTTCTGTAAAAATCGGAACAAAAATTTGACTAAGTAAAAGTGGTAGCAACATTAGGATAGTGTGGCGCCTCTACTCAGCTTACACACGTAGGTTGGGAAGGGGTGTTACAATTTCCAAATGTTTTGTTAAATCTCCAAGCTCTAACTTACTTTACAGTTTCTGAAAATCACAAGTACTTTTATAAAACTCTAAATTGTTTTCTCAAATCCTAAAACCAAACATATTTTTCGAAACACCAAAAATCCTAATTCTCTCAAAACCAAAACAGTAAACCCTAAATTTTTCTAAACCCCAATTCATTGAATTTAAAGCCCCAAACTAGTTAATTTAAACCCTAAAGCCATAATCTAATAAAACTAAAATAACAATCCAGTTAACATGAATTATAAACCTAATATCTTAAAATGTCAAAACCCTAACTTCATAATTTTTCCCCTCAAACCCTAATTTGATCAATCAAAGAACCTTACTAATTTCTTAAATTATAAAACCCTAATCCATTTCAATTCTCTTAAAACTTATAGTAGCCTAAACAAATAACAATAATAATATCTTAAGATTCCCAAACCCTAAATATTAATTAAAGAACTTTAAATAGAAACAGTAAACCTCAATTTGTATCTTTACTTGCTTTATTTTTAGATTTGATTATGTAGTTTATTATATGCTTTGATGGTTGATTTATTTAATTTCAATGCTTGATTTATTTAATTTTTCATGGATGAATGTTTATTATTTTGATTGATGTTTAATATCTTTGATGAATGACTTATTTATCATGAATGGTTATTTACTTTTATCGATTCATTTTGGGTTTCCAAATATTGTAAGAGGTATGTTTCCACTTTGTGGGTACCTCATTAATTAAGTTCTATGTAATTTAAATTGCTTTTATATTTTAGACTAATGTAAGGGACATGTTTCTACCTTATGGTGGGTGTCCTATTTAGCTTAGACATGGATGATGTAAGGGCATGTTTCCATCTTCGGATGGGTGTCCATTTATTTTCTTTGTTTGGACATTGCTTTGATTTTAATATAATGATGCTTTATTTCAATTGTTACGTGTAATATGGATAATATTGTTATACTTAAGAATTTTATAATATTAAGACCTATAAAGGAGGCTGGTTCCAATGAACCGGACATTGTGGGGGTGCTGGGCCATTTACCACCTTCCCCACACGTACCCAACTTCCCGAACCCATTAGGGGGTTGGAGATTCCTTAGAAATTGATTTCTTTTTCCCGGCCCGTCCGGGTGGCGACTCCATTTTCTCCGAACTTAGGTCCATGTTCTCTAAGGCCCCGAGCCTAAATAGTGCCAAAGTCGCAAGAACCATTCCACCTGGAGTGGGGGCAAAAATCCCCGCTCATAGTGGCAACTCCACTGGGGATAAGAGAAGTTGATTCCGTTGGTCTTTATATTATTTTATTCTTTCTTATAATGATATTATCCATTGCATCATATTATATTGTATCATGTGCATGAGTTAGGACGCCCGTGTTACCCGTGTTGTGTTATGTGAGGGATACCATACTTTCACTCAAGGTATGGAGATCGAGCATGGCATAACCACTCATAGCCTCGTACCTTTTGGTATATACTTGCTATGGGAACCTAAGCCTTTTAACCCAAAGACTAAAGCTCATGTAATTGGCCTAGTTACTTTCCTTAGGTTTTTACCCCAAATGCTTGTTGTTTGACTATGGTTAGTTTATTTTGGCTTAAATCATGGCTTATTTGGTTTGCTCTTTTTCTAATATGACCTAAGTACATTGTAAGCTCAAAATAAAATTTTCTTTAAAGTCTAAAAGACCAAAGCTATTTTCAAAACTTTTCAAAATGGCCTTTGGATATAAAACTTTTCCATAAACAAATCAAAATTTTTTTTTTTCATGACCCAAATAGTAAGCCCAAAATCCATTTTTTCTAAAATCTTTTTACAATGGGCTTAGAAACAAAATTATTTTCATCCAAAAGAGCTTACAAATATTTAGATCAATTACAAAATACCAAAAATCAATTGTGAGCCAGTTTATACTAAGGAATAATTAATCATGGGCTTGTTTTTGGCATGAATCATTAGTTGCTTTTTCGAGTGAGAAATCTATCTATAATAAACCTCTTAATTTAGTTTTAATCTAATATAGCATAAAAGCTACTATAGTTGGTTGAATGGATTAAAACCTAATTAATGGAAATTATTATGGATTGATTTTCATTTTTGAAAATATAACTATTGGTCGAAACGTCCGAGGAAAATATTTGAAAACAGGATACCCCATGTTGGTATTTTTTTAACCATATACCTAGGAAAAGAGACTTGCCATACATGCATACATTTGCATCTCATACCATTGATCCTTTCTGGCTCACAGCCCTAGATTACGACAGTTCAAAAGCTTACGACAATCCGACCTACACTGGAAGTGAAGAATCTAGCAACGACTCAATCTCTTTTTCACCAAAAGCAATGGATCCCAAATAAGTTCAAAGAATGGTGGATGATGCCCTCAATGCTAAGATGGAAGAAATAAAAGAGGCCCTAGCTGAGACCATAAAGAACCAATTGACTGCAATTTTAGGAAATCATGTCGTAGCATCTGCTAGCACTAAAAAGCCAAAGGACAAAGGGAAGACTAAAGTTGGCGAAGTAGTTTTTGATGATGATGATGATTGGGCTCAATACTACCAAGATCCTCAAGACAAGAAGAAAGAACCAAAGATTGTTGAAAGATCAGCTATGGAGAAAACCAAAACTTCTGATATTGAAAAGATGATTGCGGACTTAGAAAAGAAATTTGAGAAGAAACTGAAGGCCGAAGAAATGTCCGAAGTCGACAAATTATTTGAGCTAGATGAAGAAGTTTCGTACAAGTTCAAGATGCCATCTTTTGCGAAGTTTAATGGAACCGAAAATCCTCACCTCCATGTGAAGCAGTATATCACCGCTATGCAGTCTACCCGAGCTACTAAGGCTCAAACTCTAAGGAACTTTATGCTCTCATTGGACCCTATTGTCCAAAATTGGTTCAATACCTTAGATGATGGAACACAAAAGAGTTGGGATTTGCTATACAAGGCCTTCATCCAACAATATGGGTACAATGTCGAGATGGAAGTTACCTTAATGGAAGTGGAGTTCATAAGACAAAGGCCAAATGAGAATTTTGTGGACTATGTGAAAAGGTGGAGAAATAAGGCCGCTTTGCTCAAGAAAAGGCCCGATGAATCTGATTAAATAAGGATGATTGTGAGAGGGGTGTTACCTAGTCTTCGTGAAAGGATGTCTCATACACTCATCCATGATTTCAAAGATCTCCTCCAAGCTAGTCTGCAAATTGAAGAATGGGAAGGAGAGAAGAACCATTTTTCAACAAGAAGGAACAAGAAAGGAAACTATCAGTCTGGTAGCCAAAGCATGCAAAAGGCAGTCGGTGTTAATGCTACTAACCAAGGAACAAGAAGGCAATTTTCAGAATTGGGAAAATCGATGTCTTGGGTTCTCAATAAGCTTCAAAGAAAGGGATTGCTACAACCCTTAAATCCTCGTCCTTTGCCTAATCCTCTCCCACCTAATTTTGACACTAAAGTATTTTGCCAATTTCATCAAATGCAAGGGTATGACACTGATAAATGTGTGAGGTTGAGGCATGAGATCCAAAATTTGATTGACAGTGGGAAGTTGCCCGAACCCAACAAGCCAAACACCAATAGAGTACCACCACCGGCAATCTTCATGATTGGAGGAGGATTACATGAAAGTTTTGTTGTCTTCTTTCCAAGATGTGGGTGGAGAAACAACCAAAGAAGAAGAGGTATTTGGAAAAATTAAACAAGCTGTGGAGGGTAAAGAAGCAACAATTTGTGTTGTTAATGGGTTTTGGGATTTAAGCGATAGTGATGATGATCTTGTATCCAAGAAGGAAGAGTGGACTTGGTCCAAGCCCGAGGAAGATAAAGTAATGAACACTAGATCTGGTAAGCCTTATGCAAGGCCATTGCCTAAGGAGGTGGAAATTAATAAGGGAAAAGAAGTTGAAGTAGGGGATAAAGAAGAGGAAGATGATACCGTGCTCAAACAACTAAAAAGAACCCAAGTAAGTGTTAGCATTTGGGATTTATTGGCTACTTCTAAAAAGCACCGAGAAACTATGACTAAGGCCTTAGCTAGCATGCCAATTTCCACTTCCATAACACTGGAGGAGTTGATCAACTTCATAAAAATTGATGGAGTAATGAAATATGAGGATATTCAAGAGAAGAGTGAAGTTAATATGGGAGCGGTTTCTTTCTCAGATGCGGATTTACTAGAAGAGGGGAGAGATCACATCCGCCCTCTCCTTATCAAAATAGAAATCAAGGGGAAAAGGACTCCATGCGTAATGGTCGATGATGGGTCCACTATAAATGTTTATCCACTTAAAATATTGCCAAAACTAGCTATGTCAATAAGGGATCTAAACCCGACCGAGGTAACCATTCGGGCTTATGACAACACTAAGAGACATGCTGAAGGAATTTTCAAAGCTGCTGTCAAGGTTGGTCCAATTGAATCTATTGTTGAATTTGTTGTTTTGGACATACCTGTTACATTTACCTTACTCTTGGGATGACCATGGTTTCATCCTCTTGGTGAAGTTCCTTCCACCCTTCATCAAAAAATTAAGTTCCCTAACGGAGATGAGACAGTGGTCATCTAGGCCGAAGATAATGAGATTGTTAATGCTCTAATGATTGAGAGGCCTCTCAATGGTTTCCAAGTAGCTGCAATTTCTGATAATGAAGTAGTGGACTCCAAAGTGTTGAATATGATGAAGAACATGAACTACCTTCCCGGAGCTGGTCTTGGAAAGGGTAAGGCCGGTTTGACAAAGCTGCCAGATTTTAAAACTCAAACTTCCAAGAAGGGGTTGGGATATGATGAAGAAAACAATGTCCAGCCAAAGAAGAATGAGAAGATGAGCTTCCCACCACTTGAAGAGATCTTTGTCAAAGCTTCAGACATGGGACCACTCCAAGGAGAGCCCGAGCCAATCATGTTCATGGGAAAGTTGATCCCGGGTTTTGAAATTTTTGCAGATGTTGTCGAGCTAGTGGAGCAAGTGAAGAAAGAGCTCACCCTACCAGCCAATAAAGAATCCAATCCAGAAGAGAAGAGGGAAGCTGTCCTGAAAGCCGAGAAGACTCCGGAGGAGATTGCTACCCTGGTTTAAGAAAAGTTTGAAGACATTCTGCCTTATGATTTTGAGAACAATGATTTTGATTTTGATTTTAATTTGTCTGCTTTGTATGAGGATGATGATGTTTTCTTTTCCAAAATGAATGCAATAAAGTCTGATTTTGCTTACTTATGTGATGTTTCTCCTGATGGTTGCATACATTTAAGTAGCAGTTACATGAGCATCTTTAATATTAATTTTGTTAACACATAATCATTAAATTTAGGAACAATCAAAAATCCTAAAAATATTAGCATAACATCCAACCTTACTCCTGATGAGAGAGAGAAATTTTAAAAAATATTCAAAAAACATGAAGAAGTATTTGCTTAGTCTTATGAGGATATGCCTGGAATAGATCGAGACATAGCCAAACATCTTATTCCTACTTACACTCACATGAAACCTGTCAAACAAAAGCTTAGGCGATTAAGACCTGAGTGGGCTGAATTAGTTAAAGAAGAGGTCACTAAATAAATACAACTGAAGTTCCTTGAAGTGATAGAATATCCAGATTGGCTAGCAAACATAGTACCCGTGCCAAAGAAAGATGGAAGAATAAGGGTTTGTGTGGACTATAGAGATTTAAACAAGGCTTCCCCTAAAGATGATTTTCCTTTACCCCATATAGATGTTCTCATTGATAGTGCAGCCTCTAGCGTGCTACACTCGTTTGTAGATGGATTTTCCGGATACAACCAAGTGTTAATGGCCCAAGAGGATAAAGCCAAAACTGCTTTCGTTACTATGTGGGGTATATTTTGTTATAGAGTGATGCCGTTCGGTTTAAAGAATGCTGTAGCAACCTACCAAAGGATGGCCACCACACTATTTCATGACATGATGCATAAAGAAGTTGAAGTATATGTCGATGATATGATGGTGAAATCTAATACAAGGGAACAACACTTCCAAAACTTAGAATTATTCTTCGATAGAGCATTGAAATATAATCTAAAATTAAACCCGAAGAAGTGTTTGTTCGGGGTTACTTAGGCAAATTATAGGGACATGTGATTTGTCCGAATGGCAATGAGATTGATCCTGACAAAGTTAAAGCAATCAAGGATATGCTAGATATGCTAGAACCCTAAGACGGAGAAAGAAGTTCGGGGATTTATTGGTAAATTACAATACATTAGTAGAATTATAGCAACGCTCACAACAATCTGTGAGCCTATCTTCAAATTGCTTAAAAAGAATCAGCCGGTGATATGGAATGAAGAGTGTGTTTTATTAGTTTTTGTTATAGATTTGTGTCTTGTTTATTATAATAAATATTGTTTTATTTAGGTATTTTGTTAGTTTTAATCGGTTTGTTTAGTGTTTTCATTAATTTTGGTAGTTTTAGTTTATTTCAATGTTTATGTCGTTTTGATCTAGTCTTTAGTATTGTGTTTATGTTTTGTTGGTTATTGTCTATTTACTTCTTGTTTAGAGTTTGTTTTGAGTTTTGTGTTAGGTTAAAAAAGGCAAGGAAGCAAATTGAAGGAGAAAAAAAGGCAGTAGCTGACACAGGCAGAGGACACGGCCAAGTCACTGGCCGTGTCCCATACCAAGCTAAAGAGGAAGAGCAAGTCACAGTAGAAGACACAAGCAAGGGACATGGCCAAGTCAGTGGCCGTGTCCCTCCAAAGAAGCCCAGACACGACCAAGTTGATCCAACCTGGCCGTGTCTCACTTGCATCCAAGGCAAAGAAGATCAATTCTCATAGAAGCAGACACAGGCAAGGGACACGGCCAAGTCAGTGGCCGTGTCCCTCCAAAAAGCTCCAACACGGCCAAGTCACCTCTAACATGGCCGTGTCACTCAACCAAAGAAGAAAAGAAGAAAAAGCAAGCAGTAGGTGACACATGCAAGGGACACGGCCAAGTCACTGGCCGTGTCCCTCCAAAGAGCACCCACACGGCCAAGTCACAACCAACTTGGCCGTGTCTCTCATGAACCAAAGCCGTAGTGGATTTTAAAGCGGATGATTCATATAAAAGGAAAAAGAAGCTAGGGTTTTGGGGACTGTTGGCGATTTTGAGATTGAATTGAGTCGTCAGAGAGTGAAGTTAGGTTTTTAACTTTGTTTTTCTTTGATTTTGATTATACTTTGGATCAAACTAGCTTAGATTAGATTGTTCTAGCCATTGAGACATCCTTCTTGCAAGATTTGAACAAGAGATTCTTTAGAAGCTTCAAGGAGTTTATAACTTGGTTTTGTTCTCAAACTTATTCTCTTTATTTTCATTGAAATTGTATTAATGGATATTATCATGTCTAATTTGATTTCTTTGAACATTAATGAGATGAGTATGTTTGATGGCATGATGAACTAATTTGATCTAGTCTAGGGTTTGTATGGATCTGCTATGATTGTATGAATTGGTTATTCTCTTAGCTAATAGTTTCTTTAGCCTTGATTGAATGAAATATTGTTAATATATAATTGATTGGCCACCAATTATGTGTTTTAGGTATTAGATGATGGATTGAGAGATGAAGTCTAATGCTGGAACAATTCAATTAGGGACTTAGGTAAATTAGAGATATAACCTATTAAAAATATTATTTCAATTATAACAAGATTAGTTGAAAGAGGTTTGAATGCGAGAGCTTATTTCCTTGACTTGATTAATTGAGTTGTTTGAGATTTAATCTTTGAAATTAAATTAGTTAAGAGAAATAACCGTTCATACATATAAGTAGTAGAGAAGTGCAAACCCTAGACCTTTCTATCAAGTGACTCAAAACATCAGCTTAATTTACTTTTATTCGTTTTAAACTTCAATCAATCTTCTTAATTAGTTATCAGTTTAAATTTTCTTCATTACTTGTTATTCATAATCTGATAATCAATTAGCCACTTTAGCTTCCTTGTAAGACGACCTTGGGGCAATCACCTTTGCTACAGCTACCTCGTATACTTGCGAGTGACGCTTTGTGGTAGAGTTAATTCGAGCGCAACAAGTTTTTGGCGCCGCTGCCGGGGAGGCTAATTGGCGTAATTGTTTATTAGGAAAAAATACTTTAGATTATTTTTCATTGTTTACTTTTTATTTTATTTTTCTTTTGCTTTTAATAATTCTTTTGTTCTAGAATTTTGTTTATGCAAGGCAGGAGATCACTTGGAGGAGAGCTATACCCAGTCATTCCAGAAATTCAGAGAGTGAAAAGGAGCAGGGAAGAGTTTGAACTTTATACCGGATTTGATACTACAGAGGAGGACACTTCTGATTTTGAGTCAAAATCTGCACAATCTGTTAAAATGGCTGAAGAAAGGCAAAGAACGATGAGAGACTTTGCTAGACCTGTCATTGGAACTTCCACTTCTTGCATAAGATTGACAGATGCAGCAAGGAATTATGAGTTGAAGAACATTCACTACAATATGCTGCCATCATTTTATGGAGTTCCAAATGAAGATCCTTTGAACTTTATTCGGGATTTCTACTCCACCCTCAACACTTTTCCATTGGGAGGATTAACAGAGGATCAGTTGAGGATGAGGTGTTTTCCATATACTTTGAAGGATAGGGCAAAGAGCTGGCTTATGATGTTGCCCGAAAACTCACTGACAACTTGGGAGCAAGTTTATAACAAGTTCATGGGCAAGTTCTATTCACATCAAAAGACAGCTGAGTTGAGAGGGAAGATTGCTACATTCTCTCAATTTGAAGGAGAGCCATTTCATGAGGCTTGGGACAGATTTAAGATGCTATTGATCCAATGTCCGCATCATCACTACCCACTTCAACTCCTTAATCAGTTTTTCTATGATGGTCTAACCCAGCAATTTCAGAACACTGTTGACAATGCAGCTGGGGGAGCCATGGGAGAAAAGACAGCTGATGAGACTTATGAGATCTTTGAGATGTTGGGAGCTAATTCTCAATAAAAGAGTGTAAGGGGAAGAAGTAAAGGGGTTAATCAACTGGAGGCCAATAGTGAAATGGTCAGTCAAATAGCTGAATTGACAAGGCAGGTTTAGATGCTTAACATGAAGAACAATATTTCTTCATCTACTCAAGAAGTGTGTGGAATCTGTGGGACATTTGGGCATGGAGCAAATATATGCCCCCTCTGCATATGAATCTTTTGGGAATGAAGCTGAGCAAGTTAATGCTATGGGGGGATTTCAACCAAGAGCCAGGAATGATCCTTAGTCCAACACTTACAATCCTGGTTGGAGGAGTCACCCCAATTTTTCCTGGACAACAAATAATGCTCAACAGCCTTTCCATTTGCTCCAGAGACAGAACCAACAGCAGGGCCAATCCTCAAATCAAGGTCAGCCTAAGAGAGAGAGTTTGGAGGAAAGTTTACAAGCTTTTATCCAAGTCAGTGCTAAAAATCAAGAGATGAACAACAAGAGGCTGGATTCACTAGAAGCATCTTTTAAGAAGGTGGAGACCCAAGTGGGGCAACTTGCTCAACAGATGCAGATTCAACAAAAGGGGAAGTTCCCAAGTCAACCTGAGCAGGCACAATCAGTGACTATTCTTAGAAGTGGCAAGGTAATTAATAATAATGTTGAAAATAATTCTGTGAATGCAGGTGAGCAAGAGAATAAAAAGGAAGGAGAACTAGAGAACAAAGGTGCTGAAGAAAGATCAATGGAGAAGTCCCCTACAGCAGATTTGCACAAGGCAAGCAATCCATACCGGCCACCTATACCATTCCCCAGCAGGTTGAAGGATGATAAAAAAGATAAGCAATTTTCAGATATCTTCAACATGCTGTCTAAGGTAAGTATTAACTTACCCTTACTTGAAGCAATTAAGAACATGCCGGCTTATGCTAAATTCTTCAAAGAACTGAATACCAAGAAAAAGAGGTATGAGCCGAATGAAAAGGTGATAGTTTCAGAGGTAGCTAGTGCTATTTTGCAGCATAAACTACCTCCTAAGCTAAAGGATCCTGGAAGTTTTATCATTCAAATTACTATGGGGAATGGAAAAAGTACTGATGGCATGTGTGATTTAGGAGCTAGTGTGAATTTAATGCCTTATTCTATTTATCTTGAGTTAGAACTAGGGGAACTTAAACCAACAAAAATGGTGTTGCAATTAGCTGATAGATCTCTTAGATTCCCGAAAGGGGTTATAGAAGATGTGTTAGTTAAAGTTGGTGGTTTGATAGTACCTGTGGATTTCATTGTTCTTGACATGGAAGTAAGTAACTCTTCACCATCTGCACACACCATTCTGCTGGGTAGGCCTTTTATGGCGACTACCAACACTTTGATAGATGTTAAAAATGGTAAATTATCAATGACTGTCTTAGGACAAACTGTTGAATTTTCTATTTTTAACACTTCTCCTATTCCTACAACTGCTTTATATGAGGATTGTTCTTTCATTGATTGTGTTGATGCAGTTGTTTCAGATGTTTTCTTGCAGACAAGTTCCTCTGATAAATTGGAGCTGGCATTGACCTTAGAGAGTGATATGGATATTTTTGATGCAGAAATAGCCAGTTGTCTTGAGACCTTAGAAAGTGCTGAAATAGAGGAACTTAAGGAGGACCCAGCTTATGAGCTTTCCCCCACTCAAAAAGAAGAGAAGAACCCCTCACTAGAGTTAGAGCTGAAAGAGTTACCTAAGAACCTGAAATATGTGTTTTTAGGAGATCACAACACTTTACCTGTGATAATATCTAGTGAACTTAGTGAAGGGGAGGAGATGAGATTGGTGAGTGAGCTTAAAGATTGAAGAGAGCAATAGGATGGGGATTGAGTGACATCAAGGGTATTAGCCCTTCCATGTGCATGCATAGAATCACTTTAGAAGAGGGAGCTAAACCTGTGAGGGAGACCCAAAGGCGACTTAACCCAAATATGAGTGAAGTGGTTAAGAAAGAAGTGCTCAAAATGCTGGATGAAGGAGTAATGTAATATCCTCATTTATGCCCTAGAAGTTTTGAGTATGTTGTTGTTATTGTGGTTGTTGATATATATATTGGGAAGTGAATGTTTGTGCATATATGTGTTAAATTGTAAGAGAAAAGAAATGGGAAGAGAATGTATATGTATATGTGTTTTGGAGAAGAAATTTAGGGTTTAGAGACAAATGTATATGTTGTTTATATGATGATATAATTAACATATACATTGGTCAAATGAAGAGTCAAGGTGATGGTTAAGTGGAAGAAGATATTTTTGGTTGTTAATGAAATTACTATAAAGGGCTTATATGAGACAAAGAGTTAGTTATATGGTTAAGGGTGTTTTGGTAATTTTCCTTGTAAGATGCATGGTGGAGATTAAAAGAAGAAAAGGTGTTTGACTTGTGCATTTTCTTCTTTCTTTCTTGAAGTGGCCGGATTCTCCATAGACAAAGAGAGAAAGAGAGGTGATCTTGAGGTTTGAAGCATTTTGAAGAAAGAAACAAGGGTTTTGGTTAAAGATTTGTAGATTTCTTCATTTGAGGTAAGATCTTTTCTTTAATTTCTTCAATTCTTTTGAAGTGGTGTGAGAAAGGAATTAGGGTTTGTTGGTTTGATGATGAGAAGTTGAGTTGGTGAAGGTGTTGGAAGTGATTGTGTTGAGTAAGAGTTGTGTTTAGTGAAATTGTTTCTGTTTTACAATTAGTAAAGGCTGTGATTTGTATGATTTTTAATTAATTATAGAAAAATGTTCTTGAAGTGAATTTTTGATATGTTGTGCCTCTATGAGTGTAGAATGACTGAAAAATATGTTGATTCGATTTTGGAATGGTTATGAGTTTAGAAAGATTATTTTCATTAGACCTGTTCCAGCAGGTACCTTAACTGGGACAGCTATATTTCGTGATTTTTAATAAAATGTAGAAAAATCATATCCAATCGAATTTTGGATATGTTGTTGCTTAGTGAGTCTAGTATTTGAGAAAAATAATTTGGAACCACGTTGATTGAATTTGATTTATGGAATTCACAAAGTTCAGAACTGCTGCCAGGATGCAGGGCAATTGGGGCAGTCTGGTTAGGTGAACTATTTGACCAAGATTTTGTGTTCAGTTTGATCTGAAATTTTAAAGGGATGATTTTAAGATACAAAACTAAATTCTGTAAAAATTTTAGAATTTTTAGTCAAGTAGATTATTTTATACAATTTTTCAAAATAAGGATAAAATGGAGTTTAAAACCAGAATGTACTATTTATGGTTAGGGTTTTAATTCTTTGTTCTTTTTGCATTGCTTTGGTTTTCCAAAGGTAGGTTGGTCCTTAAACCTAACCCTAAACACTTTAAACACACTTGAATCAATGAATGTTATAATCAATTGTTCTTTGCCCTAATTGCATTGTTGAGATTGAACAATGTTATGTTGTGCATTGTGAATGGTAATGTGTTTCATGAGTAATGTGGTATGAAATGTTGATATTTATGAATGATGCTATGTGAGATATAATGTGATCATGGATGAGATATATATATATATATACTTGAATAATGAGATGTTATATTGTGAAATGAAATGTGAAGCCATTGTTATTGGCTAAGATGATGTAATTGAAAGAAAGAAGGCATGTTTGCCTAAATGTGATGAGAATTGAGAATGGAAATGAATTGTTTGTTTAATATGTTATTCAGTTTCAGAGTTCTGGATTTGGGTGGCATGCCTAAGAAATGATGACAGGTAACAGTCTTGCCGGGTTGAGGACCTCCTCATAGGTGTTGAGTTGATGGTCCAAGAGACTGGGTCTGTTACACTATGAGATATATGATTTGTAACAGTCTTGCCGGGTTGAGGATCTCCTCATATGTGTTGAGTTGATGATCCAAGAGACTGGGTCTGTTACACTTGCCTACGGGCGTGATTATTGTGACTATGAACCAAAGCAGTAACTCTGAACTCTGAATATCGTATTAAATACTTGTTGGGCCCATAGGTGTCAGGGTTATATGAATGTCCTAAATAATGTTATGAGTTAATGAAATGAGATGTTGGTTATTGAGTATGATTGATTAATGTTGAATGTGGAAAGATGTTGAAATGTGGTATGCTCATATGACTATGATTTGTGAAATGCATAATTATGTGGTTAACTTTATATTTATGATATTGATCTTATCAATAACATATGTGGCATTGCATTACATTAAAGCATACCATTAGCATGTTTTATCTTACTAAGCCGTTGGCTTAGCGCGAATGTGATTCTTCGCGCAGGTGACAAGGAAGAACCAGAGAGTTCCTCTAGGCCGAGTCGAGCCTAGATTTTGAAGATTGAATAGTGGGCTTTAAGATCGAAGACTGACTGCCAAACATGTATAAATTTTATGTGTTGTAAAACTTGAGTTTTGATGTATATGAATTTGTAAATATTGTTACTTTCCGTTGCATAGTGAACAAAGATTTTATCTGCTGTATTTCATAATAAACCTTTACTTTATTTTGTACTAGAAGTGTAAATCCTTTTTGCAGGTTGTAGTTGAGGTTATAAGGGGGATTTATTGGAAGTGTACTGAGAATGATTTTGTTTGCATTGGTTTGTGTAAAAATGTTTTCAAAAATTAGAAAAAAAAAACCAGTTTTGTCGACACTTGGGATTGAATTTTTAGGCAAAACTATGGCAAAATTTCTATAAAAATCGGAACAAAAATTTGACTAAGTAAAAGTGGTAGAAACATTAGGATAGGGTGGCGCCTCTACTCAGCTTACACACGTAGGTCGGGAAGGGGTGTTACAATTTTTGGTATCAGAGCCTAGGTTTGAGATTCTCAACCTAGATCAATTGTAAGAAAAAGAATATTTTGATTTTTAAAGTGGGTTTTTGAGTAAAATACATGTTTTGGTATGGCAGTCTTTGATCTTTAATGAGGAATATTCTGCTGTGTTTGCAGATATAGGTAGAGATGGCATCTCATTCACGACAATCTGTTGAGGGTAGTGCCGAGAGTATTGCTCCTGCTGAGGGAGCTAGGGTTGATAGTGTTGAGGAGGCACCTGCTTCGGTGTCGGGTAGACCAGCTGGGGAGGAGGTTCCGCCAGCCTGGTTTAGGCCTATGTTGGAAGCTATGAGACAAGCACCTGTGCAACCACAGCCACCGCCACCACCCCCTCAGCCTTCAGTACCAGTAAGGCACTATGATAAGCTAAGGAAATATGGAGTAGAGGATTTCTTTGGTACAGTTGATCCGGCTGTAGCAGAACAGTGGCTTGATAGAGTTCAGAGGGTATTTGTGCAGTTGCAAGCCACTTCAGAGGAGAAGTTTGACTATGCAAGATCTTTGCTACAGAAGGATGCCTACGACTGGTGGAAGACAGTGTCCCATTCTATGGATGATCCACCAACCTTGTCTTATGCGGATTTTCTGAGAGAATTTGAGTTGAAGTATACTCCTAGGGAGTATAAAGATGGGAAGAAAAGAGAGTTTCTAGATTTGAAGCAAGATCATCGGACCGTAACTGAGTATGAAGTTGAGTTTATTCGACTGAGTCAGTATGCTGGGGGTATCATTACTGATGAGATTGATAGATGTCGGCGATTTGAGGAGGGATTGAGGCCCTCGATCATGTGCTTAGTGGCTGGATCCAGATATCAGGATTTCTCACAGCTTGTGGCAGCAGCTCGAAGTGTAGAGCGAGCTCAAGTTATTGCAGCTGCTTCAGAGGAAGAGGTTAGGGTTAGAAGGCCCCAGTTCGAGGCAGGGTCTTCTTCTGCGAAGAGGGGTAGAGGAAGTTTTGTTCCTCGGAGTAGTAGGAACCAGAGACCAGTGGGTAGGTCAGTGCAGTTCCAGAGGCAGAGATTTAGACCTGCAGCTTCAGTAGCGAGTGCTCCTACTCCTGGAGTTCAGAGATCCACCTTACCTGTGTGTAACCAGTGTGGTGGAAGACATGGGGGCATTTGTTGGAGGCATAGTAGATCAGGGGTATGCTTCAGGTGTGGATCACCTGACCACTTTGTGAGAGACTGTCCTGAGAGGCAGGATCAGATGCCAGTTGATTCTGCTGCTTCTCGAGCTAGTGTGAGGGGAGGCAGAGGAGGCAGAGGTGCCAGCCGGGGAGGTAGACCAGGATTCAGTTCTAGAAGAGGTACTACATCCAGGGAGGGTAGACCAGAGGAGGTTGGATCTTCCCAGAGGATGTATGTTATGCAGAGACAGCCAGATACATCGGCAGTCATAGCTGGTACTTTTTCTTTATTTAATACTCCAGTACTTGCTTTGATTGATCCGGGTTCCACACATTCATATATTAGTGCATCTGTTTTGCCTGTATCTGATTTGCATGCTGAGTCCCTAGGATTTGATGTGTTGGTAACAAATCCGTTAGGGCATAGTGTGGTTGTGAGTAAGGTGCATAGAGATAGTGCAGTAGTGGTGCAGGGTGAGGAGTTCCTTGGGGATTTGATTGAGATGCCATTTAAGGAATATGACGTGATCTTAGGTATGGATTGGCTATCTCGACATGAAGCTGTGGTGGATTGTAAAAAGAAAATTGTTTCTTTGAGAACGGGTGATGGTAGAGAGGTGATAGTATCTAATGAGCAGGAACAGCTAGCCTCCTTATTTGTTTCAGCTGTTGCAGCCAGGAGGTTGATTAGAAAGGGGTGTGAAGCCTATCTTGCTCATGTGGTGGATACTAGAGTGAAGGGTTCCCCTATTGATAGCATTGCCACAGTTGCTGAGTTCCCGGATGTGTTTCCAGAGGAGTTGCCAGGGTTGCCTCCTGAGAGAGAGGTGGAGTTCGGTATTGAATTGTTGCCTGGTACCACTCCTATCTCTATTACTCCTTATAGAATGGCACCAGCAGAATTGAGGGAGTTGAAAGTGCAATTACAGGAGTTGTTGGACAAAGGATTCATTCGCCCCAGTGTTTCTCCTTGGGGAGCTCCTGTGCTATTTGTGAAGAAGAAAGATGGTACTATGAGGTTGTGTATCGATTATAGGCAATTGAACAAGGTGACTATTAAAAATAAATATCCTTTGCCTAGAATCGATGATCTCTTTGATCAGTTGAAGGGAGCGTCAGTGTTCTCCAAAATTGATTTGAGATCTGGGTACCATCAGCTGAGGGTAAGAAGTGAAGATGTTCCTAAGACTGTTTTTCGGACCAGGTATGGGCATTATGAGTTTTTAGTTATGCCTTTTGGTCTAACGAATGCACCTGCAGCTTTTATGGATTTGATGAATAGGGTGTTTAGGCCCTATTTGGATCAGTTTGTAGTGGTCTTCATTGATGATATACTGGTGTATTCGCGGAATGAAGAGGAGCATGATATGCATCTGCGGATTGTGTTGCAGATTTTGAGAGAGAATCAGTTATTTGCCAAATTGTCGAAGTGTGAGTTCTGGTTGGATCAAGTTGCTTTTCTCGGACATATTGTTTCTGCAGAAGGCATCAGAGTTGATCCGAGCAAAGTTGAAGCCATTTTAAATTGGAGTCCACCCAAGTCTGTGACAGAGATTAGAAGTTTTCTGGGTTTGGCAGGCTATTACCGACGGTTTGTGAAAGGGTTTTCTTTGATAGCTACTCCACTCACCAGATTACTTCGAAAGGGAGTGAGATTTGTGTGGACAGATCAGTGTCAGGCTAGTTTTGAGCAGTTGAGAGAGTTGTTGACTCAAGCGCCTGTTCTTACTTTACCTGTTGAAGGCAAACCATATGTGATCTACAGTGATGCTTCACATAGAGGTTTGGGGTGTGTATTGATGCAGGAAGGGAAAGTTATAGCTTATGCATCTCGACAGTTGAAACCGCATGAGCTTAACTATCCGACCCATGATTTAGAATTGGCTGCCATTGTGTTTGCATTAAAGATTTGGCGCCACTATCTGTTTGGGGAGAAATGTTTCATCTACACTGATCACAAGAGTTTGAAGTATTTGGGTGTCCAGAAAGAACTCAATCTTCGTCAGAGGAGATGGTTAGAATTGATTAAAGACTACGACTGCTTGATTGACTATCATCCAGGTAAAGCAAATGTTGTTGCTGATGCCTTGAGTCGGAAGTCTTTAGCTGGTTTAACTGTTTACTCGCTCTCGTTGCTTGTTGAGTTGAGAGCATTGCATGCCAGTTTTGTACCTTGTGTTGATGGTGCATTATTGGCACAGTTGCAATTAAAGCCGATTTTGTTAGATCAGATCAAAGAAGCTCAGTTGGCCGATAAGAAGATTCAGAAGATTTTTTCAGATTGCAAGAATGGGAAGACTAGAGATTTTGTTGTGAAAGATGATGGGAGTCTCTGGTTTAAGAACCGATTGTGTGTACCCGATGATGCTGATTTGAAAAGAGTCATTTTAGAAGAAGCTCATCAGTCAATGTTTGCTATGCATCCGGGTAATACGAAGATGTATCATGATTTGAGACAGCATTATTGGTGGATTGGTTTGAAGAGAGACATTGCTGAGTTTGTATCGAAATGTCTCACTTGTCAGAAGGTTAAAGCAGAGCATCAAGTTCCAACCGGGTTGCTTCAACCATTGTCAGTGCCAGAATGGAAGTGGGAAAGAGTGACAATGGATTTTGTGTCTGGTTTGCCATTGACACAAAAGAAGCATGATGCTATATGGGTGATTGTGGATAGATTGACTAAGACAGCTCATTTCCTTCCGGTTCGAATGGATTACTCTTTGGAGAGATTGGCTGAGCTGTATATCCATGAGATTGTGAAACTGCATGGTGTTCCAACTTCTTTAGTGTCTGATCGAGATCCCAGGTTTACTTCCAGATTTTGGAAGAGTTTGCATAGTGCTTTAGGTTCTCGACTGCACTTCAGCACTGCTTTTCATCCACAGACGGATGGACAGTCAGAGAGGGTGATACAGATTATTGAGGACATGTTGAGAAGCTGTGTCATCGATTTCTCTGGAAGTTGGGATAGGTTTTTACCTCTTGTGGAGTTTGCTTACAACAACAGTCACCAATCCAGCATTGGTATGGCACCGTTTGAAGCATTGTATGGCAGACGGTGTAGGACACCTCTTTGTTGGAATGAGCTTGGAGATAATAAGTTGGTTGGTCCTGATTTGATTCAAGAAACTGAAGATAAAGTAAAGTTGATTCGAGGCAGGTTAAAAGCAGCTTCAGACCGACAGAAGTCTTATGCAGATCTAAAAAGGAGAGATATAGAGTTTGATGTTGGAGATAAGGTATTTCTGAAAGTGTCTCCTTGGAAGAAAATTTTGAGGTTCGGTCGGAAAGGAAAATTGAGTCCTCGTTTCATTGGGCCGTATGAAGTGTTAGAAAGAGTTGGGCCAGTGGCGTATCGACTTGCTTTGCCACCTGAGTTGGATCGTATTCATAATGTATTCCATGTTTCTATGTTGAGGAGATATAGGTCGGATCCATCTCATGTGTTGCCATTTGAGTCTATTGAAGTGAGCCCAGATTTGACATTTGAAGAGGAACCAGTTGCTATCTTGGCACGAGAAGTGAAAGAGTTAAGGAACAAGAGAGTGCCATTGGTGAAGATTCTTTGGAAGAATCATGCAAAAGAAGAAGCGACTTGGGAAAGTGAGCATACCATGCGAGAGCAGTATCCGCAATTGTTTCAGCTTTGATATCAGGTAATTTCGAGGACGAAATTTTCTTTTTAGAGGGGGAGAATTGTAATATCCTCATTTATGCCCTAGAAGTTTTGAGTATGTTGTTGTTATTGTGGTTGTTGATATATATATTGGGAAGTGAATGTTTGTGCATATATGTGTTAAATTGTAAGAGAAAAGAAATGGGAAGAGAATGTATATGTATATGTGTTTTGGAGAAGAAATTTAGGGTTTAGAGACAAATGTATATGTTGTTTATATGATGATATAATTAACATATACATTGGTCAAATGAAGAGTCAAGGTGATGGTTAAGTGGAAGAAGATATTTTTGGTTGTTAATGAAATTACTATAAAGGGCTTATATGAGACAAAGAGTTAGTTATATGGTTAAGGGTGTTTTGGTAATTTTCCTTGTAAGATGCATGGTGGAGATTAAAAGAAGAAAAGGTGTTTGACTTGTGCATTTTCTTCTTTCTTTCTTGAAGTGGCCGGATTCTCCATAGACAAAGAGAGAAAGAGAGGTGATCTTGAGGTTTGAAGCATTTTGAAGAAAGAAACAAGGGTTTTGGTTAAAGATTTGTAGATTTCTTCATTTGAGGTAAGATCTTTTCTTTAATTTCTTCAATTCTTTTGAAGTGGTGTGAGAAAGGAATTAGGGTTTGTTGGTTTGATGATGAGAAGTTGAGTTGGTGAAGGTGTTGGAAGTGATTGTGTTGAGTAAGAGTTGTGTTTAGTGAAATTGTTTCTGTTTTACAATTAGTAAAGGCTGTGATTTGTATGATTTTTAATTAATTATAGAAAAATGTTCTTGAAGTGAATTTTTGATATGTTGTGCCTCTATGAGTGTAGAATGACTGAAAAATATGTTGATTCGATTTTGGAATGGTTATGAGTTTAGAAAGATTATTTTCATTAGACCTGTTCCAGCAGGTACCTTAACTGGGACAGCTATATTTCGTGATTTTTAATAAAATGTAGAAAAATCATATCCAATCGAATTTTGGATATGTTGTTGCTTAGTGAGTCTAGTATTTGAGAAAAATAATTTGGAACCACGTTGATTGAATTTGATTTATGGAATTCACAAAGTTCAGAACTGCTGCCAGGATGCAGGGCAATTGGGGCAGTCTGGTTAGGTGAACTATTTGACCAAGATTTTGTGTTCAGTTTGATCTGAAATTTTAAAGGGATGATTTTAAGATACAAAACTAAATTCTGTAAAAATTTTAGAATTTTTAGTCAAGTAGATTATTTTATACAATTTTTCAAAATAAGGATAAAATGGAGTTTAAAACCAGAATGTACTATTTATGGTTAGGGTTTTAATTCTTTGTTCTTTTTGCATTGCTTTGGTTTTCCAAAGGTAGGTTGGTCCTTAAACCTAACCCTAAACACTTTAAACACACTTGAATCAATGAATGTTATAATCAATTGTTCTTTGCCCTAATTGCATTGTTGAGATTGAACAATGTTATGTTGTGCATTGTGAATGGTAATGTGTTTCATGAGTAATGTGGTATGAAATGTTGATATTTATGAATGATGCTATGTGAGATATAATGTGATCATGGATGAGATATATATATATATACTTGAATAATGAGATGTTATATTGTGAAATGAAATGTGAAGCCATTGTTATTGGCTAAGATGATGTAATTGAAAGAAAGAAGGCATGTTTGCCTAAATGTGATGAGAATTGAGAATGGAAATGAATTGTTTGTTTAATATGTTATTCAGTTTCAGAGTTCTGGATTTGGGTGGCATGCCTAAGAAATGATGACAGGTAACAGTCTTGCCGGGTTGAGGACCTCCTCATAGGTGTTGAGTTGATGGTCCAAGAGACTGGGTCTGTTACACTATGAGATATATGATTTGTAACAGTCTTGCCGGGTTGAGGATCTCCTCATATGTGTTGAGTTGATGATCCAAGAGACTGGGTCTGTTACACTTGCCTACGGGCGTGATTATTGTGACTATGAACCAAAGCAGTAACTCTGAACTCTGAATATCGTATTAAATACTTGTTGGGCCCATAGGTGTCAGGGTTATATGAATGTCCTAAATAATGTTATGAGTTAATGAAATGAGATGTTGGTTATTGAGTATGATTGATTAATGTTGAATGTGGAAAGATGTTGAAATGTGGTATGCTCATATGACTATGATTTGTGAAATGCATAATTATGTGGTTAACTTTATATTTATGATATTGATCTTATCAATAACATATGTGGCATTGCATTACATTAAAGCATACCATTAGCATGTTTTATCTTACTAAGCCGTTGGCTTAGCGCGAATGTGATTCTTCGCGCAGGTGACAAGGAAGAACCAGAGAGTTCCTCTAGGCCGAGTCGAGCCTAGATTTTGAAGATTGAATAGTGGGCTTTAAGATCGAAGACTGACTGCCAAACATGTATAAATTTTATGTGTTGTAAAACTTGAGTTTTGATGTATATGAATTTGTAAATATTGTTACTTTCCGTTGCATAGTGAACAAAGATTTTATCTGCTGTATTTCATAATAAACCTTTACTTTATTTTGTACTAGAAGTGTAAATCCTTTTTGCAGGTTGTAGTTGAGGTTATAAGGGGGATTTATTGGAAGTGTACTGAGAATGATTTTGTTTGCATTGGTTTGTGTAAAAATGTTTTCAAAAATTAGAAAAAAAAACCAGTTTTGTCGACACTTGGGATTGAATTTTTAGGCAAAACTATGGCAAAATTTCTATAAAAATCGGAACAAAAATTTGACTAAGTAAAAGTGGTAGCAACATTAGGATAGGGTGGCGCCTCTACTCAGCTTACACACGTAGGTCGGGAAGGGGTGTTACAAGTAATATATCCAATTGCTAATAGTGAGTGGGTGAGCCCAGTACATGTAGTTCCTAAGAAATCTGGAATCACTGTGGTGAAAAATGAGAATAATGAATTGGTTCCTACTAGGACTATTACTGGGTGGAGAATGTGCATCGATTATAGGAAGTTGAACAATGCTACAAAGAAAGATCATTTCCCTCTTCCTTTTATTGATCAGATGTTAGATAAACTTTCTGGACACTCACATTATTGTTTTTTGGATGACCTTTCAGGTTACTATCAGGTGCCGATTGCACCAGAGGATCAGTCCAAGACTACCTTTACTTGCCCTTTTGGGACTTATGCATTTCGGCGTATACCCTTTGGCTTGTGTAATGCACCTGCAACTTTTCAGAGATGCATGATGTCTGTCTTCTCAGATATGATAGACGATTTTATTGAGGTATTTATGGATGACTTTTCTGTTTTTGGTAATTCTTTTGATAATTGCCTCAATAAACTTGTTCTTGTGCTTGAGAGATGCATTGAATGTAACCTTACTTTAAGTTGGGAAAAGAGTCATTTTATGGTTACCCAGGGCATTGTCTTAGGTCATGTGGTGTCAAGTAAAGGGATTGAGGTGGATAAGGCTAAAGTTGAATTGATTGCTAAGTTACCCCCACCTACCTCTGTTAAGGGAATAAGAAGTTTCTTAGGGCATGCAGGTTTTTACAGGAGGTTTATTAAGGATTTTTCCAAAATAAGCCAACCATTGTGCCATTTGCTAGGGAAAGATGTTCCATTTGAATTTACAGCACAATGCATGCAAGCTTTTAATTCCCTTAAAGAAAAATTGACTAGTGCACCAGTAATAGTAGCTCCTGTTTGGTCTTTACCTTTTGAAATAATGTGTGATGCCTCTAATCATGCAGTAGGAGCTGTTCTTGGGCAAAGGGTTGATAAATACTTGAGAGTAATATATTATGCTAGCTTGACCCTGAATAGTGCATAAATGAACTACACCACAACTGAAAAGGAAATGTTAGCTGTTGTTTTTGCTTTAGACAAATTTAGAGCATATTTAATTGGGTCAAAAATTATTGTGCATTCTGATCATGCAGCTCTTAAATATCTGTTAACAAAACAACATGCTAAACCGCGCTTAATTAGATGGGTGTTGTTATTGCAAGAATTTGATTTCCAAATCAAGGATACTAAGGGTAGTGAGAATGTTGTTGCTGATCATCTATCCAGATTACCCTTCTTTAGTGAAAATCTTGCATCTGATAGCATTCATAAAAATTTAGAAGCATTTCCTAATGAGCAGTTTTTTGTGGTATTTGATGCACCTTGGTTTGCAGATATTGCTAACTATCTTGCTTGTGGTATATTGCGTACTAACATGTCATTTCAAGAAAAGAAAATGTTTTTACACTTGAGTAAGTTTTATTTTTGGGATGAACCTTATCTATTCCGAATATGCAAAGATGAGATAGTTCACAAGTGTGTATCTGAGGAAGAACAACTGAGTGTTCTTCAATTTTGTCATGACCTTCACTGTGGGGGTCATTTTGAAGGAAGAAAGACTGCAGAAAAGGTGCTTCAAAGTGGTTTTTACTGGCCTACCTTATTTAAAGATGCTCAAGAGTATTGTAAGCACTGTGATCATTGCCAAAGAGTAGGTAACATTGGGAGGAGGAATGAAATGCCCCTTCAATCATATATTGTTGTTGAACTGTTTGATGTGTGGGGAATAGACTTCATGGGTCCTTTCCCCAAGTCTTTTGGATATGAGTATATTTTAGTTGCTGTTGATTATGTTTCAAAATGGGTGGAGGCAATCCCCACCCGTACTAATGATGCTAATGTAGTTGTTAAATTTGTGAAGGAAAATATTCTTAGCAGATTTGGTACGCCAAGGGTGATAGTCAGTGATGGGGGGAGCCATTTTTGCAATAGGCTTTTTGAGAAGTTAATGTACAAATCTGGTGTTAAGCACAAGGTGGCAACCCCATATCATCCACAAACTTCTGGACAAGTGGAAACATCCAACAAGTAGATTAAAGGAATTCTGGAGAAAACAGTCAACTTATCAAGGAAGGATTGGGCAAGTAGATTGCATGATGCACTATGGGCATATCGGACTGCTTTCAAGACTCCTCTAGGTATGAGTCCATACCGATTGGTGTTTGGAAAAGCTTGTCACTTACCAGTGGAGTTGGAGCATAGAGCATATTGGGCAATCAAGACTCTGAATTTGGACTTGGACAAAGCGAAGAGAGAAAGATTTCTACAAATTTCAGAGTTAGATGAGCTGAGGAATGAGGCTTATGGGAGCTCGAGAATTTACAAGGATCGCACTAAAGCACTTCATGATAGAATTATAGTGCGAAAGATTCATGATAGAATTATAGTGCGAAAGACATTGAGTCCAGGTATGAAAGTTTTACTTTTTAACTCTCGACTCCGTCTTTTTCCAGGTAAACTCAAGTCTCGATGGAGTGGTCCTTTCGAGATAACTCAGGTGTATCCTTCTGGTGCCATTGAATTACTTAACTCTCGAACAAGTGAGACTTTTAAAGTGAATGGACAGAGAGTTAAACCATACAATGAAGGATTTCAAGAAGTGAGGGTCATTGACAGCACTTTGATTCATGATCCCTAGGCCTTGCATGATGTCCAGCTATATGACATTAAAGAAGCGCTAAATGGGAGGCAACCCATCGGTTTGCATTTATTTTTCATAGTTGTAATTTTAAATTTAGCAAGCTTTGAGTTTATGTTTAGTCTAAATTAATGGAATGTGTGCTTTGATCGGTTTTTATCTTTCTAATGTGTTTCAGGGTTGATCGGAGAAGAGGGGTGCAATTTCTTTGATATTTGGTGATTTGTAAATAAAAAAAAAAGTTGAAATGGCAGAAGGAGACACGGCCAAAGGACTTGGCCGTGTCACTTGGACACGGCCAAGCCTCAACAAAACCACATCCTTTGTTTTTATTTTCTGCACTTTGTCACAGTGAGTGACACGGCCAAGGAACACGGCCGTGTCCCTTGGCCGTGTCACTTGGACACGGCCAAGCTTCACTAATTTGCTTTTTGCTTTTTATTTTGCACCTTTCTTCACAGAGAAGAACACGCCAAAGTGACACGGCCAAGCCACTGGCCGTGTCCCTCAAAAATCACATGACACGGCCGTGTTGCCCACAACTTGGCCGTGTCCCTCACTTTTACACTTTAAAAAAACACGATTTTGCCCAGTTTCTTTCCATTAAATCCCTAATTCCTGTTTCTTCATCTCTCTCGCTCTCTCGCTCTCTGTATCGCAAACTCCATTCTTTTTTATTCCAAGCTCCAAATCTTCCTTTAATCCTCAAATCTCTTCACCAAAACTAGAAATAATCCATTAAAACTTCTTCTTTTCTCATAAAATTTGATTTGATCAAGTTTTGGTTTAAATTTTTCAGATTTCTAGAGATGCCAAGAACGAAGATTGTTTCACACCGCAAGACGAAGAAGTCTACAACCGAAGGAGCTTCTTCCTCTTCATCAACTTTATCTTTGAAGAGAGCAAGTCTTTTGGCTCGGGGTTTTTTCCCGACAAGGTATGTTAATGATGAATCTCTTGATGCCCTGCAAATTAGGACTAATTTTGATCGATATGTGCAATTTATTGGGTGGGAGACTCTAGTCTCCTTGAGACCTTTGCAGTTTGAGGAGCTGACTTTAGAATTTTTGACATCTCTCAAGGTTGAAAGAGATGATAAGAAAATCTGCATTAGAATGATGTTTAAATTGCTGGGTAAATCATTTGTGCTTAATATTGACCAGTTAAATGATATATATGGTTTTCATCAGCATGGGGAAAGGTCGATACCCAAAGAATTTAAACAACAATTTGCTTGGGGAGCTTTAGGCTCGGGTACTTATGTGGCCAAATCGGCCAAAGCATCTAAATTAAGAAATTTCGCTTTGAGGTATTTGCATAGGTTTATGTCTTGCGGATTCTTTGCTCGGAAGGAGAGCCCGGGTGTGGTTGAATTGAGTGAACTATTTTTCCTGGATTGTGCTTTGAATGCAATGCATGTTAGTGCCGGCTATTGGTTAGCCGATATTTTTGATACTGTGGCTAATAAAAGGAAGGGGGCAATTTGTGTTGGAGGGTTGATTACCACATTAGCAGTAGCCCTTGTTGAGGATTTTGACCCGAGTACTAGTCGCATGACTAGAATTTCGGGTAATGACTCTTTGGATTTAGCTACACTTGAGAAGATGCACATGGTGGTGCATAGGAGAGGGACTTATGTTATGCCTTCAGATGAGCCTGAAGCATCGGGGGACAGGCAGAAGAGAGCACGGGTCCAAGAGGAGTCCGACTCGGATTCTCTTGACCTAGATGAGGATGCTCCGGTTTCGGAAAGTCAAGAGGTACTTCTGAGGATTAAGGCCCTGGAGGGTAAAGTGGATCGACTGGATAGCAAGGTGGACCGTAACCATGCTGAGGTCTTGCAGCAGTTGGAACAGATTAATAGCAAGCTTGCGAAGATCTTGAGTCTCCATCCCTCGGCTGCATCATCTTCACACCCGCCTTTTCCATAGATTTTGAGTTCCTTGCTTTATTTTGTTTAGTGTATTTTGTTATTATTTTTGTTTTTGTTTTAATGTTAACATTTTATATTTGGATATTTTATTTTTATATATTGTACTTTTGTTTTTGAACTTTTGTGTTTGTGATGGAAAGCTAGGATTTTGCCTCACCAGGTACGATGGAAGACAGGTTGTCCTTTAACTCTTTTTATTTTTTATTCTTGTTTTCCATTGAGGACAATGTAAATTTTAAGTGTGGGGTACTCTTTAAGTTTTTTCTTTAATTCGTGTTTTGTTTGTCTTGATGTGTTTATTGTGTTTGTTGTGCATGGCATAATTGTTGAAAATTTATTGATCTTTTCTGTGATTCTAGCATTGTAGTTGAGACTTTAGTATCAACATAGAAATGAGCATTTGAATTCATTCAGGATCAATTTTCACATTCTGCAATTTATGACATATAAATCTTTGAGAACCCACCTGTGTGAGTTTTGAGCCTCATAATTTGATATTATTATCAGTTGATTTTCTTTTCTTAAGTGTTCACCTTCATGATTTTGCATCTCTAGAGTTTGCTTTTGCATACTAATTGAACTCACATTATGATTTAATCTCAAGTTTTAAAATGATGAAGGCAAATTAGGCTAGCCCTTTAGCTTAAAAAGATCTCCCTTAATATTGATTTCCTTAGTGAGCCAAGTTGAGCCTTTGACCTTTTCTTGTTTGATCAACACAATTCTCAACTTAACATGTTCTTATTATCATCATACCTGTATTAAGGAATGGAGTTTTATGATATGACAATAGGGTGGTTTATTTCAAAGTGTGGGGTAAGAAAATAAAAAAAATTAATAAAAATAAAAAATAAAAAAATGGTATTGCTATTTGGGGTTGAAATGCATACTTTGCACATTGTATTGGATTAAGAGTCGATTATTCTTTTCCTCTACATTTTAAGCTAGATGTTATATGCAAAATTCATATTTTGTATATATATATATATATTTAAAAAAAATTATATAAAAAAGAAAAAGAGAAAATAAAAAAAAAGATATATATATATATGCAAAATTCATATATTTTCTAGCATTAGAGGAATATCGATTCATGTATTTTTCTTTAAGTATGCAAGTATGTGAAAGTATTAAGGTTGGTGAGTATGCCATTTGAGGGAATTATGAATTTCTTAGCAAGAGTATTGTCTAATTTAAATACTCCATTTCTTGATGCTCCAGCTTAAATGTCTTTTCTCACACCTTTACCTTAGCCCCATTCATCCAAATAAAAGACCTTTGGATTATTTCTTGAGAAAATCAGTGAGGGAGATTGGATAATTAAGCAAGTTTATGTTAGTATGCAATCATGAGTGGTTTGAGTGATTAACTTTTGAAATCGAGTGAAACACTTAGATGAGAGATAAGATTTGTATGTCTGGATTAATGAATGAGTTAAGAAAATCTTGATTGAAGGAAATTGCAATTATTTATGTCTGATGTCTTGAAGGATTTCATCTTATATGCTGGAATTATAGTTAAGGTTGTTTGAGTTTTTAATTTATGCCATGTGAATTTGCTTGAGGACAAGCAAAGTTTTAAGTGTGGGGTAGTTGTTTTATTAGTTTTTGTTATAGATTTGTGTCTTGTTTATTATAATAAATATTGTTTTATTTAGGTATTTTGTTAGTTTTAATCGGTTTGTTTAGTGTTTTAATTAATTTAGGTAGTTTTAGTTTATTTCAATGTTTATGTCATTTTTGATCTAGTCTTTAGTATTGTGTTTATGTTTTGTTGGTTATTGTCTATTTACTTCTTGTTTAGAGTTTGTTTTGAGTTTTGTGTTAGGTTAAAAAAGGAAAGGAAGCAAATTGAAGGCGAAAAAAAGGCAGTAGCTAACACAGGCAGAGGACACGGCCAAGTCACTGGCCGTGTCCCATACCAAGCTAAAGAGGAAGAGCAAGTCACAGTAGAAGACACAAGCAAGGGACATGGCCAAGTCAGTGGCCGTGTCCCTCCAAAAAAGCCCAGACATGGCCAAGTTGATCCAACCTGGCCGTGTCTCACTTGCATCCAAGGCAAAGAAGATCAATTCTCACAGAAGCAGACACAGGCAAGGGACACTGCCAAGTCAGTGGCCGTGTCCCTCCAAAAAGCTCCAACACGGCCAAGTCACCTCTAACATGGCCGTGTCACTCAACCAAAGAAGAAAAGAAGAAAAAGCAAGCAGTAGGTGACACATGCAAGGGACACGGCCAAGTCACTGGCCGTGTCCCTCCAAAGAGCACCCACACGGCCAAGTCACAACCAACTTGGCCGTGTCTCTCATGAACCAAAGCCGTAGCGGATTTTAAAGCGGATGATTCATATAAAAGGAAAAAGAAGCTAGGGTTTTGGGGACTGTTGGCGATTTTGAGATTGAATTGAGCCGTCAGAGAGTGAAGTTAGGTTTTTAACTTTGTTTTTCTTTGATTTTGATTATACTTTGGATCAAACTAGCTTAGATTAGATTGTTCTAGCCATTGAGACATCCTTCTTGCAAGATTTGAACAAGAGATTCTTCAGAAGCTTCAAGGAGTTTGTAACTTGGTTTTGTTCTCGAACTTATTCTCTTTATTTTCATTGAAATTGTATTAATGGATATTATCATGTCTAATTTGATTTCTTTGAACATTAATGAGATGAGTATGTTTGATAGCATGATGAACTAATTTGATCTAGTCTAGGGTTTGTATGGATCTGCTATGATTGTATGAATTGGTTATTCTCTTAGCTAATAATTTCTTTAGCCTTGATTGAATGAAATATTGTTAATATATAATTGATTGGCCACCAATTATGTGTTTTAGGTATTAGATGATGGATTGAGAGATGAAGTCTAATACTGGAACAATTCAATTAGGGACTTAGGTGAATTAGAGATATAACCTATTAAAAAGATTATTTCAATTATAACAAGATTAGTTGAAAGAGGTTTGAATGCGAGAGCTTATTTCCTTGACTTGATTAATTGAGTTGTTTGAGATTTAATCTTTGAAATTAAATTAGTTAAGAGAAATAACCGTTCATACATATAAGTAGTAGAGAAGTGCAAACCCTAGACCTTTCTATCAAGTGAATTAAGACATCAGCTTAATTTACTTTTATTCGTTTTAAACTTCAATCAATCTTCTTAATTAGTTATCAGTTTAAATTTTCTTCATTACTTGTTATTCATAATCTGATAATCAATTAGCCACTTTAGCTTCCTTGTGAGACGACCTTGGGGCAATCACCTTTGCTACAGCTACCTCGGATACTTGCGAGTGACGCTTTGTGGTAGAGTTAATTCGAGCGCAACAGAGTGTTAAAAGGCCTTTGAGCGAATAAAGGAGTACCTACTAAATCCACCTGTTTTAAAACCACCCAAACTCGGCAAACCTCTATTACTATAATTAGCAGTAGAAGAAGAGTCAGTAGGGGCCATGCTAGCCCAAACAGATGAGTTAGGGATTGAGCATGCAGTTTACTATTTAAGTAGAAAGCTCCTACCTTATGAAATTAAGTATAGTATCATTGAAAAGGCCTGTTTAGCCGTGGTTTGGTCTTCTAAAAGTTGCGGCATTACTTTCAATCGTATAGTGTGCAAGCAATTTTCAGGTTGGATCCAATGAAGTATTTAAGGGAGACGCCCTCTTTGATTGGGAAATATGGTCGATGGTTGATAATATTAGAAGAATTTGAGATTGAGTAAGTAACTAGGAAAACAATCAAAGGTAGAACAATGGCAGAATTCCTGGCCCAACAACCATTACCAGATAGCGAAGAGGTAATCTTGGAATTTTCGGATGAACATTTAAAGGCAATTGAAGTACAAGGTTGAAAAATGTATTTTGATGGAGTAGTAAATAAGAAAGGAGCAGGTTTGGGAGTCATACTAGAATCGCCTAAAGGGGAACTTATCCCTTTAGCTAAAAAGTTGAAATTCAGGGCAACCAATAATATGGTGGAGTACGAAGCTTGTATCTTTGGTTTGGAAACCCTAATGATTATGAAGGTGGATAAGGTGGAAGTTTTTGGTGATTCATTGCTAGTAGTATCCCAAGTAAATGGAGAGTGGGAGTTCAAAGAAGAAAAATTAAAACCATACAACCATTACTTGACCATGATGAAGAAGAACTTTAAGGAGTGTAGGTTTATACACCTATCAAGAGAAGAAAATCAGATGGCTGATGCCCTAGCTACATTGGCTTCGGTATGGGAAAATCTTGTCAGCTTATTTCTTAAACCTCTAATTTTGACCAGTTCGTCAACTCCTTGCTACGAATATGAAACAATCTTGGAAACTGATACAGACCATGATGCGTGGTATGATACTATAAGACGATTTTTAGAGGAAAGGGAATACCCATCGGGGGCAACGAAGAAAGAAAGAAGAGCCATAAGGAGGCAATCTTTGCAATACATCACATTCCATGGAGAGTTATATCAAAGATGGCCTGATGGGGGTGCATTTGAGATGCTTGAGGAAGCCTGAAGTTGAGCATATCATGTCAGAAAATACATGCGGAAAGTTGAGGTCCGCACATGAGTAGTTTGGCCCTAGTTAAGAAGATAATTTGACAAGGTTACTACTGATTGACAACGGAGAGAGATTGTATTGAGTTTGTAAAGAAGTGCCAACAATGTCAGATGTATGGTAACTTGAATCACATGCCTCCTGAAGAATTGCATTCTATGTCTTCACCCTGGCCTTTTGCCATTTGGGGTATCGACATTATAGAAGAGATACATCCGACAGCCTCAAACAGTCACCGTTTCATTGTAGTAGCAGTAGATAATTTTTCGAAATGGGTCAAAGCCAAATCCTTCAACAAACTGGGCGCAAGTCAAATGGCTAGATATATTGAAAAGAACCTCATTTGTAGGTATGGGGTCCCGCACAGTGTGATATCAGACAATGGGGTACAATTTCAAGAAGCAGTCAAGGATTTATTCTCGAAGTACCAAATCCATCATCACCGATCCTCTCCTTATTGTTGCGCTCGAATTAAGTACTACTACAAGCGTCACTCGCAAGTATACGAGGTAGCTGTAGCTAAGGTGATCGCCCCAAGGTCATTTCCCCAAGAAGGTGTGGTTCGTAATAGCTTGATTAAAGTAATTAAATTAAAAGCAAGAGTTTGTTATTTGGAATTGTAAAAGAATAATTTAAACCTAAGATTAAGGAGTGTAGGGTTGATCTATGAAGGTTGTACAAGATCAAATCGATTCTTGGGAATATGCCTAGGGTTATAGGTCCATTTAATCAAAGCTCAATTCTCAATTATCCATTAACATAACCTTATAATTAATTTGTTCCTTAAGATTAATTAGTCAATTACCAATCCATTAGTTCTCACATTCATGAATTAACAATGACCAATTCTATTATATTTCCAAATTAATAAACCCTAGAACTTATATTTCTAATTCATTCATAGGGTAGTCGATTGCATAATTCCGATATCGAATTTCACCTCTCGGTCCTTCGTTCAATATCTAGAGATCAATAGGTAGCTAATCTATCAACCTAGCATACAATCCAATGCAATCAACCAACAACAAGGTCCATCAATGGAAATATCCAATCAAAGCATTCAATCAAATATACTACAAACCCTAAGCATGGGTATTTAGCTCATCATCATCAATTTAACACATTCATTCAACTCAATATAAAACAAATACAAATTGTCCATTGCAATATCAATCTCTGAATACAACAACAACAAAAAGAAATGAATTAAAAGAGAGAATAGAAAAACCCCTTGTGAAGATGCCAAGAGTAGGATTGCTAGTCTTCCTCCTAGCTCCACTTGATGTATTTGATGAAGAACTCAAGCCCTCTTCAATGGTTGATTCCCCTTGCAATGTGGAATGGAGCTTTCTCAAGTCACCAAACCTTTGGAGGGAGCTTTCTCAAGTCACCAACTCTTCAATTGATTTTGCCTTTGGAAGATAGAATGGAGCTTTCTCAAGTCACCAATCTCTTCAATGAAGCTTCTTCAACCTTCAAGAGCTTGTTTAACCCAATTTATCCCAAAGAATCTCAAAGATCTTATCAATGGAAGATGGAGAAGGTGGAGAGGATGGAAATGGAGGTTGGAGGTAAAGGGACAAGGGACAAGGGAGAGTGTCACTCTCTCCCTCTCCCACGTTTTTTGCAGAAATTTGGCTCCAAGAAGCCAAGAACTCCTTCCATTTCCCTCTTCTTCTCTATTTAATTCCTTCAAAATTCAACACCCATGCCTTCCAACTCATGCCATTTTCATTTGTCCCCCACTTTTTCTTTGTTTTCTATTTCTTTTTGCAAGCACAAGCCATTGTCTTCCACTTTGTCCCCCACTTCGTATAAAGAAATTCAATTTTATCAGGTGGGACACGGCCAAGCCATGACAAGCTTGGCCGTGTCTCTTGCAATTTTTTTGTTCTTTCCATGAGGTGACACGGCCAACCCAAGGTTGGCTTGGCTGTGTCTCTTGGTTTTCATGGGACACGGCCAAGTCAACTGGCCGTGTCCCTTACTGGCTTTCTTTCTCTTTCTTTCTTCTCTTTCTTTCTTTGGTAGTGAGAGGTGACACGGCCAAGCCATTTAAAGCTTGGCCGTGTCTCTTGTCTTTCCATTCTTGGGACACGGCCAAGCTCCTAGCCGTGTCCCTCATTGTGTGTTCTTTTTTTCTTTGCTTGCTTCATTTTCTTTTGGTCTCCAGAGGGTGACACGGCCAAGCCTTGGTTGGCTTGGTCGTGTTTGATGTGGCTCGGAGGGACACGGCCAAGGACACAACTGTGTCCCCTGGGTATGTCCTGTCCTGCTTGATTTTCCTCTCTTCTTCTTTGGAGTGTGACACGGCCAAGCCAGGGTGAACTTGGCCGTGTTTGATATTTTTGGAGGGACACGGCAAGAGGCTTGGCCGTGTCCCCTGAGTGTGTCACCTTCTGATCTTCATTTTTGCTCTTTCTTGCTTTGTTCTTTGGTTTTGCTCATTAGGTGAGACACGGCTAGAGGCTTGGCCGTGTCTCTGGGTGTGTCTGCTTCTGCCCTCTTCAATCTTTGAGGGACACGGCCAAGCCTGATTTGGCTTGGCCATGTCTGGCTTGGTTCATGCTTTTCTTGCACTGTTTTGATCCTCCAAGGGTCTTTTTGCACCTAAACCTAAAATAAACACTTTAAACACACTTAGAACAAAAATTAATCAAAACATTAACTAAAACACACATAAAATCATACTAAAAACTAGTACAAAAATGACCTAAATAACTACCCCACACTTAACTCCTTGCTTGTCCTCAAGCAAGGCTAAAATCAAAACATACTAACAAGATAAATTTTGTTAAGTTCAAGAGTTATAAATATGTATCAAGACTTCCTTATCCCTAAATCCGCAATCAATATCGAATCAAACAAAATCGTCACCCATGCAATAAAATGGTTTTCCATGCATAACCAATGTTGTCACTCCCTCACCAACTCTTACAAGTGTTTGATCATGGTGGTGTTTACACTCATAACAATCAATGAAAGATTATTACCATAGGCTTGCTTATCAATCAAATCTCCACCACAAATAACAATAAAGCATCAATCAAAAGGTCTTTATTGGGTTGTAATGGGGCTAAGGTAAAGGCATGGCATTTAGGAAATGTGAGCTAATCATTAAGTTCAAGAGCACTTCAAGAATGAAGTAACCATTTATATATATAACCCAACAATCCCAAAACACCTTCCTCTCATCTACCCTTTGGCATTAAAGAGCTCTTCAAGGGAACTCACTTATTAAATATTGCAATGATGAATTCCAACCCTTTCAACAAGAACAACCATTATTATTATTATTATTATTATTATTATTATTATTATTATATATATATTTTATTTTTTATTTTTTATTTTTTTTATTTTGCTTTGCAATCTTAAACCTACTAAATTTAACCCCACACTTAATTCAACACAACACTCGGTCATAAACGCTCTTAAAATGCTCTTGACCTAATAAAAGGATAAGAGTTAAACAACAAGGTTCAAGCTTAACGGTGTTGTGAAAAAGAAAGAAAAGGAAAACTAAAATAGGCTCAAAATTGGCTAACTAAGGTTGAATATAGGGTTGGTCTTTTTAAGCCAAAGTGAGTTCACCTAATTGCCTTAATCATCTTGATGCCAAATTAAAATTTTTATGTAATCTTAAAATGCATTTCAAAGCAAGTTCTAGCAAGTCATCAATCAAAGATGTTCACCTACAACAAGAATGATAAGTTGATGGCTCAATTCCTCACTAGGTTAATGGCAATGCAAGGAAAAACCAACAAAATTGACAATAAGCACCAATTCTACTCAATTCTCCAATTCATGCTTCAAAAATTCAAAGGTCATCTATCAACAATTTATAACAATTGAACTTTCTAAAATTCATTTATTCAAAGAAAAATATTAAAAACATTAACTAAAACTTAAACAAAAACAAGTTAAAAGTAAAAACACAAAACAAAAATAAAAACACAAAACACATAATGTACTTAAAAGTAAAAACACAAAACACAAAATGCAATTAAAAATAAAAATACAAAACACAAAATGTACCCCACACTTAAAGATTCACATTGTCCTCAATGTGAGCATGCATATTTCAGAGAGGGTTTAGATGAAACCTGATTTCCATCGTTCCCATATACGATGTGTGGGGCTCCTTCCACCCATAATGCATTTGGAGCCCATGACTGAGAGGATGAACACCATGCAACTTTGAAATACACCTAACGTACGGCAACCCCTTAATAATAATCCTTGTAGAGAACATGTCTCAAAGGGACATGTAAAGGTCGCCTCGGTGTGATCTTCTAGTACTATAGGAACACAGTAATAATCTTTTTCACTGTGCAACATGGGCATATCAGATTTCTGCTCTTCCTTACCACTAAGAGTAGAAGAGATTATTTTTGGGGACTCTTCAAGTTCAACCAAGTTTGGTTGAATCACTTCGTCATCCACCTTAGCAATGTCAAGTCCCATCTCAACAACCTCAGCATCTAAAATAAGCTTACACTCCTCAATTTCTAAATGGGGCATTTCATGCTCTTCTTCTATGGTCATAGTCATCCCATTCTTATTTTCACCATCTCCTTGGGAGTGCACATTATAGATGTTAGGAAGTTGCTTACCTTGCTTCTCATCCTTCAAGCTACATGGAAATGGATTTGGTGGTCTATCAGGATTGGGAGATTCATGCAACTTTGGTGAGGTTGATGTCTCCAAATTCTCCTCCTCGGTTGATTGGCTCAACTCCTCAATGTTGGATTGTATTTCCTCGCCATTGTCCTCTTGATTAGTGCCTGAATACAAAGAATCACAAAATTTGTTATATAACACATGTTCACTCAGATTTGTGATTACCTCATTTTGCTCTAATTGGCTAGGAAATTCCTCTTCGTGTTGGTCCTGGAGTTGATGTGCCAGTTGCTCAACTTGCATTTCCATCCTCTTCAATGATTCTTTCAAAGAATCAAACCTCTCATTGCTCCCTTCCTGATTTTCTGTGCTAGTTTGAAGGTAAGCATTCAAATTATCTTCCACTAAGGATTTCGCGAATTGATCATGGTTCTGTGCGCTAATTTGAATGAAGGCATTCAAACTATCTTCCAAAGTGGGTTCCTTAAGTTTTTCTTGATTTTGTGCACTAGTTTGAATGAAGGCATTCAAACTATCTTCAAATGTGGGTTTATTAAGGTGATCTTGGTTTGAAAATTGTCCTTGAAAGTAAGGACCTCCTTGGTAAGGTTGAAAAAAGTTTTGAGGTGGAATGTGCTGCTGATTTTCCCAAGAAAAATTTGGTTGGTTGCCCCAGTTGGGATTATAAGGATTGGAATATTGGTCATTTCTTCACATTTGCTGGAAACGGCCCAAGTCATCTTCTTCCTCTTGCCATTCTTGGTATCGTGAGAAACCGAATGAGCACATATTTGCACTGTGGCCTACATTGCCACATGCTGCACATATCTCTTGGCGTGGCATAGGTTCTCTTCCTCTTGCATTTAGCACCTTAAGTTGATTCGTCAATTGTGCTAATTGCCATGCCATTCAGAATCATCGTTCCTATCATAAACTCCTCCGTGCCTTGAAAACTGCATCTTTACACAAGGCACTTAGCAACTTAAAGAAAACAAGCAAATAATTAAATTGAAAGAAAGACAAAACTAACAAACAATTCATAGAAAATAAACAAACAATGAAAAGAAAAATCAAACTATTACTACTACGACAGCCTTCCCCGGCAGCGGCGCCAAAAACTTGTTGCGCTCGAATTAAGTACTACTACAAGCGTCACTCGCAAGTATACGAGGTAGCTGTAGCTAAGGTGATCGCCCCAAGGTCGTTTCCCCAAGAAGGTGTGGTTCGTAATAGCTTGATTAAAGTAATTAAATTAAAAGCAAGAGTTTTTATTTGGAATTGTAAAAGAACAATTTAAACCTAAGATTAAGGAGTGTAGGGTTGATGTATGAAGGTTGTACAAGATCAAATCGATTCTTGGGAATATGCCTAGGGTTATAGGTCCATTTAATCAAAGCTAAATTCTCAATTATCCATTAACATAACCTTGTAATTAATTTGTTCCTTAAGGTTAATTAGTCAATTACCAATCCATTAGTTCTCACATTCATGAATTAACAATGACCAATTCTATTATATTTCCAAATTAATAAACCCTAGAACTTATATTTCTAATTCATTCATAGGGTAGTCGATTGCATAATTCCGATATCGAATTTCACCTCTCGGTCCTTCGTTCAATATCTAGAGATCAATAGGTAGCTAATCTATCAACCTAGCATACAATCCAATGCAATCAACCAACAACAAGGTACATCAATGGAAATATCCAATCAAAGCATTCAATCAAATATACTACAAACCCTAGGCATGGGTATTTAGCTCATCACCATCAATTTAACACATTCATTCAACTCAATATAAAGCAAATACAAATTGTCCATTGCAATATCAATCTCTGAATACAACAACAACAAAAAGAAATGAATTAAAAGAGAGAATAGAAAAACCCCTTGTGAAGATGCCAAGAGTAGGATTGCTAGTCTTCCTCCTAGCTCCACTTGATGTATTTGATGAAGAACTCAAGCCCTCTTCAATGGTTGATTCCCCTTGCAATGTGGAATGGAGCTTTCTCAAGTCACCAAACCTTTGGATGGAGCTTTCTCAAGTCACCAACTCTTCAATTGATTTTGCCTTTGGAAGATAGAATGGAGCTTTCTCAAGTCACCAATCTCTTCAATGAAGCTTCTTCAACCTTCAAGAGCTTGTTTAACCCAATTTATCCCAAAGAATCTCAAAGATCTTATCAATGGAAGATGGAGAAGGTGGAGAGGATGGAAATGGAGGTTGGAGGTGAAGGGACAAGGGAGAGTGTCACTCTCTCCATCTCCCACGTTTTTTGCAGAAATTTGGCTCTAAGAAGCCAAGAACTCCTTCCATTTCCCTCTTCTTCTCTAATTAATTCCTTCAAAATTCAACACCCATGCCTTCCAACTCATGCCATTTTCATTTGTCCCCCACTTTTTCTTTGTTTTCTATTTCTTTTTGCAAGCACAAGCCATTGTCTCCCACTTTGTCCCCCACTTCGTATAAAGAAATTCAATTTTATCAGGTGGGACATGGCCAAGCCATGACAAGCTTGGCCGTGTCTCTTGCAATTTTTTTGGTTCTTTCCATGAGGTGACACGGCCAAGCCAGGGTTTGCTTGGCCGTGTCTCTTGGTTTTCATGGGACACGGCCAAGTCAACTGGCCGTGTCCCTTACTGGCTTTCTTTCTCTTTCTTTGTTTGGTAGTGAGAGGTGACACGGCCAAGCCATTTGGAGCTTGGCCGTGTCTCTTGTCTTTCCATTCTTGGGACACGGCCAAGCTCCTGGCCGTGTCCCTCACTGTGTGTTCTTTCCTTCTTTGCTTGCTTCATTTTCTTTTGGTCTCCAGAGGGTGACACGGCCAAGCCTTGGTTGGCTTGGCCGTGTTTGATGTGGCTTGGAGGGACACGGCCGCGTCCCCTGGGTGTGTCCTCTCCTGCTTGATTTTCCTCTCTTCTTCTTTGGAGTGTGACACGGCCAAGCCAGGGTGAACTTGGCCGTGTCTGACATTTTTGGAGGGACGCGGCAAGAGGCTTGGCCGTGTCCCCTGAGTGTGTCACCTTCTAATCTTCATTTTTGCTCTTTCTTGCTTTGTTCTTTGGTTTTACTCATTAGGTGAGACACGGCCAGAGGCTTGGCCGTGTCTCTGGGTGTGTCTGCTTCTGCCCTCTTCAATCTTTGAGGGACACGGCCAAGCCTAATTTGGCTTGGCCATGTTTGGCTTGGTTCATGCTTTTCTTGCACTGTTTTGATCCTGCAATGGTCTTTTTGCACCTAAACCTAAAATAAACACTTTAAACACACTTAGAACAAAAATTAATCAAAACATTAACTAAAACACACATAAAATCATACTAAAAACTAGTACAAAAATGACCTCAACACTTATAGACCAAAGGCTAATGGTGCAGTAGAAGCAACAAACAAGACAAATAAGCAAATTCTGTCCAAGATGACCAAGACGTACAGGGATTGGTCAGAGATGCTTCCTTTTGCTTTGTGGGGATATAGAACAAGTGTGCGAATACCTATTGGAGTGACACCGTTCTCTTTGGTTTATGGGATGGAAGTGGTGTTGCCAATTGAAATTGAGGTCAAGTCATTAAGAGTAGTCTTGGAAGCTGAACTGCCTGAAACAGAATGGGTAGTGAGCAGATACACACAGTTAGCTTTACTAGAGGAGAGAAGGTTAAAGGCACTGTATCATCATAAACTGTATCAAAGGAAGATAGCTCGGGCCTACAATAGAAGAGTTAAGATCAGAAAACTCAAAGTCGGGTATTTGGTGTTGAAAAAATGTAAGCCTAACGTATCTAATCCGAGATGGAAGTTTAGGCCTAGTTGGGAAGGGCCATATGTCATGAAACAAGTCATGAACAAGGGTGCAATGAAGCCATCAGACATGGATGGAAACGAGTTTAGTAAGCCAGTGAACATCGATAGGTTGAAGAGGTTTTATGTATAAAGGGGAAAAAAAGAAAAAGAAAAAAGCTCGTTAGGTTGAAAACCCAAAAAAGGGCGGCCTAGGCAAAAGTTAGAGCAGTCCGCTAGTTTTGAAAACCCGAAAGGGCGAGATAGGAAACAATTAGGGCTAAATGAGAGAAAATCATCAATTAGAAAACCCGAAAGGGCTAGTTGGCAACATGAGTGATCTTATGTATGCTGGCTTTATGTTTGGTTGTTTCCCAATTTAATAAAATAGAATTAATGTTAAAATTGTTCTATGTGCACTGTTATAAGTATTTGACGAGATATAAATGAAATAAATAAACACAATAGCAAAAGGTGATGACAAATTATAAAAGGAAAAGAAATGCCTTTTATTATTACTTTAATTATTTTTTCATCCTTACAATACACTTTCTGAATTGACAAATGTAAAATCTATGGAAGACGATAAGTGTAACGTGCAGGCCAGCTTTTCCTCAGCCAATCCAAGTAGGCTTCAGTCAAACAAGGTATGTCTAAATTAGGGGGAAATTCAAAACCATGAGGCTCAGCTCCATACTGATGGCCAAGTCGGCGAGGATCATAGCAAGTACCTCGTCGAAGGGCAGCGAGAGGAACATACATCAAGTATGTCCGTATGGTGATATGAGAAATCTTCCACCAAGGTACCAACCAATGGATGTTGACTTCAGCGCTTGAGTGGATCCAGTAAACCCAGTCAGCATATGAAGAAGCAGGATGGAGTAGCTTCCTAGCAGAATGATGTTGTGGCAAATATCTAGCAAAATATATGGATAGAGTATCAATCAAGCAGAGATGCTCCTGAAGCCAAATCTGTAAGGGAGAAATAAATTTAAAAAAAAAGTCCGCTAAGTTGAAAACCCGTAAGGGCAGCTTAGGCAAAAATTAGGACAGCTCGCAAGTTCCGAAAACCCACATGGGCGGACTAGGCAAAAATTAGAGCACTATAAAAAATATAATAAAAGAGGTCTACTAAGTTGAAAACCCGCAAGGGCAGCTTAGGCAAAATTTAGGATAGCTAGCTAGTTCCGAAAAATCGCATGGGCGGACTAGGCAAAAATTAGAGCAATAGAATAAAAAAGAAGAAAAAAGAGAAAACCTAAATTGAAAACCCGAAAGGGCAGTTTAGGTAATTACCTGAAGCAACAATGGACTCCCGGTCAGTCTCTTTGACAATCCTAATTTAATCTGGTCTAATCCAACTAAAGTCTTGGCTAAGATCACGGGAATTGACGTCAAGCCTCCTTCCATTTGGTCTATGATATCCAATACTCGTGGATCAATGTTGCCATCAGAGAAAACAAGCAAGAATTGGCCAAGCAAACATAGACAAAGCATACGTCCCCATGCTTTAGTAGGAGCCAAATGAGAGGGCAAAAGTCAATTAAGGGACCAAGCAGAATTTTCTCACCCCTCATCAACTGTAGAACTTCGGGCTTTGAGATTTGAAATAACATCTGCATCTTCTGTTGAGTCTTGGAAATCAACATGGGTAATGCCATTTGTTGATTATTTGGATATCCAAGGATGGCCTCAAATTCTTCAATCAAGGGACATATTTTAAAGCCATTAATTTTAAATGTCTTAGAATCCACATTCCAAAAAGATGCCATGGCATGTGAAAAGGAATGGTCCAATTTAACATTTTGAAAACACTTTAAAATATCAATCTTTGACCAAGACATTTGCTTCCAGTGAATGGCATGGATTTTCTTAAATATAATTTTATTTTCTTCAAATGGAGTTCGGTCATCGTGGAAGGATGAAGGAAAATTAGAATTGATAAAAGGAATTTTTATGTTGAAGTGGAAAATCTCTTGGTTTCTGTATGAAATTATGGCGTGAAAAGTAATTTATATAGAAGAACCCATGCTATTCCAAAATTGATAAGGAAAAAGAGTGAGACTGTGATGCATGAGGAAAAAGAATTGGCGACGAAAGGATCTTACATTGCCGCGTTGCATTTGGTTTTATAGTGATACTGTGTAAATGTTAAATGTGGAGAGGAAAGTATAATAATTGTATAGCAATAATAATCGTGATATAAAAAAATATATAAAAAAAGAGAAAAAAAGAAAAAAAAGAAAAAAAAGTTGCTGTAAAGTAAAAATTATATATTATCATTATGATTTTTATACTTATTTTACAATGTTTCCTCAATTTACACAATATTTATACATTACTAAGAAGGAGGTGGTAGATCATCAAATAAAGTTCTAAAAAAATCATCGCCTGTTGGAGGAGGAGGCTAATCACCCATCCCGAGTCCGCCCAAAGTAGGAGCACCGGAATCTCTATTACCTTGGAGTTCCAATTTGTAACGGTCCTCATCAGAAGTAGATGAAAGGATCTCATGGTCATCAGTTTAAGGGCCTCTAGATGAAGAAGCACTAGGATCTCTCATCCCATGAAATCAAAAGTCTCAAAAATTTTGCTCTGATTGACGGTACAAATTTTCAAAATGGGAAACCTGTTGACGACTAGCGGCCAACTCTTCTTAAAGTTTCTTATTTTGTTCTTAAGCATCCACTGTGAGCCAGAAAGAAAAAGAGTAAGAGCATACATAATCATGCATACATATAGCCTAAATTATCATGGAACAAGAAAATCTACCAGGTAATTCATATCAATGCCATGTGGATGAGATGACATATCTGGCGGACTAGAATGAGCAAATGAATGAGCAGTAAAAGAAGGTCCAGCCTCATGATCAAATGAGTCAACAGCCTGCAACAATCATTAAAGAATCAAAATAAGTTAAGAGAGAAGCGATTACAATGAAAAATGGTAAAGGTTTACCTGAGAAGTGCTAGCCCCAAGATGTGGAACCAACCCTCCTCCCTCTCCATGATGTTCCTTTTCATCACTATCCTCATTTTCTTCAGGAATTTCCCATACACCAATAGGAGATACATCAAAGTTTAAGAGCCTTCTTTGAATAAAATAGGTATAAGATGCACCCGGTGGATAGAGAAATGTTTCAACATCATAACCATGCCGGGCCAACCACCATGCATTCTTCGGCATTGATGTGATATTCAAAGTATATTCCGGGCAAGGCATCGGAATCCTCCACTACGTGGGACCAAGAAACCACTTATATACTCTCTCTCCGAGAAACCAGCCACTAGACACAGGGCCAGCGATGACTCGGCGAGTATGTTGGAAAGACAATGCAGCATTCATGGAGGAAATCCAGTTTGTCCGCTCTTCTAGGTTTCACCAGGCCAAATTCACCTGTAAAATAACATAAGATAAGTAAACTTTCACGTAAATTTTAAAGCATACTAATGCTATTTTACGCGGTCCCAGGTTAAGCGGCTCAACACGAAGCGTTGGGTATGCAGATGGTGAGAGCAAAGAACTTCCACACGATCCGACAACCAGAAATTTAATCTCGGATATCCGACTCTCTCTCGGGAAATACCAGGCACCCTCATAAGGTTGTGCTCGTATGCCTATGCCTACAACAATAATAAAAATCAAATTCATACAAGAAAAGAATGGAATTGACATTGGTGAAAGAAGAGTACCTCGACAACCGCCATAAAGCCGATAAAAGACTTTTTATTTCGGCAAATTTTGTCAAGACCATGGTAAAGATAGGCGAGACCAGCTTCACCCCATCCATAAAGTGGTACCTTCCTAAAATAAGAAAGGGCCCTCAACACTGACAAATTAATGGCGGATTCAGTGCTGCCTAAGATGGTCGACCCAAGCAAATATAACAAAAATCCTCGAGCATACTGTTGGGCCGTGTCTCTATGAACCCGTTCTTCATAGTTCATCCAATGACTACGAATTGACTCAATTTTTATCTTAAAAGGCCCTTTATATGATGGTTCCATACCAATTAATTATTGAATTTCTTCAAATGTTAAAACATCGTTGGTAAAAGGAACCGGAACACCATCATACCGAATGCTGGTTATAGTAGCAAAATCGACTGGACCAATTGTTATCTCTCCAATGGGCAAGTGAAAAGTATGAGTTGTGTCCAACCATCATTCTGCAAGCGTCTAGACTACGCTCTAATCTATCAGATACTCCTCGGATGGTAATTGTAAGATGAAGCTCTCAAAGTCACAATCTCGGATAATCTACCTTATCCGAGAAGGCACTACATCATATCATTGTCAGGCTTTATAGATACTCTCTTCACCCCGAATAACGTAACAATCACGCTAACACGGAGCCAGGTAAGTATATCATTAGTCTATCTACTTAAATTCTTAAATTAATATATTTTTTCTAAATTTTCTAAAAAACAGAAAAAGAAAAATGAGAAAAATAAAAACAAAAGAGAAAAAAAAGAAAATATAAAGAAAAGAAAACCAATATAAAAATATATAAATATATAAAAAAAGAAGAAAAACGAAAGAAATAAAGAAAAGAAAAAGAAAAATAATTACCTTGCTCTTTTGATTTGAACTACGATGAAGCGGCATCCCGGCTAGTAGATCTATATTTCCATCTTCATGATGCTGAATAAACTCTAATAACTTAGCATTAGAATGAGTTCCTGATCTTAAAAAAATGCATTTTTTTTAAATTGTATACTAAATTTGAGAGAATTATAGCTATTAACAAAAGAAATTAACAATTTTGCTATGAATGAAATGAAGAAATCGTTCGTTTATATAGAGGAACGACAAAGGAAAAAAAATTCAAAAAGTAAATTTTATTATTGATGAATAGTAAATTACTATTGATGAATATTAAATTACTATTTATAAATAGTAAGTTACTATTTATAATAGTAGGATACTATTTGCAAATAGTAGGTTACTATTAACAATAGGAAGATACTATTTATAAATAATAACTTTAGTAAATAGTGCATGAACAGTGACTACACAATAAATAAATAGGAAACTCAATTATCCAATTTAATCATTCAAATACTTACGTGTATATAAATATTTTTGCACTTTTAAAGTATTTTTACACGCAGGGGGCAAGGAGAAGATATGTGCATAAAAATTAGCTAAAATTTTTTGCAAACAAAATTTATATGCTACTCACTATAATTATTTTTTGCAGATAATTAATTCTCTATTAGCTCGGGTCCAGAACCAGAATTACCCTTAGGTCCAGAACCTAAAATCTCTTTTAAGTCCCATATTATCATTAGGTCCAGAACCTAAAATCTCTTTTAAGTCCAGAACTTAGCTCGGGTCCAGAACCCAAATTATCCTTAGGTCTAGAACCTAAAATCTCTTTTAAGTCCAGAACTTAGCTCGGGTCCAGAACCCAAATTATCCTTAGGTCCAGAACCTAAAATCTCTTTTTAAGTCAAGAACTTAGCTCGGGTCCAGAACCTAAATTATCATTAGGTCCAGAACTTAAAATCTCTTTAAGTCTAGAACTTAGCTCGGGTCCAGAACCCAAATTATCCTTAGGTCTAGAACCTAAAATCTCTTTTAAGTCAAGAACTTAGCTCGGGTCCAAAACCCAAGTTATCATTAGGTCTAGAACCTAAAATCCCTTTTAAGTCCAGAACTTAGCTTGGGTCCAGAACCCAAATTATCCTTAGGTCAAAAACCTAAAATCTCTTTTAAGTCCAGAACTAAGCTCGGGTCCAGAATCCAAAATTATCCTTAGGTCCAGAACCTAAAATTATCCTTGAGTCCAGAACTCGAACCGGGTCCAGAACCCAAAACCTCAAGCATCTCGAAAAAATTAAGTCTTATTGCTTTTCACTCTCTTTTACTAAAAGTCTCAGATCGTTCAAGCAGGGGGCAAACTGTATACCCTTAATTTTTGACCTGGTCCGGTCCGTTATTTTTTATAGTCCAAAATAATTTTTGTGTTATTTTAATATCTATTTTAGTATTTATTATTTATATTTTTTTAAGAAAAATAAAAAATGGTGAAGTGAATAAAAATAAAAATAATAATAAAAAATAAAAAAACAAAAATAAAAAAATAAATAATAAATAATAAAAAACAAACAAATAAAAATAAAAATCGACGACGAAAAATTCATCGCCAAAAGCCAAATTGGCCAAGGCCAATCCTGCGGGCGAAATTGGCTGCCAATTTCCTGCGGCGAAATTGGATGGCCGCGTGCCCAGCTTGCAATTTTTCACAAATCCTCGCAAACCTCGCCTTGCAGTTTCTCGTCAACACTCGCAATTTCGCCTGCAAAATTTTTCAACTCAATTTTTTTCGAAACTAAACTCTATTTGGTTTCGGCTTCTTTTCCTAATTAATTTTAGTTTCCTTAAACAATTAGAACTAGAATTATAATTTTTCCTATAAATAATACTTGAAAACCCAAAAAAAGGGGAGAATTTTGGACTAGGATCGGAACTTGGGGAAATTAGAACTTTAGGGAGAGTTTTGATTAAGTGGTCGAAACTCAGAAAACCCTAGCAATAAGTAAGCAATCAACAATTCATCAAAGTCAGCAAAGCTTATCTTTATCCTTGTTCATCCAAAAAATAATTTTTGGTGGAACCAACGAACGGAGGTTTGAATCTCTAATTTCTTTATTTATTTTCTTTACAGTAGCTTCATCACTCAAATTGAAAATTGTTTCTTCTGTTTCTTTAAAACCTTAAAACCCTAAATTGATCCTTCTATTTCCAAAAACCTTAAGAACCCTAATCTATTTCTTCTAAACCTTAAAACCCTAAATTGATCCTTCTATTTCCAAAAACCCTAAAAAAATACTTTCTGTTTCCAAAAACATTAGGAAACCTAATCTATTCCTTTTAAACCTTAAAACCCTAAATTATTCCTTCTATTTCCAAAAACCCTAAAAAAATACTTTCTTTTTTTTTTTTCCAAAAACCTTAAATCGTTTTGTCTATTTCCAAAAACTTTAAAAAAAAAAACCCTAAACTGTTTTCCTCTAACTTTTTTCCAAAATTTCCAAATATTATGTTAAATCTCCAAGCTCTAACTTACTTTACAGTTTCTGAAAATCACAATTACTTTTATAAAACTCTAAATTGTTTTCTCAAATCCTAAAACCAAACATATTTTTCAAAACACCAAAATCCCTAATTCTCTCAAAACCAAAACAGTAAACCCTAAATTTTCCTAAACCCTAATTCATTGAATTTAAAACCCTAAACTAGTTAATTTAAACCCTAAAGCCATAATCTAATAAAACTAAAATAACAATCCAGTTAACATGAATTATAAACCTAATATCTTAAAATGTCAAAACCCTAACTTCATAATTTTACCCCTCAGACCCTAATTTGATCAATCAAAGAACCTTACTAATTTCTTAAATGATAAAACCCTAATCCATTTCAATTATCTTAAAAATTATAGTAGCCTAAACAAATAACAATTATAATATCTTAAGATTCCAAAACCTTAAATATTAATTAAAAAACTTTAAATAGAAAAAGTAAACCTCAATTTGTATCTTTACTTGCTTTATTTTTATATTTGATTATGTAGTTTATTATATGCATTGATGGTTGATTTATTTAATTTCAATGCTTGATTTATTTAATTTTTCATGGATGAATGTTTATTATTTTGATTGATGTTTAATATCTTTGATGAATGACTTATTTATGATGAATAGTTATTTACTTTTATTGATTTATTTTGGATTTTCAAATGCTGTAAGAGGTATGTTTCCACTTTGTGGGCACCTCATTAATTAAGTTCTATGTAATTTAAATTATTTTTATATTTTAGAACAATGTAAGGGACATGCTTCTACCCTATGGTGGGTGTCCTATTTAGCTTAGACGTGGATGATGTAAGGGTATGTTTCCATCTTTGGATGGCTGTCCATTTATTTGCTTTGTTTGGACATTGCTTTGATTTTAATATAATGATGCTTTATTTCAATTGTTGCATGTAATATGGATAATATTATTATACTTAAATATATTAAGACCTGTAAAGGAGGTCGGTTCCAATGAACCGGGCGTTGTGGGGGTGCTGTGCCATTCTCACCTTCCCCACACGTACCCAACTTTTCAAACCCATTAAGGGGTTATTAAGGGGTTGGGGATTCCTTAGGAATCGAGTCATCCACCCCTTTCTTTTTCTCGGCCCGTCCGGGTGGCGACTACATTTTCTCTGAACTTAGGTCCGTGTTCTCTAAGGCCTCAAGCCTAAACAGTGCTGAAGTCGCAAGAACCATTCCACGGGGAGTGGGGGCAAAAATCCCCACTCACATTTAGATGTGTTAAATATTCTGTGAGACAGAATGAAATACATGGACAGTGACATGCCCATGTCATTGGTCGTGTCAAAGCTTCTGTGTGATTGGGTTAGTGACACGATCAGTAACATGCCCATGTTGTTGGGCGTGTCACTTGAGAATGACTATTTTCTTTCTTTTTCATTTGTAATTCCTATTTAAATGATTTGATATTGAGAATGCCTTAGAATGTGATATTGAATAGTTGTTTATGATCACATTTGTTATAGACATTGAGAAAGAGTAGTTTGCCTAATCCTAGTGTTGAAGGGCAACTTGAAAGAGAAGGTTAGAGAAAGTTTTAAAGCTTATTTTGGAGTGCTTCCTAAGGTATGTATAAACTCTTGATAAATGGAATGTGATTGCATTACATTTGGCCTAACACATTTTGGATGGAAAATGTGTTAAGCTACTTGATACATTATGTATTCATGAACATAATGCTAAAATGTGTGAATTGCTATGTATGCATTATTGTACATTGTGAAAAGCCATTGTTAATGGCTAGATTGAATAGAATGAGAAATATATGAATTATGTGAAAATGGCTCATAATGTTTGAGTGATGCGGTTTTGTCATGAAATATCCTATGATGAGGATGAGATGTTGAAAAGAAATAACAGTGATATGAATGAGAAAATGGGAAAAATGAGAACGAAATTCAGAATGGAAAATGTGAATAAATTGTGTGCCTAGTATGTTATTCGATTTTCAGAGTTCTTTGTTTGGCCACATGCCTATATTTGCCTATGGGCTAGACACTTGACGTCACTGTAAAAATATTTTTGAGGTGAAAAGACCCGGTTGTAAGCCTCAGAAACAAGTCCTTGAAGCTGGACTAGGTGAAAAGACTGGGTCAGAAGCCCAGGCCTAGTTAGACTATTACATTAATATTTTTCCTTTAGGACTAGATACATGGTATCATTGTGGACCAAAATGGTAACTCTGAGAATTGAGTGATGTATTAGTTGTTTGGGCCCATGCTTGTGTATGTATTGATGTGAATTATCAAGTGATGAAAGCATATATCCAAAAGTGTTCTTGAATATCACGTGATGACATAGCATATGAACATTTTGCATTGCCATTATTTTTGAATTTTATTTTTATCAAAGTTTGTACTACTAAGCTTCGGCTTAGCGTGATTGTAACTCATCGCGCAGGTGACAGGGGTGATCCGGTAGAGCTAGAGAGTTCTATTAGACCAGATCGGGTCTAGGCTTATGTTATTGGAGCTTGAAGTGTTTGTGCTATAACAAGATCAATGCCACTTTTCTAGCATGTACATATTTTATTTTATAGTATATTTAGACATTATGTATATTATATTTTATTTTGGGAGTACATGTATATACATTGTAAATTATAATGGATGTTTAAATAATTAAGTAATGTGAGAATGTTGTGTATTTTCATATGTATACATATGTTTTATACAAATGTTTTGAGTAATAAGGGAATATGGAAATTTTTATTAAACTAGATTGTGACATTTTTATTTCGTATATGTGTATCTTACATATTGGGTGTGTGTGTATTATATGCTTATAAGGTATTACATTTATTTTGGTATCAGAGCATAGGTTTGAGATTCTCAACCTAGGTGGGTTGTGGGAGAAAGGAAATGGGGATTTTTAAATGTAGGTTTCAATTAAGATACATACTGTGGCACTGGCAGTTTCTGATATCTGATGTGGTAATTTCTATTTTGTTTATAGATATAGGTAGTTATGGCATCTTTGACACATCTGTCTGCAGAGGGTAGTGCAGAGAGTGTGGCTCTTGGTGAGGGTAGAGATGGAGCTAGAACTGAGATTACTAGAGAGGCATCTGCTCCTGTGCTAGAGAGACCAATAGTGGATGAGATTCTGCCGGGTTGGGTTTGGCATATGGTGGAGCTGTTGAGGCAGGCTCCAGTTCAGCAGCCGTCGCCGCCGCCACAGTTGTCAGTGAGAAATTATGATAAGCTAAGGAAGTTTGGAGTTGAGGATTTTATTGGCACTATAGACCCTGCTGTAGCAAAGCAGTGGCTAGACAGGGTCCAGAGAGTGTTCATCCAGATGCAGGCTACTTTAGAGGAGAAGCTTGATTATGCAAGATCTCTTCTGTAGAGGGATGCATATGATTGGTGGAAGAGGTTCCACATACTCTGGATGATCCACCAGTCCTGATCTATGATGATTTCCTGCAAGAATTCGAGTAAAAGTATACTCCGAGGGAGTATAAGGATGCAAAGAAGATAGGGTTTTTGAGTTTGAGGCAGGATACTAGGACAATGTTGGAGTATGAAATAGAGTTTACTAGGCTGAGTCAGTATGTTGGTGGGATCATTTTTTATGAGATTGACTAGTGTTGGAGGTTTGAGGAGGGGCTGAGACCCTCTATCATGTGAATTATAGTAGGCTCCCGGTACTGGGATTTTTCCCAGTTGGTTGCAGCTGCCAGGAGTGTTGAGAGAGCATAGGGTCTTGTAGCAGTTGCTAGGGTTGATGAGACCAGAGCTAGGAGACCCCAGAGTGAGGCAGGGTCTTCATCAGTGAAGAGAGGTCAAGGAGGATATTTTCAAAGATTCAGTAGGAGCCAGGGGTAGTCTGGCAGGTCAGTACAACAACAAAAACAGAGATAGAGACCTGTAGTTTTAGTAGCTAGTGCTCCGACCCCGGTGACTCAGAGGTCTGTTCCACCTATCTGTGTTCATTGTGGTAAAGTACATGGAGGTGTTTGCTAGAAGATAGGTGGACTAACAATATGTTATAGATGTGGATCACTAGATCATTTTATTAGAAATTGTTTAGAGGCAACAGATGATAGATAGACAGATACTGCAACTTCTTGACCCAACGTTAGAGGGAGTCATGGTTCCAGAGGTTTTGATAGGGGTGGTAGATCTGGATTTGGTCAGAGAGGATGTTCTACAGTTGGAGGTAGACCAGATGAGGCAGGGCCATCGCAGTGGGTCTATGTGATGCGGAGGCAACCAATTGCTTCAACTGCTATTACTGGTACTTTTACTTTATTTAGTACTTCAGTTCTTGCATTTATAGACCCTAGGTCGACTCATTAAGACATTAGTGCATCCATCTTGTCTGTGAGTGATTTGCATTCAGATTCCCTAAGATTTGATGTTTTGGTAACAAATCCTTTAAGACATAGTGATATGGTTAGCAGGGTACACCGAGATAGCCCGATTGTGGTTCAGGATGTGAAATTTCTCGGTGACCTGATTGAGATGCCTTTTAGAGAGTATAGTATAATTTTAGGCATGGATTGGTTATCCAGGCATGGGGTTGTGGTAGACTATCAACAAAAATGTGTTACTCTAAGAACACATGATGGTAGAGATGTGCTGGTATCTAGTGAGTTAGACATCTTTCATCCATGTTTATTTCAGCTGTTTCAGCTAGGAGGATGATTCGGAAGGGATGTAAAGCTTATCTTGCTCATGCTGTAGATACCAGAGTAGTAGGATTCCAGCTTGAATGTATATCTACAGTTGCCGAGTTTCCAGATATTTTTCCTGAGGAGTTGCCAGGGATACCCCCTGTGAAGGAGGTTAAGTTTGGTATTGATTTGTTGCCTGGTACCACTCCCATCTCTATTACTCCTTATCGTATGGTACCTACTGAGTTGAGAGAGTTGAAGGTGTAGTTGCAGGAGTTGTTGGAAAAAGGGTTAATTCGCCCTAGTGTGTCCCTATGGGAGTGCCTGTTTTGTTTGTAAAGAAGAAGGATGACACCTTGAGATTGTGTATTGATTACTAGTAAATGAATAAAGTGACCATCAAGAAAATATCCATTGTCTCGGATAGATGATCTTTTTGATCAATTGAAGGAAGTAGCAATATTCTCTAAGATTGATAAGTGATCAGGGTACCATTAGTTAAGAGTCAGAGATGTGAATGTACATAAGACAATTTTCTGCACGAGGCATGGGCATTATGAGTTTTTGGTGATTTCCTTTGGATTGACGAATGCACCAGCAACATTTATGAATTTGATGAACAAGGTATTTAGACCCTATCTAGATCAGTTTGTGGTAGTCTTTATTGATGGTATTCTGGTGTATTTGGGTAATAAGGAGGATCATGACATGCATTTGCGAATTGTATTGCTGAATCTGAGAGAGAAGCAGTTGTATACTAAGTTATCTAAATGTGAGTTTTGGCTTGATCAAGTGACTTTTCTTGGTCATGTGGTTTCAGCAGAGGGTATAAGAGTTGATTCGAGTAAAGTTGAGGCTATCTTGAATTGGAGTCCACCTAAGACTGTAACAAAGGTTAGACATTTTCTGGTTTTGGCAGGCTATTATCATCATTTTGTGAAGGGTTTTTCTATGATCCGTGTCACCACTCACCATATTACTTCAGAAGGGAGTTATATTTGTGTTGATAGATCGGTGTCAGGAGAGTTTTGAGTAGCTAAGGGAGATGTTGACTCAGGCTCCTGTTCTTACTCTGCCTGTGGAAGGTAAACCTTATGTGATTTATAGTGATGCTTTACATAGTGGTTTAGGTTGTGTTCTGATGTAGGAGGGTAAAGTCATTACTTATGCCTCTCAACAGTTGAAGTCACATGAGCTGAATTACGACTCGTGATTTGGAGTTAGCAGCTATAGTTTTTGCATTAAAGATTTGGAAAAATTACTTGTATCGGGAGAAGTATTTTATTTATACTGACCATAAGAGTTTGAAGTATTTGAGTATTCAGAAAGAGCTGAATCTTTGGTAGAGGCGGTGGTTAGAGTTGATTAAAGACTATGATTGTTTGATTGATTATCATCCTGGTAAGGCAAATGTTATTCCTGATGCCTTGAGTCGAATGTCTTTGGCAAGTTTGACTACTTATTTACTCTTATTGCTTATTGAGTTGAGAGCGTTGCATGCCAGATTTGAGTCTTGTGATGATGGTGTTTTGATGGCTCAGTTGCAATTAAGGCCAGTGTTATTGGATCAGGTTAGGGAAGCCCAGTTGGCAGATGAGAAAATCTAGAAGATTGTATTGGATTTCAAAAAGGGGGAGAGTCGAGACTTTCATGTGAGAAATGATGGTAGTCTATGGTACAGAGATAGGTTATGTATTCCTGATGATGCAAGATTGAAGAGGGTGATTTTGGAGGAAGCACATCAGTCAGTTTATGTTATGCACCTTGGAGTACCAAGATGTATTAGGATTTGAAGCAACATTATTGGTGGTCAGGTATGAAGAGGGGCATAACAGAGTTTGTATACAAATGTCTCACTTACCAGAGAGTAAAAGTTGAGCACTAAGTTCCTTCAGGGTTGCTCCAGCCTTTGTCAGTACCAAAGTAGAAATGGGAGAGAGTAATGATGGATTTTGTGACTGGACTGCCTTTGACCCAAAAGACGCATGATGCAATCTAGGTGATAGTTGATCGAATGACGAAAATAGCTCATTTTCTTCCAGTTCAGATGGATTACTCACTTGAGAGGCTGGTTGAGCTGTATATCAGTGAGATAGTGAGGTTGCTTGGAATCCCAATTTCTTTAGTATCAGACTGAGATCCCCAGTTTACATTGAGATTTTGGAGGAGTTTGCATAATACATTGGGTTCTCAATTGCATTTTAGTACTACTTTCCATCCTTAGACAGATGGAAAGTCAGAAAGAGTGATACATATTTTAGAGGATATGTTAAGGAGTTGTATCATTAATTTCAGTGGAAGTTTGGACAGATTCTTGCTACTGATTGAGTTTGCTTATAACAACAGTAATCAGTCCAGTATTGGGATGGCACCTTATGACGCATTGTATGGTAGGAGGTGCAGGATACCTCTGTGTTGGGATGAGGTTGGAGAAGGTAAATTGGTCAATCCAGATTTGATTAAGAAAATAGAAGAGAAAGTAAAGGCGGTTCAGGAACATCTGAAAGCAGCCTAAGATTGACAAAAATCCTATACAAATTTAAAAAGGAAGGATATAGAGTTTAGTGTGGGAGATAAAGTATTTTTGAAAGTGTCTCCGTGGAAAAAGATTTTGAGATTCGGTCACAAAGGGAAGTTGAGTTCTCGTTTCATTGGACCATTTGAGATTCTACAAAGAATTGGTCTAGTGGCTTACAAGCTAGCTTTACCGCCTGAGTTGGATCAGATTCATAATGTTTTCCATGTCTCTATGCTTCGGAGGTATAGGTCAGATCCATCTCATATCTTGTTAGTAGACTCTATTGAGGTGAGTTCAAATCTGACTTATGAAGAAGAACCAGTAGTAATTTTGGCATAATAAGTAAAAGATTTGAGAAATAAAAAAGTATCACTTGTGAATGTTCTTTGGAAGAGTCATAACACTAAAAAGGCTACATGGGAGAGTGAACAACTAATGCAAAGTCAGTATCCTTAGTTATTCCAGAGTTGATAGCAGATAATTTTGCGGACAAAATTCCCTTATGGGGAAGAGAATTGTAATACCCCTAATTTTTGAATATTAAATGAAATAAATTAAATTTGGATAAATTAAATAAATGATTTAAATGAAATTAAAGGATTTTAAGTGAAAAAGTAAAATGTATATATTGACATATATTTGATGTAAATATGACATATACATATACCTAAGATATACATTACATATATATATATAGCATAAAGAATTGAATAGTGGCTTATTATAATACATATATATATATATATATATAAGGATGGAAAGAGAATATATTTTCTTCTTCTTCTTCTTTTGCTCCTTTTTGTCGTGAGTTAGAGAGAGAATGTAAGGGAGAGTTTGTTCTTCTTCCATACACTAATTTTATAAGGTATTTCAAGGATTCAAGTGAAGATTTTGAAGATTCTTCATCAATTGTTAAGTTCATTTATCATTTTTCAAGCTTCTTTGGAATTCTATGGAAGAATGACATATTGATTTTGGGAATTGAGTATTAGCATGATATAATGACTTATTTGGATATGTATGAAGATATTGTGAGTAGCTAATGATGATTTTTAAGGTTGGATTGAAAGAGAAGATATTTCTTTTTTTTCTTTTTCTTTGAATGTGTTATGAGAGAAAATGATGATTGATTGAATAAGATAGTTGTAGACCCTTAATATTTGACCCAGTTCGGTCCAATATATTTTAATTAGTCTAAAATAATTTTTGTATTATCCAATATATTTTAATTAGTCCAAAATAATTTTTGTTATCTTAATTAAATAATATTTGCTTTAGTATTTAATTTTTATTAACAAAAAATAAATAATAATAATAATAAATAAAAATAAAAATCGGAGACGAAAAATTTCGTCGCCGAAGAGGGGGCGGCGAAATGGCTCGCAGGCAATTTCGCCCGCCGCAGCTCGCTACCCCCTTGGCAGCTTTTTCGCGAGCGCAATTTTTCCTCAGCAGTTATTTTTTGCCAGCGAAATTTTTTTGACGCAAATTTTTCCGAAGCCAAATTCAATTCGGTTTCGATTTTCTTTTCTTAATTAATATTAGATTCCGTGAACAAGTGAAATTAATCATCAAAATCTTCTATAAATAAGCACTAAAAAACAACACAAAGGGGGATCAAAATTTAGGGGAAAGATTTAGGAGGAAAACTTTGAAAGGAAATCGGATTTTAAAAAATTCCTTCTGGTAGTGAAATTGATCGGACTTTTGAGAGAGCAAACAAGCAATTCAATCCATCAAAGGCAGCAAAGCTTGTCTTGGTTCTTGTTCATCCAAGAAGTAATTTTTGGTGGAAACAACAAACGGAGGTATGAATGTCTAATTTCTTCACAGTAGCTTGAATCATCCAATTGTCTCTTTTCATTCAAAAAACCTTAAAACCTTAATTTATCTTTTCCAAAGCTTAAAAATGTTAATTCGTTTCTTTGTTTTCCAAAAATTTTAAAATTGTTGTTTTTGTTTCTTCAAAATCTTAAAACCCTAATCTGCCTTCCAATTTTCCAAAACCCTAAATTGAATCTTTTTCTTTCCAAAAACCCTAAAAAATATCTTTTCTGTTTCTATAAACCTTAAATCATTTTGTTTATTTTCATAAAGCTTCATAAAACTATAAATTGTTTTTCTAAATTCTAAAATCTAATACATTCTCTGAAACACTAAAAACCCTAATTCAACTTTAAAACTAAGACAGTAGCCTCAAACCAATTATTCTAAACCCTAGTTTTCTTAAACCCTAATTCCCTTAAAACCTTAAACCCTAATTTTTCTAAACCCTAATCCTTTAAACCTTAAAACCTTATAAACCTAAATATTAAAATTCAAACACAGTAAGCCTAAAAATAATAATTCATTAGCTAATAATCATAAACCTAATGTTTTAAAGTGTTCAAACCTTAATTTCATGATTTCACTCCTCAAACAATAATTTGGTTAATCAATGAACTTTATTAACCTCTTAAATTATAAAACTTTAATCCATTTCAATTCCTTTAAAGCTTACAGTAGCTTAAACCCATAATTTCCAAAACCCTAAACATGTTAAATAAAGAATCTTAAATAGAAACCGTAGCCCTAATTTGAATCTTTACTTGCTTTATTTAATTTTATATTTGATTACGTAGTCTATTATATGCTTTAATTTATTTTCAATGCTTTGTTGATTTATTTAAGTTCAATGCTTGATTTATTTAGTTTATCATGGATGGATGTTTACATTCTATTGATGTTTGATATCTTTGATGAATGATTTATTTACGATGAATGGTTATTTACTTTTATCGATTTATTAAAATTTCCAAATGTGGTAAGAGGTATGTTTTCACTTGGTGGGTACCTCATTAGTTAAATATCATGTAATTTAAATTACTTTTCTATTTTAGAACCAATGTAAAAGACATGTTTCTACCTTTCGGTGGGTATCCTATTTAGGCATGGATTATGTAAGGGCATGTTTCCATCTTCGGATGGGTGTCCATTTATTTGTTTTGCTTGGACATTGTTTTGATTTTCAATATATCGATGCTTTATTTTAATTATTGTGTGTAATATGGATAATATTGTTATATTTAAGAATTTTATAATATTAAGACATGTAAAGGAGGTCGGTTCTAATGAATCGGACGTTGTGGGGGTGCTGGGCCATTTCTCACCTTCCCCACACGTACCCAACTTTCCGAACCCATTAGGGGGTTGGGGATTCCTTAGGAATCAAGTCATCCACCCCTTTCTTTTTCCCTGCCCGTCCTAGTGGAGACTCTATTTTCTCCAGACTTAGGTCCGTGTTCTCTAAGGCCCCAAGCCTAAACAGTGCCGAAGTCGCAAGAACCATTCCATCGGGAGTGGGGGCGAAAATCCCCGCTCACAGTGGCGACTCCACTGGGGATAAGAGAAGTTGATTCCGTTGGTCTTTATATTATTCTATTCTTTCTCATAATGATATTATCCATTGCAACATATTAGTTTGCATCGTGTGCGTGAGTTAGGATGCCCGTGTTACCCATGTTGTTTTATGTAAGGGATACCATACGTTCACTTAAGGTATTGAGATCGAGCATGGCATAACCACTCATAGCCTCGTACCATTTGGTATATACTTGCTATGGGAACCTAAGCCTTTTATCCCAAAGACTAAATCTCATGTAATTGGCCTAGTTACTTTCCTTAGGTTTTTACCCCAAATGCATGTTGTTTGACTATGGTTAATTTATCTTGGTTTAAATCATGGCCTATTTGGTTTGTTCTTTTTCTAATATGACCCGAGTACATTTGCAAGCTCAAAATAAATTTTTCTTTAAAATCTAAAAGACCAAAACTATCTTCAAAACATTTCAAAATGATCTTCGGATATAAGACTTTTCTAAAAATAAATCAAAAATTCTTTTGCTCATAACCCAAATACTAAGCCCAAAATCCATTTTTTCTAAAATCTTTTTACAATGGGCTTAGAAATAAAATTATTTTCATCCAACATTTTCATTACAAAGAGCTTAAAAAAATATTTAGGTCAATTACGAAATACAAAAAATCAATTGTGAGCCTAGTTTATACTAAGAATAATTAATCATGGGCTTGTTTTTGGCATGAATCATTAGTTACTTTTTTTCAAGTGAGAAATCTATTTATAATAAACCTCTTAATTTTGTTTTAATCTAATGTAGCATAAAAGCTACTATAGTTGGTTGAATGGATTAAAACCTAATTAATGGGAATTATTATGAACTGATTTACATTTTCGAAAATATAACTATTGGTTGAAACGTTTGAGGGAAATATTCGAAAAGAAGATACCCCATATTGGTATTTTGTTAACCATATACCTAGGAAAAGAGACTCGCCATTCGTGTGTGGATGTTATAAGGTTGGAAGGAATGTCCTATTCATCCTTGTTTGTCTATTATTTGTGTATACATGCATACATGAACATATTTGCATCTCATATCATTAATCATTTCTGGCTCAAAGCCCTGGATTACGATAGTTCAAAAGCTTACGACAATCCGACCTATGCCGGAGATGAAGTATCTAGCAACAACTCAATCACTTGCTCACCAAAAACAATGGATCCTGAACAAATTCAAAGAATGGTGGATGATGCCCTCAATGCCAAGATGGAAGAAATAAAAGAGGCTCTAGCTGAGACCATGAAGAACCAATTGACTACGATCCTAGAAAATCATGCCGAGGCATTTGCTAGCACTAAGAAGCCAAAGGACAAAGGGAAGACCAAAGTTGGTGAAGTAGTTTTTGATGATGGAAAGGTGATCATCGATGTTGATGATGATTGGGCTCAATACTACCAAGATGCTCAAGAGAAGAAAAAAGAACCGAAGATTGTTGAGAAGGCAACTATTGAAAAGACCGAGACTTTTGATGTTGAAAAGATGATTGCTGATTTAGAAAAGAAATTTGAGAAGAAACTAAAAACCGAAGAAATGTCCAAAGTTGACAAATTATTTGAGCTAGATGAAGAAGTTTCGTACAAGTTTAAGATGCCATCTTTTGCGAAGTTTGATGGAACCGAAAATCCTCATCTCCATGTGAAGCAGTATATCACTGCTATGCAGTCTGCCCGAGTTACTAAGGCTCAAACTCTAAGGTACTTTATGCTTTCATTAGACCTTGTTGTCCAAAATTGGTTTAATACCTTAGATGAAGGAACACAAAAGAATTGGGATTTTCTATACAAGGCCTTAATCCAACAATATGGATACAATGTTGAAATGGAAGTTACCTTATTGGATGTTGAGTCCATTAGGCAAAGGCCAAATGAGAATTTTATGGACTATGTGAAGAGATGGAGAAACAAGGCCACTTTGCTCAAGAAAAGGCCCAATGAATATGATCAAATACGGATGATCGTGAGAGGCATCCTACCCAATCTCCGTGAAAGGATGTCTCACACCCTTATAAGGGATTTCAAAGATCTTCAAGCTGGTCTAAAAATTGAAGAGTGGGAAAGGGAGAAGAAACGCTTTTCAGTAAGAAGGACTGAGAAAGGAAATTATCAGCCTAGCAATCAAAGTACACAAAAAGAAGCTGATGTTAATGTCACTAGTCAAGGAAGAATGAGGTATTTTTCAAAATTAGGGAAGCCACTGTCTTGGGTTCTCAATAAGCTACAAAAGAAGGGATTGTTAAAACCCTTGACTCCTCATCCTTTGCCTAATTCTCTTCCACCTAATTTTGATACTAATGCATTTTGCCAATTCTATCAAAGGCCTGGACACAAAACGGACAATTGTATGAAGTTGAGGCATGAGATCTAGAATTTAATTGATAATGGTAAGTTGCCTGAGCCGGATAAGCCCAATACCAAAGGTAATCCATCAGGGTGCCACCACCAACAACATTCATGGTAGGAAAAGGATTGGAAGAGGATTTTGTTTTATCATCCTTTCAAGATGGGGATATTGAAGATATGAAAGGAAAAGAAGCTTAAACTCAACAAACTTTCCATAGCTTGAATGTTGCTTTGCAATTTTACTTTCTTTAATATTTAATTGGAACTATTGTGTTTTTCAAATTTAAATTTGTTTGATTAAATTACTTTTATCAAAAAATTTGTTGGTCTTTGTTCATTTTGGTGTTCAACCAATGAGGAATCTAGTTTGATAATTCATAAATTAATATATTTATGCATCATAACTTGAATGACCTTACTAGATGAGGGAAATGCTCTATAGCATTGAGTTGTGTATGCTTACTTAGAGAGGGCTCCTGCATAATTTCCTTTATCTAGGTTCTAGTCAGTCTTAGAACATGCTTTGACAAACTTTTTATTTAGGCATGGATTATGTAAGGGCATGTTTTCATCTTCGGATGGGTGTCCATTTATTTGTTTTGCTTGGACATTGTTTTGATTTTCAATATATCGATGCTTTATTTTAATTATTGTGTGCAATATGGATAATATTATTATATTTAAGAATTTTATAATATTAAGACCTGTAAAGGAGGCCGGTTCCAATGAACCGGGCGTGTGGGGGTGTTGGGCCATTTCTCACCTTCCCAACACGTACCCAACTTTCTGAACCCATTAGGGGGTTGGGGATTCCTTAGGAATCGAGTCATCCAACCCTTTCTTTTTCGCGGCCCGTCCGGGTAGCGACTCCATTTTTTTCGAACTTAGGTCCGTGCTCTCTAAGGCCCCAAGCCTAAATAGTGCTGAAGTCGCAAGAACCATTCCACCGGGAGTGGGGGCGAAAATCCCCGCTCACAATAGTTATGATATGTTAGAGTTATATAAGTATTGAATTGATGGGTGAATTATGGATTTTAACTAAGATGATGATTAAGAGTGTTGTAGTGTTGAGTTTGGAATGTTTGTGTTCATATGGTTGAGTATACAAAATGCAGGATTTTTGCCTGACACGGCCATGTCATTAGGAGTGTCAATGGTATTGAGTTTAACATTGATGACACGACCAGTAATACAACCATGTCCCTGAGTGTGTCATAGCTTTTGTAAGGCAACATAATTGACACGGCCCTGAACATGCCCGTGTTAAACATTTTGTGAGGAAAAATGAATGACACGGGCAGTGATATGCCCATGTCATTGGATGTGTCAATACTTCTGTGTGATTGGGTTAGTGACACGGTCAGTAACACGCCCGTGTTGTTGGGCGTGTCACTTGAGAATAACTCTTTTCATTATTTTTCATTTGTAATTCCTATTTAAATTATTTGATGTTGAGAATGCCTTAGAATGTGATATTAAATGGTTGTTTATAATCACATTTGGTATAGGCATTGAGAGAGAGTAGTTTGCCCCATCCTAGTGCTGAAGGGAAACTTGGAAGAGAAGGTTAAAGGAAGTTTTAAAGCTTGTTTTGGAGTATTTCCTAAGGTATGTACAAACTATTGATAAATGGAATGTGATTGCATTACATTTGGCCTAACACATTTTGGATAGAAAATGTGTTAAGCTACTTGATACATTATGTATTCATGATCATTATACTAAAACATGTGAATTGCCATGTATGCATTTTTATACATTGTGAAAAGCCATTGTTAATGGCTAGATTGAATAGAATGTGAAATATATGAATTATGTGAAAATTGCTCATAATGTTTGAGTGATGTGGTTTTGTCATGAAATATCCTATGATGACGATGAGATGTTGAAAAGAAATAACAGTGATATGAATGAGAAAATGGGAAAATGAGAACCAAATTCAGAATAGAAAATGTGAATAAATTATGTGCCTAGTATGTTATTCAATTTTCAGAGTTCTTTGTTTGGCGACATGCCTATATTTGCCTATGGGCTAAACACTTGACATCACTGTAAAAATATTTTTGAGGTGAAAAGACCCGGTCGTAAGCCTCAGAAACAAGTCCTTGAAGTTGGACTGGGTGAAAAGACTGGGTCGTAAGCCCAGGCCTAGTTGGACTGTTACATTAATATTTTTCCTTCAGGACTAGACACATGGTATCATTATGTACCAAACTGGTAACTTTGAGAATTGAATGATGTATTAGTTGTTTGGGCCCATGCTTGTGTATGTGTTGGTGTGAATTATCAAGTGATGAAAGCATATATCCAAAAGTGGTCTTGAATATCATGTGATGACATAGCATATGAACATTCTGCATTACCATTGTTTCTGAATTTTATTATTATCAAAGTCTGTGCCACTAGGCTTCGAATTAGCGAGATTGTAACTCATCATGCCGATGACAGGGGTGATCTGGTAGAGCCGAAGAGTTCTAATAGACCATATCAGATCTAGGCATGTGTTATTGGAGCTATAACTTTTTGTGCTACAACAAGATCAGTGCCACTTTGCCAACATGTACATATTTTATTTTATAGTATATTTTGACATTATGTATATTATTTTATGTTTTGGGAGTATATATATATATACATTGTAAATTATAAAGGATGTTTAAATAATAAAGTAATGTGAGAATGTTGTGTATTTTCATATGTATACATATGTTTTATACAAATGTTTTGAGTAATAAGGGAATATGGAAATTTTTATTAAACTGAATTGTGATATTTTTATACCGTATATGTATATCTTACATACTAGGAGTGTATGCATTATACATTTATAGGGTATAAGGGTGTTACAATGCTAGTCTCTTTAGTGACAAGTGTAGGAATGCCAACTCAAAACATTAACAAATGTTACATAACTAAACAAGTAGGAACTTTGATTTTCTTCTCCAAAATATCCTACCATAAGTTACATTTCATGAACTTTATGCTTTAATTATTTTAGGGTTTCAAGCACTCAACCTCCCAAATCAAAGCCTTAAACCCTAAACACCAAAATTCTATGAAATAGCTAGCCAATTGGAAGCTTGAGTTAGTGAACCAAGCAAAGGAAACTAAAGATTTGGAAGCTAGAATGTTTTGGCGACAAGCTAGGTAATTGCTCCAAAGATCCTTAATCTAAAAACTTTAGAAATATAAAATTTAAAGGAAAATCAACTTATAAATTATGATTTATGTTAGATTTAATTGTTAATTTAATGGATAAAGAAGCTAAAGTAAAGAATTGATTTAAGATATAAAATTAAACTATGAAGTATACACAAGATGAATGCTAGAATTTCTATTTCTATTTTGTGAAGTGTGTGAGCAGGGATTTTTTCCCCATTCTCAATGGAATGGTTCTTACGAGTTTGACACTGTTAGGCTCAAGGCCTTAGAGAATATGGGCTTAAGCCCGGAGAAATGGAGTCGCCACCCGGATAGGCCGGGAAAGAAATAGAAGGGGGTGGATGACTCCATTTGTTAAAAAGTTTGCAACCCCTACTGGATTCAGAAAGTTGGTTACGCGTGGGGAAGGTGAAATGACCTAGCACCCCCATAATACTCAGTTTATTGGAACTGGCCTCCTTTTTACGTCTAAATATTATAAAATTCTTAGATTATTATGATATTATCCATATTATATATGATTAAATAAATAAACATTCATCATATTAGAAAATAAATAATCAAACAAAATGGTCACCCATACTAGATAGAAATAAGCCCTTACAACTGTTTGAAATGTCCATGCAAGTAAATAAATGGGGAAACCCACCGATTCGTGGAAACATGTCCTTTACAATAGTCCAAAAATCCTTAAAATAAATCAAATTATATAATTAGGGCACCCACAAAGTGAAAACATGCCCTTTACATCCTTAAAACCCAAATAACAGTAAAAAATAAATCAATCATCCATTATAAGCAAAAAAAATCAATGCTCATCTTCAATCACATAACAATAAATCAAGATTGAGTTAACAAAATTAGGGTTCCACTCTTAAAACTAGGGTTTCAATTGTAAAATTAGATTTTTAGGGTTTTGTTGATCAAATTAGGATTTGTTTTAAGAAAATTAGGGTTTTTAACCTAAACTAGGGTTTAGCCATTCAATTTAGGTTTTCAACCTAAATCTAGGGTTTGATTCTAAAGGCTAAGGTTGGACATACAATTTAGGGTTTTAGTTATTAAGAAAAAGTTTTATTATGCAATTAGAGTTTTAGATTTGCAAAAATATGGTTAAAACATGCAATTTGTCCTTCGATTAATTTTAATCCTAAATCTAGAGCTTACTGTAAAAGAACTTGCAAAAACATTTTTATAATTTGGTAACACAGTAGACCAAGTACTGAAGATAATAAATCCAATTGAATGGGTTAATATAAATTATACCTACATCGTTGGCTCCACCAAGTTGAATTTGTTAAACCAAGCTTGATTATTTAAGTATTGAAAGCCTGGATCAATTGACCTCTTGGCCAAACTTCAGTAATTTGGCAATTGCTTAGCTACTGCCGTCATTGTTGCTACCGACTCTCATTAATTTTGCTTATATTTCTCTTACAATTGCTTTCTGTCTCTTAATACCCAATTTGCTAACAATGGTCGAGTTTTTAACTGCTTGCTCTCCCTAATTCATTGATGATTAAACTACCTTTTTTGCTGATCACCCTTTGTATTTATAAGCAAGGACTAGGGCAACCTGACCTCACTAATTCTCGCTTGATTCAAACGCTTTTTCTGCTTATCCGAGTCTTATTAGAGTTTAAGCACAATTAAAACTGAATTTGGCCATAATTAGGTACTCGTGGCTAATTAGACAATGCCAATTCGCAGTGGATGGGCCTCATGGGTAATCGACCTTGGCCAGCTCACCATGATGAATCTCATGGTGAATTGGATAGGCCAATTTGTCATGATCTTACATTATGGTGTTGGTCCAGCTCGGTTTTGGCTTCTAGGTTTCGATCAAACCTGATTCAGGTTTTTAAAATTAGATCAAACTATGTTTAAGCCTTCAAAATTGGATCAGATTAGGTTTGGCCTCTTTTAATTTGGGTGATCTTGTTTAGGGAAAAAAATTAGTGGTCTATAGTCTTGCCCCATACTTGAACGGTCTTTGAATTTGTTTAGAGAGTGAAAAAATAATTTGTTTTTTGGAAAGCAAACTCGAGCCTCCATGATAGGCTGGATTCTGGACCCAAATTGGCTTGGGTTTTAGACCCAAAATGTTATAGTTTGGGTTATGTACCAGGATTGATTTGGTTTCTAGACTTGAAATATCTTGGTTTGGGTTCTAGAAGTTCTCATGGGTTTGAGATCAGTTGCATTATTTATGCAATTGTTCTGTGGACTAAATAATGTCTATATGGATAAAGAATTTGGTAACTTTATTTTCCTTGTTGTTTTGTTTCTTTGCTTTTACTTTTCAATTTTCTTTTAAATTTTTTTTTTGAATTTGGTCTTATCCTAAGACCTTCAACATGTCCATTCTCTTATATAAATGAACATATTTCATCATTAGTTATATTCTGTATTCATCATTTCTTTTGCCTTCAAAAATCTTTACTTTATTCTTTTAGTTTTTAAACATCTCAAGCCTTCAACCTTTTTTTGCAAATGGTAGGAACTCATCACGCTTTCAGAACTGGACCCCGTTTAAACACCGAACTGCTTGATTATCTCCAGGCCAATGAATATGGGACAGTTTCTCTCTTAGCTGAGATGTAACTTCATCGCAGTGCAAGCGAAAAGACTAATGTAAGCATTATTTTGTTGCAATTTAATTACTTAATAGTGCAGAATTGTCTAGCAAAATGAGAAAAATGAATAGAAATGAAAAGAACATTAAATGAAAATAAGTTAAAATTATAAAACGAAAAGAAAATTACCATGTCATAAAACCAATTTCTAGGACCCATTCAACAAAATTCTTTGGAAAACAATGAACAGATCTAATATTAAAGTAGATGAACTTAGGAAGAAAAGGAGTTAATTTGCACAATAATTCAAGAGAAAATTATTAAAGTGCTTAGGAAAATTTTATTTACTTACCTCATATTGACTTACCTATTTTGGTGATAGCATAACCATTGCATTATCCGTAGTGGAGGGTATATTTATAAAGCCCGTCAATGGTATAATAAAATGCCTCCTCGGGTGAAGCAGATGATCCGAGGGTGTAGCTTTGAAGACTTTATCCTACAATTACCATCGCAAGGGTTTTAGATAGATAGAAGTGTGATACAAGTGCTCGCAGAATGGTGGATAGACACTACTCATATTTTCCACTTGCCGGTGGGAGAAATGGATATTGGCCTGGTTGACTTCATTGTTATAATGGGCATCTAGTACAACAACATGTCGGTCCCTTTTATTGACAACATCTTGACATGCGATGAAATTTGACAACTAATAAGCATGGAACCCTCATTAAAAGAGCCATTTAAGATAAAATATGAACTGATTCAGGAATGTTAGATGAACTATGTTTGGTCGATTCATGGGGAAATGGTCAACCAAAATGCTCAAGGATTCTTGCTATATTTGATGGGGTCGACTATCTTGTACAACACTGAATCTGTTATCCATTTATCAATGCTGCGGACTCTTACTGATCTGGATCTTGTACGACTTTATGACTGGGGGAGGCTGACCTTTCCTGCCTTTACCATGGATTTGATAAAATTTACAGGAAAAAAAATATGTTTCATCGACTTTATGGATTTAATAAAATTTGCACGAATTTGACCTTCATTGTCTTTGCAGGTTTGGGCACGTGAGGATACCTGGCATTTCCTGACAGAGGGTTGAGTATCCGAGGCTAAATTTTTGTTATCAGGTTGTACACTTTTAAGGTGAATACAAATATATTGTCCATGGCCACTTTATCTTTATTTGCTTTAACTCTTTATGAACCTTGTAGGCCACCGATACATTTGATCATGAGGCTGGATCATCTCATGCTATTCTAGCTCAATCGCAATATTCTCCATTCGCTCCTTCTTCGGCTCCACCTCCTTATGCTAATATGTCATCTTATCCTCAAGGCTTCGACTTGAATTACCTGGTCTGGAATCCTGTTTTATGTTGATTTATGTTATATGTATGCATGATTATGCATGTTATTACCTTTTTCTTTTCTGGCTCATAGCGAATACTTGAGGAACAAAATAGGAAGCTACAGGAAGAGTTAGACGCCAACCATTGAGAGTTAAGCACCAGCCATCAACATGCCACATATTTTGAAGATTTGTACCGTCAATCCAAATAGAACTTCTGAGATTTCTGATTCCAAGGCTTCAAAGATCATGGTTCTGCTTCTTCATCAAGGGGATCCCAGACTGATAAAAACGAGATTCCTCCTCCCCTACCAAGTGATGAATTTTTTAGTGCACTATTTAATTATGGACTGCCTCCTCCTTCCCAGTGATTTTGTAATTAGCTTACAATTAGCCCATAGCAGAACATGTGTTATATGAAATGATTGTACAAATGAATAAATTAATACATTAATTTTCTACCTTTGACTTTGACCACTTTTTTTTTTTTACTTTTCATTTTTACTTTTTTTTTGTCTCTCTTTGTTTATATATATACATAAGCAGGGTCCATGATGAATTTATTAAATTGAATTCATCATGGACAAGGATTTCCTATGCAAAATTCAAGCCGCTTCATTTTTCACTTCTTTTTCGCATCTATTTTCACTTTCAGAACATGACCTAGGTTTTCAAACTTCCCCATATTTAAACCCTCAATTTGTCTTGCATCTATTTAATCATATGGTAATTAAATTGTAGGTAGCTTAGTTGACACCTCAATATGTCTTGCACATATTTAATCATATGGCAGTTAAATCACAGGCAGCTTATTTGCTATATGTCTGAAGAAATTTTAAAGAAGATGAAGAATTTATTCAAGATCACTGAAGCTAGTCATTAGGAACAAATATCTTGGTCTCAAATTAATATCTTAAAATGTTTTCAAAATATTAAATTGAATCAACTAGTCTTGCAAGCTATGGATTCTTTTTGGTATGTTGAATCTATGACTTTTAGAATCAACAAGATCAAGCTGTGTCTCATGATTAAAGAATTTGAAGCCATACTTGGATATCCAAGTGATCGTCAAATAGCATCGCCCATATTGTCTTTCATCTCTCAAAAAATGTGGATGCTATTCCAGATATCAAAACCTAAGGTTCTTCAACTAACTTTGATTGATTTCTGCACATCCCACTTGGCTCCCACGAAAGCATGGAGGCACATGTTCTGCTTATGTTTGCATGATTGATTCTTGCTTGTTTCTTCTGATGGTGATATTGATCCACAAGTACATGACATTATAGACCAAATGGAGGGAGGATTTTCACCAGTACCTTTGATTTTAGCTGAAACTCTGGCTGGACTGGACTAATTCAAGACTAGTTCTTCAAGAAGGTTGGATAGAAGTCCCTTACTACTTTAGCTAACTACCTAAACCAGCCTTTCGGGTTTTCAATTTAGGTCATCTTTTTATTTATTACTCTAATTTTTTCATAGCCCACCCTTGCATGTTTTCAAAACCAGCGAGCTTTATTATATTTTTATTTTGGTCCTAATTTTTGCCTATTTCGCCCTTGTGGATTTTTGAAACTAACAGACTACCCTAACTTTTACCTAGGCTGCCGTTGTAGGTTTTGAACCTAGTAGGCTTAAATATATATATACATCTTCTTTCTTTCACGTTTGGCTATAGGAATGCTTTTGCTTGTTTGACATTCCAGCTGTAGATCATGTAAGATACCTACCTCGACACTATTCTGCAAGAAAACTTCTTCGACCTGCTTCTTCATATGCTGAATGGATCGAGTGGATTAGTTCAAGAGCTGTTATCGACATCTGCTGTTAGTGCCTTGGAAGAAAATCAACCATGTTACCACTTAGAAATATTTGATGTACATTCCACTTGTTGCTCTTCATTGAGGTATTTACTATGATCCACGCACCTTGGTTGCCAATATGGAGCTCAACCTCGAGATTCTAATTTTTACAGTTGACTTGGGCATGCCCTTGCTTACTGAAGTTTTCTTGGATTGTCTGAGGCAGAGCTAACCTGCACGTTATACCTACTGGCTTCCATGAATTCTACAATTGTCAGTTAACCATAAACATATAGCATGCGACACAAAATTGCTCTTGTCACCATCCAGCCCTTTCGAGTTTTTGTGTTAACAATATTTCCTCATTATTAGCCTTAATTATTTCCTAGCCCATCCTTTTGGGTTTGCAAAACTAGTAGGCTACTCTAATTTTCACCTCGGCTGCCCTTACGGGTTTTCAACCTAGCAAGCATCTTTCTTTCTTTCTCTTTTCTTTTCACTTACAAATAGAACTTCTTCAGCTTGTCAATATTTGCCGGTTCACTGAACTCATTCTCGTCCATGTCTGACAACTTGACCATGCCTTTCTTCATTATGTCTTTCACAATATAAGGCCCTTCCTAACTCGGGCTAAACTTTCCTATTAGATTAGGAACATTTATCTTGCGTTGTTTTAGTACTAGATCGCCCATGACTTTAAGTTTTCTAACATGGACTCTTTTATTATAAGCCCTGGCTATCTTTCTTTGGTAAAGTTGATTATGATATAGTGCCTTTAACCTTCTTTCTTCCAACAAAGCTAGCTGTATGTATATGCTTAATACCCATTCTGTCTCTGGCAATTCAGCTTCTATGACCACCCTCAGGGATTTGACCTAAATTTTAATGGGTAGCACTGTCTCCATCCCATAAACCAAAGAAAATGGCATCATTCCAGTTGGCAGTCGAACACTTATTATATACCCCACAAAGCAAATGGAAGCATCTATGACCAATCTTTGTACATCTTGGTCATCTTGGAAAGTATTTGCTTAATCATTTTATTAGCCACTTCTATTGTACCATTTGCTTTTGGTCTGTATGTGGAGGATCGATGATGATTGATCTGATACTTGGAAAACAAATCCTTAACGGCTCTTTAGAACTGCACCCCATATCTGACACTATAATGTGTGGGACTCCATATTTACATATGAAGCTTCTTTTAATAAACCGAGCCATTTGCTTAGAGGATTTATTTATTGAAAGAATTACCTTTAACCCACTTCAAAAAGTAATCAACTGCCACTGCTAAGTATCGGTGACCATTTGAAGCTACTGGTTAAATCTCCCCAATGAGATATATTCCCCAAGTCACAAATGGCTAGGGCGAAGACATAAAATGCAATTCGTCGGGAGGTAAATGGTTCAAATTTCCATACAGCTAGCATTGTTGATATTTCTGCAAAAAATCAATATAATCCCTTTCCATTGTCAACCAGTAGTAGCCTGCCAAATTATCTTCTTAACCAGAGCTAGCCCATCCATGTGAGGCCTGTAAGTCCCCGCATATAATTCTGACTTGACTTATTCCACTTCAGTCTTTCTTAAACATATCAAATGTACCCTATCTGGCCATCTTCGATACAACTCTCCTTAGAAAGTGATGTATTGTAAAGACCAACTCCTTATAGCCCTTCTTTCTTCTTTTGTTGCCTTCGGTGAATAATCCCGACTTTCTAAGAACTGCTTAATGGTATCATGCTATGCATCATGGTCCATGCTAGTCTCATGATCACTTTATACTCATACCAAGGGGTTGATGAGCTGGTCAAAACTGGAGGTTTAAGGAATAATTTGATAGGATCCTCCTTTACTGAAGCTAGAGTAGCTAGGGCATTGGCCATATGGTTTTCTTCTATGGCTAGGTGTATAAACTTATAATCCTTGAAGTTGTTCCTCATCACAATCAAATAGTAATGGTATGGCTTAAAATTTTCTTCCTTCAACTCCCATTCTCCATTTACTTGGGATATCACCAATAATGAGTCACCAAAAAGTTTTACTCTATCAACCCTCATTATCATCAAGGTTTCCAAACCAAAGATGCGTGCTTCATACTCTGCCATATTGTTGGTTGCCTTGAATTTTAATTTCTTAGACAAGGGATGAGTTCTCCTTTGGGTGACTCTAATATAACTCCTAATCTAGCTCCCTTTCTATTCACTACTCCATCAAAGTACATCTTCCATTCTTACACTTCTATGCCACCCAAGTGTTCATATGGGAATTTGGAAGTTACTCCTTCACTTTCAGGCAATGATTATTAAGCCAGGAATTTTGCTACTGCTCTCCCTTTAATTATTTTCCTGGTTATGTATTCAATTTCATACTCTTCTAAGATTATCAACCATTGGCTATACTTACCAATTAATGAAGGTGTCTCCTTTTTGTACTTAATTGGATCCAACCTAAAAATTACTTGCACACTATAAGATTGAAAGTAATGCATTAATTTCTTTAATGACTAAACCACGACGATATAAGTCTTTTCAAAGATATATTCTTGATTTCATAAGATAGAAGTTTCCTACTTATGTAGTAGATTGCATGCTAGACTCCTGATTCATCAACCCGGGCCAACATTACTCCTTTTGATCCTTCTTCAACTGCTAAATATAGTATCAATGGTTTGTCAGGTTTAGGTGGTTTAAGTATAGGTGGATTCAATAGGTATTCTTTTATGTTCTCGAAAGCCTTCCAATACTCATCATTCCATTAAATCGGTTGGTTCTTCTTAAGCAGTTTAAAGATGGGTTCACAAATTGTTATGAGTTTTGCAATGAACCTGAATATATGGAAACCTTCTGATAAACCCCCTAACTTCCTTCTCTATCTTAGGGCTAGAATATTCTTGATTATCATAACTTTATCAGGATTAATCTCAATGTCGTTCGCGCTAATGACATGTCCCAACATCTTACCTGAGTAACTCTAAACATACACTTCTTTGTGTTCAACCTAAGTGTAGACCCTTAATTTTTTACCAAATCCGGTCCAATATGTTTTATTTAGTCAAAAATGATTTTTGTTGTCTAATTAGTCCAAAATAATTTTTGTTAAATAATTTTTGCTTTAGTATCTAATTTTTATTAATATCGAAAAAAAAATCGGCAGCGAAAAGCAGTCTTACGGGCCCGTGGGCTTTTTGCCCGCAGGAATTTCCTACAGGCGACCCACCCGTAGGCCCAGCACTTCACCCGCAGGCCTGCGGGCAAAATAACTTCCCGCAGGATTTTCCTGCGGGCGAAATAACTTCTTGCAGGAATTTCCTGCGGGCTGGCACGCCCACTGGCCCCAGCCACGGGCCCGCAGTTTTCGCCTGCGCAAAATTTTTCGATGCAAATTTTTTGAAACCTAATCCAAATAGGTTTTAATTTTTTTTTATTAATATTACTTGCCATGTATAATTAGGAAGAAAACAACCTAAAACCATTATAAATAAGGACCAATAGAACAAAAAAAAAAGAAGGAAAAAAAAGAGGCAGTAGCTTGATTTTTTGAAACCAAATCAGTGAAGGAAAAGGGAAGCTCAATTCAATTGATCTTTAAAGTAGCAGCAGCATGAATTAAGGAATTCAAAGGCAACAAATGCTTGTCTTTAGAGCTAGTTCATCCAAGAAGAATTATTTTTGGAGGAATCAACAAAAGAAGGTATGTTAAATTCTTTTTGATTTATGTTTTCACAGTAGCAAACCTATGAAATTAGGGTTTTTTAAATCAAAAATCTTAGAGCTGTAATTTAATTTTTCCAAGATTAAAACACTAATACATTACTTTATTTTCCAAAAAGACTTAAAATTATTATTTTTTGCTTCTTCAAAAGTCTCAAAACCCTAATTGAACAAATTCTTTAACAAAACCAAAACTTGATTATGTTTCATTCAAAATTTTAAAATAAGTTCTATTTCATTCAAAAAGTCTTCAAAAACATCTTTTCTACTTATAATAACTTCAATCCGTGTGTTTAAATTCATAAAACCTCATGAAATCATCAAATTGTCTTTGTAAAACCCTAATTCAACAAATCACCCGAGAACCCTAATATTAAAGCATAAAACCCTAATTCAACTTTTAAACCTAAAATAGTAAACCCTAAACCTTTTAAAACATTAAACCCTAACTTTTTCTAAACTTTAATCCTTTAAAACATAAAAAAAAACATAAAAATACAAATATGTTAATTTTACACAGTAGCTTAAAAATACAATTTAAAATCACAAATCAAAGTACTTTAAAGTGTCTAAAACCCTAGTTTCATGATTTCACCATTCAAACCTTAATTTGGTTAATCAAAGAGTCTTACCAACCCTTTAAAACATAAAACCCTAATTTGTTTTAATTCCATAAAAAGTCACAGTAGCCATAATTGGACTTTTATTTCCTTTATTCAATTCCATACTTGATTATGCTTTGATTTATTTCTTATGCTTTAATTTATTTGAATTCAATACTTGATTTATTTAATTTATCATGGATGGATGTTTATTTTATATCTTGATTAATAGCTTTGATGAATGATTTATTTATGATGAATGATTATTTATTTTTATCAATTAATTTAGATTTCCAAAAGTTGTAAGAGGTATGTTTCCACTTGGTGGTTACCTCATTAGTTAAACATAATGTAATTTAATTTGCTTTTCTATTTTAGAACCTATGTAACGGGCATGTTTCTACCTTTTGGTGGGTGCCCTATTTAGGCATGCGATGTAAGGACATGTTTCCATCCTTGGATGGGTGTCCATTTATTTACTTTGTTTGGACATTGCTTTGATTTTAATATAATGATGCTTTCTTTTTATTGTGTGTAATATGGATAATGTTATTATACTTAAGAATTTTATAATATTAAGACCTGTAAAGGAGGCCGGTTCCAATGAACCGGGCGTTGTGGGGGTGCTGGGCCATTTCTCACCTTCCCCACACGTACCCAACATTCCGAACCCATTAGGGGGTTGGGGATTCCTTAGGAATCGAGTCATCCACCCCTTTCTTTTTTCCCAGCCCGTCCGGGTGGCGACTCCATTTTCTCCTGACTTAGGTCCGTGTTCTCTAAGGGCCCGAGCCTAAACAGTGCCGAAGTCGCAAGAACCATTCCACCGGAAGTGGGGGCGAAAATCCTCGCTCACAGTGGCGACTCCACTGGGGATAAGAGAAGTTGATTCCATTGGTCTTTATATTATTCTATTATTTCTTATAATGATTTTATCCATTGCATCATATTAGTTTGCATCGTGTGCGTGAGTTAGGACGCCCGTGTTACCCGTGTTGTGTTATGTAAGGGATACCATACTTTCACTCAAGGTATGGAGATCGAGCATGGCATAACCACTCATAGCCTCGTACCATTTGGTATATACTTGCTATGGGAACCTAAGCCTTTTAACCCAAAGACTAAAGCTCATGTAATTGGCCTAGTTACTTTCCTAAGGGTTTTACCCCAAATGCATGTTGTTTGACTATGGATAATTTATCTTGGTTTAAATCATGGCTTATTTGGTTTGTTCTTTTTCTAATATGACCCAAGTATATTTGCAAGCTCAAAATAAATTTTTTCTTTAAAATCCAAAAGATCAAAACTATTTTCAAAACTTTTTAAGATGGTCTTTGGACATAAGACTTTTTCTAAAAACAAATCAAAAAAATTCTTTGGCCCATGGCCCAAATACTAAACCCAAAATCCACTTCTCTAAAAATCTTTTTGTAATGGGCTTAAAAACAAAATTCTTACAAAGAGCTTGCAAAATATTTAGGTCAATTATGAAATACCAAAAATCAATTGTGGGCCTAGTTTACACTAAGAATAAATTAACTATGGGCTTGTTTTTGGCATGAATTGTAACACCCTCATACTCTATATAAGTACTATACATATACCTAGTATACATACAATACGTATATATAGAGTGTAAGAATGTCACTTCTAGTTAATTTAAAAATCTTATCCAAGTTCGAACAATACTACCTTTAAATTTTAATAACGTTTAGTAAATCATTATACATATAAATATATGATTGTGAATAATATAACAAAATTAAACTTTACATGTATGCATCACCTTCTAGTTGGTCTCAGAACACTCTTACCCTTCTCGTGGCATAACCGCTTGATTTCCCGTTCAATCGCATAATTACCTGAGCGATCACACAACCGCGCTAAGCCCGAGAGCTTAGTAATACAATTAAATCACATATACATACAATAGAGAAAATCGTATTTTCATTTTAAACTTATTATATCATTATTTTCTTACCATGTTTTTCCCTTTTTGGCTATACTTTCATATATATATATATCTACTAATGTTTTACCAATATACATATTCATACATTTTATTTCAGTAAGTCACAATCCAATGACTTATCAAAGTCTTCATGAAACAATATCCACTATTTCCTCATTTATATACATTTCACACATCATAAACTCATCATTTCACATAGCTTCTCAAGCTATACTCATCTTCAATAATTCACTTATGTATTGTATGCATCTCATTCCATAGTTATCACTATATATCACACATACATTATATCATACTAATCATGAATCACAGCTGCAATGGAAACAATCATTAACACCAATCACAATTCATTATTAGTATCCCCAATCAACATATCAATACACTCATTATATATCATATTTTATAACATCACTTATACTCACAATCAACATTTCAATACACATATTACATTTCATACAAAACATGAATCACATTACCAATGAAGTCAATCATAGATTTCATTACTCATTCCTCGCAACACTTATATAACACATTGACAACAAAGACAGACTCGGGCCCATAAAACACTAATATGCTATTCAAAGTTCAGAGTTACTGCTTTGGTTCATAATCACAATAATCAAGCCCGTAGGCAACATATACATATATCTCTATCCATGGATAATGTAACAGACCCAGTCTCTTGGATCATCAACTCAACTAACCTTGAGGAGATCCTCAACCCGGCTAGACTGTTACCAATCATATATCTCATAATCACAATTATCATAGTGTAACAGACCCAGTCTCTTGGACCTCAATTCAACTCAATTTGAAGAGATCCTCAACCCGGCAAGACTGTTACCTTTTTCATTTCATAGGCATGCCTCCAAACCCAGAACTCTGAAATTGAATAACATATTAGCCACACAATTCATTTATTATTTCATTCTCAATTCCATTTCCAATTCTCATCATAATATAGGCAAACATGCCCCATTTATCTCAATTGAACCATCATAGCCAATCACAATGGCTTCATATCTCATTTGAATCATCATAGCCAATCACAATGGCTTCATATCTCATTTGAATCATCATAGCCAATCACAATGGCTTCATATCTCATTTGAATCATCATAGCCAATCACAATGGCTTCACATTTCATTTCACAATATAACACTTCATTATTCAAGTATATATATATCATCAATGATATTGAATATCAATTAAACAAACATATCATATAAACATGCTTCAATCATATCATTTACATCATTATAGCTTATAACATTAATTTCACACATCTCCTTATATCTCAATTGTATTACAATTTATAATCAATTATATTGCACATACCTTTTAATGATCCTCATATCTTTCACTTGCCATATTTCCTCATATCAGCACCTCTTTCACATTTCATATTTCATTAATAATATATATATACATAGCAATTTACAATATTCATATGCATCAACAATCTAATAGATTACTTAACACATTTATAGCTAAATGTGTTAAGATCTAATAATATATAAACATACTCAATCAAATAGGGTTTGTACTTACCTTATGTACCACTTACACCAAACTACACACTTCCTTTTTCAATTACTCTTCACCACTTGAATTAGAGCCATCCATTTTCTTCACAACCTATTCCATTCAAATAATAAGATATATGAATCTCAATACAATTATTCTTAGATTAATCACATACTAGACCTTTAGATCACAAATTACAAACCGACTTCTCTCTCTAGGGCCCCACGGCCGTGGCCTACCATTCCCCCACGGGCGTGGCTTAACAACCAATTCTGCCCAAATGCTCTAAAATGGCCACGGTCGTGGCCTTCCAATCCCCACGGCCGTGGCATATAAAGTGAATCTGTTTCTTGTGTTCAACACCTTCACGGCCATGGCTTCCAATGGCCACGGTCGTGGCAGCCAATGGCCACGGGCGTGGCACCCAAAATACCTCTGTTCCCGGACCAAACACATGTATTCTATGTTTTAAACTCCATTAAACACAAACATACATCAATCATACATCAATTATTCAATTCTCCAACTAATACATATTAAATCCTTACCCACCAATTTCACTAATCCTTCATCATCTTCACAAAAAACCATTTAAATCTATATATATATCTTTCAATCTTTCACTATCATCATCTTAACATATTAACTACCTCAAATCTCAACAATTCATCATCATCCTCATAACTACCCACATCAAATTCAAACTCAAACCATAGAAATCAATGTAAAGGAATGAATACTTACTTGGTTATTTGACCAATCTTGAATAAAAATCTTCAATCTTCTCAAAATCATCCTCTCTCTCTCTCTCTCTCTCTCTCTCTCTCGACCACAAAGAAGAAGAAGCAGAAGAAGAAAGAAACTTCTTGCTTCTTCCGTTCTTATCTTATATATATATATATATAATAATAATAATAATAATAACAATAACAATAATAATAATAATAATAATAATAATACTAATACTAAAACTTTAAATCTCCACCACATATTCTTTCTTTGACTTTCTTCTTCTTTTTTTTCTTTTTGTCCTTATTATCATTATTATTATTACTTAATTATACAAATATATATACAATTCACTTTCCCTACACCAATTTTATATCCCATGTATATATATAATGTATATGTATATGTCTTATATATATTATCTTTATATTACCCATATACACATATACATTAAATCCAAATACAACAACAATAACTCCAAAACTCTTAGGGTCTATTTCGGGATATTACATGAATCATTAGTTACCTTTTTCAAGTGAGAAATCTATCTATGATAAACCTCTTAATTTTGTTTTAATCCAATATAGCATAAAAGCTACTTTAGTTGGTTGAATGGATTAAAACCTAATTAATGGGAATTATCATGGATTGATTTCCATTTTCGAAAATATAACTATTGGTTGAAACGTCCGAGGGAATTATTCAAAAGCAAGGTACCCCATGTTGGTAGTTTGTTAACCATATACCTAGGAAAAGAGACTCGCCACTCGTGTGTGGATGTTATAAGGTTGGAAGGAACTTCCTATTTATCCTTATTTGTTGGTGCATACATGCATACATCTCATCTCATTGATCCTCTCTGGCTCACAGCCCTGGATTACGAAAGTTCAAAAGCTTACGACAATCCGACCTACGTAGGAGATGAGATATCTATCAACGACTCAATCACTTGCTCACCAAGAACAATGGAGCCCGAACAAATTCAAAGAATGGTGGATGAAGCCCTCAATGCGAAGATGGAAGAAATAAAAGAGGCCCTAGCTGAGAACATGAGGAACCAATTGACTGCAATCTTGGAGAATCATGCCATGGCTTCTGCTAGCACTAAGAAGCCAAAGGACAAAGGGAAGATGAAAGTTAATGAAGTGGCTTGTGATGATGAGAAGGTGATCACTGATGATGATGATGTTAGGAAATTAAGGAGATCACTGCAAACAAAAACACGCAGCGGAAAAATATTTGATCTCTGATTTCCCACCAGGATCCATGCTGTTCGTTTAATTCGACAAAAGTGTTCAAAGAACTAACCTGTTGATGATTCGAAATCACAGTTTTGAAGAGATGCCTCGATCGCGAAACACCCTCTATCGCGTATCCACACGAATGCTACCGTTTGGAGTGCTAGCTCTCTGCAACAGCGAAGGCTGGAAAAACGTTTTCTCTAAAAACGTATTAGGGTTACCTTTTTCGTTCCTCTTTGTTTTTATTGTTACCTCTGAGAAGACTTAACGTCTGGAGTGAATATAATCACTCCAGAATCCAATTCAAAATTGGATACGGAAAGTCAAATTCAGAATCCAAGTCTAATTAGGATTCTGAATACATTATCTAATAATAAATATAATTGGATAAGGTAAGTCAAATTCAGAATCCAAATCTAATTAGGATTCTGAATATATTATCTAATAATATATATATATAAAAACGAAAATAATAATAATAATAAATATTAATATCTAATATTAATATTATTAATATTATATCCAGCCCAAAACGCATTCTTGTGTGTGACCCGATAGGCCCATATTAATTGGCAGTCAATTTAATCTCTATTAAATCAACAAGTCATAATTGGCCTCTAGCAAGGCGTTACAACTACCCAATTAATATAAGGAATGTCCAATTTGCCTAATAATAGTATATGCATTAATCCCTTTGTCACACGATATCTAGCTTGAACATAAGTCATGGTCAACGTCATACTTATATTGTCCAAACTTATGATTACTCGATCTCCAAGTAGACTGATAAAAACAAATGAAATTGATCACATTATCAATTCATTTGAGCACGGCCATGCATTTCACAGTCTCACTTATCGAGGGGCCCAAAAGATATCTCTCTCAAAGAGAGGGACAAATTCTATCTTGATTGTTCATTATCCTCTACATAATTTCTATCATATATGAACATAACCTTTATTACTATCCAGTTACGGATAATGTTTGATCATGTCAAAATATAATAGTCCTTATATTGGAAACTATGACAATCTCAAGTCAAAGAATTATTACATAACTATCATGAAATTTACTTATGACACTAACCCATGTAGTAATCTCATGATGGGTCTATCCAATACATTGTTCTCTAACAAGTATTTATGAAATTGATTTGTATCACTATACACATAACCATCTGATGATCATCAAATCAATGTTCATACTGGTTAAGAATTATTTATTTTTTTTATCTCTATAACAATAATAAACCAGGGACAAATATCAAAATTGTGTAACATGCAAACAACAATAATGATAATACAACCTCATTTATTAATAATGAATGTATAACATAAAGATCCAAACAAATGGCCTAGGGCACATACACTAACAATCTCCCACTTGCACTAGGCCTACAAATTTCTAAGACCCATAGATCTAGTGTGCTGATCATGCTTGACCCGTGAGAGAGGCTTTGTTAATGGATCTGCTATGTTATCATTTGTGTCAACTTTGCATATCTTGATATCTCCTCTATCTATAATGTCTCGAATGAGGTGAAAACGCCTGAGTATATGCTTAGATCTTTGATGAGATCTAGGCTCTTTTGCCTGTGCTTTGGCACCATTGTTGTCACAATAAATGTCCACAGGATTTGCAATGCTAGGCACCACTCCTAGCTCAGTGATGAATTTCTTCAACCAGACTGCTTCCTTAGCTGCATCTGATGCTGCTATATACTCAGCCTCTGTTGTAGAATCAGCCACAGTGCTTTGTTTTGAACTCTTCCAACTAACAGCTCCACCATTCAATGTGAATACAAAACCTGACTGCGATCTAAAATCATCTATGTCAGTTTGGAAACTAGCATCTGTGTAACCATTTACAACTAGCTCATCTTCCAAACCTCCATAAACCAAGAATACATCTTTAGTCCTTCGAAGGTACTTAAGAATATTCTTGACAGCTGTCCAGTGACCTTCACCAGGATCAGCTTGAAATCTACTAGTTGCGCTTAATGGATATGAGACATCTGGTCTAGTACATAACATGGCATACATAATAGATCCTATAGCAGAAGCATAAGGAATCTTATTCATTCGATCTCGCTCATCAGATGTCATAGGACATTGACTCTTGCTGAGATGAATGCCATGAGACATAGGCAAGAATCCCTTTTTGGAATCTTGCATGTTGAACCTCTTCAACACTTTATCTATGTATGTACTTTGACTCAGGCCAATTATCCTTCTAGATCTATCTCTATAGATCTTTATACCAAGGATATAGGCAGCCTCACCTAAGTCTTTCATTGAGAAAGAATTCCCTAACCAAGTCTTAACATTTTGCAAGGTAGGGATATCATTCCCAATGAGTAATATGTCATCCACATATAAGACTAAAAACACTACTGCACTCCCACTAACCATCTTGTAAACACAAGGTTCATCTTCATTCTTGATGAAACCAAAGTTCCTAACTGTTTCATCAAAACGAAGATTCCAGCTTCGAGATGCTTGCTTCAATCCATAAATGGATCTTTGAAGCTTGCAAACCTTTGTAGAATTCTCAGGATTTACAAAACCCTCAGGTTGTGTCATATACACATCCTCAAGAAAGTTTCCATTAAGGAAAGCGGTTTTGACATCCATTTGCCATATCTCATAATCATAGTATGCTGCAATGGCAATGAGAATTCTAACAGACTTAAGCATAGCAACTGGTGAAAAGGTTTCATCATAGTCTATACCATGAGTTTGCTTGAAACCTTTTGCAACAAGCCTTGCTTTATAGGTCTGCACATTCCCATCCATGTCAGTTTTCTTCTTGAAAACCCATTTGCAACCAATAGTCTTAATACCCTCTGGAGGATCAATTAAAGACCAAACCTGGTTGTCAAACATAGATTGCATCTCAGATTTCATGGCTCCAAGCCATTTGTCTGAATCTGGACCTGACACAGCTTCTTGATAGGTAGTAGGCTCATCTTGATCTATGAGCATTACTTCACTATCATCAGTCACAAGAAATCCATATCTCTCTGGATGACGACGTGTCCTATCAGACCTGCGAGGGATTTGTGTTACATCTTCAGACTCCACAACTATTTGTGGTTCTGAAATAGGCTTTATAGACGGCTCAATGATTTCTTGTGGTACTTGAGTTTCCTCAAGTTCTACTATACTCCCACTAGTTCTCTTAGAAAGAAATTCCTTTTCCAAAAAGATCCCATTTCGAGCAACAAACACTTTATTCTCTGAAGGAGTATAGAAATAGTATCCTTTAGTTTCCTTAGGATACCCCACAAAATTACATTTGATAGACTTTGGAGCTAACTTATCTGAAACTGGTCTTTTCACATAAGCTTCACAACCCCAAATCTTAAGAAAAGACAAACTAGGTGTCTTACCTGTCCATATCTCATATGGTGTCTTTTCAACCGCCTTAGATGGTACACGGTTCAGAATGAATGCAGCTGTCTCCAAGGCATAACCCCAAAAAAATAAAGGAAGATCCGCTTGACTCATCATTGATCGAACCATATCTAATAGAGTTCGATTTCTCCTTTCAGAAACTCCATTCCACTGTGGAGTTCCTGGAGGAGTCAGTTGTGAAACAATTCCACAATCCCTTAGATGATCATCAAACTCTTGGCTCAAATATTCACCACCTCGATCTGATCGAAGTAGTTTAATTGTTTTACCAAGTTGATTTTGTACTTCATTTTGAAAAGTTCTAAACATTTCAAAAGACTCATGCTTATGTTTCATTAGGTAGACATATCCATACCTACTGAAATCATCAGTAAAAGTAATGAAGTATCGAAATCCTCCTCTGGCACTAATGCTAAAAGGACCACATACATCTGTATGTATCAAGCCCAATAAATCATTAGCCCTTTCACTATGACCAGTAAAAGGATCCTTTGTCATCTTACCAAGCAAACAAGACTCACATGTTTCAAATGATTCAAAATCAAATGAATCTAATAATCCATCTTGATGGAGCTTAGAAATGCGTTTCTCATTTATATGGCTAAGGCGACAATGCCATAAATAAGTAGGGTTTAACTCATTTGGCTTAGTTCTCTTAGAAGTTATGTTATAGATATAATTACCATTAGAATCATCAAGATTAAGGATATAAAGGCCATTATAAGAATTTGCAATACCATAAAGCAGATCATTTTTATCAAAAATAGAACATTTCTTATTCTTAATCAAAAATGAATAACCTTCATCATCCAAAACAGATACTGAAATAAGATTCCTACTCATAGTAGGAACATAAAAGCAATTGTTCAAAATTAACAAAAACCCATTGGGCATAACAAGCTCATAAGTTCCTACAGCTATAGCAGCAACTCTTGCTCTATTGCCAACACGTAGGTCCACTTCGCCCTTCTTCAGCATCCTACTCCTTTTGAGTCCCTGCATATTTGTACAAATATGAGATCCACATCCGGTATCTAATACCCAGGAAGAAGGAATAGATAAATTAATTTCTATAACATAAATACCTGAAGATGTAGTCGCACTACCCTTCAACTTCTTTAACTCATCCAAATAGAGTTGACAATTTCTCTTCCAATGCCCAGGCTTGTTGCAATGGAAACAAGTCCCTTCCTTAGGAACTTTAGCCTTAGGTACAGGTTTTGGTTTAGCTTGTCCCTTGGACCCTTTAGCACCTTTTGCCTTACCCTTGCCTTTAGTATCTTTGGCTTTCTTTTTCATTTGTTTAATATTGACATTCAATATTTGGGTAGGCTTTTTGATATTCCCCTCAGCAGTTTTGAGCATACCATGTAGCTCAGGAATGGATTTCTCCATGTCATTCATGTTATAGTTCATGACAAACTGTGAGAAACTGCTAGGCAATGAATGTAGGATCAAATCCGTGGAGAGTTCTAAACTCAGGGGATATCCAAGTCTAGCAAGGTGATCTAGATAGCCTTTCATCTTCAAAACATGAGCACTAACAGATTCACCTTCAGACATTTTGCAGTCAAATAATGCAACAGCGGTGTTAAACCTATCTTGCCTAGCCTGTTGTTGGAAAGCTTGTTTGAGATGCACACTCATCTCATAAGCCTCTAAGTGTTCCAGATCCTTCTGAAGTCCTGGACACATAGTAGCCAACATAAGACATCCTATGTCATTGGAATCATCTACATGCTTCTTATGCTTACTCTTAGCAGCATTAGAAGCATCGGCAGGAGGTGGGTCAGGGATAGCTTCATCAAGCACGTAGGACTTTTTCTCTTGTTTGAGAACAATTCTCAGGTTCCTAAACCAGTCAACAAAATTAGTCCCACATTCTTTCAGTTTTTCCTTCTCAAGGATAGATCGCAGTGATAAGGTGGAATTGTTATTAGCAGCCATCTGTTGATAAATATGCAAAGTCAAATTTTAATTAATAATGAGGTTAAAATTATTTAAACTCCTACTAAAAAATATAACCCTCTAAAGAAATATTTTAGTAGGCTAAGATCCGTATTTCACTTAATTCTAAACTCAGCTTTGGCGTGACGCTTAAAATCAAGTTATTTAGGTAGGTAACATCTTTACCAATTACATCTCATGTAACTCTTAGTAATTATGGAATATTGACATCATATATCATAGCATGTTGAATTCCATCTAATGCCTTAGGCCCAAAACCATTTTGATAGCCTAATTAAGTCTAACCAATTTTAAAACATATGAGTAGCACTATTACTCATCCTACTTAGCTAGGAATGTTTAAAGCATATTGCTTTGGCAATACCTACTTTAATACAATCTTAGTTTTGATAGGTGTTCAAAACGTGGATGGCATTTAGACTTAAATTATTAATGAGGGTTCAACTAAATTATTATCATGTCTTGCATTACATATCATTATATTTTAGCATCCTATATGCATATATATAATTTATCACATAAGCATCATATACCAAATGACAAAATATGTAAACGTGACATAGCATGGCCAAACTAAATATGATCTTCAAGAGACCAAATGAAGATCATAAAGGCAACCCTAGGTGAAAAACCTATCTATTACAACACTTGCAATATTACATATCTTCAAAACTTGAGCTTGTGCTTCCATCACCATGGAACCATCTTCTCCTTGGTATGAATCTCCATCACAAACATTGTAGCTTGAATCTTCATATATTACAATAAAAGAAAATCTAACTACTAGTAAAATAAATTACAACAAAATAAACGACACGCAGGCCGTATTTACCCAAAATAAAGATATGAATAAACCAATCACATAGGTCATAAGGCCATGCTATGCACCATGCCAAGACATCAAACAAACATAACATATTCATCACCAACATGTTAAATAGAAACAAATATATTGACATTCTTAATGTCGCAGTAACGAACTATAGGGCGCGAACATACGGCGGTCCCGCTAGCCGGTTAGCGGGCGGGGCTCCCGCTGGCCGGTCAGCGGGCGGGGTTCCGAAGGGGCAGCGCCCCTGGGCGGGGTCGAGGGGCAGCGCCCCTCGAAGCCAAACAGAAACGTTAATCTCATTAACATTTTTCTTTGGCGAAACCCTAAAACAGAACCGTTAATCTCATTAACCTTCTTACTGTTTTATTTCGAATATGTACAACCCATTACAGAATCATTACCAAATGTTTATATCACATATAAACTTAATCGTTTTCATCATATGAAAATCATTTTAATCAACCAATCATATATACGTGATCATCTCATGAAAACGAAATTAAAAACACCAATCCTTTCTCATCATATGAAAAACGAATTAGGGTTTTACAGAAACGAAACCAAAAACCAATCCTTTCTCATCATATGAAAAACGAATTAGGGTTTTACAGAAACGAAACCAAAAACCAATCCTTTCTCATCATATGAAAAACGAATTAGGGTTTTACAGAAACGAAACCAAAAACCAATCCTTTCTCATCATATGAAAAACGAATTAAGGTTTTACAGAAACGAAACCAAAAACCAATCCTTTCTCATCATATAAAAACGAATTAAGGTTTTATAGTTAACATGCCATACGAAATCAATATATCTCATGTAATCATATCAACATGGCATTTTCGACTTAAATGAAAACAACAAGTGGCTCTGATACCACTGTTATGAAATTAAGGAGATCACTGCAAACAAAAACACGCAGCGGAAAAATATTTGATCTCTGATTTCCCACCAGGATCCATGCTGTTCGTTTAATTCGACAAAAGTGTTCAAAGAACTAACCTGTTGATGATTCGAAATCACAGTTTTGAAGAGATGCCTCGATCGCGAAACACCCTCTATCGCGTATCCACACGAATGCTACCGTTTGGAGTGCTAGCTCTCTGCAACAGCAAAGGCTGGAAAAACGTTTTCTCTAAAAACGTATTAGGGTTACCTTTTTCGTTCCTCTTTGTTTTTATTGTTACCTCTGAGAAGACTTAACGTCTGGAGTGAATATAATCACTCCAGAATCCAATTCAAAATTGGATACGGAAAGTCAAATTCAGAATCCAAGTCTAATTAGGATTCTGAATACATTATCTAATAATAAATATAATTGGATAAGGTAAGTCAAATTCAGAATCCAAATCTAATTAGGATTCTGAATATATTATCTAATAATATATATATATAAAAACGAAAATAATAATAATAATAAATATTAATATCTAATATTAATATTATTAATATTATATCCAGCCCAAAACGCATTCTTGTGTGTGACCCGATAGGCCCATATTAATTGGCAGTCAATTTAATCTCTATTAAATCAACAAGTCATAATTGGCCTCTAGCAAGGCGTTACAACTACCCAATTAATATAAGGAATGTCCAATTTGCCTAATAATAGTATATGCATTAATCCCTTTGTCACACGATATCTAGCTTGAACATAAGTCATGGTCAACGTCATACTTATATTGTCCAAACTTATGATTACTCGATCTCCAAGTAGACTGATAAAAACAAATGAAATTGATCACATTATCAATTCATTTGAGCACGGCCATGCATTTCACAGTCTCACTTATCGAGGGGCCCAAAAGATATCTCTCTCAAAGAGAGGGACAAATTCTATCTTGATTGTTCATTATCCTCTACATAATTTCTATCATATATGAACATAACCTTTATTACTATCCAGTTACGGATAATGTTTGATCATGTCAAAATATAATAGTCCTTATATTGGAAACTATGACAATCTCAAGTCAAAGAATTATTACATAACTATCATGAAATTTACTTATGACACTAACCCATGTAGTAATCTCATGATGGGTCTATCCAATACATTGTTCTCTAACAAGTATTTATGAAATTGATTTGTATCACTATACACATAACCATCTGATGATCATCAAATCAATGTTCATACTGGTTAAGAATTATTTATTTTTTTTTATCTCTATAACAATAATAAACCAGGGACAAATATCAAAATTGTGTAACATGCAAACAACAATAATGATAATACAACCTCATTTATTAATAATGAATGTATAACATAAAGATCCAAACAAATGGCCTAGGGCACATACACTAACAGATGATTGGGCTCAATACTACCAAGATCTTCAAGATAAAAAGGAGCCAAAGGTTGTTGAGAAGGAAACTATTGAAAAGACTGAAACATCTGACATTGAAAAGATGATTGCTGATTTTGAAAAGAAATTTGAGAAAAAGCTGAAAACTGAAGAAATGTCCGAAGTTGACAAATTATTTGAGCTAGATGAAGAGGTCCCATACAAGTTCAAGATGCCATCTTTTGCAAAGTATAATGGCATTGGAAATCCTCATCTCCATGTGAAGCAATATTTCACTGCCATGCAGTCTGCCCGATCTACTAAGGCTCAAACTCTAAGGTATTTCATGCTCTCATTGGATCCTGCTGTCCAAAATTGGTTCAATACCTTAGATGATGGAACACAAAAGAGTTGGGATCTACTTTACAAAACCTTCATCCAATAATATGGATACAATGTTCAAATGGAAGTTACCTTAATGGAAGTTGAGTCCATTAGGCAACGACCCAATGAAAATTTTGTAGATTATATCAAGAGATGGAGAAACAAGGCTGCTTTACTCAAGAAGAGGCCCGATGAATCTGATCAAATAAGGATGATTGTAAGAGGGGTGTTGCCTAATCTTCGTGAGAGGATGTCTCATACACTCATACGTGATTTCAAAGATCTTCTCCAAGCTGGTCTACAAATTAAAGAATGGGAAAGGGAGAAGAATCACTTTTCAATAAAAAGGAATGAGAAAGGGAACTACCAGTCGGGCAATCAAAGCACACAAAAATAAGTTGATGTTAATGCTGCTAGTGAAAGAGGAATGAGGCAGTTTTCAGATCTGGGGAAGCCACTGTCTTGGGTTCTCAATAAGCTACAAAATAACTTCCCGCAGGATTTTCCTGCGGGCTGGCATGCCCATTGGCCCCAGCCACGGGCCCGGCTGCCGTAGTTTTTGCCAGCGCAAAATTTTTCGACGCAAATTTTTTGAAACCTAATCCAATTAGGTTTTAATTTTTTTTATTAATATTACTTGCCGTGTATAATTAGGAAGAAAACAACCTAAAACCATTATAAATAAGGACCAATAGAACCAAAAAAAAAAGAAGGAAAAAAAGAGGCAGTAGCTTGATTTTTTGAAACCAAATCAGTGAAGGAAAAGGGAAACTCAATTCAATTGATCTTTAAAGCAGCAGTAGCACGAATTAAGGAATTCAAAGGCAACAAAGGCTTGTCTTTGGAGCTAGTTCATCCAAGAAGAATTGTTTTTGGAGGAATCAACAAAAGAAGGTATGTTAAATTCTTTTTGATTTATGTTTTCACAGTAGCAAACCTATGAAATTAGGGTTTTTTAAATCAAAAATCTTAGAGCTGTAATTTAATTTTTCCAAGATTAAAACACTAATACATTACTTTATTTTCCAAAAAGTCTTAAAATTATTATTTTTTGCTTCTTCAAAAGTCTCAAAACCCTAATTGAACAAATTCTTTAACAAAACCAAAACTTGATTCTGTTTCTTTCAAATTTTTAAAATAAGTTCTATTTCATTAAAAAGTCTTCAAAAACATCTTTTCTACTTATAAAAACTTCAATCCGTGTGTTTAAATTCATAAAACCTCATAAAATCATCAAATTGTCTTTTTAAACCCTAATTCAACAAATCACCCGAGAACCCTAATTTTAAAGCATAAAACCCTAATTCAACTTTTAAACCTAAAATAGTAAACCCTAAACCTTTTAAAACATTAAACCCTAACTTTTTCTAAACTTTGATCCTTTAAAACATAAAAAAAAACATAAAAACACAAATATGCTAATTTTACACAGTAGCTTAAAAATACAATTTAAAATCACAAATCAAAGTATATTAAAGTGTCTAAAACCCTAGTTTCATGATTTCACCATTCAAACCTTAATTTGGTTAATCAAAGAGTCTTACCAACCCTTTAAAACATAAAACCCTAATTTGTTTTAATTCCATAAAAAGTCACAGTAGCCATAATTGGATTTTTATTTCCTTTATTCAATTCCATACTTGATTATGCTTTGATTTATTTCTTATGCTTTAATATATTTGAATTCAATACTTAATTTATTTAATTTATCATGGATGGATGTTTATTTTATATCTTGATTAATAGCTTTGATGAATAATTTATTTATGATGAATGATTATTTATTTTTATCAATTAATTTAGATTTCCAAAAGTTGTAAGAGGTATGTTTCCACTTGGTAGGTACCTCATTAGTTAAACATCATGTAATTTAATTTGCTTTTCTATTTTAGAACCTATGTAAAGGGCATGTTTCTACCTTTTGGTGGGTGTCCTATTTAGGCATGTGATGTAAGGACATGTTTCCATCCTTGGATGGGTGTCCATTTATTTACTTTGTTTGGACATTGCTTTGATTTTAATATAATGATGCTTTCTTTTTATTGTGTGTAATATGGATAATGTTATTATACTTAAGAATTTTATAATATTAAGACCTGTAAAGGAGGCCGGTTCCAATGAACCGGGCGTTGTGGGGGTGCTGGGCCATTTCTCACCTTCCCCACACGTACCCAACTTTCTGAACCCATTAGGGGGTTGGGGATTCCTTAGGAATTGAGTCATCCACCCCTTTCTTTTTTCCTGGTCCGTCCGAGTGTCGACTCCATTTTCTCCGGACTTAGGTTCGTGTTCTCTAAGGCCCCGAGCCTAAACAGTACCGAAGTCGCAAGAACCATTCCACCGGGAGTGGGGGCAAAAATCCCCGCTCACACTAAGGTTATACTTGACTTCTCTTTCAAAGAAACTTTTCAGGTTTTGGAAGTGTTGCTCTCTTGTTTTCGACTTTACCTTCATGTCATCAACATATACCTCCACCTTTTTGTGCATCATATCATGAAAAAAAGTTATGGCCATTCTCTGATAGGTTGCTCTAGCATTCTTCAATTCAAATGGCATCACCCTATAGCAAAATATGCCCCATGTAGTTATGAAAGTAGTTTTGGCTTTATCCTCTTGGGCCATTAATACTTGATTATTTTTGGAAAATCCATCTACAAATGAGTGTAGCACGCTAGAGGCTGCACTATCAATGAGGACATCTATATGGGGTAAAGGAAAATCATCCTTAAGGGAAGCCTTATTCAAATTCCTATAGTTCTTCGACATGAGGACAATGTTAGCCAACCAGTAAAGATACTCAATTACTTCTAGAAACTTTACCTATGTTTTTTTAGTGACCTCTTCCTTGATTAAGTATGCCCATTCCAGTCTTAGGTGCCTTAACTTTTTCTTGACAGGCTTCATGTGGGTATAGGCTGGAATTAGATATTCAGCTATATCCTTATCGATTCTCAACATTGTGAGCGGGGATTTTCGCCCCCACTCCCGGTGAAATGATTCTTGCAACTTCGGCACTGTTTAGGCTCGGGGCCTTAGCGAACACGAACCTAGGTCTGGAGAAAATGGAGTTGCCACCCTGACGGACCAGGAAAAAGAAAGGGGTGGATGACTCGATTCCTAAGGAATCTCCAACCCCCTAATGGGTTCAGAAAGTTGGGTATGTGTGGGGAAGGTGAGAAATGGCCCAGCGCCCCCACAACGCCCAGTTCATTGGAACCGGCCTCCTTTATAGGTCTTAATATTATAAATTCTTAAATATAACCATATTATCCATATTACACACAATAATTAAAATAAAGCATCGATATATTGAAAATCAAAACAATGTCCAAATAAAGCAACTAAATGGACACCCATCCAAGAATGGAAACATGTCCTTACATCCCATGCCTAAATAGGACACCCATCGAAAGATAGAAACATGTCCTTTACATTGGTTCTAAAATAGAAAAGCAATTTAAATTACATGATATTTAACTAATGAGGTACCCACCAAATAGAAACATACCTCTTACAACATTTGGAAATCTAAATAAATCAATAAAAGTAAATAACCATTCGTCATAAATAAATCATTCATCAAAGGTATTAAACATCAATAGAAAGTAAACATCCATCCATGATAAATTAAATAAACCAAACATTGAACTTAAATAAATTAAAGCATATAAAATAAATCAAATCATAATCACATATAAAATTGAACAAAGCAAATAAAAATTCAAATTAGGGCTACTATTTCTATTTAAGATTCTTTATTTCATGTGTAACAATTTTAAGATTTTTGGAAAATAAATAAATGAATTAAGGTTTTTAAACTTTATAAAGGTAAATTAAAGTTCTAGGGTTTTTGATTTTGAAGTAATAGAAACAATTTTTTTTTATGATTTTTGAATGATGAAGCTACTGTGAATTAATGAAACAAATAAAGAAATTCATACCTTCGTTTGTTGTTTCCACCAAAAATCACTTCTTGGATGAACAAAAACAAAGACAAGCTTTCCTGCCTTTGATGGATTGAATTGCTTGTTTGCTTTCTCAAAAAAGTCCGATTGATTCAAGATTTTCCTCCTCAATTTTGGTCTCAATTTTCTCCTCCGAATTTCTCCCAAAATTTCCTCTAGTTTTCGATTTTCAGCTCCCTTTTTGTGTTGTTTTTATCCTATTTATAGAAGAATTTTCTGGTTAAGTTTAGTTATTCACGGAATATAACATTCATTAAGAAAAGGAAACCGAAACCTAATTGCATTAGGTTTCGAAAAAATTTGCATCGGAAAAATTTCGCTGGCAAAAAATAACTGCTGCGGAAAAAATGCGCAGGCGAAAAAACTGCCGCAGCTGGCTGCGGGCGCGAATTGGCCTGCCGGCCATTTCGCCCGTAGGAAATTCCTGCAGGCGAAATGGCCCACGGCCATTCGTTCTACCCTGGTTTTTGGCAACAATTTTTTTGTCCCCGATTTTTTTGTAGCCGATTTTAATTTTAATTTTAATTTTAATTTTTTTGTTTATTATTATTATTTTTTATTTTTTTTATTAATAAAAATTAGATACTAAAACAAATATTATTTAATTAAGATAACAAAAATTATTTTGGACTAATTAAAATATATTGGATCGGACTAGGTCAAAAATTAAGGGTCTACAGTTTGCCCCCTGCTTGAACGATCTGAGACTTTAGAGAGTGAAAAGCAACAAGACTTAATTTTTGATGAGATGGTTATTTGAATTTGTTTTTTTAGGTACTTGGACCCGAGACTGAACTTGATTTGGGTACTTGGACCCGAGATTGGGTACTTAGATCTGAGATTAAATTTGATTTGGGTACTTGGACCATAGATTGAATTTGATTTGGGTACTTAGACTGGAGATTAGATTGATTTGGGTACTTGGACCTAAGATTCGGTACTTGGACCCGAGCTTGAATTTGATTTGGGTACTTGGACCTGAGATTGGGTACTTGGACCCAAGCTTGAATTTGATTTGACTGACCTTTTATCAGTTTGAGAATTCTGGCATAACTGGTTGTTCCATTTTTATGAATTGTAGGTCTTTGCCCACCAAAAATAGATCTTTATCTATTGGAAATTGGGTCTTTAAGCTAAGAACATGGATCTTTATCCATTGGAGATTAGGTCTTTACCCGTGAAACATGGATCTTTATCCACTGGAAATCGGGTCTTTACCTTTGAAATATGGATCTTTATCCATTTGAAATCGGGTCTTTACCCGTGAAACATGGATCTTTATCCATTGGAAATCGGGTCTTTACCCTTGAAATATGGATCTTTATCCATTTGAAATCGGGTCTTTACCCTTGAAACATGGATCTTTATCCATTGAAAATCGGGTCTTTACCCTTGAAACATGGATCTTTATCCATTAGAGATCGGGTCTTTACCCTTGAAACATGGATCTTTATCCATTGGAAATCGGGTCTTTACCCTTGAAACATGGATCTTTATCCATTGGAAATTGGATCTTTACCCTTGAAACATGGATTTTTATCCATTGGAAATCGGGTCTTTACCCTTAAAACATGGATCTTTATCCATTGGAAACCGGGTCTTTACCCTGGCTTCAGCTCTTTTAGCTGGACTGACCTTTTGTCTTTTTCATTTTCATTCTAATTTTTTTTCTTTTGATTGATGATGATTTTTTATTCTCTTGAGAATTATTTTTCTTGTTCATTAATTAAACATGAACAAAAAAATTCAGCCTTTTTAGCTAGCCTTCATATCTTCTCCTTGCCCCCCTGTGTGGCAAGATATTCAAAATATTTTGTTTATGCATAAACTCAAAAATTGAAAAGGAGAAGCGTTGCCCCCTGTGTAGGCTCAAACCCATGATTTTTCTATGCGGGTTCTGATTGATGTTTTTACCGTCTAGTTCTTCGCACAAGCACGCATTTCTTCTTTTACAAAACTACTGGAGCTTCCACAAACAAATAGGCTTTCCATGCCCCCCTTGATTCAATATCTTCTTTTGATTCTTTAGTTCGTAAGGTATTTGCTGTTCACTTTCAAAAGGAATAGACAATGCATGATATGCATGAATAATACTTACAGTCATTTCATCGACCCACAAACCGAGGTGATTAGCAAAAGTATTCTCATTGGTTCATTTTTGATGCTCGTTCAAGTCTTGCATTGGAATGATCGAAAGCTTTGCATTTGTGGATTTTATCTTCAAGATGTTGAAAACATGAATAATGGAGACCCCAAGCAGCAGAGTTAGGGATTCATCTATTTCAAACTATGTCTCAGTATGTCAGTTGATAGCTTCTTCATGACCTGGCCAATAATCATTTCCTTTGTCCAATGTGTCCTTTGGAGGTTCAACATACTTCCCTTAACTTGAAGGCTTTGTATGACAAAACACTTTTATTTATTTATTTATTTATTTTGAATTTTGATTTTGAAATCAAATGTTGGCTTTGCCAAATCAATGTCAACGTACCTCAGAACTTGATTTTTTCAAATTAACATATCTATAACATGACAACCCTAGTTACCATACTAAACTCGGGAATCAATTCTATTTAAGCAAGAATTGTTGCACTTCAGATAGGCACATACACATTACTTGGCCAAAGGTCTCATTTGAGTTTAAATATTGTCTATCTCATATGCATGCTTATCTAAACTATCTCCACTAATAGACTCTACCTACCAAGAGAGATTAACAGGTCTTTGATAAGCTTGAAATGGGGTCTATAAGGGACACTGGTTAAATGAAAGCTATTTGTAAGTTGGGGTTGATGTGACACAATGGACAAACCTTCACACTACAAATTTCTTGTTTGAACTTTAGGCAGTTGGGAGCAATCTTGCTAGACTCTAAATTCTTTGTCTTCTTGGCATTAATCTGGATCTTGATTAGGACAGTCTTTGCCCTTGCAAAAAGTTTAAGACCCAAATTCATTTCTTTTCTTCTTCTCCCTTTTCTTTCTTTTTATTTTTCTTACTCTTTCCTTTCTTTGAGCATTTTATAATTTTGTCCTTCTTCCTTGTAGGACTGTCAAGTACAGAACTTTCAAGAACTGAATGGTCTTTCTCCTTTTTCTTTGATTTTGATCGAATCTTTAGCTGGATTGGACCAATTCAAGTCAAAATGTCCTTATAAACCAAATGGAAGCCTTTTGTTGTCTTAGGTAAAAGAGAACTCAGTTGGCTTTTTGAACCGCCTTTTTAGGTTTTATCGTTTTTTCTTTTCTTTCTCTTTTTCTTCTTTTCTTCTTTTTTTTTCTTCTTCTCTTTTTTTCTTTTCTTCTTCTTTTTTCTTTTCTTTTTTTTGTTTGGTTCTAGCTCTAAGAGAGTTGTCTTGTTTGTACTGACTTGGGCTTCCAATAATGGATGAGTAGAGTAACACAAAACTTCTTTAACAGGGATAAATCATTTATTACTCTGATGTTGATGTTGTCTTGATATATTGGAGATAGTAAGTGAACTTCAACTATCCTTATGGTTTTGAGAACATCAACTATCCTTATGGTCTTGAAAACATCAACTACCCTTATGGTCTTGAGAACTTCAACTACCCTTATGGTCTTGAAAACATCGACTACCCTTATGGTCTTGAGAACTTCAACTACCCTTATGGTCTCGAGAACTTCAATTATCTTCATGGTCTTGACTATTCATTTCTTTCTTTGATCTTCTTACCTCTTCATTTTAGTGATCATAAGACTTGTCAAAAGTATCACAACAGCTCAAGATAGATTATTGGGGTTTTTAAGCCAATGAAAAGAAAGCTAAAATTTTATGAAGGCTCAAAGGGATAACTAGGGATTGATATTTAATAGGTAGATACTAGTTTTTGGCTAACCAAACAATGCCTAGATCATCTCTCCCTTAAATAAGCAGAGTTCAATTTTGCCTTGAAAGTTTGTCTAAGCATGTTCTAAGATTGACTAGGACCTAGACAAAGGTAATTATGCAGGAGCCCTCTCTAAGTAAGCATACACAACTCGATGCTATAGAGCAATTCCCTCATCTAGTAAAGTCATTCAAGTCATGATGCCTAGACACATTAATTCATAAACATCAAGCTAGATTCCTCATCGGTTGAGCACCAAAATGAACAAAGACCAACAAAATTTTTGATAAAAGTAATTTATTCAAATAAATTTAAATTTGAAAAACACGATAGTTCCAATTAAATATTAAAGAAAGTAAAATTGAAAAGCAACATTCAAGCTAAGGAAAGTTTGTTGAGTTTAAGCTTATTTTTCTTTCCTATCTTCAATATCCCCATCTTAAAAGGATGATAAAACAAAATCTTCTTCCAATCCTTTTCCCACCATGAAGGTTGCCGATGCAGATACTCTTCCAAACATAGGCAAAGGATTGTCTTTTGTGCTAGTCTTATCAGGCTCAGGCAGCTTACCATTGTCAATTAAATTTTGGATCTCATTTTTTAATCGCAAGGATTTTTCTGCCTTATGTCCTTGTGTTTGATGAAACTCACAAAAGGCTTTAGTATTAAATTTTAGGGGTAAAGGATTCGGCAAAGGTCGACGGGCCAATGGCTGTAATAGTCCCTTCTTTTGTAGCTTGTTGAAGACCCAAGACAAAGGCTTCCCCAGATATGAAAACTGCCTTCTATTTGCTTGACCAGTTGTATTGACATCAACTTCTTTTTGCGTGCTTTGATTTCCAGACTGGTAATTTCCTTTCTCATCCCTTTTTATTGAAAAGCAATTTTTCTCTCTTTCCCACTCTTCAATTTGTAGAGCAGCTTGGAGAAGATCTTTAAAGTCACGGATGAGTGTATGAGACATCCTTTCACGCAGACTAGGCAACACCCTTCTCACAATCATCCTTATTTGATCGGATTCATCGGGCCTCTTCTTGAGCAAAGCAACCTTGTTTCTCCATCTCTTCACATAATCCACAAAATTCTCATTCGACCTTTGCCTAATGGACTCCACTTCCATTAAGGTAACTTCCATCTCGACATTATATCCATATTTTTGGATGAAGGCTTTGTAAAGCAGATCCCAACTCTTTTGTGTTCCATCATCTAAGGTATTGAACTAATTTTGGACAACAGGGTCCAATGAGAGCATAAAGTACCTTAGAGTTTGAGCTTTAGTAGCTCGAGCAGACTGCATGGCAGTGATATACTGCTTCACATGTAGATGAGGATTTTCGGTTCCATCAAACTTCGCGAAAGATGGCATCTTGAACTTGTATGAGACTTCTTCATCTAGCTCAAATAATTTATCAACTTTGGACATTTCCTTGGTTTTCAGTTTCTTCTCAAATTTCTTTTCTAAATCAGCAATCATCTTTTCAACATCAGAAGTTTCGGTCTTCTCCATAGTTGATCTTTCAACAATCTTTGGTTCTTTTTTCTTCTCTTGAGCATCTTGGTAGTATTGAGCCCAATCATCATCATCATCAATGATCACTTTTTCATGATCAAAAACCACTTCACCAACTTTGGTCTTCCCTTTGTCCTTTGGCTTCTTAGTTCTAGCAGATGCTTCGACATGATTTTCTAAAATTGCAGTCAATTGGTTCTTCATGGTCTCAGCTAGGGCCTCTTTTATTTCTTCCATTTTGGCATTAAGGGCTTCATCCACCATTCTTTGAATTTGTTCGGGACCCATTATTTTTGGTGAGCAAGTGATTGAGTCGTTGCTAGATTCTTCGCTTTTGGTGTTGGTCGGATTGTCGTAAGCTTTTGAACTATCGTAATCCAGGGCTGTGAGCCAGAGAGGATCAATTATATGAGATGCAAGTGTATGCATGTATGCACAAACCATTAACAAACAAGGATAACTAGGATGTTCCTTCCAACCTTATAACATCCACACACGAATGGCGAGTCTCTTTTCCTAGGTATATAGTTAACAAAATACCAACATGGGGTACCTTGTTTTCGAATATTTCCCTTGGACGTTTCAACCAATAGCTATATTTTCAAAAATAGAAATCAATTTATTATAATTCCCATTAATTAAGTTTTAATCCATTCAACCAAATATAGTAGCTTTTATGCTATATTGGATTAAAAATTAAGAGGTTTATTATAAATAGATTTCTCACTTGAAAAAAGTAACTAATGGTTCATGCCAAAAACAAGCCCATGATTAATTATTCTTAGTATAAACTAGGCTCACAATTGATTTTTGGTATTTCATAATTGACCTAAATAATTTGCAAGCTCTTTGTAAGAAAAGGTTGGACAAAAATTATTTTATTTCTAAGCCCATTGTAAAAAGATTTTAGAAAAAACATATTTTGGGCTTAGTATTTGGGCCATGAGCAAAATAATTTTTGATTTATCTTTAGAAAAGTCTTATGTCCAAAGACCATTTTGAAAAATTTTGAAAATAGCTTTGGTCTTTTGGATTTGGAGAAAAGTTTATTTGAGCTTACAAATGTACTTGGGTCAAATTAGAAAAGAGAAAACCAAATAAGCCATGATTTAAACCAAGATAAATTAACCATAGTCAAATAACATGCATTTGGGGTAAAACCTAAGGAAAGTAACTAGGCCAATTACATGAGCTTTAGTCTTTGGGTAAAAAGGCTTAGGTTCCCATAGCAAGTATATACCAAATGGTACGAGGCTATGAGTGATTATGCCATGCTCGATCTTCATACCTTGAGTGAAAGTATGGTATCCCTTCCATAACATAACACGGGTAACACGGGCATCCTAACTCACACACTCGATGCAATCTAATATGATGCAATGGATAATATCATTATAAGAAAGAATAGAATAATATAAAGACCAACGGAATCAACTTCTCTTATCCCCAGTGGAGTCACCACTGTGAGCGGGGATTTTCGCCCCCACTCCCGGTGGAATGGTTCTTGCGACTTTGGCACTGTTTAGGCTCGGGGCCTTAGAGAACATGGACCTAGGTCCGGAAAAAATGGAGTTGCCACCCGGACGGACCTGGAAAAAGAAAGGGGTGGATGACTCGATTCCTAAGGAATCCCCAACCCCCTAATGGGTTTGAAAAGTTGGGTACGTGTGGGGAAGGTGAGAAATGGCCCAGCACCCCTACAATGCCCGGTTCATTGGAACCGGCCTCATTTACAGGTCTTAATATTATAAAATTCTTAAATATAACCATATTATCCATATTACACATAATAATTAAAATAAAGCATCGATATATTGAAAATCAAAATAATGTCCAAACAAAGCAAATAAATGGACACCCATCCGAGAATGGAAACATGTCCTTACATCCCATGCCTAAATAGGACACCCACCGAAAGGTAGAAACATGTCCTTTACATTGGTTTTAAAATAGAAAAGCAATTTAAATTACATGATATTTAACTAATGTGGTACCCACCAAGTGGAAACATACCTCTTACAACATCAATTGATAATCTAAATAAATCAATAAAAGTAAATAACCATTCGTCATAAATAAATCATTCATCAGAGGTATTAAACATCAATAGAAAGTAAACATCCATCCATGATAAATTAAATAAACCAAGCATTGAACTTAAATAAATTAAAGCATATAATATAAATCAAAGCATAATCAAATATAAAATTGAACAAAGTAAATAAAGATTCAAATTAGGGCTACTATTTCTATTTAAGATTCTTTATTTCATGTGTTTAGGGTTTTGAAATTTATGTGTTCAAGCTACTGTGATTTTTAATGGAATTGAAATGGATTAAAGTTTTATAATTTAAGAGGTTGATAAAATTCTTTGATTAACCAAATTAGCGTTTGAGAAGTGAAATCATGAAACTAGGATTTGGGCACTTCAAAACATTAAGTTTATGACTATTAGCTACTTACTGTGTTGAATTTTAGGTTTATGAGATTTTAAGGTTTAAAGGATTAAAGTTTAGAAAAATTAGGGTTTAAGGTTTTAAGGGAGTTAGGGTTTACTGTTTTGGGTTTTGGAGTTGAATTAGGGTTTAGTGTTTTAGATTTAGGGTTTCGGAGAATGCATTAGGTTTTTAGGATTTAAAAATCAATTGATAATTTTATTAAATTTTATGAAAATAAACAAAGCGATTTAAAGTTTATAGAAGCAGTAAAGATATTTTTAGGGTTTGTGAAAAGAAACAGACTCAAATTTAGGATTTTGAAAAGAAACAGGTTCAATTAGGGCTTTAAGATTTTGAAGAAGCAAAAACAACAATTTTAAGATTTTTGGAAAACAAATAAACGATTTTTAAACTTTATAAAGGTAAATTAAAGTTCTATGGTTTTTTATTTTGAAGTAACAGAAACAATTTTTTAAAGATTTTTGAATGATGAAGCTACTGTGAATTAATAAAAAAAATAAAGAAATTCATACCTTCGTTTGTTGTTTCCACCAAAAATCACTTCGTGGATGAACAACAACAAAGACAAGCTTTGCTGCCTTTGATGGATTGAATTGCTTGTTTGCTTTCTCAAAAAAGTCTGATTGATTCAAGGTTTTCCTCCTCAATTTCGGTCTCAATTTTCTCCTCCGAATTTCTCCCAAAATTTCCTCTAATTTTTTATTTTCAGCTCCCTTTTTGTGTTGTTTTTTATCTTATTTATAGAGGATTTTTTTGGTTAAGTTTAGTTATTCATGGAATATAACATTCATTAAGAAAAGGAAACCAAAACCTAATTGCATTAGGTTTCGGAAAAATTTACGTCGAAAAAATTTCGCTGGCGAAAAAAAACTGCTGGGGAAAAAATGCGCTGGCAAAAAAACTGCCACAGCTGGCTGTGGGCACGAATTGGCCTACAGGCCATTTTGCCCGCAGGAAATTCCTATGGGCGAAATGCCCCACAGCCATTCGTTCAGCGCTAGTTTTTAGCGATGATTTTTTCCTTATCCATTTTTTCGTCGGCGATTTTTATTTTTATTTTTTTAGTTTGTTATTATTATTATTTATTTATTATTAATAAAAATTAGATACTAAAACAAATATTATTTAATTAAGATAACAAAAATTATTTTGGACTAATTAAAATATATTGGATCGGACTAAGTCAAAAATTAAGGGTCTACAGACATATCTTCATAGGACTAGGTAAAAACTTCTTTATATTTTTTAAATGTTATATCAAATCTTTATCTTTCTCTTTTTTGGAGTAAGATCGGATGCTATGCTAATATTTTTAGGATTTTCAGGTGTTTCCAAATTTAATGATTGAGTGTCAATAGAGTTAATGTTAAAAATGCTCATGGAATCTGTAATATCCCAAAGTGTGCCTTAGAAGTTGTGATAATATTGTTATTATTGAATTGAATGTGTATTTGATAAGTGGTGTATTTGAGTATGGCTTATTTGAATGTTAAAAGAATTTGAGAGAGAATGGTTATGTGTTGTTTGAAAAGAAAGCAATGTATGGAGAAAGTGTATATGTTGGGTATATGGCAATATATATAACATATATTCAAGTCAAAGTGCTTAGTCAAGGGAAGAAGATATTTAGATTGTTAAGTGTGAAATTACCAAAATGGGCAAGAAATTATAAAGAGAATTAAAATGTGTATGAGGGTATTATAGTAACTTTCTTTTGGATGAGTATTTAATGAGTGCTTGACTTTGTGTTTTCTTCATCATTTCTTTTTCTTCTTCATTGTGTTGGCCGGCTCACCAAAGACAAGGGAAAGCAAAAGAGCAAAGCAAGGTTTTGAAGTTTTTAGCTCAAAGGTTGAGAGAGATTTCAAGTAATCAAGTTGAAATTTCAAGGAATTTCATTATTTGGTAAGTACTCTCTTGTTTTCCTTTGTTAAATTTGAAGTTGTGTCTAAGATGAATTGTGATTTGTTGATGTGGTGATTTGGTGTGTTTGATAGGTGTTTACAAGTGTTAAAATTGATTGTAAGTTAAAAGAGGAAATTGGTGTTGGTTTGGTTGTGAAGATGGTAAGTTATGTGGAGGTTGAAAGTGGAAGATCAAGAGTGAATTTGGTTTTAGGGTTTTGAAGTGATGAATGATTAAATGTATGGTTAATTGTGATTATTGTGTTAAACATGCAAAATAGGTGTTAATGACTTTGATTACCTCCATTTGAATGAGTTTATGTTATGTATAATGTGTTTAAATGTAACTAGAAGTGTTTTGGTCACATTTAGGGTTTTGTTTATGTGAGACACGGCCAAAATAAGAGAGGAACACGGCCAAGACTTTATGTTTTTGAGAGACACGGCCAAGTGGAGGAAAGTTTGGCCGTGTTGGATGAGTTTAGGGAGAAACACGGCCACTGGCTTGGCCGTGTCCCTTGAATGTGTTTGCTATTGCCTGAGTTGTGTTGAGAGACACGGCCGTGTCCTTGCCCGTGTCTGCCTCAGGAAGTTTTGGTCTTGAGAGACATGGCCACAAGCTTGGCCGTGTCCCTTGGGTGTGTTTGTTACTGTAATGGTTTTTGGTTCTTCATGCATTGTTTGATTCTTTAAAAGTCTTTTGTTCCTAAACATTTGATATACACTCTAAATACTTTGTAATCAAAGAATGACCTAAACAAATGTATGTGGATGATTCTAAACCTATGAATAATGATCTTTGAATTAGGTTTTGAAGAGATTGTGTTGCATTAATCTAGATGTTGAGAATTCTTGGAAGAGGAAATGTATAGATGGATGGGAATAGTTTTTGAGGTAAGTACAAATTACCTAGACTCATTCTTTTATATGATTTTGAAACTTAAAACAATGTTAAGTAGATTACTATATTGTTAATACAATGTAACTAATGTTGTTATATGTTTAGTGTGAAAGCTATAATGGTGGTCCAAAAAGGTATGTGCAATATGAGTTGTTATGAAAAATGTTTTGATAATGAATGGTGTAAATGTGACTTGAGAAATGATGAAATGTGATATTATCATGGTTGCTAATATTGATCAAAGTGAAATAAATGGGCATATGAGTTATATAACAATGAACTTGATTATGTATGCTTGAATGATAAAGTGTATAATGTGATGTGAAGCCATTGTGTTTGGCCATGATGATTCAAATGTGATGTGAAGCCATTGTGATTGGCTAGGATAACCTAAATGTGATATGAAGCCATTGTGATTGGCTATGATGATTCAATTGAAAGACATAAGGCATGTTTGCCTAATTGATGATGAGAATTGAGAATGAAATTAGTAAATGAATTGTGTAACTAATGTGTTATTCCATTTTCAGAGTTTGTTGTTGGTGGCATGCCTAATAAGTGTAACAATCTCTTGAAGTTAGGTTGGATTGAATCCTTGAAGCCTAATTGAGATGTTACCACCCTTGAAGCTAGGTTGGGTTGATTCTTGAAGCCAAGTTGGGTTGAAGCTTAGCATGCTTTACTCCCCTTGAAGCTTGGTTGAATCTAATCCTTGAAGCCTAGTTGGGTCTATGATAATGATAAATGTGATGATTGAACCAAAGCATTACTCTGAAAATTGAATGGCATATTAGTATCGTTTGGGCCCGAGTCTGTCTTTGTTGTCAATATGATATACAAATGTTGAAATAAATGAGTAATGCGATACATGGTTGACTTTGTTGACAATGTGATTCATGATTGTTGAACTATGAACAAAATAATGCTATGATGTATGTTGTGTAATGTGTGTATCGATATATTGATTGTGAGTGTTGGTAATGTATTATGGTTGGTGCATTGTGAATTAAACAATGTTATGAAGTAAGATGTGAAATGTGTATATTGATATGCTAAGTGTGAATATTAATGATGGATTGCGGATAATGATTCAATTGAATGATATAATGATTGCCTTTGTTGAAAATGTGATTCATGAATATTGAATTGTGAGTAATGATTTAATAGAATGGTGTAATGAGATGTAAGGTTATGAAGTATGGCATGATAATATTGTATAAATGAGTTATTGAAAAGAGATTTGATTTTAAGAAGTTATGTTGAGATATAAGATTATGGAATATAATATGATATGTGATATGTATATGAGGTAGCAATGGTAAGTATCGTTTTATGGGTGTTTTATGTAAATATGTATATAATTTATGACATTAGTGGGAGTATATGAAGAATGCACTAAGAAAGGAAAAACAGGATAAGAAAACAATAAAACATGATGCTAAAAATATGAGGTACGATTCTTTTGTAAAGCATATTTTAATATTTATTTGTACTACTAAGCTCTCCGGCTTAGCGCAGATGTATAATTGCGCAGGTGTCTAGGTGGAAGATATGGAGTCTTTCGTATGCCACGAGAAGAGTAAGAGTTTATCGAGACCAACTAGAGGATAATGCATACATGTATAATTCTTAATTATTATGTATTTCTGACAAGAGTGTATGTATATGTATAAATGAAGTTTTGATAAAGATAAGACTTATGTATATATCTATTTGCAAGATCATTTAAAGTATAATGATTTCATAAATGTTCTTTAAATTTATGTATTGTGTTTTGAACTATGTGAAAGGTTTTAAAAATATAATAAAAAGTGACGTCCTTATACTTTATATATTTACTGTATATATACCCGGTATATGTATAGTACTTATATGGAGTATCAGGGTGTTACAGAATCACCACAAAGATGTATGCAACCATCAGGAAAAACATCACAAGCAAAATCAGATTTTATTGCATTCATTTTGGAAAAGAAAACATCATCCTCCTTATAAAAAAAATGAAAATTAAAATCAAAATCAATGTTCTTATCATCACATATTGCAAGATCTTCAAATTGTTCTTCAATGAGAGTAACAATCTCTTCTGAAGTCTTTAGGAATTTTGTGCTAGCTTCCTTCTTCTGCCTTGGTCAGTTGGTAAGATGATCTTTATTTGTTCAGTAAGCTCAACAACATCAGCAAAGATGTTAAAACCTGGAATCATTTTTCCCATGAACATGACAGACTCTAGCTTCCCTTGGAGAGGTCCCAATTCTGGAGCTTTGACAAATACCTTCTCAAGCAGGGGCAATTCCAACTTCTTATCTCCCTTTAGCGGAGTATCTCTATCCGTTCCTTCATAACCTAGCCCTTTCCTTAATACCTATTTTTCCTTTCTCAAGTCTTGTTCCTGGCAAGTAATTCATCTACTTCATCATGGTCAAAACCTTAGAACCCACTTTCATGTCCTTAGAGATACCAACCACTTGGAAGCCAATAAGAGACCTTTCCATCATAAGAGCATTAATCGCTTTACTATTTTCTACCTCAATTATTATCATCCCATCATTACTTGAAAACTTGATCTTTTGATGGAGTGTTAAAGGAACTCCACCAAGAGGGTAAAGCTATGGGTGACCTAACAGTAATGCAAAGGTAAATGGTATATCTAGAACCATAAATTCAACTTTACCAGAGCTTTGAAGGTTCCTTTAGCTTGCCTCTTAGTATTGTCATAAGCTCGAATTATTACATCGGATAGGCTCAGGTCACGAGTGGACATGGCAAGCTATGGAAGAATCTTGAGTGGGCAAACATTTATAGTGGATCCATCATTGACCATGACACAAGGGGATCTCTTTCCCTTGACCTCCAAATTAATGAAAAGTGGGCAAGCGTGATCTCTCCCATCTTCTAATAAGTTAGCATTTGAAAAATAAACCATCCCAACTTCAACCTTGTTTCCCTCTTGAATGTCTTCACCTTTCTTCGTTTCTTCAGCTTTCTTTGTTTCCATAAAACTACCCAGCTCCTCTAGTGTTGCAGAAGTGGAAATCTGCATGCTTGCCATTGTCATGACCCAAACTGGGGAGCCGGGACCGGCGTAAGGCTATACCTAAGTACAACCTTACAAACCTAATTCAAATTTATTATTATAGTGCAAGATTACTAAGTTCAATAAATTTGTTCCATAATCAAGTCATCAATAGAAATGATACTATTAAAAATCAAGTTCAATAACTAAAATTCAAACTAGATGCAAAGAAACAGTCTACTCCTTATTACAAGAAAAAGGGTTCGGACACGGTCCGCCCAAAAATATCCAGAAATCTCTATGGAGTAAAGAAAATGTGCAGACGAACCAAAATTCACAATCAACTAGAAGAACCTACAAGGAAAGCGACCGAGCTCACTAAGGAATATAACTTCAACCTGCAAGTCAATCTATAAGGGTGTGAGCGATATAAATACGCTCAGTAAGCTCATGAGAGGCAGAGAAACACTAATACAATTTAACAAGTAATATATATCAAGTAAACATCCACAATAATCACATACATGATGGTGTATCGGGGTCTACAAAATATAACATCCTCCTCCTTCAACCATATCCAAGAACAAGTAGGCACGTGGCCTCAAGAGCAAGTAGGTATAAGCCCCAAGAACAAGATCGATATCGATATATAAAATAATCTCCATAATCACAATCCATATCCTCCGTCCCCATTAGATACACCATCGCACATCACAAGAATATTCAATATCATATCAAGGCATTTAGCAAATAGCATACAAGTTTCTCTGTCTCCTATTCACATGCGAGGCTAGGGCAAGAAAGGATAATATATCAAAATTAGAAAGAATAATACGAATGGCTTATATATATATATAATAGCTTAGTTAGTAAATAGCACATCACAAATAATACACATACACCCATGAACTTACTTGGTATCCAAAGAAAGCTTAGCCAAATCTTCACAACCTACTGACCTTGAGCTTCAGCTGGATTATTGCCTAAGGAAAGATAATTACATAGTCCAACAATCAATCCCACTATCTCATCTATCATGAGGGATGCAATGCATGCTATGAATGCAAAAAGACCAATACTTAACCAACAATTAACCAACGTAATCCAAAATTAAAAACCAACCCGACTCAACTCAAAATTATGGTTCAACACAATGGTTAAACCGATCGCACCTCAAAAATACAAAATTAATTAATTAATTAAAATTTATTAGAACCAGAACCTCAACTCAATTTTTATAACTCATATATCAAATAATATCACATCAGTCCCTATGCAAAAATCATAATTCATACCAACACCCAAAACCGATAAAATTTCTTAAGTAGTCTTTATAATTCAAAAATTTCCAGAAACTAATTCCATCATTCAAAAACTCTGAAAAAATTCCAGTAGCTTCTCCAACATCAAAATAACGTGTGTGCAAAATTTCAGATTAATCCAAATTTATTTGATTCCCCAAAAATATTTTACAACATTCTGGTTCTGTTTGAACCACTAAAAATCAGTACAGCAAAAATCATCATAAGTCCTTCAAATTTCGTTACCACAAAATTATCCAAATAATTTTCTCATATTATAGACATTAGGATGGACAACATATAAAAATTTCATAATTTTTCAAGACATCTAAGACCTTCAAAATAATTTTCAAAACAGACATCATCAGAAAACCCTTAACCAACAGCAGTGTCAATTCTTAATTTATTTCGGAACCTAAACATTAGAACCAGACTCCAAATTATTTTTCACAGATTCACAACATCCTAATAAACAACATATCAAAAAATTAGATTAATATCGAACACCAATTATTTTTAAAAATTCAACAAAAGTACTAGATTTACAATGACTATGCACAGACAGCATTTTTAAATCAATAATTCAATTAAAAATATAAATCTTAACCTAAAATTCCCAAATAAAATCCTAGAGCTAACCTAACCTCATATCCTAAAACATATCAAAAATTCAGACCTAGATCATTTACCAATAATTTTTAAAAATTCGACAAAGTTACTGAAATATTAGTAATCACAAGCAGAAATAATTTTTCACTTTATTAATGAATTAAAAATATAAATCAAACATGAAAATTCCAAAAAAAATTTCTAGATCAAGTTTAACATTCCTAGAACAGATTACAATTGCCAAAAATATCAGATCATTAACTTAAACTCCTAAATCAAATATTAAACATCATGAACCTCTAAAATCATCCAACAACCTTTTAATTATTTTTAATTAATTAAAAATCGAAATAAATCAAAAATATTATTTTCTAACACCCTAAACATTATACAAACATCCAACAACACAAATCATGCCATGAAGTTGGAAGAAATTGAAAAAAATTGAAGAAAACCTCTTAATTTTGAAACTGCCAGAAATTGGAAGCCAAAAAAGACAGGCCGAGAATCCACGCTGGCCCGCCGAACGACACGCGTGGCTCGCCGAACGATAATACCTTTAGCCCGCAGCTCCGCGCTGAACGACACAGTCACACACCGAACGACACTGGCACCAATGGGCGCGCACTGACGAAACGACAAGCCTCTGATTTTTGAAGAAAATTTTATTTTTTTCTTCCCCTTTTCTCTTTCCGGTGGCACAAAAATTAGACACTCAATTGGGTGCCCTAACACCCCTATTTATACAATTTTTAGTTGGTAAATTACCAATATACCCCTAAATTAATTTATTTAATTTAAAAATACCCTAAAACTCTTTAAAAATTCAAAAAAATACCCAACTAACTTATAAAAATTCACAACTAACCCCAAATTTAATTATTTTCAGAATTATATTAATTAGTTAATTAATTATTTAATTTATTTATTTATTTAATTTATTTTAATTAAAAATTAATAAATACCCGAAAAATTTCCAAAACACAAACCCTAGCAAAATTATACTTAAAATAACCGTAATGACATCACGGTCACCAAAATGACATCAAAAACAGCAAAACGAAACCCGAAAATTTTTCGACCGCCAAAATGACCAAAATACCCCCTGAAGCCAAAAACACAATATTATACTCAAAACAAACATCTCAACACCCACATTATGAAAATAAGCACCAAACATTATAAAATGCACCCGAATATGAATTAAAGGTAAAATTACCATTTTGCCCCTAAACTCCAATTTCCCAAAAATCAAGGGTTTTACAATCTAACCCCCTTAAACAAATTTCGTCCTCGAAATTTTACCCAATAACATACTCATCATCAAAACACTTTTATATTTTAAGTTATACACAAATCCGGAAAGCATAGCTCACTTAGCACATGTTGTTATGGGTGATCAGGCCATAACCCCACATGTTCCAATTTTGCTCCAGGTTATGTTTATTATAAAATCAAACATAAACATTTTCTTTTCAACTTCCACTCATCAACAATCATCACAAAAAGCCAAAACTCAAGTGTTCAAGTCAAACCCAAATTAACCAAAACCATTACTAATATAACACTTATCCATATGATTCTCATCATTCTACCAACAACCCAGACTTATTCAAGAATGACATCCGATGTCAACAAACCAAGATTATTCAAAAACGTCTTCCAATAACCAATTTAATAGCAAACTATCATAAATAATACCAGACAAAACACATATACATTTATGATGTACAAAAGATATAATGATGTAATAATGATGTAATGATACGCATGCATATGGTGCTATATCAAGACTATTAATAAACTATACTCTAACCCCCTTAAAATTATTTCGCCCACGAAATCAATAACGCACCTGAAGACTCAAACAAATGAGGGTATTTTGCTAGCATGAGTTTCTCTGCTTCCCAGGTGCATTCCTCAACAGAATGATTACGCCAAAGAACCTTTACTGAAGCCACATCCTTTGAACGTAATCGCTTGACCTGATGGTCCAAAATAGCTACAGGCTGCTCCTCATAAGTGTAATCATCAGTAATCTCAATGCTCTCTGAAGCCAGAATATGATTGGGGTTCAATACATATTTCCTCAACATCGAAACATGAAAAGTCGGATGCACAGCTACTAACTCGGATGGCAAATCTAGTCTGTAAGCAACATCCGCGACACGTTCTAGGACCTCATAAGAACCGATAAACCTGGGAGCCAATTTTCCTTTCTTACCAAACCGCATAACACCTTTAAAAGGTGATACTTTCAGAAACACCCTATCACCAACTGCAAACTCAAGATGCCTTCGCTTAAGATCAGCAGTACGGATCTGATCATGAATTACCGGTACAACCCGGGCATTATACTCCAAAAGATCGGGACCCTTAATACGACGCTCACCGACCTCCTCCCAATACAATGGGGTTCTGCACCGTCTACCATACAATGCTTCAAAAGGAGCCATGCCAATGCTAGCTTGATAACTATTATTATAGGCAAACTCTACCAACGGAAGATGATCTGCCCAACTTCCCTTAAAATTCAGAACACACAATCGTAGCATATCCTCCAAGGTCTGAATGGTTCTCTCCGACTGTCCATCTGTTTGAGGATGAAAAGCCGTGCTATAATGAAGATCTGTACCTAACCCTTTCTGAAGCTTCTGCCAAAACATGGATGTAAATTGAGCACCTCTATCAGATACAATGGAAACTGGTACCCCATACAGACTCACAATCCGATTAATATACAACTTTGCATACTGAGACACTGTGTACTTGGTATTAACCGAAAGAAAATGTGCTGACTTGGTCAATCGGTCTACAATCACCCAAATCGAATCATAGCCACCAGGAGTCCTTGGCAATCCGACAATAAAATCCATAGTGATTCTCTCCCACTTCCACTCGGGTAGTGGTAACTCTCTCAATAAACCGGCTGGCTTGAGATGCTCATACTTAACTTGCTGGCAAGGTAAACATTGAGAAACAAACTCTGCAACATCATTCTTCATTCCTTTCCACCAATACATCTGCTTTAAATCTCGATACATCTTAGTAGAACCAGGATGTATAGTGTACTTGGAAGAGTGAGCTTCTTTCAAAATCTTTTTCTTTAAATCAACCACTGAAGGCACACACAACCTTGAACCGAACCGCAAAACTCCTTTTTCATCAACCGAGAATTCTATGGATTCACCTGACAAGACTTTCTGGCGGATCATTGACAACTCCTCATCCGTATTCTGCGCTGAAATTATCTCATCAAGGAAATCAGGTTTGACTGTCATATTAGCCAACAACACACCTCTATCACCTTCAATTTCTTTACCAGACATATGAAAAGTTAACCCATCACCTAACAGTTGATGTATCTCCCGTATCAACGGTCTTCTGTAAACTGAAATGTGGGACAGACTACCCACAGACTTACGACTTAGAGCATTAGCAACAACATTCGCTTTACCCGGATGATACTGGATGCTATAGTCGTAGTCTTCAAGAAACTCTACCCACCTTTCAAGTCTTTTTGGGAGTATACATACTTAAGGTTCTTATGATCAGTGAAAATCTCACAAGTAACTCCATAAAGATAATGTCTCCAGATCTTGAGTGCAAACACAACTCCAGCCATTTCTAAATCATGTGTGGGATAGTTTACCTCATGCTTCTTCAGCTGTCTAGAGGCATAGGCGAGTACTTTACCATGTTGCATCAACACACAACCCAGACCAACGCCTGATGCATCACAATAAACAGAATATCCCTCAGTGCCTTCTGCCAACACAAGTACTGGTGCAGTAGTTAATCTTTCTTTAAGAGTAGCAAAACTCTCCTCGCAAGCATCATCCCAAATGAACTTAACACCTTTACGAGTGAGTTTCGTTAAAGGTGTGGCTATTCTGGAGAAATCTTTGACAAACCTTCTGTAATATCCTGCTAACCCCAGAAAACTCCGAATCTCAGTAACAGTCTTCGGTCTCTGCCAATCCATCACTGCCTTAATCTTCTGTGAATCAACCTGAATACCCTCTGCAGATATAACATGTCCCAGAAAGACAACCTTGTCCAACCAAAACTCACATTTGGAGAACTTAGCGTAAAGCTGATGTTCTCTTAAAGTTTGCAACACCAACTTTAAATGATGCTCATGCTCTTCCTTGGATTTTGAATATATCAGAATGTCATCAATGAATACGGCAACAAACTGATCAAGATAAGGACTAAACACCCTATTCATCATGTCCATAAAAGCAGCAGGAGCATTAGTAAGTCCAAAGGACATCACTAGAAATTCATAATGTCCATACCTCGTGCGAAAAGCAGTCTTAGGTATGTCACTCTTCTTCACTCTCAACTGATGATAACCCGACCACAGATCAATCTTGGAGAAAAACTTTGCTCCCTGCAACTGATCAAACAAATCGTCAATCTTGGGCAATGGATATCTGTTCTTCACAGTCACCTTATTCAGCTGTCGATAATCGATGCATAGCCTCATTGATCCATCTTTCTTTTTCACAAAAAGAACTGGAGCACCCCACGGTGAAGTACTCGGTCTGATATATCCCTTCTGCAACAAGTCATTCAATTATTCTCTCAACTCCTTAAGCTCTGTTGGAGCCATCCTATATGGAGGCATAGAAATAGGATTGATTCCAGGTACAAGATCAATGGAGAATTCAATTTCTCGTTCCGGTGGTAACCCCGGTAAATCGTTTGGAAACACGTCCATGTAATCTCGTACTGTCAGGATATCTTCAAGTTTCACTTCTTCCTTGCTCATATCCCGAATAGAAATAAGGTAGGCATTACAACCCTTTCGCAACAATCTTCTAGCTCTCATAACTGAAATTAGCTAACTGATTCCATTAATTTTAGAGCCACAAAATGTCACAGTCTTGTTGGCCTCATATGCAAACACCACTACCTTATCCTTACAGTTCAAATTAGCTCCATGCCGAGCTAACCAATCCATACCCAAGATGACATCAAATTCTATCACATCTAACGCCGCTAGATCCGCAAGAAGTTCAACATTTTCAACTTTAACAATGCAATCCTTGTTTACCTTTAAAGATTCTACCTCCTCTCCTAAAGGTGTATGAACAACTAATGGCATTTCCATAGGTTCAGATGTAATACTCAGCCTAGATGCAAAACTAGGTGATATGAATGAATGAGTAGCTCCAGGATCTATCAATATGTGTGCATCTAGAGAACAAACAGAAAGAGTACCTTGCACCACATTGTTGTCAACTTGAGCCTGCTGATGATTTAGGTTGAACACCCGAGCATAATTCTGGTTTTGGCCCTGATTCTGATTTTGGTTTTGGTTCTGACCATTACCTTGTCCCACTGGTTGAACTGCTCTACCAATCTGTTGGTTTCCATTATTTGCAGCACCCTGGTATCCACGACCCTGCTGATACTGCTGACCCTGATAGCCCTGATAACAGCGACCCTGCTGGCCCTGGTATCCTCGGCCCTTCTGGCCCTGATAGCCTCTGTCTCCATTATAACCTCGACCACCCTGATATCCGTTACCGTTAAACTGTCCACGGCCACCATTACCTCTACCATAACCATTTCCATTATGATAGTTACCCCTATATGCTTGATTGCCAACAGGTCTGAACTGAGTATGCTGACCTGCCTGAGTCTGATTGCGCCTAGGAATTGGACAATCTTTAACTTGGTGATTCATCTGTCCACAGTTAAAACAAGTTCCAGTCTTCCTTCTGCACTCTCCCGTATGATGTAAGCCATAAGATTCACAAGTAGGGGCTCTATAACCCTGTTGCTGGTAGCGCCCACCATTATCATTGCCTCTCTGACCACTATACTGCCCCTGATAACCTAGCTGATTCCCTGGCTTGTTCTTCTTTCTGCTTGATTCCCCAGCATCAATATTCCTTTTTCTGTTTTCTAACCCCAGAGCAGCATTAACAGCCAAATGTATTTCCTTGTAATTGTGACTGGCTATCAACTCATAGTATTTATCATTCAATCCATCCACAAATCTATCAGTCATAGATTCTTCATCCTGAGACACACGTGTAGCATACTTCCTTAGCTCTTGAAACTACTCCTAGTACTCAGCTATAGATTTGTTGCCCTGAGTCAACATTTCAAACTCCCTTGCTTTCGCTTTCATCACATTTCGAGGCATAAAGTTTTGCATAAACATTCTTCTGAAGTCTTCCCATACCTCAATCTGGCCTTGGATAGAGATCTTATACCATTCTTCAGCTGATCTTTGCATTTGATGCCCAGTTAACTCTATGGCTCTCTTCTCAGTACATTTCAAAGCATCATAGATCTTCTTAACTTTATTAAGAAATGCTAGAGGGTCTTCTGTAGCAATATTGGAGAATGTATGTGGATCAACTCTAATAAATTTGTGCAAATCCAGGTCGTCAGTTAATCCATTTTCTCTAGCTGTAGCGTGAGCATTAGCATTCATATTGTTACCCATGCCTTGAACAACCCGAACTACTCCCTCAACGAGAGCTTCCATAGATCTATTCAATGTCTGCAAAGTAGCCAAATATGCATCTGGGTTTCCTTGAACTAGTACTTGACCTGGCACATTCATATTATCAGGAGTTGGAGGTGGTGGCTCCTGATCTTCACTAAGTGGTACTTCAAAGAGCCCCTCACTCTCCAGTACAAAATTCTGATCTTCCATCCCTTGCACATTTTCATTTACCACTCTCCGAGGTCTTCCACGTCTACGTGGCTGAGGTGGCTCCTCAACATGAGTGGCTAGCTGATGTTCAACTTCCTCAGCTATTCCAGCACCACTAGACCCACCAACCAAAAGGAAACGAGGGTTTTCTTGAGACATTGCACCTGCTAGCGGAGGAAAAGATTGATTAACGGAGAAAGGAAGCAAGACTTTTTAGAAAAACAATCCTAATGATTTATGGATAGTATTAAACTAAGTAAAACCTATGTCTCTGATACCACTTTTGTCACGACCCAAACTGGGGAGCCGGGACCGGCGTAAGGCTATACCTAAGTACAACCTTACAAGCCTAATTCAAATTTATTATTATAGTGCAAGATTACTAAGTTCAATAAATTTGTTCCATAATCAAGTCATCAATAGAAATGATACTATTAAAAATCAAGTTCAATAACTAAAATTCAAACTAGATGCAAAGAAACAGTCTACTCCTTATTAAAAGAAAAAGGGTTCGGACACGGTCCGCCCAAAAATATCCAGAAATCTCAATGGAGTAAAGAAAATGTGCAGACGAACCAAAATCCACAATCAACTAGAAGAACCTACAAGGAAAGCGACCGAGCTCACTAAGGAATATAACTTCAACCTGCAAGTCAATCTATAAGGGTGTGAGCGATATAAATATGCTCAGTAAGCTCATGAGAGGCAGAGAAACACTAATACTATTTAACAAGTAATATATATCAAGTAAACATCCACAATAATCACATACATGATGGTGTATCGGGGTCTACAAAATATAACATCCTCCTCCTTCAACCATATCCAAGAACAAGTAGGCACGTGGCCTCAAGAGCAAGTAGGCATAAGCCCCAAGAACAAGATCGATATCGATATATAAAATAATCTCCATAATCACAATCCATATCATCCGTCCCCATTAGATACACCATCGCACATCACAAGAATATTCAATATCATATCAAGGCATTTAGCAAATAGCATACAAGTTTCTCTGTCTCCTATTCACATGCGAGGCTAGGGCAAGAAAGGATAATATATCAAAATTAAAAAGAATAATATATACGAAGGGCTTATATATATAATAGCTTAGTTAGCAAATAGCACATCACAAATAATACACATACACCCATGAACTTACTTGGTATCCAAAGAAAGCTTAGCCAAATCTTCACAACCTACTGACCTTGAGCTTCAGCTCGATTATTGCCTAAGGAAAGATAATTACATAGTCCAACAATCAATCCCACTATCTCATCTATCATGAGGGATGCAATGCATGCTATGAATGCAAAAAGACCAATACTTAACCAACAATTAACCATGGTAATCCAAAATTAAAAACCAACCCGACTCAACTCAAAATTATGGTTCAACCCAATGGTTAAACCGATCGCACATCAAAAATATAAAATTAATTAATTAATTAAAATTTAGTAGAACCAGAACCTCAACTCAATTTTTATAACTCATATATCAAATAATATCACATCAGTCCCTATGCAAAAATCATAATTCGTACCAACACCCAAAACCGATAAAATTTCTTAAGTAGTCCCTATAATTCAAAAATTTCCAGAAAATAATTCCATCATTCAAAAACTCTGAAAAAATTCCAGTAGCTTCTCCAACATCAAAATAACGTGTGTGCAAAAGTTCAGATTAATCCAAATTTATTTGTTCCCCCAAAAATATTTTACAACATTTTGGTTCTGTTTGAACCACTAAAAATCAGTACAGCAAAAATCATCATAAGTCCTTCACATTTCGTTACCACAAAATTATCCAAATAATTTTCTCATATTATAGACATTAGGATGGACAACATATAAAAATTTCATAATTTTTCAAGACATCTAAGACCTTCAAAATAATTTTCAAAACAGACATCATCAGAAAACCCTTAACCAACAGCAGTGTCAATTCTTAATTTATTTCGGAACCTACACATTAGAACCAGACTCCAAATTATTTTTCACAGATTCACAACATCCTAATAAACAACATATCAAAAAATCAGATTAATATCGAACACCAATTATTTTTAAAAATTCAACAAAAGTACTAGATTTACAATGACTATGCACAGACAGCATTTTCAAATCAATAATTCAATTAAAAATATAAATCTTAACCTAAAATTCCCAAATAAAATCCCAGAGCTAACCTAACCTCATATCCTGAAACATATCAAAAATTCAGACCTAGATCATTTACCAATAATTTTTAAAAATTCGACAAAGTTACTGAAATATTAGTAATCACAAGCAGAAATAATTTTTCACTTTATTAATGAATTAAAAATATAAATCAAACATGAAAATTCCAAAAAAAATTTCTAGATCAAGTTTAACATCCCTAGAACAGATTACAATTGCCAAAAATACCATATCATTAAGTTAAACTCCCAATCAAATATTAAACATCATGAACCTCCAAAATCATCTTACAACCTTTTAATTATTTTTAATTAATTAAAAATCGAAATAAATCAAAAATATTATTTTCTAACACTCTAAACATTATACAAACATCCAACAACACAAATCATGCCAGGAAGTTGAAAGAAATTGAAGAAATTGAAGAAAACCTCTTAATTTCGAAATGCCAAAAATTGGAAGCCAAAAACGACAGGCCGAGAATCCACGCTGGCCCGCCGAACGACACTGGCACCAACGGGCGCGCACTGACGAAACGACAAGCCTCTGATTTTTGAAGAAAATTTTATTTTTTTCTTCCCCTTTTCTCTCTCCGGCGGCACAAAAATTAGACACTCAATTGGGTGCCCTAACACCCCTATTTATACAATTTTTAGTTGGTAAATTACTAATATACCCCTAAATTAATTTATTTAATTTAAAAATACCCTAAAACTCTTTAAAAATTCAAAAAAAATACCCAACTAACTTATAAAAATTCACAACTAACCCCAAATTTAATTATTTTCAGAATTATATTAATTAGTTAATTAATTATTTAATTAATTTAATTAATTTAATTTATTTTAATTAAAAATTAATAAATACCTGAAAAATTCCCGAAATACAAACCTTAGCAAAATTATACTTAAAATAACCGTAATGACATCACGGTCACCAAAATGACATCAAAAACAGCAAAACGAAACCCGAAAATTTTCCAACCGCCAAAATGACCAAAATACCCCCCGAAGCCAAAAACACAATATTATACTCAAAACAAACATCTCAACACCCACATTATGAAAATAAGCACCAAACGTTATAAAATGCACCCGAATATGAATTGAAGATAAAATTACCATTTTGCCCCTAAACTCCAATTTCCCAAAAATCAAGGGTTTTACAGCCATAGCTTTGGCCATAGTTTCACCATGCATTTTGGATATATCCAACAAATCCCAAATATTGATGATGGCTTGGGTCCTTTTCAATTGCTTAAGGACAACATCGTCTTCATCCTCTTTTCTTTCTATCTTAACATCCTTCCCTTTGTTAGCTTTTTCTTTTTTTTGGTGGAACCTTGCCATAAGGTTTTCCAAAGTGGGTATTCAGTACTTCTTCTCTGGGTTTGGACCAATCCCACTCTTCTTCTTTGGTTTCTAATTCCTCATCACTGTCAGTTGAATCCCAAAACTCATTTATAACATAAATGGTCAATGCCTCCTCACCCATGCTTGATTTAGCAAGTGAAACCTCCTCTTTTGTAGTTTCTTCACCTCTATCTTAGAAAGATGACAAGACAATCTTCTCATTCAATCCTTCTCCTATTATAAAAGTTGCTAGCAGAGGCACTCTATTAAACTTTGGTAAAGGATTTCCCTTTATGCTAGGTTTATTGGGTTCAGACAACTTTTCACTATCAATTAGATTTTAGATCTCATGCCTTAACCGTATGTAATTATCTGTCTCATGCCCTTGCATATGGTGGAATTGGCAGAAGGCTTTAGCATCAAAGTATGGTGGGAGTGGATTTGGCAAAGGTTGAGGAGCCAATGGCTGTAATAGCCCTTTCTTTTGTTGCTTATTGAAAACCTAAGATAGGGGTCTCCCCAAGTTTTAAAACTGTCATATATTCCCTTGATCGATTATTGCATTAACATCCATTGCTTTTTGTCTACTCCAACCACCCAATTTGTAATTTCCCTTCTCATTCCTTCTTCTAGAAAAATGATTCTTCTCCCTTTCTCACTCTTCTATCTGTAAACTAGCTTGAAGAAGATCTTTGAAATCTCTGATAAGAGTATGAGACAATCTTTTATGGAGGGAAGGACACCTTTTACTATCATTCTAATCTGGTCAGACTCATGGGCCTCTTTTTGAGAAGAGCAGCCTTATTTCTCTACCTCTTCACATAATCAACAAAATTCTCATTCTACTTCTGTCTGATAGTCTCCATCTCCATCAAGGTCACTTCCAACTCAACATTGTACCCATATTGCTGAATGAAGGCTTTTTACAGCAAATTCCAATCTTTTTGGGTGTTCTCCTCTAAGGTATTGAGCCAATTTTCCACAATAGGATTCAGAGAAAGTAAGAAATACCTTAGGATTTGAGCCTTGGTAGCTCTAGTAGACTGCATGGCAGTGATGTACTACTTGACATGCAAGTGGGGAATTCTAGTTCCATCAAACTTAGCAAATGGAGGCATCTTGAACGTGTAAGGAATTCCTTCATCATCTTTAAACAGTTTGTCAACCTCTGACACTTCTTCAGTCTTCAACTTCAAAGTCAGTAATCATCTTCTTAACATCTGCAAATTTAGCCTTCTTTTCATTCTTCTTCTTTTGTTGGTCTTGGAAATAAGCCTCTCAGTCCTCATCATCAATTATCACCTTGTCATCATTAAAGGCTACCTCTCCTACCTTAGTCTTCCCTTTGTCTTTTTGCTTCTTAGTACTAGCAAATACTTCAGCAGTGCTGCATTCCAATAGTGCATCCAACTAACTTCTCACGACCTCAGCCAGGGTCTCCTTCAATTCTTCCATTTTGGATGCAATGGCCTCATTCGTTAGGTTCTAAACTTGACCACAATCCATTAGTTTTGGTGCGAAGTTGACTGAATTCTCACTGAACTGTAAATCACTAACGTAGGTCGGATTGTCATAAGCCTTCGAATTGCTATTCTTCCAACCTTATATCTCCCACACACCTTATATCTCCCACACACGAGTAGCGAGTTTTTTTTCCTAGGTATTGTGATCAATAAAAATTTCAACAGGGGATATTTTTGTTTTTGATTCACTCAGATAAAGTAATCAATAGTTAAGTTTTCAAAATAAAAGTCAGTTTATGATAATTCCCACTAATTAAGCCTTAATCCTTTAGGTCCACTGAAAAATTCGAGCAGCATTTCTGCCATATTTTGAATGAAAACTAAATTGATAGGTTTATTATAAATAAACTTCTTATTTGGAAAAAAAAACTAATGATTCATGTTACAAATAAGCTCACAACTAACCAGTCTTAGTATAAATATGACCTATAATTGATTTTAATATTCCATAATCGACTAACTATTTCACATTTAATTTTAAAGCTTAATTTGGGCCATAAAGTGAAAATATTTTTGGGCCCTTCCTTTAAAATATTTCAAAGCCCATTGTAAAGAATTTATTTCAAAAATTAATTTTGGACTTTGTGTTTAGGTCATTAGGTAGAAAATAGTTTTGGCCCATTTTTGAAAAAAGTCTTATGTCCAAAGTTTATCTTGAAAAGTTTGAAAATAACTTTGGGCTTAAAATAATTTTTGGTCCATAAAGAAATCTTTGGGCTTCCATCATAATAAGGTTATGTTAGGAAAAAAAGCAAACCAAATAAGCCAAAACTCAACTAAGACATATCAATTATAGTCAATCAGCAAGCATTTAGGATAAATCTAAGAAACGTTATTAGGCCAACTACATGGGCTTTAGTCTTTGAGGTAAAAGGCTTAGGTTCTCATAGCAAGTATATATAAAAAAGTATAAGGTTATGAATGGTTATGCAATACTCGATCTCCATACATTGAGTGAAAGCATGGTATCACTTATACACACATAACACAGAGTCCATAAGGCATCATAACTCATGTACACTATGCAAATCTAAATAATGCAATGAACAATATCTAATAATAAAGAATCAAATAATACAATGATCTTGCATTATGGTGCTGGTCCGACTCGGTTTTAGCTTCTAAGATTGAACCGGACAATATTTAGGTTTTTAAAATTGGACCAGACCAGGTTTAAGCCTTTAAAATTAGATTGGATCAGTTCTGGCCTCTTTAAATTAGGATTGAGCTTGTTTAGGGCCAAAATTAAAGGGCCTATAAAGTGATTTTGTCAAAATTTATAAACAAACCTAGAAAGGTTCAATGAGCATGAAATTTTACTTAAGAGTTTATCCATGTGCTAGTAGTTGGTAGTTTTTTAGAATAATTTAGTGATTTTACTGTATAAAGTATATTTATTTTTTAATACCAAGTTATTTTTATTATTTTAAAGGCATTTCAAAATGCAAGTTTAAGAAATTTGAAATTTATAAGATTATGATATAAATGTATATAATTTCAAAATATATATACATATATTTATTTCAAAATATATATATATATATATACATATATGTTTATGTGATTTAGTTTTGGAAGGAATATAATTTCATGGGAGATAGTTAAGATTAACAATTTAAGTGAATTAATTGAATTAAGAATGGAAATCATGTATATGAAATGGTTTATATACCTTAATGGCATACTTAAGAAATAATGGTAAATATGAATTAATGTATTATCTAAAGGTTTAGATAAATAGAGTAATAATTTGAGATATAAGTGAAGAATACTCTTGTAGGGTTAAATGTTATTGTATCTATTGAATAATATTTTAATACTAAGTAATATTGTATGATAGTTAATTAACTAATGTAGTTAAAGAAGTGTTAAATGTAGACTAGTTAAGAAGTAAATGATGGTGAAATAGAATCACACTAAAAATTAAGAGTATGAAACTAATAAAAAGGAAGTTCACTGTATGGTAAAGTAACATTAAAATAATAATGATGGTTAGTGATGCTAACTAATAAATTAAGAAAGAAATAATTAAATTATAAATGGCAAAAGAGTAATATTGTAAGTAAGAATTTCTAGAAATAAACCAAACAAATGATGGCATTGTCTTGGTGGGAATAATAAATAAGATTTAAGTAAATATATTAATTTAAGGACAAAAAAAAAAGAAAACAAATAATTTTTTTTTGAATTATTAGAGAACCTTATTCTGAGGAATAAAATATAAAAATAACTACATAATTAAGATATTTTATTTTGAGGAATACAATATTAAAAGTAAATAAATACATTCATGTATTCTTACTATGTTTTCTAATTAAACTTTGTTCTATTATTATAAGCCTTTCGAGAAATGTCTTCTAAGACTAACCTAATGACTTAGCCTATTTTTCTAATATTCTTATTGGCAGAGCCCAACTCTAGTGAGGGGTTAAACTATTAGACAATGTATAATGGTGTTTTGAAATGCACATGAGGGATAATTTACCAGTGTAGGGAAGCAAAAGCATCATTTTAGAGATTTTATATTAAGGATCTTTGAAGCATTCACTTGAAAAATTAAGATTTATGTCTGATTCAATTGATGAATAAGTGAAATTAAAGAAACAATTTAGGTTGTGAAATAAAAGTTTGAGAGATGAGTATTATAGTTGCTGAAAAATTTTGCTTATGTGATGTGAAGTTATATTTTCCAAATTTTTAGACTAATCTAGAGATGTTAAATGTGTAACATCCCAACGACCCTAGGCTTACGACTCAGTCTTTTCACCTAGCCCGCTTTAAGGGACAGTTACAATACCACTTCCCTCATGGGTCCACGATAGGATTTGTCCTTGAGGCTTATGTCCCAGTCTTTTCACCCTAGGTATTTGGCCCAATTAAGGGTCGCCTCCCTCGTTTCTATCCAAGACCTCCTTAAGAGATTCTTTTTCACTAAATGAGTACTATTTCTTCTAGAAGACTGATTTGTAAGCCCAGGGTTGTTGGGATATTACAGTTAAAAAGGTGCCTTTTTAACTGTAACATCCCAACGACCCTAAGCTTAAGAGTCAGTCTTTTCACCCAGCCCGCATCAAGGGACTGCTATAGTACTGCTTCTCCTCACGATTCCACAACAGGATTTGGCCCAAGTCAAGGGTTGCCTCCCTCGTTTCGATCCCAAGACCTCCTTAAGAGAGTCTTTTTCACTCAACGAGTACCATTTCTTCTACTCCTCTTTAACTGAAATATCCCAATGGCCCTGGGCTTATGACTCGATCTTTTCACCCAGCCCGCTTCAAGGGACTGCTACAATACTACTTCCCCTCATGGTTCCACAGCAAGATTGATTTATTTGGCCCAAGTCAAGGGTCACCTCCCTCATTTTGATCCCATGACCTCCCCCATAAGAGAGTCTTTTTCACTCAACGAATACCATTTCTTGAAGACCCATCCTACACAATTTATTCCCTGTCATAAATTACAATCGCGCTAAGCTAAAAGCCTAGCAGTACAACTTTGATAAAAGTAAAACTTTAACACAATGCCAATGCATAATGCATTTGCATGCTATGCCACAATGTAGTATTCCATTCAATTTAATAACATAATTTTTCATTTGTTTATGATTCACACAAATAGACATACAAGCATGGGCCCAATAAACTAATACATTATTCAAATTCCAGAGTTACCATTTTAGTCCAAATTGACACCAAATGTCTAGCCACAAAGGCAAATAGTGAGGATAGCCTTATATGTAACATCCCAACTAGGCTTCAAGGGCTACGCCCAACCCAGCTTCAAGGACTGTTACATTCTAGGCATGCTGACAAACACAGAACTCTAAAAATTGAATAACATACTAGACACACAATTATTTCATATTTCCCATTCTCAATTCCTTTCTCATATTTCATTTTTCTCATTCAAATCAATGTTATTTCATTTCATCACATTACAAGGTATTTCATAATAAAATCACATTCCATACAATTTAGCCATTTATAATGGCTTTTTAGAATGTTTATAATGCATACACATCAACTCACATTCCATAACACAATGTATATGGATTTTCAAATGATCAAGTAGCTTAACACATTTTCCATTTAAAATGTGTTAAGCCAAAATTAAATGCAAGTACTTTAAAACTATCAAAGCATGTACTTACCTCACTAAGCACTTAAATGCAAGCTTAAAATCTCCCACCAACCTTCACTTCCAAATTGTTCTTCGACACTAGGATTGAACAATTCACTTCTCCTTAATGCCTATACACAATGTGATTAAATACAATAATTTAATATTACATTTTAAGGCATTTCCAACATTAAACCCTAATTAAAAATCACTCCTACCAATTCAAAAATTTAGCCTTTCCTTACTTTAACATTAGAATTTCATTCTATTCCATTTAAATTAGTGTTTTAAGTTTATTTATATTATTAAAAACATATTTTAACATGTTTCATTCATACACATTACTTAAATACTTACTCTTATTCAATACCCTAAAATGGCATAACCTTCACCAATGAAGGTTTTCATTCTAACCTATTCCAATTATTAATCTAAGGTTATTTTCTTCACTAATACCATGAATTAACATGATTTAAACATTAAAATTCAATTCACCATTCTTTAAAAATTCTCTTTCCAAAACCCTAAACTCAACACTACCTCATCCAAACTCTAACCAAACTTAACCAAATCTACCATTTGACTTTAAAATCCTTGTTTATGCATCAAAAAAACACATTTGGAATCAATTTGCACAATTAAAACACATGATTCCAAGAATCCAAATGTTTCATAACCCTAAATTCTCTCTCTTCACCCAACTCATCCCAAACTTAATCCTTTCTTCCATTTAACTTGAAAATCATTAATAATTAATCAAAATAGCTTCATTCATACCCAATTAAATAATTAAATCATACTAATAGAAAATCCCAAAATACACATATTCGTAGTTTTCTTAGAAATTCAAAAATTATGGAAGAAAGCTTACTTGTTAGAAAATCACCAAAACTCCACTTAGTTCCTTAAAATCTCTTCAATCTTAGGTAGCTTGGAAGAAAAGAAGATCTCTCTTTCTCTCTAATGGTGTCACATATTTTGAAGAAGAAGAAGGAAGAAGAAGACTAATTTTAATTTTCTCTTTCTTTCCACTTAAAAAAATATGACTATATATAAATATTATTTTATTTTAATAAATAAATAATTATTTAATTATTTCAAAACCCCAAATTACCTCTTCCAACCAAAAATAATTTATTTTTAATTTATTTAAATAATTTTAAGTTTATAAGGTATAATTATCATTTTGCCCTTAGACTTTTGACTTTTCTTATAAAAGGGTTGACTAATGTATGTGTTAAGTATATGTTAGGCATGTTTCACATATACATTCTACTTTTTCACTTAAAATTCTTTCATTTTCCCTTTAAATCATTTCTTTAACTTATTTAAATTTATTTTATTTTATTTAATTCCAAAAATATTAGGGATGTTACAAAATGAGCTTGAAATTTTAATGAAAATTTTTCTATGTGTTAGGATATAATGTATGGAATTTTGATAATTTTTAAAGATGAATTATTATTTAAGAAAAAAATAGCAGAACACACATTAATGGAGCAATTCCATCACTTAGAATCTATAGAAGTTGAGAAACATATTTAAAAATTATAGCAAACGAACCAAAAAAAATTAAAATTTTATATACAAAATCTTATTTATTTCTAGAACATATGATTAAAATTTAATAAAGTTTTATTAAGATTTGATACCTGAAACAAATGGGTAAATAAGTACAACCAGAAAATTATCAAAGAAATATATTTTATGAGTTTGGAAGACTAAATTTTTAAATATATTAAATCAGCTTAGAAAAATATAAAATTTTAAATATATTTCCATATATGTGCCAAGTGCACATAGTTAAAATTTTATAATCTTTAGTGAAGATTTGGTGATTAATGAAAGTTGAAAATTGAGATTGGTATGAAAGTTAGGAAGTTATGCAGATTTCTAGAAGTGGGTAATAAATTAATTTTATGTGATGAAGGAATGAAGGAACTTGTGAAATTTGATGTATGGATTGATAGATGTATGAAGAAGGAATATGGAATTTTAATAAATTAAATTCAAAGAGTTCATAATTAAATTAAAGGGAGAATTAGTATATGTCAGCAAATCTGTTAACTATGAAAGTATATTGAGAACGTATTAAAGTGACATATAGTATTAGTTAAGTTAAGATTTATTATGAGTGAATAAAAATTTAAATATTGTTCTTTATTTTAAGCAATTAAAATGTGAATTTATATAAAAAATTTACTAAGTTAATATAAGTTGAGGTTATCTATGCAGTCTATATTTAGTTGCATGATTGAAATGTGTTCATTTATGTGTTATATGGAAATGGATGTTAAGAGAAAAGTGATAAATATGTTTTTGGATATTTAAGGTGGATGTAAAATTTAATAATAGATATATAATGATTTTATAATGAATGAATTTTAATTTATTTTATGAATTGTATTTGGTTCAATAATCAAGGCATGGTCCATTTGATTTAAGTGGATGGAATTAATAAAAATTTGATGAGTAAATTTTGGGAGTACTTGTAATTGATATCAGATTGTCAAAGATTGCAATGAGACCAATTCATTGGATGAGTTTGAAAAGTGGAATTTATATGAGGAAAATTTGACCTTTACATAAAAAAAAAATGCATAGTTGGAGAATTAAAGAATTTGAAAGTTAATGATAGAAATGACCTGAAATGCATGGGTGTAATGTTATATTGAGATAGTTGAGTTTTGGGTTAGAATTTTGAGTTGATGTGTATAATACAAATGTTTAGTTAATGTTACATAAATACTTGATGATAGGTATTTACCTGTAATTGATTAATGAAGGATGTATGGATTTGAAATTTAATTATGCTTTTGTAAACTAGAAATTATATGTACATTGGATATAAGTAAGTGAAGAATTAATATTTATTATTGATCTTTACAATGGTAATTGTAAAATTTATTAAGAGTATTTGTAAGGAGAAGAGTAAAAGATTATGTGGCTAGTGTTAATGATAAGTTGTGACAATAATTTGAAAGATAATTATGCAGGAAGTGGAGGTTTATGATTAATTTTAGTGGAGTTTAATTGCTATAGTAAGTAATTTTGAGGACAAAATTATTTAATGGAAAGAAAATTGTGATATCCATGATCTTGGAGGAATTAAATAAGTTTTTGGAGGTATAGATATTATATATACCTAATGTATATCTAGTGTATAGATAATATATACATAATATATATATATATTGTATGTTGGATATATGTATATATTATATTATATATAATATATATATATTATACTTAATATGTATATAGGATACATGATATACATATGGGTAAATATATATATTAAATATATAATATATATACATAATATAAATACATTACATAAACATATACATAAAAGTATATGTAACATATAAGTAACATATATATGACATGTACGTATACATAAAATATATACTACTTATATGTGAAGTACAAATAGGTGTTGAAAAGTGGATAATAATGATAATAATAGGAAAAGAGAAGAGTGAAAAGTCAAAGAAGGAAAAGATATGATTAGTGAAAAATTATTTAATTATTTTATATATAAAGAGATAAAGATGAGAATTAAAAGATAAAGATGAGAATTAAAAGAACCTATCTTCTTCTTCTTCTTCTTTATTTGAATGTGGGATTGAGAGAGGGTGAGGAGAGTTTCGTATCCTTCATATACATCAATTTATAAGAGATTTAAAGAGGATTTAAGAAGGTTTTGCAAAGAATTCAAGTAAGTATTTTTATTAAATCTTATAGTTTTGAATATGTATGAATATGTTTGATATAGCTAGAGAGAGAAAATATGTTTTAATTATTAGAATAAATAGAAATGAAGTTAGAATGAAGAGTATATAGTGATTTGTTGGTTGGATGATTGAAAAGGGTATAATTGATGAATTTAGGGTCATGGATGAATATGTGTAAATTAGAGTTTTTGTGTGAATGGTTATAATTGTTGAAATGGATAAATTTAATGTTGTTTTAATATGTTTGTGATGATTCTATGGTTAGAAATTAGTTATGGGCAAGTTTGGATAAAGTTGAGATTTAGGGTTAGATTATGTGAAATTAAGGTTTTGGAAGGAGGATTATATAATTATTAAAATGAGTTGATTTATTATTTTTTTGGTATATAATTAATGATTTAAGGTAAACTGTTGAAAATGAGGTTGGTAGAATAAGGTTTAAATAAAGTAGAAAGTGGTGAATTTAGAGTTTTAATGAGGTTTGCATGAGAATTATATAAATAATGGTAATTTGATAGACAATGAGAAATGAGCATGTAAGTGACTTTAAATAGATAATGTTGCTTATTGTTGGACTATGTATGTATAGGTTAAAGTGATAAGAGATGGAGTTTAGAGTTTGGCTTAGGGAAATGAAAAGATGTTATTACATATATTTATTTACTTAAAATTTTATTAGATGTGAAATGACAATATGCATGTAAAGTATTTGAAATGTGGGAAAATCACATAGTCTATGCAATGTGGCATAGTTATGTGATAGTTATGGGAAAATTTAGAATTTATACATGAAAATATAGAACTTCAAAAATGAACTAGTGTAGTATGAATATTTCAATGGTTATGTGTATAATATAGTATTTATGAGTCATACTAAAAATGATTGAAAAATATGATAATTAAACAATGTCATAAGAAATAAGAAAGAAGGTAGAAAGAAAAATAAAAAATCATGGAAGAAACATTTATGTAGAAAAATAATTAAAACATGGGAAAAAAAGAAGGCAAAGTGATCATGAGAAGTAGCGATCACTTGAAAATGTAGATAATAATTTTAAAATGTGGAAAATATGTAAATTGGGTAAAAAGAATGAAATATGCTATATAGTTGGAAAAGATGAGAAAGGTAATATGAAAAGTAATTATAAAGAGTAATGTGGAAATAACTAAAATCTAGATATTGTAAAGAGGAATTGAATATGAATTTATGAGAAATTGACAAATGAAATGGAAGCAGGAAATGGATATACAGAAATAGGTCATTTTATGATTTTCTATAATGATAGGAAATGTTTTTAAAATATGGAAATGAGTCACTTTTTAAATGTGACTCATGGGCTGTGTAAGTAGATTGAGAATTATGGAATATGATTCTTTAATGAGAATGAGAGAAATGGATCTATTGAGATAAAGTATGGAAGCAATCATGAGTGAGTTGATTACTTGAGGAATATGTAGAAATACAAATATAGAGATGATAAATGAATATGTAACATTTGATAGTGATCATAGTTTGACATGTTCATAAGAGTTGTGAAAATGTGATTTACTAGTCACACTATAGTTGTAGCTAAAAAGATGATGAAATATGTGGCAAATATTGGAAAAACGGAAATTAAAGGTGTTTCAGTGAGTTGAAATGAAATGTGTGATTGCCTTATATAGTATCTTATTCCAAAAAAATTGTTTTTGATGCTATTGATATGATTTGCCTTCGGGCTAGACGCTGGGTGTCACTATTATTTGCCTTCAGGCTAGATGTTGGGCATCACTAATATTTGCCTTCAGGCTAGACACTAGGTATCACTATCATTTACCTTTGGAGCCAGAGACACAGGTGTCAATAGGGGATAGTTATGACACTTAGATCCCCAGTGTCGCAATAGACTATGGCAATATCTTTAGAGCCGGAGTATTGTATAAGGTTGTTTAGGCTCAATGTGTGTGTGTGATATGTTCATGTGTATATGTGTGTTTTATTAAAGATAATGGAATAAGATGATTTATAACATGTGACTGAAAATGCATATGCTTATACATGATGAATAAAATAAAAAGTAAGAATGTGTTTATAATGTTTATTATTTATATATATATACCACTAAGCTGTAAAGCTTAGCGCAATTGGGTGAATCACGCAGGTGAGAAAGTTACTGATCAGAGAAACTTAGACTGTGGTAGATTTTTGGTGATCTATAGTGTGGCAAGGCCAATGATGCCATTTGCATACATGTATATTTATGATTTAAGTATTTTGGCTTATATAAATTAACTCATAACACTTGTGTTGGTATATAAAGATTTAAAATGACAGTGTATATATATATATATTTACATCGGTATTAAATTCTAAAATATAAAGTTTAATGTTTTGAGATTTTAATTTGTATTATTGAAGTGGTGAGCTTGGGGAATGCAAAAATTATTAATATTTTGGAAGTATTAAATTTTTATACAGGTTGTGTGCTCATTGTTTTGAGATTTATCCAAATTACTAAAAAAACTCTTATAAATTTTCTCATAGATTTTTCATTAAATTATATATTTTTAGTTTTTAAATTATTAATGAATATTTTTATTTATTTATTAAAGTATATTTAAGTTGTAAAATATTTTCTTTAATTTATAAGAAATCGATAAGACTAGAAATTGTGACATTCTTGTATTGTATTTGTGTATATTACATTTATTAGTTGTATGTATTATATGTATATATATTATAAGGATGTTACAAATTCAATTTCTTTCACTTATTCATTATATTTATGGGTCTTCTTTGAGCAGAGAAAGAGAGAATCCTATGGGTTTTTCTTTTTTTTTGGTTAATTCAATGTCATTAGCAACAACAAATTCAATTTCTTAAGCTAATTTTTTAGATTCTTAGGTCTTCTTTGAATGGAGTAAGAGAGAGTTTTATGGTTTTTTTGTTTAATTTTGCATACATTTTAAAAGGCAAGAGGTGGAATAGCAAGTGGATTAATTAGTTTAACTCAAACTTCATCCATATCTTCAACAAATGATTTTCAAATGAGCTTACATGGCTAATAGATTTTGTGGTTCATATCTAATTAAAGCAAAAATTTGGGAAGGTGGCCTACAAACTGAAGCTTCTAATAGGTTCTCAAATCCATCCCATTTTTTATATTTCCATGCTAAAAAAGTATGTATGAGAGACAAACATCACCATAACTGATTTGCCACATATAGTTGATGATAGTGACACCATAATGGAACTAGAAGCAATATTCCAAGATAGGTCAAGAAGGGGAAAAGCATCATTGAACAAAGTCTTGTCCAGTGAAAAAGTTGTCTATAAAAGATGCTACTTAGGAAATTACGTACAAGCTTCAAGAGAGGTTCCTCCATATGAACCTTGGGACAAGATTCCAATTCATGAGGGGAGAAATCATAAGTCAAAAACGTCCACTAGAGTGTCTATTAGAAACTTGGGCCAAGTGGAGCGTATGCATTGAATTTGCATTACTGTTAGACTCTATTTAACATTTACTTGCTTAAGAATAGGCCAATAAATTGTTAGAGTGTATTTGAATTATTTGATATTTAGTGGCTATTTGATTACAAGGAGTTGTAGAGTCCCTTTGGTTTAAGAAAAGCAGTTGAGACCTATATGTATTTAAATTATATCAGTTGTTTAGAAAACATATTTAGAAATATATTTGCTTTGATTGAAACCTATCAATTTTCCTTTTTTTTAATATATAAGCCTTCTCACCTAATGAGATATGTCATTTTTTTAATAAATCTTTTTTTTAAAAGAAGAAAGGTAGATGCTTAATTGATCATAATTCAAATAATCAACAATTCATAAGGGTGGGTGTGAGTGGAGATTTTTGCCCTCACTCCCATGTGGAATGATTCTTGCAACTTCGACACTGTTAGGCTTAGGGCCTTAGAGAACACGAGCCTAAACCCAGAGAAAATGGAGTTGCCACCTTGACGGGTTGGGAAAATATAAAGGGGTAGATTATTTGATTCCTAAGGAATCCTCAACCCCTTATTGGTTTCAAAAAGTTGGGTACATATGGGAAAGGTGAGAATGACTCAGCACCCCTAAAACGCCCAGTTCATTGGAACCGTCCTCCTTTTCATGTTTAAATATTATTAAATTCTTAACTTATTTAAATATCATCCATACTACATACAAATTTAAAGTAAATAAATATCCATTGTATTGAAATCAAAGAAGGTTCAAACAAACAAATAAAATGGGCACCCATATATGATGGAAACATGCCCCTACAACCATGTCCAATGTCCAAAACTAAATAAAATAGGGCACCCACCATTTGGTGGACACATGTCCTTTACATTAATCTTAAAACTTAAAATAAATTAAATTACATTAAACTTAACAAATGACGTACCCACTAAGTGGAAACATACCTCTTACATCCTTAAATAAAAATAAACAAATAAAAACATTCAACCATTCATCATAAATAAAATTAAATTAAATCATCACAAGCACATAGCAATAAACCAAATAATTAAATCTAAGTTTTAATCTTAAGTAAAGCATAAGATATACAAAATTAGAGTTTATTGGTATGAATTATTATTTCTACGGTTTTAAACATGCAAATTAGGGTTTTAGGATTAAATTAGGGCTTTTAAATGAAAATTAAGGTTCTGAATGAAAATGTAGGGTTTTAAATGAAAACTAGGGTTTTTAGGATTTTTTGGGATGAAAGTTAGGTTCTTAAATCAAAACATAGAATTTTAGGGTTAGAACATGTCATTTAAAATTAAACCTAATGGATTAGGGTTTTGAATTAAATTAAATCATATTATTAGGGTTTTCATGGGCTGTCTTTTATATTGAAATTAATATTGTTTAATGGTTAGGCTACTGGATGTCCAACGAATCATTGTGCAAAGATGATGATGATTTAAAGGGTTTACATGATTGTTGCAAGCTAAACTAACTTAATGCATGATAGTTTTTAAAAAACAAAACAAATAGCTACTGTGAATTTGAAACCAATGAATATAAGCTAAAAGAGCTACTAGTCGAACAATAAATATAATTAATGTCTAAAATCATGACTAAAGCAACTTGTGTTGAATTTGAATGAATTAAGCATAGGGAACATACCTTCATTTGTTGGCTCCACCAAAGTAAAAGAGATCACGTAGCTGACTGCCTGAATCTACTTAATTTATGGCTGGAGGTTAAATGCAATCGAGGACAGTTCTTATTCCTGCCTCTTAGTTGTTGTGTATATGTTTTGTTTCTTTTTGATTGATTGATATTGTTAATCAATGCTCCTTGTTTTTCAATGTTGAGGCTTAATGTTGCGGCCTCGGCCTCACTATCTATAAGTGCACAGATCGTTAACAAGTAATATAATGATGAGTAGAGTATCCTTCCCACGAAGAGGTTAATTCTAAGTACCAAACAATTAAACCGATTAATATTTGGATAATCAAATTTAATTTATGATTTAACTAGCTAAAATGACAATAAATCAAGAATAAATTTCTAATAATTTAAAACTCAGGGTTTGGTCACCTTCTTTGATTTATCATGGATTTTCTAAGGTATCGATTTAATTCAGTCTTCCTTTCGATTAATGGTTAGATTCTCCTAAATTAAGCTCAAGTCTCTCTCAAGTACTAGAACTAATATTGACTTTAATCCTTACGTCTACTCTCATGATCATAAGTAATTAAATTAATTCATTAAGTTTTATGAGAATCTTGAATCAACCTCTTAAGGGTTTAACCTTATCTCTAAGTGAGAAACTTACTTAAGATTGTTATCTCCTTGGACTAATGTCATGCTTCCACTCTCGCTCCATCACACAACATCTCAAATCAATTAATCATTGGCCAAATAATTAAAGCATTAAGATTAAAGACAACAAAATAATCAAAGGATAACTAAATTAACCAAATAAACATTTATAGCTCCATGATAAATTCAATGAAAGGGACCAACCCTAAAAAGGATTAGTTCTTCATTATTGAAATAAAAACATTGCAAATATTAAAAATGGTAAATGAAGACATAATTAAAAGGAACAAGAAATATCAAACTTTATATCTTTGAAGAAGATCTTGACTTGGATCTTGAACTCCTCCTTGAAGCATAATTTCACACTTCTAAACTAAATTTATTTGGATGAATCTAATATAATCTATTACATATCCTATTAATTCATGCTCTCCTTGAATCCTTGGAGGAAATGTGTTTATATAGAGTGCTTGGAGACTTCTTTAGTGGAGAAAAACTGAAAAAGGTTTAAACAAGACTTGGTTGGTGAGCTCATCTTCAACATTTGCAGCTCACAAATTAATAAATAAGGGCCATGGTCGTGGCTTTTGGAGTGCCACAGTCGTGGACTGTGTGAACACTGCCTGTTTCATCAAACTTTTTAGCTGCCAAGGTTGGTCTGGTGGGCCACGGTAGTGGCCTTTGGGAGGCCACGGTCGTGGCTTTTAAAATGAGGCTGCCCAACTTATTTTCTTCTTTTTCTTGGCTCTAGCAGTGGCGAAATGGAACCCACAGTGGTGGCCTTTGGGAGGCCACGGTCATGGCATGTGTTTTGCCTTCATTTTTGCTTGCTTTTCTTGAATTTTGCCTTACTGATCATCAAAAACCTTTAGTCTCGTCTTCCATGCTCAAAAAGTGTAATTCTAACTCAAATAATCAAACTCATCAAATTCAATTGGAGAATAGTTAAAAATCAGAGTTAAAATTGCATAAAACAATGATTATATTTTCACTCTATCAAATTCCCCCAAACTTGAATTATTGCTTGTCCTCAAGCAATTAGAGTTAAATATTTCTCTATATGTTAGTTTATATGCAAAAACTTAAACAATCCAAGTTTTAAAACCTTAAGTTGCAATTAGCTTCATAATTTTACCTTACTTCATTCTTTCCTCCTTTACTTAAGAACTTAATTAATTGCAATCAATCATCAAATTTTAGATAAGCAAATATTCTCTTTATATATATATATATATCCTAGTCTCATATGCATGCTTAATCGAGTCTTCTCCACTAATAGACCACACTAGATTAAGGGAAATCAAAAGGTCTTTAATAGGCTTGTAATGAGGTCTAAAAGGTATGGGCTAAAATAAGGTTTAGATAAAAATAGGTTAAGTATCTTCCAAAATTTTTTTTTTCCTTGTAGCTTTTGTAGAGGATTTTTGAATGCTTTGCTCCTTTCTTTCTTTTTAGGGAGTCTAATTTATTTATCATATATATATCATTCATTTTTTTTTATATAAAACTCCCCCAAACTTTAAACTTTAGGAGCTTCTTATTTTTAACTTGTATCCTCATAGTAATTTTTCAAAAGATAGTTAACCTTGAAAAGGGTAGTTTTTTTTTGTTGCTTATCAAGAAATTTTCAAGCTAAAATATTTTTTTTAGGCTCAAAAGGGACAACTAGAGGCAATGTTCAAATATGGTGGATATAAGGATTTGGCTTTTCAAACAATGCCTAAATCATTTTTCCTTTTTATCTAGCTTGATTCTTTTTCACCTCAAAAGCTCTTTTAAACATGTTCTAGGCCTAGGTAAAAGAATAGAAACTCAATCTAAAATTAAATAACTAACCACTTTTAATTGCGTTGAAGAGCTCATTTGGAATATTAAAATTCATAAGGTATTATTATTCCACCGAATTTTAACTTTTAGAATTAAAAATTAACCGAATCAAATTTTAACATATAAAAGAACATATAAAGAAATAAAAATACTACACAAAAATTAAACCATAAGTAACCAAAAGCAGAGTTAAAATTGAAATAAAATATAAAAGTACCATAAAAACAAAAAAAATAAAATTCAATAACTAAACAAAATATAAAAGTACCAAAATTGTGCATAAGATTAAACAATAATTCAGAAAACTCCCCCAAACTTTAATCACACTGTCCTCAGTCGGTGCATGCATCAGGGTGATCACCAGGCGAAGGTGGTTGCTGTGGAGGCGGGTAGTGCAGTCCAAATTGAGCAAAGAAAATGTTGAACTGTTCATTAAGGCCCGTCATCTGAGTGGAAATGGTACGTACCTCGTGCTTAACTCCTCCGAACCGCTGCTCTATGCTGTCAAAACGTTGCTCTCAGACTTCATTCCTACGATTCATCTCATTTTCAAAAGAGTCAAGTCTGTTAGAAATATATTCAAATGTGTTTGGTGGTGGAGTAGATGGTCCGGGTTCAGAGGGTGGTGGTGCGGATGGACCAGCCTCAAAAGGTGGAGGTGGTGGTTGATCTTCAGGTTCATCAAACTCTCCCCCTTCTCCAAACAACTCATCTATGTCAATGTTTATATCTGCATCTGGTGGCCCTAGAATCTCATATTGGTTCCCTCTTTTTCTTGCTATCCGCATGGCTAAAACAGTGATCATATCAATTGTAATTTTACCAGGTATGGGGACAAGGTGATCAAATCTAATATTTAGATAATGTGTAATTTGTGTGATCATTTCCCCCAATTACAATTTTTCCACTCCGTTGTCTAATCACTTTCTCACATCTTCTAGCAAACCAATAACCGACATTAAACACTTTTTCCTCCATGGCACAATAAAAGAAGTGCAATTCTTTTGAATTTACATTTCCTTGACTCTCCCCTCTTCCAATAATGGTGTTTGCTAAAACAACATGAATATACCTATAGAATGGGTTTGTAAAATTAGAGGCTTTAGATATTTTGCTATCAAATCATCTTCTGCCTCCTAATCTAGTCCATTTGGAATTTTCATCAAACTCTTCCATTCTACCAGGTATCCCCTACAAATTTGATAATCCAAGTGCATCCCCGAATTCAAGCATAAGTCAATTATAATTTTGATTTCCCAATCTAAATTCCACTCTCCCATTGATTCCAGCTTGAAAATTGGGTGGAAAAAATTTAAAATACTCAAGAATTCAAAGGTTAATTCAGCATAGGTGGGGAAACACATACTAGCAAACATGATCCATTGCATATCAGTAAACATTTTCATCAATTCATTATTCCATCTTAATTTTCTCACAACATTTCCATCAATAAACAGAGAAGGAATAATTTTTCTAGAGCTTAAAATTTGGTACCTTTGCCTTTGTTCTTTATCTTGGAAATGAATTTCCTAATACCTTCTTGGTCCTTGAGGTGTTGGAGATGTTAGTGGAGACGATGTTGATGATGATGAGGAAGATGTTTCTTGGCATCTTCTTTTAGACCCATCTCCCCTTGATCCTCCACCTTTTGATTTTCCTGTTGATTTTATGGCTAAAGTCTTGCTTCTCACCATTTTTGTGTTTGATTTAATGAAAATATAGAAGAATTGAATGAAAATTGAATGAAAATTAGAGTTTAGGTCGTGGGTTAAGAGGTTTTGGTCGTGGCTTTCAAACTTGGGTCGCCAGGGATAAAGAAAGAGAGAAAATGAGATGCTTATATAGTTCTTGGAAGGCCACGGTCATGGCATGTAAGTGCCACAGTCGTGGCCTTGTGTTTACTTGGTCAATGGAGGTTTGCATGGCTTGCCTCGGTCTTGGCCCTTGGAAGGCCACGGTCGTGGCTTTGGTTTTGCTTCTGCCTCCTTGTTTTCTTTGGGAGAGGGACATCCTGGTAGCCTTGGTCTTGATCCCACAGTCGTGACCTTTTGGAGGCCACGGTCATGGCCTTGGTTTTCTTGCTGTTTTATCAAAATTTTTCCTCCGTTTCCATTTTTACACTTTCAAATTGAATCCCATGGCCCTGGGGATGGATGGCCACGGTCGTGGCATCTGAATTCCTTCCATTTCTTGTGTATATGCACTTTAGATTACCTTCAAAACAAAATTTAAACACATCTATTAAAAAGTTTGAAATGAAAAATTAATTTAAAAGAACAAAAGGAAAAAGAATTGGGTTACCTCCCAAAAAGCTCAAAATTTATCGTCGATAGCTTGACATTGACTTGTGTAGATACTTATGAGTTGAAGTGATAGACGGTTCCAGCATCTATGGGATCACCAATGAGATAAGGTTTCAGTCGTTGTCCATTAATCTTGAAGATTTCACCCTTTCGATTTTGAATATCTTGAAGGTTCCAGCATCTATGGGATCACCAATGAGATTGCACTGTAAGGATAAACCTTGAAAATTGTAAAAAGGGTCCAGACCAACGAGATTTAAGCTTTCCCGGAAAGAGTCTTAATCTTGAGTTGTATAACAAAACCTGTTGTCCTTCATGAAATTGCTTAAATTTGATAAATCTATCATGCCATGACTTGGTTCTTTCTTTATAAATTTTAGCATTCTTATAAGCTTGAAACCTAATCTCATCTAATTCACTCAGTTGCAAAAGTCCCTTTTGTCCCGCCTTATTCCAATCCATGTTCAATTGCTTAGTAGCCCAATATGCCCTATGTTCTAGCTCAACTGGTAAATGACATGCTTTCCCAAAGACAAGTCTATATGGTGACATATCGATCGGAGTCTTAAATGCTGTTCTATAAGCCCAAAGAGCATCATCTAACTTGATTGAACAATCTTTTCTTGAATTACTAACAGTTTTCTCTAAGATCCACTTAAGTTCCCTATTAGAAATCTCCACTTGTCCACTAGTTTGAGGGTGATAAGGTGTTGTCACCTTATGTTGTACTCCATATTTCCTAAGAATAGAATCAAAAGTCTTATTACAAAAATGAGTACCCCCATCACTAATTATGGCCCGAGAGACTCCAAATCTAGTGAAAATGTTTTTCTTTACAAATCTAGTAACAATAGAATCATTTGTTGGACTAGCTATTGCTTCTACCCACTTTGAAACATAATCTACAGCCACTAAAATGTATTGATTATTAAATGATGGTGGAAATGGTCCCATAAAATCAATTCCCCAAACATCAAACAATTCAACTTCTAAAATGGAGTTAAGTGGCATATCTTGCCTTTTTGAAATATTTCCTACCCTTTGGCATCTATCACATGATTGAACAAAATTTTTGGCATCCTTATACATACTTGGCCAGAAGAATTCAGATTGCCAAATTTTAGCAATTGTCTTAGATGTATCAAAATGTCCCCCACATTCTTTCGAATGGCAGAATTGTAAAATACTTTTCATTTCCTCTTCTAGAACACACCTACGAATCATTCCATCCCCACAATGTTTAAACAATAATGGTTCCTCCCATATGTAATGTTTAACATCAGAAAGAAATTTCTTCCGTTGAGCATAAGTCAATTCTGATGGAAGGATGCCAACTGCCAAATAATTCACAAAATCAGCATACCAAGGGATGTAATGTTTAATGGAAAACAATTTTTCATCAGGGAATGATTCATTAATAGGTAAAATATTCTGATTTGCTTACTTCTCTATTCTGGATAGGTGATCTGCTACAAGATTCTCAGCTCCTTTTTATCTCTAATTTCAAGATCAAATTCTTGGAAGAGCAAAACCCATCTAATCAGTCTTGGTTTAGCTTCCTTTTTGCTCATAAGATACCTGATAGCTGCATGGTCAGTATGAACAATAACTTTGTAACCTAAAAGATAAGATCGAAATTTATCCAATGCAAAAACTATGGCAAGCATTTCCTTTTCTGTAGTGGCATAATTGATTTGAGTATCATCAAGGGTTCGGCTTGCATAGTAGATGACATAATTTTTCTTATCCTTTCTTTGTCTCAAAACTGCCCCAATTGCGTAATCACTGGCATCACACATAAGTTCAAATGGTAAAGACCAATCTGGTGGTGATATAATAGGAGTTGTTGTGAGTGCTGCTTTTAAACTGTTAAAGGCAATTGAACATTCATTAGAAAAGTTAAAAACATCATCCTTATTTAATAATTCACACAAAGGTTTAGTAATTTTTGAAAAATCTTTTATAAAATGTCTGTAAAACCATGCATGTCCTAAGAAACTTCGAACTCCTTTCACATTGGTTGGCAGTGGTAGTTTTTCAATGATTTCCACTTTTGCTCTATCTACTTCAATTCCTTCTTTTGAAACCTTGTGTCCAAGTATAATTCCTTCTTCTACCATAAAGTGACATTTTTCCCAGTTGAGGACAATGTTAGTTTCTTCACACCTTTTCAGTACCTGTTCCAATATCAGAAAATATGGCCATCATGCATCGTTGAAAGGTTGTTGGTGCATTGTACAATCCAAAAGGCATTCTCCGATAGGCAAAAGTGCCATAAGGACATGTGAATGTAGTTTTCTCTTGATCTTCTGGTGCTATAGAAATTTAAAAATATCCTGAATAACCATCCAATAAAAAAATAAGCATTTCCTGCAAGTCTTTCCAACATTTGATCAATGAATTGTAATGGAAAATGATCCTTTCGGGTAGCTTTATTCAACTTCCTATAATCTATGTAAACTCGCCATCCAGTGACTGTTCTTGAAGGGATCAATTCATTATTTTCATTTGTTATAACTATCATCCCTCCTTTTTTGGGAACCACATGTATAGGACTTACCCACGAGCTATCAGAAATGGGATAAATAATTACTGCATCTAAAAGCTTAGTTACTTCTGCCTTTACTACCTCCTTCATATTCGGATTTAATCTTCTTTATTTATCTATTACAGGTTTATAATTTTCTTCCAACAATATTCTATGCATACAAATTGAAGGGCTAATTCCCTAAATATCAGATACAGTCCAACCTATGGCTTTTTTATATTGTCTAATTAAATTCAAGGTTTGACTTAATTGATCTTCAGACAACTTAGCACTGACAATAATAGGCAAAGAATTATTTATTTCAAGATATGCATACCTAAGATGATTTGGAAGAGGTTTCAACTCTAATTCTGGTGCCCTATCAATGGATGGTAGTGGTATAGTTTTACCTTTTTCAAGAGGTTCGAGTCTTTGAAAGTACATGAGTGGATTTTGTTGAAATGATAAAACATAAGTGGCTATCTCTTTATTTCCCTCTTCAAATGTAGAACATTGTGCAAGACATATTTCCAAAGGATCATCATGCATTTGGTCACCTATTTCCTGCACACATTCACCTATAACATCAATTAGAAAACAATCATCAAGAGATGCTGGATGTTTTGCTGCTTTTGTCAAGTTAAATTCCACTTTCTCCTCTCCTACTTGGAGAGTAAGTTTTCCCCCTCGAACATCTATCATGGCTCCAACTGTAGCTAAAAATGGCCTTCCTAAAATGAGAGGAATTTCAATGTCTTCGTCCATTTCAAGAATTACAAAGTCTACTATAATATAAAGTTTATTTACTTTCACAAGCACATCTTCAACTATGCCAATAGGATATTTTATGGATCGATTAGCTAATTGAAGAGATATTTTTGTTGGTTGTAATTGTGTGAAGCCAAGTTTCCTGCAAATCGAACTAGGCATTAGACTAACACTAGCTCCTAAATCACATAATGCTTTACGAAAATCAACTTCACCAATGGTGCAAGGTATAGAAAAACTCCCTGGATCTTTTAACTTTGATGGAAGCTTGTTTTGGATCACCGCACTACATTCTTCTGTTAATGCAATTTTTGCATTATCCTCCAGTTTCCTTTTATTGGATAGCAGTTGTTTAAGAAACTTCATATAAGTTGGCATTTGTGCAAGAGCTTCTGCAAAAGGAATATTAATGTGAAGTTGTTTAAATACTTCTAAAAATTTTTCATAATGCTTACCTAATTTTTGCTTCTTAAGTCTTTGAGGAAAAGGAATTTGAGGAACATATGGTTTGAATGTTTCTTTTGGTATTTCCTTCTCCTTGACTTCTTCTTCTTTTTTCCTTTACCAATTTTGGGATTTGGGTTGGTGAAAGATCTTCTAGTTGCAAACTACTCCTTAAGGTCACAGCCTTGCAATGCTCTCTTGGATTGATTTTTGTCTGACTCGGAAGAGCTCCTTGATTTCTGCTATGGAGAGAACTTGCAATTTGACCTATCTATGTTTCAAGGCTTCTGTTTTGAGTTGATAGAAGTTCAATCTTTTGCTCAAGTCTTTCATGTTGCTTTTCCATTCTATCAAATATTTTTGATGTTGCTCCAATGAATTTTTACAATGCTACTTCATACGATGGCTTTTCAGGAGGATGGAAGCCTTGATTTTGATTTTTCATGTATTGTGGTTGATATGGTGCTTTTTGACTGCCTTGATTTCCCCATGCCAAATTAAGGTGATTTCTCCATGTGGAGTTGTAAGTGTTTCCTTGTTGGAAAGTTGGACCTCTATTTTGATTCCCCACAAATTGGACATTCTCCATTATCTTGCAATCAGCTACATCGTGGCTACCTCCACATCCTTCACAAATTTGAGATGATGATGACAAATTGACATGCTCCAATTTTTTGGCAATTGTATCCACTTTAGCTACAAGTAAAGAAAAATTGTCAATCTCATTGAAACCTGCAACTCTTTTTTGCATACCTCGTTCTGAATTCCAATGATAATTATTTGCAGCCATTTCTTCAATTAAATCAGTTGCTTCAAAAGGAGCTTTGTTCATTAGAGTACCTCCTGCTGCTGCATCAATCATTCCCTTAATATTTGGATGAAGTCCATTATGGTTTGAATTAAAAGCCATTCCGGGACTCCATGGTGAGGACATTTTCTTTGCAAATTCTTGAACTGCTCCCAAGCTTCATATAAGCTCTCCCCATCTTTTTGAATGAAACTTGTGATATCATTCCTTAATTTAGCCATCTTTGCAGGTGGAAAATATTTTTCCAAAAACGCCGCGGCTAATTGATTCCAAGTGGAGAATGTACCTGGTGCCTTAGAAATGAGCCAATCTTTTGCTTGATCTCTTAACAAAATTGGAAAAAGTCGCAACCTAATAGCATCATCAGATACACCATTAATTTTAAATGTATCACACATTTCTAAATAATTTGAAATATGAGAATAAGCATCCTCATGTGGTAAGCCATGAAAAATAGATTGCTGAATTAAATTAATAAGTGATGGTTTTAGATCAAATGTGTTGGCTTGCACAGGCAGTTTGACTATGCTAGATCTTGGGTGAGCAGACGGCATAGCATATTGTTTCAGGGTCATGTTATGTGGATCTCCCATGATTTCTTCTTCTTCTTATGAAGAAAATGCTCCTTCTTCTAAATGGATTTCAGTTAAAGTTCCTTCTCCTCTTTGTCTTTCTCTTCTTTCCTTGTTTTTCTGTCTATAAAATTTTTCAATTTCAGGATTATAGGGTACAAGTTGAGTATGTGGATTGCTACGCATGTACCCTTAAAATATATAAAAAAATAATGCATAAAAGTAAAAATCCAAAATAATAACAGTTTAATATTATTAATATCAGAATGATTGCCTCGACGCCAAAAACTTGTTGCGGCCTCAGCCTCACTATCTGTAAGTGCACAGATCGTTAACAAGTAATATAATGATGAGTAGAGTATCATTCCCACGAGGAGGTTAATTCTAAGTACCAAACAATTAAACCAATTAATATTTGGATAATCAAATTTAATTTATGATTTAACTAGTTAAAATGACAATAAATCATGAATAAATTTCTAATAATTTAAAAGTTGGGGTTTGGTCACCTTTATTGATTTATCATGGATTTTCTAAGGTATCGATTTAATTCAGTTTTACTTTCGATTAATTGTTAGATTCTCCTAAATTAAGCTCAAGTCTCTCTCAAGTACTAAAACTAATATTGACTTTAATCCTTACGTCTAATCTCGTGATCATAAGTAATTAAATCAATTCATTAAGTTTTATGAGAATCTTGAATCAACCACTTAAGGGTTTAACCTTATCTCTAAGTGAGAAACTTACTTAAGATTGTTATCTCCTTGGACTAATGTCATGCTTCCACTCTCGCTCCATCACACAACATCTCAAATCAATTAATCATTGGCCAAATAATCAAAGCATTAAGATTAAAGACAACAAAATAATCAAAGGATAACTAAATTAACCAAATAAACATTTATAGCTCCATGATAAATTCAATGAAAGAGACCAACCCTAAAAAGGATTAGTTCTTCATTATTGAAATAAAAACATTGCAAATATTAAAAATGGTAAATGAAGACATAATTTAAAAGGAACAAGAAATATCAAACTCTATTTCTTTGAAGAAGATCTTGACTTGGATCTTGAACTCCTCCTTGAAGAAGAATTTCACACTTCTAAACTAAATTTATTTGGATGAATCTAATCTAATCTATTACATATCCTATTAATTCATGCTCTCCTCGAATCCTTGGAGGAAATGTGTTTATATAGAGTGCTTGGAGACTTCTTTAGTGGAGAAAAACTGAAAAAGGTTTAAACAAGACTTGGTTGGTGAGTTCATCTTCAACATTTGCAGCTCACAAATCAGTAAATAAGGGCCACAGTCGTGGCTTTTGGAGTACCACGGTCGTGGCCTGTGTGAACACTGCCTGTTTCGTCAAACTTTTTAGCTGCCAAGGTCGGTCTGGTGGGCCACGGTTGTGGCTTTTGAAATGAGGCTACCCAACTTATTTTCTTCTTTTTCTTGACTCAGGCAGTGGCGAAATGGAACCCACGGTCGTGGCATGTGTTTTGCCTTCATTTTTGCTTGCTTTTCTTGAATTTTGCCTTACTAATCATCAAAAACCTTTAGTCTTGTCTACCATGCTCAAAATGTGTAATTCTAACTCAAATAATCAAACTCATCAAATTCAATTGGAGAATAGTTAAAAATCAGAGTTAAAATTGCATAAAACAATGATTATATTTTCACTCTATTACTTAACCCTTGTATTTATAGGTAAAAGAGAGTTTAAAGCCAAACCCTAATATGCTAATTTGACGGTAAAATGTAATTCAACATGGTTTTACTTTTAGGGTTCGGTCCGACTTAATTTTGTATTTTTAAAATTAAATTAAACCCATTTTGAACTTTAAATAATAAATCATATTTTATTTAGGGCTTTAAAAATTGAACTTATTTTAGGCCTTTCAAAACTGGGCCGACTTAATTCAAAGCTATAAACTAGGTTTAAGCTTTTAAAATAGGACCAAATTAAGCTTGGCCTTCTTTAATTGGGATCAGACTAGCTTAGGATAAAAATTAAGGGTCTATAGTGGGCTCCCTGCTCAAACGATCTTGAATCCATTTAGAGAGTGAAAAGCAACATGACTTTTCAGATTATTTTGGCAAGGACGGGTTTTAGACCCAAGAATTTGATTTTGGATTCTAAATTTGAGACTAGATTTGGTTTTAGATATGAGATTAGATTCAAATCTAGACCCGTGATTATATTGGATTCTAGACTCAAGATTGGTTTGGATTCTATACCTGAGACTAGATTAGATTCGAGACCCGAGATTAGATTAGGTTAGATTTGGGTTCTGGACCCGAGATCGGTTTGGGTTCTGGACTTAAAATTGGATTTGGGTTTTGGACCCGAGGTTAGTTTGGGTTTTAGACCCGAGACTAGATTAGGTCCTAGAGCCAAGATTAGATTTGGGTTTTGAACCCGAAACTAGATTGGATTCTAGACCCGTGATTGGCTTGAGTTCTGGACCCAAGACTGGTTTGGGTTTTGGACCCAAAATTGGATTTAGGTTCTAGACCCGAGACTAATTTTTTTAGGTACTTGGACCCGAGACTGGATTTGATTTGGGTACTTAGACTCAAGACTAGATTTGAGACTGGTTTGGATTTGGGTAGTTGGACCCGAGACTAGATTTGATTTGGGTACTTGGACCCAAGGCTAGTTTTGATTTAGGTACTTGGACCTGAGATTGGATTTGATTAGGACTTGGACCTGAGACTGGATTTGATTTGGGTACTTTGACCTGAGACTTATTTTGGTTTAGGTACTTGGACCTGAGACTAGATTTGATTTGGCTACTTGGACCTGAGGCTAGTTTTTATTTTGGTACTTAGACCCGAGGCTAGTTTTTATTTGGGTACTTGGACTCGAGGCTAGTTTTGATTTGGGTACTTGGACTCGAGACTAGATTTATTTTGGGAAGTTAGACCCGAGACTAAATTTGATTTGGGTATTTGGACCCGAGGCTAGATTTAATTTAGGCACTTGGACCTGAGACTAGATTTTCATAAAATTATACCATCAGGATACTTCAACAAATTCGATATAGGCTGGGGATTATACTGTCAGGATACTTCACCAAATTTGTTATAGGCTGAAGATTATGCCATCAGGATACTTCACCAAATCCGATATAGGCTGGGGGTTGCTTTAATGAGTCAAAAGGAACTAGATCAACTTCAGCTCTTCTAGCTTGATTGATCTTTTGTCATTTGAGAATTGTGGCTTGCTTCTAGCCGGTTGTTCTGACCTTTTGCCATCTAAGAATTTTGTCTTTCTTCTAGCCATCAGCTTTAACTCTTCTATGGATTATGCTGACCTTCTATCATCTAAGAATTTTGTCTTTCTTCTAGCCATCAACTTCAGGTTTTCAACTTTCATAATGAATTTTCAAATATTGGGTCTTCATCCTTCACAATGGATCTTCTTCATCTGTCCATTGGGTCTTCACGCTTCCAATTGGATCTTCATCCTTGGACATTTTTCCTGCATTGACTTCAGCTCTTCACTCTTCACAATGGATCTTCATTCTCTAGACATTGGGTCTTCACCCATCGAAATTGATCTTCATCCTTGGACATTTGTCTTATATTGACTTCAGCTCTTCTAGTTGTATTGATCTTTAGTCTTTTGCATCTTTATTCAATTTAGGAGTTTCTACTTTTTTATTGTCCCATTCTTTTTTTTCTTCCTTTGCAAGCAAAAAAAAAATTAGTTATTTTTTAGCTACCTAGCCCTCATATCCTCTCTTTGCCCCTTACATGGAAAAATATTGAAAGTGAATCTGAAAATATTTTATACATGCATAAACTCAAAAATTGAAAAGGAGAGGTTTTGCCCCTTATATAGGCTTGATCCAATGATTTTGTTCCTAAGTAGAATCTTATTGATGTTTGCATTTTGTTTGGTCCCTTGTATATGCATGCGTCTGCATTTCTTTAAAGTGACTGGATCTTTCACAAGCAATGGGCCTTCCATGCCCCCTGACTCCATATCTTCTTCTCAATGTTTTTTTTTAAGCAATGAAAAATCAAAATTGATCAGCCTAAATGGGGGAGCCAGCTAGACTCACATCAAGTTAGACTAATCAATCTGATTAAATTTTTATTAATATCTCAAGTAGGGCGTGTTGACCGCCTCCAAAAGAACAATACCTCTCAATAGTTGAGGCAAAGAGTTAAAGGATTCAAATATACAAAAAGAGTCATTAATTCTAGAGAAAGTAGCCAAAAAATGTGCAGCCTGGTTCACCTCCCTGTGAATGTGATAGAGCAAAGAGTTATGAGCACTAAGACTTGAAGCCAAATCACGAATTGGCTGAGGACCGTCAGCTATCCAGATTGCCCTTTGAACCAATCGAACCACCTCTAGACAGTCTGTTTCCAATATCAATGGAGAAAAGCCTTTCTGAATACACCATCTAAAGCTATTAATAATAGCAAACAACTCTGCCTCATGAGCTGAAGACGCTGCAAAGGTGAAACAAAGAGCAGTCACAACAGCCCCTGAAGAATCACGCAGAATACTACCTCCAGCTGCTCCATGTTTTATGAACGTGGCATCCACATTGAGCTTAAGATAGCCAGCTATGGGCTTCTTCCAAGAGACAACAATAGGCTTAAAGCGATTTCTTCCAAAGCTTTCCGAAATCAATCCTGCATCTGATAAATGGGAAAGATATTTGGTGAATTTCTTTCCAGAGTTTGCAATGCTCCAGGACATCAAAATCTTGGTTATCTCATTGTATAATAGCGCCGGGTAACAATTGCCATCCCCCCAAATTGATCGAGTATACATCTTCCAGATTGACCAAATAATTACTTGTGGCAGAAGACGATGAAGTCGACCAATGGCAGTCTTCGGTTTTCCAATAAGCCACCAATAAACAAGTTCTTGCCTCAAGGATCTCCTCTTTATAATACTATCAAGGAAAAAAGAACCGAAGAAAACCCAAACTTTGTGAATAATACAACATGAATAAAATATGTGATCTATAGTAACCAAAGCACACAAGCAGAAGGGGCATCTTGAGGGACCATGAATACCAAACAGTTCAAGATTTTGAGGGAGAGGGACAGCCCCTTGAAGCAATTTCCATGTAAAGATTGAAAATTTCAAGGGTATGGTAGAATCCCATATAGCTCGTGCTGTTAATGTTTTAGCCCTTCTTTGCCTAATGCTATCATAGGCTAAAGATAATGTAAAGGATCCCTTCAAGGAATCTCTCCAAACCAAAGAATTAGTCTCTTTAATTATCAAGAAATCAGTAGTGGTATTGATATTGCAAACCTGCTTCCAAGAGCAAGAATCCGTAATACGGAAGACCATATCACCCTTGCGGTGGTACTTTTGATGCATGTAATTAGCCCACATAGAATTATTACTCATGTATATCCACCAAAGTTTAATAGAGTAAGCTTCCTGCAAAGAGGTGAGTGATCGGAGTCCTAAACCTCCTTCATCCATAGGAATAGACATTCCCTTAAAACTAACCCAGTGATGCTTAGTTTTAAAAGAGTTCCCTCCCCAGAAGAAGTTAGACATTTTTTGCTCTATAAACCTAATCATTTTCTTTGGTAATTCCATTTCCCCCATGATATGTATAGGATTGAGCTGAGAACGTGCTTGATTAATAGCAAACGGCCACCCTGTGACATAATTTTCTTGATCCATCCAGAAAGATTGCTTTCAATCTTGTGAAGTAGACCACCACAATAATCCATTCTGTTAATACCTCGATATATTGGAGCTCCCAAATATGTAAAATGTAAAGTCTTCCTCATAATACCAAGAGTACCTTGGATCCTCTAAATAACCTGAGGAGGAGCTTTTTTCAAACAGAAGAATGAATTCTTGTCAAAGTTTATTAATTGCCCGGAAGCTGTTTGGTAAAGCTGCAAGAACTTGGTAAAATTGTTTATACTCTGTGCATCACCTTTGAGAAAAATCAACAAGTCATCAGCAAAAGCAAGGTGAGATATGGGAAGACATTGCCTGGATAATTTGAATGATGAGATTTTCCCATTCCTGATCAGATGATTAAGACCTCTAGAGAAGCATTCCGAAGCCAAAATAAACAAATAAGGAGAAAGAGGATCTCCTTGTTTAACCCCTCTTGTTGGCTGGAAGAAACCATAAGCAACACCATTAACAATACCAGATAAATGTGTAGCTAAAAGATTACCCATAATTATCTTGACAACATGATTAGAAAAGCCAAAACGCACAAGCACAACTTCCAAAAAATCTCAAGCAACTCTGTCAAATGCCTTAGCCATATCAAGCTTAACAGCAAGGTTATATCCTCTCGAGTTCCTGTCAATCTCATGAATCATCTCATTAGCTAGTAAGATGTGTGCATGTATAGAGCGACCCTTCATAAAACCTGCCTGTTCCTGAGAAATAAGCAAGTCCAGAATAGGAGAGAATCTATTAGCCAAGATATGAGTGCAAACCTTGCTAATGAAATTGGTGAGACAAATTGGCCTGAATTGAATGAAGTTAGAAGGATTGTCAATCTTAGGGATGAGGATAATTTGAGCAGAACCAAAAGCTGTAGGAATCGGAATGCCCATAAAGAATTCCTTCACAACACTACAAACATCCCAGCTAATAATATCCCAACACTCTCTATAGAAGAAACCATCAAACCCATCTGGTCCTGGAGCACTACTCGGGTCCAATTGCCATACAGCATGTTTAATCTCATCATCATCAGGAAGGCGCTGAAGAACAGCGTTTTGGTCATCAGTAACCAAAGTCGGCAAAAATTCTAATAAAGGGTGAAAATCTGGCCGGTCAACCTCAGCAGAAAACAAACTAGTAAAGTAATCAACAGCTTCATTGCCAATGTCTTCCTGAGTAGAAACCCAGTTCCCATCCGCTTTTTTAATAGCAGAAATCCGATGCAATTTTCTAGTAACCCGCACATAATTATGAAAGAATTTGGAGTTGGTTTCCCCCTCTCCAATCCATTATGTGCTTTCTGACGCTAGAAAGTTTCCTCCACTTTGAGTTTACAAATAAGATCACTATTTTTTTCCTGCCAGTTTTTCCTATTTTTCGGCGAAGGATCTGAATCGAATAATCTCTCTTCTATCTCAGTCTCTTGTTCCGTAGCCACAACATTATCAAACACATTACCAAAAACCAATTTATTCCAAGAACAAAGATCCTTTTTAAGATCCCAAAGCTTAATGTAAAGCCCCCTCATACCTCCCCCATTGAAATTCGCGTTCCATTTCTCTCTTACCAGAGGCAGAAAAGAGGAGTGAGCTAACCACATCTTCTGAAACTTAAAAGGTTTAGGAACATTCATGTCAACATATTTACAACTCAAAAAAAGTGGAGCATGATCAGAAGTCGATCTACCCAGATGTTGAACACTGATGTCTCCAAATAAATCCATAAAACCAGAATTAGCAAGAAATCTATCAAGCCTCTCCCAAACTCTACCATTACTACAGACTCCTGTCCATGTATAACTGGATCCATGATATGGAATATCAATTACACATTCATCTGAAGCCTCGGCGAAATCCTGCATACTCAACAAGCACGGTGCAGAATTTCCCTTGTAATCAATCATAGATTTCATAGAGTTAAAGTCACCCCCAATTAACCACGGACCCCCATAAGTAGAAGCAATACCAGAAAGAGCAGACCACATGTTAGCACGTTGAGCACGAGAATGCAAACCATAGATCACAGAAAAATTAAAAGTATCAGACAGAGAATAGAGGTTCACCATACAGCTAAAGATTTGTGAGTCATCATGAAAAGAAGACAAGTGCAACATAGAAGATTTCCAAAAAATCCACATCTTATTGTTAGAGCTAGTGGAAACATCACTGAATCCCAATCTTGAAGCATATAGCATAACATTAGAGGCATCAATCATAGGTTCAGTAACAGTTAATAAACAAATTTTATGGGTACGGCATAGCTTAAGCAAATGATCAAAAGAAGAGGGTAAACCCCTAAGATTCCAGCATAGCACATTCATTGGAAAGAGTTTCATTTTCAATAGTTAGAGATTTTTTCTGCTTACGAGTAATCATCGAATGACCCTATTTAATTTTGGGTTTGCAACCTCTCCGACGTCGCACCACCAAAGTGAAACCATCTCTATCAATACCCTCATCATTCACAGGCTTCTTTAGTGCTTTAATTTTTTCAGCAAAAACAGCACTATCTCGTTTCAATTTGTCCATATTTAATGACTCATTCCCATCTCTTAAGTCCCCATCTAAAAGTGTACCAGCAGCTGCAGTATCTAAGTCATTATCCAATTCAATATCAGAAGGGCTATTGACTATATCATTAATTCTGGTTACAAAAACTTCAGCTGTTTTAGGGTCAACATTAGTATGAGCTCCCATAGTACAAGAAGAGTCACAGTTCAAGTCAATAATTGGGTCCACAGGCAAAACATTTTTAACACTATATTCAATATCAATAACTTTGGTAGTAGCATCAGTTTTTGGAATGTCCATAGTAGTAGGGTCTTCAACAGTTATAGGTTGTGTTTTAAGAATCCAAGTTTTAGTGACTTTCACAGGAGGGTCATTTTTTTCATGAATATGCACTTTATTGTTACCTCCAGCTGAACAAGAGTAAGCATCATGTCCCAAATGTTCACAGACAGAACAGAATTTAGGAATGTTTTCATACCCTACTTTCTGGAAAAAACCATTATCAGCATTACCAATCCACACTTTCTGAGGTAGTTCATTTTTGAGGTCAACTTCAATGCAAACTCTGGCAGAGGATGGTTGGGTAATAGCTGCTGTAGCAGCATCAAGCTTGAGCGGAATTTCAATCAAAGAGGCAATTGAGAACAGAGCTTCCTTATCAAAGAAATGCACAGGAAGACCATCAAACAATACCCAAATTGGTAAAACAGAGCTGTCGACGTTTGGTCTAAAAGAAGCCGACCATTTTGAAACACACATAGAGAATGTAATATCCCAAAATGTACCCTAGAAGTTTTGAGATAATTGTTATTTTGTTTGAATCAAATGTATATGTGTAGTGGGAAAGGAAAGAATGTATAGAGAAAATGTATATGTTGTGTATATGGCAAGATATATAACATATATGTTGGTCAAAATGGAGAGTCAAGGGAAGAAGATATTTAATTTGTTAAGTGTGAAATTACTAAAAAGGGTATGTTAATGAAATGAAGTTAACTTATATTGAAGAGGGTATTTAGGTAATTTTCTTTAGAATTGCTTTTGAAGTAAGTACAAACCTTGCATTGTTGCATACATTTATATGATGTTGAGATTGAACATACATTTGATGATATTGATGATGCATATGAATAATGTTATGTTGTGTACAATGTGGGACATAATGTGAACATTGATGATGCATATGAATACTTTTATGATAAATTACTTTAATGTAAATTGAGACATAAAGAGATGTGAAATTAATGTTATGAGTTATAATGATGTGAATGATATGATTGAAGCATGCCTAGATGATATGATTGAATCATGATATGTTTGTTTAGTTGATGTAATTGATGTTGTATATTATAATGATGAAAATGAGAAATGAATTGAGAAAGTAATGTTTAAAGAAATAAATGAACGGACCTATCTGCCTCCTGCGGAACCATGCGGACCCAGTGAGCTGGGCAACCGAACTTGGACTACCGACCTGGTTGGGGGAAGGTTTGATATAGTCAGTATTACATACCTATCTGCCTCCTGCGGAACCATGCGGACCCAGTGAGCTGGGCAACCGACCTGGTTGGGGGAAGGTTCGTTACTAATAATCTTATACGTGCCTATCTGCCTCCTGCGGAACCATGCGGACCCAGTGGGCTGGGCAACCGATCTTGGACTACCGACCTGGTTGGGGGAAGGTTCGTATATGAAGCGATGGTTGTTGGCTATAATGATGAGCTTTGAATGAGTATAATGGATGATGATATAATTATTGAAATAATGAAATGTAACATTTATAGTATGATCTTTATTGGTTGAATATATGACATTGATATTGGCATTGCATATTATCATTATGGTTTGTACTACTGAGTTGTTGGCTCAGCGCAATTGTGGTTCATCGCGCAGGTGATAGGGTTGATAGGGTTGAGACGGAGGATTCTCCTAGACCTAGTTGAAGTTTTGCTTGAAAAGTTGGACTAGAGCTTAAAGATCAGAGAGTCAAGCTGCCAATCATGTATATATATTCTATGTTTTGTATATTTTGATTTTTTTATGTATTTGTACTTGTAAGTATTTGTTATAACTTCCGCTGTGTATTAATAAATGTTTTCATTTATTATATTTTGTGGATTTCTTTTAAACGATTGATATTTGTTATATTTCTTTTTAAATATATGATTTGTGTATTTTTTTAAACTGTGACATTTTCTATATTCAGTATACGTATATTATGATCGTATAAGCATGCTTTGTACGTATACGGGATATAGGGGTGTTACAGAGAAACCATTGAAAAACCATTGATAACGCAACCAACAACGCAGGTAATCTTCCTCAAGGGAAAAATTAATCAAAATATGTTTAGAATCAATTAAGCCCAAAGAGAAATTACCTTTAAAACCTACCACATCCATAGCCTTCTTCAGAGCAATCATCAAGGGCCTGCCAAATCCAAAGTAGCTGATTAATGCAAATCTAAAAGGGGAAGACAAAGTGGCCACATCTTCAGCAGTAAAATTGATCACATGAACCCCTTTATACTTGAATGGAGATTTCGATGATAATCAGCTATTTGAGAGAATAGAAGAAAAGGAGTGAAGATCTTCCAAATCTGCTGAAGATTTAGACGAACCAGTAAGAACAGAAGCAAAGGTGTGAGGAGCCACCGCACAGGGGCGGCCGTCGTCGAGTTGGGCTTATCCGTGACTGAGAATCAGAAGTCACAATCCCTAATCAGAACAGGCATTTCCTCAATGTTTTCTTTATAGTGCTTTGCTATTCATTTTGACAAAGAATGGGGAATACAACAAAATGCAGTGTGATATGCTTATGTATGCATGAATAATACTTACAGTAGTTCCATTGACTCACAGACTGAGGTGATCAGCTAAAGTACTCCCATTGATTTATTCCAGATGTTCGTTCAAATCTTGCATTAGAACACTGTAAGACTTTTCATCAATGAATTTTATCTTCTAGATGTGCAAAGTATGAGCAATGATGGCTCCTGTAGGGTAGAGACACGAGAGACATCCATTTGGTTGGCAACTTCTTCATGACATGACCTTGCAAATGATCCTTTCATTAGCCCTCTTTTGCCCATTATGTCCTTTGAGGTTTGACAATGCAACATATTTCCCTTAACTTGATGGCTTTGTATGACAAAAATATTTTTTTAAAATCTTAAAATCATATTTTTGCTATGCCAAATCAGTGTCAATTTACCTCAAGACTCGACTTTTCCAAGTCAATATATCTATAACATGATAACCCTAGTTACTATACTAAACTCGGGAATCATTTCCATTTAAGAATGAACTATTGCACTTTAGATAGACACATATACATTACTTGGCCAAAGGTCCTATTGAGTTTAAATATTATCTATCTCATATGCATGCTTATTCAAATAATCTCCACTAATAGACTCCACCTACTAAGAGAGATCAACATGTCTTTAATATGCTTGAAATGGGGTCTATAAGGGATATGGGTTAAATGAAGGACATTTTCAAATTGGAGCTAACGTGACACTGCTGATAAACTTTTACACTACAAACTTCTTGTTATTGTTAGGGGTATTCTTAACCTTTGGGCAATATTTTCTTCTGACTTCATGAAAATACAAAGCTTGAATGTCCTTCTATCTCCTTGGCAGAAATTTGGATCCAATAAGCACTATCTTGATCTTTAGACCACCCTTTTTCTTTCTCTTTCTTTTTGTCCTTTTCTCATTTGAAATATTAAGTCTAAGACTTTCAATATTGTTGACTTGGAGCTATATTGGATAAAATGAAAGATGGTCTTTCCCCTAATCCTTTGATTTTATTCGAAACTTTGACTGAACTGGACCAATTCAAGCCAATCGGTCCTCATAAACTAAGTGAAAACCTTATGCTTGCTTTAGGTAAAAAGAACTCGATTTGAAATACCTTTATACCCTATATACATATAATACATACACCTGGTATATGTAAAATATGTGTATACGGTATAAAAATGTCACAATCTAGTTTAATAAAAATTTTCACTTTTATAATTTAAAATCTCAAATACTTTAAAATGTATGTTTAAGTAATAAATAAAATATTTATTATTAACTAGAGGTTCCAAAATAGTATTTTAAATGAAAATCACTGGAAAAAATTTTCCAGAGTTTTGTCTATAATTTAGATATCCCAAATTATCAATAGTTACACAACCTGTATAAAACACTTCCAATAAAATTAATCACACATATCCACCTCAAATTCTAACATAACATAATATATATAATATCAAAATGTACTATAATATAAAATATATATGCTAGCAAATAGCTTGATCTTGATGTACCCAAAAATCCACTCAACAAAAAATCTCAAATCTAGACCCTACCCGGTCTAGAAAAACTCTTCGGCTCTACCGGATCACCCCTATTACCTACGTGATGAATCACAATTGTGCTAAGCTTAAAGCCTAGCGGTACAAACTTTGATAATAATAAAACTATAAAATAATACCAAAGCATAATGCTTTTACAAGTGATGTCATAATGTGGCATATAAGCTCACTTTTTAAATCATAATCTTTCATCTTTTATAATTCACATAAACACATGCACAAGCATGGGCCCAAACAAACTAATATATCATTCAAGTCCCATAGTTACTGTTTCGGTCCATAATGACACCAAGTGTCTAGCCCCGAAGGCAAATCATAGTGATGCTCAACATCTAGCCCTGAAGGCAAATCATAAATCAGTGATGCCAATCGTCTAGCTCTGAAGGCAAATCATATATTAGTGACGCTAGACGTCTAGCCCCATAGGCAAATAATGACGATAATCTTATAGGCATGCTACCAAATATAGAACTCTAAAAATTGAATAACATACTAGGTACATAATTAATTCATATTTTCCAAAATCAACTTTTCCCATTTTCTCATAATCAACTAGGCACATTGCCTCATTTTCTCATTTTTCTCATTCATATCAATGTCAATTCACCTTAATTCATCATAGTTAATCATAGTTCATCACAATGTATCACATTTCAAATTAAAATCACATTACCCAAATATTTTAGGTTATTTTTACATAATTCATATAAATCACATTTTATTTAATTTGGCCATTAACAATGGCTTTTCATTATACATATAATGTATACATAACAAGTCACATGTCAAAGCAAAATGCTCATGAATATTCAATGTATCAAGTAGCTTAACACATTTTTCAACCAAAATGTGTTAAGCCCAATTTAATGCCAAGTTATTTAATTTATCAAAAGTTTTTACTTACCTTAATAAGCACTCAAATGCAAGCTAAGAAACTCCCACAAACCTTCACTTCCAACTTGCCCTTCAACACTAGGGTTAGGCAATTCACCTCTCTTTAATGCCTATTCAAAATATGATCAAATACAATCATTTAATATCACATTTTAAGGCATTTCCAACATTAAACCTCAATTAAACATCACTTTAATCAAAACCACAAATTGCATCATACTTCTTCTAGGTCAAAGGCAGTCCAGTCACAAAATTCATCGTCACTCGCTCCCATTTCCACTCTAGTACTGATAATGGTTGAAGCAAATATAAAGGAACTTGGTGCACAGCCTTTACTCTCTAGCAAGTGAGACATCTGGATATAAATTATGCTATGTCCCTCTTCATACCTGACCACCAATAATGCTGCTTCAAATCTTGATACATCTTAGTACTACTATGGTGCATAGCATAGAACAACTGATATGCTTCCTCTAAAATCTTCCTCTTTAATTCTGCATCATTATGAATGCACAGTCTATCTTTGTACCACAAACTGCCATCATCTCTCATATTAAAGTCGCGACTCTTCCCCTTTTGGCAATTCATCTCAATCTTATGAATTTTCTCATATGCCAACTGGGCTTCCCTAATCTAATCCAACAAAACTAGCCTCAACTACAACTGATCCATTAATGCACCATCATTAAATGACTCAAAATTGGCATGCAACACTCTTAACTCAACAAGCAATAAGAGATAATAAGCAGTCAAACCTGCCAAAGACTTTCAACTCAAGGCATCCACAATAATATTTGCCTTACTAGGATGATAATCAATCAATTAGTCATAGTCTTTAATCAACTCTAAACATCATCTTTGTCTCAAATTCAACTCTCTCTGAACACCTAGGTACTTCAAACTCTTGTGATCAGTATAAATGGAACATTTCTCCCCATACAAGTAATGCCGCCAAATCTTCAATGCAAAAACTATGACTGTTAGCTCCAGATCATGAGTCAGATAATTCAACTCATGTGGCTTCAACTGTCATTAGGCATAAGTAATGACTATACCCTCCTGTATCAGAACACAACCTAAACCACTATGTGAAGCGTCACTTTATATCACATAGGGTTTATGTTTTGATCAAATATGTATACATGTTTAGGTTAATTTTATTAGTTTTTAGTTAATTTTTCTTTTAATTTATGGTTAAAGTTTTCTTGAAGTGTTTGATTTAGGTGGAGGTGCAAAAGAATGGATTGATGGATCAAAATGTTGAAAAACATGAGACACGACCTGTAATATCCCAAAATTTTTTAAAAAAATTTCTAATTTTTGGAAATTTGATAAAAATATATTATAATTAAATTGGATAAATTAAATTAATAATTTTAAATGAAAAATGAAGGGATTTTAAATGAAAAAGTGGAATATAAATATGGTATATATGCAAAATATACATAACATATAAAAGTCAACACTTTTCAAAAGAAAAGTCAAAAGTCAAAGTAAAAAAGGTATTTTGGTAATTAAAATTTAAAATTTCAAAATTATTAAATTAATTCAAAAATAAATAATTTTTAAGTGGAAGAAAGATTTTTGGAATTTTAATTTATTAAATAAATAATTAAATAATTAATTTTTAAAATATTATAAAATATATATATATATATATGGTTATAATTAAAGGATGAAAGGAAAAAGAAAATCAAAAGCTATTTTCTTCTTCTTCTTCTTCCTCCTAGGCCGAAACCTCCATTGATGGTGTCCAAGGAATTTTGCTCTTCCATACTCAATTTATTGAAAGATTTAACAAGTTTAAAGTTAAATTTTGGTGATTTCTACTAAATTTGGTAAGTTTTCAATTCCTTTCTTTGAATTCCATGGAAATTTTGATTATATGTAATTTTGAATTTTAAAGTATTATGTTATAATTATTGGAATTGGTGTGTATGATGTTATATATGGTAGTTAACAATGATTTTAAGGTTGGATTGAAGAAATGGTTGAATTTGGATAAAGAATGGTGAAAAGAGAGAATTTAGGGTTATGGACTTTTAGAGTTTGAGAAATCATTGTTTTTACTTGTGCAAATTGATTCCAAATGAGTTTTTTTGGTGTTTAAACAATTATTTTAAAGTCAAATATTGGATTTGGTTATGTTTGGTTGGAGTTTGAGAATGGAAGTGTGATTTAGGGTTTTAGAAAATGATTTTTCCAAAGTTGTAGAATTGTTTGATTTTATTGACTTAAGTGTGTTGTTTGGTGATATAAGTGATGAATATAAGCTTAAAATGATTAATGGATTGTGTTGGAATGAAAAACCTTCAATGGGGGAAGGTTATGCTATTTTAGGGTTTTGTGTATAAGAGTGTGTTTTTGTATTGTAAATGATTTAAATGTATTAAAATAAGTTTCTAATAATATAAATAAACTTAATATATTAAAATGAATGGCCTAGTATGAGAATCCAAAGTTAAAGAGAGGTTAGCCTTAAATTTTAGATTTTTGCTTGGATGGGATTTAATTATGGTTTAATATTGAAAATGCCATTAAATGTGATACTAAATGATTATTTGCTATTACATTTAGTTTAGGCATTGAGGGAGGTTGATTTGCTTCATCCAAGTGGTGAAGGGCAAGTTGGTAGGATAGGATTGGAGGTTGTTTTAAGCTTGTTTTGGTTGCTATTTGAGGTAAGCACAAACTTTGAATACATTGGTTATGTTTGCATGACATTTGGGCATAACACATTTTAGTTGGAAATCTGTTAAGCTACTTGATACATTGGTTATGTATGAATAATGTGTTATGACATTCATACATGTGTTAAAAGCATTGTGAAAAGCCATTGATAATGGCTAAATTGTATAAAATATAAAATATGTGTATTATGTGAAAATGACCCAAAGTGTTTGGGTAATGCCATTTATTGTGTATGCATTAAGTACATTGTTAAAAAGCCATTGGTATTGGCTAGATTTCATTAAATGTGATTAATATGTGAATTATGTTGAAATGCCCAAAGTAATTGGGTAATGTGTTGCAAATGCAGAAATGTGGTATAATGTAATGAGATATGTGGAAACATAATGAAATGAATTGATATCGATATAAATGAGAAATATGATAAATTGTGTGCCTAGTATGTTATTCAATTTTCAGAGTTCTGTGTTTGGCAGCAAGCCTATGATTTTCTTACTGGCTAGATGTTGGGCGTCACTGTGAAAATATTTTTGAGGTGAAATGACCGGGTTGTAAGCCTAAAAAATAAGTCCTTAAAGCTGGGTTGGGTGAAATGACCGGGTCGTAAGCCTCAAAAACAAGTCCTTAAAGCTGGGTTGGGTGAAATGACTTGGTCGTAAGCTCAAACTCTTGGACTATTACTTTGATATTTTGCCAAAACAGGGGCTAGACACATGGTGTCATTATAGACCAAAATAGTAAGTCTGGAATTTGAATAGCATATTAGTTATCTTTAGGCCCATGTTCGTGTTTGTTTTTATGTGAATTGTGAATTGTGAAATATTTAAAAAGTATGAGAAAATGGAATGATGTGATATCCATATCCATATGCATTGTGCATTGGCATTGCATTTGAGTTTTATTGTTATCAAGTTTGTATTACTAAGCTTTTGGCTTAGCGCGATTGTTTACATTGCGCAGGTGACAGGGTAGATTCGGCTGAGCCAGAAGTTCTTCTAGACTAGGTTGGGTCTAGACTTGTAGTTGTGCTTGTAGAGTTGATATCAAAATCAGAAACACTGTTAGCAGCATGTATATATTTTATGTTATTGTATAATTTGGGTATTATTCATATTATTTCATATTTTTAAATTTTATGTATTGTAAACTATAAAGAATATTTGGGTTAAGTTATTTGAAATGGGGGTTTAAATGTGTTCTAAATTATATATATATATATATATGTTTGAGAAACTTGGTGAATTTGAGGAGTATGGGTGAAATGGTGATTTGAAATTATTTGGGGTGTTTTCTGATGCAAGTTGTGTTTTGCTGAATTTTGGGAATGTCCAAATTACAGACAAAACTCTGGCGAATTTTTTCATAGATTTTTATATCAAATGTTTATTTTGGGTTCCTATAACAAGTAAATAATATTTATATACTATTTAATTTTATATATTTAGTATTTGAAAATTTAAATCAGAAATGTAAAAACTTTTATTAAACCGGTCTGTGACATTTTTGTACGTATATGCATATTTTATATATGCTAAAAATATGTATTGTACGTATATAGGGTATAAGGGTGTTATATTTATTTTGATATCAGAGCCTAGATTTGAGGTTCTCAATCTAAGTGGGTTGATAGAGAGAGAAAATGGGGGATTTAAAAATAGTTTTCAATTATAATACATGCATTGGCACTGACAATTTCTAATCTCTGATATAGTAATTTCTGTTGTGTTTGCAGATATAGGTAGTTATGACGTCTAGGACGCATCAGTCTGCAAAGGGTAGTGCAGAGAGTGTGGCTCTTGATGAGGGTAGAGATGGAGCTATAGTTGTGTTTGCTGGTGAGGAATTTGTTTCTATGCCTGTGAGACCAGCAGCTTAAGAGATTCCACTTGGCTGGATACGGCATATGGTAGAGTTATTGAGGCAGGCTCCAGTTCAGCAGCCACCGCAACCACAGTTTGTCGGTGAGGAAGTATGATAAGCTGAGAGAAATTTGGAGCTGAGGACTTCATTGGTACTATAGACCCTGCTGTAGTAGAGCAATGAATAGACAGGGTTCAGAGAGTGTTCATTCAGTTGCAGGCTAGTCCGAAAGAGAAGTTTGATTATGCCAGATCTCTTCTGCAGAGGGATGCATATGATTGGTGAAAGACGGTTCCACATGCTCTGGATGATCCACCAGTCCTGACCTATAATGATTTCCTACGGGAATTTGAGCAGAAGTATACTCTAAGGGAGTATAAGGATGCAAAGAAGATAGAGTTCCAGAGTCTGAGATAGGATACCAGGACAGTGATAGAGTATGAGATCGAGCTTATTGGGTTGAGTCATTATGTTGGTGGGATCATTTCTGACGAGATTGACAGGTGTAGGAGATTTGAGGAGGGACCGAGACCCTCTATCATGTGTATCATAGTAGACTTTCGGTATCAAGATTTTTCTCAGTTGCTTGCAGCTGCCAAAAGTGTAGAGAGAGCACAGAGTCTTGCAGCAGCTGCCAAGGTTGAGGAGACTAGAGCTAGGAGACCCTAGAGTAAGGCAAGGTCTTCATTAGTGAAGAGAGGCTGAGGGGGATATTTTCAGAGGTTCAGTAGGAGCCAAGGGTAGTTTGACAGGTCAGTACAGCAGCAGAGACAGAGACAGAGACTTGCAGTTTCAGTGGCTAGTGCACCGACCCTATTGGCTCAGAGGCCTGCTCGACCTACTTGTGTTCATTATGGTAAAGCACACAGAGGTGTCTGCTGGAGGAGAGGTGCTTCAGAAGTGTGTTTTAGATGTGGGTCGCTAGACCATTTTATCAGAGATTGTCCGAAGCCACCAAAGGATAGACAGGCAGTAGTACAGTTACTCGACCTAGTGTCAGAGGAGGTCATGGTGGCAGATGTTTTGGTAGAGGTGGTCGATCTGGGACTAGTCAGAGAGGAGGTTCTACAGTCGGAGGTAGTAGACTAGATGAGGCAAGACCATCACAGCAGGTTTATGTGATGCAGAGGCAGCCAGATGCTTCAACTGTTATTGCTGGTACTTTTACTTTATTTGGTACTTCAGTTCTTGCATTATTAGACCCTGGGTCGACTCATTCTTACATCAGTGCATCCATCTTACATGTGAGTGATTTATATTCTCAGTCCTTAGGATTTGATGTTTTGGTCACAAATCCTTTTGGGCATAGTGTTGTGGTGAGCAGGGTGCACCGAGATAGCCCAGTTGTTGTTCAGGATGAGAAATTTCTCGATGACCTAATTGAGATACCTTTCAGGGAGTATGATCTAATTTTAGGCATAGATTGGCTATCCAGGCATGGGGCGGTGGTAGATTGTTAGAAGAAATGTGTTACTTTGAGAACACATGATGGTAGGGATGTGATGGTCTGAGCGGGAATTTTCACTCCCAATCCCGGTGGAATGGTTCTTGCGACTTCGGCACTATTTAGGCTCGGGGCCTTAGAGAACATGGACATAAGCCTGGAGAAAAATGGAGTCGCCACCCAGACGAGCCGGGAAAAAGAAAGGGGTGGATGACTCGATTCCTAAGGAATCCTCAACCCCCTAATGGGTTCAAAAAGTTGGGTACGTGTGGGGAATGTGAGAAATGGCCCAGCACCCCTACAACGCCCGGTTCATTAGAACCGGCCTCCTTTGCAGGTCTTAATATTATAAAATTCTTAAGTATAATAATATTATCCATATTACACGTAACAATTGAAATAAAGCATCATATTAAAATCAAAGCAATGTCTAAGCAAAGCAAATAAATGGACACCCATCCGAGGATGGAAACATGTCCTTACATCATCCATGTCTAAAGTAAAAAGGACACCCACCAAAAGGTAGAAACATATCCTTTACATTGGTCCAAAATATAAAATTAATTTAAATTACATGATATTTAACTAATGAGGTACCCACAAAGTGGAAACATACCTCTTACAATTTTAATACTAAAACAAATAAATAATAAAAATAAAGAAAACATTCATCAATGATAAATTAAATAAATCAAGCATTGAAATTAAATAAATCAACCATCAAAGCATATAATAAACTATATAATCAAATCTAAAATTAAATAAAGCAAATAAAGATAAAAATTAGGGTTTACTGTTTCTATTTAAAGTTCTTTAATTAACATTTAGGGTTTTGGGATTTTAGTATTATCATTGTTATTTGTTTAACCTACTGTAAAGGTTTTGGAAAATTGGAATGGATTTTGGTTTCATGAATCAAAATAGGGTTTAGGGGTAACATTATGAAATTAGGGTTTAGAAATCTTAAGATAATATGTTTATAACTGTTGGTTAGTGGATTGTGATTTTAGGTTTACTGTATTGAGTTTTAAGGTTTAGGTTTATAAGATTTTAAGGTTTTAAGGATTAGGGTTTAGGAAAACTAGGGTTTACCGTATTAGTTTTGAGAGAATTAGGGTTTTTGACATTGTGGAAAACATATTTGATTTTAGGATTTAAGAAAACAGTTTAGAGTCTTATAAAATAATTATGATTTTTAGAAACTGTAAAGTAGGTTAGGGTTTGGAGATTTAAGAAAATATTTGGAAATTTTAGAAAAAAGTTAGAGGAAAACAGTTTAGGGTTTTTTAAAGTTTTTGGAAATAGGAAAAATGATTTAATGTTTTTAAGGTTTTTGAAAACAGAAGAAACGAATTAGGGTTTTTGGAGACAGAAGAAATAAATTAGGGTTTTTAAAGTTTTTGGGAAACAGAAGAAATAATTTAGGGTTTTTAAGTATTTTGGAATCTGAAGAAATAATTTAGGGTTCTTAAGGTTTTTGGAAACAGAAGAAATAAATTAGGGTTTTGAAGGTTTTTGGAAACAAAAGAGTACTTTTTAGGGTTTTTGGAAACAGAAGGAACAATTTAAATTATTGAAACAAAGATCAAATTACTACATATTTAAAGATCAAAGTACTGTGTGCATGTTCTTATTAATCAAAGAAACAAAGCTACGTAAATATATAATCTATGATTAAAGATCAAACCTGCGTAGTTGGTTCCACCAAAATTGACTTCTAGATGAACAAAAACAAAGGCAGCGTGGCTACCTTTGATGAATTGTTGGTTGCTTGTTGTTGCTAATCTTCTCTGGCTAGGCTTTTCTATAATCCAAGTTTAAAAGTCCAAGTTTTGATCCCCTAATCAAAGCCCCGATCCCAAAGTTCCAGTCCCTTAATTTTGAGTTTTAAAGGGTTATTTATAAGAAAAATTATAAAACTCATTCTAATTGTTTAAGGAAATTAAAATTAATTAAGAAAAGAAACCGAAACCAAATAGAATTTGGTTTAGGAAAAAATTGCGTTGGAAAATTTTGCTGGAGATAACTGTGAGCACTAGAGAGAACTGCGAGGGCTGGCGGGCGAAAATTACGAGCGCTGGCGAAATTGGCTGGGTCCTGTAACACCCCGATACTCCATATAAGTACTATACATATACCTAGTATACATACAGTAAGTATATAAAGTATAAGGATGTCACTTTTCGTTACAATTTAAAAACCTTTAACAGAGTTCAAACCACAATACATTAATTTAAAGAACATTTACAAAATCATTATACTTTTAATGATCTTATATATATATAATAATCTTATCTTTATCATAACTTCATTTATACATATAAATACACTCTTGTCAGAATTACATCATAATTAAAAGTTATACATGTATGCATCACCCTCTAGTTGGTCTCGACAAACTCTTACTCTTCTGGTGGCATAACGAAAGACTTCATATCTTCCACCTAGTCACCTGCGCGATTACACATCCGCGCTAAGCCCGAGAGCTTAGTAGTACAAATATAAAATATAAACATACATTATAAAAATTCTAACATATAATGATATATCAATTCCATGTACCATTAGTTTCTTATCATGTTTTTCCTTTTTAATTGCACCTTTCATATATCTCGACTAATTTCATTTATTATATACGTATATACATATCATTGTCACCAACCACAATCCATCACTAATACTCACAATCAATATATCAATACACACATTACATATCATACTTCATATCATTATTTTATTCACAATTCACCAATCATGAATCACATTTCCAACCAAGGCAATCATTATTCCATTCATGAATCACATTAAACAAAGACAAGCATGGGCCCAAAACACACTAATATGCCATTCCATTTTTCAGAGTTAATGCTTTAGTTTTGTTATCACATTTATCATTATCATAAACCCAACTAGGCTTCAAGGATTAGGTTCAACCAAGCTTCAAGGGGAACAAAGCATGCTAAGTATCAACCCAACTTGGCTTTAAGAACCAAACCCAACCTAGCTTCAAGGGTTGTAACATCTCAATTAGGCTTCAAGGACTAGATCCAACCAAGCTTCAAGGGGAGTAAAACATGTTAAACTTCAACCCAACTTGGCTTCAAGGATCAAATCCAACCTAACTTCAAGAGATTGTTACCAATATTAGGCATGCCACCAACAACAAACTCTGAAAATGGAATAACACATTAGCCACACAATTCATTTAGCAATTTCATTCTTAATTGAATCATCATAGCCAATCACAATGGCTTCACATCACATTTGAGTTATCATAGCCAAACACAATGGCTTCACATCACATTTGAGTTATCATAGCCAAACACAATGGCTTCAAATCACATTTGAGTTATCATAGCCAAACACAATGGCTTCACATCACATTTGAGTTATCATAGCCAAACACAATGGCTTCACATCACATTTGAGTTATAATAGCCAATCACAATGGCCTCTTATCATCTCATGTTTCAATTCACATTATAATATTTCATAGTATACATACTCAATTACCTCATAATATCCTTCACATTTTACATATAGCATCATTGATATAATATTACAAAGTACATTATTCATATAACACATTACCATTCACAAGATTCACAATGCATAAAACATAACATTGTTCATATAGTATCATATGTATCATCATTATCATCAAATGTATGTTCAATCTCAATAATGCAAGAAGAGCAAAGAACAATCACAGTAGCTAACACACTCGAGGGACACGGCCAAGCTTGTGGCCGTGTCTCTCAACACAAAATCAAGCCGAGGCAAACACGGGCAAGGGACACGGCCGTGTCTCTCAACCAAAATCAGGCAGTGGCAAACACAGTCAAGGGACACGGCCAAGACAGTGGCTGTGTCTCTCCAAAAATCATCCAACATGGCCAAATTTCCTTAGACTTGGCCGTGTCTCCTAAAAATCTTTAGTTTGGCCGTGTCTCTTAAGAATAAAAACCCTAAACATGGCCAAATCTCTTTTGATTGCATTACAACACATTGTGCACAACATAACCTCATTCAAATGGATATAATCAATGTCATTAACACTTATTTTACATGTTCATCACAATATTCACATTAACAATACATCAACAATTCATTTAATCACTTACTATTTCAAAACCCTTAAACCAACATCACTCTTATTCTTTCAATATCAACATCCACTTAACTTACCTTCTTCAAACCAAAACCAACACCAATTCAATCTTTTGACTTACAATCAATTTCAACACTTATAAACACATCTCAAACACACCAAATCATAATATCAACAAATCATAACTCACCTCAAACACAACTTCAAAAATAACAAAGGAAAACAAGAGAGTACTTACCAAAGTTGATGAATTTCACAAATCTCCAACTTAATCCTTTGATTCTTCCTTCAATTTGATTATAGACTTTTGAACACCTCTCTTGCTCTCCCTTTCCTTATGGTAGCCGGCCAAACAATGCAAAGAAGAGAAAAATGAAGACAAATCAAACTTCTCTTCTTCTTTAAATCTCCACCAAGCAATTCTAACAAAGCAATTACTTAAATGCCCTCATCCATTTAACTTAACTTCTTTTTCTTATATGCCCTTTATAGTAATTTCACATATCACAAATAAATATCCTCTTCCATTGACCATCCACTTTGACTCATGTATATGTTATTTATACTACCATTTATGCAACATATACACTTCCTTTAAAAATTCTTTTCTCTTTCAACTTAACATATACATTCAATCCAATTAAAACAACAATAACATTCAAAACTTCTAGGGCATACATTGAGATATTACAGGTCCAGTGGCGAAATTGGCCAAGGAATTCCTGCGGCTAATTGGCCTTAGCCAATTCCATTTTCGGCGACGAATTTTAAGTCGCCGATTTTTTTTTATTTTTTATTTATTATTATTTTATATTTTTATTAACTTCACCATTTTTATTTTTATTATAAATAATAAATAATAAAATAAAAATTATTTAATTAAAATACCACAAAAATTATTTTGGACCATATAAAAAATAACAGACCGAACTGGGCCAAAAATTAAGGGTCTACAGTTTGCCCCTGCTTGAACGATCTGAGACTTTAGTAAAAGAGAGTGAAAAGCAATAAGACTTAATTTTTCTGAGATGGTTGAGGTTTTGGGTTCTGGACCCGGTTCGAGTTCTTGTCTCAAGGATAATTTTAGGTTCTGGACCTAAGGGTAATTTTGGGTTCTGGACCCGAGCTAAGTTCTGGACTTAAAAGAGATTTTAGGTTCTGGACCTAAGGATAATTTGGGTTCTGGACTCGAGTAAAGTTCTGGACTTAGAAGAGATTTTAGGTTCTGGACCTAAGGATAATTTGGGTTCTGGACCCGAGCTATGTTCTGGACTTAAAAGAGATTTTAGGATCTGGACCTAAGGATAATTTGGGTTCTGGACCCGAGCTAAGTTCTGGACTTAGAAGAGATTTTAGGTTCTGGACCTAAGGATAATTTGGGTTCTGGACCCGAGCTAAGTTCTGGACTTAGAAGAGATTTTAGGTTCTAGACCTAAGAATAATTAGGGTTCTGGACCCGAGCTAAGTTCTGGACTTAAGAGTAATTTTAGGTTCTAGACTTAAGGATAATTTGGGTTCTGGACCCGAGCTAAGTTCTGGACTTAAGAGGAATTTTAGGTTATGGACCTAAGAATAATTAGAGTTCTGGACCCGAGCTAAGTTCTGGACTTAAGAGAAATTTTAAGTTCTGGACCTAAGGATAATTTGGGTTCTGGACCCGAGCTAAGAGAGATTTAATTCTCTGCAAAAAATAATTATAGTCAGTAGTATATAAATATTGTTTGCAAAAAATTTAGCTGATTTTTATGCACCTATTTTCTCCTTACCCTTGTGTGTAAAAATATTTTAAAAGTGCAAAAATATTTATATACACATAAGTATTTGAATGATTAAATTGAATAATTGAGTTTCCTATTCATTACTGTGTAGTCACTGTTCATGTACTATCTACTATTTATAAATAGTAAACTACTATTTGTAAATAGTAATCTACTATTCATCAATAGTGAAATTTACTTTTTAATTTTTGTTTTTTCCTTTGCTGTTCCTCTATATAAACGAACGATTTCTTCGTTTCATTTACAGCAAACTTGTTAATTTCATTCGTTCATAGCTACAATTCTTTCAAATTTAGCATGCAATTTTTAAAAAAATGTATGCTTCAAGATCAGAAACTCATTCTAATGCTGAGTTATTGGAGTTTATTCGGCATCATGAAGATGGAAATATAGGTCTACTAGCAGGGATGTTGCTTCATCGTAGTTCAAATCAAAAGAGCAAGGTAATTATTTTTTTTTCTTTTCTTTTTCTTTTCTTTTCTTTATTTCCTTCATTTTTTTAATATTTTTTATTTTTTTTCTTTGTTTTTTCTTCTGTTTTTATTTTTCTTTTTATTTTTTTGTTTGTTTTTCATATTTTAGAAAATTTAGGAAGAATATATTAATTTAAGAATTTAAGTAGATAGAATAATGATATACTTACCTCATGTTAACTTACCTGGCTCTGTGTTAGCGTGATCGTTGCGTTATTCGGGGTGGAGGGAGTATCTACAAAGCCCAACAATGGTATGATGTAGTGCCTTCTCGGGTAAGGTAGATTATCTGAGATTGCGGCTTTGAGAGCTTCATCTTACAATTACCATCCGAGGAGTATCTGATAGACCGGAGCGTAGTCCAGGCGCTTGCATAACGATGGTTGGACACAACTCATACTTTTCACTTGCCCATTGGAGAGATGACAATTGGCCCAGTTGACTTTGCTGCTATAACCGGTATTCGGTGTGATGGTCTTCCAGTTCCTCTTACCAACGATATTCTAATATTTGAAGAAATGCAATAATTAATTGGTATGGAACCATCATATAAAGGGCCTTTCAAGATAAAAATTGAGCCAATTCGTACTTATTGGATAAACTACGAAGGACGGGTTCACAGAGACACAGCCCAATAGTATGCTTAAGGATTTTTGTTATATTTGCTCGGGTCGACTATTTTAGGCAGCACTGAATCCGCCATCCATTTGTCAGTGTTAAGGGCCCTTACTTATATGAGGACGGTACCACTTTACGGCAGTGGTGAAGCTGGCATTGCTTGTCTTTACCATGGTCTTGACAAAAATTTCCAAAATAAGAAGTCTTTTGTTGGCTTTATGATAGTTGTCGAGGTATTCTTCTTCCACCAATTTCAATTCCATTCTTATTCTTGCATGAATTTGAGCATTATTATTGTTGTAGGCATGGGCATATGAACACAACCTTGTGAGGGTGCCTGGTATTTCCCGAGAGAGAGTCGAGTATCCGAGATTAAATTTCTGGTTGTCTGAGTGTGTAGAAGTTCCCGGCTCTCACCATGTGCATACCTAACATTTTGTCTTGAGCTGCTTAATTTGGCACCAGGTAAAATAGAATTAGTATACTTTAAAATTTATGTGAAAGTTTACTTACCTTATGTCATTTTGCAGGTGAATTTGGCCTGGTGGAACCCAGAAGAGCAGACAAACTGGACTTCCTCCACGAATGCTGCATTGCCTTTTCAACATACTCGCCGAGTCATCGCCGGCTCTGTGTTTGGTGGCTAATTTCTTGGAGAGAGAGTATATGAGTGGTTTCTTGGTCCCAAGCAGCGGAGGATCCCGATGCTTTGCCCGAAATATACCTTGAATATCACATCAATGTCGGAGGATGCATGGTGGTTGGCCCGGCATGGTTATGATGTTGAAATATTTCTCTATCCACTGGGTGCATCTTATACCCAGTTTATTCAAATTGGGCTCTTAAACTTTGATGTATCTCCTGTTGGTGTACGGGAGATTTCTGAAGAAAATGAGGGTAGAGATGAAGAGGAACATCATGAAGAGGGAGGAGAATTCGTTCCACATCTCGAGGCTAGCACTTCTCGGGTAAAACTTTTACCATTTTTCCATTGCAATCGCTTCTTTCTTAACTTTTTAATAATTATTGCAGGCTGCTAGCTCATTTGTTCATGAGGCTGGACCTTCTTTTACTGTTCCTTCATTTGCTCATTCTAGTCCACTGGTTATGCCATCTCATCCACAGGGTATTGATATGAATTACCTGGTAAGTTTTCTTGTTCCATGATAACTTATGCTATATGTATGCATGATTTATGTATGCTCTTACTCTTTTCCTTCCTGGCTCATAGTGGATGCTTGAAGAACAAAACAAGAAACTTTAAGAAGAGTTGGCCGCTAGTCGTTAGTAGGTTTCTTGCTTTGAAAATTTGTGCCATTAATCAGAGCAAAATTTTCGAGACTTCTGATTTCAGGGGATGAGGGATCCCGGTGCTTCTTTATCTAGAGGCCCCCAAACTGATCACCATGAGATCCTTTCGTCTACTTCTGATGAGGACCGTTATAGATCAAAACTTCAAGGTAATAAAGATTCTGGTGCTCTTGCTTCTGGCTGACCCGGGACGAGTGATTTGCCTCCTCCTCCAACAGGTGATGATTTTTTCAGAGCCTTATTTGATGATCTACCACCTCCTTCTTAGTGATGTATGAGTACTGTATCAATTGAGGAAATATTGTATAATAATGATAAAAATAATAGTGATGATATTTTTATTTTTGCTGCAACTCTTTTTTATCAAGCCTTCATATCTTCTCCTTGCCCCCAATGATTTTTCTCATGCAGGCTCTGATTGATGTTTGTGTTGTCTAGTTCTTTGCACAAGCATGCATTTCTTCCTTTCTTTAGAAAAATGACTGGAGTTTCCCTCAAGCAATGTGTCTTCTATGCCCCGCTGATTCAATATAGTGGTTTCGTCGACTCACAGACCGAGGTGATTAGCAGAAGTGTTCTCATTGAATCCTTCCAGATGCTCATTCAAGTCTTGCTTTGGGGAATGACAGGATGCTTCACATTTATGGCTTTTATCTTTTAGATATTGAAAACATGAATAATGGAGGCCCCAAGCAACAAAGATACATCCCTTTTAAATGATTCAGTAGCTTCTTCATAACCTTGCCATTAAACATTTCCTTTGCCCAATGTGTCCTTCGAGGTTCGATAGTTCAACACACTCCCCTTAACTTGAAGGTTTTGCATGACAAAAACATTTTTGAATTTTGAATTTTGAATGTTCATTTTGCAATCAAATGTTGGCTTTGCCAAATTAATGTCAATTTACCTCAAGACTTAATTTTTCAAATAAACATATCTATAACATAACAACCCTAGTTGCCATACTAAACTCGAGAATTATTTCTATTTAAGCAAGAATTGTTGTACTTCAGATAGGCACATACACATTACTTGGCCAAAGGTCTCATTTGAGTTTGAATATTGTCTATCTCATATGCATGCTTATTCAAACTATCTCCACTAATAGACTCTACCTACCAAGAAAGATCAACAGGCCTTTGATAGGCTTGAAATGGGGTCTATAAGGGACATGGTTTAAATGAAGGCCATTTGTAAGTTGGAGTCGTTGTGACACTATGGGCAAACCCTCACACTACAAATTTCTTGTTTGAACTTTAGGCAGCTGGGAGCAATCTTGCTAGACTCCAAATTCCTTCTATCTTCTTGGCATTAATCTAGATCTTGATTGGTATAGTCTTTGCCTTTGCTAAAAGTTTGGTACCCAAATTTATTTCTTTTCTTCTTCTCCCTCTTTTTTATTTTTGTTACTCTTCCCTTTCTTTGAGCATTTTATCATTTTGTCCTTCTTCCTTATACGATTGTTGAGCATAGAACTTTCAAGAACTGGATGGTCTTTCTCCTTTTCCTCTGATTTTGATTGAATCTTTGGTTGGGTTGGACCAATTCAAGTTAAACGGTCCTTATAAACCAAATGGAAGCCTTTTGCTGTCTTAGGTAAAAGAGAACTCAGTTAGATTTCTGAACCATTTTAGGTTTTCTTTTCTTTTTTCTTTTTTCTTTTTTCTTTTTTCTTTTTTCTTTTTTTTCTTTTTTCTTTTTTCTTTTTTCTTTTTTCTTTTTTCTTTTTTCTTTTTTCTTTTTTCTTTTTTCTTTTTTCTTTTTTCTTTTTTCTTTTTTCTTTTTTCTTTTTACTTTTTCTTTTTTCTTTTTTCTTTTTTCTTTTTTCCTTTTTCCTTTTTCCTTTTTCCTTTTTCGTTTTTCGTTTTTCTTTTTTCTTTTTTCTTTTTTCTTTTTTTCTTTTTTCTTTTTTCTTTTTTCTTTTTTCTTTTTTCTTTTTTCTTTTTTCTTTTTTCTTTTTTCTTTTTTCTTTTTTCTTTTTTCTTTTTTCTTTTTTCTTTTTTCTTTTTTCTTTTTTCTTTTTTCTTTTTTCTTTTTTCTTTTTTCTTTTTTCTTTTTTCTTTTTTCTTTTTTCTTTTTTCTTTTTTCTTTTTCCTTTTTCCTTTTTCCTTTTTTCTTTTTTCTTTTTTCTTTTTTTTGTCTCTTTACATTGTAGGTAGAAACATGTCCTTTACATTGGTCCAAAATATAAAAGCAATTTAAATTACATGATATTTAACTAATGAGGTACCCACAAAGTGGAAACATACCTCTTACATTAATAATAAAACAAATAAATAATAACAATAAAGAAAACATCCATCCATGATAAATTAAATAAATCAAGCATTGAAATTAAATAAATCAACCATCAAAGCGTATAATAAACTACATAATCAAATCTAAAATTAAATAAAGCAAGAAAAGATACAAATTAGGATTTACTATTTCTATTTAAAGTTCTTTAATTAACATTTAGGGTTTTGGGATTTTAGTATTATCATTGTTATTTGTTTAACCTACTGTAAAGGTTTTGAAAAATTGGAATGGATTAGGGTTTCATGAATCAAATTAGGGTTTAGGGGTAACATTATGAAATTAGGGTTTTGAAATCTTAAGATATTATGTTTATAACTCTTGGTTACTGGATTGTGATTTTAGGTTTACTGTATTGAGTTTTAAGGTTTAGGTTTATAAGATTTTAAGGTTTTAAGGATTAGGGTTTAGGAAAACTAGGGTTTACCGCATTAGTTTTGAGAGAATTAGGGTTTTTGACATTATGGAAAACATATTTGATTTTAAGATTTAAGAAAACAGTTTAGAGTCTTATAAAATAATTATGATTTTTAGAAACTGTAAAGTAGGTTAGGGTTTGGAGATTTAAGAAAACATTTGGAAAATTTGAAAAAAAAAGTTAGAGGAAAACAGTTTAGGGTTTTTTAAAGTTTTTGGAAATAGGAAAATGATTTAATGTTTTTAAGGTTTTTGAAAATAGAAGAAACGAATTAGGGTTTTTGGAGACAGAAGAAATAAATTAGGGTTTTTGAAGTTTTCGGGAAACAGAAGAAATAATTTAGGGTTTTTAAGTATTTTGGAATCAGAAGAAATAATTTAGGGTTCTTAAGGTTTTTGGAAACAGAAGAAATAAATTAGGGTTCTTAAGGTTTTTGGAAACAGAAGAGTACTTTTTAGGGTTTTTAAGGTTTTTGGAAAGAGAAGAGTACTTTTTAGGGTTTTTGGAAACAAAAGGAACAATTTAAGTTATTGAAACAAAGATCAAATTACTACATATTTAAGGATCAAAGTACTGTGTGTATGTTCTTATTAATCAAAGAAACAAAGCTACATAAATATATAATCTATGATTAAAGATCAAATCTGCGTAGTTGGTTCCACCAAAATTGACTTCTGGATAAATAAAAACAAAGGCAGTGTGGCTACCTTTGATGAATTGTTGGTTGCTTGCTTATTGCTAATCTTCTCTAGCTAGGGTTTTCTGTAATCCAAGTTTAAAAGTCCAAGTTTTGATCCCCTAATCAAAGTCCCGATCCCAAAGTTCCAGTCCCTTAATTCTGAGTTTTAAAAGGTTATTTATAGGAGAAATTATAAGACTCATTCAAATTGTTTAAGGAAACTAAAATTAATTAAGAAACCAAAACCGAAACCAAATAGAATTTGGTTACGGAAAAAATTGCGTTGGAAAATTTCGCTGGCAAAAACTGCGAGCGCTGGCGAGGACTGCGAGGGCTGGCAGGCAAAAATTGCGAGTGCTTGCAAAATTGGCTGGGCGGCCAGCAATTCCTGAGGCGAAATGGCCCAAGGCCTGCGGGCGAATTGGCCTTTGCCAATTCCATTTTCGGCGATGAATTTTTTATCGCCGATTTTTTCGTCGCCGATTTTTATTTTTATTAATTTATTTATTATTATTTTATATATATATTTTTTATTAACTTCACCATTTTTATTTTTATTATAAATAATAAATACTAAAATAAATATTATTTAATTAAAATACACAAAAATTATTTTAGACTATATAAAAAATAATGGACCGAACTGAGTCAAAAATTAAGGGTCTACAGATGGTATCTAGTGAGCAAAGGTATCTTTCATCCATGTTTTTTTCAACTATTTCAGCTAGGAGGATGATTCGGAAGGGATGTGAGGCTTATCTTGCTCATGTAGTAGATACTAGAGTAGTGGGGTCCCAGCTTGATAGTATACCCACAGTTGCCGAGTTTTCAGATGTTTTCCCTGATGAGTTGCCAGGGGTACCTCCTGAGAGAGAAGTGGAGTTTGGTATCGATTTGTTGCCTAGTACCACTCCTATCTCTACTACTCCTTATCGGATGGTACCTGCTGAGTTGAGAGAGTTGAAGGTGCAGTTACAGGAGTTATTGGAAAAAAAATTTATCCGCCCTAGTGTGTCGCCGTGGTGAGTGCCTATGTTTTTTGTGAAGAAGAAGGATGGCACCATGAGATTGTGTATTGATTATAGGCAGTTGAATAAGGTGACCATCAATAACAAGTATCCTTTGCCTCGAATAGATGATCTTTTTGATCAGTTGAAGGGAGCAGCAGTATTTTCTAAGATTGATCTGAGATCAGGGTGCCCTCAGTTGAGAGTAAGAGATGTGGATGTACCCAAGACAACTTTTCACATGAGGTATGGGCATTATGAGTTTCTGGTGATGCCCTTTGGATTGAAGAATGCACCAGTAGCTTTTATGGATTTGATGAACAAGGTGTTCAGACCATATTTAGATTAATTTATGGTGGTCTTCATTGATGATATTTTGGTGTATTCGCGTAATGAGGAGGATCATGATAGGCATTTGCAAATTGTATTGCAGACTCTGAGAGAGAAGCGGTTGTATGCTAAGCTGTCTAAGTGTGAGTTTTGGCTTGATCAGGTATCTTTTCTTGGTCACGTGATTTCAGTAGAGGGTATTAGAGTTGATCCGAGTAAGATTGAGGCTACCTTGAATTAGAGTTCACCGAAGATTGGGACAGAGGTTAGAAGTTTTCTGGGATTGGCAATCTATTATCATTGGTTTGTTAAGGGTTTTTCTATGATAGCTACACCATTCACTAGATTGCTTTGGAAATGAGTTAGATTTGTAAGGACAAATCGATGTCAAGCGAGTTTTACGCAGCTGAGGGAGATTTTGACTCAGGCTCCTATCCTTACCTTGCCTGTGGAAGGTAAACCATATATGATATACAGTGATATTTCACATAATGGTTTAGGTTGTGTTCTGATCCAGGAGGGTAGAGTTATTGCTTATGCCTCTCGACAGTTGAAGCCACATGAGCTGAATTACCCGACTCATGATTTGGAGCTTGCAGCCATAGTTTTTGCCTTGAAGATTTGGCGGCATTACTTGTATGGGGAGAAGTGTTTCATTTATATGAATCATAAGAGTTTGAAAATTCCTAAGTGTTCAGAGAGAGCTGAATCTTCGGCAAAGACGGTGGTTAGAGTTGATTAAAGACTACGACTGTTTGATTGATTGTCATCTTGGTAAGGCAAATATTATTGCTGATGCCTTGAGTCAGAATTCTTTGGCAGGTTTGACTGCTTATTCACTCTCATTACTTGTTGAGTTGAGAGCATTGCAAGCTAGATTTGAGTCTTGTGATGATGGTGCTTTAATGGCTCAGTTGCACTTGAGGCCAGTCTTGTTGGATCATATTAGGAAGGCTCAGTTGGCAGATGAGAGAATTTAGAAAATTGTGTTGGTTTGTTAGAAGGGGGAGAGTTGAGAATTTTTTGTGAGGGATGATGGTAGTCTATGGTACAGAGATAGGTTGTGTATTCCTGGTGATGCAGAATTGAAAAAGATGATATTAGAGAAAGCACATCAGTCACTTTTTGCTATGCACCATGGGAGTACCAAGATATATCAGGACTTGAAGCGACATTATTGATGGCTAGGTATGAAAAGGGACATAGTAGAGTTTGTATCCAGATGTCTCACTTGCCAGAGAGTGAAGGTTGAGCACCAGGTTCCTTCAGGGTTGCTCCAACCTTTATCAATGCCTGAGTGAAAATGGGAGCGAGTGACAATGGATTTTATGACTAGACTGCCTTTGACCCAGAAGAAGCATGATGCAATCTGGGTGATAGTTGATCAGATGAAGAAGACAACTCATTTTCTTCCAGTTCGGATGGATTTTTCTCTTGAGAGGTTGGCTGAGTTGTATATCAGGGAGATAGTGAGGTTACATGGAGTCCCAATTTCTTTGGTGTCGAATTGATATCCCCAGTTTACTTTGAGATTTTGGAAGAGTTTGCATGATGCTTTGAGTTCTCGGTTGTATTTTAGTACTATTTTTCAACCTCAGACAGACGGGCAGTCAGAGAGAGTGATACAGATTCTAGAGGATATGTTGAGGAGTTGTATCATTGATTTTACCAGGAATTGGGACAAATTTTTGCCACTAATTGAGTTTGCTTATAATAACAGTCATCAGTCTAGTATTGGGATGGCTCCTTATGAGGCCTTGTATGGCAGAAGATGCAAGACACCTTTGTGTTGGGATAAGGTTGGAGAAGGTAAACTGGTCGGTTCTGATTTGATTAAGGAAACAGAATAGAAAGTGAAGGTGATTCGGGGTCATTTGAAAGAAGCTTCAGACCGACAGAAATCCTATTCAGATTTTAAGAGAAGAGACATAGAGTTTAGTGTGGTAGATAAAGTGTTTCTGAAGGTGTCTCCATGGAAGAAGATTCTGAGGTTTGGTCAAAAAGGGAAGTTGAGTCCTCGTTTCATAAGACCATATAAGGTGTTGGAGAGAGTTGATCCAGTGGCTTACAGACTAGTTTTGCCGCCTGATTTGGATTGAATTTGTTATCCCAAGATGGCAACCAAGAGGGGGGGGGTGAATTGGTTTTCTCAAGAACTGATAGCAAATTAAAACTTCAACAAATAAGAAATGTAAAAGATGTAGAAGATTGAGTAGAGAGTAGAAAAATCAGCACAAGAGATTTATAGTGGTTCGGATTCAACAATCCTACATCCACTCTCCAACCTCAATTGGGTATTCCACTATACTTGAAGTTTTACAAGCTCACTTCCAACTTTGGTGTTTTTACAAGCTCACACCTAACTTGAAAATGTTTTACTAAGGCTAACACTCAAACCACTTACAAGAGTTTTACTAGGCTCACTCTCACAACCTTTATAAGAGTTTTACTAGGCTCACTCTCACAACCTTACAATTGGTGTTTTAGTTGCTAACGCTCAACCTTACATGAAGAGATAAATAGATGAAAGCTTAAGTAAATAAATTGCAAGAGTTTGGACAATATTAGTTTTTTTTCTCTTGCTAGAAGACTTGTTTGAGGTGGTATTTATAGGCCTCAAACCAGTTCTGCCCGTTGGTGAAGTGGGTAGAAAAGTGCAACTCCAACAGCCACAAAATCTTCTTGGATTTTTGTGTCAGACTGTTGGTGCGGTCGCGCACCACCTTTGGATGGTCACTCATCCTGGGATGGTCGCTCACCACCTTTGGGCGATCGCGCATCTGTTTGTGCGGTCATCCCAGTAGTCTAGCGCGGTCGCGCAATTCAAATCTCTAACGGCTACTTGACACGTGGCATCTTCTTATTGGTTCTTTAACTAGCCGTTGAAGCCAACCAACGGCTATATAAATTTAGCGGTCGCGTAGCCACATTGGGCGGTCACGCATTGTCTTGCGTCGAGTCATTCACCATTCCACGCCACCGCGAACCTCTCTGTCAAACCAAGACAGTTTGGATGGTTGCGCAACCCCTTGAGGAGGCCGCGCATCCCTTCAAAGACAGATTTTCAGCACTTAGGAAATCTTCAAATTTCTTTGCATTTCAACTCATTCTAAGTTGCTTTCTACCATATAGACACTCATTGAAGCCATTAGATCACTTCAATTTGTTTGCCAAGATCAAAAACAAGATTGACCTAAATCTAGGTCAACAATCTCCCCCTTTTTGATTTTGTCAATTAAATTGAATTTGAAATAAAAATAATCAACAAAAATAGGCAATACTTCCCATTATGGAAAAACATAAGAAAATTCAAAAGATAATGTTCAAATTCATCAAATTCTCTCCCCCTTTGCCAAATTTCAAAAAGTGGAGGGGAGAGATGAAGAGCAATCAAGCCAATGGCCAAGACAAGATCAAAATCAGTGTTGGCATGACTTTATAATAGAATTCAAAGCCAATGGCCAATCACCATAAACAAAATTCACAATTAACACAAATCTAAGTCATATACTTAGGAAAAATAAAAGTACCAATCAATGAAAATATCAAAATCAATGAAAAATATGTTAAGGATACCAATTGATTGGATTATACTCCCCCTCAATTGATGATCTCCCCCTCAAGAAGTGAAAAACTTAGAAACAATTGAGATTCTTTTTTATCAAAATATTCAAGTTTTCTCCTCTCTTGTTGGAGTCAAATCAAGAGGAATATAAAAAGAAAATTAAATACAATTCAAGAAAGTGATTAACTTAATTATGAACAAATTTAAAATGTAACAAAAATAATTTAGTCAACCATAAAATCATTTTTCAACCTTAATGTCAAACACAACATGTAAAGTAAAAATTAAAAGTATAAAAGTTCAAATGTTGTAAGGCAAGAATTGTTACCAATTTTTTTAATGCCAAATTGCCTTACTTTTAGCATTGTTGGACTTGGTTTTATGGAGTACTCATTCTCCTCCATCTTCATGCCATTTGCCCTTGTCAATTAGGGGGTTTTCCTTGATAACCTTTTCTAAGCTATGTTTGTTTTTAGATATTTGTTCATTTGAGGTCTTTAATTCTAAAGTAGAATTTTTTAAACATACAAAATCCTCTTCTAGTTTAGAGCATTTGTCCTTATGAAATTTTATCTTAGAAAAATACTTTTCTACTCTAAGGTTCATATGTTCAATTATATCACTATCATCTAAAGCATCATCAATATTGTTGTAATTTAAATTCATGTTTAAAGATTGGGTACCTACCTCATTGGAGTGTTCATCATCTCCCATAGCCATGAGACATATATTTGCAAGTGCTTGCTCTTCTTCTTCTTCTTGCTCTTCTTGCATTTCCATTGCCATCTCATGTGTGAGTAATTTTCCAATGAGGACATCCGTTGGAAGCTTGCTCAAATCATGTGCTTCCTCAATGGATGATACTCTTGCTTCAAATTCCTTCTTTGTAAGAATTCTAAGGATTTTACAATTTATGTCTTCCAAAGAGTAGACTTTGCCAAATTTCCTCAAATCATTGACAATAGCAAGAAGTCGGTTGGTCATCTTCATGACATCTTCAAAGGACTTCATTTTGAAGAGTTCATACTCTTGAACAAGCATTTGGGCCTTCATGAATTTTACTTGATTAGTACCCTCATGATAATTCTCCAAGGTCTTCCAAATACTATAGGCATTTGAGCATCCTAGAATTCTTCCACATTCTTCCTTTGGCAATGAGCTTAGGAGAATGAAAGAAGCCTTTTTATCTCTCCCATTGCTTCTTCTTTGTTCTTCATTCCACTCTTTTCGTGGAATCTCTTTTTCTACACCATCAACCACTCTTGTAGGAATCTTCCACTCATTTTCAACATAATCCCAAAACTCTATTCCTTCACTATCTAGGAGCAAAAACATCTTGTGTTTCCAATATGAATAATCAAAGTGAGGTTTAACAAGGGAGTTTGAATTTCCATGATAATGAGCCATGGAGTTGGAAGAAAAAATTGATGTAGAGGTATTAGTGGGTGTGGTTGCCTTTGAGGATCAAATTTCACAATTAAGTTTAAGAAATTTCAAAGCTCTGATACCAATTGTTATCCCAAGATGGCAACCAAGAGGGGGGGTGAATTGGTTTTCTCAAGAAATGATGGCAAATTAAAACTTCAACAAATATGAAATGTAGAAGATGTAGAAGATTGAGTAGAGAGTAGAAAAATCAACACAAGAGATTTATAGTGGTTCGGATTCAACAATCCTACATCCACTCCCCAACCTCAATTGGGTATTCCACTATACTTGAAGTTTTACAAGCTCACTTCCAACTTTGGTGTTTTTACAAGCTCACACCTAACTTGACAATGTTTTACTAAGGCTAACACTCAAACCACTTACAAGAGTTTTACTAGGCTCACTCTCACAACCTTTATAAGAGTTTTACTAGGCTCACTCTCACAACCTTACAATTGGTGTTTTAGTGGCTAACACTCAACCTTACATGAAGAGATAAATAGATGAAAGCTTAAGTAAATAAATTGCAAGAGTTTGGACAATATTAGTTTTTTTTCTCTTGCTAGAAGACTTGTTTGAGGTGGTATTTATAGGCCTCAAACCAGTTCTGCCCGTTGGTGAAGTGGGTAGAAAAGTGCAACTCCAACAGCCACAAAATCTTCTTGGATTTTTGTGTCAGACTGTTGGTGCGGTCGCGCACCACCTTTGGATGGTCGCTCATCCTGGGATGGTCCCTCACCACCTTTGGGCGGTCGCGCATCTGTTTGTGCGGTCATCCCAGTAGTCTAGCGTGGTCATGCAATTCAAATCTCTAACGGCTACTTGACACGTGGCATCTTCTTATTGGTTCTTTAACTAGCCGTTGAAGCCCACCAATGGCTATATAAATTTAGCGGTCGCGTAGCCACATTGGGCGGTCGTGCATTGTCTTACGTCGAGTCATTCACCGCTCCATGCTACCGCGAACCTCTCTGTCAAACCAAGACAGTTTGGATGGCCGCGCAACCCCTTGGGGCGGCCGCGCATCCCTTCAAAGACAGATTTTCAGCACTTAGGAAATCTTAAAATTTCTTTGCATTTCAACTCATTCTAAGTTGCTTTCCTGCCATATAGACACTCATTGAAGCCATTAGATCACTTCAATTTGTTTGCCAAGATCAAAAATAAGATTGACCTAAATCTAGGTCAACAGAATTCATAATGTCTTCCATGTATCGATGCTTCGAAGATACAGGTCTGACCCATCTCATATCCTATCAGTGGAGTCTATTGAGGTGAGTCCATATCCGACTTACGAGAAAGAACTAGTGGCGATTTTGGCATGAGAGGTTAAAGAATTGAGGAATAAGAGGGTGTCACTTGTGAATGTCCTTTGGAGGAATCATGCCACTGAGGAAGTGACATGGGAGAGTGAGCAAACGATGTAGAGTCAAATTTTCCAATTGTTCCAGAATTGAGAGCAAGTAATTTTGAGGACGAAATTTATTTTAGGGGAGAGAATTGTAATATCCCAAATTTTTTTAAAAATTTTTAATTTTTAGAAATTTGATAAAATATATTATAATTAAATAGGATAAATTAAATTAATGATTTTAAATAAAAAATGAAGGGATTTTAAATGAAATAGTGGAATATAAATGTGATATATATGTAAATTATACATAACATATAAAAGTCAACACTTTTTAAAAGAAAAGTCAAAGGTCAAAGTAAAAAAGGGTATTTTGGTAATTAAAAATTAAAAATTCAAAAATAAATAATTTTTTAATGGAAGAGAAATTTTTGGACTTTTAATTTATTAAATAAATAATTAATTATTATAATATTATAATATATATATATATATATGGTTATAATTAAAGGGTGAAAGGAAAGAGAAAATCAAAAGCTATTTTCATCTTCTTCTTCTTCCTCCTAGGCAGAAACTTCCATTGATGGTGTCCAAGGAATTTTGCTCTTCCATACTCAATTTAATGAAGGATTTAACAAGTTTAAAGTTAATTTTTGGTGATTTCCACTAAATTTGGTAAGTTTCCAACTCCTTTCTTTGAATTCCATGGAAATTTTGATTATGTGTGATTTTGGATTTTTAAGTAGTATGTTATAATTATTGGAATTGGTGTGTATGATGTATTTTTGGTAGTTAACAATGATTTTAAGGTTGTATTGAAGAAATGGTTGAATTTGGATAAAGAATGGTGAAGAGAGAGAATTTAGGGTTATGGACTTTTAGGGATTGAGAAATCATGGTTTTTACTTATGCAAATTGATTCCAAATGAGTTGTTTTGGTGTTTAAACAAGTATTTTAAAGTCAAATATTGGATTTGGTTATGTTTGGTTGGATTTTGAGAATGGAAGTGTGATTTAGGATTTTGAAAAATGATTTTTCCAAAGTTGTAGAATTGTTTGATTTTATTGGCTTAAGTGTGTTGTTTAGTGATATAAGTAATGAATATAAGCTTAAAATAATTAATGGATTGTGTCGGAATGGAAAACCTTCAATGGGGGAAGGTTATGCCATTTTAGGATTTTGTGTATAAGAGTGTGTTTTTGTAATGTAAATGATTTAAATGTATTAAAATATGTTTCTAATAATATAAATAAACTTAATATATTAAAATGAATGGCCTACTATGAGAATCCAAAGTTAAAGTGAGGTTAGCCTTAAATTTTGAATTTTTGTTTGGATGGGATTTAATTATGGTTTAATATTGGAAATGCCATTAAATGTGATACTAAATGATTATTTGCTATAACATTTGGTTTAGGCATTGAGGGAGGTTGATTTACTTCATCCAAGTGGTGAAGGGAATGTTGGAAGGATAGGATTGAAGGTTGTTTTAAGCTTGTTTTGGTTGCTATTTGAGGTAAGTACAAACTTTGAATACATTGGTTATGTTTTCATGACATTTGAGCTTAACACATTTTGATTGAAAAATATATTAAGCTACTTGATACATTGGTTATGTATGAATAATGTGCTATGACATTTGTAATGTCATATATGTGTTATGTGCATTGTTAAAAAGCCATTAGTATTAGCTAGATTACATTAAATGTGATTAATATGAGAATTATGTGAAAATATCCAAAGTAATTGGGTAATGTGTTGTAAATGCAAAAATGTTATAAATGTATATGAGTATATATACAAAGAACTTGATGAGTACAATTTTTGAAGAAAGAGAAGAAGAATATGATGAGTACAATTTTTTTTTTATTTTCCTTCTTCTTTAATTCCTAGCCAAGTATATATATATTAATTAATTAATTAATACTTAATAAAAATCTAAATTTTCATCATCTTCCACTATCCAAAATTATTTTAATTTTCAATTTTTTTAAACTTTAAACTTTTCACTATTAATCTTTTGACTTTTACTATTTACCATTTGATTTTATATAATATATATATTCAACATATATTTTACATATGCATTTTTATATTCTCCATCTTCCACTACCTTAGTTACTCTTCTAAATTATTTATTTAATTTTTATTTTAGTGAAAATACGGATGTTACATTGTAATTCTTGTGTTCGAAAGGTTAGGCAGCCAATTATCCATCCAGATTGAAATTGAATCTCCAGAAGCTACCATTTCAAATAAGTTCTTTGGCTTGCCGTGCACTTCTCTAAATGTAGCTTGGGTTTGAACCAAGTTGTTCTTCGAGAAAATATCTTGGAAAATAACAAGCTTTCAACACTGTAGCTACCAATGTTTCTGGATTGTTGACCAATTTCCAGCCTTGCTTGCCTACCATTGCTATATTGAAATTGTATATCCTTCGAAAACCCAATCCACCTAGCTTTTTTGGTTTTGCTAGGCTTTCCTAAGACATTAAAGAAATACTAGTATAGTTTTTATTATAAGACGACCACCAAAACCTATTCATGAGCCTTTCAATTTTCAGACAAAAATAGTTGGGAAGCAAGAAGGTGCACATTCAAAAGTTGCGATGGAATGAGCAACAAATTTCAATAAAATCTCTTTGCTAGCTTTTGATAGGAACTTCTTCTTCCATTAGTGCAACCTTTGCCAAATTCTATCTTCCAAAAATTGAAAGATTTCTTGCTTGTTCCTTCCAACAATTGTGGGCATGCAAAGGTATAAGCTGAGATTTTCAACTTCATGTACTCTCCAAGCACAGGACATATAGAGGCCCTCTCCTTGACTGATGTATTTGTGCTAAAGAAAATTGAGGACATTTCAAAATTGATTAATTGACCTAAGGATTTGGCATATAAATCAATTATTTCCTTAAGACAAGTTGATTCAGTCTGAGTTACTTTAAACAAAAGCAAACAGTCGTTTGTAAAAAATAAATGCAAGACCATAAGCATCTCTCTAGTAACTTTACATCCATGGACAAGACCCATGGATTCTTTTCTTCCGATCAAAGCTAATAGACCTCATAGTATAATTAGCAAGGGAGATAGTGGGTCTCTTAGCTTGATCCCCCTTTAGGAAAAATTGGTCTAAGCTTGGTACCTTCATGCATAATTATTTTATTAGTTTTTGTCATAGAATTGTGTCTTATTTATTATGATAATTATTGTTTTCTTTAGGTATTTTGTTAGTTTTAATATGTTTATTTAGTGTTTTCATCAATTTTGGTAGTTTTAGTTTATTTCAGTGTTTATGTCGTTTTTAATCTAATTTTTAGTATGGTGTTTATGTGTTGTTGGTTAATGTTTATTTGATTTTTGGTTAAAGTTTGCTTAAGTGTTGGTTTAGGTTAATATGCAAGGAACCAAGAGAGGAAGAAAAAATCAAGGAGTCAAGAGAAAGGAAAAGTTGGGCAGTGACTGACACACTCAAGGGACACGGCCAAGCTTGTGGCCGTGTCCCTCCAAACATGACAAACACGGCCAAGTTGTCTAAGCTTGGTCATGTCACACTCAAGTCCAAAGGAAGAAGAGATGAAAATCAAACAGAAGCAGACACCTTCAAGGGACACGGCCAAGCTTGTGGCCGTGTCCCTCCCAACTTGTCAAACACGGCCAAGCTTCCAAAGAAACATATATGAAGGCAGAAGAGGACACACTCAGGGGACATGGCCAAGCTTGTGGCCGTGTCCCTCTAAGCACCTCAAACACGGCCAAGCTTGCCTAAGCTTGCCTAAGCTTGGTCGTGTCACTCATGGACTAAAGGAGTGGATTTTTAAGCGAGTTTCGTATAAATAATACTATTAGGGTTTTCAAGAGAGGTCGAAAGTTTTGAGTTTGGATTTTTGAGCAGCCGTCAGAGAGAAGAACTTAGGGTTTCCAATTGTTTTTCTTAGAGATTGTTGATTACACTTTGATTCAAACTGATTAGATTTAATTTGTTCGAGCCATTGCAACATTCTTCTAGCAAGATCTGATCAAGAGATTCTTCAGAAGCTTAAAAGGAGTTTGTAATTTGGTTTTGTTCTCAAACTTTATCTCTTAAATTTCTTGGGAATTGTATTCATGAATTCTATTATGTCTAAACTGATTTCTTTGAATTTTAATGAGATGAATATGTTTGATATCATTATGAACTAATTTGATCTAGTCTGGGGTTTGTATGGAACTACTATGATTGTATGAATTGGTTATTGCTCTTAACTGAATTATTTCTTTAGCCTTGATTGAATGGAATTATTGTTAATATATAATTGATTGGCCACCAATTATGTGTTTAAGGTATTAGATGAAGGATTGAGAGATGAAGTCTAATGCTGGAACAATTTAATTAGGGACTTAGGTGAATTAGAAATATAACCTAAGAAAAGGATTATTTCAATTGTAACAAGATTATTTGAAAAAGGTTTGAATGCGAGAGCTTATTTCCTTGACTCGATTAATTAAGTTGCTTGAGATCTAATCTTTGAAATTAAATTGGTTGAGAGGAATAACCGTTCATACATATAAGTTAGTAGAGAAGTGCAAACCCTAGACCTTTCTATTAAGTGAATCAATATATCAGCTCAGTTTACTTTTATTGTTTTAAACTCCAATCGATCTGTTTTCATTAGTTGTTAGCCATTTAAATTTATTCTAATTTGTTATTTGCAACCTAATAATCAATTAGCTTATCTAGCTTCCTTGAGAGACAACCTTGGGGTGATCACCTTTGCTACAGCTACCTTGTATACTTGCGAGTGACGCTTTGTAGTAGAGTTAATTAGAGCGCAACAAGTTTTTGGCGCCGCTGCCGGGGAGGCTAATTGGCGTAGTTGTTTATTAGGCATAAATATTTTAGATTATTTTTCATTGTTTACTTTTGATTTTTATTTGTCTTTTGCTTTTAATAATTCTTTCTTTCCAGAAATTTTGTTTATGCAAGGCAGGAGATCGCTCGGAGGAGAGCTATACCCAGTCATTCCAGAAATTCAGAGAGTAAAAAGGAGCAGGGAAGAGTTTGAACTGTACACCAGATTTGATACTACAGAGGAGGACACTTCTGATTTTGAGTCGAAATATGCACAATCTACCAACATGGGAGAAGAAAGGCAAAGAACTATGAGGGACTTTGCTAGACTAGTCATTGGAACTTCCACTTCTTGCATAAGATTGACAGATGCAGCAAGAAATTATGAGTTGAAGAACATCCATTACAACATGTTGCCATCATTTTATGGAGTTCCAAATGAAGATCCTTTGAACTTTATCCGGGATTTTTATTCTACCCTCAACACTTTTCCATTGGGAGGACTAACAGAGGACCAGTTGAGGATGAGATGTTTCCCGTATACATTGAAGGATAGAGCAAAGAGCTGGCTTATGATGTTGCCCGAAAATTCTTTGACAACTTGGGAGCAAGTTTATAATAAATTTATGGGCAAGTTTTACTCACATCAGAAGACAACTGAATTGAGAGGGAAGATTGCTATATTCTCTCAATTTGAAGGAGAGCCATTTAATGAGGCTTGGGACAGATTTAAGATGTTATTGATCCAGTGTCCACACCATCACTACCCACTTCAACTTATGAATCAGTTTTTCTATGATGGTCTAACCAGCAATTTCAGAACACTGTTGATAACGCAGCTGGGGGAGCTATGGGAGAAAAGACAGCTGATGAAACTTATGAAATTTTTGAGATGTTGGGAGCTAATTCTCAACAGAAAAGTGTAAGAGGAAGAAGTAAAGGGGTGAATCAACTGGAAGCCAATAGTGAGATGGTCAATCAGATAGCTGAATTGACAAGGCAAGTGCAGATGTTGAACATGAAGAACAATACCTTTTCATCCACTTAAGAAGTGTGTGGAATCTGTGGAACTTTCGGGTATGGAGTAAATATTTGCCCCTCCGCATATGAGTCTTATGGAAATGAAGCTGAGCAAGTTAATGCTATGGGGGGATATCAACCAAGGGCCCGGAATGATCCTTACTCCAATACTTACAATCCTGGTTGGCGGAGTCATCCAAATTTTTCCTGAACAACAAATAACTCTCAACAACCTTTCCATTTGCTCCAGAGACAAAACCAACAGCAGGGTCAATATTCAAATCAAGGGCAGCCTAAGAGAGAGAGTTTGGAGGAAAGTTTACAGGCTTTTATCCAAGTTAGTGCTAAAAATCAAGAGATGAACAACAAGAGGCTGGATTCATTAGAAGCATCTTTTAAGAAAGTGGAGACCCAAATGGGACAACTTGCACAACAGATGCAGATTCAACAAAAGGGGAAATTTCCAAGTCAACTTGAGCAGGCACAATCAGTGACTGTTCTTAGAAGTGGCAAGGTAATTAACAATAATGTTGAAAATAATTCTGTGAATGCAGGTGAGCAAGAGAATAAAAAGGAAGGAGAATCAGAGAATAAAGGTGCTGGAGAAAGTTCAATGGAGAAATCCCCTTCTACAGATTTACATAAGGCGAGTAATCCTTACCGGCCACCTATACCATTCCCCAGCAGGTTGAAGAATGATAAACAAGATAAGGAATTTTCAGACATCTTCAACATGCTGTCCAAGGTAAGTATTAACTTACCCTTACTTGAAGCAATAAAGAACATGCCAGCTTATGCCAAATTCTTCAAGGAACTAAACACAAAGAAAAAAAGGTATGAGCCCAATGAAAAGGTGATAGTTTCAGAGGTAGCTAGTGCTGTTCTGCAGCATAAACTACCTCCAAAGCTAAAGGATCCTGGAAGTTTTATAATTCAAAATACTATGGGGAATGGAAAGGGTACTAATGGCATGTGTGATTTAGGAGCTAGTGTAAATTTGATACCTTATTCTGTGTACCTTGAATTAGAACTAGGGGAACTTAAACCAACCAAAATGGTGTTGCAATTAGCTGATAGATCTCTTAGATTCCCGAAAGGAGTTATAGAAGATGTGTTAGTTAAGGTTGGTGGATTGATAGTACCTGTGGATTTCATAGTTCTTGACATGGAAGGAAGTAACTCTACACCATCAGCACACACTATTCTGCTGGGTAGGCCTTTTATGGCTACTACCAACACCTTGATAGATGTTAAAAATGGTAAATTGTCAATGACTGTCTTAGGACAAACAGTTGAATTTTCTATTTTTAACACTTCTCCCATCCCTACAACTGCTTTATATGAGGATTGTTCTTTAATTGATTGTATTGATGCAGTTGTTTCAGATGTTTTCTTGCAGACAGGTTCCTCAGATAAATTGAAGCTGGTACTGGCTTTAGATAATGATTTGGATATTTTTGATTCAGAAATAGCCAGTTGCCTTGAGATATTAGAGAGTGCTGAAATAGAGGAACTTAAAGAGGACCCAGCTTGTGAGCTTCCCTCCATTCAAAAAGAAGAGAAGAACCCTTCACTTGAGTTAGAGCTGAAAGAGTTACCTAAGAATCTGAAATATGTGTTTTTAGGAGATCACAACACTTTACCTGTGATAATATCTAGTGAACTTAGTGAAAGGGAGGAGATGAAGTTGGTGAGTGAGCTTAAAAGATTGAAAAGAGCAATAGGATGGGGGTTGAGTGACATCAAAGGAATTAGCCCTTCAATGTGCATGCATAGAATCATCTTAGAAGAGGGAGCTAAACCTGTGAGGGAGACCCAAAGGCGCCTTAACCCAAATATGAGTGAAGTGGTTAAGAAGGAAGTGCTCAAATTGCTGGATGAAGGAGTGATTTATCCAATAGCTAATAGTGAGTGGGTGAGCCCAGTACATGTAGTTCCTAAGAAATCAGGAATCACTGTGGTGAAAAATGAAAATAATGAATTGGTTCCTACTAGGACTACTACTGGGTGGAGAATGTGTATCGATTATAGGAAGTTGAACAATGCTACAAAGAAAGATCATTTTCCTCTTCCTTTTATTGATCAGATGTTAGATAAACTTTCTGGACACTCACATTATTGCTTTTTGGATGGCCTTTCAGGTTATTATCAGGTGCCGATATCGCCAGAGGATCAATCCAAGACTACCTTTACTTGCCCTTTTGAGACTTATGCATTTCGGCGTATGCCCTTTGGCTTGTGCAATGCACCTGCAACCTTTCAGAGATGCATGATGTCTGTCTTCTCAGACATGATAGATGATTTTATTGAGGTATTTATGGATGACTTTTCTATTTTTGGTAGTTCTTTTGATAATTGCCTCAATAAACTTGTTCTTTTGCTTGAGAGATGCATTGAATGTAACCTCACTTTGAGTTGGGAAAAGAGTCATTTCATGGTTACTCAGGGCATTGTATTAGGTCATGTTGTGTCAAGTAAGGGGATTGAGGTGGATAAGGCCAAGGTAGAATTGATTGCTAAATTACCCCCACCTACCTCTGTTAAGGGAATAAGAAGTTTTCTAGGGCATGCAGGTTTTTACCGGAGGTTTATTAAGGATTTTTCTAAAATAAGCCAACCATTGTGCCATTTGCTAGGGAAAGATGTTCCATTTGATTTTACTGCACAATGCAAGCAAGCTTTTAATTCCCTTAAGGAAAAACTGACTAGTGCACCGGTAATTGTAGCTCCTGTTTGGTCTTTACCTTTTGAAATTATGTGTGATGCCTCTAATCATGCAGTAGGAGTTGTTCTTGGGCAAAGGGTTGATAAATTCTTGAGAGTAATATATTATGCTAGCTTGACCTTGAATAGTGCACAAATGAATTACACAACAACTGAAAAGGAAATGTTAGCTGTTGTTTTTGCTTTAGATAAATTTAGAGCATATTTAATTGGGTCAAAAATTATTGTGCATTCTGATCATGCAGCTCTAAAGTATCTTTTGACAAAACAACATGCTAAACCGCGCTTAATTAGATGGGTGTTATTACTACAAGAATTTGATTTCCAAATCAAAGATACTAAGGGGAGTGAAAATGTTGTAGCTGATCATTTATCTAGATTACCCTTCTTTAGTGAAAATCTTGCATCTGATAGCATTCATAAAAATTTAGAAGCATTTCCTGATGAGCAGCTGTTTGTGGTAATTGATGCACCTTAGTTTGCAGATATTGCTAACTATCTTGCTTGTGGTATATTGAGTTCTAACATGTCATTTCAGGAAAAGAAAAGGTTTTTGCACGTGAGTAAATTTTATTTTTGGGATGAACCTTACTTATTCCGGATTTGCAAAGATGAGATAGTTCGCAGGTGTGTATCTAAGGAAGAACAACTGAGTGTTCTTCAATTTTATCATGACCTTCACTTTGGTGGTCATTTTGGAGGAAGAAAGACTGCAGAAAAGGTGCTTCAAAGTGGTTTTTACTGGCCTACTCTATTTAAAGATGCTCAAGAGTATTGTAAGCACTGTGACCGCTGTCAAAGAGTGGGTAACATTGGGAGGAGGAATGAAATGCCCCTTCAATCATATATTGTTGTTGAACTGTTTGATGTGTGGGGAATAGACTTCATGGGTCCTTTCCCTAAGTCTTTTGGTTATGAATATATTTTAGTTGCTGTTGATTATGTTTCAAAATGGGTGGAGGCAATCCCCACCCGTACTAATGATGCTAATGTGGTTGTTAAATTTGTGAAGGAAAATATTCTTAGCAGATTTGGCACACCAAGAGTGATAGTCAGTGATGGGGAAAGTCATTTTTGCAACAGACTTTTTGAGAAGTTAATGCACAAATCTGGTGTGAAGCACAAGGTGGCAACCCTATACCATCCACAGACTTCTGGGCAAGTTGAAACATCCAACAAACAAATAAAAGGAATTCTGGAAAAAACAGTCAACTTATCAAGAAAAGATTGGGCGAGTAGATTGCATGATGCACTATGGGCATATCGGACTGCTTTCAAGACTCCTCTGGGTATGAGTCCATACCGATTGGTTTTTGGTAAGGCGTGTCATTTACCAGTGGAGTTGGAGCACAAAGCATATTGGGCAATCAAAACTCTGAATTTAGACTTGGACAAGGCAAAGAGAGAACGTTTTCTGCAAATTTCAGAGTTAGATGAGCTGAGGAATGAGGCATATGAGAGCTCGAGGATTTATAAGGATTGCACTAAAGCACTTCATGACAGAATTATAGTGTGAAAGACTTTGAGTCCAGGTATGAAAGTTTTACTTTTTAATTCTCGTCTCTGTCTATTTCCAGGTAAACTCAAGTCTCGGTGGAGTGGTCCTTTCGAGATAACTCAGGTATATCCTTATGGTGCCATTGAATTGCTTAACTCTCGAACAAATGAGACTTTTAAAGTAAATGGACAGAGAGTTAAACCATACAATGAAGGGTTTCAAGAAGTGAGGATCATTGACAGCACTTTGATCCACGATCCCTAAGTCTTGCAGTGATGTCCAGCTATATGACATTAAAGAAGCGCTAAATGGGAGGCAACCCATCGGTTTGCATTTCTTTTTCATAGTTGTAATTTTAAATTTAGCAGGTTTGATTTTATATTTGGTTTAAATAAATGGAATGGGTGCTTTGATCGGTTTTTATTTTTCTAATGTGTTTCAGGGTTGATCGAAGAAGAGGTTTGCAATTTCTTTAAGATTTGGTGATATAAAATAAAAATAAAAATAAAAAAATAAAAAAAGAGTCAAAATGGCAGAAGGTGACACGGCCAACAAGCTTGGCCGTGTCCTTGGCCGTGTCACATGGGACACGGCCAAGCTTCACCAAAATTTCCTTCTTTTTGTTTTTTGCAGCCTTTCTACACAGTAGGTGACACGGCCAAGGAGCTTGGCCATGTCCTTGGTCGTGTCACATGGGACACGGCCAAGCTTCACCAAAATTTCCTTTGTTTTTATTTTTGCAACTTTTCTTTACAGTATGTGACACACCCATGGGACACGGCCAAGTCACTAGCCATGTCCCTCAAAACACACTAGACACGGCCAAGCTCACCCAAGCTTGGCCGTGTCCCTTCACTTTTACTCTTTAAAAACATGATTTTTTCACTTTTTGCTCATTCCAATCCCTAGATCTGTTTTTGCTTTCTCTCTCTCTCTCTCTTGACTTCTCTCTCGCAAAACTCCATTGTTTGTGTTTCAAAGCTTCAAAACCTCCATTAAATCTCAATTTTCTTCACCAAAACTGAAATTCTTCTTCTTCTCTCATAAAAAATCAATTTAACGGGTTTAAGTTTCAAGTTTTTTCAGATCTATCAAGATGCCGAGAATAAAGATGGTGTCCCACCATAGGAGGAAGCAAACTTCAACTGCAGCTGCATCTTCATCTTCCTCGTCTTCATCTTTAAAGAGAGCGAATCTTTTGGCTCGAGGTTTCTTCCCGATGAGGTATGTCAATGATGAATCCCTTAATGCTCTTAATATTAGGGATAATTTTGATCATTATGTTCAAACCCTTGGGTGGGAGAACCTAGTCTCCTTTCGACCTTTGCAATTTCAAGAGCTTACTTTAGAATTTTTGACATCTCTTAATGTTGAAAGAGATGCGCAGAAAATTTGCTCTAGGTTGAGTTTTAAGTTGCTTGGAAAATCATTTGTGATTAGTATTGAATAATTAAATGGTATATTTGGTTTCCATCAACATGGTGAAAGGTCGGTACCTAAGAAATTTAAACAACAATTTGCTTGGGGAGCATTGGGCTTGGGGACTTATGTGGCCAAATCGGCCAAAGCAACTAAATTGAGCAATCCCGCTTTGAGGTATTTGCATCGTTTTATGTCTTGCGGATTCTTTGCTAGGAAGGAAAGCCAGGGTGTAGTTGAACTGAGTGAACTATTTTTCTTAGATTATGTGGTTAATGCAGTGCCTATTAGTTCCGGCTATTGGTTAGCCGATGTTTTTGATAGTGTGGCAAACAAAAAGAAGGGGGCTATCTGTATTGGAGGATTGGTTACCACATTGGCCATAGCCCTCCTTGATGATTTTGACCCGAGTACCTGTCGTATGACTAGAATTACGGGTAATGACTCATTGTATTTGGCCACACTAGAGAAGATGCATATGGTGGTGCACAGGAGAGGGGCTTATATGATGGCTTCAGCTGAGCTAGAAGTACCGGGGGGTAGACAAAAGAGAACACGAGTCCAGGAGGGGTCCGACTCGGATTCTCTTGATTTGGAAGAAGATGCTCCAACTCCGGATAATCAAGAGATACTTAATAGGATTGAGGCACTGGAGGGCAAGGTAGATCGTAACCATGCCGCGGTCTTGCAACAGTTAGACCAAATCAATAGCAACCTTGCCAAGATTCTGAGTCTTCATCCCTCGGCTGCTTCATCATCACATCCTCCTTCACCGTAGTTCTTTCGAGACAATTCTTTACTTTCTTGTGTTTAGTTATAGCATATTTGTGTTTGTATTTTTCATTTTTGTTTTTAATGTTAACATTTTATATTTTGGATATTTTATTTTTTATATTTTATTTTGTTTTTGAACATTTGTTGTTTGTGATGGAAAGGTAGAGTTTGCATCACAAGGGATCGATGGAAAACAGGTTGTACCTTCACTCTTTATCTTTATTATCCTTGTTTCCATTGAGGACAATGTAAGTTTTAAGTGTGGAGTAATCTTTAAGCTTTCCGTTAATTCTTGTTTTGTTTGTCGTTTTGTGTTATATTGTGCGTTGTGCATGGCATAATTGTTGAAAACTTATTGACTTTTTCTGTGATTCTGGTATTATATTTGAGACTTTAGTATCAGCATAGAGATTAGCATTTGAATTCATTCAGGATCAATTTTCACATTCTGCAATTCATGACATATAAATCTTTGAGAACCCACCTTTGTGAGTTTTGAGCCTCATAGATTGAATATTATTGTCAATTGAATTTCTTTTCTTAAGTGTGCAACTTCATGATTTTGCATCTCTAGAGCTTGCTTTTGTATACTAATTGAACTCACATTATGATTTCATCTCAAGTTTTAAAATGATGAAGGTAAATTAGGTTAGCCCTTTAGCTTAAAAAGACCTCCCTTAATTATGAATTTCTTAGTGAGCCAAGTTGAGCCTTTGACCTTTTCTTGATTGATCAACACAATTCACAACTCAACTTTTTCTTATTATCATCATACCTGCATTAAGGAATGGAGTTTCTTATGATATGACAATAGGGTGGTTTGATTCATAAGTGTGGGGTAAGCAATTTAAAAGAAAAAAAAGAAAAAAAAAACAAAAATAGTATTGCTTTAGTAGGATTTGGGGCCGAAATGCATACTTTGCACATTATATTTGACTAAGAGTCGATTATTCTTTTCCTCTACATTTTAAGCTAGATGTTCCATGTAATTGTATATTTTGTATATATATATATATATATTAAAAAAATGATAAAAATAAAATAAATAAAAAAGAAAGAAAATAAAAGAGAAGATATATATATATACAAAATTCATATATTCTCTAGCATTAGTCATCAAAAGAGGAATGTCGACTCATGTACTTTTCTTTAAGTATGCAAGTATGTAAAGTATCAAGGGATGGTGAGTATGCCATTTGAAGGAGTTATGGGTTTCTTAGCAAGAGTATTGTCTAATTTAGATACTCCATTTCTTGATGCTCCAGCTTAAATGTCTTTTCTCACACCTTCACTTTAGCCCCATTACATCCAAATAAAAGACCTTCGAATTATTTCTTGAGAAAATCAGTGAGAGAGATTGGATAATTAAGCAAGTTTATGGTAGTATGCAGTCATGAGTGGTTTGAGTGAATTAACCTATGAAATCGAGTGAAACACTTAGATGAGATATGAGATTTGTATGTCTGGATTAATGAATGAGTTAAGAAGATCTTGATTGAAGGAAATTGCAATTATTTATGACTGAGTCTTAAAGGATTTCATCTTATATGCTGGAATTATAGTTAAGGTTGTTTGAGTTTTTAATTTATGCCATGTGAATTTGCTTGAGGACAAGCAAAGTTTTAAGTGTGGGGTAGTTGTTTTATTAGTTTTTGTCATAGAATTGTGTCTTATTTATTATGATAATTATTGTTTTCTTTAGGTATTTTGTTAGTTTTAATATGTTTAGTGTTTTTATCAATTTTGGTAGTTTTAGTTTATTTCAGTGTTTATGTCGTTTTTGATCTAGTTTTTAGTGTGGTGTTTATGTGTTGTTGGTTAATGTTTATTTGATTTTTGGTTAAAGTTTGTTTAAGTGTTGGTTTAGGTTAATATGCAAGGAACCAAGAGAGGAAGAAAAAATCAAGGAGTCAAGAGAAAGGAAAAGTTGGGCAGTGACTGACACACTCAAGGGACACGGACAAGCTTGTGGCCGTGTCCCTCCAAACATGACAAACACGGCCAAGTTGTCTAAGCTTGGCCGTGTCACACTCAAGTCCAAAGGAAGAAGAGATGAAAATCAAACAGAAGCAGACACCTTCAGGGGACACGGCCAAGCATGTGACCGTGTCCCTCCCAACTTGTCAAACACGGCCAAGCTTCCAAAGAAACATATATGAAGGCAGAAGAGGACACCCTCAGGGGACATGGCCAAGCTTGTGGCCGTGTCCCTCCAAGCACCTCAAACACGGCCAAGCTTGCCTAAGCTTGGCCGTGTCACTCATGGACTAAAGGAGCGGATTTTAAGCGAGTTTCATATAAATAATACTATTAGGGTTTTCAAGAGAGGTCGGAAGTTTTGAGTTTGGATTTTTGAGCAGCCGTCAGAGAGAAGAACTTAGGGTTTCCAATTGTTTTTCTTAGAGATTGTTGATTACACTTTGATTCAAACTGATTAGATTTAATTTGTTCGAGCCATTGCAACATTCTTTTAGCAAGATCTGATCAAGAGATTCTTCAGAAGCTTAAAGGGAGTTTGTAATTTGGTTTTGTTCTCAAACTTTATCTCTTAAATTTCTTGGGAATTGTATTCATGAATTCTATTATGTCTAAACTGATTTCTTTGAATTTTAATGAGATGAATATGTTTGATATCATTATGAACTAATTTGATCTAGTCTGGGGTTTGTATGGAACTACTATGATTGTATGAATTGGTTATTGCTCTTAACTGAATTATTTCTTTAGCCTCGATTGAATGGAATTATTGTTAATAAATAATTGATTGGCCACCAATTATGTGTTTAAGGTATTAGATGAAGGATTGAGAGATGAAGTCTAATGCTGGAACAATTTAATTAGGAACTTAGGTGAATTAGAAATATAACCTAAGAAAAGGATTATTTCAATTGTAACAAGATTATTTGAAAAAGGTTTGAATGCGAGAGCTTATTTCCTTGACTCTATTAATTAAGTTGCTTGAGATCTAATCTTTGAAATTAAATTGGTTGAGAGGAATAACCATTCATACATATAAGTTAGTAGAGAAGTGCAAACCCTAGACCTTTCTATTAAGTGAATCAATATATCAGCTCAGTTTACTTTTATTGTTTTAAACTCCAATCGATCTGTTTTCATTAGCTGTTAGCCATTTAAATTTATTCTAATTTGTTATTTGCAACCTAATAATCAATTAGCTTATCTAGCTTCCTTGAGAGACGACCTTGGGGCGACCACCTTTGCTACAGCTACCTCGTATACTTGCGAGTGACGCTTTGTAGTAGAGTTAACAATAATATTATAAGTAACTCTCGAAATGCAAGAAATTGTAAATTCCACCCACCTTGGATTAAAGTTCATTTTTTTTGCATAACAACTTTTACATAATGCCATTCTACTCTATCAAAAGCCTTGCTTATGTTAATTTTTAAGGTTGTATAACCTCGCCTTCCTTGAGTCTTCCTTTTCAAATAGTGAAGTGATTCAAAAGCAACTATCATGTTATATGTAAGGCATCTCCTAAGAATAAAAGCACTCTGACTTACTTCTACAAGCTTATGAAGCACCTGTTGTAATCTTATGGCTAAAATTTTGGCTATAATTTTGCAGATCACGTTGCATATAGAGATAGGCCTTAGATCTCCCATAACCTGAGGTCTCTTCTTTTTAAGAATTATGTAATATCCCAATCTAAAGTAGGTCACCACTACAAGCTATGCAGCAAAATCTACTTGGAAAATTAATTAAATTATTAATTAATGATAGAATTATCTAGTTAACTTTTAAAATTTTCACACCCCATTAACTAGTTAATTATTAAAATTGTCACACCCCACCTCCGATTTGGTTTGGGGAAAGGCATGGTGCTATGGTTTGAGTTGGCTTAAAGCCAATAGATACCATGAAGAACCTTCTTTAGAATGTATCTAGATTATTTAATATCTTTGTAAAAACATATATTAATATAACCTTACTCATATTTTAATTATCTAAACATAAGTAAATACCAATATTATTACATTGTACCGAATGGAGAACTACAGGATAGAAATATTATATAGTCTTTATTTATTACTACTTATTCTGCTTCTAACACTAACCCAAAGAGTGAGCAGCTGGAAAAAAGAAATCTAGGATCTCCAACTTGCAGATCACTAATCTAAAAAGAAATGATGATGAGGGGTGAGTTGTCAATAATCTAATCTAACACGCAGCTAGGTGAATTATAATCTAACACCCGGTTAGGTGAGTTAATAATAAAATACTTTAGTAGAGACACAAACAAAGTGAGTGAAGAGTAATCAACGGGTATCAACTGATATAACAAATTATTTATAATAGCAAAGAATAAGTATAACAACGTTTATATAAAACAGATACATGTTGTGACATTCATAATAGAGGCATGCATAAGTTGAAATTAGGGCGGTAATTTTACTCTTTTGCGCATGACAGAAACCAGTGTAAATTGTCCCGTAGTTTAACTTTCACCGGAGTTGGGCCATACCACAACAGTGGAGGTCAAATAATAAGCTCATCAAGCAATCTCATCAAAATAATCAGAAAAATTCACTAATTATGGTTCTAAGAGCAACAGAGAAATCAAAATCAATAATAATAGCTCAACAATAAACTTAATAAAAGAATTAGAAGGTTAATAAATAAATACCTTAACGGAGAGTAAAAAATAAATAAAATAACTTAATAACAACTTTGCTTAAGGAATCAAAAGATTGGCTAAGCAATAAACATAAGATCAAAAGAAAATATTTGAACAAATTAATTAATTAGAAATAAAGGGCTTTTCAAAAAATAGAATACAAAACAAAGTAAGAGAAACTAAGGTGACAATAAAGATAAGATGCTACTTAACTAGAGTTAAAAAGTGTCGTTCAGAATAAAAACAAGTCAAAATATATTAGATTATCACTCACATATAGTCTCTTACGGTGCTTTTTCTTTAGTACTAGGTGGTTCTCCTATTTATTTCCTTCCTACATAATATCATTGCATACACCATTTAATTAATATGTAACCCTAATTATGCATTTTTGTTTTGGGGTTACTCCAAAATTGGTTTTTATATATATATATATATATTTTTTACTTTGTAACTTACTCCAATTAATTTTGTATTCCTTTTCTTAAAATCTTTACGTGTTGCATGTAATATATTTTTTTATAATTAATCCATGCATGTTAAATAATGATTAAATTCATTATTTCATTTTTATTTTTTTTTTCTTTTGGTTGTCATTTAATTTAAATTCAAGTAGCAAATCATGTTACTAGCTATTTATTTACATATCTTGACAATAAAAAGTCCATCTATATCTTATGCTTGCGTTTAACTTTACCAACATAAGTTTAACTACAATTCATTATTCGAAATTTAGTTCTTTATTTAGTTCTTTACTTAAAAGCCAAATTGAAACACATGTAGAAAATGTTCTATATATTAATTATAAATAGCAACTTTGTACCGAATTATATTTTCTTCCCATGATAACTAAAATATTTTTGTAATAAAACTTCAATAAGAATTATATATAAAGATAAATGTATGTATATTTTTACTAAATTCTTAACCAAATATAATTTTTTAAACAAACTCATATGCTGTACGTACCTTTTCTTTTCCTTGTCTCCAAGGTTGTCGATGTCAAGTTAATTGGCTAGCAAATCCTTTAAAATTTTGCATTTAGAATTTGGTTTCAATGTTAAGGGAACATGCCAATAATTGCCATTTGTTATTATTTTCTCTTTGGTTCTCGGGTTTTAGTGAATGCAAAACAATTTTCCTTTAATTTGTACTGTCTTTCTCTCTTAGTTTGGAGAATTAAATAATTAGCCTACACTTGTCATTTTTTTTAACAAAAGTCACCCAATACTTGTCATAACCAATTTATGTTTTCTTGCCACGTGTTTTAATATTCCCATCCATCCTTACACGTTGAAGATGGTTGAGCTTAGTTGTTAACTATTTGAAGACACTTGTTGGTTTCTTTATTATTTTAATTTACTAGCAATAATTACCTTGATTTCTTCAGTATTACCTATTGCCTCCTATTTGATTTCTTCCTTCAACACGTTTGAAGCTTAATACCAAAGTTTTACATTTGTGGTTTTATTAACTTTTGCACTTGACTAGGGGATTATGGTGTGTCATTTTTGGATTCCCAATAGCTTTACATTTAACAAGTCGATTATGAAGTGTCTTCTTTTTAAAAGGCATATAGTTATGCATACATACATACATTTACATATCTAGAAACCATTCATGTAACATCCGTAATTTTGAAGAAATTAAATAAGTATTTGGAGATATAAATTGTATATACTCAATATATATATCTAGAGTATATATAACATATACATATGATATATTAATTATATATGTTGGATTAATACATTACATATTGTATATTTAATACACATATAAAGTACATTTGATATGTATATAAGATACATATTACTTGTGCATATGTGTAATACCTCAAATTTTTGAAAAGTTTTAATTTTTGGAAATTTAATAAAATAAATTATAATTTAAATGGATAAATTAAATTAATAATTTTAAATGAAAAATGAAGGGGTTTGAAATGCAAAAGTGGAATATATATGTGATATATATGTAAAAAATACATAACATATAAAAGTCAACACTTTTTAAAAGAAAAGTCAAAGTAAAAGGGTATTTTGGTAATTAAATTTTAGAAATTTAAAATTAATAAAATAATTCAAAAATAAATTATTTTTGAATGGAAGAGGGAATTAGGACTTTTAATTTATTAAATAAATAAATAAATAATTAATTAATTATTAAATTATTTTAATATATATATACATGGTTTAAAATTAAAGGGTGAAAGGAAAGAGAAATAAAAAAAAATAAAGTCTTCTTCTTCTTCTTTCCTTCAAGGACGACTTTCATGGCCAAAGAGGGAGATTTTTAGCTTCTTCCATCATCAAATTCTTCTTGCTTTAAAGGGAATAAGAGTAGTTTTGGTGATTTTTCAACAAGTTTTATTTCCAAAATTATGAAGTTCTTTAAAGCTTATGAATATGTATGAATTGTGTTTTTGAAAGAGCATGTTATAATTGTTGAAATGGGTATGGAAGATGTTCTTTTGATGAGTAAATAATGATTTTAAGGTTGGATTAAAGAAATAGTTGAGTTTGGGTAAGATTGGTGAAGAGAGAGAATTTAGGGTTATAGAACATTTGAGTTTTTGAAATCATTATTTTTAATTGTGCAAATTAATTCCAAATGAGTTGTTTTGATGCATAAACAAGTATTTTAAAGTCAAATATTAGATTTGGTTGTGTTTGGTTAGAGTTTGAAGAGGGTAGTATTGATTTAGAGTTTTGGAAAAGTGAATTTTCAAAGAATGATTAATTGTTTGATTTTAATGCTTAAATCATGTTATTTAAGGATATAAGTGGTGGAAATAAGATTGAAATGATAATTGGATTGTGTTGGAATGGAAAACCTTCAATAGGGGAAGGTTATGCCATTTTTGAGATTTTATGTATAAGAGTGTATTGTTATAATGTAAATGATTTAAATATATTAAAATATATTTTTAATGATATTAATAAACTTAAAACACTAATTTAAATGTCTTGATATGGTTTTTCAAAGTTAAAGTGAGGTGAAGCTTAATTTTGGGATTTGGTTTAGAGTGATGTTTAATTATGGTTTGATGTTGAGAATACCTTAGAATATGATATTAAATGATTATGTATGATCACGTTTGGTATAGGCATTGAGAGAGGTTGATTTGCTTCATCCAAGTGATGAAGGGCAAGTTGGAAGGATAGGATTGGAGGTTGTGTTAAGCTTGCTTTGGGTTGCTAGTAGAGGTATGTACAAACTTTGAATATATTATTTATATTTGTATGACATTTGGGCTTAACACATTTTGGTTGAAAAATATGTTAAGTTACTTGGTTCATTGATTGTGTATGAATAATATGCTATGATATTTGTAATGTCATATATGTGTTAAATGTATTGTGAAAAGCCATTGATAATAGCTAAATTGTGTAAAATGTGAAATATATATATTATGTGAAAATACCCAAAGTAATTGAGTAATGTGTTGTGAATGCAAAAATGAGATATGTGGAATAATGAAATGAATTAATATTGATAAAAATGAGAAAAGTGAGAAAAATGAGAAAAATGAGAAAGATGTGAAAATTGAGAAAAATGAGAAAAAAAATGTGAAAATAAGGCAATGTGCCTAGATTGAATATGTGACAATGAGAAAGAAATTGATAATGAGAAAAATGAATAAATGAAAAAAAATGAGAAAAAGATGATATAATAAGGCAATGTGCCTAGTTTGATCATGAGAAAATGAGAAAAGTTTTGATAAAGGAATTATGAAAGAATTTGATAATGAGAAATATGAATAAATTGTGTGTCTAGTATGTTATTCAATTTTCAGAATTCTGGGTTTGGCGGCATGCTTATGATTGCCTACGGGCTAAACGCTAGAATGGTGAAAAGACTGGGTCGTAAGCCAGACCAGCTGATAAATATGATGTTTTTGGGGTAAAAAGACTGGGTCGTAAGCCTCAAAAACTGTAGCAGTCTAGCTGGGTTGAGGACCAAGATACTAGGGCCTAAGGGTCTAGCCGGGTTGAGATCCAAGAGACTGGGGCTGTTACATTATCCATGGATATATTGCCTACGGGGCTAGACACATGGTGTCATTATAGACCAATGCAGTAACTCTAAAATTTGAATAGTATATTAGATCCTTTTTGGGCCCATGCTTGTCTTTGTTTTAATGTGAATTATGAATTGTGATAAAATTGAGCAATATAATGAGATATAATGTTATGAGTTATGATAGATATATGTGTTGTGCATTGACATTTCATTTGGACTATATGATTATCAAAGTTTGTACCACAAGGCTTCAGCTTAGCTCTATTGTAATTCTTCGCGCAGGTGTCATGGACGTTTTGGTAGAGCCGGAGAGTTTTACTAGACCTAGTTGGGTCTAAGTTTGTATTTATTGAGCTTGAAGAGTTGTTTTGGGCACATCAAGATCAGAGCCAGTTGCCAGCATGTACATTTTTGATATTATGTATGTTATGATATGTTTTTGAAGCATATATTGTAAATTGTAATGAATGATTTGAATAATTTTGTTTAAGATGAGATTTTATATGTAATGTTGATATATACATACCTATATATAAGTATTTTGAGAAACTATGAAGAAATTGAGAAGTATTGGTGAATTGGTGAATTGATTTTATTTGGAGTGTTTGTTTTATGCTGGTTGTGTTTTGTTTAATTTTGGAAACGTTCAAATTACAAACAAAACTCTGGCTAATTTTTCCCAGAGATTTTCATATAAAATATTTATTTTGGATTCCTATAACAAGCAAAGAATATTTATATACTATTTATTTTATATATTAGTATTTGAAATCTTAAAACAGAAATGTGAAATTTTTTATTAAATTGGTCTGTGTTATTTTTATACCGTATATGTGTATTTTAAATATGCTGAAAATATATATTGTACATATATAGGGTATAAGGGTGTTACATTTATTTTGGTATCAGAGCCTAAGTTTGAGGTTCTCGACCTAGGTGGGTTGTTAGAGAGAGAAAATTAAAATTAAAAAAAAATTAATTTTCAATTGTGATGCTTGCATTTGCAATGGCAATTTATCTGATCCCTGATGTGGCAATGTCCATTTGATATAATGGATATGAGTTGAGATGGCGTCATTCTAGATTGGTTTTCTAATTTCACTTATTCATCAATTGAATCAGCTATGAATTTTAACTTTCAAATAAAAAGAATATTTATATACTATTTATTTTATATATTAGTATTTGAAATATTAAAACAGAAATATGAAAATTTTTATTAAATCGGTCTGTGATATTTTTATACCGAATATGTGTATTTTACATATGCTGAAAATATGTATTATACGTATATAAGGTATAAGGGTGTTACATTTATTTTGGTATCAAAGCCTAGGTTTGAGGTTCTTCACCTAGGTGATTCTTAGAGAGAGAAAATTGAAATTTAAAAAAAAATGATTTTCAATTCTGATGCATGCATTAGCACTGGCAATTTATCTGATCTCTGATGTGGCAATGTCCATTTGATATAATGGATATGAGTTGAGATGGCGTCTGGGTTGCATAGATTAGAGTGGCGCAGTGGAAGCGTCATTCTAGAGATTATGGATTAAGAATTTTTGGAACTTTTACTTGAAAGTTAAAATTCATAGCTGATTCAATTGATGAATAAGTGAAATTAGAAAACCAATCTAGGAAATAATTTAAGATATAAAAATAAAAAGTTTGAGAAATGAGCATGATAGTTACAGAAAATTTTATAGGTGTACTGCAAAGTGATATTGTCTGAATTTTTGGAAAAATCTAGAAAGTTGGATGAGTTTGAACATTTAATAGAAAATTTTTCTATATGTTAGAATCCAATGTATAAAATTTTATAAATTTTAAAGATGGATCTCTAATTAAGAAAAATAGAAGAACACAGATTGTTGGAGAAATTTCAGCAACTCAGAATCTGTAGAAATTGAAAAATAAATAAATTTAGAAACTATGGTAAACCAACCCAGAAAAATATAAACATTTACACACAATATCATATGTATTACTATAACATATGGTTAAAATTTCTTGAATTTTTATTAAGGTTTGGTACCTGAAAAAAATGGACAACCGGGTGCTGCCAGATAAATTATTAAAAAGACAGATTCTCTAATTTTGGAAGATTTAATTTTTAAATATATTAAATCAGCTTGGAAAAATATAAAACTTTAAATATAAGTCCATATATGTGTCAAGTGCACATGGATAAAATTTTACAAGTTTTTATAAAGAATTAGTAAGGAATATAAAAATTGAAAGTGAGATTGACATGAAACTGAGGATGTCATGCAGTTTTGTGTAAGTAAGTAATAAATTAATTTTATGAGACAAATGAATGAAGAAAATTATAAAAAATTTATATGCATATGGGTATGGGTATAAGTATAGAAGGAATATGGAGTTTTTAATAATTTGCAACAAAGAGTTCATAATTAAAATCAAAGAGTAAAATTATATATGATAGCAAATTATTTGTTATAGAACAATGATGCATAATTTAGGGTTGAGTGTGTAAAATTAAAGTATCTAAATGGATGATGTTAATTAGTGTAATGAAATAAATTAGTGTTGTTTAAAAGTAAATATTATGATCTTAAGATTGAGAATGTGATATGGGTGAGATTTGGTGAGGTTCATGTTGTTGGTTGCATTATATGAAATTTAAATTTTTGAAATGGGTTTCCATAATTGTGAAAGTGATGTGTTTTGATGTTATATTAATATAAAAATAAAGTTTATAAAGTTAGCTCTTGAAAGTGAGATTAATAGAATGAAGTTTAAGTAAAATAGTAAATTGGAAATAGAATTGTAAAGGAATTTTGATGATGATTGTTTAGATATTGATAGTTTAATTTTTAATAAGCATGAGAGTAATTTTGAATGAGTAATGTTACTTATAAAAGTACTAACTAAGGTGTAATGTGGTTGATAATATAGAAAATTGTTATGAAATAAAGGGAAATGATTAAGCAAGTGAAAATGAGTTACTTTAGTTAATTGAATTGGAAATGATGAAAATGGATATGAAAGGTGTGATCAATGCAAAAAAAAGAAAAATGTGAGAGAGATGTCACATTGGAAACATGACTAAGATTTATGTGAAGTATTAGGAAAAAAATATATAATAAGAAACTTATTTAAGATATGGGCGATTAAATAAGGAATATATTAATTATGTTGCGGTCAGAGTGTATATATATGTTGAATTGATGAATAACCTAAGTAATGTCAAAAGAATGAGAAATGATAATGTTCTCTGAAAGGTGATAAATGTTAACTTTGTATAGGTTGTATGTTAAAGAGGAATTACGTATAATTGTATGATATGTGTGATGAGATTTTTCAATATGAACACAATTGTAATATATAAGAAAATGTGGAAAGTAAGTCACATTGTGAATATGACTTACGAAGGTGTATGTGGATGATTAAAAAAATGTTATCGAGTGTTTGTTACCTTATACAATTACTTGTTTATTAATATTGAGAATGATATTTTAAGTATTAATATACCTAAGAGAGATTAGGTCTTGACCTGCATAGAGTTAGATCATGTGATGAAATTGAGATTGAGAATGGACCTGAGCAGCGTTGGATGGTGAAATTGTTATTGTAACGACTGAACTTGATGATTTTATAGTGTTGGGCCCAATGTATATGCGTATTAATAAGAAATTGTAAGGAAAAGGAAAGTATAATGAAGAAAGTATGGAAGTAAAAAAAATATGAATGAAAATTTTTATAAAAGATAGATTAGAAATAGAGTAATAAATGGAAGTGTAAAATTAGCATATGAACGAATGTGTATATGTAAGAGATGATAATGGTAATATTGTTGAAATATGAGTTAGACTAATGATGATCAAGTGATCAAGAGTAAATTGCTTTGAAACAGAGCTGAAACGTGTTAACTTTTTTGTGTAGCAAAAGATTAGAAAATGAATATGTGATTTTTGCGATGCGAACTTAACGTTGTGATTGGAAATATTTGAAGAAGAATGATAGAGGGGCAGTATTTACTTATAAGCCATAGGCATGACCATTATTATGCCATGGTCGTATGATTTGTTTAGTATATTGACCGATTAGTTTTGTTATCCACGGGCATGGGCTTGAGATGACATGACCGTTGGATAGATTTGGTCATATTGATAGTTATGCTACAAGAAACATGGTCAAGATTTATGGTTTGCATAGTTGTATCTTATAATTTTATGTTAGAAATTTGTTTATAATTATAGAAAGTGTGAAAAAAGAAGAGAATTATGAACATATGACGAGCTTTAAATGATGTGTAAGAAAAGTGATTTTTGTAAATATGGTAACTATAAGAAATGTGAGTAAGAGTTATAATGAATATGTTTGAAAGTGGTATAAAATGAATAAGTTGATGAAAATGATATGTAAAGTAAACGAGACTAGGAGAAATGAATATTATCTGTAATGATGAATTTGAAGAGAATTAAAATTGAGAATAAATTTTACCTAATAGAATTAGGTCATGAATTGAAAACAGATTGATGAATTTAAAATAGACTAAAGGTTGGTCAGAATAGAATAAGGTTGTGATGGTCATATTGTGATAGTTAGATCAATTGATCCTAAATGTAATAAGTTTACAAGTATTTATTGAAATTCAATGTGTATTTGTATTAAGAATATGCAAGCTATATGATAATGTGCATAATACAACATTTTGATATGTATATGCATATGAAAGGAGCTAAGTTATATTAGTTTCAAATAATTATAAGAGAAATGTGTTAGCTATAGTATAATTGGAATGAATTTTAATAAGGAAATAAGATTTTGTTGTTGTATAATGGTGATATTAAATTAATATGTGGTAATTGTATAAAGAGTAGGATCAAAGTGAAGATGTGTAAAATTATTGTGTTAAGATAAAAGTTATTAACATTTGAATTTAAGGTGATGAGAGTATATTTTTAAGATAAAGAAGTGATCAAATATCTTGAGTGCAATAGGTGTGTGAGTATATATATTAAAGAGATGAACTAATTTTTGTCTAATGATAATTCGATTAATGATATGATAATTTGTTGTGACTGTTTAAGTAAATAGACAGTATAATGATATGGTAGGGAATGGTAAACAGGAAGTTAAGAATGAATCTAAGGGGGAGAATAGAAATTATGTAATTTGGTAAAATAATGATTTGGATAATTTATTACTATACTGGATAATTTCGAGGACGAAATTATTTAAGGAGGAGAAAATTATAACATCCGTGATTTTGGAGAAATTAAATAAGTATTTGGAGATATAAATTGTTTATACTCAATATATATATATCTAGAGTATATATAACATATACATATGGTATATTAATTGTATATGTTGGATTAATACATTACATACTTAATATTTAATACACATGTAAGGTACATTTGATGTGTATATAAAATACACATTACTTGTGCATATGTGTAATATCCCAAATTTTTGAAAAGTTCTAATTTTTGAAAATTTAATAAAATAAATTATAATTTAATGGATAAATTAAATTAATGGTTTTAAATGAAAAATGAAGGGGTTTAAATGCAAAAGTGGAACATATATGTGATATATATGTAAAATATACATAACATATAAAAGTCAACACTTTTTAAAAGAAAAGTCAAAGTAAAAGGGTATTTTGGTAATTAAATCTTAGAAATTTAAATTTAATAAAATAATTCAAAAATAATTTATTTTATTTATTTATGGAAGAGGGAATTTAGGACTTTTAATTTATTAAATAAATAATTAAATAAATAATTATTAAATTATTTTAATATATATATATATATGGTTTAAAATTAAAGGGTGAAAGGAAAGAGAAATAAAAAAAAAGTCTTTTTCTTCTTCTTTCCTTCAAGGACGACTTTCATGGCCAAAGAGGGAGATTTTTAGCTTCTTCCATCATCAAATTCTTCAAGCTTTCAAGGGAATAAGAGTAGTTTTGGTGATTTTTCAACAAGTAAGCTTTATTTCCAAAATTATGAAGTTCTTTAAAGCTTATGAATATGTATGAATTGAATTTTTGAAAGAGCATGTTATAATTGTTGGAATGGGTATGGAAGATGTTCTTTTGATGAGTAAATAATGATTTTAAGGTTGGATTAAAGAAATAGTTGAGTTTGGGTAAGATTGGTGAAGAGAGAGAATTTAGGGTTGTGGAACATTTGAGTTTTTGAAATCATGATTTTTAATCGTACAAATTGATTCCAAATGAGTTGTTTTGATGCATAAACAAGTATTTTAAAGTCAAATATTGGATTTGGTTGTGTTTGGTTAGAGTTTGAAGAGGGTAGTATTGATTTAGAGTTTTGGAAAAGTGAATTTTCAAAGAATGATTAATTGTTTGATTTTAATGCTTAAATCATGTTATTTAAGGATATAAGTGGTGGAAATAAGATTGAAATGATCATTGGATTGTGTTGGAATGGAAAACCTTCAATGGGGGAAGGTTATGCCATTTTTGAGATTTTGTGTATAAGAGTGTATTGTTATAATGTAAATGATTTAAATGTATTAAAATATATTTTTAATGATATTAATAAACTTAAAACACTAATTTAAATGGCTTGATATGATTTTTCAAAGTTAAAGTGAGATGAAGCTTAATTTTGGGATTTAGTTTAGAGTGATGTTTAATTATAGTTTGATATTGAGAATACCTTAGAATATGATATTAAATGATTATGTATGATCACATTTGGTATAGGCATTGAGGGAGGTTGATTTGCTTCATCCAAGTGATGAAGGGCAAGTTGGAAGGATAGGATTGGAGGTTGTGTTAAGCTTGCTTTGGGTTGCTAGTAGAGGTATGTAGAAACTTTGAATATACTATTTATATTTGCATGACATTTGGGCTTAACACATTTTGGTTGGAAAATGTGTTAAGTTACTTGGTTCATTGATTGTGTATGAATAATATGCTATGATATTTGTAATGTCATATATGTGTTAAATGTATTGTGAAAAGCCATTGATAATGGCTAAATTGTGTAGAATGTGATATATATATATTATGTGAAAATATCCAAAGTAATTGGGTAATGTGTTGTGAATGCAAAAATGAGATATGTGGAATAATGAAATGAATTAATATTGATAAAAATGAGAAAAGTGAGAAAAATGAGAAAGATGTGAAAAATGAGAAAAATGAGAAAAAAAAAATGTGAAAATAAGGCAATGCGCCTAGATTGAATATGTGACAATGATAAAGAAATTGATAATGAGAAAAATGAATAAATGAGAAAAAATGAGAAAAATATGATATAATAAGGCAATGTGCCTAGTTTGATCATAGGAAAATGAGAAAAGTTTTAATAAAGGAATTATGAAAGAATTTGATAATGAGAAATATGAATAAATTGTGTGCCTAGAATGTTATTCAATTTTCAGAGTTTTGGATTTGGCGGCATGCCTATGATTGCCTACGGGTTAAACGCTAGAATGGTGAAAAGACTGGGTCGTAAGCCAGGCCAGCTGATAAATATGATATTTTTGGGGGTGAAAAGACTGGGCCGTAAGCCTCAAAAACTGTAGCAGTCTAGCCGGGTTGAGGACCAAGATACTAGGGCCTAAGGGTCTAGCCAGGTTGAGGTCCAAGAGACTGGGGCTGTTACATTATCCATGGATATATTGCTTACGGGGCTAGACACATAGTGTCATTATGGACCAAAGCAGTAACTCTGAAATTTGAATAGCATATTAGATCCTTTTTGGGCCCATGCTTGTCTTTGTTTTAATGTGAATTATGAATTATGATAAAATTGAGTAATATAATGAGATATGATGTTATGAGTTGTGATATATATATATATATGTGTGTTGTGCATTGACATTTCATTTGGACTATATGGTTATCAAAGTTTGTACTACTAGGCTTCGGCTTAGCGCGATTGTAATTCGTCGCACAGGTGTCATGGACGTTTTGGTAGAGCCGAAAAGTTTTACTAGACCTGGTTGGGTCTAAGTTTGTATTTATTGAGCTTGAAGAGTTGTTTTGGGTACATCAAGATTAGAGCCAGTTGCCAGTATGTACATTTTTGATATTATGTATGTTATGATATGTTTTTGAAGCATATATTGTAAATTGTAAAGAATGATTTGAAAAATTTTGTTTAAGATGAGATTTTATATGTAATGTTGATATATATATATACTTATATATAAGTATTTTGAGAAAATATGGAGAAATTGAGAAGTATTGGTGAATTGGTGAATTGATTTTATTTGGAGTGTTTATTTTATGCAGGTTGTGTTTTGTTGAATTTTGGAAATGTTCAAATTACAAACAAAACTCTGGCGAATTTTTTCCAGAGATTTTCATATAAAATATTTATTTTGGATTCCTATAACAAGCAAAGAATATTTATATATTTATTTTGTATATTAGTATTTGAAATCTTAAAACAGAAATGTGAAAATTTTTATTAAATCGGTCTGTGACATTTTTATACCGTATATGTGTATTTTACATATGCTAAAAATATGTATTGTACGTATATAGGGTATATGTGTTTTTCATGAATTGATAAAACCCATTTTTATTTACGTCATAAGAATTTATTTAAAGTAATCTTATTTAGATTATTTTAATAATTAACTAGTTAATTCTATTATAACCCTTTTTTTTTAATTAATAGTTTAATTAATTTTTGAAATAGATTTTGATACATATCTTGTAGTGATGACCTACTTCGGACAGGAGATCACAAAAATAAATAAAATAAGATTAGCTTAATTAGATTCTTATGACTTGACATTATATGAGTGATTAGATTAATTGTAGTACTCTGTTAAAATATAAATTTAAACACTAAATATAATAAAATTATATAAGTCAGAAATTTCAAATTTGTGAAGGATAGAATATGACAAGTTAATTTTCATATAATAATAATCCAAATATCAATTTAATTGTTGAATTTTTGCAAGATGATAAGTCGGCCGAAAGTTAAGATTTCTATTAAATGTTAGAATGCCAAGCTAATTTAGATTATATAAATTAATTCAATGTTGAGGTAGCTTAAATCATAAAATTGTAAAGTTAGAAATTTGGAGTAAAGTTATTAATTGTTGGAATACATGTATCAAACATGTTAAGAAATTATTCAATGAAATATGAATATATAAATATATATATATATATATATAAATAAAATAGTTAGAAATTAACTTAAATTGTAACTAAAGGCTAACTTAAATTATTGGAGTTGAATTTTATAAAATTAATCAATGTAGGAACTTGGTACAATGCATTTGTTAACCAAACAATTAAAAAACAATATTATAACATGCACAAGAACACGTTTCATGCCGTTTGTAAGAGGAATAAGATATAAATGTATGAATATATATACAAAGAACACGTTAAAGGGGGATATATCAAGTTATATAAGATGATAACAAAACAAATGTTGAGTTTTGCTTGAGCTTGTCACGCATAGGAAAGGGAAAAAAGCTTAGGAAATGAGTAGGATAATGATGTAAAACCAAACATGATGAGTAATGATTAGGAAGGAATATAAATTGATAAAAGTTGAATGTGTATTGGGTTTGTTATAAACGCGTAAAGAAGATGAAAGAGTTAAGGCAATTGTGACAACTGTTAAGTTATAATCTAGAGTCGTGACAAGTGTTGGAATATGCCTAAAGTTTATAAATGCAACCCAATTTCTTAAACTATCAACCAAGACCCAAGTCATATATATATATATATATATATATATATATAAGAGCTATGTTTGCTCGTGTTTTTTAAGACCCAACATTTAATAATTAAACCAACCGAAATACAAATTGATGTTAGCCAATTTGAAGCTGGAAATAGGTAAACTTGGAATTTAAAGAAGGAAAAGGTACATGTAGCATATATTTAATAAAAATCAGGATTTTATTTGGGAATTTAGAAAATATGAAGCATGTAATTTAGCAAACAATTCTTATTTAATATCTAATTGTTACTCGAGTTTTACTAGCAAAAGCAGCTCGGTACCAAACTACTAAAATAGAAATTAAAATGGAAATTTTAACTTGAAAATATATATATGATTTAATTCGGGTTTTGATAAAGTAAAGAACTAAATTTTGAATGGTAAATTGTAATTGTACTTAAATTAATATTATAATAAAGCTTAACACATGCAGTTTTAAAAAACTAAAAGCTGAAATTTTATATGTATGTAGTAGAAAACAAATAAAGGGAAGTGCAACCCTTTAGAGAAAAGAACCTTTACAAGTGACAAGTTGCAAGCTAGCTTTGAAAAAGGAGGCAAGGAAATACATCATGCCAATTCCCAATTTAAATCATGTTTCAAGTTATTTTTTAAATGTGTTTTGATTTGATACAAATAGAGTTTTACTACAAGTATAAGATTAACCCTTATGCCTCATGTTTGAAATGTGCAAGTTAAAATATTCATGTTTTTATGTTCAAGTGCAAGTTCATGGTTTATAATCCATGTTTGAAGCTCATTTTAAGTTAATTCAAGTTATGTCCATGTTTGTCAAGTTACAAGCTCAAGTCATATTTCAAGCTAGCTTATTCCATGTTTTACTTAATAATACCTGGTTTTAAAACGATACCATATTTTCAATGCAAGTTATTATGTTCTCGTGTTTCAAGAATTTATGTTTTGCAAGAAAGATTTCCAAGGTTTTAAGTTGTCATGTTCACAAGCATTATCCGTATTAATGGTGGGTAAACCATTAGATAGTTTGCATTATTAAACATAATGGATAGAGACATATAACACCTTTATACTCCACATACATATAATACATACACTCTGTATATGTATATACATATGCAGAATACAAGAATGCTATCACCCTTAACATTAGAAAATTCTTCATTCCATAAGTCATTTCTTAAAATTTATATTAAATTAAATTATAATTAAATAAATTTATAAAGGAAAAAACTCTGAAAAAAAATTCAAATATTTTCCAAAACAACAAACACACAATCTGCATAGAAAATTTCACTCCCAAATACATTATATTTCCAATACTCCACCATCTCTCTAACTATATTCAAAAATTCTCAAACAGTACCAATGTACATTATAAATTCATATTTCAAGTAACAATACTTATTAACATACTCACATATACACAATAACCTTTTACAAGACATATCTAATATATATATATATAATATTTTTATTGTACAAAATATATATTACATAGTACATAAACTATACATGTATGCATCACTCTCTAAGTTGGTCTCGTGGCATCCACAACTTCAAATCTCAATCACATGCATGTTCACCCTAGTCTGCACTTCTAATACCTGTGCGATTCACACAACCGTGCTAAGCCTTAGTGCTTAGTGGTACATACTATAACCATAGAACAATTTAAATAACACATATACATACTTTTTAACTCATATTTTATGATCATACTATCAATACATACACTATTATTTTTGCATTTCCTTACCTTATAATTCATATACACAAAATTATTCATCACAAATCACTCATCATCCATCTTCTAATTCTTCAAACATATATATATATATATATATATGAGTCACATAACATCATCATCACAAAATTCATATACAAATATATCACAACCACACGCACATATATTCATCAGCTCAACATTTCGTTGCCACATTACCAACACAACTCATTGCTCAATTAAACTCATTTAATTCATCTCATTATTTCATTGCAATATTACCAAAACTTTATAAGATCCACGACACCATATCACACGTTGGGCCCAACTACTCCCTACACAATAATCAAGTTCCAGAATAATTGATTTGGTCCATTATGACACCTACTGTCTAGCCCATGGGCAAAATTATTTCAATTTCTCGACCCAGCTCTGCTCGAATCCTCAATCACATGACCTAACTCTACTTAGGTCATGGCCCAGCTTTGCTTAGGCTTGTCATCATATAATCCCCAACATCAATTTTCTGGAACAAATTATTATGCAGGGCAATGCACACATCACATACTTATTCATCTTATCAAATTATATTTCCATAATCCCATTTTCATTATCAAGACTTAGCTCCGCTCAAGTCTTTCAATAACTCATTTCTCATTATTTAGCATATTTCTTATCTCACATTCTTTCTCAGAAATTTTCATATGTATCGTGATCATATTATTCTATGATCTTCTTCACATATCTCATAAATAATCACATTTACATATTAATTTTACATCCTAATACATCATTGTAAACTCTTAATTTTTGACCCAGTCCAGTCTGATATTTTTAAAACAGTCCGAAATAATTTTGTGGCATATATTATTTTTTTAATATTTATTATTTTACTATTTATTTTATTTATTATTTATTTTAATATAATATTTATTTTACTTTTTATTTATTTTTTTAAATAATAATAACAATAATAATATATAAATAAAAAATAATAATAAAAGAAAAAAATAAAAAAGTAAAAATCGGCGACGACAGAATCGGCAACGAAAAATCGCTAGCGAGGAATTGGCCACAAGCCAATTCGCCGTAGGTTTTACCTGCGGTGCAATGGCCTGTGGCCTGCGCCCAGCCCATAGCGCCCCGCAGCAAATTTTTGCCAGCGCAGTTTCGCACGCCAGTAGCCCGGCCTGAGCACAGTTTTTCTGAAATCCTATTTTACTTTGTTTTTGATTTTATTTCCTAAACAGTTTTTATTTCCTTAATCAATTAGTATTATATTTTTATTTTTTCTTATGAATACCACATTAAAGACACACAGTAAAGGGGTTGGACTTTTGAGAATTGGAATTATATTCAAGAATTATTCGGACTTTTTCAGAATAGATTCAGAACCTTGGACTTGAAGGAGGAAGAGGTAGTCAGCAAGCAACAAACAATCCATCAAAGGCAGCCCACACTATCTTTGTTATTGTTCAACTAGAATTCAAAATTATGGTGGAACCAACAACGGAGGTTTGAATTTCTACGTACTTGTTTATGTTTATAGTAGCTTCATCACTCAATTAGATCAATTATTTAAACATACAATAGATGATATTTTTGTTGGGTACATTGATCAATTATTCTACTTTCTATCTAAACTCAATTTAAAACTCTAAAAAGTGTTTTTTCAAAACCTTAATACCTTAATACCCGTAAAATAAATTTTTGAAATATAAAATCCTAATTACACTTTTCTAAAACCATAAAACAATAATTAGTTTTCTTAAAACCGTAACCAAATCTATTTTTCTAAGATTCACAATAGCCTATTCTTTTCAAATACCTAACTTAAAATTCTATTTTCATGATCTTCAATCTTATTTATTTAAACCTTAAATTTTAATATTATTTTCATAAAACTTTCGAAACCCTAAATCCAAAACATTCATGCTTTAGATTTAAACCCTAATTTATTTCAAACCTAATCTTTAATTCAAACATCCAGTAGCATATTATTTCTTTTATATTAAATGCTTCTCAATTGATTAATCCAATATATATAAAATCTTAATTGTTAAACATAAAACCCAAGAAACCATAATTGATGCATAAACCCTAAATTCATATACTTACTATTTTTTAAATGAGATGAATGTTTGTTATATATTTTGATTGATGTTTCATGTCTTTGATGAATGATTTATTTATGATAAATGGTTGATTACTTTTATTGATTTGCTTTGGTTTTAAAACATTATAAAAGATATGTTTCCATTTTTTGGGTACCTCATATTGTGAGCATCGTGTAGTTTAATTTATTTTAAAGTTTTTGGATAAATGTAAATGACATGTTTCTATCTTTCGGTGGGTGTCCTATCTAGTTTTAGATATTAGATGATGTAAGGACATGTTTCCATCCTCGGATGGGTGTCCATTTATTTATTTTGTTTGGACATTGTTGTGATTTTAATAAAGTATTAATTTATTCTTATGATCACATGTAGTATGGATAATATCATTATATTCAAGAATTTTATAATATTAAGACTTGCAAAGGAGACCGGTTCTAATGAACCAGACGTTGTGGGGGTGCTGGGCCATTTCTCACCTTCCCCACATATACCCAACTTTTCGAACCATTAGGGGGTTGGGGAATCCTTAGGAATCAAGTCATTCACCCCTTTTTTTTTCTCAGCCTATCTGGGTGGCGACTCCATTTTCTCCGGGTTTAGGTCCGTGCTCTCTAAGGCTCCAAGCTTAAACAGTACCGAAGTCGCAAGAATCATTCCACCGAGAGTGGGGCAAAAATGTTTGCTCACAATCATGTTATATATATATATCACATATTACCATATATCTGATCAATATACCACCACACATTCATTTATCCATCTTTTATACACATCACAATCTATCACATTATCATCATTCCCAATCACACATTATTAACATATCACACAACATACACATATTCTTTATCTCATCATTTTCATTCTTATCATATTTCCATATCTTTACCAATTTCCATACATTTTCAAATTCTACATACTATTTGTATATTTTTCACATATTTCAATTATTTAAATATATTTTCTTTCCATGTTCCTAATGTGGCATACTTTCCATCCATGTGCACAAAATACACTTTTACCAATTACACTTAACATAGATATTGGCCATTCTACAATGGCTTAATATCTCGCAATTCAAGTATTTCACACAATTTTGCAAACAACAATGTATGTTTACCATGACTTCTAATATTAAAGTAACTTAGCACATTTTCACAATTCATACTGTGCTAAGCAAATTCAAATGCAATCAATGAAAACTCCAAGCCCAATTCACTCTTCCAACACCAATTTCACCAATGCCATTCTTTACTTTGATTTTACCATTTCACCTTCCTTAATTCTAAACAACATTATAAGTGAAAATGTTCCATTAACAATACATTTCTTGCCATTTTAATCAACCAAAAATCAATTATATTCATTCTACCCAAAATTGCTCTAAAATCCTAGTTTCCCTCACTTTTTAAACTTCAACATTTCAAATTCATTTTCATCATTTTACCATAGAATCATCATTTATATATCAATATAACATCATTACAAACTATTTTAGCAATTATTGAAATCTCCTACAAAAACTCAAATTTCACATAACATGTCCATAACCCTAACTTCATCCTAACTTACCCATATTATATTCTCAACCATAAAATCACCATACATATATTAAAACAACACTAAATTCATCCATTACCATAATTATAATCATCCATATTGGAAACCCTAATTACACATATTCATTACCAAACCCTAATCCCATCATTTATGCTCATTTCAACAATCAACCAACAATTCATCATTTATTCGTCATTTTAATATCATTTTGATCTATTTTAACAATTTAAAATCACTTTATCTCTCTACCCAAATATTGTGTAACCTTCAAACTAAAGAAAACAAGCTTGGAATAGAAAATACTTACTTGAATCCTTAGTAAATTTTCAAAATCACCCTAATTCCTTTAGATTCTTTAAGAAATTTGGTATAACAAATAATGGAGCTCTTCCCTTTGTTAGCCCAATTACTCTATTTTTTTTATTTTAGGCAATTAAATTGAATTAAACTAATATTTGTATTAAGTTATATTTTGCAGGAAGTTATTTTTTTTTTAAGAAACCATGCAAAGTCCTATCGAACCATCAAGAAGCCCGGCCAGATCTTCAATGACCAATTGAGCAGATTTACACGAAAGGATTCACAATGGAAAATACTCTCAAAATCTCACCATAACACATGACGTCCAATCAGACCCTCAAGAATTTTGACCGGACTATTGGATGAAAAAAGAGACAATTCACATAGAAGGATTCACCGTCAAAAGTACTCCCAATTTCTCAGAGTACTACAGAAGTCTGACCGGACCTTTCAAGCAGATTTTTCTCAAATCATCCAGTGAAGTTTCCGACCAGAAGTATGCTTAAAATTGGAACATACCACAAATATTTTGACCGAACCTGATGCAAGTCTGACCAAAATATTTAAATATTACTCAAAGTTAAAAGATATTGCACTTCCACTCAATTAGTGAAAGCCACGTGGGCCAACCATTGGAAGAGCATTAAGCAAAAGTTCAAATATCCCGATCGAAATTCAAGTATTCCGAATGATATTCAAGAATTCTGATCGGACCTGATGTAAGTCCGACCAAAATATTTAAATATTACTCAAAGTTGGAAGCTGTTGCACCTCCACTCAATTAGTGGAAGTCGCATGGACTAGCCGTTGGAAGAGCATTAGGTAAAGGTTCAAATATCATGACCAGACTTCAAGTATTCCAAACAGTATTCAAAAATTTCAACCGGACCAATCCTAGTCTGACCATGAAATTGCTTTGGCTAAGAAATTAGTGGAAGGCAAGAATCAAACATGTTGGACCACATCTCAAACGGTTATTTTATGGCTTGTAGGTTATAAATACCATAATTAACTTCATTTTTAAAGGGAGATTGAATTTGTAATAGCCTGCCTTGACATCTTTACTTTCTATGCATAAAAATTACTATTTATATTAATTGAGTGATAGGTATGAGCATTAAACACCATCTTAAGTTTGAGTGTGAGCTTGGAAAGACTTAGGTTACGAGAGTGAGCCTGGGAAAACTCATATAAGGGTTGTAAGGATTGATCTCAAAATATTATACTAGTTTGGTGTGAGCTAGATAAAACACTGAGTTAGAGTTAAGCTTGTAAAAATGCAAAGCTAGTGAAACCTTAACAAGTTGTTAAGGAAGTGGATGTAAGATCAAGGTAAATTCGAACCACTATAAATCTTTTTGTTCATTGTTCCATCTTCTACTTTATCTTCTTCTACATCTTCTACATTTCTTGTCTTTCAATTTTTAACTTGTCATATATTCTCAAATAACTAATTCACCCCTCTCTCTTGGTTGCCATCTTGGGACAACACCTTCCCTTGGCTATGGTGGCCAAACGTGATGGTGAAGAAGAAGAAGAAGATCCTTTTTTTTTTTGTTCCTTTCTTCACTTATTAACCATATATAATAATATAGTAAATTATTTAATTATTTTACTTTCAATAACAACCACTTATTTTTCTCTCTTCTTTTGACTTTCTTTTCCTTTATTTATTTACTTAACAACTTTTCATCCATAATTATACATATATAATTACTAATTAAATAATTCCCACCAATCACCTTTCTTCCTTCTTTGACTTTCTTTCTATTATTATTATTATTATTATTATTATTATTATTATTATTATTATTATTATTATTATTATTATTATTATTATTATTATTATTATTATCATCATCATCATCATCATCATCACATTTTCTACCACCAACTTATACTTGATATACATGTGTGGTATATTTTATGTATATGCATATGTCTAATATATTTTACTTATATGTTATATATATTTTTACCTATATATATAATGTATATGTAATGTGTATTCTATGTATATATTAGGGGTATATCAAGTACATATTATGAATTCAACATATTTAATTAGTATATGTGGGGTCTATATTATGTATACACTAGGTATACATTAGGTATATACTACACATATACCTCTCTCAACACTTTAATTATCCTCCACATAATTATTTAATTTGTCTAAAACCACAGATATTACAGGGCATGTATTCATGCTTCACCCGAAAGAGAGCCATGGTTTTGGGCATGCACTCTAGCCTAGTGTGTGACTATATAGGTGCAAGTATGGATCCAATGTGAGTCCTTTATCGTGTTATAAGTTCAAGTTACAAATACAAGTACAAGTGCATATGACATAATAAATATTTTTACAAGTCAAGCAAGTTATTTTCCATTTTTTCCATCCAAGCTCTATTTATATTTTAATTTGGTAATTTTTATTCAAATTATAATATTTTCATGTTACGTGTTTTTCAAGTGATTTGCATGCAGTCAAGTATCATTCGAACCAGTATTGTATGTTTTCAAGTTCTAGATTATACTACCCTCCCATCTGGTATAGTTTATTTTCTCATTGACATGAAAGCACATTCCATATAAACTGCCTAGTGCAAATACCGCATGGCTAGCGATAGCTTTTTCTTTTCTTTTCTCTAAGAAGTTGATTATGTGTAATGTTTTATATGATATAGTATTCTATAAAGCTCCATGGTATTAGTGTGAGATGTAAAAGTAAATGTAAGAAATTATAATGGTATTTGTAAGTACATGTATGGTGTATAACCAATTGAAAAACAGATTCACAAATTAAAGATAAAACACAGCGATTGTAATGATTAAGGGTTTTACAAGTTACCCTGTGACCTTAAGTAGACTTGGACCCTAGGATCATCGTGCCTCCTAATTTGGGACTGTGACAGAGGTGGTATTAGAGCTAAAGTTAAAAAAAGTAAGTTAACAATATTAGATACCACAAAGGTATTATCAGAGCAACGGTTTGCTAGAACCCTAAGTATGATGATCATAGAAAGTCTAATAGCGTTAGGTGTACCCATGGAGCTAGGAAATCATATGTTGAGTCTTGTTTTTTCTTACTATCTTGCTATTCTGCCTATGTTAACATAATTCATTTACTTAGATTGGATATGTTACCATGTGAGAAAGCACGTACCCTTACTCTTAGTATACTAGAATTTCCAAAATTAAAGGAAAGAATAATATATTACGGTAGAGTATTGTTAAAATCATCAGATAGCATGACAGGACAAAGTAAAGTAAAAGTTAAATGTCGAAGGGATTTAAAAATATGCATACAATATATATGTTGAGTATGAAAGAGAAAGGATAGAAAAGGAAACATAAAAATAGAAAAGGCTAGACCATTTTTAGATAAACTAGAATGGTTATGAAGATATTTAGAGTAGTACAGCAGAAGCATGATAGAAACTCATAATATATATGATGAAATTCAAGGATGAATGTAATACCCCAACCCGAAGAATGTAATACCCCAACCCGAAGTAGGTCACCACTACAAGGAATGCAACAAAATCTACTTGGAAAATTAATTAAATTATTAATTAATGATAGGATTAACTAGTTAATAATTAAAATAATTAAAATAACATTAGCTTAATTAAGTTCTTATGACATGACAATATATGAGTGATTAGATTAATTGTATTACCCTATTTAAATATAAATTTGAACACTAGATATAATAAAATTATATAGTTAGAAATTTCAAAATTGTGACGAATAAATTTCATATAATAGCAATCCATGTAACAATTTAATAGTCCAATTTTTGCAAGATGATAAATAGGCTGAAAGTTAAGATTTCTATTAAATGTTAGAATGCCTAGCTAAATTATATAAATTAATTTGATGTTAAGGTAGCTTAAATCATAAAATTGTAAAGTTAAAAATTAAGTATAAATTTATTAATTGTTGGAATACATGTATGGTACATGTTAAAAATTATTCAATGAAATACGGATATATAAATATATATATATATAAACAAAATAGTTAGAAGTTAAATTATAACATAGTTAACTTAAATTATAACTAAAGGCTAACTTAAATAATTGGAGTTGAATTTTATGAAATTAATCGAAGTAGGAACTTGGTACATTGCATTCGTTAACCAAGCAATTAAAAAAACTATTATAACATGCATAAGAACATGTTTCATGCCATTTGTAATAGGAATAAGATATTAATGTATGAGTATATATACAAAGAACACGTTAAAGGGGCACTTGTCAAGTTATGTAAGGTTATAACTATAATATCTGGAAATTTTAAGTAACGATTTTTTATATTAAGTGTATATATATGTATACATCAGATTGATTGCGATATTATTTGTGGTTTAAGTATTTTGTAACACCCTTATACATATATATCATATACATAAAGTACATATATAAAATATAAGAGTGGTTCGGTAATTTATTATAGAATGACTCTCTTTAAACATATTTATAGTTAAAATATAATTAGATTAATTTATAAAAGAAAATCTCTAAAAAATTTATTAGAGTTTTGTTTGTAGTTTCAATAAATCACCAAAAATATTAAATCTCAACCTGCAATAAAAATACACTCCTAAAGTTTAAATATTCCAAAATCTTTATTTCTTCATTTCACATCCAGATATTTACAAAATTAATTAATGTACAATATACACATTTACAAAACTTATTTTGATACAAACATGATTACATTTGATACTTATAACTTACAAAACCAAAGTTTCTTAAATAGAGTTATATATGTATGCATCGACGTTCAAGTTAGTCTCGTGGAAAAACTCTACCTTCCAGGTTAGTCTCAAATCTTAGACTTGCCTAGGTCCATTAGCACTTCCTTGCTTGACACTTTTATCACTTGCACAATATACACTACCTCGCTAAACTCAACAGCTTAGTTGTATATACTTTGATAATATAAACAATTTGAAAATCGATGCATACCACCATGATTCACATAACAACATACTAACCATGACCACAACACTCATTTCATATTCTTCATCTCATAATGCCATCTAATATTGTTTCCACATTATAACCATTAAACATATTTACACATTTATTGTCTTGTAATTTGTTTAATACCATTACTCTGTAATATTCATTTAATACCCATTTACACATCATATACCATATCATATAGCCAATCATACTATCATCACAATATAACATCCATTTATACACTTTCATGTTGCACAAGTCATCATGTACATTCCAATATCTCATAAACACACACATTAGGCTCAACAAGTCCTTACATAATATCCAAGTTCCAGAATAATTGATTTGGTCTATCATGATATTGAGAATCTAAGTGTCATATCACACCGCCTATAGGTGAGACCCACATTGACACTAGTGTGTTTAGCTCTGAAGGCATAGTAATAACAGTGACACCAGCGTGTCTAGCTCAAAGGCACAATAATAATAGTGACACCAGCGTGTCTAGCCTAAAGGCATATTAAATATCATAACGTATTGTTGGCATGCCAACCTAACAGTACCAACATCAAATTTCTAGAACAAGTAATCGTGTAAGGCGAACACACAACACACACATCACATCATGTCACATTTTCATATTTTCATTTTCTTTCCTCTTTCTCATCACTATTGTTCATGTGTTTTCCACCATTTCCACACTTTCCATATTTCTATATATTTTCCACATATTTTTAGTGATCACCTCAACCATTATCACTTCACATACCACATTATGCCATCACATTATACAACCACAACCACATTCAAAATGCGACCCATTTTCACATATTATCTCATACCATGATCATTTCCACACCACATTTTCATAAAACATTGTCATTTCTCATTCTCATTATATTATTTATGTCTTTTACATAGTTTTCAATCTTATAAAACATACATTTTAGCCACATTTACAATATGGCCTAGTTCCTTATTTGCAATATCCGTGATCTTAGAGAAATTAAATAAGTATTTGGAGGTATAGGAGTTTATATATACCTAATGTATACCTAGTGTATACATAGCATATAAATATAATATATATAATATATGTTGGTTATATGTATATATATTATATACTTGATATATATAATATATGTATATGGTATGCTTGTAGTGTACATAGGGTACACATGATATATATATACATGTGGGTAAATATATATATTAAATATACATTATATATACATAATATGTATACATTACATTAACATGTACATAAAAGTATATTTAACATATAAGCAACATATATATGACATATACATATATATAGAATATATGCAACACATAAATGGTATATATATATATAATTTATGATGTAAGATGATAAATAAATAAATAAATAAGAAAGAAAAGAGAGTTAAAATAAGGATGAAGTGCTTAGTGGAGATTAAAAGTAAACTCAATAAATAATTAAATGTATAATAGATGTAATATACATATTATATATACTTGAAATACATGTGAAATATAAATTGAATATATAAGACATATAAATAAATATGCGTAAGATATACAATACATATACATGAAGTATAAATTTGTGTAGGGAAAGTTGATAATAATAATAATAATAATAATAATAATAATAATAATAATAATAATAATAATAATAATAATAATAATAATAATAATAATAATAATAATAATAATAATAATAATAGAAGAAGAAGAAGAAGAAGAAGAAGAGAAAAAGTCAAAGAAGGAAATAACATGATTGGTGAAAATTAAAGGTGAAAAAATAAATATCAAAGTATTTAATTATAATTTAATTACATTAATAAATTATTAATTATATTTGTGGCTAGGAAGAAGGGAAATAAAGGGTGTATTTTCTTCTTCTTCTTCTTCTTCAACGCAGGCCATTGAAGAGAGGGTGAGAAGAGTGTGAGTTTTTCTTATATATCAAATTTTACAAGGGATTTAAAGAATATTTAAGTTGATTTTGAAGAAAGACTAAGATACCAAGTAAGTATCCTCTCTTTAAAGCTTTAAATTGTTAATTTTATGGTTATGTTTGATTTAGTTAGAGAGAGAAAGTTGTGTTGAATTGCTTAAATTGAAAGAATTAAAGCTAAAAGGATGAGTATATTATGATTTGTGGATTGGTTGTTGGAAATAAGCATAAATGATGGATGTTGAGTTTGATGATGAATATGTGTAATTAGGTTTCTAATATGGTTGATTATAATTATGGTAATGGATGAATTTAGTATTGTTTTATTATATGTAATGATTTTATGATTAGAAATTGATTATGAGAGAGTTTGGTTAAGTTTAGGGTTATGGACCTATTATGTGTAAATTAGAATTTCTAATATGGATATTGATAATTATTTTAATGAGATGAATTAGTGTTGTTTTAATGTAAATGTTATGATTTTAAGGTTGAAAATGTTATATGAGTAGGTTTTGGTGAAGTTAATGTTAATAATTATATTATGTGAAATTTGGATTTTTGAAAGAGATTTTCATAATTATGGAAGTGAATTGTTTTAATGTTATATTGGTGTATAAGTGATGTTTTTATAGTTAAATGTTAAAAAATGAGCTTGATAGAATGAAGTTTGAATAAGGTAGTAATGGTGAAAATAGTATTTTGATCAAATTCTTAGTGGAATTGATGTAAATGATATTTGAATGATTAAAGTATATTTAAATGAATTGTTAATGATAAATTGGAACTTATAATGTGGTTTAGAGTTGAGTAAAGGAAAGTTACAAAATTAAAGAGAGGAAGGACAATTGGTGAAATAGGATTTGGGAGGTGAATTGGCATTGGATTTTCGCATAATTGAGGTTAATACATATTACTAAACATTTTTCTTTCATTAAATGTAAGTGAGCATTATGAATGTATAATATTATGGAAAAATATGATTTTGCATATAATCTATGCATTGTGGCATAATTATGTGTTGGGTGTCACATTGGCAATAATCCAATATGGATAGGACATATATATAATATATGTGGTGTGTTGTCCAATGTGGACACACTTATGACTTATGAGCAAATGTGGAAAATGAGTCACATTGTGAATGTGACTCATGGATAGGCAATTTGATGAACAAAAAATATGAAAAAGGATAAAATGTGGAATGTGGGAAATAAATATAAAAATATGAAAAATATTTTAAAAAAAATATGAAAAATATGGAAAAAAGAATAATTGTGATAAAATTGATAAATGTAATCAAAAAGTGAAAATTAATTGTGTAATACTAAAAAATTAACAAATTAAATGAGAATATAGAAATGCAATATGAAAGTGATCATAGCATATGATGATCACTTAATAAATATGAAAAATGAATGATAAATGAATGATATATGAACATGGGGAGATTATATAATAAATATTAAAATAGAAATGGTAAATGAATATGTAATGTGATATGTAATATGTATATGCTTGTAAAATGTGTTAAAATGTGGAAAGAGTCACATTTACAAGTTATATAATGAGATGAAGTATAGAAGTGATCATAAGTGATTTGATCACTTGATAAATGTGGAAAATAATAAAAAGAAAATGGGAATATGGAATGTATTGAAATGATAGAAAAAGATAACTAAAATAATAAAGAAAAAGAAGTTTGGTTATGTTATGAGAAAATGTGAAATAATGTTTGTTTGCCTTGTTTAGTATCTTATTCCAGAGAATTATTTTTGGTGCTATTAATATGATTTGCCTTCGGGCTAGAAGCTGGGCGTCATTATTATTTACCTTCGAGCTAGATGTTGGGCATCACTGTTATTTGCCTTTGGGCCAGACACTGGGCATCACTATTATTTACCTTCGGAGCTAAACATAGCGGTGTCATCAGGGGACAGTTGCAACACTTAGATCTCCAGTGTCACGATAGACCATAACAATATCTATAAAACTGGAATACTATATAGGGTTTTTGGACTCAATGTGTGTGTGTTTATGATAAGTTTATGTGTATATGTGTATTGTATTATGGAAATGGAATATAATGATTGGAGTGTGAAATGAGTAATGAGATGTGATTAACAATGCGTATGATGATAGACCTAAGCATAGCTTAGTCTAGAGACTGAGGTGATCTAAACAGAATTAGGTCACAAAACTTGATATTATGTATAATGGATTTGATAATTAAGATGTGTGAATAAAAAAATATACATGATAAATAAAATGAAAATTAAGAATGTGTATGTGTATAATATTTATTATTTTTCAATATGTACCACTAAGCTATAAAGCTTAGGGTGGTAATGTGTATCACGCAGGTGATTAGAAGTGTTGACCAGAGTGATCCTTATTGTGAATTAAACTTGAGGTTGTGAGTGCTACGAGACCAACCTTGAAGGTGTTGCATTCATGTATTATTTATGTATTGTGTCATGTAAATTTTGTATATTAAATAAACATCATTTGTATATTAATCTTGTTTTGTAAAATATTAGATATGTACGTGGTAGTTTTTTTATACATTGATGAAGTGATGATATTTTTGGAGAAGGAATGAATTTTATAATATATATATCTTTGGAAGTATCTTTTGTGTAGGTTGTGTGTGTAGTGATATTTGGGAAAAGTTAAAATTTCAAACAAAACTCTAGTGATTTTTTTTCAGAGATTTTCTATTAATATTTATATTTTATCAATTAATTATTTATGCATATATTTATTTACCTAATAAACTTATGTTTCAAAGAATAATTTATTTTATTAAACATAAAAAGATTTTCTACCATTAATTATTGACGTTCCTATATTCTATATATATTCTATATTATATACAGGGTGTATGTATTATACATAAGTAGGATAAAAGGATGTTACATCTTTTCTATTACATAATGCATACTTATCATAATTTAAACACAACATTGTCATTAGTCATTCTATAATGGCTTAACATTTCACATTACATACAATTCACACACTTTTACTTAGTACAATGCATTTAACATATAAAAACCAATAACAAAGTAGCATAACACATTCACTAAACCACAATGTGTTATACCAAAACAAATATAATTAAAATATAAATTATCAAAGCATGTACTAACCTTTAAAAATGCCAATTCCAAGTCCAAACTCACTCTCCAAATTTTACTTTTTCAAATGGTTGTCCTTACTTTAATTTGGCAAATCTACATTACTCAATCCTAAACCACATTTTAAGTAAAAATATTCCATTAGCATCATATTCCATGTCATTTTAATGAGTCAAACATCAATTATACCCTTACTACCCAAATTTCATCAAAAATCCTAATTCACTCACTAGTTTATCCAAACTACAACAAAACCCAATTATTTCAACCAACCAACTATAAAATCATTACATATATATCCGCACAACTTAAAAATAATCCATATTAGCAATTATTGAGACCTTCATTAAAATCCCAATTTTTTCACATACTAACCTTAAAACCCTAACTTTACCATACAAACTCATCTTAATCAATTAACTACCAAATCATCTTTTATTCCTCATACTAGCTTTATATCCATCTATTTTAGCAATTAACATCCATTTCTCTCTCTACTCCAATCATACATAACCTTAAAACTAGAGAAAACAAACTTAAAAGGGAAAATACTTACTTGAATTCTTGATTTTTCTTCAAAACCAACTTGATTTCCTTGAAAATCTTGTAAAATTTGAAGTGTTTGAAGAAGCAAAAATCCCTCTCTCTATCTTTAAAAATTTTCACCTCCCATTGTGAAAGAAGAAGATGATGGTTTCTTTTTATTTTCTTCTTTCTTTCCCATCCATATATATTAATTAATTTTTTATTTAATTATTTCTCTTTAAATTTCTATCCATATATTTTGTTTCATCTTTTGACTTTTCTTTTATTTATTTATTATTATCATCTTCCACCCATAAATATATATATCATATATACTTTTTTTGTATATGTCATGCATATTTATATATATGTATGTATATGTCATGTATATTTATATATATATGTATATGTCATGTATATATATATGTCATGTATATTTTAGGTATAGATCATGTATACAATGTATATATATTTGATAGATATTATGATTATACCTTGTATCTCTCTCTTCCAACATATTAGCTACCCTCCAAATTAATTATTTAATAGTATTTAAAATTCACAGGTGTTACATATTTGTAATTAATAGAAATGAGGTTGATTAAGGCTTAATAAGTAGAAAAATAAATCTAGATATGAATTTAATCTGTATTTCTAAAAAAGACTTTAAAGTAGAAAGAAAATTATGAAACTACCTCTATGGCCCTTGAATCAAATTCTACTATAATTGGGATATGAAAATAGAATAATGAGGCTTTAAAATAATTAAAGCAAATATTTTTTATGATTTTATAGAATTAAAATATAATTAAAGAAAGTATGTATACTGAAGCAAAGGTATATGCAATATATGGTATTAAAACCCTAAATACTATAAAAATAGTCAAAGTTTCCACACTTTTCCATCTTCTTCTTCTCCCTTAGCCAAATTTCACTTATCATCATCAACATATCTTCTTTTCTTCTTCCTCTTCCAAACTTTACCTAAAATCCATAGATTCTTTAAAAATAATTTAGGGTTTTTAGAGGATTTGGCTACTTTAAGAATGATTCTTTAAGGAAATTATAAAAGAACAAAGAAAATTGGAGAAAAGAGGATGATGGAGGCTCTTGAATGAGTTTATTACTTGTGTACAATATATTTTGCTATTAATTGAATTTATTATGATTTTAATTTCTTAAACTAGTTTGTGAATTGATTAAGTTATTTGTGAAAAGAAATGTATGTGAAGTGATTTGTGAAGAAATGATTATTGAAAATTACTTCTTTGAAGGTAAAATTGTTTTTGTAATATATAAAGATTGTATTTATTGGTTTTTAATTGATATTATGTTTAAAACAACCATCGAACCATTCAAGTGTTGATCTAGGGTTATGTGAGAAATTAGAGTTTTGGAAAGTTTAGGATTATGGAAAGCTTAGGGTTATGGAACCTTATATTTTAAAGGTATAATTATATGTATAATATTTAAAGTGTGTTTTTTTAAATAATTAACTAAAAACCAAGTTTAGAAGAATCTTTGGGTTCATTAAAGGTTCAATTAGATGATTATAGAAGATTTGGTAATTAGTTAAGTAAACCCCTTTTTCGTTGAAAAATATGGTTTATAGATAATTTGGAGGTAATGTAATGTTGATTCAATTGATTATGGAAGGAAAATGTGAATGGAGCCAAGTGACTATTTAAGGTATATTTGATAATTATAGTTTAAATGAATTATGTTTAAAGTCAATTGCAATAGAAGTTATTACATTATATTGTTAAAGTGTGCATATCTAAGAGTTTGAGATGAAAAGTGAAATGAAAGTGCATTTGGCATTGAAGAGGGAAAATCAACTTGAGAAGGAAAATATTAGTATTAAATTTAATCGAAGTTACTGTAAGTGTATTGAATTATATTTGATTGATTTGCTTATGGAGGTTTATGTTTGAATTCAATTATACTGTTTAAGTATTGGCTATTATTTCCTTGGTTTAATTAAGTGGAATTAGTAATGAATTATGAATTTAATCATAGAAAGTATATGAAGTGGATGGAATGTTGCTTAAAATGTAATTGATGAAAAATTAATTCCTTAGATGGTGACACTTAGAAAAAGGGAAAAACTTGAAGGAATTGTTAATAAATGTAATTGAACATTCAAAATGGGTGTATAACTAGAGAGTGGGTAAGTGATAATTGTGAGTGACTAGCAAAATCTTGGGTTATTTTTGATCTTGAGAATTAGAGTAAGAAAATTGATAAGATGACGAATCATCAATGAATCAAAACACTTTGAAAAAAAAAGATATTGAAATAAAAAAGACGAGATGTGAAAGACTAAATAAGTAATAGTAACTAAATCTTGTAAATAATGTTAGATATACAGACTATATACTATTGCACTCGACTAATTATTACTATAAGCGACACTCGCAAGTATATAAGATAATTGTAGCAATAGTGATCGCCCAAAGGTTGTCTCATAAGGAAGGAATTGTTTTGTAATAGTTTGATTAGAAAGAAATTTAAAAGCAAGAGTGTGATGTTTGAAGTAGTGGTGAAAAGCAATTAAAATTAAAAGGAATGTGTGTAATGGTTGTACAAGATTATTTCAATTCTAGGAATGATGCCTAGAGTTATAGATCAATTCAATCAACACTCAATTCTCAAATTATCCATTAATATGACCTTGAATTTTAATTTGTTCCTTGAGTTTAATTACTGATTACCAATTCATTAGTTTTCATATTCATGAATTAACAATAATCACTTGTTTTGAAATAGAAAATTAATAAAACCCTTGAACTTATTTTTTTAATTCATTCTTAGGGTAGTCGATTGCATAATTCCAATATCAAATTTCACCTCTCTATCCTTCATTCGATATATAGAGATCAATAGGTAGCTAATCTATCAACCTAACATTCAATCCAATACAATCAACTAGTAACAAGGTATATTAATGGAAATATAAAACTAAGTCATTCAATCAAATATATTACAACCCTAGGCATGAATAATTTAGCTCATCATCATCAATTTAAAATAAATATTCATCTTAATATAAATCAAATCACAATTGTACATTGAAATATTAATATTCTTAACAAACAATAACAATCTAGAAATGAATTAAAAGAGAGAATATAAAAACCCCTTTGAAGATACTAAGAGTTGAACTTTTAGTTTTCCTCCTAGCTCCACTTTGAATATGATGAAGTACTAACAAGCCTTCTTCAATCAATGGCTCTCCACTTGAAAGATGGAATGGTCACTCTCTCAAGCCCTAACTCCTCAATCAAGCTTTCTTCAAACCCTAACCTTCACAAGAGCTTGCTCACCCAATTTTATCCCAAAAAAGTCAAAGATCTTATTCAAGGAAGAAATGGAAGATGAAGATGAACGTGATGTTCTTGGTCTCTCTCAAGACCAAGAACAAGATGATGAACTAAGAGAGAACTCCCCTTTTCCTAGCTCCAAAATGTGTATATGTATATCCCTCTTCCTTCCATTCTTTTTTTAATTTTTTAAGACACAAAGCATGCTTTCCAACTCACACACTCCACTTTGTCTCCCACTTTCTCATTATTTAATTCTTCATCCCCTGAATTAGGCACCCTTTTTCTTCTTTTAATATTTCTTTTTAAAAGATGGCACTTGTTGTCTCCCACTTTGTCCCCTATTTCATGTAAAATAATTGAAAGTATTCTCATAAGACATGGCCAAGTCATGAGTGACTTGGCCGTGTCACTCATTTTCTTATGGACACGGCCAAGCCATGTGACCATTTCCATGGCTGCTCAAATACTTTCTTTCTTTACCAAGTGGGACACGGCCAAGGCCTTGGCCTTAATATGTGACATGGACAGTAGCTTGATCGTGTCTCTTAAGTGTGTTATGCACTATTTGCTATCTTTGCTTTGAGTTTTAGATGGGACACAGCCAAGGCTTTGGCCGTGTCATGTGACACGGCCAATGGCTTGGCCGTGTTCCTTAGGTGTGTTCACTTCTACATATAATCCTTGCTTCTTCTTTGCTTTGCTCTTTTGGTGGGACACGGCCAAGGCCTTGGCTATGTCATGTGACACGACCAGTGGCTTGGCCGTGTCTCTTGCTTGTGTCAAGCTCTGCCAAATTTTTCTGCTTCTTTCCTTCGATGAGGGACACGGGCAAGCCATGAAGTGTCTTGGCCGTGTCTCATGTTTTTCCACTTAATAATCCATCAAATTGAATTAAAGCTCCATTGTTTTGTTCTTTAATTTGAATCAAATACTTCAAACAAACTTTAAACACAAATTAAAAGAAAAATCAATCAAAAGCCAATAAAATCACACTAAAAATAAATACATAAATGATCAAAACATATACCTATTGTATACCTAATAGTAGCACCACTTGGTGATTTTAGATAATTTGTAAATTGTATACGAAAGTGTTTGATAAGTTAAAATATATTAAGTTCTAATATTTAGAGAGAAATAAGTGGTTGTATGTAGGGAAAAACTTAATAAGGAACAAGTTAAAGTATATTGTAATGTTGTTGGGATTAAGAGGAAACACCTTTAAAATATAGTTAAATGTATAAAGAGGCTAAGCAATACATTAGAAGGAAATGATAAAGCTCTTAGTGAAAAAATGTATAACTTATAGAATGTATATATATACATAAGACATACATGGAGTATACATAAAATATACACTCTTAAAATGAAAATGATAATTTATGAGATTCATATATTTGAAAGAGCAAATTAAGTGAAATTGGAATATCTATTTCGAAAGTATTTACTATAATTAGAATATGAGATTGTGAATTGAAAAGATAAAATTGATATTTGAATAAGGCTAACAAATTATTCAAGTTCTTGTATATTTAATATACATTAGTAATTTAAAAAGGAATTAGATAAACAAACAAGTATAATAAGAGGTGAATAAACAATAAATGAGTAGTTGAAGTATATAAATATATATATATATATGTATGTATCAATATACTTGTAATATTCCTGAAAACAACTTTGTTGAGTCTTGAAGATAATTTAAGATTTATATTTATAATTAATTGATATAAAGCCTATTGTATTATATTTTATTGTTAAAGTGGAAAAGATTAAAAGTTGATGAGAAAGAAATGTTTTTATGAAAAATTAATATTATAATTGTGAAATTGATTGGAATAAAATTATAAGTGAATTTCCCAAAGTATACTTGTAATAAAACTAGTTATCAAATTGAACATCTAGCTAGAGGGTATTAATGAGCCACTTACCATATTGACATAGGCATGAGCATTGCAGGGCTTGTGCTAAGTTTTCTTTTCTCATCTTAAACTTTTATAGTGGGCATTTAATTGCCATTATTGGGACATTGTCCATATTGATTAATATAGGCATAAGTACTGTAGAATTTATGCTGAGTTTTTTTTTCCTCATCTTAAACTCTGAAAGTGAGCATTTACATACCATTAGTGACCCATTATCTGAGTATAGGGTTTGATACTAAGTATATGAGGATAAAAATGTGTAAAACTTATTGAAATACATAAAATATGAAATAAATTGTAATGATAAGAGAAACTTACTGAAGTTTAATTGAGTTAAACATTATGAGAATGTTCAGAGTGTGATTTGAAAAGATGTGTTCAAAGTGTTAAATCAATGAATGAAGTTTATTGTAAAAATGAGAAATAAATTGTGATCATTAATATATATTTTAAGAAAAAAAATATAAGCAATAAGTGAAAAAAATATATTTGTAATAAATGCAATGTGAGTAATTGCAATGTTTGATAAACAAAACAAGTGAAACACAGTGACATCTCACTTACTTAAATTAAACTTGAAATGTAAGAATACAAATTGTATTAAAAACAGTGATGTTTAGTAAACATTTACAATGTACTTACAATATTTTGTTTAAAATTGAATGTGAAATTTATTAATATTAATACAAGTTTGAAAAAAGTATTTGACTTACTAAGTTGTTTTCAAAAATTGAGATTTGTTACCTTTACTATTATCATTATTTTCTTTAAACCTAAGTGGCAAAATATATATATACAAGGACCACTAAGCAATATGCTTATCGTGTTAGATTTTTTTTGACTCACAGATAAGACAGATGGGAGAAGATTTGAAATTTGATGTTTAGAGTTTAGAGTTTTAGAGATTAGCTGCAATACAGACGATGTCTTTTACAAACATTATAAATGTGGAGTGCATACAGTGTGTAATTTATTTTGGTTAAATTTGAGGATTGCATAAATTGTAAACGTGAATGGAATATTTGTATATATATTTTGAATTTAGAGTTATATGATTTTGTGAATGATTATTAATTCGGATAATGTATTATATATTTATATTTACAGATTGATATGTAAATGCAATTTATATTGTTTTGTGGTTGGTATTGGATTAAATGGAGTAATTAGAGTTGAGATTGATTGAACAGAAAATAGAAGTATTTTTTAATAGATTGTGTTAAAGTGTTAAATATTTGGACAATAATTATTGCAGAAAAAAACTCTGCCAAAATTTTTAGTTGGATTGTTCTTAAAGTTTACATGAAATTGGATAATGGATTGTTATATGATTGTTTAGTGTATTAAGTACCATCTTCTAACAGATCTCTATTAGGGAGTGTTACAATAACAAAACAAATGTTAAGTTTTGCTTGAGTTTGTCACGTGTAGGAAAGGGAAAAAAGCTTAGGAAATGAGTAGGATAATGATGTTAGAACCAAACAAAACAAAGTCATGACGAGTAATGATCAGGAAAGACTATAAAATTGATTAAAGTTGAATATATGTCTTGGGTTTTTATTAACATGTAAAGAAGAAGGAGGAGTTAAAGTAAGTGTGACAAGTGTTAAGTTTATAACTTAAGGTCATTACAAGTGTCGGAATTTGCCTAAAGTTTCAAATGCAAGCCAACTTCTTAAACTATCAACCAAGAGCCAATTAATATATATATATATATATATATGTAGGAGCTATGTTTACTCATGTACTCTAAGGCCCAACATTTAATAATTAAACCTAGGGGTGAGCATTCAATTAATCAAACTAAAGCGAACCGAAATTTACAGTAACTGAAATTTTTAAGATATTTAAAATAATAACCAAACCGAGTAGAATTTAAAAATTTTTGGTTCGGTTATCGGTTATAATTGAATTATCCAAATAATAATAATTTATAATCTAAATATTATCAATTTAAATATATTAATACAAGAATATAAATAAAAATAATATTTATTACTAAAAATATTAAATATTAATAGTAAAAAACTTATAATAAATAATATATTATTGCTAAAAAAATATATTTAATATATTATTAAATAAAAATTCAGTTATTTTGGTTACTAATTTTAATATAACCGAATCAAAAACTGAAAACTAATAATTTTTTAAAATTAAAACCATTCCAAACTGAAAATCGAATTACCTATTACCAAAATAACTAAATTTCATTGGTTCGGTTTAGTTTTTCATTTAAAATCAAATAATGCACACCTCTAATTAAACCAACCAAAATATAAATTAATGTTAGCCAATTTGAAGCTTAGAATCGGTAAACTTGGAGTTCAATTAAGGAAAAGATATGAGTAGCATATATTTAACAAAAATTGGAATGTGGTTTGGGAATTTAGAAGATATAAAGCATATAATTTAGTAAACAATTCTTATTTAATATCTAATTGTTACTCAAGTTTTACTATTAAAAGAACCTTGGTACCAAACTACTACTTATATTAAGTCTAATTAAAATAGAAATTTTAACTTGAAAATATATATGATTTAATTTGGGTTTTAATAAAGTTAAAAACAAAATTTTGAATGGTGAATTGTAATTGTACTTAAGTTAATATTATAATAAAGCTAAACACATGCACACTTGAATAAGCATGAAATAATAAAAGCTAGAATTTTATATGTATATAGTAGAAAATAAAGAAAGGGAAGTGGAAGCCTCTAAAATAAAGAACCTTCAGAAGTGACAAGTTATGAGCTGGCTTTGGAAAAGAAGGTGAGGAAATAAATCATACCAATTCCCGATATAAATCATGTTTCAAGTTATATTTTAAATGTGTTTTGATTTGATATTGAGTTTATTACAAGTATAAGATTAACCCTTCATTTTAAGTTCATTCAAGTTATGTCCATGTTTAACAAGTTAAAAGCTCAAGTCATGTTTCAAGTAAGCTTATTCCATGTTTTACTTAATAATACCTAGTTTTAAATTGATACCTTATTTTCAATGCAAGTTATTATGTTCTCATGTTTTGCAAGCAAGATTTCCTAGGTTTTAAGTTATCATGTTCATAAGTATTGTCCCTACTAATGGAGGATAAACTATTAGATAGTGTGTACTATTAAACCTAACGGATAGGTGTATGTATCCGTGCTTCACCTAAAAGGGAGCCATGGTTTTGGCATGTACTCTGGCATAGTGTGTGGCAATATAAGTGCAAGTATGGACCCAATGTGAGTCCTTTATCATGTCATAACTTCAAGTTAGAATTACAAGTACACGTGCATGTGACATGACAAATATTTTTACAAGACAAGCAAGTTATTTTCCATGCTTTATTTATTCTTTACATGTGTTTCAAGAGAATTATTTCAATCAAGTCATCATGCAAGTTGTGTGCTTTCAAATTCTAGATTAGATTACCCTCCCATCTAGTATGGTTTATTTTCTCACTGAGATGAAAGCTCATTCCATATAAATTACCTAGTGCAGGTATTGTGTGGCTAGTGATAGCTTCTTCAATTATTTTCTCCAAGAAGTTAATTATGTGTATTGTCCTGTATGATATCAGTATTCTATAGAGCTCCATGGTATTAGTGTGAAATGTAAAAGTACATGTAAGAAATTATAATGGTATTTGTAAGTACATGTCAGGTGTATAACCAATTGAAAAAAAAAAATTCAGATTCACAAATTGAAGATAAAACATAATGATTGTAATAATTAAGGGTTATATGAGGTATCCAATGTCCTTAAGTCAACTTGGACCCAGGACCGTCACGCCTCCTAATTTAGGGGTGCTACAAATTAGCACGATATTAGTTTTATTCAAGTCAGCTTGAATGGAACCTTGATTCAAATGAAGATGACAAGCCTTAATTACTTCTTTGCCTACTACCTACCAATATTTTTGAAACAAACATGGATTGAACCTATTTGGTCATGGCACTTGTTAGCCAAATAATCTCAATTTTGATCTTTGACTCTCAAATTGAGCGATGTATTTAACATGTTTGTAAGATACTTGCTACAGGAATAGGTTGCATAACATATAGCCAGAACAGGGCAAGATGCACAGTCATTATAAGAAAAAGGATGACCGCCCCTGATGATTTGAAGAACAAGTTGTTTCACAGTAAGGTACGTGATTAGAATCTCAACCTTAGCAACGATTGCAAAGAACAATATGCAACCGTTCGCAAGATGGTACAACAGCAAATTAAGTGACTAAATCTCCAACATTTCCAGTAGGCAACACGGTGCCAAGCATGATTTAAGGAATGATCTCTCTATACCCTATCGCTACTGTCCCCACAATGTCGCAACTGTCTATCCATTTTAAGAGAAAATGACAGGGATTGGAAGTAGTGTTCACGATCTCGAGTGTGCTTAGAAGTTGAACGCGAGACACCCAATCCGACCACTATTCTATCCCTAGTGCGACTGTGACTTTCATATTTTAGCAGAATTTTATTTTGTCCTGTGAAAGAGTGCTACATGGAATGAACGTTGTAAACCCACTTTAAGATTCAAAAATAGCGATCGGGCCTTGGGCGGCCTTCCCGACAGCCACAACATGGGCAAGATTCCATCAGTAGAGCACTCACATTTGACCGTTGGAACATTTTCAAAAGTAGAGACTGTCCCACTATGAAGGATGACCGCCCTTAGTGTCTTGGCGACCATCCTCTGGTCCAAGATGACCGCTACCTATTAATATTTTCTATCAAAATAAGGACTAGCCTACCAAGATACATCACATAATTTATAATGGCTAGTTGGACCATATTGGCTATAAATACTTCAAGAACCATCTTGTTAAAGGGTAATCTTTTGATTGTAATAGCCAAGTAACATACTTTCATTTTATTCACTACAATTAACATATAAATTGTTAGAGTGTTGGGTGTGAGCATTAAACTCAAGATTGTAAGTTTGAGTGTGAGCTTGGAAACACTTAGGTTATGAGAGTGAGCCTAGGAAACTCTTGTAAGTGTTATGGGTTGTGATCTCAAATCATTGTCAAGTTTGGTGTGAACTTGTCAAAACACCAAGTTAGAGTTAAGCTTGTAAAAAATCAAGACTAGTGGAACCTTAACAAGTTGTTAAGGAAGTGGATCTAAGATTGAGATAATCTGAACCACTATAAATTCTCTTGTGTTCATTCATCTCTGCTACTATTCTTGTTTTGATTTGATTTTGAATTTTGAATTTGCCTTCAATTATTCAAATTAATCAATTCACCCCCCTCTTGGTTGCCATCTTGGGACAACAATTGGTATCAGAGCTAGAAAATTTATTAAACTTAATTGTGAAATTTGATCCATAATCGAAACTTTTTCTTCATCCACCTCAAATTCTTATGGAAATCTCAACTCTATTCTTAGACCCTACTTTGATGGAACGGATTATTCCTACTAGAAACACAAGATGTTCTTGTTCCTAGATAGTGAAGGAATTGAGCTTTGGAATTAGGTTGAAAATGAGTGGAAACCGCCTACTCATGATGTTTATGGTGTCCAAGTTCCTCTTCCCAAACCACAATGGTCAAATGCTAACATAAAGGATCGATTCAAAAACCATAGTGCAACCTCCATCTTGATGAATTCTATTTCAAGAGAAGGAGGTGGGAGATTCCAACATCTCACTTGTGCTCATTGCATTTAGAAAACGCTTGAGAACTATCATGAGGGTACTACCCAAGTGAGGCTCACCAAGAAGCAAATGCATATACATGAATATGACCTATTCAAGATGAAGCCTAATGAAAATGTTACCGACATGACCAATTGTTTGCTTGCCATCATCAACGAATTGAAGAAATATGGCAAGATATATGATTAATATGAAGTCAATAGCAAAATCTTGAGAGCACTTAGAGCAAAGTAGAACTTTGAATCCAAAATTTCTTCAATCGAAGAAGTATATGATCTTAGCTCTTTGAGAACCGATGAACTTATTGGAAAACTACTTACCTTTGAATTGCATGCTAAATATCAAATCGGATTTCTTCAAATTGAATATCAAGAAGAAATGGGATAAAGAAAAGAAAAAATCACTCAAAGCTACATGGGATGATTCTTCCTCAAGTGAAGAAAAAGAAGAAGAAGAGGAAGGAATTGTTAATCTATGTCTCATGGCTATTGAGGATGACTCCAATGAGGTAGGTACTCAATCCTTGAATTTAGTTACATATGATGACAATGATATTGATGCTTCAGATGATAGTGATATGATTGAATATATGAACCTTAGAGCAGAAAAGTATTTTTCCAAGATAAAATTTTATAAGGACAAATGTTCAAAACTAGAAAAGCATTTTGTATGCTTAAAAAATTCTACCTTAGAATTAACAACCTCAAATGAAAAATTATTGAAATCCATTGATGCAATGAATAATAATTCACATAGCTTAGAAAATGTGATCAAGAAAAATGAAATTTTGAAGCATGAACTAAAAGAACTTAAAGAATCAATCTTAAAATTTCACAAAGGAAAGAAAGCATTAGATACAGTAATTAAAAATCAAAGGTCACCTTCCTTGAAGATGATTTAGGTTTTAATGGCTCATCCAACACTACATCTAGTATACCAATGCTTGTAAAAACATTTGCAACTCAAACCTCTAGTGTTAAAATTGTAAAGAATACCAATGTACAAACTAAGCCTAAAAATCCTAAAAGATTTGTAATGGATAGACAAAGCTCTAGGAGTAAAATTCTAAGAGCAAATCATGCATTCATGTGCACTATGCATGAACATAAACACAAAAAAGCATAAAAACAAACTCATTCAACTCATATTTGTAATAGTGTACATAGTTCATTGAAATTCAATAAAAAAAGGTGCACAAGTATAAACTTTATATCAATGCACATATTGTATGAAATTTGGGCATAAGAACACATTTTGCAACATTAGGAAGGCTCATCTCAAGTTAGAAGATTCATCTAGTACTAACCCCAAGGACCCAACTTCATTTGGGTACCTAAGAAAAGATGAATATTATTATCTTGTAGGTATGCCTAAAATCAACTATCAATGAGAGAACTTGGCTTATGGATAGTGGATGCTCAAGGCATATGACAGGAAATGCAAAGTTTTTCACAACACTCACCTATAAGCATGGAGGTAATGTCACTTTTGAAAATACTCTAAAGGTAAGATCATTGGTATTAGTTCCATTAGAATGCTTGGTAAAAATTTGATTGAAAATGTGTGGCTTGTTGATGGGTTGAAGCATAATTTGCTTAGTGTAAGTCAATTATATGATAAAGGATTTATTGTAAGCTTTGACTCTATAGGATGTAAAATCACAAATTCAAATGGTGAAATTACATTCAAAGGAGTTAGATTTAGCAATACATATAAAATTGACATACATTCCAATAATGCATTTGAAAGTTTGATTTTCATTAATAATGATGCTTGGTTATGGCATAGAAGACTAGGACACGCTGGTATGGATCACCTAAAATGTATTAGTAAAGAAGAATTAGTTGATGGACTTCCTAAAGCTAAATTTGACAAAGATAGAACATGTGAACCTTGTATACTTGGTAAGCAACATAAAAGCTCATTCACGTCTAAAAATGTTGTAAGTACTTCTAGGCCACTAGAACTCATTTACTTGGATTTGTTTGGACCTAATAGAGTTGCTAGCCTAGGTGACAAGTTATATACATTTGTACTTATTAATGATTACTCAAGATTTATATGGGTAAATTTCTTAGCTTAAAAGAATGAAGCTTTCAATTATTTTAAAATATTTGCAAAAAGGGTTCAAAATGAAAAAGGCTATGTGATCACATCTATTAGAAGTGATCATGGCAAAGAATTTGAAAATGAAAATTTTGAAAATTTTTTAAATGAACTTGGGATTTCACATAACTTTTCAGCTCCTAGAACACCACAACAAAATGGTATAGTTGAAAGGAAAAATAGAACTTTGGTTGAAATGGCTAGGACAATGCTCAATGAGTATTACTTACCATTTTACTTTTAGGCAGAAGCTGTTAACACCGCATGTTACATTTTAAATCGTGTTTATAAAAGGCCAATGATAAATAAAACTTCTTATGAGCTATGGAATGGATGAATACCCAAAATTTTATATCTTAGAGTATTTGGATGTAAATGCTTTATATTGAACACTAAGGATAATCTTGAAAATTTCTCATCCAAATAGGATGAAGGCATATTTTTAGGATATTTATCATCTAGTAAAGCATATAGGGTGTTTAATAAGAAAACTCTAGTAGTTGAAGAATCAATGCATATTATTTTTGATGAATCTTCTAAACTTGATCAAAGGAAAGGTAGTGCTCTTGATAATTTTATAGGTATATATGATCAACAAGAAATGATTGTTGAACCAAAGAACAATCAAGATGAACATGAAAAGGAAACTCAAGAGTTACCCAAGGATTGGGAATATAAGAAGGATCATCCAAAAGAACTCATCATTGGTGAAACTTCAAAGGGAGTAACTACTATATCCAAATTTAAACAACTAGATACCAATTTTTCTTTTCTTTTTTCTCAAATTGAGCCAAAAACTATTAAGGAGGCTCTTAGTGATGAGAGTTGGGTGATTGCTATGCAAGATGAACTTAACCAATTTGAGAGAAATAATGTATGGGAACTTATTCCTAGACCTAAAGATCATCAAATTATAGGATGTAAATGGGTATATAGGAACAAGCTTGATGAAAATGGTCTCATTACTAGCAAAAATGCTAGATTTATAGCCAAAGGCTATAACCAAGAGGAAGGCATTGACTATGATGAGACATTTGCTCCCGTTGCTATATTAGAAGCAATTAGAATTTTACTTGCATTTGCATATCATAGGAACTTTAAACTTTTTCAAATGGATGTTAAAAGTGCATTTCTAAATGGATTTATAAATTAGGAAGTTTATGTTGAACAACCTCCCAGTTTTGAAGATTATAAACTTCCAAATCATGTTTTAAACTTACCAAAGCACTATATGGATTGAAACAAGCTCTAAGAGCTTGGTATGATAGACTTAGTGCATATTTGCTTGAAAATGGCTTTTTAAAAGGGAAAGTTGATACAACTCTTTTTGTTAAAAAGAATAAGCATAACATCTTAATTGTGCAAATATATGTTGATGACATTATATTTGGTACTGCTAATGAATCTTTGTGCAAGGAATTTGCTTCTTGTATGACTAAGGAATTTAAAATGAGCACGATGGGTGAACTCAAATTCTTCCTTGGATTACAAATCAAGCAATGCAAAGATGGGATCTTCATCAACCAATCCAAGTACATAAAGGAACTTCTCAAGAAATTCAGAATGGATGGTCGTAAGACTAGCAAGACTCCCATGAACACATCATTGAAGTTTGACAAAGATGAAAGTGGTAAGGTAGTAGATGAGATAAAATATTGAGGTATTATCGGATTCCTACTTTACTTAACCGCTTCTAGACCCGATATAATGTATAGTGTATGTTTATGTCCTAGATTTTAATCTTGTCCTGAAGAATCACATTTGAATGCCACTAAAAAAATTTTGAAATACTTGAATGGTACATTGCATTTAGGACTTTGGCATCCAAGAAATACATCATTTGACATTTTAGGATTTTCGAATGCGGATTATGCCGGTAGTCTCTTATATAGAAAAAGCACGACCGAGGCATATCATTTTCTTAGTGATTTCTTAGTTGCTTGGTTTATCAGGAAACAAGTGTCGGTTGCTTTGTCTATGATGAAAACTGAACATGTTGTCGCATGTATTTGTTACACACAAGTTTTATGGATGAAGCCATAATTGCTTGACTATGGAAAAGTGTTTGATCATATTCCTATTAAGTATGATAACACTAATGCCATTAATTGATCCAAGAATCCAATCTAATATTCTCGGTCTAAACATATAGATATTAAACATCACTTCTTAAGGGATAATGTATAAAATCAAAATATTGTCTTAGAATTTATTGATACACATAATCAACTTACTAATATCTTTGTAAAACTTTTGAATGAAGATAGGCTAAACTTCATTAAGTATAATTTAGGTTTGATTGATGGAAACTCTTTAAATGATTAAAATGTTGTAATATTGTGCATGATAGACATTGATGTGTATGATGGACTTTATCATCATTCAAAACATTCAATTTTGATCATACTTTGTTCATACCAAAGCCTATCTCCTTTGTTTCCTTCTATTTTTTTATTTTTCTGTTAAGCACGGTAATCCTGTTAGGTATTGCGGTCGCGAGCTCACTGGATAGGTTCATCTGAGATGACCTTTCAGCAGGCAGTCGGGCATAGTTGATGGACGGTAGAGAGAATCTCAAAAGTCTTAACCATTATAGGCTTTCTCTCAGGTAGCTAGCGTGCCTCACTGTATAACGGTCATGTACTAGCTTGACACGGGCATCCTTATACAAAGAGGCAATCGCACTCTGTATACTCTGCACAAAATTTTTTAACCATTGGTAGTGTGACAGGTCATGTTTTTCCAAATTCTTAACATCCATAACGGTTATTTTTCCATGATTTCTCTACTTAAGACCACTTAACTTCAGTTGCATATTTCTTTAATCACTCTTAACATATAAACTTCCCTCTAAAACTCCAAGTCCTCTCAAATCCAACTCTCTCTCTAGTATCCTCTGTTTTCTTAGTTTTTTCATTTCTCTTGCTTCCAATGGCCCCTAAGAAGAAGATACCATCCAAAGGAAAGGGAAAAAAGAAGAAACCTTCGGGTGTTGTCATTAGGGAACAACAAAAGGCACCTCCCTCTATTCCACCATCCAGAAGAGGTGAAAAAATCCATAAACCTCATAACCAAACCATAAAGGAAGACATTAGATATGCCATGCTCAAAAGAAAGAAGATGGAGGGAACAAAAGGCCCCTTTGGAGGTATGCTTATTGCCTTCAACATCAAGGAAGAAATTAATAAATTGCTTGATGTTCTTGGGTAGAGAAAATTCATTTTTCCTGAAGAGGTAGGTTACCCTAGCCTTAGTAAAGAGTTTCTAATGTCCCTACAAATTGAGAAGAGTGCAAATTCTGCCCTAGGGCGGTATGGGATTAGATTTAAGTTATTTTATCAATATCATGCCTTGACCTTAGAAGATTTTTATAAGATTTGGAACTTTCCTTTAGGTGGAGTCACTTCCTATAATGACACTGCCTTCTCCAACCAACTCTATCTACCTTTTGGCAAAAAAATTTAGTGGAGAAATCCTTTGAAAAAGAATCAAAGACTAGACACATTAAATCCCTAGCAAATTGGATGATACATAGGATCATTACCTATACCATCCATCAAAGGGCTAATAGAAATGAGAAAGTCACCATAAGGGACTTAATCTTTCTATATGCCTTTACCCATAATATTCCGATGAAATCTCCATAATTTCTAATTGACACTTTCTATCAACATGCTGTCACAAAGTCAGGAACCTTTTTTTTATTCTCCCACATTACCTAAATAGTTAGACACTTAAACTTGATCAATGATCTTAACCTAGCTACTTTGAGGAACCCATTTGACCTTTCCTCTTGTGCCATCACTATGGAATACTTAGAACATGCTGGATGTGTTAGGAAGGTTGATGATTCTTATGTCTACTTCTTTGGCAAAAAGGGAGTGGTGGATAGGCATGTGAAGAGGCCAAGGTATACCATAGAAGGTGAAGGAGAATCTATGGAAGTTACTGTGGAGATGCCTCACAAAGGTTCAACTTTCAAACCCAACAAAGTTAGCTCTCTAACTAAACTCATTCTTAGGGCTATCAAATCTCTCTCCAAAAAGCTTTCTCGCTTCAAAAGGGATGTCTCCAAAAGGTTTCAGCACTTGAATAAGAGAATTGACCTTATATCCCATATGCACCATGATCTTTATGACATGCAAGGTAAGATGGAATTGCCTCAATGTGATCTAAATGAATGGGATGTAAGTGATCATGAAGAGAGCCCCCTTTGAAGAAGAGCCCTTGGGAAATGATTTTAGCACTAGCTCAATCAACAGTGTGAGTGCTCCTCTTGACAAGGGCAAGGCCCCTATGGATGAAGAAGAGCAAGAAGAAGAAGAGTTTGATTAGCTTATCTATTGCTGCTTTCTATTTCTTTTTATTTGTTTCTTTTGTTTTTGATGTGTTTTCCTTAAATGTTTAATGTTTAATGTACTTTCTGTTGCGCTCTACTAACACTACTACAAAGAGACACTCACAAGTATACAAGGTAATTATAGCAATGGTGATTGCCCCAAGGTCGTCTCATAAGGAAGGAATTGTATGTAATAGTTTGATTAAAACAAAATAATAAAATTGAGTGTATGTTGTTGAATTGGTGAATTATAATTAAAATTTAAAAGTAAAACTAGTGAAGTTGTGCAAGATTAATTCAATTCTTGGATTAGTAACTAGGGTTATAGATCAATTTAACCAAAGCTTAATTCTAATATTATCCATTAATATAACCTTGAACTTAATTTGTTTCTTGTGATTAATTAGCAATTATCAATTCATTAGTTCTCATATTCATAAATTAACAACAACCAATTATTTTGAACTTGCAAATTAATTGCACCCTAGAACTTATATTTCTAATTCATTCTTAGGATATTTGAATGCATAATTCCAAAATCAAATTTCACCTCTCAGTCTTTCATTCAATATCTAAAGATTAATAGGTAACTAATCTATTAACCTAACATTCAGTCCAATACAATTAACTAATAGCAAGGCATATTAATAGAAATATCAAATCAAGTCATTTAATCAAATCTACAACAAACCCTAGGCATGAGTAAATTAGCTCATCATCATCAATTTAAAATAAATATTCATCTAAATATAAATCTGTATACCCTTAATTTTTTATCAAGTCCAGTTTAAACATTTTAAAATAGTCCCAAATAATTTTTATAGTATTTTAATATTTATTATTTATTTTAATTTAATAATATTTATCATTTATTTTTTAAATATACTATTTATTATAATAAAATAATATTTTATTATTTATTATTTATTTTATTATTTTAATAATTATATTTTTAATAGTAAAAAATATATACATATAAAAATGATAAAGAATAAAAAATAAAAAATCAGACGGTCGAATCGGTGCGCCCCACGCGGTGGCAGCCAATTGGCTTGTTGCAGGCCAATTTGCTGCAGGTAATGGCATACCAATGGCCAATTCACCACAGGCAACGCCTGCGGCAAATTGGGGCTCGCCCAAGCACCTCGCAGCCGCAGGCCCATTCGCGCACTGCGGATTTTGCCAAAATCTTCTTTTACTCGGTTTTAAAGTTTTATTTCCTAAATAATTTTTTTTCCTAAAACAATTTTATTTCCTTAACCAATTAGTATTTTTTCTTATAAATACCATATTGAAACAATTACAGATGAATCTTTTTTATCTTTTTTGGGACCTTCTTTTGGTGACGGACTCTTGGAGCTTTTGGAGTTATTTTTTGGCAGAAGCTAAAAACTCAAAGATATAGCAATTTTTAGTGAGAAGACTAAGGCAGCAAATAAGCAAGCAGTAACTGTCTTGGTATTAGCCATTCCAAATTTTTATTTAATAATATTGGTGGAGCCTTCAAACATAGGTATTTATATCTAATTTTATTTATCAAAAAACCATCTTCATCTATTAATCATTGATCAATTAAAATTGATGAATTAAAACTCATATAATAATCCCATAACTATGAACATCAATGGATAAATTTATTTATTTCTTTTAAAAGAACACACTAGCCATTAATTAATTTTTATTAAAAAGAAAATTTTATACAATATCTTTTTTTTATTTTAATTATTACAGTATCTTAGTTTTTTTTGTTAATCAAAATCATAAACCACTTAAAATTGTAAAATCCTAATTAAATCAATTTTTCAAAACCTTCACAGTAGCCTTTTTTTTTCAAAAATAAATATGATAGTGTTAGTTTTCTTAGAAATCCAAACCTTAGTTCAGTTCAAGCCTTAATCTATTTTAAAACCCTAATCAATTTTTCAAAATCAGCACAGTAGCTTATTCTTTTCAAATATTTAAGTTTTATTCTTTTTTTCATAAGTTTGCACCTTATTTACTTAAAATCCTAAATTCTAATTTTAATCATACAGTAGCATAATTCTTCTGAAAAAATAACAAACCTAACAATAATATTAGTTCTTTAAGATTCTAAAACCCTAGCTTTTAGATATAAATTCCAAAACCCTAAATGTTATTCAAGAAAACCTAAGTTGATACATAAACCTAAATTTGCATATTTATTTGTTTTATTACTAAGTGAGTATTTATTAGATAGTTTGATTAATGATTTATTTATATCTTTGATTTATGTCTTCAATGAATGATTTATTTATGATGAATGGTTGGTTGGTTATTTTTATTGATTTGCTTTGATTTCAAAACATTGTAAGAGGTACGTTTTCATATTTTGGGTACCTCATGTATTAAGCATCATGTAAGATAATTTATGTTCTAGTTTTGGGATTAATGTAAAGGACACATTTCTAACTTTTGGTGGGTGTCCTATTTAGTTTTAGACATTGGACGATGTAAGGACATGTTTTCATCCTTGGATGGGTGTCCATTTGTTAGTTTTGTTTCGACCTTGCAATGTTTTTGATAAAGTATTTATTTATTCTATTAATTGCATGTAGTATGGATAATATTGTATTAATTAAGAATTTTATAATATTAAGACTTGAAAAGGAGGCCGGTTCCAATGAAAGGGGCATTGTGGGGGGTGCTGGGCCATTTCTCACCTTCCTTACACATACTCAACTTTCTGAACCCATTAAGGGGTTGGGGATTCCTTAGGAATCGAGTCATCCACTCCTTTTTTTTTTCGGCCCGTCCGAGTGGCAACTCCATTTTTCTCCGGATTTAGGCCCGTATTCTCTAAGGCCTTGAGCCTAATAGTTCCGAAGTCGCAAGAACCATTCCACATGGGAATGGGGGCGAAAATCCCCACTCACAATGGTGACTCCACTGGGGATAAGAGAAGTTAATTCCGTTGGTCTTTTTATTAATTTATTCTTTCTTGTTATGATATTATCCATTGCATCATTTAGATTGCATCATGTGCATGAGTTAGGACACCCTGTTACCTATGTTGTATTATGTAAGGGATACCATACTTTCACTCAAGATATGGAGATCGAGCATGACATAACCACTCATAGCCTTGTACCATTTGGTATATACTTGCTATGGGAACCTAAGCCTTTAAACTCAAAGACTAAAGCTCATGTAATTGGCCTAGTTACTTTCCTTAAATTTTCCCCCAAATGCTTGTTGTTTGAATATGATTGGTATATCTTGGTTGAAACCATTGCTTAATTGGTTTGTTCTTTTTCTAATATGACCTACCTATATTGTAAGCTCAAAAATAATTCTTTTCCTTTAAGATCCAAAAGACCAAAGCTATTTTTAAAACTTTTCAAGATGGTCTTTGGACATAAAATTTTTCTAAAAAACAAATCAAAAATTATTTTCTCATGACCCAAATACAACCCAAAATCCATTTTTTCTAAGATCTTTTTACAATGAGCTTAGAAACAAAATTATTTTCATAACCTTTTGAAAGAGCTTATGAATATTTAGGTCAATTATGGAAATATCAAAAATTAATTGTGAGCCTAGTTTATACTAAGAATTATTAATTATGGGCTTGTTTTTGGCATGAATCATTAGTTACTTTATCAAGTGAGAAATAATTGTCATATCCGTAATTTTGGAGAAATTAAATAAGTATTTGGGGATATAAAAGTTGTACATAACCAATATATATACCTAGTGTATATATAACTATACATATGGTATATTAATTGTATATGTTGGATATATATATATTATATACTTAATATATTTAATACACATATAAGGTGAATTTGATGTGTATATAGGAATATTATTTGTGCATATGGGTATTTATATTCATTAAATATACATTACATAGACATAGTATATACATTACATAAATATGTACATAATGATATATGTGATATATAAGTAACATATATAAGATATATACATATACATAAAATATACAATATATGTATGTGGGATATAATTTGGTGTTGAAAAAGTGAATGATGAAAATAATAATAATAAAATAATATTAGATAGTGGAAGATGATGGGAAAGTGTGATATTTTGTAATTATTAATTAATTAATAATAAGTAAATAAAAATAATTCAATATTAATTTATTTTTGGGTGGTAGAGGATTAAGTATATTTATTAATAATTAATTAAATAAATAAATATTTATATATATAAGGCTAGAAATTAAAGAAGAAAGAAATTAAAAAAAAAGACAAAAATATAAATAGTAAAGGAGGGGTAAATTAATAAACATACTTTATAAAATTTAAAACTTAATAAAATAATTTAAAAAAAATATTTGTTTTGAATGGAAGATGAAAATTGGTATTTTTTAAAATAAATAAATAATTAATTAATTAAAATAATATAAAAATATATATATGTGGTCTTAAATGAAGGAAAGAAAAAATATCAAAAATTTTAAAAGAATCTTTTTCTTCTTCTTCTTCCTCTCTTTGACGTTTTCTCCATGGATGAGGAAATTGGTTTTTGCTTCATTTAAACAACCAATTTCCAAGGATTTTACAAGAACCAAATGGGTTTTGGTGATTTCTTCATAAATTAGTAAGTTTTCCTTTATAATTTTGAAGTTCCATCTAAATATATGATTATGTATAATTTGAAATTTTAATAGAGTGTGTTTTAATTGGTTAAATGCATATGAAAGATGCTATTTTGTTTAATTATTAATGATTCTTAAGTTGGAATGAAGAAATGGTTAAGTTTGAGTTAAGTTGGTTGAAGAGAGAGAATTTAGGGTTATGGAACATTTGGGTTTTTGAAATCATGAGTTTTAATTGTGCAAATTGGTTCCAAATGTGTTGTTTTGATGCATAAACAAGGATTTTAAAATCAAATGATAGATTTAGTAAAGTTTGGATAGAGTTTGAAGATGGTAGTATTGATTTAGAGTTTTGAAAAAGTGAATTTTCAAATAATGATTAATTGTTTGATTTTAATGCTTAAATCATATTATTTAATGATATAAGTGGTGGAAATAAGATTGAAATGATAATTGAATTGAGTTGGAATGGAGATCCTTCAATGGTGAAGGTTATGCCATTTTAGGATTTTGAACATAAGCATGTGGTTAATTAATGTAATTGGTTTAAACATGTTAAAATATGCTTGTAATGATATAAATAAACTCAAAATAATAATTTAATGGGTTAATATGGATTTGCTAAGTTAAAGTAAGGAAAGACTTAATTTTTGAAATTTTGTAGGAGTGTTGTTAAATTAAGGTTTGATGTTAAGAATGCCTTAGAATGTGATATTAAATGATTATTTATGATCACATTTGATATAGGCATTGAGAGGAAGTAGTTTGGTCCATCCAAGTGTTGAAGGGCAACTTGGAAGAGAAAGTTGGTGAGAGTTTTAAGATTATTTTGGTTGCTATTTGAGGTATGTACAAACTTTGAATATAATGTCTATATTTGCATAACATTTGGACTTAACACATTTTGATTGAAAAATGTGTTAAGCTACTTGGTTCATTGATTGTGTATGAATAATATGCTATGACATTTGTAATGTCATATATGTGTTAAATGCATTGTGAAAAGCCATTGATAATGGCTAATTTGTGTAAAATGTGAAATATGCATATTATGTGAAAATACCCAAAGTAATTGGGTAATGTGTTGTGAATGCAAAAATGAGATATGTGTAATAATGAAATGAGTTGATATTGATAAAAATGAGAAAAGTGAGAAAAGTGAGAAAAATGAGAAAGATGTGAAAAATGAGAAACATGAGAAAAAAAATGTGAAAATAAGGCAATGTGCCTAGATTGAATATGTAAAAAATAGAAAGAGATTAATAATGAGAAATATGAATAAATTGTGTGCCTAGTATGTTATTCAATTTTCAGAGTTCTGGGTTTGGTGGCATGCCTATGATTGCCTATGGGCTATACGCTGGAATGGTGAAAAGACTGGATCGTAAGCCAGGCCAGCTGATGAATATGATATTTTTGGGGTGAAAAGACTGGGTCGTAAGTCTCAAAAACTGTAGCAGTCTAGCCAGGTTGAGGACCAAGATACTGGGGCCTAAGGGTCTAGCCAGGTTGAGGTCCAAGAGACTGGGGCTGTTACATTATCCATGGATATATTGCCTACGGGGCTAGACACATGGTGTCATTATGGACCAAAGCAGCAACTCTAAAATTTGAATAGCATATTAGATCCTTTTTGGGCCCATGCTTGTCTTTGTTTTAATGTGAATTATGAATTGTGATACAATTGAGCAATATAATGTTATGAGTTGTGATTATGAAATATTTGAAACATATAAGAAAGTAGAATGATGTGACATCTATATGCATTGTGCATTGGCATTGCATTGAGTTTTATTGTTATTATCAAAGTTTGTACTACTAGGCTTCGACTTAGCGCGATTTTAATTTGTTGCGCAGGTGTCATGGACGTTTTGGTAGAGCTGGAGAGTTTTACTAGACCTGGTCGGGTCTAGGTTTGTATTTATTGAGCTTGAAGAGTTGTTTTGGGTACATCAAGATCAGAGCCAGTTGTCAGCATGTACATTTTTTTTATATTATGTATGTTATGATATGTTTTTAAAGCATATATTGTAAATTATAAAGAATGATTTGAATAATTTTGTTTAAGATGGGATTTTATATGTAATGTTGATATATATATACCTATATATAAGTATTTTGAGAAAATATAGAGAAATTGAGAAGTATTGGTGAATTGATTTTATTTGGAGTGTTTGTTTTATGCAGGTTGTGTTTTACTGAATTTTGGGAATGTCCATATTACAAACAAAACTCTGGCGAATTTTTCCCAGAGATTTTCATATAAAATATTTATATTGGATTCCTATAACAACTAAAGAATATTTATATACTATTTATTTTATATATTAGTATTTGAAATCTTAAAATAGAAATGTAAAATTTTTTATTAAATCGGTCTGTGACATTTTTATACCGTATATGCGTATTTTACATATGCTGAAAATATGTATTGTACGTATATAGGGTATAAGGGTGTTACAATAATAAACCTCTTAATTTAGTTTTAATCCAATATAGCATAAAAGCTGCTTTAGTTGATTGGATGGATTGAAACCTAATTAATGGGAATTATCATGAATTGATTTCCATTTTTGAAAATATAACTATTGGTTGAACCGTCCGAGGAAATTTTTCAAAAAAAAATATCCCATGTTGGTATTTCGTTAACCATGTACCTAAGAAAAGAGACTCGCCATTCGTGTGTGGAAGTTATAAGGTTGGAAGGAACGTCTTAATTATCTTTGTTTGTTGTTTGAGCATACATGCATACACGCATTGCATAACATATCATTGATCCTTTCTGGCTCACAGCCCTGGATTATAACAGTTCAAAAGCCTACAACAATCTGGCCTACGCCGGAGATGAAGAATCCAACAGCAACTCAATTACTTTCTCACCAAAAGCAATGGAGCCTGAACAAATTTAAAGAATGGTGGATGACACCCTCAATGCTAAAATGGAAGAACTAAAGGAGACCCTGGCTGAGACTATGAAGAACCAATTGGTTGTAATTTTAGGGAACAATGCCAAAGAATCTACTAGCACTAAGAAGCCAAAGGACAAAGGGAAGGCTAAGGTTGGTGAAGTGGCTTTTGATGATGACAAGGTAGTCATCGATGATGATAAAGACTGGACTCAATACTTTCAAGATCCTCAAGACAAGAAGAAGGAGCCAAAGGATGTTGGAAAATCAGCTGTGGAGAAAACTAAAACTTCAGATGTTGAGAAGTTGATTGCTGACCTGGAAAAGAAGTTTGAAAAGAAGCTAAAAACTAAAGAGATGTCTGAGGTCGACAAATTGTTTGAGCTAGATGAAGAGGTTCCGTACAAGTTCAAAATGCCATCCTTTTCCAAGTTTGATGGAACTAAAAATTCTCACCTCCATGTGAAGTAGTATATCACTGCTATGTAGTCTGCCCAAGATACTAAGGCTCAAACCCTAAGGTACTTCATGCTCTCATTGGATCCTATAATCCAAAATTGGTTCAATAGCTTTGATGATGGCACACAAAAGAGCTAGGATTCATTATACAAGGCTTTCATTCAACAATATGGGTACAATGTCAAGCTGGAAGTTACCTTAATGAAAGTTGAATCCATTAGACAAAGGCCAAATGAGAATTTTGTGGACTATGTGAAAAGATGGAGGAATAAGGCTGCATTGCTCAGGAAGAGGCCCAATGAATCTGATCAAATAAGGATGATTGTGAGAGGGGTGTTGCCTAGTCTTCGTTAAAGGATGTCTTATACACTCATCCGGGTTCAAAGATCTTCTCCAAGCTGGTCTGCAAATTGAAGAATGGGAAAGAGAGAAGAACAAGGAACGAGAAGGGAAACTACCATTCTGGTAACTAAGGCACACAAAAATTAGTTGATGTTAATGCTACTGGCCAAGGAGAAAGAAGGCAATTTTCAGAATTGGGTGAGCCACCGTCTTGGGTCCTCCATAAGCTGCAAAAGAAGGGATTGTTACAACCCTTAAATCCTCGTCCTTTGCCTAACCCTCTCCCACCTAATTTTGACACTAAGGCATTTTGTCAATTTCATCAAATGCAAGGGTACGACATGGATACATATGTGAGATTGAGGCATGAGATCCAAAATTTGATTGATAGTGAGAAATTGCCCGAGCCCAACAAGCCAAACACTAAAGACAATCCATTGCAAAGGTTCAATAGGGTACCACCACCGGCGACCTTTATGATTGGAGGAGGTTTGCATGAAAGTTTTATCATGTCTTCTTTCCAAGATGTGGATGGAGAAGAAACCAAAGAAGAAGTGGTGTTTAGAAAAATGGAACAAGCTGTGATTGGAAAAGAAGTAGCAATCTGTGTTGTGAACAAATTTTGGGATTCAAGCGATAGTGATGGTGATCTTCAACTCAAGAAGGAGGAATGGATCTGGTTCGAGACTGAAGAAGATGAAGTGATGAACACTAGGTCAGGTAAACCTTATGCAAGGCCACCACCCAAGGAAATAGAAGTTACTAAAGGAAAGGAAGTTGAAATTGGGAGCAAAGAAGAAGAAGATGACACTGTTCTTAAACAGTTGAAAAGAACCCAAGAAAGTATTAGCATTTGGAACCTATTAGCCACTTCTAAGAAGCACCATGAAACTATGGCCAAGGCCTTGAATAGCATGCCAATTTCCACCTCTATAACACCGGAGGAGTTGGTTAACTTAATGAAAGTTAAAAGAGTAATGAAGTGCGAAAAGGTTCAAAAGAAGAGCGAAGTTGATGTGGGAATGATATCTTTCTCAGATGCGGATTTACCGGAAGAGGGGAGAGATCACATCCACCCTCTCTTTATCAAAGTAGAAGTCAAAGGAAAAAGGACCCCATATGTGATGATTGATGATGGCTCTGCCATAAATGTTTACCCACTTAAAATTTTGCCAAAGCTAACTATGTCAATAAGGGATCTAAGTCCAACCGAGGTAACCATTAAGGCTTATGACAATACCAAGAAGCATGCCGAAGGGACATTCAAAACTATTGTGAAGGTTGGTCCAATTGAATCTATGGTTGAATTTGTGGTTTTGGACATACCTGTTACTTTTGCTCTACTTTTGGGACGACCATGGTTTCATCCTCTTGGTGGAGTTCCTTCCATCCTTCATCAAGAGATCAAGTTCCCTAACGGAGGTGAGATGGTGGTCATCGAGGCTGAAGATAATGAGGTGGTCAATGCTCTAATGATTGAGAGGCCTCTCAATGATTTCCAAGTAGCTGCAATTTCTGATGTTGAAGTAGTGGACTCCAAGGTTTTGAACATAATGAAGAACATGAGCTACCTTTCTGGTTCTGGTCTTGGAAAGGATAAGGCCAGTGTGACAAAGCTTCCAAATTTCAAGACTCAAACTTCCAAGAAAGGGTTGGGGTATAAAGAAGCTAGAAAAGATGTTCAGTCAAAGAAGAATGAGAAAATGAGCTTCCCACCACTTGAAGAGATCTTTGTCAAAGCTCTAGACATGGGACCACTCCAAGGAAAGCCCGAGCCAATCATGTTCATGGGAAGGTTGATCCCAGGTTTTGAAATTTTTGCTGATGTTGTTGAGCTAGTGGAACAAGTGAAGAAAGAGCTCACCCTGCCAACTGACAAGGAGTCCAATCTAGAAGGGGAGAAGGAAGCTATCTTGAAAGCCGAGAAGACTCAGAAAGAGATTGCTGCCTTGGTTGAAGAGAAGTTTTAAGATGTTCTGCTTTATGATTTTGAGAATAATGATTTTGATTTTGATTTTAATTTGTATGCTTTCTATGAGGATGTTGATGTTTTCTTTTTCCAAAATGAATGCAATAAAGTTTGATTTTGCTTACTTGTGGTTACATACGTTCAAATAGTGGTTACATGAGTATCGTTAATATTAACTCTGTCGATACACAATCATTAAATTTGGAAACAACTGAAAGTCCTAAAAACATTAGCATAACATCTGACCTTACTCCTAATGAGAGAGAGAGATTTGAAAAAATATTTTAAAAATACAAAGAAGTTTTTCCTTGGTCTTATTAGGATATGCCTGGAATAGATTGAGACATAGCCAAACATCTAATTCCTATTTATACTCACATGAAACCTGTCAAACAAAAACTTAGGCTGTTAAGACCTGAATGGGCTGAATTGGTTAAAGAAGAGGTCACTAAACAAATACAAGTAAAGTTTCTTGAAGTGATAGATTATCCATATTGATTAGCTAACATAGTACCTGTACTAAAGAAAGATGGAAAATTAGGGTCTGTGAGGACTATAGAGACTTGAACAAGGCTTCTCCTAAAGATGATTTTCCTTTACCCCATATAGATGTCTTTATTGATAGTGCATCTTCTAGCATACTACACTCATTTGTAGATGGATTTTTCGGATACAACCAAGTGTTAATGGCCCAAGAACATAAAGCTAAAACTGCCTTCATTGTTATGTGGGGTATATTTTGTTATAAGGTAATGCCATTTAGGTTAAAGAATGCTAGAGAAACCTACCAAAGGATGGCCACCACCTTGTTTCATGATATGATGCATGAAGAAGTCAAAGTGTATGTTGATGATATGATAGTGAAGTCAGATACAAGGGAGCAGTACTTCCAAAATTTAGAGTTATTCTTCGAGAGAGCAGTGAAGTATAAACTAAGGTTAAACCCGAAGAAGTGTGTGTTTGGGGTTACTTCAGGCAAGTTGTTAGGATATGTGATTGGCTCGAATGACATTGAGATTGACCCTGATAAGGTTAAGATGATCAGGGATATGCCAGCGCCTATGATGGAGAAAGAAGTTCAGGGGTTTATTGGCAGATTGCAGTTCATTAGTAGGTTTATAGCAAAGCTCACCACAATCTATGAACCTATCTTCAAATTGCTTAAAAAGAATCAGCCAGTCAAGTGGAATGAAGAGTGTCAAAAGGCCTTTGAGCATATAAAAGAGTATCTACTAAATCCACCTGTTTTAAAACCACCTAAACTCGGTAAACCCATATTACTATACTTAGCTGTAGAAGAAAAATCAATAGGAGCCATGTTAGCCCAAGCAGATGAGTCAAGGTTTGAACGTGCAGTCTATTATTTGAGTAGAAAGCTCCTACCTTATGAAATTAAGTATAGTATCATTGAAAAGACCTATATAGCTGTGGTTTAGTCTTTTAAGAAGTTGCAACATTACTTTCAATCTTATAGTGTGCAAACAATTTCCAGGTTGGATTTGATGAAGTACTTGAGGGAGACACCCTCTTTGATCGGGAAGTATGGGCGATGGTTGATAATATTGGAAGAATTTGAGATTGAGTATGTAACCAGCAAAACAATCAAAGGTAAAGCAATGGCAAAATTCTTGGCCCAACAGACATTACCGGATAGCAAAGATGTAGTCTTGAAATTTTTTGATGAACATTCAGAGGCCATAGAAGTGTAAGGATGGAAAATGTATTTCGACAGAGCAGTGAATAGGAAAGGAGCAGGTTTGGGAGTCATACTAGAACTGCCCGAAGGGGAGCTTATCCCTTTAGTTAAAAAATTAAAGTTCAGGGTGACCAATAATATGATGGAGTATGAAGCATGTATTTTTGGTTTGAAAACCCTGATAATTATGAAGGTGGATAAGGTGCAAGTCTTTGGCAATTCATTGCTAGTAGTATCCCAAGTAAATGGAGAGTGGGAGTTAAAAGAAGAGAAGCTAAAACCATACCACCATTACTTGACTTTGATGAAGAAGAATTTTAAGGAGTGCAGATTTATACACCTACCAAGAGAAGAAAACCAGATGGCCGATGCCCTAGCCACATTAGCTTCGGTATGGGAAAATTCTATCAACTTATTTCTTAAGTCTCTGATTTTGACCAGTTCATCAACTCCTTGCTATGAATATGAGACAATCATGGAAACTGATACGGACCATAATGCATGGTATGACACTATAAGACGATTTTTGGAGGAGAAGGAATACTCTTTAGAGGCAACAAAGAAAGAAAAAAGAGCCATAAGGCGATGGTCCTTACAATACATCACCTTTCATGGAGAGTTGTATCAAAGATGGCCTGATGGGGTGCACTTGAGATGCTTGAGGAAGCCTGAAGTGGAGCATATCATGTCGGAAATACACGTGGGAAGTTGTGGTCCACACATGAGTGGTTTAGCCCTAGTTAAGAAGATAATTTGACAAGGTTACTACTGGATGACCATGGAGAGAGATTGTATTGAGTTTGTGAAGAAGTGCCAGCAATGTTAGCTGTATGGTAATTTGAATCACATGCCTCCTGAAGAATTGCATTCTATGTCTTGACCCTGGCCCTTTGCAACTTAGGGGGATTGACATCATAGGAGAGATACATTCGATGGCTTCAAATGGTCACTGTTTTATTGTAGTAGCAGTGGATTATTTTTCAAAGTGGGTCGAGGCCAAATCTTTTAATAAACTGGGGGTAAGAAAAATGGCTAGATTTATTGAAAAGAATCTCATCTGCAGGTATGGGGTCCCCTATAGTGTGATATCAGATAATGGGGTATAGTTTCAAGGTGCAGTTAAGGACTTATTCTCGAAGTACCAAATCCATCATTACCGATCCTCCCCTTATAGACCAAAGGCTAATGGTGCAGTGGAAGCAACAAATAAAAAAATTAAACAGATCCTATCCAAGATGGCCAAGAAGTACAGGGATTGGTCAAAGATACTCCCTTTTGATTTGTGGAGATACAAAACAAGTTTGCGAACGCTGACTGCAATGAAACTGTTCTCTTTAGTTTATGTGATGGAAGCAGTGTTGCCAATTAAGATAGAGATCAAATCATTAAGAGTGGTAGATGGAGTGGGTAGTGAGTAGATACACACAGTTAGCTTTATTAGAAGAAAGGAGGCTAAATGCATTGTATCATCATCAGTTATATTAAAGAAAGGTAGCTTAGACCTATAATAGAAGGTTTAGGGTCAGAAAGTTCAGAGTCGGTGACTTAGTATTGAAGCAATGTAAGCCTAATGTCTCTGATCCAAGAGTAAAATTTAGGCCTAGTTGGGAGGGATCGTATGTTGTAAAACAAATCATGAACAAGGGTGCAGTCAAGTTATCAGACATGGATGGGAACAAGTTTAGTAAATCGGTAAACATTGACTTGTTGAAAAGGTTTTATGTATAAAAAAAAGAAAAAAAAGGGCTCGCTAGGTTGAAAATTCAAAAGGGCGGCCTAGGTAAAAGTTAGAGCAGTACGCTAGTTCTGAAAACCTGAAAGGGCGGACTAGGCAACAATTAGGGCTAAACGAGAGAAATTTGTCAATTAGAAAACCCGAGAGGGCTAGTTGGCGACAGGAGTGATCTTGTGTATGCTAGCTTTATGTTTGGTTGTTTCCCAATTTAATAAAACAGAATTAATATTAAAATTGTTCTATGTGCACTGTTTTAGTATTTGACCAAATATGGATAAAACAAATAAACACAATAGTGAAAGATGATGACAAATTCTAAAAGGAAAAGATACATCTCTTATTATTATTTTCATTATTTTTATATCCTAACAATATTCTTTCTAAAGAAATTGATAAATGTAAGATCTATGGTAGACAATAAGTGTAGCATGCAAGCCAGCTTTGCTTCAGCCGACCCAAGAAGGCTTCAGTCATACAAGGCATGTCCATGTCAGGAGTAAACTCAAAATCTCGAGGCTCAGCTCCATACTGATGGTCAAGCCGGTGAGGATCACAACAAGTACCTCGATGAAGAACATCAAGAGGAACATACATCAAATATGTCCAAATGGTGATACGAGAAATCTTCCACCAAGGTACTAACCAATGAATGTTGAGTGCGGCACGAGAGCAGATCCAGTCAACATATGAAGAAGCAGGATGAAGTAGTTTCCTAGCAAAATGATGTTGTGGCAGGTATCTGGTGAAATCCATGGATGGAGTTTCGAGCAAGCAGAGGCGCTCCTGAAGCCAAATCTATAAGCAAAAGAAAAGAATAAAAAAAAGAGCCCATTAGGTCAAAAATCTGCAAGGACGGCTTAAACAAAAATTAGGACAGTTCGCTAGTTCCAAAAACTTGCAAGGGCAGTCTAGGAAAAAATTACAATCAACATAAATAATAATAATAAAATAGAGGTCCGCTAAGTTGAAAAATCGCAAGGGCGGCTTAGGCAAAAATTAGGATAGCATGCTAGTTCCGAAAACCCGCAAGGGCGGACTAGGAAAAATTAGAGGAATAAATAAAATCTAAATTGAAAACCAAAAAGGGTGGTTTAGGTAGTTACCTGAAGTAGCAAGGGACTCCCAACTAATCTCCTCGAAGATTCTAATTTAAATTGGTCCAATCCAACTAAACTTCAGCTAGAATCACAAGCATCAATGATAATCCTCCTTTTATTTGGTCCATAATATCTAATACTCATGGATCGATATCGCCATCGGAAGAAACAAGCAAGAATTGGGCAAGCAAGAATAGACAAAGCATACGTCCCCATGCCTTGGTAGGAGTTAAATGAGAATTGCAAAATTCAATCAAGGGACCAAGCAGAATTTTTTCACCTCTAGTCAACCGTAGAACTTCGGGCTTTGAAAGTTGAAGTAACATTTACATCTTTTGTTGAGTTTTGAAAGTCAATATAGGCAATGACATTGGCTGATTGCTTGGATATCCAAGGATGACCTCAAATTCTTCAATCATGGGACATATCTCAAATTCATTTATCTTGAATGTCCTAGAATTCACATCCCAAAAGGAAACCATGGCATGTAGAAAAGAATAGTCCAATTTAATATTTTTAAAGTACTTCAAAGTATTAATTTGAGACCAAGATATCTGCTCCCAATGAATAGCTTTCATGACTTTAAATAAAACTCTTGATTTTTTTCAAATTAAGTTTCGTCATTGTTGAAGTTAAAAAGAAAATTGAAAATTGTTGAAAGGAATTTTTTTTTTTTTGTGCTGGAGTAAAATTCATGGAGGATTTTATGTTGGCTTTTGTTGGAATTAGGCATGAAAGAAGACTTATATAAAGATTTGCTAAACCAAAGTAGACAAGGAATGCATAAAACTAAGACACGCAAGGAAAATACATACGTTGAAACGGTTGAGGGATTGTTGCACTCCCATTGGCTTTTGGTTTTTGCAAAATCGTGCCAATTTTGGACTCTAAATTGAAAAAGAAAGGATTTTGTGTTGACTGTAGTAATAGTGATAATAATAATAAAGAAAATAAATAAAAAAAGAAAAGAATTTATAGTCAAAAGTTGCAGTAAAAGTAAAAGTCACTATTATCATTATTGTTTGTTTATTTATTTATTATTATTATTAATACAATACTTTATTCCTTATTGTTATTATTAAAAATACAATACTTTCTTAATTGATAAAATGATGGATCACTGAGGAGGAGGAGGCATATCTCTCATTTGAAATTCATCCGATGGAAGGTACTTAAGTCCATTTTCTCTTAAAATTCAAGCTTTTAGTAGTCATCATCTGAATCAGATGAAAGGATCTCATGATCATCAGTTTGGGGTCTCCTAGAAGATGAAGTACCAGGATCTCTCATTCCCTGAAACCGATAGTCTCAAAAGTTTTGCTAAGACTGACGATACAATCTTTCAAGAAAGGCCACCTGCTAGAGGTTAGCAGCTAATTCTTCTTGCAATTTCTTATTTTGCTCCTCAAACATCTGTTGTGAGTCAGAAAAGGGAAGAGTAAGAGAATACATAATCATGCATACATATAGCATAAATCATCATGGAATACGATGACCTACCAGATAACTCAAATAAGCGCCTTGCGGATGTGATGGCATTTTCGGTTGGTAAGAAGGTGTAAATGGAGGGGCGGCAGAGGAAGGTCCAGCCTCATGACCAGATGAGTCGATAACATGCAAAAAATAATTAAAATGGTCAAAACAAGTTGAAAAGGAAGCAATTGCAATGACCAAATGATGAAAATTTACTTGAGAGGTGCTAGTCCCGAGATGAGGGATGGACCCTCTTCCTTCTCCATTGTACTCCTCTTCATCACTATCATTGGGAATTCCCCGAGCACCAACATGAGACACGTCAAAGTTCAAGAGTCGTGTTTGAATAAATTAAATATATGACGCACCCGGTGGATGGAGATAGGTCTCAACATCATAACCATTTTGAGCTAACTGCCACGCATTCTCTGGCATTGAGGTAATTTTTAAAGTATACGCCGGGTAGTCCATGGGGATCCTCCGTCACTCGAGACCATGGAACCACTCATACACTCTCTCCCCGAGGAACCAACAACTAGATACAGGACCAGCAATGATTCGTTGAGTATGTTGGCAAGGCAGTGCAACATTCATGGAAAGAGTCCAGTTCACCAGCTCAGCAGCATACCACCAAGCCAAATTAACCTACAAGACGACAAAAAAGATAAGTATATTTTTTACATAAAATTTAAAGAATGCTAACATTATTTTACCTGGTCCCAGGTTAGGCAACTCAAGTGATAGCGCTGGGTATGCACATGGTGAGAGCCGAAAACTGTTGTATGATTAGACAACCAAAGATTTAACCTGGGATACCCAACTCTCTCTTAAAAAATATCAGGCACCCTCACAAAATTATGCTCGTATGCCCATACCTATAATAACAATGAGAATTAAATTCATACACGTATATGAATGGAATTGACAATGATGGGAGAGAGTACCTCGACGATCACCATGAAGCCAATAAAAAAATTTTTACTTGTCTAGGCCATGATAGAGACAGGTGTTTTATTAGTTTTTGTTATAGATTTGTGTCCTGTTTATTATGATAATTATTGTTTTATTTAGGTATTTTGTTAGTTTAAATCGGTTTATTTAGTGTTTTTGTTAATTTTGGTAGTTTTAGTTTATTTCAGTGTTTATGCCGTTTTTGATCTAGTTTTTAGTATGGTGTTTATGTTTTGTTGGTTATTGTTTATTTACTTTTTGTTTAAAGTTTGTTTGAAGTTTTGTTTTAGGTTAAAAAGCCAAGGAATCAAGACTGAAGGAAAAATGGACAGTAGCTGACACATGCAGAGGACACGGCCAAGTCACTGGCCGTGTCCCATATCAAACTAAGGAGAAGACTAAGACACAGTAGCTGACACAGGCAGAGGACACGGCCAAGTCACTGGCCGTGTCTCATACCAAGTTAAAGAAGAAGAGCAAGTCACAGAGAAGGACACAAGCAAGGGACACGGCCAAGCTTGTGGCCGTGTCCCTCCAAAAAGGCTCCAACACGACCAAGTCACTCCAACTTGGCCGTGTCCCACTTAGTTCCAAAGGAAAAGAAGATTAAATTAAACAGAAGCAAACACAGGCAAGGGACACCGCCAAGTCACTGGCCGTGTCCCTCCAAAATGATCCAACACGGCCAAGTCACTTCCAACATGGCCGTGTCACTCAACAAAAGAAGAAAAGAAGGAAAGCAAGCAGAAGTGAACACATGCAAGGGACACGGCCAAGTCACTGACCGTGTCCCTCCAATGCACTCCAACACGGCCAAGTCTCCTCTGACTTGACCGTGTCTCTCATGGACCAAAGGCACGCGGATTTTTAAAAGCAGAGAATTCGTATAAAAGGAAAAGAGAAGCTAGGGTTTAGGGTTGTGGCGATTTTGAGAGCAGTTTTAGCCGTCTGAGAGTGAAGTTAGGGTTTCTAACTTTGTTTTCTTTGATTTTTTATTACACTTTGGATTAAACTAGCTTAGATTAGATTGTTCTAGCCATTGATACATCCTTCTTGCAAGATTTGAACAAGAGATTCTTCAGAAGCTTCAAGGAGTTTGTAATTTGGTTTTGTTATTGAACTTTCTCTCTTTATTTTCATTGGAATTGTATTTATGGATATTATCATGTCTGAATTGATTTCTTTGAATATTAATGAGATGAGTATGTTTGATAGCATCATGAACTAATTTGATCTAGTCTAGGGTTTGTATGGATCTGCTATGATTGTATGAATTGGTTATTCTCTTAGCTAATAATTTCTTTAGCCTTGATTGAATGGAATATTGTTAATATATAATTGATTGGCCACCAATTATGTGTTTTAGGTATTAGATGATGGATTGAGAGATGAAGTCTAATGCTGAAACAATTCAATTTAGGACTTAGGTGAATTAGAAATATAACCTATTAAAAAGATTATTTCAATTATAACAAGATTAGTTGAAAGAGGTTTGAATGCGAGAGCTTATTTCCTTGACTTGATTAATTGAGTTATTTGAGATTTAATCTTTGAAATTAAATTAGTTAAGAGGAATAACCTGTAATATCCCAATGTATGCCTTAGAAGTTTTGAATGTTATTTTTGTTTGTTTGAATGATGTGTATATGATATGTTTATAAGAAAAGAAAGATTGAAAAGAGAATGTTTATGTGTTGTTTGAAAGGAAAGTAATGTGTAGAGAGATATGGTATATGTTGTGTATATGTTAATATATATAACATATAAGTTGGTCAAAATAAGTGGTCAAGGAAAGAGGATATTTTAATTGTGGCATGTGAAATTACTAAAAAGGGTATGTGGATGAAAGGTAGTTAGAACAAGTGAGAAGAGGGTATGTTGGTAATTGTCTTGTTAGAATTGCTTGGTGGAGATTTAAAGAGATGATCATTTGACTTTTCTTCATCATCTTTTCTTCTTTTTCTTCATGGTGGTCGGCTCATCCAAAGACAAAGGGAGCAAGAGAGCAAGAGAGGATCTTGAAGTTTTAAGCTCAAATTGAAGGAAGAATCAAGTGATTTAGTTGGAAAGTTGTGATATTCATCAACTTTGGTAAGTTCTTTCTCTTGTTTTCCTTTGTTCTTTTTGAAGATGTGTTGGGGTTGATGATTGATTATGGATTGTATGATTAGGTGTGTTTGTGATGTGTTTTCAAATGTTGAAATTGATTTTAAGATGGGAAGTTAAGTTGGTGTGTGAGTTGAAAGATTAAGTTGTGTTGTATTAGGGTTTTGAAGTGGTGTGTGAAGTTTAACTTGAGTTTGATTAAGTGTTTTCATAGTTTTTCTTGTTGTTTGTGTTTGTTGGAGTTGTAAGCTCAAAATAGGTGATTTTGATGGAAGGCAGTAGCATTCTTGATGCCACGCCCGTGGCCTTGGTTGGCCATGGCCGTGGCCAATTAGAACCATGGCCGTCGGGGAGTGGAGCTAGGAAGGCAGAAATGATTTCTAAGCCATGCCCGTGGGGGTGGAGGTGGCCACGGTCGTGGGCCTTTGTGAGTGATGTGGAAGTGTAATTTGTGATTTAAGAGTTTAGTAAGAGGTTATTAAGTGATAAAGTGTATGGGAATTCATATATTGTATCATTGTTTTGGTTTAGGTTGTAAAGAAGGTGAATTGCCCTAAATTGGAAATTGATGAACTTTGGAAAAAAGAAAGTGTTTAGAGTTGTGTGAATTGATATTGAGGTAAGTACAAACCTTGCATTGATGCATACATTCACTTGACATAGTATTGTTAATTTACATGAATAATGTTATGTTTTGCACATTGTGAATATTGTGAAATGTACCATATGTATAATGTGAAATGAGATAATTGAGGTATGTATGCATTTATGATTATGTTCAATGTACTTGAATATGGATATGTGTAAGATGATGTACCATATTGTGAATTGAGACATGATGGTTCAAATGTGATGGGAAACCATTGTGAGTGGCTATGGTTATACAAATGAAATTGTTGAGGCATGATTGCCTATTGGATGATGAGATACAAATTGAGAAAGAGATTAATGAAATAATTGTATGTTTAATATGTTATTCAGTTTCAGAGTTCTGGTTTTGGAGGCATGCCTATAAATTGAAAGGTAACAGTCTTGCCGGGTTGAGGATCTCTTCAATTTGAGTTGAATTGAGGTCCAAGAGACTGGGTCTATTACATTATGAGAATTGTGATTTTGAGATATATGATTGGTAACAGTCTTGCCGGGTTGAGGATCTCCTCCATTTGTTGAGTTGATGGTCCAAGAGACTGGGTTTGTTACACTATCCATGGATAGAGATATACATATGTTGCCTACTGGCTTGATTATTGTGATTAGGAACCAAAGCAGTAACTCTGAATTCTGAATATCGTATTAAATACTCGTTGGGCCCATAGGTGTCTACATTATATTGATGTCATGAATGATGAAAATGTAATATTCATGAAATATGGTATATTGAGTATGATCTTTATTGTTTGAATGTATATCATTGTTATTGATAAAGCATAGTAGCATTATGGTTTGTACTACTGAGTTGCTAGCTCAGCGCGATTATGATTCATCGCGCAGGCGATAGAGGTGATAGAGTTGAGACAGAGGATTCTTCTAGACCTAATTGAGTTGTACTTGAAGAATTGGAGTAAAGCTTAAAGATCAGAGAGTCAAGCTGCCAATCATGTATATATTTCATATTTTGTAATTTTGACGGATAATGTAATTGCACTTTTAAATTTTGGATATAACTTCAATTGCGTATTAAATAAATGTTTTCATCTATTGTGTCTTTTAAATTTTTATTTAAACAGTTTGTATTTGTAATCAATTATTTTATTTGAATTTAAATGTGATTGAGTATTTGTAAAGTGTGGCATTTCTATATTCGGCATACGTATATTACGATCATATAAGGATGCTGTGTACGTATACGGATATAGGGGTGTTACATAACCGTTCATACATATAAGTAGTAGAGAAGTGCAAACCCTAGACCTTTCTATCAAGTGAATCAAAACATCAGCTTAATTTACTTTTATTCATTTTAAACTTCAATCAATCTTCTTAATTAGTTAACAGTCTAAATTTTCTTCATTACTTGTTATTCATAATCTGATAATCAATTAGCCACTTTAGCTTCCTTGTGAGACGACCTTGGGGCGATCACCTTTGCTACAGCTACCTCGTATACTTGCGAGAGACGCTTTGTGATAGAGTTAATTTGAGCGCAACAAGTTTTTGGCGCCGCTGCTGGGGAGGCTAATTGGCGTAATTGTTTATTAGGCAAAAATAGTTTAGATTATTTTTCATTATTTACTTTTGATTTTATTTTGTCTTTTTCTTTTAATAATTTCTTTTTCTAGAAAATTTTGTTTATGCAAGGCAGGAGATCACTTGGAGGAGAGCTATACCCAGTCATTCCAGAAATTCAGAGAGTGAAAAGGAGCAGGGAAGAGTTTGAACTGTACACAGGATTTGATACTACAGAGGAGGACACTTCTAATTTTGAGTCAGAATCTGCACAATCTGTTAAAATGGCTGAAGAAAGGCAAAGAACGATGAGAGACTTTGCTAGACATGTTATTGGAACTTCCACTTCTTGCATAAGACTGACGGATGCAGCAAGAAATTATGAGTTGAAGAACATTCACTACAACATGCTGCCATCATTCTATGGAGTTCCAAATGAAGATCCATTGAACTTTATTCGGGATTTCTACTCCACCCTCAACACTTTTCCATTGGGAGGATTAACAGAGGATCAGTTGAGGATGCGGTGTTTTCCATATACTTTGAAGGATAGGGCAAAGAGCTGGCTTATGATGTTGCCCGAAAACTCTTTGACAACTTGGGAGCAAGTTTATAACAAGTTCATGGGTAAGTTTTACTCTCATCAAAAGACAGCTGAATTGAGAGGGAAGATTGCTACATTCTCTCAATTTGAAGGAGAGCCATTTCATGAGGCTTGGGACATATTTAAGATGCTATTGATCCAGTGTCCACATCATCATTACCCACTTCAACTTCTTAATCAGTTTTTCTATGATGGTTTAACCCAGCAATTTCAGAACACTGTTGATAATGCAGCTAGGGGAGCTTTGGGAGAAAAGACAGCTAATGAGACTTATGAGATCTTTGAGATGTTGGGAGCTAATTCTCAACAAAAGAGTGTAAGGGGAAGAAGTAAAGGGGTGAATCAATTGAAAGCCAATAGTGAAATGGTTAGTCAAATAGCTGAATTGACAAGACAGGTGCAGATGCTGAACATGAAGAACAATATTTCTTCATCTACTCAGGAAGTGTGTGGAATCTGTGGGACATTTGGGCATGGAGCAAATATTTGCCCCTCCACATATGAGTCTTATGGGAATGAAGCTGAGCAAGTTAATGCTATGGGGGGATTTCAACCAAGGGCCCGGAATGATCCTTACTCCAATTCTTATAATCCTGGTTGGAGGAATCACCCAAATTTTTCCTAGACAACAAATAATGCTCAACAGCCTTTTCATTTGCTCCAGAGACAAAACCAACAGCAGGGTCAATCCTCAAATCAAGGGCAGCCTAAGAGAGAGAGTTTGGAGGAAAGTTTACAGGCTTTTATCCAAGTCAGTGCTAAAAATCAAGAGATGAACAACAAGAGGCTGGATTCGCTAGAAGCATCTTTTAAGAAGGTGGAGACCCAGGTGGGCAACTTGCTCAACAGATGCAGATTTAACAAAAGGGGAAGTTCCCAAGTCAACCTGAGCAGGCACAATCAGTGACTGTTCTTAGAAGTGGTAAGGTAATTGACAATAATGTTGAAGATAATTCTGTGAGTGCAGGTGACCAAGAGAACAAGAAGGAAGGAGAACCAAAGAACAAAGGTGCTGGAGAAAGATCAGTAGAGAAGTCCCCTACAGCAGATCTACATAAGGCAAGCAATCCATACGGGCCACCTATACCATTCCCCAGCAGGTTGAAGGATGATAAACTATATAAGCAATTTTCTAACATCTTCAACATGCTATCTAAGGTAAGTATTAACTTACCCTTACTGGAAGCAATAAAGAACATGCCGGCTTATGCAAAATTCTTCAAAGAATTGATCACCAAGAAAAAGAGGTATGAGCCAAATGAAAAGGTGATAGTTTCAGAGGTAGCTAGTGCTGTTCTGCAGCATAAACTACCTCCCAAGCTAAAGGATCCTGGTAGCTTTATAATTCAAATGACCATGGGGAATGAAAAGGGTACTGATGGCATGTGTGACTTGGGAGCCAGTGTGAATTTAATGCCTTATTCTGTGTACCTTGATTTAGAACTAGGGGAACTTAAACCAACGAAAATGGTGTTGCAATTAGCTGATAGATCTCTTAGATTCCCGAAAGGGGTTATAGAAGATGTATTAGTTAAAGTTGGTGGTTTGATAGTACCTGTGGATTTCATTGTTCTTGACATGGAAGTAAGTAATTCTTCACCATCTGCACACACCATTCTGCTGGGTAGGCCTTTTATGGCGACTACCAACACTTTGATAGATGTTAAAAATGGTAAATTATCAATGACTGTTTTGGGACAAACTGTGGAATTTTTTATTTTTAACACTTCTCCTATTCCTACAACTGCTTTATATGAGGATTGTTCTTTCATTGATTGTATTGATGCAGTTGTTTCAGATGTTTTCTTGCAGATAGGTTCCTCTTATAAATTAGAGCTGGCATTGACCTTAGAGAGTGATGTGGATATTTTTGATGCAGAAATAGCCAGTTGCCTTGAGACTTTAGAGGGTGCTGAAATAGAGGAGCTTAAGGAGGACCCAGTTTTTGAACTCCCCCCCATTCAAAAAGAAGAGAAGAACCCTTCACTTGAGTTAGAGCTGAAAGAGTTACCTAAGAATTTGAAATATGTGTTTTTAGGAGATCACAATACCTTACCTGTGATAATATCTAGTGAACTTAGTGAAGAGGAGGAGATGAGGTTAGTGAGTGAGCTTAAAAGATTGAAAAAAGCAATAGGATGGGGATTGAGTGACATCAAGGGTATTAGCCCTTCAATGTGCATGCATAGAATCACTTTAGAAGAGGGAGCTAAACCTGTGAGGGAGACCCAAAGGCGACTTAACCCAAATATGAGTGAAGTGGTTAAGAAGGAAGTGCTCAAATTGCTGGATGAAGGAGTAATATACCCAATTGCTAATAGTGAGTGGGTGAGCCCAGTACATGTAGTTCCTAAGAAATCTGGAATCACTGTGGTGAGAAATGAGAATAATGAATTGGTTCCTACTAGGACTACTAATGGGTGGAGAATGTGCATCGATTATAGGAAGTTGAACAATGCTACAAAGAAAGATCATTTCCCTCTTCCTTTTATTGACCAGATGTTAGATAAACTTTCTGGACACTCACATTATTGTTTTCTGGATGGCCTTTCAGGTTACTATCAGGTGCCAATATCTCCAGAGGATCAGTCCAAGACAACCTTTACTTGCCCTTTTGGGACTTATGCATTTCGACGTATGCCCTTTGGCTTGTGCAATGCACCTGCAACTTTTCAGAGATGCATGATGTCTGCCTTCTCTGACATGATAGATGATTTTATTGAGGTATTTATGGATGACTTTTATGTTTTTGGTAATTCTTTTGATAATTGCCTCAATAAACTTGTTCGTGTGCTAGAGAGATGGATTGAATGTAACCTCACTTTAAGTTGGGAAAAGAGTCATTTTATGGTTACTCAGGGCATTGTCTTAGGTCATGTGGTGTCAAGTAAAGGGATTGAGGTGGATAAGGCTAAAGTTGAATTGATTGCTAAGTTACCCCCACCTACCTCTGTTAAGGGAATAAGAAGTTTCTTAGGGCATGCAGGTTTTTATAGGAGGTTTATTAAGGATTTTTCCAAAATAAGCCAACCATTGTGCCATTTGTTGGGGAAAGATGTTCCATTTGAATTTACAGCACAATGCATGCAAGCTTTTAATTCCCTTAAAGAAAAATTGACTAGTGCACCAGTAATAGTAGCTCCTGTTTGGTCTTTACCTTTTGAAATCATGTGTGATGCCTCTAATCATTCAGTAGGAGCTATTCTTGGGCAAAGGGTTGACAAATACTTGAGAGTAATATATTATGCTAGCTTGACCCTGAATAGTGCACAAATGAATTACACCACAACTAAAAAGGAAATGTTAGCTGTTGTTTTGGCTTTAGATAAGTTTAGAGCATATTTAATTAGGTCGAAAATTATTGTGCATTCTGATCATGCAGCTCTAAAATATCTTTTAACAAAACAACATGCTAAACCGTGCTTAATTAGATGGGTGTTGTTATTGCAAGAATTTGATTTCCAAATCAAAGATACTAAGGGTAGTGAGAATGTGGTAGCTGATCATTTATCTAGATTACCCTTCTTTAGTGAAAATCTTGCATCTGATAGCATTCATAAAAATTTAGAAGCATTTCTTGATGAGCAGCTGTTTGTGGTATTTGATGCACCTTGGTTTGCAGATATTGCTAACTATCTTGCTTGTGGTATATTGCGTACTAACATGTCATTTCAGGAAAAGAAAAGGTTTTTACACTTGAGTAAGTTTTATTTTTGGGATGAACCTTATCTATTCCGGATATGCAAAGATGAGATAGTTCGCAGGTGTGTATCTGAGGAAGAACAACTGAGTGTTCTTCAATTTTGTCATGACCTTCACTGTGGGGGTCATTTTGGAGGAAGAAAGACTGCAGAAAAGGTGCTTCAAAGTGGTTTTTACTGGCCTACCTTATTTAAAGATGCTCAAGAGTATTGTAAGCACTATGATCGTTGCCAAAGAGTAGGTAACATTGGGAGGAGGAATGAAATGCCCCTTCAATCATATATTGTTGTTGAACTGTTTGATGTGTGGGGAATTGACTTCATGGGTCGTTTTCCCAAGTCTTTTGGTTTTGAATATATTTTAGTTGCTGTTGATTATGTTTCCAAATGGGTGGAGGCAATCCCCACCCGTACTAATGATGCTAATGTGGTTGTTAAATTTGTGAAGGAAAACATTCTTAGCAGATTTGGCACACTAAGAGTGATAGTCAGTGATGCGGGAAGTCATTTTTGCAATAGGCCTTTTGAGAAGTTAATGCACAAATCTGGTGTGAAGCACAAGGTGGCGACCCCATATCATCCACAGACTTCTGGACAAGTGGAAACATCCAACAAGCAGATTAAAGGAATTCTGGAGAAAACAGTCAACTTATCAAGGAAGGATTGGGCAAGTAGATTGCATGATGCACTATGGGCATATCGGACTGCTTTCAAAACTCCTCTTGGTATGAGTCCATACCGATTGGTGTTTGGGAAAGCTTGTCACTTACCAGTGGAGTTGGAGCACAGAGCGTATTGGGCAATCAAGACTCTGAATTTGGACTTGGACAAAGCGAAGAGAGAACGATTCCTGCAAATTTCAGAGTTAGATGAGCTGAGAAATGAGGCGTATGAGAGCTCGAGAATTTACAAGGATCGCACTAAAGCACTTCATGATAGAATTATAGTGCGAAAGACATTGAGTCCAGGTATAAAAGTTTTACTTTTTAACTCTCGACTCCGTCTTTTTCCAGGTAAACTCAAGTCTCGATGGAGTGGTCCTTTCGAGATAACTCAGGTGTATCCTTCTGGTGCCATTGAATTGCTTAACTCTCGAACAAGTGAGACTTTTAAAGTGAATGGACAGAGAGTTAAACCATACAATGAAGGATTTCAAGAAGTGAGGGTCATTGACAGCACTTTGATCTATGATCCCTAGGCTTTGCATGATGTTCAGCTATATGACATTAAAGAAGCGCTAAATGGGAGGCAACCCATCGGTTTGCATTTCTTTTTCATAGTTGTAATTTTAAATTTAGCAAATTTTGAGTTTATGTTTGTTTAAAATAAATGGAATGGGTGCTTTGATCGGTTTTTATTTTTCTAATGTGTTTCAGGGTTGATCGAAGAAGAGTTTGCAATTTCTTTGATATTTGGTGATATGTAGATATAAAAAAAAAGTTAAAAAGTGGCAGAAGGAGACACGGCCAAAGGACTTGGTCGTGTCCCTTGGCCGTGTCACATGGGACACGGCCAAGTCTCACCACTTTGCTATTTCTGCATTTTGTCACAGTGAGTGACACAGCCAAGGGACTTGGCCGTGTCCCTTGGCCGTGTCACTTGGACACGGCCAAGCTTCACCAATTTTTCTTTGATTTTATTTTTTAGCTTTTCTTCACAGAGACGAACACGCCCATGGGACACGGCCAAGTCACCGGCCGTGTCCTTCAAAAAAACACATGACACAGTCGTGTTGCCCTCAACTTGGCCGTGTCTCCCACTTTTTCACTTTAAAAGCCATGATTTTTGCACAGATGTTCCATTCAATCCCTAGTTCTCTTTCGTATCTCTCTCTCACTCTTTCATTTTCTCTCTCACCAAACCTCCATTCTTTGTGATTCCAAGCTCCAAATCCTCCATTAAACCTCAAATCTCTTCACCAAAACTAGAAATAATTAATTAAAACTTCTTCATTGCTCATAAAAGTTTGATTTAATCAAGTTTTGGTGTTAAATTTTTCAGATTTCTCAAGATGCCAAGAACAAAGATAGTTACACACCGCAAGAAGAAGAGGCCTACAACCGAAGGAGCTTCTTCCTCTTCATCAATTTCATCTTTGAATAGAGCAAATCTTTTGGCTCGGGATTTTTTTTCGACAAGGTATGTTAATGATGAATCACTTGATGCTCTGCAAATTAGGACAAATTTTTATCGTTATGTGCAAATTCTTGGGTGGGAGAATCTAGTCTCCTTGCGACCTTTGCAGTTTGAGGAGCTGACTTTGGAATTTCTAACATCTCTTAAGGTTGAAAGAGATGATAAAAAAATTTGTACTAGAATGAGTTTTAAATTGCTGGGTAAATCATTTGTGCTTAATATTGAACAATTGAATGATATATATGGTTTCCATAAGCATGGGGAAAGGTCGGCACCTAAAGAATTTAAACAATAATTTGCTTGGGGAGCATTAGGCTCGGGGACCTATGTGGCCAAATCGGCCAAAGCATCTAGATTAAGAAATTCCGCTTTGAGATATTTGCATCGGTTTATGTCTTGCGGATTCTTTGCTCGGAAAGAGAGCCCGGGTGTGGTGGAATTGAGTGAGTTATTTTTCCTGGATTGTGCTTGTAATGCAATGCATGTTAGTGCCGGCTATTGGTTAGCCGATATTTTTGATACTATGGCTAATAAAAGGAAAGGGGCAATTTGTGTTGGAGGGTTGATTACCACATTAGCAGTAGCCCTTGTTGAGGATTTTGACCCGAGTACTAGTCGCATGACTAGAATTTCAGGTAATGACTCTTTGGATTTAGCTACACTAGAGAAAATGCACATGGTGGTGCACAGAAAAGGAGCTTATATGATGGCTTCAACTGAGCCAGAGGCACCGGGGGACAGGCAGTAGAGAGCACGGGTTCAAGAAGATTCTGACTCAGATTCACTTGATCTAGATGAGGATGCTCTAGTCTCGGAACATCAAGAGGTGCTTATTAGGATTGAGGCCTTGGAGGGAAAGGTAGATCGACTGGAGGGCAAGGTGGACCATAACCATGCTGAGGTCTTGCAGCAGTTGGAACAGATTAATAGCAACCTTGCCAAGATATTGAGTCTTCATCCCTCGGCTGCATCATCTTCACGCTCGCCTTTTCCATAGATTTTGAGTTCCTTGCTTTATTGTGTTTAGTGTATTTTTGTTATTATTTTTCATTTTTGTTTTAATGTTAACATTTTATATTTGGATATTTTATTTTGTTTGTTTTTGAACTTTTGTGTTTGTGATGGAAAGTTAGGGTTTTGCCTCACCAGGGTACGATGGAAGACAGGTTGTCCTTCAACTCTTTTTCTTTATTATTCTTGTTTTCCATTGAGGACAATGTAAATTCTAAAGTGTGGGGTAATCTTTAAACTTTTCTTTAATTTTTGTTTTGTTTGTCTTGTTTTGTTTATTGTGCTTGTTGTGCATGGCATAATTGTTGAAAATTTATTGATCTTTTCTGTGATTCTAGCATTGTAGTGGAGACTTTAGTATCAGCATAGAGATTAGCATTTGAATTCATTCAGGATCAATTTTCACATTCTGCAATTTATGACATATAAATCTTTGTGAACCCACCTGTGTGAGTTTTGAGCCTCATAATTTGATATTATTATCAGTTGATTTTCTTTTCTTAAGTGTGCACCTTCATGATTTTGCATCTCTAGAGTTTGCTTTTGCATACTAATTGAACTCACATTATGATTTAATCTCAAGTTTTAAAATGATGAAGGCAAATTAGGTTAGCCCTTTAGCTTAAAAAGACCTCCCTTAATATTAAATTCCTTAGTGAGCCAAGTTGAGCCTTTGACCTTTTCTTGTTTGATCAACACAATTCTCAACTTAGCATTCTCTTATTATCATCATACCTGCATTAAGGAATGGAGTTTTATGATATGACAATAGGGTGGTTTATTTCAAAGTATGGGGTAAGCAAGTATTAAAAAAATAAAAAAAAATGGTATTGCTATTTGGGTTGAAATGCATACTTTGCACATTGTATTGGATTAAGAGTTGATTATTCTTTTCCTCTACATTTTAAGCTAGATGTTCCATGCAAGTTTATATTTTGTATATATATATATATATTAAAAAATGATAAAAATAAAAGAAAAAAAAAGAAAAAGTGAAAATAAAAAAAAGATATATATATATATATATACAAAATTCATATATTTTCTAGAATTAAAGGAATGTCAACTCATGTATTTTTCTTTAAGTATGCAAGTATGTGAAAGTATAAAGGTTGGTGAGTATGCCATTTGAGGGAGTTATGAGTTTCTTAGCAAGAGTACTGTCTAATATAGATACTCCATTTCTTGATGCTCCAGTTTAAATGTCTTTTCTCACACATTCACCTTAGCCCCATTACATCCAAATGAAAGACCTTCGGATTATTTCTTGAGAAAATCAGTGAGAGAGATTGGATAATTAAGCAAGTTTATGGTAGTATGCATTCATGAGTGGTTTGAGTGATTAACCTTTGAAATCGAGTGAAACACTTAGATGAGAGATAAGATTTGTATGTCTAGATTAATGAATGAGTTAAGAAAATCTTGATTGAAGGAAATTGCAATTATTTATGTCTGACTCTTAAAGTATTTCATCTTATATGTTGGAATTATAGTTAAGGTTGTTTGAGTTTTTAATTTATGCCATGTGCATTTGCTTGAGGACAAGCAAAGTTTTAAGTGTGGGATAATTGTTTTATTAGTTTTTGTTATAGATTTATGTCCTGTTTATTATGATAATTATTGTTTTATTTAGGTATTTTGTTAGTTTAAATCGGTTTATTTAGTGTTTTTGTTAATTTTGGTAGTTTTAGTTTATTTCAATGTTTATGTCGTTTTTAATCTAGTTTTTAGTATGGTGTTTATGTTTTGTTGGTTATTGTTTATTTACTTTTTGTTTGAAGTTTGTTTGAAGTTTTGTTTTAGGTTAAAAAGCCAAGGAACCAAGACTAAAGGAAAAATGGACAGTAGCTGACACATGCAGAGGACACGGCCAAGTCACTAGCCGTGTCCCATATCAAACTAAGGAGAAGACTAAGACACAGTAGCTAACACAGGCAGAGGACACGGCCAAGTCACTGGCCGTGTCCCATACCAAGTTAAAGAAGAAGAGCAAGTCACAGAGAAGGACACAAGCAAAGGACATGGCCAAGCTTGTGGCTGTGTCCCTCCAAAAAGGCTCCAACACGGCCAAGTCACTCCAACTTGGTCGTGTCCCACTTAGTTCCAAAGGAAAAGAAGATTAAAATTAAACAAAAGCAAACACAGGCAAGGGACACGGCCAAGTCACTGGCTGTGTCCCTCCAAAATGATCCAACACTGCCAAGTCACTTCCAACATGGCCATGTCACTCAACCAAAGAAGAAAAGAAGGAAAGCAAGCAGAAGTGAACACATGCAAGGGACACAGCCAAGTCACTGGCCGTGTCCCTCCAATGCACTCCAACACGGCCAAGTCTCCTCTGACTTGGCCGTGTCTCTCATGGACCAAAGGCACGCGGATTTTTAAAAGCAGAGAATTCGTATAAAAGGAAAAGAGAAGCTAGGGTTTAGGGTTGTGGCGATTTTGAGAGCAGTTTTAGCCGTCTGAGAGTGAAGTTAGGGTTTCTAACTTTGTTTTCTTTGATTTTTGATTACACTTTGGATTAAACTAGCTTAGATTAGATTGTTCTAGCCATTGATACATCCTTCTTGCAAGATTTGAACAAGAGATTCTTCAGAAGCTTCAAGGAGTTTGTAATTTGGTTTTGTTCTTGAACTTTATCTCTTTATTTTCATTAGAATTGTATTTATGGATATTATCATGTCTGAATTGATTTCTTTGAATATTAATGAGATGAGTATGTTTGATAGCATCATGAACTAATTTGATCTAGTCTAGGGTTTGTATGGATCTGCTATGATTGTATGAATTGGTTATTCTCTTAGCTAATAATTTCTTTAGCCTTGATTGAATGGAATATTATTAATATATAATTGATTGGCCACCAATTATGTGTTTTAGGTATTAGATGATGGATTGAGAGATGAAGTCTAATGCTGGAACAATTCAATTTAGGACTTAGGTGAATTAGAAATATAACCTATTAAAAAGATTATTTCAATTATAACAAGATTAGTTGAAAGAGGTTTGAATGCGAGAGCTTATTTCCTTGACTTGATTAATTGAGTTGTTTGAGATTTAATCTTTGAAATTAAATTAGTTAAGAGGAATAACCGTTCATACATATAAGTAGTAGAGAAGTGCAAACCCTAGACCTTTCTATCAAGTGAATCAAAACATCAGCTTAATTTACTTTTATTCGTTTTAAACTTCAATCAATCTTCTTAATTAGTTAACAGTCTAAATTTTCTTCATTACTTGTTATTCATAATCTGATAATCAATTAGCCACTTTAGCTTCCTTGTGAGATGACCTTGGGGCGATCACCTTTGCTACAGCTGCCTCGTATACTTGCAAGAGACGCTTTGTGGTAGAGTTAATTCGAGCGCAACAACAGGCAAGGCCAGCTTCACCACAGTCTTAATGAGGCACCAAGACCATATTGGCAAGGGCCCTCAACATCGATAAATGAATGGCGGATTCGGTCTTACAGAAAATAGTCGACCCAAGCAGATAGAGTAAAAATCCTCAAGCATATTGCTTGGTTGTTTCTCTATGAACCCGTCCATCATAACTCATCCAATAACTCCGAATCAGCTCGATTTTTATCTTAAAAAGCCTTTTAGTGATGGTTTCATACCAATTACTTGTCGAATTTCTTCGTGTGTCAGGATATCATTGGTAAGAGGGATCGGAAGGCTATAGTACCGAATACTAGTTATGGCTATAAAATCGACTGGGCCAATAGTCATCTCTCCCACAGGTAGGTAAAAAGTATGGGTCGTGTCCATCTACCGTTCCGACTACTACACTCATGTTTATCGGACGCTCCTCAGATGGCAATTACAGAATGAAGCTTTTAAAATCACACTCTCGAACGATCCATTTTACCCGAGAAGGTGCTACATCATACCATTGCAGGCTGTATAGACACACCCTTTGCCCGAACAACACAGCAATCTTGCTAGCACCGAACCAGGTAGGCCAAGACAAGGTAAGTATATTATCTCACTAATATTACTGTTTCATAGCTTAATATTACTCATTATTTTCTATTTAAATTTATTTTTATTAATTGTCCATCAGTTAATTTATTTTTGAATAAAAAAATATAATAATGATAATAATAATAAAAATACTAATAAAATTAAAATAAAATAACATAAAATGAGGAATACATATTTGTGTTAAAATATTAAAATTGCAATGTTACCTCAGTCCTTTGACTTGAACTGCGATGAAGTGGCATTCCGGCTAGTAGATCGACAGTTTCATTTTCATGTCGTCGAATAAATTCTAGCAACTCAGCATTGGATTGGGGTCCAGATCTCGAAGTATGTACTCTCTCCATTTTTTGCTCAACTCTTTACTCACTCAGAATGTGAAATATATATAAGCATATAATGGTTTATGATAAGAGATGATGAAAATGAATGATGAAATGGGTTTATATAGGCAAAGAACAAGAGAAAAACAAAAAAAAAACAATAGTAAATCAGTGAACAAAAAGAAAAAAAAAAGTCAAAATCATTGTTGGTAAATAGTTAGTGAATATTGTATGAACAATGTTCAAATAGTATTTAAATAGTAAAATCAATTATTCAATTCAATTATTCAGCTATTTGCATATCTAAAAATAGGTTTTACACTCTTATAATATTATTTCACATAGGGGGCAAGAGAGTACAGGTATAGTAAAAATTAGCTAAATTTTTTATAAATTTTTTATTAATGTCCTACTGACTATAATTATTTTTTGCAGATAATCCAAAATATTTTTTGCAGATAATCAAAATTATTTTTGAGTTTAGAACTCGCCTCGGGTGCAGAACCCAAATTATTTTGAGTCCAGAACTCATCTTGGGTCCAGAGCCCAAATTATTTTTGAGTCCAGAACTCGCCTTGGGTCCAGAACCCAAATTATTTTTGAGTTCAAAACTCATCTCGGGTCTATAGTCTAAATTATTTTTGAGTCCAGAACTCATCTCGGGTCCAAAGCCCTAATTATTTCTTAGTCCAGAACTCATCTTGGGTCCAGAGCCCTAATTATTTGAGTCCAAAACTCATCTTGGGTCCAGAGCCCAAATTTTTTTTTGAGTTCAGAACTCACCTCGGATCCAGAACCTAAATTATTTTGAGTCTAGAACTCGTCTTAGGTCCAGAACTCAAATTATTTTTGAGTCCAGAACTCACATCGAGTCTAGAATCCAAATTATTTTTGAGTTTAGAACTCGTCTCGGGTCCAAAGCCCAAATTATTTTTGAGTTCAGAACTCGCCTTAGTTTCAGAATTTAAATTATGTTTGAGTTCGGAACTCATCTTGGGTCTAGAGCCCAAATTATTTTTGAGTCTAGAACTTACCTCGAGTCCAGAACCAAAATTATTTTCAAGTCCAGAACTCACTTCGGGTCCAGAATTTAATTTTTTTTTAAAAATTCAAACCAACCTCGGGTATAGAGCTTGGTTTAACTCTAAAATCCAATAAAAAATCATATTGCTTTTCAATCTCTTTTGTTGTAGTCTCAAATCGTTCAAGCAGGGGACAAACTGTAGACCCTTAATTTTTTACCAAATCCGGTTCAAACATTTTAAAACAGTCCCAAATAATTTTTATAGTATTTTAATATTTAATATTTATTTTAATTATATAATATTTATTTTAATTTAATAATATTTATTATTTATTTTTAAATATATTATTTATTATAATAAAATAACATTTATTATTTATTTTATTATTTTAATAATAATAATTTTAATTGTAAAAATAAAAAATAAAAAATAAAAATATATACATATAAAAATGATAAAGTATAAAAAATAAAAAATCAGACGATCGAACCGGCGCACGCCACACGGTGGTGGCCAATTGGCTTGTTGCAGGCTAATTGCTTGCAGCGAATTGGGGCTCGCCCAGGTGCCTCGCGGCCTGCAGGCCCATTCGCGCGCTCTACCGATTTTGCCAAAACCTTCTTTTACTCGATTTTAAAGTTTTATTTCCTAAATAATTTTATTTCCTAAAATAATTTTATTTTCTTAAACAATTAGTATTTTTTTCTTATAAATACCATATTAAAACAATTACAGACGGATCTTTTTTTTATCTTTTTTGGGACTTTCTTTTGGAGACGGGCTCTTAAAGCTTTTGGATTTATTTTTCGACAGAAGCTAAAAACTAAAAAATATAGCAATTTTCAGTGAGAAGACTTAAGCAGCAAGCAAGCAAGCAGTGACTGTCTTGGGATTAGCTCATTCCAAATTTTTATTCAATAATTTTGGCGGAGCCTTCAAACATAGGTATTTATATCTAATTTTATTTATCACAAAACTATCTTCATCCATTAATCATTGATCAATTAAAATTGATGAATTAAAACTCATATAATAATCCCATAACTATGAACATTAACGGACAAATTTGTTTATTTTATTTAAAAGAACACAGTAGTCATTCATTAGTTTTTATTAAAAAGAAAATTTTATACAACAGCTTTTTTTTGTTATTTTAATTATTACAGTATTTTAGTTTTCTTTTTTGTTATTCAAAACCATAAACCACTTAAAATTGTAAAATCCTAATTAAATCAATTTTTCAAAACCTTCACAGTAGCATTTTTTTTCAAAAATAAATATGATAGTGTTAGTTTTCTTAGAAATCCAAGCCTTAGTTCAATTCAAACCTTAATCTATTTTAAAACCCTAATCAATTTTCTAAAATCATCACAGTAGCTTATTCTTGTTAAATATTTAAGTTTTAATCTTATTTTCATAGGTTTGTACCTTATTTACTTAAAATCCTAAATTCTAATTTTAATCATATAGTAGCATAATTCTTCTAAAAAAAATAATAAACCTAACAATAATATTAGTTTTTTAGGATTCCAAAACCATAGCTTTTAGATATAAATTCCAAAATCCTAAATGTTATTTAAGAAACCCTAAGTTGATTTATAAACCTAAATTTGCATCTTTATTTGTTTCATTTTTAAGTGAGTATTTATTATATAGTTTGATTAATGATTTATTATATCTTTGATTTATGTCTTCAATGAATGATTTATTTATGATGAATGGTTGGTCGGTTATTTTTATTGATTTGCTTTGATTTCAAAATACTGTAAGAGGTACGTTTTCATATTTTGGGTACCTTATGTATTAAGCATCATATAATTTAATTTATGTTCTAGTTTTGGGATTAATGTAAAGGACACGTTTCTACCTTTTAGTGGGTGTCCTATTTAGTTTTAGACATTGGACGATGTAAGAATATGTTTCCATCCTTGGATTGGTATCCATTTATTTGTTTTATTTCTACCTTGCCATGATTTTTAATAAAGCATTTATTTATTCTATTAATTGCATGTAGTATGGATAATATTGTATTAATTAAGAATTTTATAATATTAAGATCTGAAAATGAGGCCGGTTCCAATGAATCGGGCATTGTAGGGGTGCTGGGCCATTTCTCACATTTTCCACACGTACTCAACTTTTCGAACCCATTAAGGGGTTAGGGATTCCTTAGGAATTGAGTCATCCACCCCTTCCTTTTTTTCGGCCTGTCCGGGTGATGACTCCATTTTTCTCCAAATTTAGGCTCGTGTTCTCTAAGGTCCTGAGCCTAGCAGTGTTGAAGTCACAAGAACCATTCCACATGGGAGTGGGGGAAAAATTCCCACTCACAACGTCAAATCACAATTGTCCATTGAAATATTAATATTCTTAATAAACAACAACAATCTAGAAATGAATTAAAAGAGAGAATATGAAAAATCCCTTGGAGACACCAAGAGTTGAACTACTTGTCTTCCTCCTAGCTTCCACCTTGACGTATGATGAAGAACTTCCAAGCCTTCTTCAATCAATGACTCCCTTCTTGAAAGATGGAATAGTAACTCTCTCAAGCTTATAACTCCAATCATGCTTTCTTCAAACTCTAATCTTCTAAAGAGCTTGTTCAACCAATTTAATCCCAAAACTTGATTAAGTCTTGTCTATAGAAGAAGTGAAAGATGGATATAGAGGATGAATATGAAGGTGTCTTGTCCAAAAACAAGAACAAAACAAGGACCAAGCCCCCTTCAATGGAGCCTCGAACGTGTATGTATCTCCTCACCCTTTCCCATTATTTTAATTCATAAAACAAAAAGAAAAGCTTTTCCAGCTCACGTCACTACCATTTGTCCCCTCTTTTTCATTTTTTAAATCTTCATCCATAAATTAGGCAACTTTTTTCCTTTTTTTATTGTTTCTTTTTAAAAGATAACACTTGTTGTCTCCCACTTTGTCCCTCTACTTCTGTAAACAATTCAAAGAATTCTCACAAGACACGGCCAAGATGCATGGATGACTTGGCCGTGTCTATCAATTTTACCTTAAGCACGACCAAGTCACTTGGATGTATCCTTCACCGCCTTTGAATGTATGTTCTTGTAGGGGTTGACATGGCCATGTCACTTGGATGTGTCCTCTTCTGCCTTTCTAGTCATTTTGCTTTCTCTAGGTGTGACACGGCCAAGACAAGTTTTTGTCTTGGCCATGTCTCTTGTGACACAGCCAAGATACATGGTCGTGTCTACTTCAGCCGAAATTTCAATTCTTCTTTATGAGAGACACGACCAAGATCCCATTTGTCTTGGCTATATCACATGACACGGACAAGATGGGTTTTGTCTTGGCCATGTCTCTTGTGACATGGCCACAATAAGTGAATGTGTCTCATACTGTATGTCTTTCAAGTCTTTCTTATGAGAAACATGGCAAAGATTCAAGTTGTCTTGGCCATGTCGCAGTAACATGGCCAAGATTGATCTTGTCCTGGCCATGTCTAATGCGACATGGCCAAGATAGTGATTGTGTTCAATACTGTAACACCTCTATAATCCGTATACGTACATAGCATGCTAATACGATCGTAATATACGTATACTGAGTATAGGTTGTCACTGCTGATAAAACAATCAAAACGTCCATTCACAAAACCATAAATAAAATTTCAAACTTTTAAAGTATTTTATAAAACAAAATAGATACGAAATTTATTTAAAACACAGCGGAAAGTAGATCAAATATTTACAAATATTTATATACCAAAATCGAAATATACAAAATACAAAATATATACATTATTGGCAGCTCTTCTCTGATCTTTAAGTCCCCCTCAAATCTTCAATGTCTATACTCACTCGGTCTAGTGGAACTTTCAGGATCCTCTCTGTTACCTGCGCGATAAATCATACTCGCGCTGAGCCACTAGCTCAGTAATACAACTACAATATCTATATGTTTTGATGAAATGTTCATGTCATACAATCAAGTTTTGTGCACAATACAATGAATTAATACATTTCAAGTCTCACCTTACTCTTCATAGTTTCTCATGCCATAATTATATCTCATATCTTATATCTTATTATTACTCATCCAATTCACATTTCATAAATTACATTAAAAACCAAGACAGACCTGGGCCCAAGACACCCTAATATGTTATTCAAAGTTCAGAGTTACTGTTTTGGTCAATAGTGACACCATGTGTCTAGCCCCGTAGGCAATATAATCAAATGACACCAAGTGTCTAGCCCCGTAGGCAAAATAATCAAATGACACCAAGTGTCTAGCCCCGTAGGCAAAATAATCAAATGACACCAAGTGTCTAGCCCCGTAGGCAAAATTATCAAATGACACCAAGTGTCTAGCCCCGTAGGCAAAATTTTAAGGCATGCCGCCAAATACAGAACTCTGAAAGTTGAATCAACATATTAAGCACACATTATTTCCTTTTATTTCTCATTTCACAATTCACAATACATTAGGCAATCATGCCTCAACAATTTCAATTGAATCATCTTGGCCCATCATGTTGGCCTCACATTTCTTCTTGATCATCATAACCAATCACAATAGTTTTGCATCATACCTCAAACCACATTAAAGCAACTTATTACTACTTTCACATATCATTTTACCTCATTCACTTTCACATAACATGTTACATTTCATTGTCATATCAATAACATACTTTAACCATTCTATTTATATCATTAATAATTAATCATAATGGTTTCACATTTCATTACTCCAATGTACACAATTAATAGTCTTAACATGTACTTTACATGTTTATCACTACATTCACTATATGTCAATATAACATTTATAATATGCACCAATAATGCCTTAATGCTCTTAACATCATAACACTCACATTTGTGTGTTAAATTACATATCTTATAAATGAATGCAATGGTGTAGTTGTACTTACCTTACAAACACTCACACAACTCTAAGCAATCCTTTCTTCCAAAGATTCTTCACTTCACAATTAGGGCAATTCACTTCTTCCAAAACCTAACCCAAAACAATGATGCAACACATCAATTTCTATAACATTAATCCTTTATAAACCTTATCTTAGACCTTTAGAACACTAAACCAAACTCAACATAACCACATTCAACACCAACACCAACTTAACTCCTCATCTAGCAAGCAATCTCAACACTTAACTTCACACCATAAACAACCTTAATCATTCCATCATCAAATCACAACTCAATTAAACAATACTTCAAAAATAATAAGATCAAACAAGAGAAAACTTACTAAATATTGAAATTCCTTGAAATTCCAACTTGTAAATTTGAAAACTTCCTTCACTTTGAGCTTGAAATCATCCAAAACCTTCAATTATTCTCTTGTTCTCTTGTCCCTTTGTTGAGCCGGCCACACATGATAAAAAAAAAGAAGAAAATGATAAGTCAACCTTTCTTTTCTTCTTTTAATCTCCACCATGCAATTCTACAAGAAAAATTACCAAAACACCCTTAACTATATAATTAACCTTTTGTCTCTTATATGCCCATTTGTGTAATTCACAATAACAAAAGAAATATCTTCTTCCACTATATCCAACACCTTGACTCTCCCTTTGACCAACATATATGCTATATATATTACCATATACACAACATATACATCTTTCTCTACACAAATATTTCTTTCTAACAACACATACACATTCTCTTCCAATTTCTTATCAACTTATCATATACACATAAATCAAGTGCAACAACAATAACACCAAGACTGCTAGGGCATAATTAGGGATATTACAATTCTCCCCCTCTAAAAAGAAATTTCATCCTCGAAATTACCTGAAATTAACTCTGAAACAACTGAGGATACAGGTCTCGCATTGCTTTCTCACTCTCCCAAGTCGCCTCTTCCTCCCATGGTTCTTCCATAACACTTTCAAAAGTGGCACTCTCTTGTTTCACAACTCTTGCACTTCATGTGCCAAAATAGCAACTGGCTCTTCTTCAAATGTCAAATCCGGACTCACCTCGATAGATTCAACTGTTAACACATGAGATGGGTCTGATCTATATCTCCTCAACATAGAAACATGGAAGACATTATGAATCCTGTCTAACTCAGGTGGCAACGCAAGTCGATAAGCAACTGGTCCAATTCTTTCCAACACCTCATATGGTCCAATAAAACGAGGACTTAGTTTTCCTTTCCGACCAAATCTCAAAATCTTTTTCCAAGGAGAAACTTTCAGAAATACTTTATCTCCCACATTATACTCAATGTCTCTCCTCTTCAAATCTGCATAAGATTTTTGTCGGTCTGAAGCTGCCTTCAATCTATCTCGAATCATTCTTACTTTCTCTTCAGTCTCTTTGACCAAATCAGGACCAATTATCTTACCTTCACCAGTTTCACTCCAACACAAAGGTGTCCTACACCTTCTCCCATACAGTGCCTCAAATGGTGCCATACCAATGCTCGATTGATGACTGTTATTATAGGCAAATTCCACAAGTGGCAAAAATCCGTCCCAACTTCCAGAGAAATCAATGACACAGCTTCTCAACATATCCTCGATGATCTGTATCACTCTCTCTGACTGTCCATCTGTCTGAGGATGGAAAGCAGTACTAAAGTGTAATCGAGAACCTAAAGCTCCATGCAAACTCTTCCAAAATCTCGAAGTGAACCTAGGATCTCGATCAGACACTAAAGAAATTGGGACACCATGCAATCTTACAATCTCGTGGATATATATCTCAGCCAATCTCTCGAGAGAATAATCCATCCGAACCGGAAGGAAATGAGCTGTCTTGGTCAATCTATCAACAATGACCCATATGGCATCATGCTTCCTTTGTGTTAAAGGCAAACCAGACACAAAGTCCATAGTTACTCTATCCCACTTCCATTCAGGCACTGACAAAGGTTGAAGCAACCCAGTTGGAACTTGATGCTCAGCTTTCACCCTCTGACATGTAAGACATTTAGACACAAACTCTGCAATGTCTCTCTTCATACCGGACCACCAATAATGCTGTCTCAAATCATGGTACATCTTGGTACTGCCCGGATGCATAGCAAAAGCTGATTGGTGTGCTTCTTCTAAAATAGTCTTCCTCAAACTATCATCATCAGGCACACACAGTTTATTCTTGAACCACAGGCTACCATCATCTCTCACAAGAAAAACTCGGCTCTTTCCACTTTGGCAACCCGAAACAATCTTTTGAACTTTATCATCATGCAATTGAGCCTCTTTAATATGATCTAGAAAAATTGGCCTCAAATGCAATTGTGCCATCAATGCACCATCATCACAAACTATAAAGCTAGCACAAAGAGCTCTCAACTTAACAAGCAACAAGAGAGAATAAGCAGTCATACCTGCTAAAGACTTCCGACTTAAGGCATCAGCAACCACATTTGCTTTACCTGGATGATAATCAATCAAACAGTCGTAGTCTTTAATCAATTCCAACCATCGCCTCTGTCGAAGATTTAGCTCCTTCTGAACACCCAAATATTTCAAACTTTTGTGATCCGTATAGATGAAACATTTCTCTCCATATAGATAATGTCGCCAAATCTTCAAAGCAAACACAATAGCTGCTAACTCCAAGTCATGAGTCGGATAGTTGAGCTCATGCGGCTTCAACTGCCGAGAAGCATAAGCTATCACTTTACCCTCTTGCATCAACACACAACCCAAACCATTATGTGAAGCATCACTGTAGATCACATACGGTTTATCTTCCACAGGTAAAGTGAGAACAGGTGCTTGAGTCAACATCTCTTTCAACTGCTCAAAACTGGCTTGACACTGATCCGTCCACACAAATCTTACTCCCTTCCGAAGTAATCTGGTGAGTGGAGTAGCTATCAAAGAAAATCCTTTTACAAAGCGTCGATAATAGCCTGCCAAACCCAGAAAACTTCTAACCTCAGTCACAGATTTTGGTGGACTCCAATTCAGAATAGCTTCAACTTTACTCGGATCAACTCTAATGCCATCCGCTGAAACTATATGACCAAGAAAAGCTACTTGATCAAGCCAGAACTCACACTTCGACAGCTTAGCATACAATTTCTTCTCTCTCAAGATTTGTAACACAATTCTCAAATGCTTGCCATGCTCTTCCTTATTTCGGGAATACACCAAAATATCATCTATAAACACCACCACAAACTGATCTAAATAGGGCCTAAACACCCTATTCATCAAATCCATGAAAGCGGCAGGTGCATTCGTCAAACCAAATGGCATTACCAAAAACTCATAATGCCCATACCTGGTTCGAAAAGCTGTCTTTGTCACATCCTCAGCTCTAACCCGCAACTGATGGTACCCTGATCTCAAATCAATTTTAGAAAACACAGCTGCTCCCTTCAATTGATCAAAGAGATCATCAATTCTAGGCAAAGGATATTTATTCTTGATAGTTATCTTGTTCAATTGCCTATAATCGATACACAATCTCATAGTACCATCCTTCTTCTTAACAAACAAAATAGGAGCTCCCCATGGCGACACACTAGGGCGAATAAAACCCTTATCCAGCAACTCCTGCAACTGCACCTTCAATTCTCTCAATTCGACCGGTGCCATTCTATAAGGAGTCATAGAGATAGGAGTGGTACCTGGTAACAACTCAATACCAAACTCCACCTCTCTCTCAGGAGGCAATCCTGGCAACTCCTCTGGAAAAACATCTGGGAATTCTGAAATTGTGGGAATGTTATCCAATTGGGAACCTACCACTCTGGTATCCAACACATGAGCAAGGTAAGCTTCACACCCTTTTCTGATCATCTTCCTAGCTGCAACAGCTAAAACAAACAAAGATGCAAGCTGTCTCTGCTCACTAGATACCAACACTACTCTATCATCACTAGTTCTCAAAGTAACACTACTCTACCACAGCTCCATGCCTAGAGAACCAATCCATGCCTAGAATCAAATCAAATTCTTTAAATGGCATCTCAATCAAATCACCACAAAACTTCTCACCCTGTACCACCACTGCACAATCTCTATGCACCTTACTAACAATCACGCTATGCCCTAAAGGATTTGTCACCAACACATCAAATCCTAGGGACTCAGCATGCATTTCAGACACAGGCAATACAGATGCACTAATGTATGAATGTGTGGATCCAGGGTCAATCAAAGCAAGTACAGAAATGCCAAATAAAGAAAAAGTACCAGCTATGACTGCAGAAGCATCAGGCTGTCTTTGCATCACATAAACCCGCTGAGAAGGCCCAGCTTCATCTGGTCTGCCATCCCTGAGTGTAGATCCTCCTCTCTGACTATACCCAGATCTACCCCCTCGGCTGAAACCCCTGCTTCCTCGACCTCCTCTGCTAAAACTCTGCCGAGAAGCTGTAGATTCCACTGACCTCTGGTCCTGCATCTCAGGACACTCTCTAATAAAATGGTCAGGCGATCCACATCGAAAACACACACCCGAACCACCAATCCTCCGACAATTACCCCAATGGGCCTTAGTACAATACTCACAAATAGGTGGGGTGGGTCTCTGAGTCACCGGAGTCGGAGCACTCGCCACAAAAGCTGTAGATCGCGGTCTCTGCCTCTGATACTGCATTGACCTACCAGCTGGCCTCTGACTCCTCCCAACCCTGGGAACAAAACTCCCTCGGCCTCTCTTAACAGACGAAGACCCTGCTTCAAACTGGGGCTTTCTGACTCTAACCTCCTCCTCAGAAGCAGATGCTGCTATGCCCTGGGCTCTCTCTACACTCCTAGCTGCGGAAACAAGCTGGGAGAAATCCTGATACCTGGAACCGGCCACATGACATATGATAGAGGGCTTCAATCCCTCCTCAAATCTTCTGCATCTGTCAATCTCATCAGATATAATGCCACCAGCATAATGGCTCAACTGGATAAACTCAACCTCGTACTCTGTAACTGTCCGGTGATCTTGCCTCAGACTCATAAACTCCATTTTCTTCACATCCTTATACTCTCTAGGAGTATACTTCAATTCAAATTCCCTAAGGAAATCAGCATAGGTCAATGTGGGTGGATCATCCATGGCATGTGGTACGGTCTTCCACCAGTCATAAGCGTCCTTCTGTAATAATGACCTAGCATAATCAAATTTTTCCTCGGACGTGGCTTGCAACTGAATAAAAATTCTCTGAACTTTATCAAGCCACTGTTCTGCCACAGCTGGATCTATAGTACCCAGAAAATCCTCTGCCCCAAACTTCCTCAGTTTATCATATTGTCTCACTGGTACCTGATGCTGAGGTGGTGGTGGCTGCACTGGTGCTTGCCTCATAACTTCCATCATATGTCTAAACCAGGCTGGTGGAACCTCGTCACCTGCTGGTCCCCCAGACACTGAAGCAGGCACCTCACTAGCTACCTCAACTCTGGCTCCCTCCCTATTCTCAATAGGAGCTATACTCTCTGCACTTCCTTCAACAGACTGCCGTGATTGGGGGTCCATTACAACCTATATCTGCAAACACAGCAGAATATTCCTTATTAAAGATCAGAGACTGCCAATACTAAGTATATATTTTATTCAAAATCCAACTTTTAAAACAAAATATCCTTTTTCTTACAAATTCCCTAGGTTGAGAATCTCAAACCTAGGCTCTGATACCAAAATAATTATAACACCTCTATAATCCGTATATGTACATAGCATGCTAATATGATCGTAATATACGTATACTGAGTATAGGTTGTCACTGCTGATAAAACAATCAAAACGTCCATTCACAAAACCATAAATAAAATTTCAAACTTTTAAAGTATTTTATAAAACAAAATAGATACGAAATTTATTTAAAACACAGCGGAAAGTAGATCAAACATTTACAAATATTTATATACCAAAATCGAAATATACAAAATACAAAATATATACATTATTGGCAGCTCTTCTCTGATCTTTAAGTCCCCCTCAAATCTTCAATGTCTATACTCACTCGGTCTAGTGGAACTTTCAGGATCCTCTCTGTTACCTGCGCGATAAATCATACTCGCGCTGAGCCACTAGCTCAGTAATACAACTACAATATCTATATGTTTTGATGAAATGTTCATGTCATACAATCAAGTTTTGTGCACAATACAATGAATTAATACATTTCAAGTCTCACCTTACTCTTCATAGTTTCTCATGCCATAATTATATCTCATATCTTATATCTTATTATTACTCATCCAATTCACATTTCATAAATTACATTAAAAACCAAGACAGACCTGGGCCCAAGACACCCTAATATGTTATTCAAAGTTCAGAGTTACTGTTTTGGTCAATAGTGACACCATGTGTCTAGCCCCGTAGGCAATATAATCAAATGACACCAAGTGTCTAGCCCCGTAGGCAAAATAATCAAATGACACCAAGTGTCTAGCCCCGTAGGCAAAATAATCAAATGACACCAAGTGTCTAGCCCCGTAGGCAAAATTATCAAATGACACCAAGTGTCTAGCCCCGTAGGCAAAATTTTAAGGCATGCCGCCAAATACAGAACTCTGAAAGTTGAATCAACATATTAAGCACACATTATTTCCTTTTATTTCTCATTTCACAATTCACAATACATTAGGCAATCATGCCTCAACAATTTCAATTGAATCATCTTGGCCCATCATGTTGGCCTCACATTTCTTCTTGATCATCATAACCAATCACAATAGTTTTGCATCATACCTCAAACCACATTAAAGCAACTTATTACTACTTTCACATATCATTTTACCTCATTCACTTTCACATAACATGTTACATTTCATTGTCATATCAATAACATACTTTAACCATTCTATTTATATCATTAATAATTAATCATAATGGTTTCACATTTCATTACTCCAATGTACACAATTAATAGTCTTAACATGTACTTTACATGTTTATCACTACATTCACTATATGTCAATATAACATTTATAATATGCACCAATAATGCCTTAATGCTCTTAACATCATAACACTCACATTTGTGTGTTAAATTACATATCTTATAAATGAATGCAATGGTGTAGTTGTACTTACCTTACAAACACTCACACAACTCTAAGCAATCCTTTCTTCCAAAGATTCTTCACTTCACAATTAGGGCAATTCACTTCTTCCAAAACCTAACCCAAAACAATGATGCAACACATCAATTTCTATAACATTAATCCTTTATAAACCTTATCTTAGACCTTTAGAACACTAAACCAAACTCAACATAACCACATTCAACACCAACACCAACTTAACTCCTCATCTAGCAAGCAATCTCAACACTTAACTTCACACCATAAACAACCTTAATCATTCCATCATCAAATCACAACTCAATTAAACAATACTTCAAAAATAATAAGATCAAACAAGAGAAAACTTACTAAATATTGAAATTCCTTGAAATTCCAACTTGTAAATTTGAAAACTTCCTTCACTTTGAGCTTGAAATCATCCAAAACCTTCAATTATTCTCTTGTTCTCTTGTCCCTTTGTTGAGCCGGCCACACATGATAAAAAAAAAGAAAAAAATGATAAGTCAACCTTTCTTTTCTTCTTTTAATCTCCACCATGCAATTCTACAAGAAAAATTACCAAAACACCCATAACTATATAACTAACCTTTTGTCTCTTATATGCCCATTTGTGTAATTCACAATAACAAAAGAAATATCTTCTTCCACTATATCCAACACCTTGACTCTCCCTTTGACCAACATATATGCTATATATATTACCATATACACAACATATACATATTTCTCTACACAAATATTTCTTTCTAACAACACATACACATTCTCTTCCAATTTCTTATCAACTTATCATATACACATAAATCAAGTGCAACAACAATAACACCAAGACTACTAGGGCATAATTAGGGATATTACAATTACTGCTTCTATTTTCACATGATTTTTTTTTCTTAGGGTGAAACACAGCCAAGACAATGAGACATGGTCAGTGACATGGCCAAGACGAGGAGACATGGGCAAAGACATGGACAAGATGAGGAGACATGGCCAAGCTTGAACCATCTTTGTTGTGTTTAATGTTTTTCCTTCCAAAATAACTTCATCAAGTGGATTTAGCACCATTTTGCACATGTTCATCTAAATCATCAAACTTCAAGCAAACTTGAACACACATATTAGAAAAATAACTAAAAGCAAATAAAATTAACCTAAAATACATATAAAAATGATCATAACACTTTCTTTCTTATTAATGAATATTCAATGTTTAATGTCTATCTTTCACTTTTATTTTTCTCTTTTTGCCTTTGCCAAAGGGGGAGAAAAGATTGGACATGATGATATGACATGATACATAAAAAATGATATGCATAATATAAACTTAACATGCATATGACATGATACATAAAAATGATATGCATTATTTGAACTTAAAATGCAATATGCAACTAATAAGATGATTAATTGAAACACATCACTTTAGATATTGCATACATGCATACATTTAGGGGGAGATTAAGAAAATTTTAAAGCCATAAGCTGTTAACCTAAAAACAAAGATTTCCTATCCTTTATCATCATTCCATTTGATTGCCAAAGCCAAAAAGGGGTGATTGTTAGCCAAATAATCTCAATTTTGATCTTTGACATTAAAATTGAGTGATTCATTTAACATATTTGTAAGATACTTATTGCAAGAATAGGTTGCATAACATATAGCCAGAATAGGGTAAGATGCGCAGTCATTACAGGAATAAGGACGACTATCCCTGATGATTTGAAGAATAAGTTATTTCACAGTAAGGTATGCGGTCAAAATCTCGACCTTAGCCGTGATCGCAATGAACAATCCATGACCATTCGCAAGATGGGATGACCAAAGATTAAGTGATCAAATCTCTAACATTTCCAGTAGGAAACGCAATGCCAAGTACGGTTTAAGGAACTGTCTCTCTATATAATGTCGCGACCGTCCCCACAATGTCGCGACCGTCAATCCACTTTAAGAGAAAATCACAGGGATTGGCAGTAGTATTCTCGACCTCAGGTGCGCTCAGAAGTTCAATGTGAGACACCTAATCCAACCACTATTCTATCCCTAGTGCGACTGTGACTTTCATATTTTGGCAAAATTTTATTTTGTCCAGTGAAAGAGTGCCATGTGGAATGACTGTTGTAAACCCACTTTAAGATTCAAAAAGGGCAACTGCCCCTGGACCTTGGGTGACCATCCCGACAGCCACAACATGGGTAAGATTCCACTAGCAGAGCACTCACATTTGACAGTTGGAACATTTTCAAAAGTAGAGACCATCCCACTATGAAGGATGACTGCCCTTAGTGTCTGGGCGACTATCCTCTGGTCTTATAATGGCTACTTTGACCATATTGGCTATAAATACTTCAAGAACCATCTTGTTAAAGGGTAATCTTTTGATTGTAATAGCCAAGCAACGTACTCTCATTTTATTCACTGCAATTAACATTTGAATTGTTAGAGTGTTGGGTGTGAGCATTAAATATCAAGATTGTAAGTTTGAGTATGAGCTTGGAAACATTTAGGTTGTGAAAGTGAGCCTGGAAAAACTCTTGTAAGGGTTGTGAGGTGTGATCTCAAACCATTGCAAAGTTTGGTGTGAGCTTGTCAAAACACCAAGTTAGAGTTAAGCTTGTAAAAACTCAAGACTAGTGGAACCTTAACAAGTTCTTAAGGAAGTGGATATAGGAATGAGATAATCCGAAATACTATAAATTCTCTTGTGTTCATTCATCTCTTCTACTACTCTTGTTTCGATTTGATTTTGAATTTTGAATTTGCCTTTAATTATTCAAATCAACCAATTCACCCCTCCCCTCTTGGTTACCATCTTGGGACAACAATACTTTTTCTACTTGCATACTAAATAGTGCTTGCTTCACCTCATCTTCATGAAATGACCTCATTAAAAGCTTATTGTCTTCAGTGTTTAAATTTGTCGGAAGGTAATTCAAAATCTCATTATAGCCTTGAGTTTCTAAACAAAATAGGGAGGTAAAGCGATTAAACATTTGATCACTTAAACTACTATTCCATTCATGCCATTCATTGTTTAGGCCCTTCAAACATGAGATATTGGTCCTTCTCCTCCTTGAATTGGCCATGGCAAGAAAATGCTTAATATTTGCATCTCCATCCTTTAGCCAGTATTATTTGGCTCGTTGTTTCCAATGCATCTCCCTCTTATGAAGAATCTTCACATGACTCTTAATTGTTTGCTTGAAATTTATGACATTATCTTCTCTTTTCGAGTCCCTAAAATGCCTTATTATCCTTCTCCATTTAGCTAGCTCATTTTTGACATGAGAATCACGAGTTGAACTACAACGCCCTATTACTTGACCACGGTCTAAAATCTTCGGTCATAAGTCTCTAAAAGGATCTTGGTGCTAGGACGATGAGATGATGTCCAAGCACTCTGGTTTAAGGGTCTATTTATTTTCAAATTGGAAAGGATGAGGGTGTTAAAAAATTAACCTTTGGCATAAGTTACAAACAATGGCAGATGATCAGAAGTAGAGACCTCTAAGGCTTGCACTTTTGCATTAGGAACGAATTGGAACCATAAGCTGTTTATGAGAACTCAATCAAGATTTCTCAATATCGAAGCCTTTATACCTCTTCCGCTTTCCCCATGTGAAAAAGCTTCCTTCCATGGGCAATGGTCGAAGCTCAAAGTTAGATATGGCTTCGTAAAAACCATGTAGCATTTAAGATGGCCTAAGCTGACCTCCTTCGCTCTCATTTGCATACATTACATCATTGAAGTCTCCCAAGCATAACCAAGGCAAATTCTTATCCCTTGCTAGACTTCAAAGAAGATTCCATAATTCTCTACATTGAGAAGATTCTGGGCATCCATAAAATCCTATTAGCCTCTACTTCTTCAAAGGTAATCTAAATGTCAATATGATTTCTAGAGTAACTTTGAAGGGAAATCTGGTCAAATTATTCTAGAAGAGAACCAAACCTCCCTTATGACCTGAGCAATCTATAGAAAAACATTATCATATTTGAGCTGGATTTTAACCCTTCCATCTTGCATCTTTAAGCAATAGTCTCCATAAGCAAAACAAAATTTGGCCTATTCCATTGAACTAGCTCCCGTAGGAGCTGAACTAAACTCTCATGATAGTTCCACCTAAGAAAACTCTTTGCATAGGGCTATCTTGAGCAACAGGACTCACCATTTTCTTTATTTTCGAAGGCATGCACTGTAACACCCCAATTATTTTATGTATTTTAGAATAGTAAATATGAGAGAGTAAATAGTTGTAATGGATAGAGGAAATATAAGATGAATATGCATGATAGATGTAATATACATGTATATGTTATATATATTTTAAAGTATATTTAAAATAAACATGACATATAAGACATATACATATATCCAGCATATACACCACATATACATGAGGTATGATTGGTTGTAGGGAAAGTTGATTTTAATTATCTAATTAATTAATTAATAATAATAATAATAATAATAATAATAATAATAATAATAATAATAATAATAATAATAAAAGATGGAGCACAAAGTCAAAAAGAAGGAAGAAGAAGAGTGGTGGAGAATTTAAGTGGGAATTATTTATAATATTTCATTTATATAAAGATAAGGATGAGAAAAGAAGAGATAAGTCTTCTTCTTCTTCTTCTTCTTCTTCTTCTTCTTCTTCAACGTGAAATAGAGAGAGAGAATGGGAAGAGTGAATTTTTCATGCTACATATCAAATTTTACAAGAGATTCAAGAGGGATTAAAGAAATTAGTCGAGATTTGGCAAGTAATTCAACTAAGTACTTTCTTCTTGAGCTTATTTTATGGATTATATATATATGTATGATATAGTTAGTGAGAGAAAGTGGTGATTAATTGAATAATATGATGGCAATGATATATTGAAGTATATACATGTTGAATTGATACATAGATGAAGTAAATATGGTTAGATGTTGGGGATAATGATGAGTAGTTGGAATTGAGAAAAAGAGTAAGGTTTCGATAAAGTTGAGTTGGGGATTGGGTGAATTGATATATGGATGATGGTATGAATGAAATATATGATGATTGTTATTATGATTTTGTGTTTAGATTAACAATAAGTAAGTAAAGAAGAGTAAACTTGGAATAACCAAAGGTTTATACATGATCTCTTTGGTTTATGCATATGATCTTGAAGTTGTACATATTTGATTTAACATGAATTAGAGTTTCTTATGTGATATGTGAGTATTGTATTGATGAAAATGGAGTGAAAGTATGTTTTTACGATGTCATGGGCGCAGCCAGAGGTTTAGTCTGACATGCCCAATGACACACCCATGTCTCTAAGTGTGTCGTAGTCACTATAATACATAATTAAACACATGAAAAGTGATACGCCCATGTCTCTGGGTATGTTGTAGCTACTATAACGCAGGACTAAAGACACGGCCAGTGGCATGCCCATGTCTTTGGGTGTATCATAGCTACAGTAAGGCAGAATTAAGGACACAGGCAGTGACACGCCCATGTCTCTAGGCGTGTCAAAGTTTCTATAAGTTGAGTATGTCACTTGAAGAATTATGACAAGATATATTGATTATGCTAAATATTGGTATGTTAATGAGTGTAGACCCTTAATTTTTGACCCAGTCTGGTCCGTTATTTTTTATAGTCCAAAAAAATTTTTGTGGTATTTTAATATTTATTTTAGTATTTATTATTTATAATTTTTAATAAAAATTAAAAATGGTGAAGTGAATAAAAATAATAATAATAATAATAAATAATAAATAAATAAAGATAAAAAATAATAAATAATAAAAAAACAAACAAATAAAAATAAAATAAAATAAAAATCTACGACGGAAAAATCAGCGACGAAAAATTCGTTGCCGCCAATTTCGCCGCAGGAAAATCCTGAGGGCGAAATTGCCTAGCCGCGTGCTTAGCTCGCAATTTTTCACAAATCCTCAGAGATCTCACCTCGCAGTATCTCTCCAATGCTCGCAATTTTGCCAGCAAAATTTTTCAATGCAATTTTTTCCGAAACCAAACTCTATTTGATTTCGGTTTCTTTTCCTAATTAGTTTTAGTTTCCTTAAATAATTAGAACTAGGCTTATAATTTTTCCTATAAATAATACTTGAAAACACAGAAAAAGAGGAAAAAAAACTTTGGACTGGGATCAGATAGTGGAACTTCAGATTTGAAAGGAGCAAGAAGAAGCAATAAAGAATTCATCAAAGGCAGCAACCTTGCCTTTGTCTTTGTTCATCCAGAAAGTAACTTTTTGTTGGAACCAACTGCGCAGGTTTGATCCGTCATCATAAATTACTCATGATCACAGTAGCTTTATTTCTTTGAATCATAAGAATATACACACAAAGCTTTCATCTATAACTATGTAGTAAAATTGATCTTCGTTTCAAAAACCCTAAAGAGTATTCTTCTGTTTCTAAAAACCTTCAAAACCCTAATTCATTTCTTTTGTTTCCAAAAACCTTAAATCGTTTCTCTTATTTCCAAAAACTTTTAAAACCCCTAAACTGTTTTCCTCTAACTTTTTTCCAAAATTTTCAAATGTTTTGCTAAATCTCCAAACTCTAACTTATTTTACAGTTTCTGAAAATCATAATTACTTTTATAAAACTCTAAACTGTTTTCTCAAATCCTAAAACCAAATATGTCTTCTAAAATATCAAAACCCTTAATTCTCTCAAAACTAATACGGTAAACCCTAATTTTCCTAAATCTTAATTCTTAAAACCTTAAAATCTTATAAATCCAAACCTTAAAACTCAATACAGTAAGCCTAAAATCACAATCCAATAAACATGAATTATAAACCTATATCTTAAGATTCCAAAACCCTAATTTCATAATTTTACCCCTCAAACCCTAATTTGATCAATCAAAGAACCTTACTAATTTCTTAAAGTTTTAAAATCGTAATCCATTTCAATTTTCTTAAACCTTTACAGTAGCTAAGAATTATAAACCCTATTATACTAAAATCCCAAAACCCTAAATAATAATTAAAGAACTTTAAATAGAAACAGTAAACCCTAATTTGTATCTTTACTTGTTTTACTTTTAGATTTGATTATGTAGTTTATTATATGCTTTGATGGTTGATTTATTTAATTTCAATGCTTGATTTAATTAATTTATCATGGATGAATGTTTATTATATATTTTGATTGATGTTTAATATCTTTGATGAATGATTTATTTATGATGAATGTTTATTTACTTTTATCGATTTATTTTGATTTCCAAATGTTGTAAGAGGTATGTTTCCACTTTGTGGGTACCTCATTAATTAAGTTCTATGTAATTTAAATTGCTTTTATATTTTGGACCAATGTAAAGGATATGTTTCTGCCATTTGGTGGGTGTCCTATTTAGCTTAGACATGGATGATGTAAGGGAATGTTTCCATCTTTGGATGGGTGTCCATTTATTTGCTTTGTTTGGACATTGCTTTGATTTTAATATAATGATACTTTATTTCAATTGGTGTGTGTAATATGGATAATATTGTTATATTTAAGAATTTTATAATATTAAGACCTGTAAAGGAGGCCAGTTTCAATGAATCGGGCGTTGTGGGGATGTTGGGCCATTTCTCACCTTCCATACACGTGCCCAACTTTTCGAACCCATTAGGGAGTTGGAAATTCCTTAGGAATTGAGTCATCCACCCCTTTCTTTTTCCCAGCCCATCCGGGTGGCGACTCCATTTTCTCCGGACTTAGGTCCGTGTTCTCTAAGGCCCCGAGCCTAAATAGTATCGAAGTCGCAAGAACCATTCCACCGAGAGTGGGGAAAAAAATCCCCGCTCACAGTGGCGACTCCACTGGGGATAAGAGAAGTTGATTCCATTGGTCTTTATATTATTCTATTCTTTCTTATAATGATAATATCCATTGCATCATATTAGATTGCATCGTGTGCGTGAGTTAGGACGCCCGTGTTACCCGTGTTATGTTATGCAAGAGATACCATACTTTCACTCAAGGTATGGAGATCAAGCATGGCATAACCACTCATAGCCTCGTACCATTTGGTATATACTTGCTATGGGAACCTAAGCCTTTTAACCCAAAGACTAAAGCTTATGTAATTGGCCTAGTTACTTTCCTTAGGTTTTTACCCCAAATGCTTGTTGTTTGACTATGGTTAATTTATCTTAGCTTAAATCATGGCTTATTAGGTTTGTCCTTTTTCTAATATGACCTAAATACATTGTGAGCTCAAATTAAATTTTTCTTTAAAATCCAAAAGACCAAAGCAATTTTTAAAATTTTTCAAAATGGTCTTTGGATATAAAACTTTTCCAAAACAAGTTAAAAATTCTTTTGCTCATAACCCAAATACAAAGCCCAAAATATGTCTTTTCTAAAATCTTTTTACAATGGGTTTAGAAGCAAAATTATTTTCACAAACTTTTTTAGAGCTTAAAAATATTTAGGTCAATTATGAAATACCAAAAAATTAATTGTGAGTTGTCAACAAGTTGATTATGTGTATCTATAAACTCTAAGACAATATTCTGGTTTTGTACATTATCTCACAAAAAATGATGTCTTATATCTATATGTTTAGATCTAGAGTGTTGGATAGGATTTTTAGACAAATTGATAGCACTAGTGTTGTCACATTTAATGGAGATGTTGTTAAATACTTTGCCATAGTCAAGCAATTATTATTTCATCCATAATACTTGTGTGCAACAAAAACATGCTGCAACATATTCAGCTTCCGCCATGGACAAAGCAACCGATGCTTGTTTCTTACTGTGCCAAGAAACTAGACAATTGCCAAGAAAGTGACATGCTCCTGTTGTGCTCTTTCTATCTAATATGCTACCAGCATAATCCGCATCCGAAAAACCTAAGATATGAAATGATGTGTTTTTAGGATACCAAAGACCTAAATGCATAGTACCGCATAATATTTCAAAATTCTCTTAGTAGCATTCAAGTGTGATTCTTTAGGACAAGTTTGAAATCTAGCACAAAGACATACACCGTACATTATATCAGGTCTAGAAACGGTTAAGTAAAGTAGTGATCCGATAATACCTCGATATTTCTTTTCATCTACTTCTTTACCATTTTCATCTTTACCCAATTTCAAGGATGTGCTCATGGGAGTCTTGCTAGTTTTGCAGCCATCCATTCCAAATTTCTTGATGAGTTCTTTTGTATATTTGGATTGGTTGATGAAGATCCCATCTTTACATTGCTTGATTTGTAGTCCAAGGAAGAACTTGAGTTCACCCATCATGCTCATTTCAAATTCCCTAGTCATACAACAAGCAAATTCTTTGCACAAGGTTTCATTAGTAGCTTCAAATATTATGTCATCCACATAAATTTGTACAATTAAAATGTTATGTTTGTCCTTTTTAACAAAGAGAGTTGTATCTACTTTTCCTTTTGAAAAATCATTTTCAAGCAAATATGCACTAAGTCTTTCATACCAAGCTCTTGGTGCTTGTTTCAATCCATATAAAGCCTTGGTAAGTTTGAAAACATGATCAGGAAATTTGTAGTTTTCAAAACCAAGAGGTTGTTCTACAAAAACTTCTTCGCTTATAAGTCCATTTAGAAATGCACTTTTAACATCCATTTGAAAGAGTTTAAAGTTCATGTGACATGCAAAAGCAAGTAATATTCTAATAGCTTCTAATCTAGCTACTGGAGCAAAAGTTTCGTCATAGTCAATACCTTCTTCTTGATTATATCCTTTTGCTACCAACCTTGCTTTATTCCTAACAATGTGACCATTTTTATCAAGCTTATTTCTATAGACCCATTTGCATCCTATGATTGAATGATCTGTAGGCCTAGGAGTGAGTTGCCAAACATTATTTCTTTCAAATTGATTAAGTTCATCTCGCATTGCAGTCATCCAATTTTCATCGTTTAGAGCCTCCTCAATAGTCTTTGGCTCAATTTGAGAAACAAAAGCGAAATTAACATCTATATGATTAATTTTTTATCTAGTAATTACTCCCTTGGATGTTTCACCAATGATGAGTTCCTTAGGATGATCTTTCTTGTATTGCCAATCCTTAGGTAGATCTTGAGTCTTTTCTTCAAGTTTATGCTGATTTATCTTTGGAGCATCAATAGTTTCATGAGGTTCAAGAGTGCCTGCAGGGTTATTGAAAGTACTACCTTTCTTTTGATCAAGTTTAGATGATTCATCAAATACAACATGCATTGTTTCTTCAAAAACTAGAGTTTTCATGTTAAATGCTCTATATGCTTTGCTATATGATGAGTATCCTAGGAATATGCCTTCATCTGATTTGGATGAAAATTTTCCAAGATTTTCTTTGGTGTTCAATATAAAGCATTTACATCCAAATACTCTAAAATATCCAACTCTGGGAATTCTTCCATTCCATAGCTCATAAGAAGTTTTATTAGTTAAATGCCTTTTGTAAACATGATTTGCAATGTAACATGCTGTATTAACAGCTTTTGCCCAAAAATAAGATGGTAATTCATATTCATTGAGCATTGTTCTAGCCATTTCAACCAAGGTTCTATTTTTTCTCTCAACCACACCATTTTGTTGTGGAGTTCTAGGAGCAGAAAAATCATGTGAAATGCCAAGTTCATTACAAAAACTTTCAAAATTTTCATTCTCAAATTCTTTGCCATGATCACTTCTAATAGATGTGATCACATATCCTTTTTCATTTTGAACTCTTTTTGCAAACATTTTGAAGTAATTAAAAGCTTCATTCTTTTGAGCTAAGAAATTAACCCATGTGAATCTAGAGTAATCATCAACAAGAACAAATGCATATAATTTGCCTCCTAAACTTGTAACTCTATTTGGTCCAAACAAATCCAAATGAATGAGCTCTAAAGGTCTAGAGGTAATTATAACATTCTTTGATTTGAATGAGCTTTTATGTTGCTTACCACGTTGACAAGGTTCACAAATTTTATCTTTGTCATATTTTATCTTAGGGAGACCATCAACTAGGTTTTCATTACAAATATATTTTAATTGATCCATACCAGCATGTCCTAGTCTTCTATGCCATAACCATGCATCATTATTAGTAGACATTAGACATTTAAATGCATGATTTGAATATATGTTAATATTATAAGTGTTGTTTGTCCTAGTACCCTTAAATATGATAACACCATTTGAATTTGTGATCTTGCAACCTTTAGAATCAAAATTAACAATGTGTGCTCTATCACATAATTGACTAACACTTAGCAAATTATGTTTCAACCCATCAACAAGCCATACATCTTCTATTAAATCTTTACCAATTGAACCAATGGAGCCAACACCAATAATTTTACCTTTAGCATCATTTCCAAAAGTAACATTACCTCCATGTTTGTAGGTAATACTTGTAAAGAGCTTTGCATTCCCAGTCATATGCCTTGAGCACCCACTATCCACAAGCCATGTGCTTTCGTTGATAGTAGATTTTAGGCATACCTACAAGGTAATAGTGGTTATCTTTTCTTAGGTACCCAAATGAAGTTGGGTCCTTGATGGTTAGTAATAAAGGTGTCTTCTAGCTTGAGGTGAGCCTTTCTAATATGACAAAAGAAACTTTTATGTCCAAATTTCATGCAATATGTGCATTGCCATAGTGTTTTATATTTTTGCGTTTTTCTTTTTGTATTCCAAGTATTATGCATACAATTACAAATATGTGATTGCTTTTGTGCAACTTTAGCGTACATAAATGCATGATTACTTTTTGAGAACTTAGCTTTATTTCCAAGTGAGCCATAAGAAGTTCTTTTGGTACTTTTAGACTTGGTGCGGGCATCTTTGTTCTTTACAATATCAACATTGGAAGTTTTAGTTGTAGATGCTTTTACGAATGTTGGTGTGCTTGGTGTAGTGTTGGTTGAGCCATTGAATCATAAACCATATTTTAAGGAGGGTGATCTTTGATTACCAATTAATGTGTCTAAGGCTTCCTTTCCTTTATGAAATTTTGAAATTTATTCTTTTAGTTCTTTTAATTCTTGCTTCAGAATTTCATTCTCTTTAATATTTTTTTCTAAATCATGTGAGTTTTTATTTAACTCTTCTATTGAATCCATCAAGTGTTTATTTGAGGTTTTCAATTCTAAGGCAGAGTTTTTTAAGCATATAAAATCTTTTTCTAACTTAGAGGTTTTTTCTTTATAGAGCATCATTTTAGAAAAATATTTTTTTATTTTAAAGTTCATGTGCTCAATCAAATCACTATCATCTAGATCATCAACATTTTCATGTGCTACTAGATCAAAGGATTGAGTACTTACCTCATTAGAGTCATCCTCAATAGCCATGAGACATAGGTTTGCAATTCTTTCTTCTTCTTCTTCTTCTTCACTCGAAGAGGAGTCATCCCATGTGGCTTTGAGAGACCTTTTCTTTTCTTTGTCCCATTTCCTTTTGTTCTTTACTTTGAAGCAATCCGATTTGATGTGACCAGTTTTTCCACATTCATAGCACTTTACCTCATTTTTCTTTTCTTTATCTTTGAAGGAGGATTTAGGAAGTGTACTTTTATTCGCTTGTAATCTTTTCTTCCTTTTCCATTCATTGATTCTTTTTGAGAACATTGCCATTTCATCTTCATCATCAGTACCTTCGTTGATTGAGCTCTCAACTTCTTTGATTGCTTTGAGAGCAATTGATTTTCTCTTTTCTTTCTCACCTTGATCTTCTTCTTTTTCACTGTGCAGCTCAAATGTGAGTAGTTTTCCCACAAGCTCGTCGGTTCTCAATGTGCTAAGATCATGAGCTTCTTTGATGGATGATACTTTTGATTCAAAGTTCTTTCTAGCTCTTAGAGCTCTCAAGATTTTACTGTTTACATCACCTTGATCATATACCTTGCCATACTTCTTTAGTTCATTGACAATAGCAAGCAAGCGATTTGTCATGTCGGTGACATTTTCATTTGATTTCATCTTGAATAGCTCATACTCATGAACATGCATTTGTTTCTTGGTGAATCTTACTTGAGTCGTACCTTTATGGTAGTTTTCGAATGTCTTCCAAATGCAATGTGCACAAGTTAAATGTTAAGCTCTTTCACCTTCTTCTCTTGAAATGGAATTCATCAAGATGGAAGCGGCTCTATTTTTCTTTAATCGATCTTTGACATTGATAGTTGACCATTGTGCTTTGGGAAGAGGAACTTGAATACCATCAACTTCATAAGTGGGAGGTTTCAACTCACTTTCCACAAAATCCCATAGTTAAATCCCTTCACTGTCTAGAAATAAATACATTTTGTGTTTCCAGTAGGAATAGTCAGTTCCATCAAAGTAGGGTCTAAGAATAGTGTTAAGATTTCCATGAGAGATAGAGTTTGATGAAGAAGAAGTTGCCATAGTAGATCAAATTTCACAATTAAGTTTGAGAAATTTCAAAGCTATGATACCAATTGTTGTCCCAAGATGGCAACCAAGAGGGGGGTGAATTGGTTTCCTCAAGAAATGATGGCAAATTTTAAAAAACTCAACAAACAAGAAATGCGGAATAGAGAATTGGTTGAGTAGTGAGAAGAAGAGAGAACGCACAAGATTTATAGTGGTTCAGATTTTCTTCAATCCTACATCCACTTCCTTAACAACTTGTTAAGGTATCACTAATCTTTGAAGTTTCACAAGCTCACTTCCAACTTTGGTGTTTTCACAAGTTCACACCTAACTTGACAAGTGTTTTACTAAGGCTTACACTCAAAACCTTTACAAGAGTTTTACTATGCTTACTCTCACAACCTTTACAAGAGTTTTACCAAGCTCACTCTCACAACCTAAGTGTTTTTCAAGCTCACACTCAAACTTTTACAATGGTGTTTTCAATGCTTACACCTAACAGTCATTACAATTTAATTGTAAGTTGGAGTAAAAGAAAATATGTTGCTTGGCTATAAAATTTTGATTCTCCTCTTTTTTCTTCTCTTGCCTTTTTTTGTTCTTAACAGAATAACAATGTATTTATAGCCAAAGTGGTCTGACTAGCCGTTATAGATAATGAGAATTAGGCTTGGCAGTTTAGACCATTTTCAATAGACTGTTCAAAGTATTTCGTGGTCGTCCTTGACACAAGGATGGTCGCGCTCATGACACAAGCGGTCTCCCTTAGGAAAGGTGCGGTCGCTGCATTCAAATTTGCTTCAACGGTCGAATTTGAGTGCTCTGCAGCAAGAATCTTGCCCATGTTGTGGTTGTCGGGACGGTCGCGCATAGGATAGGTGCGGTTGCCCTATTTGAATGCTGAAGTAGGTTTATAACGGTCATCACACGTGGCATTCTTTGACTAGGAAAATGAAAGTCCGCCTAAATATGAATGTAGCGGTCGCTCTAGGTGCCATCTCGCGGTCGAGTTGGGACACTCGCGTCGAACTTCTGGACACACCTTAGGACGCGAACACTACTGTCAGTTTAAGCAGATTTCTCTTGAATCATCAGTGCGGTCGCTACAGTGATAAGCGAGACCGTATCCTTCACCGTTCTTGTCACCGTGAACCTTACTGTAATTTGGATGATTTGGGTTTCTTGTGTTGCGGTCGTCAATGATTTTAGGACGGTCGCTCTTCTGGAAGTGCGGTCGCGACTTAGGTCAGTTTTCTGACCGCGAACCCTTCTGTGATATGGTTTCATCCTGCAATTGAGTTGGGGCGGTCGTCTTCATATCTTGTGCGACCGCTAAAAGTGCTCTCAAATAGATCTAGTCCTGCAACAAATTTCTTTAAACACATGTTAAATAAGTCATTCAATTTGAGTTGTCAATGATCAAAATTGAGATCATTTGTCTAACACTAGTAATCGCTAGGGTCCACAATTTGCAACCAGTTATCTCCACTAAATATGTTGCTACGTCCAGCTGAAGCCTATAGCTAAGAACCATAAAGCCTAGTGTTTGATCCTAGGTTGGACACATTTAGTTTCTCATAATATCTCAGTATGGCCCATGATACCATAGAAAAGTAGGAAGGAGGAAGCCTCTTGTACTTGAAATCCATCCATTGCCAATTCCCTTCCTCTATTTGTTTATCTTTAATCTTCTTTTTAACAGAACTTCCACATCCAAATAGACTTTGATTCGAAGAAAAGCTCTCCATACTCTTGAAAAGTTATTCGAGTATGATTCCATGTATTCACCTATTACGTTTCCAATTAGCATTGCTATGTTTTCAGACATGTAACCCCAAGGGAGGTTATGTACTTGTACCCAAAATGTAATATCCTCATTTATGCCCTAGAAGTTTTGAGTATGTTGTTGTTATTGTGGTTGTTGATATATATATTGGGAAGTGAATGTTTGTGCATATATGTGTTAAATTGTAAGAGAAAAGAAATGGGAAGAGAATGTATATGTATATGTGTTTTGGAGAAGAAATTTAGGGTTTAGAGACAAATGTATATGTTGTTTATATGATGATATAATTAACATATACATTGGTCAAATGAAGAGTCAAGGTGATGGTCAAGTGGAAGAAGATATTTTTGGTTGTTAATGAAATTACTATAAAGGGCTTATATGAGACAAAGAGTTAGTTATATGGTTAAGGGTGTTTTGGTAATTTTCCTTGTAAGATGCATGGTGGAGATTAAAAGAAGAAAAGGTGTTTGACTTGTGCATTTTCTTCTTTCTTTCTTGAAGTGGCCGGATTCTCCATAGACAAAGAGAGAAAGAGAGGTGATCTTGAGGTTTGAAGCATTTTGAAGAAGGAAGCAAGGGTTTTGGTTAAAGATTTGTGGATTTCTTCATTTGAGGTAAGATCTTTTCTTTAATTTCTTCAATTCTTTTGAAGTGGTGTGAGAAAGGAATTAGGGTTTGTTGGTTTGATGATGAGAAGTTGAGTTGGTGAAGGTGTTGGAAGTGATTGTGTTGAGTAAGAGTTGTGTTTAGTGAAATTGTTTCTGTTTTACAATTAGTAAAGGCTGTGATTTGTATGATTTTTAATTAATTATAGAAAAATGTTCTTGAAGTGAATTTTTGATATGTTGTGCCTCTATGAGTGTAGAATGACTGAAAAATATGTTGATTCGATTTTGGAATAGTTATGAGTTTAGTAAGATTATTTTTATTAGACCTGTTCCAGCAGGTACCTTAACTGAGACAGCTATACTTCGGGATTTTTAATAAAATGTAGAAAAATCATATCCAGTCGAATTTTGGATATGTTGTTGCTTAGTGAGTCTAGTATTTGAGAAAAATAATTTGGAACCACGTTGATTGAATTTGATTTATGGAATTCACAAAGTTCAGAACTGCTGCCAGGATGCAGGGCAATTGGGGCAGTCTGGTTAGGTGAACTATTTGACCAAGATTTTGTGTTCAGTTTGATCTGAAATTTTAAAGGAATGATTTTTAGATACAAAACTAAATTCTGTAAAAATTTTAGAATTTTTAGTCAAGTAGATTATTTTATACAATTTTTCAAAATAAGGATAAAATGGAGTTTAAAACCAGAATGTACTATTCATATGAATCATATCAATTGTTCTTTGCCCTAATTGCATTGTTGAGATTGAACAATGTTATGTTATGCATTGTGAATGGTTATGTGTTTCATGAATAATATACATTGAAATTGAAATGATAATTCAAATAAGACATAATATGAGGCAATGCCATTGTGATTGGCTATGATGATGATATTGAAAGAAAGAAGGCATGTTTGCCTAAATGTGATGAGAATTTGAGAATGGAAATGGTAACTATATAATAAATGAATTGTTTGTTTAATATGTTATTCAGTTTCAGAGTTCTGGATTTGGGTGGCATGCCTAAGAAATGATAAAAGGTAACAGTCTTGCCGGGTTGAGGATCTCCTCATATGTGTTGAGTTGATGATCCAAGAGACTGGGTCTGTTACACTATGAGATATATGATTTGTAACAGTCTTGCCGGGTTGAGGATCTCCTCATATGTGTTGAGTTGATGATCCAAGAGACTGGGTCTGTTACACTATCCATAGATAGAGATACATGTATATACATTGCCTACGGGCGTGATTATTGTGACTATGAACCAAAGCAGTAACTCTGAACTCTGAATATCATATTAAATACTTGTTGGGCCCATAGGTGTCAGGGTTATATGAATGTCCTAAATAATGTTATGAGTTAATGAAATGAGATGTTGGTTATTGAGTATGATTGATTAATGTTGAATGTGGAAAGATGTTGAAATGTGGTATGCTCATATGACTATGATTTGTGAAATGCATAATTATGTGGTTAACTTTATATTTATGATATTGATCTTATCAATAACATATGTGGCATTGCATTACATTAAAGCATACCATTAGCATGTTTTATCTTACTAAGCCGTTGGCTTAGCGCGAATGTGATTCTTCGCGCAGGTGACAAGGAAGAACCAGAGAGTTCCTCTAGGCCGAGTCGAGCCTAGATTTTGAAGAGTGAATAGTGGGCTTTAAGATCGAAGACTGACTGCCAAACATGTATAAATTTTATGTGTTGTAAAACTTGAGTTTTGATGTATATGAATTTGTAAATATTGTTACTTTCCGTTGCATAGTGAACAAAGATTTTATCTGCTGTATTTCATAATAAACCTTTACTTTATTTTGTACTAGAAGTGTAAATCCTTTTTGCAGGTTGTAGTTGAGGTTATAAGGGGGATTTATTGGAAGTGTACTGAGAATGATTTTGTTTGCATTGGTTTGTGTAAAAATGTTTTCAAAAATTAGAAAAAAACCAGTTTTGTCGACACTTGGGATTGAATTTTTAGGCAAAACTATGGCAAAATTTCTATAAAAATCGGAACAAAAATTTGACTAAGTAAAAGTGGTAGCAACATTAGGATAGGGTGGCGCCTCTACTCAGCTTACACACGTAGGTCGGGAAGGGGTGTTACAATTTTTGGTATCAGAGCCTAGGTTTGAGATTCTCAACCTAGATCAATTGTAAGAAAAAGAATATTTTGATTTTTAAAGTGGGTTTTTGAGTAAAATACATGTTTTGGTATGGCAGTCTTTGATCTTTAATGAGGAATATTCTGCTGTGTTTGCAGATATAGGTAGAGATGGCATCTCATTCGCGACAATCTGTTGAAGGTAGTGCCGAGAGTATTGCTCCTGCTGAGGGAGCTAGGGTTGATAGTGTTGAGGAGGCACCTGCTTCGGTGTCGGGTAGACCAGCTGGGGAGGAGGTTCCGCCAGCCTGGTTTAGGCCTATGTTGGAAGCTATGAGACAAGCACCTGTGCAACCACAGCCACCGCCACCACCCCCTCAGCCTTCAGTACCAGTAAGGCACTATGATAAGCTAAGGAAATATGGAGCAGAGGATTTCTTTGGTACAGTTGATCCGGCTGTAGCAGAACAGTGGCTTGATAGAGTTCAGAGGGTATTTGTGCAGTTGCAAGCCACTTCAGAGGAGAAGTTTGACTATGCAAGATCTTTGCTACAGAAGGATGCCTACGACTGGTGGAAGACAGTGCCCCATTCTATGGATGATCCACCAACCTTGTCTTATGCGGATTTTCTGAGAGAATTTGAGTTGAAGTATACTCCTAGGGAGTATAAAGATGGGAAGAAAAGAGAGTTTCTAGATTTGAAGCAAGATCATCGGACCGTAACTGAGTATGAAGTTGAGTTTATTCGACTGAGTCAGTATGCTGGGGGTATCATTACTGATGAGATTGATAGATGTCGGCGATTTGAGGAGGGATTGAGGCCCTCGATCATGTGCTTAGTGGCTGGATCCAGATATCAGGATTTCTCACAGCTTGTGGCAGCAGCTCGAAGTGTAGAGCGAGCTCAAGTTATTGCAGCTGCTTCAGAGGAAGAGGTTAGGGTTAGAAGGCCCCAGTTCGAGGCAGGGTCTTCTTCTGCGAAGAGGGGTAGAGGAAGTTTTGTTCCTCGGAGTAGTAGGAGCCAGAGACCAGTGGGTAGGTCAGTGCAGTTCCAGAGGCAGAGATTTAGACCTGCAGCTTCAGTAGCGAGTGCTCCTACTCCTGGAGTTCAGAGATCCACCTTACCTGTGTGTAACCAGTGTGGTGGAAGACATGGGGGCGTTTGTTGGAGGCATAGTAGATCAGGGGTATGCTTTTGGTGTGGATCACCTGACCACTTTGTGAGAGACTGTCCTGAGAGGCAGGAGCAGATGCCAGTTGATTCTGCTGCTTCTCGAGCTAGTGTGAGGGGAGGCAGAGGAGGCAGAGGTGCCAGCCGGGGAGGTAGACCAGGATTCAGTTCTAGAGGAGGTGCTACATCCAGGGAGGGTAGACCAGAGGAGGTTGGATCTTCCCAGAGGATGTATGTTATGCAGAGACAGCCAGATACATCGGCAGTCATAGCTGGTACTTTTTCTTTATTTAATACTCCAGTACTTGCTTTGATTGATCCGGGTTCCACACATTCATATATTAGTGCATCTGTTTTGCCTGTATCTGATTTGCATGCTGAGTCCCTAGGATTTGATGTGTTGGTAACAAATCCGTTAGGGCATAGTGTGGTTGTGAGTAAGGTGCATAGAGATAGTGCAGTAGTGGTGCAGGGTGAGGAGTTCCTTGGGGATTTGATTGAGATGCCATTTAAGGAATATGACGTGATCTTAGGTATGGATTGGCTATCTCGACATGAAGCTGTGGTGGATTGTAAAAAGAAAATTGTTTCTTTGAGAACGGGTGATGGTAGAGAGGTGATAGTATCTAATGAGCAGGAACAGCTAGCCTCCTTATTTGTTTCAGCTGTTGCAGCCAGGAGGTTGATTAGAAAGGGGTGTGAAGCCTATCTTGCTCATGTGGTGGATACTAGAGTGAAGGGTTCCCCTATTGATAGCATTGCCACAGTTGCTGAGTTCCCGGATGTGTTTCCAGAGGAGTTGCCAGGGTTGCCTCCTGAGAGAGAGGTGGAGTTCGGTATTGAATTGTTGCCTGGTACCACTCCTATCTCTATTACTCCTTATAGAATGGCACCAGCAGAATTGAGGGAGTTGAAAGTGCAATTACAGGAGTTGTTGGACAAAGGATTCATTCGCCCCAGTGTTTCTCCTTGGGGAGCTCCTGTGCTATTTGTGAAGAAGAAAGATGGTACTATGAGGTTGTGTATCGATTATAGGCAATTGAACAAGGTGACTATTAAAAATAAATATCCTTTGCCTAGAATCGATGATCTCTTTGATCAGTTGAAGGGAGCGTCAGTGTTCTCCAAAATTGATTTGAGATCTGGGTACCATCAGCTGAGGGTAAGAAGTGAAGATGTTCCTAAGACTGCTTTTCGGACCAGGTATGGGCATTATGAGTTTTTAGTTATGCCTTTTGGTCTAACGAATGCACCTGCAGCTTTTATGGATTTGATGAATAGGGTGTTTAGGCCCTATTTGGATCAGTTTGTAGTGGTCTTCATTGATGATATACTGGTGTATTCACGGAATGAAGAGGAGCATGATATGCATCTGCGGATTGTGTTGCAGATTTTGAGAGAGAATCAGTTATTTGCCAAATTGTCGAAGTGTGAGTTCTGGTTGGATCAAGTTGCTTTTCTCGGACATATTGTTTCTGCAGAAGGCATCAGAGTTGATCCGAGCAAAGTTGAAGCCATTTTAAATTGGAGTCCACCCAAGTCTGTGACAGAGATTAGAAGTTTTCTGGGTTTGGCAGGCTATTACCGACGGTTTGTGAAAGGGTTTTCTTTGATAGCTACTCCACTCACCAGATTACTTCGAAAGGGAGTGAGATTTGTGTGGACAGATCAGTGTCAGGCTAGTTTTGAGCAGTTGAGAGAGTTGTTGACTCAAGCGCCTGTTCTTACTTTACCTGTTGAAGGCAAACCATATGTGATCTACAGTGATGCTTCACATAGAGGTTTGGGGTGTGTATTGATGCAGGAAGGGAAAGTTATAGCTTATGCATCTCGACAGTTGAAACCGCATGAGCTTAACTATCCGACCCATGATTTAGAATTGGCTGCCATTGTGTTTGCATTAAAGATTTGGCGCCACTATCTGTTTGGGGAGAAATGTTTCATCTACACTGATCACAAGAGTTTGAAGTATTTGGGTGTCCAGAAAGAACTCAATCTTCGTCAGAGGAGATGGTTAGAATTGATTAAAGACTACGACTGCTTGATTGACTATCATCCAGGTAAAGCAAATGTTGTTGCTGATGCCTTGAGTCGGAAGTCTTTAGCTGGTTTAACTGTTTACTCGCTCTCGTTGCTTGTTGAGTTGAGAGCATTGCATGCCAGTTTTGTACCTTGTGTTGATGGTGCATTATTGGCACAGTTGCAATTAAAGCCGATTTTGTTAGATCAGATCAAAGAAGCTCAGTTGGCCGATAAGAAGATTCAGAAGATTTTTTCAGATTGCAAGAATGGGAAGACTAGAGATTTTGTTGTGAAAGATGATGGGAGTCTCTGGTTTAAGAACCGATTGTGTGTACCCGATGATGCTGATTTGAAAAGAGTCATTTTAGAAGAAGCTCATCAGTCAATGTTTGCTATGCATCCGGGTAATACGAAGATGTATCATGATTTGAGACAGCATTATTGGTGGATTGGTTTGAAGAGAGACATTGCTGAGTTTGTATCGAAATGTCTCACTTGTCAGAAGGTTAAAGCAGAGCATCAAGTTCCAACCGGGTTGCTTCAACCATTGTCAGTGCCAGAATGGAAGTGGGAAAGAGTGACAATGGATTTTGTGTCTGGTTTGCCATTGACACAAAAGAAGCATGATGCTATATGGGTGATTGTGGATAGATTGACTAAGACAGCTCATTTCCTTCCGGTTCGAATGGATTACTCTTTGGAGAGATTGGCTGAGCTGTATATCCATGAGATTGTGAAACTGCATGGTGTTCCAACTTCTTTAGTGTCTGATCGAGATCCCAGGTTTACTTCCAGATTTTGGAAGAGTTTGCATAGTGCTTTAGGTTCTCGACTGCACTTCAGCACTGCTTTTCATCCACAGACGGATGGACAGTCAGAGAGGGTGATACAGATTATTGAGGACATGTTGAGAAGCTGTGTCATCGATTTCTCTGGAAGTTGGGATAGGTTTTTACCTCTTGTGGAGTTTGCTTACTACAATAGTCACCAATCCAGCATTGGTATGGCACCGTTTGAAGCATTGTATGGCAGACGGTGTAGGACACCTCTTTGTTGGAATGAGCTTGGAGATAATAAGTTGGTTGGTCCTGATTTGATTCAAGAAACTGAAGATAAAGTAAAGTTGATTCGAGGCAGGTTAAAAGCAGCTTCAGACCGACAGAAGTCTTATGCAGATCTAAAAAGGAGAGATATAGAGTTTGATGTTGGAGATAAGGTATTTCTGAAAGTGTCTCCTTGGAAGAAAATTTTGAGGTTCGGTCGGAAAGGAAAATTGAGTCCTCGTTTCATTGGGCCGTATGAAGTGTTAGAAAGAGTTGGGCCAGTGGCGTATCGACTTGCTTTGCCACCTGAGTTGGATCGTATTCATAATGTATTCCATGTTTCTATGTTGAGGAGATATAGGTCGGATCCATCTCATGTGTTGCCATTTGAGTCTATTGAAGTGAGCCCAGATTTGACATTTGAAGAGGAACCAGTTGCTATCTTGGCACGAGAAGTGAAAGAGTTAAGGAACAAGAGAGTGCCATTGGTGAAGATTCTTTGGAAGAATCATGCAAAAGAAGAAGCGACTTGGGAAAGTGAGCATACCATGCGAGAGCAGTATCCGCAATTGTTTCAGCTTTGATATCAGGTAATTTCGAGGACGAAATTTTCTTTTTAGAGGGGGAGAATTGTAATATCCTCATTTATGCCCTAGAAGTTTTGAGTATGTTGTTGTTATTGTGGTTGTTGATATATATATTGGGAAGTGAATGTTTGTGCATATATGTGTTAAATTGTAAGAGAAAAGAAATGGGAAGAGAATGTATATGTATATGTGTTTTGGAGAAGAAATTTAGGGTTTAGAGACAAATGTATATGTTGTTTATATGATGATATAATTAACATATACATTGGTCAAATGAAGAGTCAAGGTGATGGTTAAGTGGAAGAAGATATTTTTGGTTGTTAATGAAATTACTATAAAGGGCTTATATGAGACAAAGAGTTAGTTATATGGTTAAGGGTGTTTTGGTAATTTTCCTTGTAAGATGCATGGTGGAGATTAAAAGAAGAAAAGGTGTTTGACTTGTGCATTTTCTTCTTTCTTTCTTGAAGTGGCCGGATTCTCCATAGACAAAGAGAGAAAGAGAGGTGATCTTGAGGTTTGAAGCATTTTGAAGAAGGAAGCAAGGGTTTTGGTTAAAGATTTGTGGATTTCTTCATTTGAGGTAAGATCTTTTCTTTAATTTCTTCAATTCTTTTGAAGTGGTGTGAGAAAGGAATTAGGGTTTGTTGGTTTGATGATGAGAAGTTGAGTTGGTGAAGGTGTTGGAAGTGATTGTGTTGAGTAAGAGTTGTGTTTAGTGAAATTGTTTCTGTTTTACAATTAGTAAAGGCTGTGATTTGTATGATTTTTAATTAATTATAGAAAAATGTTCTTGAAGTGAATTTTTGATATGTTGTGCCTCTATGAGTGTAGAATGACTGAAAAATATGTTGATTCGATTTTGGAATAGTTATGAGTTTAGTAAGATTATTTTTATTAGACCTGTTCCAGCAGGTACCTTAACTGAGACAGCTATACTTCGGGATTTTTAATAAAATGTAGAAAAATCATATCCAGTCGAATTTTGGATATGTTGTTGCTTAGTGAGTCTAGTATTTGAGAAAAATAATTTGGAACCACGTTGATTGAATTTGATTTATGGAATTCACAAAGTTCAGAACTGCTGCCAGGATGCAGGGCAATTGGGGCAGTCTGGTTAGGTGAACTATTTGACCAAGATTTTGTGTTCAGTTTGATCTGAAATTTTAAAGGAATGATTTTTAGATACAAAACTAAATTCTGTAAAAATTTTAGAATTTTTAGTCAAGTAGATTATTTTATACAATTTTTCAAAATAAGGATAAAATGGAGTTTAAAACCAGAATGTACTATTCATATGAATCATATCAATTGTTCTTTGCCCTAATTGCATTGTTGAGATTGAACAATGTTATGTTATGCATTGTGAATGGTTATGTGTTTCATGAATAATATACATTGAAATTGAAATGATAATTCAAATAAGACATAATATGAGGCAATGCCATTGTGATTGGCTATGATGATGATATTGAAAGAAAGAAGGCATGTTTGCCTAAATGTGATGAGAATTTGAGAATGGAAATGGTAACTATATAATAAATGAATTGTTTGTTTAATATGTTATTCAGTTTCAGAGTTCTGGATTTGGGTGGCATGCCTAAGAAATGATAAAAGGTAACAGTCTTGCCGGGTTGAGGATCTCCTCATATGTGTTGAGTTGATGATCCAAGAGACTGGGTCTGTTACACTATGAGATATATGATTTGTAACAGTCTTGCCGGGTTGAGGATCTCCTCATATGTGTTGAGTTGATGATCCAAGAGACTGGGTCTGTTACACTATCCATGGATAGAGATACATGTATATACATTGCCTACGGGCGTGATTATTGTGACTATGAACCAAAGCAGTAACTCTGAACTCTGAATATCATATTAAATACTTGTTGGGCCCATAGGTGTCAGGGTTATATGAATGTCCTAAATAATGTTATGAGTTAATGAAATGAGATGTTGGTTATTGAGTATGATTGATTAATGTTGAATGTGGAAAGATGTTGAAATGTGGTATGCTCATATGACTATGATTTGTGAAATGCATAATTATGTGGTTAACTTTATATTTATGATATTGATCTTATCAATAACATATGTGGCATTGCATTACATTAAAGCATACCATTAGCATGTTTTATCTTACTAAGCCGTTGGCTTAGCGCGAATGTGATTCTTCGCGCAGGTGACAAGGAAGAACCAGAGAGTTCCTCTAGGCCGAGTCGAGCCTAGATTTTGAAGAGTGAATAGTGGGCTTTAAGATCGAAGACTGACTGCCAAACATGTATAAATTTTATGTGTTGTAAAACTTGAGTTTTGATGTATATGAATTTGTAAATATTGTTACTTTCCGTTGCATAGTGAACAAAGATTTTATCTGCTGTATTTCATAATAAACCTTTACTTTATTTTGTACTAGAAGTGTAAATCCTTTTTGCAGGTTGTAGTTGAGGTTATAAGGGGGATTTATTGGAAGTGTACTGAGAATGATTTTGTTTGCATTGGTTTGTGTAAAAATGTTTTCAAAAATTAGAAAAAAACCAGTTTTGTCGACACTTGGGATTGAATTTTTAGGCAAAACTATGGCAAAATTTCTATAAAAATCGGAACAAAAATTTGACTAAGTAAAAGTGGTAGCAACATTAGGATAGGGTGGCGCCTCTACTCAGCTTACACACGTAGGTCGGGAAGGGGTGTTACACAAAAAGGTGAGAAGAACAAAGGAAACTTAACGGGTATTTCATACTTTTTCTACCCTACACAGGATTAAAAGAATTCGATCAAAAGTCTAAGGAAACATATCCAAAACTCTTCGAACATCTACCTCATGAAAGAATTGAAACATATAAGTTAAATTTCCTAGGTCTTTGATAAAGACCCTTAAAAGGCTTCCACATAGAAGCCAAGGAGTGCTGCATGGTTGGAAAACTGATGGTTCTTGTTGTAAGGAGTCTTCCAACTAAATAGAAATAAGGTTATCATTGATATTATGGTGTTCTTTTACGTTTAGCAGCAAACCAACATTGTCTTCCTCCTCTAAAAATAAATCTCGCAGATTAGTATTCAACCCATCATGATAATCTTCATCCATGATTGATAGAGGTCAAAGACACAAGATAAAGGATGATCAAAAAACCCTAGATAAACACTAGGAAAATCTTAAGAAAATCTTGTTATAAAACGAGACGTCAAACTTTGTTACACAAACAAGACTAAGAATTCCTCAGTTATTAAGATCCGCCTTCAAATAAATCTTTTTACATTCATTTCATTTATTTTTTTTATCTGTGGCAATTTTGACATTCGTATTCCTCTTCTTATATTGTCACTTAAAATAATCTCTCTTTCAAAAGGAAAAAAAATACTTCTTGTTATTTTAGTAAAATAAAAAAATAATTGCAATTGTTAATATAATTAATGAATATATATTCTTTATATAGACTGTAGTAATAAATATTAAAGATAGTTGTAATAAATATTGAATCACTTGAAGTACAATAACACTATGCTGAATTCTTACTATACCATTGTTTGAATGGGAACATATAGATGTGCTAATTTTGAAAAATTTCAGAAGATGTGACTGTTATCCTTATATGAAAAAACTGTTAATTGAATTTTATTGAAAAAAAATATAAATTTAACATAAAAATATTATATAGGACATGATGAAATCGAAAAGTATTTAATATACGTGGATTAAAAAATAGTTTTTACATTTTTTTTTGAGAAATAAATATTAGGACTTTATTAAAAATCAGACATAAGAAAAATAGTTTGGGGGGGTCTATCCCAAACACAAAACTAGAATAAGTATGTAAAAAAATAGTTTTTATTTGAGGTACTACTAATTAATTAAATATTTGTTAAAAAAATTAAATATATATGATCACAATTTCTAGAACTTTTCCTAAAAACTATTTGGCACACCCTTTTCATTTATTTGAAATACTAAAAATCAATCAACATGTAATTAATGAGACTTTAATTAATACTATAAAAGAATTTTTGAAATAATGCGATATCTCAAGTTGGAACATCAAAATATCAATCATAGAGTTGGAATATGATTATATAAAAATTTAATTACACCTGGAGCTAATTATTTCGAAACTCGAGCCTTGAGGAACAGGTGATTATATTAATGCTAAATATAAACCTACATTTCCAGGGAATGCTCTAATGCCAACTCATTCATTGAAAACCGATATCAATTGGCCACTCTCAAATTAATCTCTTGTTTACTAACTAATTACAATGGTACATATATTATGTATTTGCATTGAATAAGATCATAAACTGGGACGACAATATCAAAAGATTAATAAAGTTAAATTTCAAGTCATTTCATAGTTAATATCCCATAAAAAGTGAAGGTAAACCAAATATCATAGTTGCCACAAGGGAAAGACCAAAACTGTTTACAATAGCTAGGGGAGCAGCGCTTGAAGAACCATCGGGTTCAGTGGATGGAGCAGGAGTGTTACTTGAATCCGTCACTTTGGCTACTGCAGGTAGTGGTGGGTCAACAACATCTGCAACGTCAAGCACAGGTTTAGGGGCGGCTGCTGGTGGTTGCATTTCCGGAGGAATGAATTGAGATAGAAATGGTAGTTGAATAGGCAATATGGCGAATTGGAGATCATAGTTGAGATCTGAACATATATTTGCTGCAAATTTTACAAAAAGCAAAATAAATTATCATCTCTGGGTGATTATAAAATCAATTATCGTTTTTAATAGTAAGTAGTAATATAAATACTTACACAAATATCTGTCTGCCGTGCCTGGGTACTCGGTTACGATCCCATCAACTGGGAGATCAGTTATAGTAGCAATCTCAAGAGTAGGATCTGAGAAGTAATCAAATGCAAGAGCTAAAAATTCATTCTTGAGGACTGAAACATGTACAGTTAGGTTGGCATCGTGCATTTCTTTAACAATTGGAGTTCCTTTTTCAACAAAGCCTTGGTTAGTCGGAATGACAGAGAATCTAGGCAAATTAACTGCATCAGCATACTTTTTGATTTCCTCTACTGGCTTCTTGGGTGCATCGCTTATTTCATCTTTAAGGTATAAAACTCTTTCATATGCTGGGATATTCTTAAATTTGGACAACACTGAAGTGTCATCTGATTGAATTAGAACTTTTTGTGTAGACTGCTTGTCAAAAGCAGCATTGCTCAAGGCTTTGCTAACTGCTCCTACTATGTCAAGACCTTTCTTTGTAGCTAGATAAGCAGCATTCTGCATAGCCAATATATAAATAAATAGATATAGATAGACAACATACACGTATAAATAATTTTGAAATTTTCAAAAATTCACCTCTATGTTGATTAAAATTCCAGTGGATGCCTTGGCTTTTGCTAATTCCAGAAATTCAGCCAGACTAACAAATTTACCAGCATTCTTGCTTGCAGGGTTTCTTAGCATAGCGTAATCATTTGTAAAAGGGTTTGCCATTTGAGCTGAGAAATATAATAGGAGTGTTAGGCAAAAACAAATATTATGTTATATGCAAATCGACAAGTTAAGGGGGGAAATAGAAACATACGTTTCAATGAATTCTGAATTTCAGACCATGTGAAATCAAATGAAAAGATTCCAGGAGTCTTTTGAATTTCAGGGATGGTGGTTGATCGGGACATGAAGGTAGTAACTGCAGTTGTATCTCTTGAAAGATCTATGGAATCCATGCAGAATGGCACTCCATCTTTGGACATTAGAACAGAGCAATCTATTATGTCAGCCCCATCTTTCAATGCTTGTTCATAAGCAAGATCTGTGCTTCCTGGATAAACTCCACTTGCTCCATTGTGAGTTATGATCAAAGCTCTATCTGCAGCAACATATATTGGGACATTATTATTAATTAACTAGAGGAATGTCTTCTAATTGATTAGCAAGCTTTTTAATTAATTAGATCTTAAGCTTATTACCCTTTTTAGGCAAGCTAAAGTTACTGTAAGTTGCAAAGCAGCCTGCATATCAGGAGGCGGGTTAGATTTTTGATAATAATTAAGAATGGAAAAAATGAAAGCAAATATTAAATTAGATTATTTACCAACAGCATATGATGCGGAGTGGGGGAAATCTGAGATCACTCCATCAACAGAAAAATCAGGATTATTGATGAATTGCATGTACTCAGATATTGGATCATAATAATAATCATAGACTTTAAGGTTGTCATTTGCGAAGCCGGTAGCATATACTTCTAAACCAAGTTTATGAGCATCAGCAACAAGAGTAGTTGCGTTTTCCAAATAGTTGGCTTTGTTTACAGGCCATATGTAAGTTTTTGGGACAGCAATCCCAGAAGCAAATGACTTGATGGTTGCAAGATCCCCCAATATTTCTCCATAAGTTTTCTTGGTTGAGGGCTCAATTACATTTTTATCAAGGAAAACAAAGACGAGCTTAGTTTTGCTGGCTTTGTTCATTTTTCCATTCATTCTTTTCAGGAAACCAATTTCAGGAGATGAAATGTATTTGACAGTTGGAACTCTAATTTCCTTTGCAATATATGATGCTATATCCAGTTTGTGTTCGGCATAGAACATATCATACTGCATTTTAAGATAAAAAATAAAATATAAAGATTAATAAAATTCTAAAACTGAAAAATAACAAAAAAAAAATTAGAAGGTTTATAATTAGCAACACAATTACCTGAACATTGAACCAATATGATTCAAATTTAGAATGTAAAACATCATCAACAGTAGATAAAGGCAGCTGCTCATCGAATGCACTTGGGCGAGTTAATATATTTTGCATCCCTGTATAAGCAGAACATAAGCAAAGATGGATGTAGAAATTTCATTAAGTAGATAGAGAAAAAAAATTGGAAATAAGAGACTTGCCTGTTACGTTGCCAAAAAGCTGATCTTTTGTAAAATCAATAGAAAACCAACCAGTAACATCCTTCCCATTTAGCTTGTAGGTTTTAGATTTGTCAGGGAAGACTAAATCCACATTAGTTGTATTGTCAAGTTGAACATCAGGTTGGCAAATTCCAGTGCCATCTTTTGTAAGTTGTAGATTGCACAGCATAACCACACCAGGTATGCTAGATTCTGTCATTTGAATTGCATAGGTACTTGATTCAGGGAAAACTCCTGAAAGCCCACCACGAGCAACCACAGCTGGCTGCTGCCCTGCATCATGCATTTTACCCATTTACGATAAAAATCTTAATTCATGTTAATTAATTCATTATTAAAATCTAATTCATTACCATTTAGAGTTAGCCATTTCTTTTTGACTGCTGGAGGTTTCAGGGCTGCTAAAGTTGGTTGGATCAACAAGCAAATCAGAAGCACATACTTTATCATTTTCTTATACTCCTGTCAAATTATATAATATTACATAAATATATTAATAAGCAATACTCTACAAAGTATTCTTTTTGAGAAAAAAAATACAAAAACAAAAAACAAAAATCTAGTCTATAATTAATACCACTCTTATTTATTTTAAAGATTTAACCTTTATTCATTCTGCAATCATGCAATTCAAAAATACATTTCCACTTGAAATATGTAAATGTAGAATGCATCAATTAACAACATATACAATACATGAAAAAGACAATACAAGAAAATGATCAAATTTAACTTACAAAAAGAAACTTGAAAGGTTTAGAAATAGACAAGGAACATTCCCTGTCGAGTTTCAAGTCTGAATTGAAACTCCTAAAGGGAATGAAATGAAAAAGAAAAGGGAAAAAGAGAGAGAAAGAGTTAAAGTGGTGACGGTTTTCTCTAATAACTCCCCACACATTTGTCGCATTAATAGCTCTTTGAAACAGATCAACTAAGCTGTTTTGGTTTTTAATTTGATGGTCATTTTTTCAGTTACTATTTTTATTCCTAAATTTTAGAAGTAATTTGTATTTTTTGTCTTTATGTTCAGAAAAATGACAGCTCAAACCGTTTTTTTTTTTTAATTAACCAACTAAACTAAATATGTAATAGTATGTAGTTGTGTTGTGGCATGATTATTGTAAATAACAGATCAGAAAACATGTATAATTAAGTGTTTAGGGTTTTTATGGATTAGGGTTTTAGTAAATTAGGGTTAAGGTTTTACGGATCAGGGTTTAGGAATTTGGGGTTTGGATGATTGAATTAGAGGTTTTAAATTAAATCTTAGACTACTATAAAGTTAAAATAAATAAATATGAAGTGAGCTAGTGGATGAAACAAACATATTAAGCTTCGATTTTATGGAACATATAACTAAGGTTTTGATATTTCTAAGCTACTGTGAAATAATGTATTGATTTGGTGATTGTTGTTAAGGTTTGTACAAAATTGCAACCCAAACTAATTAGCTGCTGGATCAAACAACTATCAATATTCAATATTTAAAAGGAAAATATAATTACTGGATATTTAAGAAATTAGAGAAAAAAAAACCTACGTTCGTTGGTTCCCCCCCCCCCCCCCCCCCCCAATGTGATATTTGAACCAAGCTCCTGTCTTTGGAAGCTTGGATCATTGAAGGTATTGGCTGGTGCTTATTTTTTAAGTTGATGTCTTTGTGCTAATTGTTGACCTCCTTAATTGTTCCTAATTGATGATTCTCCCCTTCTATTCTTAATTGTCTATTTATGGACAAAAACCAATTAACTTCCAACCCTAATCTTGTTAATTCGAGGGTTATTGCAAAGTCCAACTTGATTAGGATATTAAAATGGCCAACTAAATTCTTTTTGAATTAGGATTCATATCGATTTGGAGTATCTAAATCAATATGGATCTGGCTCATGTTGATTTGGAGTGTCCAAAATGACATGAGCATTGCTTATGTCAATTTGGATGCCTCAAATTGACATGAGCATTACTCATGTCTGCTTGGCATAGTGCCTGGCTCATGTCTGCTTGACATAGTGGCTAGCTCATGTCTGCTTGGCATAGTGCCTCCCTAAATTGGACCAGAGTCAGTTTGGGCTTTTAAAATTAGACTGAATTAGGTTAAGCTTTCTAAAATTGGATTGGACTTAATTCAGGACTCTTAATTAGAACTAAGCTCATTCAGGACCAAATTTAAGAGTCTACAGTTTTGCCCCCTACTTTAGCAATCTGAGACTTCAGTAGAAGAGAGCAAAAAGCAACTTAACTTTTGAAGTGATTTTGGGGAAGAATGGGTTCTGTACTCAAAAATTGGATTTTGGGTTCTGGACCCTAGACTGATTGGATTCTGGACCCGAGATTGAATTTGAGTTCTGGACTAGAGAATGGATTGGGCTCTGGACCTGGGGCTGGATTTGTTGGGTGTTGGACCCGAGATTGGATATGTTGGGTGTTAGACTCGGGACTAGATTTGGGCAACTCTAATATCCCAATAGGCTCATCAAGAGACTCTAATATCCTGATGGAATGACGAAGTGACAAAATCATTGAGTGACTCTAATATCTCAACGGGTCAATCGGCAACTCTAATATCCTAATGGACCTATCGAGCGAATCTAATATCTAGATAAAATCACCAAGCAATTCTAATATCTTGGTGAGTGAAAGCATCCATCGAGTGATTCTAATATCCCGATGAAATCCACCAAGTGACTTTAATATTTTAGTAAATCAAAACGGTCATCAAGCGACTCTAATTTGCTGACGAAATCCACCAAGTGACTCTAATATCTTGGTAAATCAAAACGGTCATCGAGCGACTCTAATATCACGATGACAACCACCAAGCGACTCTAATATCTTGGTAGGATAGTGAGCAACTCTAATATCTCACTAGAAACAAACTTAAATATTTCAACATATCAAGGAAAGCTATGCCGTTAGGATACTTTAACAAATCCAATATAGGCTAGAGATTGTGCCATCAGGATACTTCAATAAACCCAATATAGGCTGGGTAGTGGATGCTTCAACAAGTCCACTTAAAAATGTCTGCCTCTACAGAAATTAATCTTTATCTTGATCTTCTATACTTGGGGATGGACCTTTATCTTGCCTCAACTTCAGCTCTTCTAGCTGGACCGATAAGATCTTCTTGTACCTTTGTCCTGATCTTTTGTCTTTTGTATATTTATTTGTCTTTTGTATATTTATTTGAGAGGTCTTATTTTCTTCTTGTTCCATTCTTTTAGTTCTTCAGTAAAAAATGCAGCTATTTTTTGTCTAGCTCTCATATCCTCTCTTTGCTCCCTGCGTGGCAAAATATTGAAAGTTTGAAAATATTTTGTACATGCATAAACTCAAAATTTGAAAAGAGGAAGTTTTGCCTCTTGTGTAGGAAAAACCAATGATTTTGTTCCCATGCAGGCTCTGATTGATGTTTTTATTTTTGTCTAGTTCCTTGCACAAGCATGCATCTCTCTTTCATTTGCAATAGCCCTTTCATGCCCCTGATTCCATATCTGCTTTTGATTGTTTACTTCATAGGGTGTTTGCTGTTCACTTTAACAAAGAATAAGTAACACAAGGCAACAAAATGCGATGTGAATGCTCATATATGCATGTATGCATGAATGATACTTATAGTGGTTCCATTGACTCATTAACCGAGATAATAAACCAAAGCACTCCCATTAGTTCTTTCCACATCCTCATTCATGTCTTGCATTCAAACATCAGAAGACTTTACATCTATGGCTTTTATCTTCTACATGTATAAAGTATGAGTAATAAGGGCCTCAGCAGGGTAGAGACACGAGATACATCCATTTGGTTGGTAATTTCTTCATGACATGACCTTACAAGTGATCCTTTTATTAGCCCTCTTTTAACTATTATGTCCTTTGAGGTTTGACAATGTAACATACTTTCTTTAACTTGAAGGCTTTGTATGACAAAAATATTTTTCTCTTTTTTTTTTAAATCTTAAAATCATATTTTGGATTTGTCAAATTAGTGTCATTATACCACATGGCTTGATTTTAAAAATTAACATATCCATAACATGACAACCCTAGTTACAGTACTAAACTCAGGAATCATTTCCATTTAAGCAAGAACTGTTGCACTTCAGATAGGCACATACATATTACTTGGCCTAAGGTCTTATTGAGTTTAAATATTATTTATCTCATATATATACTTATTCAAACAATCTCCACTAATAGACTCTATCTACCAAGAAAGATCAACAGGTCTTTAATAGGCTTGAAATGGGGTCTATAAGGGACATGGGTTAAATGAAGGCCATTTTTAGATTGGAGCTGATGTAACATTATGGACAAACCTTCCCACTATAAACTTCTTGTTGGAACTATATACTATTAGAGGTTCCATTTTTGCCTTTTGGGCATCTCGTTATCTTGCTTCATGAAAAGACAAGTTGTAAAATCTTTACTTCATAAAAAGATAGAGCTTGAAATTATGCCTCATAAAAAGTTATGATTTTAGATTTTGGTTTTCTTTGTAGAAATCTGGATGAATTTTGAAACCCTATTCTTCTTCCCCTTTTTTTTTCTTTTCCTTTTTCTTTTTTATTTTCTCCTTTTTTTTTCTTTTTCCTCCTTTTTTTTGTTTTTTTGTTTTGTTTTATTTTTTTACTTTTGGGTCCTAGTTCTAAGAGGGTTGTACCATTTTATGCTTCTAACTATAGATAAATGGAGTAGGATGAGTTTGCTTCAGTGAGGATGAACCCTTTGTTACCCTAATATTATAGATTTGAGATATTAGGTCCAGTTCATATAAACTTCAACTATCCATATGGTCTTAATAATACAGACTTTTCCTTGATCTTCTTTCCCCTTGGTAATTCAGTGATCATCTGACTTGTCAAAGTGTAACAACAGCTCATGGTAGGTTATTAAGTTTTTAAGTCAATGAAAAGTAAGCTAAAATTTTATGAAGGCTCAAAGGGACAAACTAGGGATTGATGTTAATAGGGCGGATACTATTTCTTGGCTTACCAAGCAATACCTAGATCATCTCTATCTTAAATAAGAAAAGTTCAATTTCACCTCGAAAGTTTGTTAAAGAATGTCCTAAGACTGACTAGAATCTAGACATAGGTACTTATGCAGAAGCTCTCTCTAAGTAAGCATACACAACTTAATGTTATAGAATAATTTCCTCACCTAGTAAAGTCATTCGTATCATGATGCATAGATACACTAATTTATGAACATTAAGCTAGACTCGCCATTGGTTGAACACTGTAATGTCAGAAGCCAACAAAATTATAAAAAGAAATTTATTCAAACAATTTTAATTTGAAAAACACAATTGTTCCAATTAAATACCAAAGAAAGCAAAATAAAATGAGCAACATTCAAGCAAAGGGAGGTTTGTTGAGTCAAGCCTTTCCTCTCTTCACGTCTTCCACACTTTCATCTTGAAAGGAGGATAAGATAAAATCTTCCTCCAATCCTTCCCCTACCATAAAGGTTGCTGGTGGAGGTACTCTACCAAAGTTAGGCAAAGGATTGTTCTTGGTATTTGGCTTATCAGGCTCAGACATCTTTCCATTGTCAATAAAATCTTAGATCTCGTGCTTTAAGTGAACACATCTATTTGTCTCATGCCCTTGCACTTGATGGAATTGACAAAATGTCTTAGCATCAAAGGTTTATGGCAAAGGATTAGGCGAATGTCGGGAAGCCAATGGTTGTAATAGCCCATTCTTCTGTAACTTATTGAAAATCAAAGACATAGGTTTTCCCAACTCTGAAAATTTGTCTTTTATTTGCTTGACCATTTGTTGCATTGACATCCACTAACTTCTGTGTACCCTGACTGCCAGACTGATAACTTCCCCTATCACTTCTTCTTTCAGAAAAATGATTCTTCTCCCTTTCCCACTCTTCTATTTGCAAGCCATCTTGGAGAAGATCTTTGAAATCCCTTTTGAGTGTGTGAGGCATTCGTTCATGCAGATTAGGTATGAAACCTCTCATTATCATCCTAATATGGTCATACTCATCAGGCCTCTTTTAAGTAATGCAACCTTATTCCTCCACCTCTTCACATAGTCAATAAAATTCTCATTCTGCTTCTATTTTATAGTTCCACCTCAATCAGGGTCACTTCTAATTTGATATTGTATCCATATTGCTGAATGAAGGTTTTGTATAGCAAATCTCAATATTTTTAGGTATTTTCTCTAATGTATTGAACCAATTTTGCACAATAGGATCCAATGAGAGCATGAAATACCTTAGAGTTTGAGTCTTGGTAGCTCTAGCAGACTGCATAGCTGTGATGTAATACTTATTATGCAAGTGAGGATTCCCTGAATCATTGTACCTAGCGAAAGAAGGCATCTTGAATTTGTAAGGAACTTCTTCATCTTGCTCAAATAGTTTATCCACTTTCGATACCTCTTCAGCCTTCAGATTCTTTTCAAACTTCTTCTCTAAATCAACAATCATCTTCTCCATATCTGCAAATTCAACTTTCTTTTATGTAGTCTTCTTTTCTTTCTTATCCTCTTGTTGATCTTAGAAGTACTATTCCAAGTCATCATCGTCCATAACTTCTTTATCTTCATCAGAGACTACTTCAACTACCTTAGCCTTTCCCTTATCTTTTGGCTTTTTGTTACTAGCAGATGCTTCAAAAGTATTTCCTTCCAATAGTGCAGCTAGTTGAGTTCTCACAGTCTCAGTTAGGGCCCCCTTTAACTCTTCCATCTTGGACATAAGAGCTTCATTTACCAGGTTTTGAACTTAGTCGGGATTCATGGTTTTGGGAGTGAAATTAACTATATCTTTATTGAACTCTGATTCACTGACGTAGGTCAGGTTTTCATATGTCCTTAAACTGCTATACTTCAAGACTGTGAGCTAGAAAGGATCAATGCCATGTAATACAATACATGTTATGTATGCATGAATGCACAAGTAACAAATAAACAAAGATAATTAGGACGTTTCTTCCAACCTTATATCTTCTACACACGAATGGTGAGTCTCTTTTCTAGGTATATGGTTAACAAAATATCAACATGAGACATCTTATTTTTGAAAAATTCACTCGGACGGTTTAACCACTAGTTGTATTCTCAAACATAAAAGACAATCCATGATAATTCTTATTAATTAAGCCTTAATCCATTGGATCAACTAAAAATAGCTTTTATGCTATATTATGGATTAAAACTAAATTAAAGGGTTTATCATAAATATATTTTCTATTTGGAAAAGCAACTAATGGTTAATGCCACAGACAAACCCATGATTAATAAGTCTTGGTATAAATTAGGCCCACAATTAATTTTAATATTCCATAATTAACCTGACTAGTTGTAACCCCATTTAAGAGCATGTTTGTAATTTGAATAAAATGAAAAATGGTTTTGTTTCAAAGCCCATTGTAAAAAGGTTTATTTAAAAATGAATCTTGGGCTTTGTATTTGGGCCATGGGGTAAAAGAATTTTTGACCCATCTTTAAAAAGGTATTATGTCCAAAGACCATCTTAAAAAGCTTTGAAAATAATTTTTATCTTTTGTGGTTAAAATAATAAAATTATTTTGGGCTTACAATATAATTAGGACATATTAGAAAAAGAACAAACTAAATAGGTCATAGTTCAAACCAAGATATATCAATCATAGTCAAACAACAAGCATTTGGGCAAAAACCTAAGGAAAGTAACTAGGCAAATTACATAAGCTTTAGTCTTTAGGTTGAAAAGCTTAGGCTCCCATAGCAAGTATTTACTAAAAGGTATGAGGCAATGAGTAGTTATGCCATGCTCGATCTCCATATCTTAAGTGAAAGTATGGTATCCCTTACATAACACAACACTGATTTTACGGGTATTCTAACTCTCACACACAATGTAATTTAAATGATGCAATGGATAATATCATAATAAGAAAGAATAAAATAATATAAAGACCAACCGAATTAACTTCTCTTATCTCCAATGGAGTCGCCACTGTGAGTGGGGATTTTAGCCCCCACTCCCGGTGGAATGGTTCTTGCGACTTCGGTGATATTAGGATCAGGGCATAGAGAATACAGGCCTAAACTAGGAGAAAATAGAGTTGCCACCTAGACAAGTCGGGAAGAAGAAAGTGGTGGATGACTCAATTCCTAAGGAATTCTCAATCTCCTAATGGGTTTGGAAAGTTGGGTACATATAGGGAAAGTAAGAATAACCTAGAACCCCCATAACACCCGGTTCATTAGAACCGGCCTCCTTTTTAGGTCTATATATTATTAAATTCTTAGTTATTGAGATATTATCCATACTACACATAATTTAAAAGAAATAAACATTCATCACTTTATTAAAATAAATACAAACAAAAAAGGTACCATCGAAAGATGGAAACATGCCTTTCACAACTTTAAAATCCAAATAAACAATAAGAAAATATAACTCAATCATTCAAATAAGTAGGTAAAAATAAATCAAACACTTTATCAATCACAAACATACAATAATAGATCCAATAATTAAATTCATAGTTTAATTTTGAATGAGGTTTTAAACATGCAAGATTAGGACTTTGGAATAAAGGTTAGGGACTTAGAGTTTTGGTTTCTAGGGTTTGGAAACTAAGGTTTTAGATATTAGGGTTTAGGGTTAAGAGTTTTTAGACTTTGAAACAAGATGCAAGAGGTATAGGAATTAGGGCTTAGGAAATTTAGAGTTTAGGAAATTAAGGTTCTGGATATTTGGGAATACGATTTTAGACTAGGGTTTTTGGTTGAGATTAGGGTTTCTTAGGGTTTTGAAAATAATGATCAAGGCTTTGGATTTAAATTTAGGGTTTTGATTTTACATATTAGGATTTAGGGTTTTGGCTTTGGGTTTGGAATTTAGGGTTAAGGTTTTACAGATTGGGGCCAAGTGTTTGGGATTTTATGGATTAGGGTTAAGTGTTTAGGGTTTTTATAGATTAGGGTTTAGGTAAATTAGGGTTAAGGTTTTATAGATCAGGATTTGGGAATTTTGTTGGATGATTGAATTAGAGGTTTTAAATAAAATCTTAGACTACAATGAAGTTAAAATAAATAAATATGAAGTGAGCTACTGGATGAAACAAACAGATTAAGCTTCGATTTTATGGAACATATAACTAGGGGTTTTGATAATTCTAAGCTATTGTGAAATAATGTATTAATTTAGTGATTGTTATTAAGGTTTGTACAAAATTGCAACCCAAACTAATTAGCTACTGGATCAAACAACTATCAATATTCAATATTTAAAAGAAAAATATAATTACTAGATATTTAAGCAAATAGAAATTAGACAACAAAACTTGCATTTGTTGGTTCCCCCAATGTGATGTGTTGAAACAAGCTCCTGTCTTTGAAAGCCTGGATTAATGAAGGTATTGGCTGGTGCTTTTTTGTTAAGTTGATGCCTCTATGCTAATTGTTGCCCTCCTTAATTGTTCCTAATTATTGATTCTTCCCTTCTATGTTTAATTGTCTATTTATAGGCAAAAATCGCTTAACTTCCAACCCTAATCTTGTTAATCCAAGGGTTATTCCAAAGTCCAACTTGATTAGGAAATTAAAATGGCCGACTAAATTCTTTTCAAATTAGGATTCATGTCAATTTGGAGTGTCCAAATTGACATGGGCCTCTGCAATGGGACAATTATTGTCACACCTTGTGTAACAATCTCCCCCTCAACAATTGCTCCCATTGGGAATCGAATCTGTGACCTCGGCTCTGATACCACTTGTAGGACCTCAAGCGCTACCACTTCTCCTAAAACCAATTGGTGTCAAGAAAGGTGCATACCCAGCCTTATAGTGCATTCAACACACACGAATGCCCATGGCATTCAACTATAACTTAGCCCCACACCAGGGCCTCCGCCATGAGCAATTACTGTACACCTTGCGTAAAAGATATAATTATTAAAATGAGTTATTTTATTATTATTTTGGTATGTAAGTAATGATTTTATAGTTAAATATTGGAAATGTGTTGGGAAGGATGAAGTTTTAGGAGAGTTGGGATGGATGAAGTTTAAGGAAAATAGTAAGTTGTGAATTTAGGGTTTTAATGGGATTTTGATGAAAGTTGTGTAAATAATGATAATTTAATATACATTGGATATGGAAGTAATTTTAAATTAATAATATTGCTTGTTGTTGGATTTATGTCTGTGTAGATCAAATTGGTAGAGTTTAGAAGTTTGGCTTGGAAAGTGTTTTGAAGGGTAATTGGGAACCAAATAAGGTTAGTACATATTTAAAAACTTGTGTTTTCATTAAATGTGAGTTGGCATTATGTATGTGTAGTTATTTATAAATGTGGACATTCACATAATCTAAGCAATATAGCATAGTTATGTAATAGTGTCACAGTGGACACTTGCACAATGTAAAATTAATGCTTAAATATGATATTCTTGAGGTACATAAAGGCTATATAGTAAAATATATAAAATGGGTATTTTGACAGATGTGACAACATGTGTGTTGAATGAGCCACCTTGTAAGTGTGACTCATGATTAAGTAATGTGATAGTGAAATTGTGATGACTATATGAAAAATAAATAAAACATGGTCAAATTTAAAGTGATCATGAAAAGTGGTGATCACTTGAAAAATATGGGTAATAATTATAAAATATGAAAAATTGAGGCAAAAGAATGAAAGTGATGAAAATTGATAAGATATCAATAATATAATGTAGAAGTGATCATGATAAGGTTGATCACTTGAGAAATGAAAAATGAGATTAAATGTATTACAAGATAATATGTGTGTGTGTTTATTATCCCAATACAATTACCTATCCAATACCATTGAGATTGAATATGCATACATTGACAGACATGAGAAGAGCTAGGTCATGAGAATGAGAATGATAATGAACCTGAGCAGAGCTGGGTTGAGTGAATAATGTTGTAATAACTTGACTTGGAAATTGTATAGGCCGAATGTATGTATCTATGAATGCGTGTGTGTTAGTGAGATTGAATATATATATATGATGAATGAATTGTAAAACAAATGATAATTATCTTGATATTACAAATTACATTACGAGGATAAGTTTTTAAATGTTTATACATTGTTATTAAAATATGTACCACTAAGTTGTATCGCTTAGCGTAGTTGTATGAATCACATAGATAAGAGAATTGCTTATCAAAGAGATTCAGGTTGTGGGTGATCTTTGGAGATTTTTGGTGTCACAAGACCAAAAATTCCAATTGCATGATTGTAAAATTATGGTTTATAAGTATTTCAGTTTATGTATATTGATTCTCAACTCTTGTGTGTTAAATGAGGAATTGGGATTTATATATATAAGTATTTATTTAATTAAGATAAACAATTTGAATGTTTTTAATTATGTTTTGGAGAATTGTGAGGATTTGTGTACGAAATGGAATTATTGGGAGTGTTAAATTTTTATTTGCAGGTTGCGATGTTTGAATTTGGGATTTACTGAAATTATAGGCAAAACTCTGGCAAAAGTTTTTCAGAGATTTTCTATTAAAGATACTATTTTAAATTTATAAAATGTATGGTTTATCAGTTAAATTTATCTTTAAATAACATAAATATTTTAAGGTTAATATTATAGCAGTTTCTACAGTGAATTGACGTGACATTCCCATATTCTATATATATACTCTACATATACGATTATATATACTGTACCTATATAGAGTATAAGGGTGTTGCATTAAATATGTTATATAGATTAAGTGGATTGTGTCAGTTATAGAAATTAAGTGGGTTGCATTAGATTGTATAACCAATATAAGGCCCATGTAAAATAAACTTGGTACCCTTGTTGTGTCCTGTTATCTGTTAAAATTTTGTGTCATGTTAGTATTGAGATATTTTGATACAATTAATAAATGTGTTATGTTCATATTGACCCGAATCGTCTAAGTATTATCCATTAACACACATAAACACAACTCATCAACACAATTCGACATCCCAATAATCCATCATAATATTTATTTATTCCAATAATCCATCATAATATTAATTAGATATTATATATAATAATTAAAATAAAATAAAAAGAATTAAAAATAAAAAGAATTAAAAAAAGACAAATATTAATTATAATTTTTATGATTAAATTTGTAGAAGAATAAAAGAGAACAAAAAATATAAGCAAAAAAATATTAAAAAAAGAAAATAAAAAGAATAAATTTACACAAACTATGATAAAAAGAGAAAAAAAATTAACTTTTAATTGATGAAGGAAAAAGTCTTATAAATATAATTGTGTTATCAAAATCATAACATTTAAAATCATATTTTATATATTTCGTATTTAGTTTGACAACTTTTTTCATCTAATTTGAAAATTTTAAAATTTAGATATGTTGAAAAAATAGATCCAAATAAATAGAGGTTTGAATCTTATATCTAACGATGCCCCACGGAAGGTTAACCTTGTGCTTGTACTACCAGTCTTGAAAAACAATCACTAATGAGGGGAAGTTCTCACTTTACATAGTCTAAAAATCGAGCCTAAACCTCTCAATCTCATACTTTTGTAGTAAGGAATTATTTGAGAGAAAACTGTAGCAGCAACCCTTTTAAAACTTGCAAATACTCATGTATTTATAGAAGCAATATCTTTCTCCTAGAAGGATTTGTGTTTGATTTTAGAGATAAAATCAAACACTCTTGGATTATCCCAATCATCCTAGGATATTATCTTCTCTCATATATCTTAATATTATCTGATAATATTAATTAAATAATATTTATCAACATATTGGTCCATGGGTCTATTCACCTATTATGGGTGAAACCGGCCCAAAATCAACATATCCCACTCGTACATAACGTGACACATGCTTAGAAAAAGAGGTCATGGTTTAAGGTAGCTTGTACTGGATTGATAGACTGTGTGACCGATATATTTCGTGAGCTCTAAGCTATACACATATTAGGGATATATAGTGTCTCATTTGCTAAAACTACTTCAGAGTAGATATAGTACGCTTTACCCCAGATTACTTGTCACATTTCCACTGTCCCCATAAGATCTGAGGATAATTTGCACCTACAATTATGTAAGCTTTCAAACATGATTGGTCGACCTATGGATATAAAAAAAATGACAATCTAGTAATCTTCCTTTTAGTTTAATTCCCTCAATCATGTTTTAACTCGCTTTTCTAGAAATATTCCATTAGGTCAAATCATTCATAACCCTCCAGTAACACCGTAAGATAGCAAAACATCTAACCATATCTCAAGAACTAACCAAAAGTCATAAGGGAAACTTTGAGAGCCAAAATTCTCAAGAGTCTCACATTGACAATAGTTGATATCATATACTTTTGTCCACCATGTGATCGTAATTTTACACATGTGGTGCGAAACACATGCCATAGTATTCTTCCCATTACAATGAGGTGCATGTCTATAAAAAAAACTGTAACATCAGAAATTTTTAAAAATTAAATAAAATAAATTATAATTTAATTGGATAAATTAAATAAATAATTTTAAATGAAAAATGAAGAGATTTTAAATGAAAAAAGTGAAATGTATATGTCATATATACGCAAAATATACATAACATATACAAAGTCAACAAAAGTCAATTTTTAAAAAAAGTCAAAGTCCAATGGCATTTTTGTAAATAAAATTTTTAAAATTTAAAATTATTAAAATTATTCAAAAATAATTTATTTTAAATGGATGATGAATTTTTGGATTTTTAAATAAATAAATAATTAATTAATTAATTATTAAAATAATTTATATATGGATATAAATAAAGGTGGAAAGAAAGAGAAATTAATTTTAGTCTTCATCTTCTTCTTCTTCCCACAAGGGCCGAACTCCATGGTTATTCAAGAGGGAGGATTTGCTTCTTCCATACTCCATTAATTGAAGGATTTTAAGTATTCAAAGTGGATTTTTGGTATTTTCACCAAAATTAGTAAGTTTACAACGTCTTTCTTTGGATTTCATGAAAGTTTGAATATGTGTATTTTGGATATATGAAGTGGTATGATTTAATTATCTATTTTGGATTGAATGAAGTTATTTTAAGTGATTAACAATGATTTTAAGGTTAGTTTGAAGAAATGGTTGAGTTTGGGTAAAGATTGGTGAAGAGAGAGAATTTAGGGTTATGGACTTTTAGGGTTTATGAAATCATGGGTTTTAATTGTAAAAATTGATTCTACATGAGTTGTTTTAATGCATAAACAAGTATTTTAAAGTCAAATATTAGATTTGGTTGTGTTTGGATAGAGTTTCAGAATGAAAGTGGTGATTTAGGGTTTTGAAAAAGTGATTTTTCAAAGTTGTTGAATTGTTTGATTTTATTGGTTAAAGCATGTTCTTTAGTGATAAAAGTGATGAATCTAAGCTTGAAATGATAAATGGATTGAGTTGGAATGGAAAACCTTCAATGGTGAAGGTTATGCCATTTTAGGGTTTTGGACATAAGTGTGTATTATGTAATGTAATTGTGTTAAACATGTTATAATATGCTTTTAATAATATAAATAAACTTAAAACACCAAATTGAATGGTTTAATATGGTATTCCAAATTTAAAGTGAGGTTAGCCTTAACTTTGGGATTTTAGTTTGAATGGTGTTTAATTATGATTTAAGATTGGAATTGCCTTAGAATGTGATGCTAAATGATTATTTATGATCACATTAGGTATAGGCATTGAAGAGAATTGAATTGCCTAATCCAAGTGTTGAAGGGAAAGTTGGAGGAAGAGATGGTGATAGTTTTGTGGCTTGCTTTTGGAAGCTTTTAGAGGTAAGTACAAACTTTGGATGAGTTGGACATATTTGCATTACATTGGGCTTAACACATTTTGAATTGAAAAATATATTAAGCTACTTGATGCATTGATTATTTAGGAATAAAGGTCTATGACATGTGTAATGTCATATATGCATTATATGCATTATGAAAAGCCATTGGTAATGGCTAAATTGTGTAAAATGTGAAATATGTGCATTATGTGAAAGTGACATAAAGTGTTTGGGCAATGCCATTTGTTATGTATGCATTAAGGGCATTATTAAAAAGTCATTGGTAATGGCTAGATTGCATAACATGTGATTCATATGTGAATTATATGGAAATACCCAAAATAATTGGGTAATGTGTTGTAAATGTAAAATGTGGTACATTATGATTATATGTTGATATATGATGATATAAATGAGGAAAAGAGGCAATGTGCCTAGTTGATAATGAGACATAGGGCAATGTGCCTAATTGATAATAAGAAAAGAGACAATATGCCTAATGAATTATGAGAAAATGAGAAAGAGATTGATAATGAAATATAAGTAATAATTGTGTGCCTAGTATGTTATTCAATTTTCAGAGTTTTGTGTTGGTGGCATGCCTGTGAGGTTATCCTCATTATTTTCCTTCAGGGCTAGCTTTTGAGCAATTTTCTGATTTTCCTTTGGGCTAGACGTTGGACATCACTTGCCTTTATGCTAAATACTTGGCATCACTATGAATTGCCTTCAGGCTAGACATTGGGTGTCACTTGCCTTCGGGCTAGATGCTCGGCGTCACTTACCTTCAGGCTAGACACTGAGTGTCAATATGGACCAAAATAATAACTCTGGGATTTGACTAATAAATTAGATTATTTAGGCCCATGCTTGTGTTTGTTTTATGTGAAATGTAAAATGATTGAATAAGATGTTTAAAATGAAATGAAATCACATATGGTGTCATGATATATATAAGCATTGTACATTGGCATTATTTTATAGTTTTATTGTTGTCAAAATTTACACCGCTAAGCTTTTAGCTTAGTGCGATTGCAATTTATCATGCAGGTGATATGGGTGAATCAGTTGAGCCGGAGAGTTTTACTAGACCAGGTCGGTTCTAGTTTGAGGTTGCTTGTTGAGTTAATTTTGCTATGTCAAGATCAAAGCCAATTTGCCATCATGCATATATATATTATATTATAGTACAATTTGTTATGATGTATTTTGTAATTATGTTTTTGTATAATAAATTGTAAATTATAATGAATATTTGGATAAACTATGTAATGTGGGGTTTTACATGTGTGTTAACATAAATATATGTATATGTTTAAATATTTTGAGAAGCTTGAGAAAATTGAGGAGTATGGGTGAAGTGTATGATTGGTTTGTATTGGGAGTATTTTTCCTTTGCAGGTTGTGATTTGTTGTAATTTGGGGATGCCCAAATTACAGATAAAACTCTGGCGAATTTTTTTCAGAGATTTTTATAGAAAATACTTATTTTAGAACCTATGTGTGAGCGGAGATTTTCGCCCCCACTCCCGGTGGAATGGTTCTTGCTACTTCGGTACTGTTTAGGCTTGGGGCCTTAGAGAACATGGACCTAAGTCCGAAGAAAATAGAGTCGCCACCCGGACGGGCCGGGAAAAAGAAAGGGGTGGATGACTCGATTCTTAAGGAATCCCCAACCCCCTAATGGGTTCGGAAAGTTGGGTACGTGTGGGGAAGGTGAGAAATGGCCCAACAACCCCCCCCCCCCCCCCCCCCACAATGCCCAGTTCATTGGAACCGGCCTCCTTTACAGGTCTTAATATTATAAAATTCTTAAATATAACCATACTATCTATATTACATGCAACAATTGAAATAAAGCATCGTTATATTAAAACCAAAGCAATGTCCAAACAAAACAAATAAATGGACACCCATCCGAGGATGGAAACATGTCCTTACATCATCCATGTCTAAACTAATAGGACACCCACCGAAAGGTAGAAACATGTCTTTTACATTGGTCTAAGATATAAAAGCAATTTAAATTACATGATATTTAACTATTGAGGTACCCACAAAGTGGAAACATACCACTTACAACATTTGGAAATCAAAATAAATCGGTAGAAGTAAATAACCATTTATCATAAATAAATCATTCATCAAAGATACTAAACATCAATCAAAATAGAAAGTAAGCATTCATCCATGATAAATTAAATAAATCAAGCATTGAAATTAAATAAATCAAAGCATATAACAAACTACATAATCAAATCTAAAATTAAATAAAGCAATAATTTAGGGTTCGCATCTTAAAATAGGATTTTAGAATTTTAGTTACTAAATTAGGGCTTTGGAAAAAGGAAAGTTAAATATGCGGACTCATAATACACAAATGAATATTGACCCCCTTCGACGAGCCCATACGGCAGTGCCCAAGAAAATTTTAGAAATTGGCTTCTAGGATTGTAGGTTTTGGTGTTGAAAATTAAGATTTTAGTGTTTAGAATTTAAAAAATAGGGTTTTGGAATTTTGAGTAACTAATATTATTTTTTAAATGAATAATGCTACTGGACGTTTTAAAAATTTAGGGTTTTGGAGGTTTTATGGAAATAATGCTATTGTGATTTAAAAAATATTGGATTTAAATGTTTAAGTTTATAAGGTTTTAAGGTTTTAATGATTAGGGTTTAGGAAAACTTAGAGTTTAAATTAACTAATTTGAGGTTTACTGTCTTGGTTTTGGAATTGAAGAAAATAATTTGGAGTTTTATGAAGTAATTGTGATTCTGAGAAACTGTAAAGTATATTAGGGTTTGGTGATTTAACAAAATATTTGGAAACGAATTAGAAGAAAACAGTTTAGGGTTTTTTAAAAGCTTTTGGAAATAAGAAAAATGATTCAAGGTTTTTGGAAACAAAAGAGACAATTTAGGATTTTTGGGGACAGAAGGAATAAGTTAGGGTTTTTGAGGTTTTAGGGAAACAGAAGGATGATTTTTAGGGTTTAAGAACGATTTAAGGTTTTTTGGGAAAATAAAAGAAACAAATTAAGGTTTTAGGGTTTAGAAGAAACAAAAGAAATCACTTATGTTATTGAAACGAAGATCAATGATCAAGGTTTTATGTGTATATTTTCAGGAATCAAAGAAACAAAGCTACTGTAAGAAAATAAAAAGAAATTAGAGATTCAAACCTTCTTTCGTTGTTTTCACCAAAAATTGCTTCTTGGATGAACAAGGACAAAGGCAAGGTTGCTGCCTTTGATAGCTTGATTGCTTGCTTGCTTATCCCTCTCAAATCTGAAATTCCACAGTTCAAGTCTAAATCCAAAGTTCAAAATCATGTCCGATCGTCCAAAGTTTTCCTCCAAAGTTCCCCTCCTGGTTCCCTTTTTCTGTGATTTTTTGGTCTTATTTATAGAAAATTTATGTGATTAATTCAACTTGTTTATGGAAACTAACATTAATTAAGAAAAGGAAACCGAAACCAAATAGAATTTGGTTTCCAAAAAAATTACGTCGAAAATATTTCACTGGCAAAAAAAAACTGCTGCGAAAAAATTTTGCTGGCCAAAAAGCTGTTGCGGGCTGCTGCGAGGATTGCCGTGGGAACCTGCGAGCTGGGCGAGCAAAATTGGCAGCGGGCCATTTCGTCCTAACTTTTCGGCGATGAATTTTTTCGTCGCCGATTTTTATTTTTATTTATTTATTTATTATTATTTTTTATTTTTTATTAATTATAAAAACTAAATATTAAAACTAATATTATTCAATTAAGATAACACAAAAATTATTTTGGACTAAATAAAATATATTGGACCGGACTGGGTCAAAAATTAAGGGTCTACACTATGATTTATAATAATATTTTATTTGTTATTTAAATATACATTTAAATAACAAATATAAAGTATTTAATATTTTAAATTTGAAAAGTGAAAAAAATTATTAAACCAAACTGTGATATTTTTGTACCATATATGCGTATTTTACATATACGGGTATATATATTATACGTATATAGGGTAGGTGTTATATTTATTTTAGTATCAGAGCCTATATTTGAGGTTCTCGACCTAGGTGGGTTGCTAGAAAGAGAAAATGAGAATTTTAAAAATAATTTTAAATTGTGATACATGCATTGGCATTTTATCTAATATCTGATGTGGCAATGTCATTTCAATATAATGGATATGAGTTGAGATGGTGCTTAGGTTGCATATATCAGAGTGGTGCAATGGAAGCGTCATTCTGGAGATTATGGACTGAGAATTTGTAAAACTTTTGATTTGAAATTAAGATTCATAGTTGATTTAATTGATAAGTAAGTGAATTTAAGGAAAATAATCTAAGAAATAATTTAAAATATGAAATGAAAAGTTTGAGAGATGAGCATGATAGTTACAGAACATTTTATCGGTGTGCTGCAAAGTGATGTTGTTCAAATTTTTGGACAAATCCAAGAATGTGGGATGAGTTTAAAATTTTATGAAATGTTTTTCTATATGTTAGAATTGAATGTATAAATTTCATAATTTTTAAAGATGGATTCCTAATTAAGAAAAATAGAATACAAATTGTTGGAGTAGTTCTAACAACTCAGAATCTATAGAAATTGAGAAACATATTTAAAAACTATGGCAAATCAATCCAGAAAAAAAATCTAAAACTTTAAACACCATATCATATGTATTCCTAGAACATATGATTAAAATTTCATTAATTTCTATTAAGGTTTGATACCTAGAAAAAAAATGGATAATCAGGTGTTGTTAGAGAAATTAGTAAAGAGACAGATTCTGTGGGTTTAGAATGCTTAATTTCTAAATATAGTAAATCAACTTAAAAAATCTAAAAGTTTAAAAATAATTTCATATGTGTGTCAAGTGTATATGGTTAAAAGCTCATATTCTTTTATAAAGAATTGGTAAGTAGAAAAAAAAAATTGAAAGTGAGCTTGACATGAAAATGAGAAAGTTAAGCGGATTTGTGTAAGTGAAAATATATTAATTTCAGGTGATAAATGAATGAAGGAAATTATGAATATATTTATATATGTATATGTATGGATAAAGGTATAAAGAAGGAATATTTGAGTTTTTAATAATTTTGAACAAAGAGTTCTTAATTAAAACTTAAAGAGAGAAATGGTATATGACGGCAAAATTATTTATTATGAAAATATATAGAGGATATATTAATATAAAGTATAGTATTGGTTAAGTCAAGAGTAACTATGACTAAGTAAGGATTTAAATGTTGTTCTTTATATTGAGTAATTAAAATATAAATCTACATAAATAGATTACTAAGTTAAAGTGAGTTGAGGTTATGTATATACTCCATATTTGAATGCATGATTAAGATGTGTTCATTGAGGTGTTATGTGGAAATGAATATTATGAGAAAGGATAATAAGTGTGTTTTTGGAATATCTAAGGTGGATGTAAAGATTTAATAATGGATACAAGATGATTGTATAATAAATGACTTTTTAATTTATTCTATGAAGGATAGTTGATTGACTAATCAAAACATGATCTAGCTGATTTAAGTGGATAGAATAAATTGAAATATAAAGAGTAAATTGTGGGAGTAGTTGAAATTGATATTAAATGATTATCAAAAATAGCAATGAGATCAATTCATCAAAGGAGTTGAAAGTATGATCTATATAAAGAGAATTTGACATTTCTATGAAAAAGGAAAAAATGCTTAACTGGAATTAAAGGATTTAGAAGTTAGTGATCGAAATGATTTGAAATGAATGAATGTATTATTATATTGAACAGCTGAATTTGTGATTTAAATTTTGAGTTAAAGTGTACATGGGATATAAATAAATGGAGAATTTATATTTATTAATGATCTTTGTAATAGACATTATGTAAATAATTAAGAGTATTTATAAGAAAGGAGAATAAAGGATTATGTGGTTAGTATATACTTTTATAACATTTAATTTAATTGATAATGTATGCTATTATGTATGTGGGCATTCTTTAAAGAATAAATATATTCTTTAAAGTGACATGTATAAATGAGTATGTGGTTAAAATTTATGTGAGAAATAATATTTTGTGTGAAAGGGAAAAAGTATGGAAAAATATAAAATATGATTAAAAGTATAAATTATACTAAAAATGACTTGAAATGATAACGAAAATATGAAATTGGAATGGAATATAATATGCAACATAATATGTATGTGTTTGTGAAAAATGGTAAAATGTGGAGATGAGTTACATTGTAAATATGACTCATGATTATGTTGAGTAAGTATATGAAATATGGAATATGATAACTGTATGGAAATTTGAGAAAATTCATAAATAAGATAAAATATGAAAGTGATCATGAGTGAGTTGATCACTTAATAAATTTGAAAAATTATGGAAAGGAAGTGAAATATGGATATGAATGTGGGAACTGAGAACAGTGTTTAAAATATATATATATATATATGATATAAACAATGAAGAAATGATAATAGTAAAGTAATAATGTGTATAAAATGTGTAATTTTGAGATATCACAGGTGTGTGACCACCAAGTCATGAACGTGACAATGAGATAAAAATAGTTTGAGAAAACTTATAGTGCAGGTAATGTTTATTTGTAACCCACGGGTGTGGGCTTGAGATGACATAATTGTGAAATGCATTTGAGGAAATTGATAGTTTTACTTCATAAGATACAAGCAAGATTTGAGGTTTGTATAGTTAGAACTCATAATCTTATTTTTTAAAAATTTATATATGGCTATAAACAGTGTGAAAATTATGAAAGGCGATTAAGAGTTATCTTGAACGTGTTTAAAAATGGTATAATATGAATAATGTGATGAAAATGACGTTTAAAGTGAATGAGACTAGGGGAAGTGATTAAGGTAAGAGCTAGTCATGAGAGTTATGAGGAAATTATATGGGAAGAAAAAAAAAGTAAAAGTAAAGTATATTTACTGTATACAATCATTAGCTCCAATAAGCTGAAATGAATATTGTTCATGAAAATGAATCCAAAAAGACATAAGAATAAGTTTGACCTAATTGAGTTAGGTTATGAATTGAAACAAATTAATGAATTTAAATTAGCCTGAAATTTAACTAAATGGAATAAGACTGTGATAGTCATATTGAGATAACTAGATCAATTGATCTGGAATATGGAAGTTACAAATAATCATTTAGATTCAAAATATATATAATTGTATTAAGAATCTGAGAGATATGCAATAATGTATATGATGTAATGTTCTAATATGTACATATCTATGAAAGGACTTAAGATATATTAGTTATAAATGATTATAAGAAACATATGTTTAACTATATTGTGATGGGAATGTATGTACATTTTGGGTTGATGAATAATCTGTGAGAATGAATCTTAATAAGAAAATAAGATTTTATTGTTGTATACTAATAATCTTGAGATAATACATGGTAATGGTATAGAGAGTAAGATCAAAGTGAGGATGTATAGAAGATTATTAAGTTAAGACTTGTTATTTGAGAATTGAGAGTTGTTATTATTTGTGGTTTTTACAGATAACTATTTATAAATATAAATTAGGTGAATTGAACAAAGATACAATTTTAACAATGACTGCGATAACTGTATAGTTAGTATTAAGATATAAGTTAGTAACCTTTATATTTAAGGTTATGAGAGTATATTTTTAAGATAATGAAGTGATAAAGTATCTTGAGTGTAACAGATATATAATGTTTTTATATTTAAGAGACGAACTAATTTTGTCTAATGATAGTTCGGTTGATGATATGACAATCTATTGTTATTATTTGATTTAATAGAAAGTATAATCATGGGTTAGGAAATTGTGAAAGATTTTTTAGAATGACTCTAAGGGGGAGAGGAAAAATTATGTAATTTGATAAAATAATTATTTGATGAGATAATTAATTTCATATGAGATTTTAAGATTTTATTTTGAGTTGGATAATTTATCACGATATTGGATAATTTCGAGGAAAAATTATTTAAGAGAGAGAGAATTGTAACAACCAAAAATTTTAAAAATTAAATAAAATAAATTATAATTTAATTGAATAAATTAAATAAATAATTTTAAATAAAAAATGAATGAATTTTAAATGAAAAAGTGAAATGTATATGTGATATATATGCAAAATATACATAACAAATACAAAGTCAATTTTTAAAAGTCAAAGTCAAAGTCCAATGGCATTTTTATAATAAACTTTAGAAATTTAAAATTATTAACATTATTCAAAATAATTTATTTTAAATGGAAGATGGATTTTTTGATTTTTAAATACATAATTAACTAATTATTAAATTATTAAAATAATATATATATGGCTATAAATAAAGGTGGAAAGAAAGAGAAATTAATTTTAGTCCTCATCTTCTTCTTCCCACAAGGGCCGAACTCCATGGTTATTCAAGAGAGAGGGTTTGCTTCTTCCATACTCCATTAATTGAAGGATTTTAAGTATTCAAAGTGGATTTTTGGTGATTTTCACCAAAATTAGTAAGTGTACAACTTCTTTCTTTGGATTTAAGAAAGTTTGAATATGTGTGTTTTTGGGCATGTGAAGTGGAATGATTTAATTATCTGTTTTGGATTGAATGAAGTTATTTTAAGTGATTAATAATGAATTTAAGGTTGGATTGAAGAAATGGTTGAGTTTGGGTAAAGATTGGTAAAGAGAGAGAATTTAGGGTTATGGACTTTTAGGAGTTATGAAATCATGGATTTTAATTGTGCAAATTGATTCTAAATGAGTTGTTTTAATGCATAAATAAGTATTTTAAAGTCAAATATTGGATTTGGTTATGTTTGGATAGAGTTTTAGAATGGAAGTGGTGATTTAGGGTTTTGGAAAAGTGATTTTTCAATGTTGTTAAATTGTTTGATTTTATTGGTTAAAGCATGTTATGTAGTATTAAAAGTGATGAATATAAGCTTGAAATGATAATTGGATTGAGTTAGAATGGAAAACCTTAAATGGTGAAGGTTATGCCATTTTAGGGTTTTGGACATAAGTGTGTATTATGTAATGTAATTGTGTTAAATATGTTATAATATGTTTTTAATAATATAAATAAACTTAAAATACCAAATTGAATGGCTTAATATGGTATTCCAAAGTTAAAGTGAGGTTAGCCTTAGCCTTGAAATTTTAGTTTGAATGGTGTTTAATTATGATTTAAGATTTGAATTGTCTTAGAATGTGATACTAAATGATTATTTATGATAACATTTGGTATAAGCATTGAGGAGAATTGAATTGCCTAATCCAAGTGTTGAACGGCAAGTTGGAGGAAGAGGTTGGTGATAGTTTTATGGCTTGCTTTTAGAAGCTTTTAGGGGTAAGTACAAACTTTGGATGAGTTGGACATGTTTGCATTACATTAGGCTTAACAGATTTTGAATTGGAAAATATGTTAAGCTACTTGATGCATTGAGTATTTAGGAATAAAGGGCTATGACATGTGTAATGCCATATATGCATTATATGCATTGTGAAAAGTCATTGTTAATGGCTAAATTGTGTAAAATGTGAAATATATGCATTAAGTGAAAATAATCCAAAGTGTTTGGGTAATGCCATTTGTTATGTATACATTAAGGGCATTGTTAAAAAGCCATTGGTAATGGCTAGATTGCATAAAATGTGATTCATATGTGAATTATGTGGAAATACTCAAAATAATTGGATAATGTGTTGTAAATGTAAAATGTGGTACATTATGATTATATATTGATATACGATGATATAAATGAGAAAAATGAGGAAAAGAGGCAATGTGTCTAGTTGATAATGAGACATAGGGCAATGTGCATAATTGATAATAAAGAGACAATATTCCTAATGAATTATAAGAAAATGAAAAAGAGATTGATATTGAAATATAAGCAATAATTGTGTGCCCAGTATGTTATTCAATTTTCAGAGTTCTGTGTTTGGCGGCATGTCTGTGAAGTTATCCTAATTATTTACCTTCGGGGCTATCTTTTGAGCAATTATCTAATTTTTCTTCGGGCTAGACATTAGACATCACTTGCCTTCGGGCTAAATACTGAGCATCACTATAAATTGCCTTCAGGCTAGACACTGGGTGTCAATATGGACCAAAATAGTAACTCTGGGATTTAATTAAAATATTAGATTATTTGGGCCTATGCTTGTGTTTGTTTTATGTGAAATGTAAAATGATTAAAAAAGATGTTTAAAATGAAGTAAAATGACATATGGTGTTATGATATATATATTAGCATTGTACATTGGCATTATTTTACAGTTTTATTGTTGTCAACATTTGTACCACTAAGTTTTTAGCTTAGCACGATTGTAATTTATCGTGCAGGTGACAGGAGCGATCCGGTTAAGCCAGAGAATTCTACTAGACTAGTTCGAGGTCGCTTGTTGGGTTAATTTTGCTACGTCAAGATCAGAGCCAATTTGCTATCATGCATATATATATTATATTATAGTACAATTTGTTATGATATATTTTATAATTATATTTTTTGAGAATAAACTGTAAATTATAAAGAATATTTGGATAAACTGTGTAATGTGGGGTTTTATATGTGTGTTAACATAAATATATTTATATGTTTAAATGTTTTGATAAACTTGGAGAAATTGAAGAGTATGTATGAAGTGTATGATTGGTTTGTATTGGCAGTGTTTTTCGTTTGCAGGTTGTGGTTTGTTGTAATTTGGGGATGTCCAAATTACAGATAAAACTCTGACGAATTTTTTTAGATATTTTTATGGAAAATGCTTGTTTTAGAACCTATGATTTATAATAATATTTTATTTGTTATTTAAATTTACATTTTAAAGTATTTAAGATTTTAAATTTGAAAAGTGAAAAAAATTTTATTAAATCAAATTGTGATATTTTTGTACCGTATATGCATATTTTACATATACTAGGTGTATGTATTATATGTATATAGGGTATAAGGGTGTTACAAAAACATATTTTTCATTTAAAATACCATACAAATGATAGTTTAAACACACTCAATGCCTAACTAGAGTTTACATATCTACTCAATTAGATTCAGAACTAACATCTGGCTACTTAGATAGATTTGGGCATAATCACATGTAGCCAACCCAAAAAGAAAGTAAATAACAAATTTCATTATGTAAATGAGATGACCATCTTGCTTCAAGTACAAGCTCATTATCACCTAGATAAAATGCTTAAAAGTGGTTTCATATTCACTTGCCACATAGACAAATATAAGGAAATTAACCATGTGAGAAGGTTAATTTTATATACTGTCTAACATGCTCTTAACACCATTAAATCACAAAACATTTAAACTCATGCAAACATAAAATAGACACCATGTTCAGTATTAATAAAAAAAAGCAGTCCAGTGAAAATAGTCTATGAAAGATAAATAATATAAATACGTCAACATCTAGACAATCTAAGAGAACTTGTATGCCTAATGAATACATCTCTAAGAATTAGTTTGGTAAAGAGATGTATAACCATATCATGCATAGAAAATGTATTTCGTATTCACTTATGTGTAACCATGTCTCAAAATATATATATATATATATATATATAATTTTGTACAATATGCTTCAAAATGTTTTTTAAAAGTGCTGAACCTATGCATATTTACTTGTCAACCCAAAGGAAAGAAAATACCAAGTCTTGTGCACACTATTATATACAAATGAAAAACCAATAGTACTTGTATAAGGGATATTTTTCACATGCTCTATATCATCTTGAAGATTTGGAGCATAGTTTATGACTCAAACCTTTGCCTTTGACAACTATGGTATCCATAAGTTTGTGATTACACATACTGAATCGATGAAGTACTTTCTAAATAATTTCCTCACAATCTTGAAGTCTTTACTCCAAGAGTATATGTGACTTCACTCATTTCTTTTATCTTAAAATTGGCTGATAATCGCTTTTTAATGTCGTTTAGAAACATCTTGTTGTTTCTAGCAATTAGAATCTCTTTAACATTTAATGACATTATGGCAAACTCTACTTTTAGTCATTTGATGTAGACACAATAGTCCTCATCTATGAAAGCAAATGTATCATTATTTTAAAAAACTACTTAAGGATATAGATTGATGTTTCAACCTTCAAACTTTTCGCTTGACCTTATTTGATGAAGCTTGCTAGTCATTACGGGTATATTTCTTCATCTAATTCTTCATTGAGAAAAAGCAGTCATATTGCATCCGTTTGATGTAATTCAAGATCAAAGTTTGCCATAATTTGCTATATTCAACCTCATATATATATATAAGTTATTACAGAAGAAAACATATCTCTATAGTTTGTTCCTTTCTATTGTTTATACCCCCTTTGAAATGAGAAGAGCCATGTGCCTCTCGAAAAATTTACCATCAGCTTTTGCTTGATTTTGAGAATCCATTAATACCCAATGGCTTGGAATCCTTTCAGAAGATATACTAATTCTTATAGTTGGTTTGATCCTAAAGAAACTAATTCTTCTTCCATTGCATTTATTCATTTAGTCCTTATCAAGACACGAGAGAGTATCTTAGATATTCTTTGGCTCATCTTTGTCTGAGACATAACCACAACCATGAATACTTCCCATTGCCTTTGATTTTAGATCATTAATAACTAGTTGATGGTGAAGTTAAGTCCACCAAATTTCTCCCACTCGGGTGAAGTGGTCCTTATGAATTTTGATCCAAGATATCATTCAAGGAGAGATCTTAATTTAATTTTCCTTGCTCATAATATTCATTGTATAAGAATGTGACATCTGTGATTTAACCTAAGTTGTTCTCCCACTATTTTACTTGGCTATGAAAACATATCCCTTGGATAGTTTAGAATATCTCATAAAGATACTTTTTTAACCTCTTAGATCTAATGTTTGTGAGAGGTATCATGTTCACAAGCAACGTGTCCCTAATATTTTGGAACACTCAGATCAGTATGCCAACATGTCCATAACTTATATGAAATGGAAGTAAATCACTTGGAGGGCACTAGATTAAGTACATATATGATTCTCAGTAATGTATTATCTCAATAGGCGATGGATAGTTTGAGCCATAAGTGACCTAATTATTCAAAAGAGAGTTATATTTCTCCTTACAAATAAAACTATTTTATTGTGAAGTTCATGGAATAATCAGCTATTGCTCTATTCATTTTTCACCACACATTTGCTTGAACTGATCAGAAAAAATATTCACAACCTCTGTCAGTTTGAAGTGCTTTCAATTCCTTGTCTAATTGATTTTTCAACTAGGTTGAAACAGATCTTGAAGCAACTTAAGGCTTCAGATTAATGTGTTATCAAATAGATATGACTATACCGAGTACAGTCATCAATAAAAATGATGAAATAATAAGCATTATGCTCTCACATTCATTGTATCACAAATGTCTAAACAAATAAATTGCAATGGAATATAGGCTCTTGTGCCCTTTTCGAAAGGATTTCATGTAGTTTTTCCAGCTAGACATAATTCACAAGTAGACAATTCCACTTGATCAATATTTGATAAGAGACCAGTCTTTACTGATCGATCCAATCCTTGTTGGCTTTTAATAAGACCAAGTTTAGCACATCCACATCATTCTTATAATGTTGTGAAGTTGAAAATAAAGGGAAAACTGATATTTAAAACCACGGTGTTTACAATATCCATGACAAGAAAAATTACTCAAAAACATATCCAGAGTCTCAAAGAAAAATATTTACCCAAAATACAAATGTACTTAATTATCATGGAAACTTTAAGAAAATAAGTCAAAGTCAAATTAAACATAGAAGTCAAATTCTATAAAATTGTGAAACTTAAAGGACACAATGGAGCAATAAGGTTTGACTGCCATGCAAAACTCATTTGCAGGTGACATTTCTTTCAACACATATGTTTATTCTTATAAAGGTACATCATACCTTAGTTGGGTTTATCGACGAAATTGTATGAAGGCTTCAAAATCCTTCATTACATAGTTGGTTGCTCCTAGGTTTTTAATCCACATAGGATATTCTTCAGTTAATAAAATCGAATTAGAAATAAGGATTCACTCACATGTGAGTTGCCTTGTTATACATTGTTAGGTGTGGTATAGTCCTTCGTGTTGGTTATCTTACACTTTTATTTTCTTAAACCTAATCATCTTCATCCTTACCTTTAACTTTCTATACTCAGGTTTTCTGTCCAAAACTCTATTTGTGCTGGACTTGTTCATATATACTGGGTCTTATATTTGTATTGCATTAACTGGTTAGATACTATCTCTAGATAAGTATATGCAGAGGCCTTTGTTAACAAGAGTGTGTTAGGTGCACTATCATATGCTCCCAAGTTTTAGGCATGGAATGAATAATTGCTTGGGTCTTTTGATGAACAATCTCTTGGATCTTTTGCTCTTGAGTCAACATATGACCATCATTATATAACTCACTATACTTGTTTGACTTCTTTTTTGGATGTCTCTTTATCAAGTGTTCTCGATGCTTCTTGTAAGCATCAAACTCAATAGTAAGAGATGAAAGTTTTGTCACAATTTCATTAAATTTCTTAAAGAAAATATTTACATGCCCTTAGCATGCACATGGTTACAAACTCCTTCATAATATCATCATTAGTTGCACCAAGCAATATGATGTGAGCTTAAGGGTTCTATACTTATAAATGACATGGGTCTTATGGTCCCACCTATGCTAGACCAAATTGCCCTTGAGCAGGCTTTCTATGATAATATTTTAAGGGTTCAAATCACTAAAGAAGCAATATTAAATAAATACATAATTTACATGATACAATATATACACATATTATTAATATACTAGTTTAAATGCCAATATTTTCACAACCAATTATACATTGATAATAACATACAAACAATCTCGAGTCAAAAGATCACTACATTTTCAATCATCGCCTTGATCATATGTATAATTAATATCAACGTAAATTATATATGCAAAAATATTCAAGTAAAATTATTCAAACTAAATGTTATAACTATATTTTAAAATATTTAGAATTTTGATAATGCCATGTATTATATTAATTATACTAAATAATTAATGATATAATTAATGGCATGCATTATATTAATTATGTGAAATAATTAATAATGAAAAAATGCATATTCCATTAATTAAGATAAATTAAAAGTTCACAAACTATATACTTATAATAATTACGGCAAGAAAATATTCATTAATCATTTTAAACATACTAAAATAAAATAAGGATAAATCTATAATTATTAATTTTATGCATGTTCCATATATTCACATCTTGCAGGAAACGACTTTCTCAATTTCTACAAATAATTCTAATGGCATGTTAATGTATTTTGAGTTATGTCCAATTTGGTATTCATACTTCCCACTGCTTAGTGTCATACTTGGATTTCTTTTTTTAAGTCTAAGCCTATTTAATCTTCTAATATGTGTTATTTTTTGAGAAAATATCTAATAACCATCTATATACTTGAAGCTAATACCCCATTTAGTAAGTAAATGATTTAGCAATAAATAACTTTATAAAATTCAAGATGTACAATCAAGTTTCAAAGTTAAATGTGCAGACCATTCAATTTTTAGACCACTCGATTCAATAATTGACTAATAATTAGAGTAGACATACAAGATATGTCATATACCCAAAAAAATGTGTCATAAAATGTAGTCCCTTGGACACATCTCAATTTTTTTTAACTAATTTTTGAAAACCTTTATTTTTGCCTCTTAAAAAAATTTATGCTTAGTTTTTTAGCTACTAGTGGAAGTTTATGCATTTATGCTTAGTTTTTTATGCTACTAGTGGAAGTTTATGCTCTCTTAACCATTTTCTATAATTCATTACATAAAAATATTAAGAGAAATTATACATAACAAATATATATAATAATATTATGCACATATTGTATAATAATATGTATTACAAATACATTTTTAGTCTCAATTAGGAAAATAAAAATATTTATGTGTTAGTGTATATGCCCTAGGCCATTGATTTGGACCTTAATGTTATTCATTTTGTTATTAATAAAGAAGTTTTTATTATCATTGTTATGTTTGCATGTTATATATAATAATGATTATATCCCTGGTTTATTATTGTTATGGAGATAATAATAAATATAACTAGTGTAATATTGATTTGATAATCATAAGATGATTATAGGTATGAAGATACAAATCAATATTATGGATACATGTTAGAGAACAGTGTATTGGATAGACCCACATAGATATCACTTCATGGTTTAATGTCATAAGTGTATCTCATAATAGTTTTCATTTAATCCTTTGACTTGAGATTGTCATAGTTTCCAACATAAGGAATATTATGTTTTGACATGATCAAACGTTATCTGTAACTAGATAATTATAAAGGTTATGCTTGAACATGGTATAAATCATATAGAGGAAAATGAACAATCAAGATGGAATTTGTCCCTCTCTATGAGAGAGATATCTTCTGGGCCCCTCGATAAGTGTAACTGAGAAATGCATGGCCGTGCTCAAATAAGTTGATATAAGATCAATCTTATTTGTTTATCAGTTAACTTGGAGATCGAGTAATCATAAGTTTGGATAATATAAGTATGACATTTACTATGACTTATGTTCAAACTAGATATCGTGTGACAAAGGGATTAATGCATTTACTATTTCAGGTTTTCATTTATAATGATTCTCATGATTAATTGAGTAGTCGTAATGTCTTGCTAGAGGCCAATTATGATTTGTGCATTTCAATCGAGATTGAAATACACTACCAGTTAATATGAGCCTATCGGGTCACACACATAGAACGTAGGCTGTACTTAAATAATAATAATTATATTTTTATTATTGTTGTTAGTATTATTATTATTATTAGATATTAATAATAATATTGTTATAATAATTATTATTAGATAATAATTATTAAAAACGTGGGTCCATATAGGATATGGACAGTTAGGGTTTTGATAAGGAAAGTCTTTTAAACGGTTTTAAAAGGGCTAGAGGGATGATGATCTGATCATTATTCGTTTTGAAAGAAAACGGAAGAAGAGAAAAACCTAAAAACCCTAGTTTCGTTTTTGAAAAGGTTCAGCCACTGCCGTTGGTGAGCTAGCACTCAGACCGGCGTACGTTCGTGTGGACTTCGCTAGAGGGTGTTCGTCTTCAGAAGGCAGCATCTGTTAATCGATTTGAAGCTACACAAAAGGTTAGTTTCGAATCTCTTTTATCGAACTGAATGGATCACATGGATCCTGGGAATAAATCGAAAGATAATTTTTGTTTTCCGCTGCGGCAAAAGGGTTGCAGATTCTTCTCGATTTACTAACAGTGGTATCAGAGCCCCTTGTTGATTCCATTTAATTCGAAATATGCCATGTTGATGTGTTGATGTGATCTATTATTTTTCGAATGGCATGATTGGATTCGTTTTATCATTTGATGATGATTCGAATCTGTTATATGAGATATAACCTAAATCGTTGTTGATATATGATGTCAAAGATGACCAATTGTATAAGATACAATTCTGTGAAGTCGAATTAGGGTTGGTATACAATCTGTTATGGTTTCGAATTAGGGTTAATATGATTAATTCAATTCGTTTATTCATATTGAATGTATACATAGATTTCGATTTTGATTAATATGATTATTGAGTAAATCGTTTTCTAAGGTTTCTTGTAATAGTTCTTTGTTAATATGATTAATAGATTGCTATTATATTCTGTTTAATATGATTGACATAATAAGGGTTTTGACAGAAAATAATTAATTGGATTAATGATTCTGTTTAGCTTCGAGGGGCGCTGCCCCTCGACCCCGCCCAGGGGCGCTGCCCCTTCGGAACCCCGCCCGCTGACCGGCCAGCGGGACCGCCGTGTGCGCAGCGCCTTATAGTTCGTTCCGGTGACATTATGAATGTCAACTTATTTGGTTATTTTAAGATGTTTATATGAAATATGCTATGATTATTTGATGTCTTGGCATGGTGCATAGTAGGGCTTTATGATCTATGTGATTGTTTATTCATATCTATGGATTATAAATACGGCCTGCGTGTCGTTTATTTTTGTAACTTTATTATTACTAGTTTAGTATTTAGTTTTTATTATTAATGTAATAATGAAGACTCAAGCCTGGAGAAGAAGATGAAAAATTTCATGGAGATGAAGTTGCCTTTCAAGATATGAAGAAATGTACTATTGCAAATGTTGTAATAGATAGGTTTTCTTTTCACCTAGGGTTGCCTATATGATCTTCATTTGGTCTCATGAAGATCATATCTAGTTTGGCCATACTATGTCACGTTTATTTTTATCGAATATGTATGAGATGTCATGTTTGATAGTTTATATATGCATATAGGATGTGATATATAAATGTTAATTTTAACATGTTTTCAAAATTAAATGGAATGAACCCTCACTATTAATTTAAGTTTTAATGCCATCCATATCTTAAACACTTATCAAGGCTAAGATCACCTAAATGTACATTTTGCCAAAGCAAAGTACTTTAGGTTATCCTAGTAAGATATGATGAGTAATGGTGCTGCTCATGCGTTTAAAATTGGTTAGACTTAATTAGGCTATCAAAATGGTTTTGGGCCTAAGGCATTAGATGGGGTATAACATGCTATGGCATATGATGTCATGATCCCATATTATCTAAGAGTTACATGTGATGTAATTGGTAAGGGGTTACCTACCATAATAACTTGATTTTAAGTGTCATGCCAAAGCTGACTTAATATTAAGTAAAAATTGGATCTTAGCCCACTAAAATGTCATTGTGATGATTGAGGGTTATATTTTAGTGGGATTTTAATTACTTATCACCTTTTATTAATTAAAATTTGCATATTTTGTAGATTGAAATGGCTACTAACAATAACTCCACTTTATCACTGCGATCCATCCTTGAGAAGGAAAAACTGAAAGAGAATGGGACTAATTTTGTTGATTGGTTTAGGAACCTGAGAATTGTTCTCAAACAAGAAAAGAAGTCCTATGTGCTTGATGAAGCTGTCCCTGAGCCACCTCCTGCTAATGCTTCTAATGCTGATAAGAACAAGCATAAGAAGCATATGGATGATTCCAATGACATTGGATGTCTTATGCTTGCTACTATGTGTCCAGAACTTCAGAACGATCTGGAACACTTGGAGGCTTATGAGATGAGTGTCCATCTCAAACAAGCTTTCCAACAGCAAGCTAGGCAGGATAGATTCGACACTGCTGTTGCATTATTTGACTGCAAGATGTCAGAGGGCGAATCGGTTAGTGCTCATGTTTTGAAAATGAAGGGCTACATTGATCACCTTGCCCGACTTGGATATCCCTTGAGTTTAGAACTCTCCACGGATTTGATCCTTCATTCTTTGCCCAGCAGTTTTTCACATTTTGTTATGAACTATAATATGAACATGGAAAAGTCCATTCCTGAGCTACATGCACTACAAAAAAACAGCAATCTGCGACGCAATCTGCGACACCATTAACGACGAAATCAACGACCAAAATACGATAGCGACAATATCAGCGACGAACAGCGAGAAAAATTGAGCGGACGGTAATGTCCTGGTCGCTAAAAAATCAACGACAAATCAGCGACCAATTGTGCGTGTCGTTGATTAGCGACAAATCAGCGACAAAACAGAGACAAATTCAACGACATTTTTATTTTTGGCGGGAATTATTTATTCCCGCTGAAAGTCATCGCTGATTTAGCTTTGGTCGTTGAATTTGTCTCTGTTTTGTCGCTGATTTAGTCGCTGAATTGGTCGCTAATTTGCTCGCTAAAGTTTGTCGCTGATGTGTCGCAGAATATGTCGCAATATTTCCTCGTTGTTTCAGTCGTTGATTCGTCGCAGAATTCATTATTTTTTTTTTACACATTTGGTCGCTGATTTTGTCGCAATTTTGTCGCAAATTTTGTAATTGTTTGGCTATATTTTTCCAGTATTCCAATTTTTTTTGTTTTTTACTCATTTTCAAGAACCTGTTGAATTTCAAATATAATAACCAAACCTGTTTATAAAATAGTCATTCATTACAATAATAATCAAATAACACAACATTCATAATTAAGTTATTAGTGGCAATAAGTATACATAAACTATTCGAATGTAAAGTTTACCCCTTAAGAAAGTATATTGAACACATGATGTCTTAATAATCCGACACTCCAAACACAAACAAAGAGAACACCAACTTTATTAATCCGACACTCCAAACACAAATAAAGAGAACAACTATCAAGTATATCCTACATACGAACATCGTCTTCCTCCACATTGTCATTTGCCGGAGCAGGAGGAACATTTGTTTTCCTTCATTGCTCAGATAAGAATAAGCGCATATCATCTAAAACATCATTCACCGAGCGCACATTAGCTATAACTTCATTCATTGATGCTGTAACCTTGGCTTGCTCTTCTACCTTTTGTTGTAATACTTTCATAGTTTCCAATACCTCAGAGTCATTGCGATTAGCAGACGTTGCAGAAAATGATGACCCAGATGGTTCATAGCATGAATAATGGGATGAGAAAGAACCCAGCCCATAAATACGAGATGTCTTACCGGTGCCACCAGCAGCCTCCACAAACACGCGTCGCTCAAGCTCTATTTGGACTGGTGTGGAATCATGGTATACCTGTACAAGACCATGTAGAGTCAACTTGGCCTCATCATCTACATAAATTTCCATAGGCTGGAAGGATCAAACATCATGAGAAAGCAAATCAGCAAACCACAATCAAGCCAACGCAATCTAAAATATTTGATCTGTGCAATTCAGATGCCCAGCATGACAAACTATTTAACCGGACACCTAAACAACAAATCAATATAAATTCAGTAGTTTCTCTTTGAAAATAGAAACGTTAATTCAGAAATACCATCAAACTGCAGTGGATCATATATGTCAAGCAAAGCACAAACCCAAACTAAACAAGACATTTGCAGATTAAGTGGAAATAAATCCTTACATCTTGCATAAATTTCTTGCAAACAGGACGAATTTCCTTGCTAAGTGTTGCTGAAAACATCATAACTTGCTTATCATGAGGAGTCATCTTGAAAATTTCCTGCACATCTCTCCTCATGTCTGGAAAAGATGCAAACAGACAAAAACAAAAGAAACAGATTAAAATAATGATTTATAATGGAAAAAAAAATCCATAAGTTTTTTCACTGTATAATTGAAAGGAAAAATGCATATAATTTTTTTCACTGAATGAAACTTAACTTACCAAGCGATTCAAGCATCTTGTCACACTCATCTAAGATAAAATGCCTGACATTCTTCAGTCCTAGCTCTTTCTCTCTTGCTAGAGCTAATATTCTTCCAGGTGTTCCAACAACTATATGAGAGCATTCATTTTTTAGCAGATCCTTGTGAACCTTGATATTGACTCCACCATAGAATACAGCAACCTTTATATCAGGCAAATAGGTACTAAATCTCTCAAATTCATGGCATATCTGCATAAAGCGCAAACTAATCTTCAGCATCAAAAAGATGACATTGAAATCCAAAATGAAAAATCTACACTAGCTGCCGCACTTGAGAACCATTATACTTCCAAAAGCAATCAACACTAGGAGGCATACCTGATATGCTAATTCTCTTGTATGGCACAGAACAAGAGCAGCAACTTGACCTGCAACAGTCTCAATCTGCTGCAGAGTAGATAGAACAAAAACAGCAGTCTTCCCCATCCCAGATTTTGCTTGGCAGATGACATCCATTCCTAGGATTGCTTGAGGGATGCACTCATGTTGCACTGATGAAGGAAACAAAATTGCAGTGGACGAATCCTCAGTGAGTATAAAGACCTTCCAGATCCTTTTAAAGGAAAGGTTACCAAGACCAGTTTTCTTGCCGAAATGATATCTTTCGACAAGTAAAGTTTGTAGAAATTACCTGTAAAATAAAAATAATAATAATAAGTCAAAAGAAGAGGACAACCGCTCAAATGATATTTTCAGCTATACATTGACTTAACAGTCAGAAATTCATCAGCAATTGTACTCAATTATTACTGCCGTATCCAGTATTGAAATTCATCAACCAAAAACGCACTTAATAAAAAAGCATTAAAATAAATCAAACACTATATCTGTCTATTGGATATCAACAGCCTTTTAAGTCTTGCATGAGCTTCCAAAATAAAAACCCTTAAAAATTTGAGATTATTAGACAGCAGCAAATCTCATGCCAACGCAAAAAAAAAAACGTTGGTACATTTCCACACCAACAAACCTTTCTCTAAAAGCTGATAGCCAAATACATACACAAACATAACCACACCATTTCCAAATTTTTCTGTATGACAGTCCCAAAATAAACACCATCATTCGAAAATAGACAAATAATAAAACAAAATGAACATTGCAATCCTTGCCCGCCTAAACTAAACACTAAACATAATTTCAGTCCAAAACGTAAAAATAACGCACAGATAAAATGAACCAACTAAGAAAAAACCAATTGAACTAACTCTACAACAAGCAAAGAAATCAAAGTCCGAAAATATAAACAGTTACACATAAGCATTACCACAAGAGTATCGTCAGTATAATCGCCCATAAACTCCTTGAGCTTATCCTTCACTGTATCTCTTAACTTATCCGCTCCATCTCCACTGAAATTAACCTTAAATGTTCGATCCTCAACTCGATCCACGCTCTCCATCTCTCTCTCTCTCTATCTCTCCAACCCTAATTAATAATAAAAAAAGCCTTTGTTAAAATGGTCTGAGCCGACGGCGATTCGCCGATTAAAAATGCGAGAGGTTTTGTAAAAAGATAAGGTTAGTGGAAAAATGCGAGAGGTTTTGGATTTTGATTTTCTCGGGAAAGTGGTGTGTGCGAGAGATTTTTGGTTTTGAGGGTTTCGTAGAAAACCCCCAGTGTGATTTTAATTTCACGATACCAGAGAATGAGAATTGGATTTATATATGCAAAGTAAATAAATCAGAAAACATCAATATTGAGGTTTTCAAAAAAAAAATATTAATATTAAGGGAAAATATATTTAGATTTGGATCGTTTGCAACAAGGAGCATGTGGTTAGGGGATGAGAATGGAAATAAGAGTGAGCAATATTGATGCAGGGAAATAAGAGTGAGCAATACTCATTAATATTGTTTAATCTAATTAAATAGATAGTATTTTTAAGAATCATATTATTTTAGAGAATGAGTGATTCTTTTATTAATCATATTTAATTTTTGATTAAAATTAAAAAATTAAAAATATATATTTATTTTTAAAATAAAATTAATAAAATAAAATTAATTTTTTTTACTTTTATTAATAAAATAAAATTTTTAAAATAACATATAATCAATTTAAGATTATATTTGGTTTGAACTTTGAAAATAGAATTAAAATTAAAATCTGAATGAAATGAATTCGAAGTTGAAATAATTATTTATTTTTTTATTCGATTTAATAAGGAATCAAAATTGATATTTAAAAAATTAATATAATTTTATTAAAAAAAATAAATTTATCCAGTTAAAAATTTAAAAATATTATAAATTAAAAAAGATGATAAAAAAGATTAAATGATTATATTTTATTTTAAAATATAATGTAATTTTACTAAAATAAAAAAATTTTACTTTATTTTATTTTAAAGTTTTAGAGATATATAATTAAAAAATAAATAAATTATAATTATTTTATTCTAAATATAAATAATTCTGAGGGTGTTTCTCAAAACTTAAAAGTTGGTCAAAATTGTCCGGCTTGCGAAAACGCTTCCGGAAAGCTATCGTGGGTTCAATTCGGACCTCCTAGGCAAAAGTTATGCCTATTTTCGCAAACGGCCGCTAATCTTGCCGCGATCCAAATTCTCCATATACTGCAATTCAATTTGCTCCGCATCATTAATAATAAAAATTTCATATCGTCTCACTACATTATTTTCTCAAATTGGCCAATTTTCTTTGGGCTCTAAAATATGGTGCCAGAAAAATTCAGCGACCAGTACAGCGACTAACTATTTTTCTCGCAAATCAGCGACCCATTTAGCGACGAATTAGCGACCAATCACTCTAAAATAGAAAAAAAAAATTAATTTCTCGCTAATTGGTCGCTATTTTCTCGCAAATTAGCGACTAATCTGCGACAAACTATTTTTCTCGCAAATCAGCGACCCATTTAGCGACAAATTAGCGACCAATCACTCTAAAATAGAAAAAAAATTAATTTCTCGCTAATTGGTCGCTATTTTCTCGCAAATTAGCGACTAATCTGCGACTAACTATTTTTCTCGCAAATCAGCGACCCATTTAGCGACGAATTAGCGACCAATCACTCTAAAATAGAAAAAAAATTAATTTCTCGCTAATTGGTCGCTATTTTCTCGCAAATTAGCGACTAATCTGCGACTAACTATTTTTCTCGCAAATCAGCGACCCATTTAGCGACGAATTAGCGACAAAAACTTTTCAATAAAAAATAAACACATTCTTTGCTAATTTGTCGTAAATTAGTCGTAACGTCGTCGCTGATTGTTGGCGCCAAAATTTGGCGCAAAATTCAGCGACACATTCAGCGAGAAACGACCTTTTATCGCTATTCAGCGACAGATTCTACGACCATTGTTTTTGTCGTTAATCAGCGACACATTTAGCGACCCATTCAGCGACGGAATGTTGGAAAGACGCTTATCTTGATTCTTTGTCGTAAAGTTGTCGTTGATAAAGTCGCTAATCAGCGACGAAATAAGAGTGGTCGCAGAATGCGTCGCTGATTGCGCTTTTTTTTGTAGTGATGGTATGCTCAAAACTGCTGAAGGGAATATCAAAAAGCCCACTAAGGCTACCCATGTATTGAATGTCAATAAGGGTAAGCCTATGAAGAAGAAAGGCAAGGCAAAGGGTAAAGCAACAGTTGCTACAAAGCCTAAGGGACAGCCCAAGCCAAAAGAACCCAAGGCACCTGTTCCTAAGGAAGGAACTTGTCACCATTGCAAGGAGCCTGGGCATTGGAAAAGAAATTGCCCACTTTATTTGGCTGAATTGAAGAAATCGAAGGGTAGTGCGACTACATCTTCAGGTATATATGTTATAGAAATTAACTTATCTGCTTCTACTTCATGGGTATTGGATACTGCATGTGGTTCTCACATTTGTACAAATGTGCAGGGACTCAAAAGGAGTAGATCACTGAAAAGGGGCGAAGTTGACCTACGAGTTGGGAATAAAACAAGAGTTGCTGCACTAGCTGTAGGATCTTATGAACTTCATATGCCTAATGGCTTTTTGTTAAATTTGAACAATTGCTATTATGTTCCTACTTTGAGTAGGAATCTTATTTCAGTTTCAGTTTTGGATGATGAAGGTTTTTTTTTAATTAAAAATAAGACCTGTTCTATTTTTTATAAAGATGATTTGCTTTATGGTATTGCAAGATCTTTTAATGGCCTTTATGTCCTTGACTTAGATGATTCTAGGGAGAATCATATTTATAACATAAACTCTAAGAGAATTAAGCAAAATGACCTAAACCCTACATTTTTATGGCATTGTCGTCTTAGCCATATAAATGAGAAACGCATTTCTAAACTCCATCAAGATGGATTATTAGATTCATTTGATTTTGAATCATTTGATAAATGTGAATCTTGTTTACTTGGCAAAATGACAAAGAATCCTTTCATCGGACAAGGTGAAAGGGCTAATGACTTGCTAGGACTAGTACATACAGATGTATGTGGCCCGTTAAGCATTAGTGCCAGAGGAGGATATAATTACTTCATTACTTTTACTGATGATTTCAGTAGGTATGGCTATGTCTACCTAATGAAACATAAGCATGAGGCTTTTAAAATGTTCAAAACTTTTCAAAATGAAGTACAAAATCAACTTGGTAAAACTATTAAGGCACTTCGATCTGATCGAGGTGGTGAATTTTTGAGCCAAGAGTTTGACGAACATCTAAGAAATTATGGAATTGTTTCACAATTAACTCCTCCAGGAACTCCACAGTGGAATGGTGTTTCTGAAAGAAGAAATCGAACTTTATTAGATATGGTTCGATCTATGATGAGTCAAGCAGATCTTCCATTATCGTTTTGGGGTTATGCCTTGGAGACAGCTGCTTTTGTTTTAAACCGTGTACCATCTAAAGCGGTTGAAAAGACGCCATATGAGATATGGACTGGCAAAACACCTAGTTTGTCTTTTCTTAAGATTTGGGGTTGTGAAGCTTATGTGAAAAGACCAGTTTCAGATAAGTTAGATCCAAAATCTGCTAAATGTATCTTTGTGGGATATCCTAAGGAAACTAAAGGATATTATTTCTATATTCTATCTGAGAACAAAGTGTTTGTTGCTCGAAATGGAACCTTTTTGGAAAAGGAATTCATTTCTAAAAGAACTAGTGGGAGTACAGTTCAATTAGATGAATTTATAGAACCACAAGAAGATATTGAACCGCCTGTAGAAACAGTTTCAGAACCACAAGCCATTGTGGAAACTGAAAATGTTACACAAGTTCTGCGCAGATCTGATAGACCACGTCATCAGCCTGAGAGATATGGATTTCTCATGACTGAAAGTCATGAAGTTTTGCTCATAGATCAAGATGAGCCAACTACCTATCTTAAAGATGTGTCAGGTCCAGATTCAGAGAAATGGCTTGGAGCCATGAACTCTGAGATGCAGTCCATGTTTGACAACCAAGTTTGGGCCTTAATTGATCCTCCCGAAGGTATTAAGACTATTGGTTGCAAATGGGTTTTCAAGAAGAAAATTGACATGGATGGAAATGTACAATCATATAAAGCAAGGTTGGTTGCTAAAGGTTTCAAACAAACTCATGGTATAGACTATGATGAAACCTTTTCTCCAGTTGCTATGATTAAATCTATTAGGATTCTCCTTGCCATTGCTGCATACTATGATTATGTGATATGGCAAATGGATGTCAAAACCGCTTTCCTTAATGGAAATTTACTCGAGGATGTGTACATGACACAACCTGAGGGTTTTGTAAATCCTGAGAATTCTGGGAAGGTTTGCAAGCTTCAAAGGTCCATTTATGGATTGAAGCAAGCATCTCGAAGCTGGAATCTTTGTTTTGATGAAACAGTTAAGACCTTTGGTTTCATTCAAAATGAAGATGAACCATGTGTTTACAAGATGGTTAGTGGGAGTGCTATCGTGTTCTTAGTCCTATATGTAGATGACATATTGATCATTGGAAATGATGTCCCCACTTTACAAAAGGTTAAAGATTGGTTAGGGAATTCTTTTTCAATGAAGGACTTGGGTGAGGCTGCATATATCCTTGGTATAAGGATCTATAGAGATAGATCTAGAAGGATAATTGGCTTAAGTCAAAGTACATACATTGACAAAGTGTTGAAGAGGTTCAGCATGCAAGATTCCAAGAAGGGATTTTTGCCTATGTCACATGGTATTCATCTTAGCAAGAATCAATGTCCTAAGACATCTGATGAGCGAGATAGAATGAATAAGATCCCTTATGCTTCTGCTATTGGATCTATTATGTATGCCATGCTATGTACTAGACCTGATGTCTCATATTCTTTGAGCATAACAAGTAGATATCAAGCTGATCCTGGTGAGGGTCACTGGACAGCTGTTAAGAACATTCTTAAGTATCTAAGAAGAACTAAGGATGTTTTCTTGGTTTATGGAGGTTTGGAAGATGAGCTAGTTGTAAATGGCTACACAGATGCTAGTTTCCAAACTGATATAGATGATTACAAATCGCAGTCAGGTTTTGTATTCACATTGAATGGTGGAGCCATTACTTGGAAAAGTTCCAAGCAGAACACAGTAGCAGATTCTACAACAGAAGCTGAGTATATAGCAGCATCAGATGCAGCTAAGGAAGCAGTTTGGCTAAAGAAATTCATCACTGAGCTTGGAGTGGTGCCTAGCATTGCTAATCCTATGGCTATCTATTGTGACAACAATGGTGCCATAGCGCAAGCAAAAGAGCCAAGGTCCCATCAGAAATCTAAGCATATACTCAGGCGATTTCACCTCATTCGAGACATCATTGATAGAGGTGATATCAAGATATGCAAAGTTGACACAAATGACAACATAGCAGATCCATTGACAAAGCCTCTCTCGCGGGTCAAGCATGATCAGCACACTAGGTCTATAGGCATGAGATATTTGTTAGACTAGGCCTAGTGCAAGTGGGAGACTGTTAGTGTATATGCCCTAGGCCATTGATTTGGACCTTAATGTTATTCATTTTGTTATTAATAAAGAAGTTTTTATTATCATTGTTATGTTTGCATGTTATATATAATAATGATTATATCCCTGGTTTATTATTGTTATGGAGATAATAATAAATATAATGTAATATCCTCATTTATGCCCTAGAAGTTTTGCATATTGTAGTTGTTGTTGTTGTTGTTGTTGTTGGGTTAAATTGGGGGAAAGAAGAGTATATGTATATGTGTTTTGGAAATTTAGGGTTTAGAGACAAGTTTATATGTTGTGTATATGATGTAACACCCCCATATCCAATGCACACACACTACAACCACAACAATGTAGCATAAGTGCACCAAACATAGGGATGCTACGGTTTCCTTAACATTCAAAACATTTTAAACAAAACCATAACCTTTCAATTATATACATTATAGAAAAAAAATAGGTCATTTACTTATAAAACCAAACATATTAGATATACATATACATTTAAATATTTCACAGCGGAAGTTATAAAATATTTACAAATTTACATTATAAACATTACTTTACAAAATATAAAAGAAATATACATGATTGGCAAGTCAGCTCTGATCTTTAAGCTCCCAAAATCAACTCTTCAATGTCTACTCTCACTCGGTCTCGAAGAGCTCTCGGGTCCGATCCTATCAGTTCTATCACCTGCGCGATTAAACACTATCGCGCTAAGCCAAGGGCTTAGTAAGATAATCATGCAAATGATATGACTTAGTGCAATGCAATGTCCTTTCTCAAACCATATCATGCATGTAACATCATATATGCAAAACTAACAACATACTTTCACATTGCATGTCACATTTCAATATCTTGTCATATACCTTATTATTGTTCATTTAACCATTCATAGTCAACACTAAACAAAGACAAACATAATCTCATTATTCAAACATTTCACCATTCAACATTTACATCTAAGCAAACACATGCATGGGCCCAAAATCCACTAATATGCCATTCAATTTTCAGAGTTAATGTTTTGGTTTTTTTCATCACATTTATCAATATCATATACCCAACTAGGCTTCAAGGATTAGGTTCAACCAAGCTTCAAGGGGAGCAAAGCATGCTAAGCTTCAACCCAACTTGGCTTCAAGAACAAAACCCAACCTAGCTTCAAGGGTGGTAACATCTCAATTAGGCTTCAAGGATTCAATCCAACCTAACTTCAAGAGATTGTTACTCTTATTAGGCATGCCACCAACAACAAACTCTGAAAATGGAATAACACATTAGCCACACAAATCATTTAGATTTCATTCTCAATTCTCATTATCATTTAGGCAAACATGCCTCATTTATTTCCATTGAATCACATTAGCCAATAACAATGGCTTCACATTTCATTTCACAATATAACACTTCATTATTCAAGTGTATATTTATCTCATCCATGATCACATTAGATCTCTTAAAGCATCATTCATCATAGCCAAACACAATGACATTGTCTCATGTCATGTCTTATTTGAATTATCATTTCATCTTTAATACAATATTTCAATATACATTACTCATGAAACACATTACCATTCAAAGTGCATAATAACATTGCTAAATCTCAATAATGCAATTAGGGCAAAACACAATTGATATGATTCATAGCTTTATGATCTTCCACATTCATTTGATTAAATCATTCTTGTGTTTGAAACATGTTTATAATGTTCATATGTAAGTTTAGAAACAATGGAACCTTTAAAGAATCAAAACAATATAAAAAGAAACAAAGTAAAAAAAAAACAATATGTAATTCATTTGTAGGACACGCCCAACCACTTGATGGAACACGCCCGTGTCACTAACAACAAAAGAGGCAGTAGCTTCCTCAAATAAATGACACGCCCGTGTCCCCTTAAATCATTTGGCCGTGTCACCCACAAACACAATCTAACTAAAACCAACACTTTCTCAATTGCACTCAAACACAATATCCCTCATATAACATGTTTCAAATGAACATAAACAATGTTCTAAACATATAATCATCACAAGAAACACTTCATAACACATTAATATAACAATTAAGCACACACAACATCTCAAAACCCTAAAACCAACATCCTTCTCCATCCTTCCAAATCAACATCTACCACTTCTAACAACACAACTATATAAACTATTAACTTACAACCAATTTAATACTTGAGAACACAACACAACACATCTCAAATCCATTAAATCACAAAATCACCAAGCCCTAACTCACTTCCAACACAACCTCCAAATAAGTAAAGAAACAAAAGATTACTCACTTACAAGAAAAAAAAAATCCACAAATCCCTTGTCAAATCCTTTGATTGTTTCTTCAATTTGCTCCAAGCATCAAGAACACCTTCCTTGCTCTCTCTTCTCTTCAATGGCCGGCCACCTCTTGAAAGAAAAAGGAAAATAATGAACACACCAAGTCAAATTTTGCTTTTAATCTCCACCAAGTGATTTTATCCAAGCAATTACCAAAATGCCCTCACTCAAATAACTAACTTCTTGTCTCATATAAGCCCTTATATGTAATTACACACTTAACACAAAAATATCTCTTTTCCTTTGACTCTTCCTTTGACCCATTTATATGTTATATATATCATCATATACACAACATATAAACTTGTCTCTAAACCCTAAATTTCCAAAACACATATACATATACTCTTCTTTCCCCCAATTTAACCCAACAACAACAACAACAACAACAACTACAATATGCAAAACTTCTAGGGCATAAATGAGGATATTACATATAACTAGTGTGAGGGGAGGTAGAGGCAGCAGAGGTGCCAGCCGAGGAGGTAGAGCAGGATTCAGTTCTAGAGGCGGTGCTACATCCAGGGAGGGTAGACCAGAGGAGGTTGGTTCTTCCCAGAGGATGTATGTTATGCAGAGGCAGCCTGATGCATCGGCAGTCATTGCGGGTACTTTTTATTTATTTAATACTGCAGTACTTGCTTTGATTGATCCGGGTTCCACGCATTCATATATTAGTGCATCTGTTTTGCCTGTCTCTGATATGCATGCTGAGTCCTTAGGATTTGATGTGTTGGTGACAAATCCGTTAGGGCATAGTGTGGTTGTGAGTAAGGTGCATAGAGATAGTGCAGTAGTGGTGCAGGGTGAGGAGTTCCTTGGGGATTTGATTGAGATGCCATTTAAGGAATATGATGTTATTTTGGGCATGGACTGGTTATCTCGACATGGAGCTGTGGTGGATTGTAAAAAGAAAATTGTTTCTTTGAGAACTGGTGATGGTAGAGAGGTGATAGTATCTAATGAGCAGGAACAGCTAGCCTCCTTATTTGTTTCAGCTGTTGCAGCCAGGAGGTTGATTAGAAAGGGGTGTGAAGCCTATCTCGCTCATGTGATAGATACTAGAGTGAAGGGTTTTCCCATTGATAGCATTGCCACAGTTGCTGAGTTCCCTGATGTGTTTCCAGAGGAGTTGCCTGGATTGCCTCCAGAGAGAGAGGTGGAGTTTGGTATTGAATTGTTACCTGGTACCACTCCTATCTCTATTACTCCTTATAGAATGGCACCAGCAGAATTGAGGGAGTTAAAAGTGCAGTTACAGGAGTTGTTGGACAAAGGATTTATTCGCCCCAGTGTTTCTCCGTGGGGAGCTCCTGTGCTATTTGTGAAGAAGAAAGATGGTACCATGAGGTTATGTATCGATTATAGGCAATTGAATAAGGTGACTATTAAAAATAAATATCCTTTGCCTAGAATCGATGATCTCTTTGATCAGTTGAAGGGTGCAGCTGTGTTTTCTAAAATTGATCTGAGATCTGGGTACCATCAGCTAAGAGTCAGAGCTGAGGATGTTCCGAAGACAGCTTTTCGGACTAGGTATGGGCATTATGAGTTTTTAGTTATGCCTTTTGGTCTGACGAATGCACCTGCAGCTTTTATGGATTTGATGAATAGAGTGTTTAGGCCCTATTTGGATCAGTTTGTAGTGGTCTTCATCGATGACATTCTGGTGTATTCGCGGAATGAGGAGGAACATGATTTGCATCTGCGGATTGTGTTGCAGATCTTGAGAGAGAAGCAATTATTTGCCAAATTGTCGAAGTGTGAGTTCTGGTTGGATCAAGTCGCTTTTCTTGGACATATTGTTTCATCAGAAGGTATCAGAGTTGATCCGAGCAAAGTTGAAGCTATTCTGAATTGGAGTCCACCCAAGTCTGTGACAGAGATTAGAAGTTTTCTGGGTTTGGCAGGCTATTACCGACGATTTGTGAAAGGTTTTTCTTTAATAGCTACTCCACTCACCAGATTACTTCGTAAGGGAGTTAAATTTGTGTGGACTGATCAGTGTCAGGCGAGCTTTGAGCAGTTGAGAGATATGTTGACTCAAGCGCCTGTTCTTACTTTACCTGTTGAAGGCAAACCTTATGTGATCTATAGTGATGCTTCACATAGAGGTTTGGGGTGTGTTTTGATGCAAGAAGGGAAAGTTATAGCTTATGCATCTAGACAGTTGAAACCGCATGAGCTTAATTATCCTACCCATGATTTGGAATTGGCAGCCATTGTGTTTGCATTGAAGATTTGGCGCCACTATCTGTTTGGAGAGAAATGTTTCATCTACACTGATCACAAGAGTTTGAAGTATTTGGGTGTCCAGAAAGAACTCAATCTTCGCCAGAGAAGATGGTTAGAATTGATTAAAGACTACGACTGCTTGATTGACTATCATCCAGGTAAAGCAAATGTTGTTGCTGATGCTTTAAGTCGGAAGTCTTTAGCTGGTTTAACAATTTACTCGCTCTCATTGCTTGTTGAGTTGAGAGCATTGTGTGCCAGTTTTGTATCTTGTGATAATGGTGCATTGTTGGCACAGTTGCATTTGAAACCGGTTTTGTTAGATCAGATCAAAGAAGCTCAGTTGGCTGATAAGAAGATACAAAAGATTGTTTCGGATTGTCAGAGTGGAAAGGGTAGAGATTTTGTTGTGAAGAGTGATGGGAGTCTATGGTTCAAGAGCAGATTGTGTGTACCCGATGATGCTGATTTGAAAAGGGTTATTTTGGAAGAAGCTCATCAGTCGATGTTTGCTATGCATCCGGGTAATACGAAGATATATCATGATTTGAGACAACATTATTGGTGGATTGGGTTAAAGAGAGACATTGCTGGGTTTGTATCGAAATGTCTCACTTGTCAGAAGGTTAAAGCAGAGCATCAAGTTCCAACCGGGTTGCTTCAACCGTTGTCAGTGCCAGAATGGAAATGGGAAAGAGTGACAATGGATTTTGTGTCTGGATTGCCATTGACACAAAAGAAACATGATGCCATATGGGTGATTGTGGATAGATTGACTAAGACAGCTCATTTCCTTCCGGTGCGGATGGATTACTCTTTGGAGAGGTTGGCTGAGCTGTATATCCATGAGATTGTGAAACTGCATGGTGTTCCAACTTCTTTAGTGTCTGATCGAGATCCCAGGTTTACTTCAAGATTTTGGAAGAGTTTGCATAGTGCTTTGGGTTCTCGACTGCACTTCAGCACTGCTTTTCATCCACAGACGGATGGACAGTCAGAGAGGGTGATACAGATTCTTGAGGACATGTTGAGAAGTTGTATCATCGATTTCTCTGGAAGTTGGGACAGATTTCTACCGCTTGTGGAGTTTGCTTACAACAACAGTCACCAATCCAGCATTGGTATGGCACCATTTGAAGCATTATATGGTAGACGGTGCAGGACACCTCTTTGTTGGAGTGAACTGGGAGATAGTAAGTTGATTGGACCTGATTTGATTCAAGAAACTGAAGAGAAAGTGAAGCTGATTCGAGGCAGATTGAAAGCAGCTTCAGACCGACAGAAGTCTTATGCAGATCTGAAAAGGAGAGACATTGAGTTTGATGTTGGAAATAAAGTGTTTTTAAAAGTATCTCCTTGGAAGAAGATTTTGAGGTTCGGTCGGAAAGGAAAATTGAGTCCTCGTTTCATTGGACCATATGAGGTTTTGGAAAGAATTGGGCCAGTGGCGTATCGGCTTGCTTTACCACCTGAGTTGGATCGTATTCATAATGTATTTCATGTTTCTATGTTGAGGAGATACAGATCGGATCCATCTCACATATTGCCAGTTGAGTCTATTGAAGTGAGCCCAGACTTGACATTTGAAGAAGAACCAGTTGCTATCTTGACACGTGATGTGAAAGAGTTGAGAAATAAGAGAGTGCCATTGGTGAAGGTTCTATGGAAGAACCATGGAAAGGAAGAAGCAACTTGGGAAAGTGAACAAACCATGCGAGAGCAGTATCCTCAGTTGTTTCAGACTTGATATCAGGTAATTTCGAGGACGAAATTCTTTTTAGAGGGGGAGAATTGTAATATCCTCATTTATGCCCTAGAAGTTTTGCATATTGTAGTTGTTGTTGTTGTTGTTGTTGTTGGGTTAAATTGGGGGAAAGAAGAGTATATGTATATGTGTTTTGGAAATTTAGGGTTTAGAGACAAGTTTATATGTTGTGTATATGATGATATATATAACATATAAATGGGTCAAAGGAAGAGTCAAAGGAAAAGAGATATTTTTGTGTTAAGTGTGTAATTACATATAAGGGCTTATATGAGACAAGAAGTTAGTTATTTGAGTGAGGGCATTTTGGTAATTGCTTGGATAAAATCACTTGGTGGAGATTAAAAGCAAAATTTGACTTGGTGTGTTCATTATTTTCCTTTTTCTTTCAAGAGGTGGCCGGCCATTGAAGAGAAGAGAGAGCAAGGAAGGTGTTCTTGATGCTTGGAGCAAATTGAAGAAACAATCAAAGGATTTGACAAGGGATTTGTGGATTTTTTTTTTCTTGTAAGTGAGTAATCTTTTGTTTCTTTACTTATTTGGAGGTTGTGTTGGAAGTGAGTTAGGGCTTGGTGATTTTGTGATTTAATGGATTTGAGATGTGTTGTGTTGTGTTCTCAAGTATTAAATTGGTTGTAAGTTAATAGTTTATATAGTTGTGTTGTTAGAAGTGGTAGATGTTGATCATATCTATGAGAGAGATATCTTCTGGGCCCCTCGATAAGTGTAACTGAGAAATGCATGGCCGTGCTCAAATAAGTTGATATAAGATCAATCTTATTTGTTTATCAGTTAACTTGGAGATCGAGTAATCATAAGTTTGGATAATATAAGTATGACATTTACTATGACTTATGTTCAAACTAGATATCGTGTGACAAAGGGATTAATGCATTTACTATTTCAGGTTTTCATTTATAATGATTCTCATGATTAATTGAGTAGTCGTAATGTCTTGCTAGAGGCCAATTATGATTTGTGCATTTCAATCGAGATTGAAATACACTACCAGTTAATATGAGCCTATCGGGTCACACACATAGAACGTAGGCTGTACTTAAATAATAATAATTATATTTTTATTATTGTTGTTAGTATTATTATTATTAGATATTAATAATAATATTGTTATAATAATTATTATTAGATAATAATTATTAAAAACGTGGGTCCATATAGGATATGGACAGTTAGGGTTTTGATAAGGAAAGTCTTTTAAACGGTTTTAAAAGGGCTAGAGGGATGATGATCTGATCATTATTCGTTTTGAAAGAAAACGGAAGAAGAGAAAAACCTAAAAACCCTAGTTTCGTTTTTGAAAAGGTTCAGCCACTGCCGTTGGTGAGCTAGCACTCAGACCGGTGTACGTTCGTGTGGACTTCGCTAGAGGGTGTTCGTCTTCAGAAGGCAGCATCTGTTAATCGATTTGAAGCTACACAAAAGGTTAGTTTTGAATCTCTTTTATCGAACTGAATGGATCACATGGATCCTGGGAATAAATCGAAAGATAATTTTTGTTTTCCACTGTGGCAAAAGGGTTGCAGATTCTTCTCGATTTACTAACATTATGTGGCATAAAAATAATTTAAATTATGATAAGAATACTCAAAATAAATTTTCAGAAAATAAATGTAATTTTCTAAAAATTTTCTTAATTTTTAAGGACAATAAAATGTTTTTTAATTAAAATTGAATTAAAAAATAATATTTAAAAATTAAAAATATTTTTCTAGTAACCTAAAAAAATTAAAATTTACCATTAAATTTAAAGAAATATTTCAAGTCAAACTAAACAAAATCGGAGTCCAAAAATAAATTATACTGAAAAAAGAATTTGTCCAATCATATTCTGCCACGTGCCAGCATTTGGCGCTGCCATGTCTGAAGGAGCTAGCTGGCTCTGTGCAAAACGACTTGCGCCGCAGTGTGAAATGACATGTCTTGACCATGGAGGCTGGGAAGCCTAGCCTCCATACTCGGCGTGTGAGGTCCACACGTCGCCTTGGTGAGGGGGCTTTAAGAGTCTCCGATCATGACTAGATGGTTATTTTAAATTAAAAGATACTCTATGATAGGGAGTGATACACAAAATAGCCATCAAGGATAGTGAAGAACATAAAAATATTTTAAAAATCCTAAAATTTCATATTTGAATACCCAACATTAGAATATTATATCTTGCTCAATTTAACTTTGATTTTTGCAAATAATATACCAAATCAAAGCTCTACATGTCTAATTTCATATGAAATCATAAAATCACATATACAAGGGCAATAAGATAGTGTTTTTCATGCCTAAACACGCTTATATGAGTTGATTTTCAAAGTTTATAAATAATTCTACAAAAATTATTTTTAAACAACTAATCAACCTAAATATTTATAAAAACTAGAGCACAAACAACTATGGCTCTGATACCAATGTTAGAAAAATAGATCCAAATAAATAGATGTTTGAAACTTACCTCTAACGATACCCGTGGAAGATTAATCTTGTGCTTGTTCTATCAGTCTTGAAGAATAATCACCAAAGAAGAAAAGTTCACACTTTACACAGTCTATAAATCGAGCATGTTATCCAAACATTTGGCCTCTATTTTAATCTTAAGCAACTAAATTGAATAGAACTTTGCACCAAATTACATTTTACAAGACTTTAATTCTTTGAAGAAATCTCAAGAGCCCGACTGGACCTATAGACAGCTCGACCGAACTCCAGAGAACTGATAAAAAGTATGACCGTATCGAGCATGATTTACTAAGCTTGATCGGACCTACTGAAAGTATGAGCACACCAATTCCAAACTGAAGAGTGTTCCACAAATGAGGTGGCAAGAGCACAAATGTTCCGAAACTGAGCTGACCAAACTAAAAAATTGTATGATCAGATAGAGAACAAGCTAAGCATATCGAGCTCGAGCTGAGGAGACTGAGCTCGAGCCAAATGAGGCAATAGGGTTCATGCTCAATGTTACTCCCACATTATCAACAAACTATCTATCATGATCGGAGCACCGATCAGTCTGATCATAACGAGCACGAGCTAAATTCTGAAAACATCTAGTAGTGATCACGGTCCCTATTACTCTCAAGATTTCAGCATACTATGCCTAGATTGATTGAACCTGATGTAGTCCGACTGGACCTATCCAGAGCCAAAAATCCAATAAAGTTTTAGTAGAGTTCACAGCCATAGGTATTCCCAAAATCTCAACATACCACTAGTTGTTTGACCTGACCAAAGTAATTCTGACCATACCATTCAAACGTGATTCAAATATTTTAGTTGTTACTTATCCACTCAATTGGTGGATGACACATGTATTAGCCATTTAAGAACTTTTTTTCAGAAAAATGAGAAGCCCGACTGAAATAAAGCTCAGTCCTACCATGTTGAGCCCGAGCCGACCAGACTAATCCCAGTTCGTCTATGAACTTGCTATGAACAATGATTAAAGTGGGAGACAAGAATCAAACATGTTGGCTCCTACCTCAAATGGCTAGTTGAAGTCTTGAAGGCTATAAGTACCACAAGGAACCTCATTTTCAAGAGGATTGTGATTGTAATTGCTAAGATAAACATCTTTCATTTCCTTACATCAAAACCTATACTTGTATTTATTGAGTGTTGGGTGTGAGCACTAAACACCATTATAAGTTTGAGTGTGAGCTTTGAAACACTTGGATTTTAAAGTGAGCCTAGAAAAACTCTTATTGAGTTATGAGGATTATACTCAAACTATGTAAAAGTTCAGTGTGAGCTTGTGAAAACACCAAGTTGGAGTTGAGCTTGTAAAAACTCAAGATTAGTGGAAGCTACGTGTACCAACCATTGGAGCTGTCTATCAGAAATTCAAATCTTTCGATCGGACCAGTGTTATTCCAACCGTACTATTGATGGTATGACTGAGAAATAATTGTTGCCACCATAAAATTACTTTGGATGATAATTTAAGTATGGAACAAGAATCAAACATGTTGGACACTATTTCAAATGGCTAGTTCAACTCCTAATGGCTATAAATACCTTTAAAAACCTCTTGTTTAAGGGCAATTGTGATTTGAATAGTTAAGGTAAACTACTTTCAATTCTTTATAATAAACACTACATTTGTATTGATTGAGTGTCGGGGGTGAGCTTTAAACACCATTGTAAGCTTAAGTGTGAGCTTGGAAACACTTAGGTTTTAGAGTGAGCCTGGGAAACTCTTTTTAGGGTTGTGAGGAAGGTACTCAAACCTTTTTAAGTTGGGTGTGAGCTTATGAAAATACTAAGAGTTAAGCTTATAAAAACTCAAAGATAGTGAAACCTTAGCAAGTTGTTAAGGAAGTGGATGAAGGATTGAGGTAATCCGAACCACTAAACTCCTTGTGTATGTTCTTTTCTTCTCTACTCCTACTTGTTTCAATAAATTATGCTTATATTTTTAGGGTAATTTTATTGGTTTTTAGTTAATTTTTCCTTCAATTTGTGTTTAAAGATTGTTTGAAGTGTTTGATTTAGGTTGGAGTGCAAGACAATGGATTAATTCACTTTGATGGATCAAAATTGGTGGAAAAAGTATGAGAACGACCAAGGCACTTGATGACTTGGTCGTGTCACTCATCAAAGGCAAGAATGGCAATGAACAAACATGACATGGCCAGGGCAATTTAGTTTGGTCGTGTCCCTTAGAAGATTAAAGCAGAAGCTGACACATTCAAGAGACATAGCTAAGTCACTGGCCGTGTCACATGACATAGCTAGGACCTTGGCCATGTCCCATCTGAAGAATAAAGAAGAAAGGAAGCAAAGAAAATAGACAGAAGTGGACACAAGCACAAGACACTGCCAAGCCACTAGCCGTACATCTAGAGACTTAGCTGTGTCACACTTGGAAAAAGAAAAGACGAAAAAAATGTAGCCATGGCTTGGCTGTGTCTAGTGAAAATTTGAGTGACACGGCCAAGTCACTCATGACTTGGTTGTTTCTTGTGTGATATTCTCAAATTATTTTCACGGTTGAGAGACAAGTGGGAGACAACAAGTATAGTCTTTTAAAAAGAAATGATAAAAAGGAGTAAAAGATGGATGATTTTATGGGATGAAATATTAAAAAAATTAAAAAAGTGGGGACAAAGGGGAGTGAGTGAGTTGGCAAGACATTCTTTGTGTCTTTAGAATTGAAAATAATTGGAGGATTGGGAGATATACACACACATTTAGAAGGCTATAGGATATATACATTCTACATACTCCATCATCTTATCATTTGTTTCTTGTTCTTAGTTTTGGAGGTTCTTGGTTTTGGAAGACCAATTATCATCACCATTCATTCTCCATTTTATTTCCATCTTCAATTTCTTCCATTAAGAAGACAATATTTATGGGATAAAAATTGGGTGAACAAGCTCTTGAGAAGGTTAGGGTTTAAACAAAGCTTGATTGAAGAGTTGGAGGCTTGAGAGAGAGTTTCCATTCCATCTTTCAAGAGTAAGAGCCATTTATTGAAGAGGGCTTGGGAGTTTTTCTCATCACATTCAAGTTGAAGCTAGGAGGAAGAACAAGAAGTTCAACTCTTGGCATCTTTAATGGGTTTTTCTTATTCTCTCATTTAAATCATTTCTAGATTGTTGTTGTTTAGTTTTGAACATTAATATTTCAATGGATAGTTTTTATTTGATTTGTATTGAGATGAATGTTTATTTTAAAATGATGATGAGCCAAATTACCCTTGCCTAGGGTTGTAGTAGATTTGATTGAATGGCTTGATTTGATAATTCCATTAATATACCTTGTTGTTAGTTGATTGTATTGGATTAAATGTTAGGTTGATAGATTGGCCACCTATTAATCTTTTAACATCAAATGATGGACCAAGAGGTGAAATTTGTTATTGGAACTATACAATTCAACTACCCTAAGAATGAATTAGAAATATAAGTTCTAGGGTTCTTTTAATTTGCAAATTCAAAAATAATTAGTTGTTGTAAATTCTTTTAATGTGAAAACTAATGAATTGGTAATTGACTAATTAAACTCAAGGAACAAATTAAATTATAAGGTTATATTAATGGACCAATTGAGAATCAATCTTTGATTAAATTGATATAAAACCTTAGGTACCTTTCCGAGCATTAAACCAATTCTAAGCACACAGATAATTGTTTTCTTGCAATTTTACTTTTGCTATGATTTTAACAATATAGAAAACTCTACACATTTATCCTTTTTAATTATTGTGTTTAAATCAAATTATTACAAAATAATTCATTCCTTATGAGATGACCTTGGGGCAATCACTGTTGCTACAATAACCTCGTATACTTACGAGTGTCGCTTTGTAGTAGTAATTAATTGAGCACTACTCTTGCTTTGAATTTGATTTAATTTTTAATTTGCTATCAATTCTTCAAATCAACCAATTCACCCCTCCCCCCTTAGTTGCTATATTAGGACAACAATTGGTATCAGAGCCTCAAAATTTCAAAAAGCTTAATTTTGAAATTTGATCCACTATGGCAACCACTTCTAACACTTTAACCTCTTCTTCATATGGAAATCTCAATCCCCACCTTAAATCTTACTTTGATGGAATAGATTACTCTTATTGGAAACATAAGATGTACTTGTTCCTTGATAGTGAGGGAGATGAGCTTTGAAAATATATGAAAAAACAGTGGAAACCTCCTAATCATGAAGTTGAAGGTGTTCAAGTGCCTGTCCTTAGAGAAAAGTGGATTGGTGCTCAAGAAACAACCTTTTACAAGAATAATAAGGCAGCTTTCATCTTGATGAACTCTTTGTCTAGAGAAGAAGGTGGAAGAGTTCAAAATCTTATATGTGCACATAGAATTTGGAAAACTCTTGGGAATTATCATGAGGGTATCACCCAAGTGAGATTCACCAAGACCCAAATGCTTATACATGAGTATGAACTCTTTAAAATGAAGCCCAACGAAAATGTCACCAAAATGATAAAATCGATTACTTACTATTGTCAGTGACTTAAGGAAATATGGAAAATTCTATGATCAAGGAGATATTAATAGCAAAATATTGAGGGAACTTAGAGCCAAGAAGAACTTTGAATTAAAAGTCTCTTCAATTGAAGAAGCTCCTGACCTTAGTACACTAAGGACCGATGAGCTAGTTAAAAAATTTCTCACCTTCGAATTACACACCAAAAAGGAAGATGATAAAGTGAAAAGGATAAGAGAAAGGCAATTGCTCTTAAAGTCATCAAAGAAGATGAGAGCTCAAGTGAAGATAGATAGTGATGATGATGATGATGAGATGGCCATGCTAACAAAGGTAATTCATAAAAATACTCTTTCAAAGATAAGGAGAGAAAGAATGAAGTAAAATTTTATGAATGTGGTAAACCGAGTCACATCAAAATGGATTGCTTCAAGATGAAGAATAAGAACAAATGGGACAAGGAGAAGAAAAAATCTCTCAAGGCCACATGGGATGATGACACCTCAAGTGAAGAATAAGAGGAGGAGGAGTAAGAAATTGCAAATTTATGTCTCATGGCTTTTGGGGATGATGATCACACCAATGAGGTAAGTACTCAATCTTTAAATCTTAATGCACTTAGTGATGATGTTGATGATGCTTTAGATGATAATGATTTGATTGAGCATATGAACTTAAGAGTCCAAAATACTTTTCTAAAATGAAGTTTTATAAAGAAAAAGATTTCTAAGTTGGAAAAAGATGTTATCTCTTTTGAAAATTCTACATTAGAACTAAAGACATTAAATGAATAACTATCAAAATCTATTGATGAAATGTCTAAAAATTCATCTAGTTTAGAGAAATTTTCTAAAGAAAAAAACATTTTGAAATAAGAAATAAATGAATTAAAGAATTCTATTTCAAAGTTCCATAAAGGTAAGGAGGCCTTAGATATAATAATTAGTATCCAAAGGCCACCCTCCTCTAAGTTCGGCTTAGGGTTCAATGGCTCATCTACCACTTCATCTAAAGCACCAACATTTGTTTAAATATCTACAACCCAAACATCTAGCGTTGAAGTTATAAAGAATACACATACACACACTAAACCTAAAAGTCCAAAAAAGACCACACAAGGTTCAATAAGCTTTAGAACTAATATTCCAAGAGCAAATCGTGCACACATATTATGAGCGGGGATTTTTGCCCCCACTTCCATGTGGAATGGTTCTTGTAACATCAGCACCGTTAGGCTCAGGGTCTTGAAGAACACAGGCCTAAATTCAAAGAAAATGGAGTCACCGCCCGTATGGACCGGAAAAAAAGAAAGGAGTGGATGACTCGATTATTAAGGAATTTCCAATCCCTTATTGGGTTCGGAAAGTTGGGTACGCATGTGGAAGGTGAGAAGTATCTCAGCACCCTCATAATGACAGGTTCATTGGAACCGACCTCCTTTTCAAGTCTAGATATTATAAAATTCTTTAATATTATGATATTATCCAAATTACATGCGAACAATAGAATAAGGAATTATTGCATTAAAATCAAAACAAGTTCAAATAAATAATAAATAGGCACTCATCCATGGATGGAAACATGCCTTTACAAGTGTCCAATGTCCAAAAGAAAAACAAGATAAACAAATAAAATGAGACACCCACCATAAGTGAAAACGTGTCCCTTATAATAGTCCCAAAATATAAAATGGATTACATTCAACTTAAATAATTAGGTACCCACAAAGTAAAAATATATCTCTTACATCATTAAAACCAAAAATAAATAAATAATAATAATAAAGAAAATGTTCATCCATTCATCATAAATCAAATAAATCAACCATCACAAATCAAATAAATCATCCATCAAGACATATAATAAATCACATAATCGAATTTAGAGTTTAATCCTAAATGAATTATTAAATGTATAAAAATTAGGGTTTACATCTTGAATTAGGGTGTATGGAATTGAATTAGGGTTTTCTAGGGTTTTTAGAAAAATAAGGTTAAGGTTCTGGTTTTAGAAAAATAGGGTTTTTTTTATTAAGACATGGTATTTTGGAAAATATATTTTGGTTATTGGATGGAATTTAGGGAATTAGGGGTATTGGATAAAGTTTAGGTTTTTAGGTTTTTTAGAATTTGGTTTTATGTTTCCAGAATTAAAAGGTTTAGGTTTTAGGGAAATTAGGATTTTGGTATTTGGATTAGGATCATTAGGGTTTTTGGTATTTGGATTTAGGGTTTTAAGGAGACAAGGTTTAGGGTAGCTACTGGGTATTTAGGATTTGAAGTTTTAGATTAAAGATGAAAATTAGATTACTAGATTAGGGTTTTGGAGTCTTGGTTTTGGGAATTAAGGTTTAAGAAATTTAAGGTCCTGGATTTGGATTTGAAATTAGGTTTTTGTATTTTGGAAATAGATTAGGGTTTACTGGATGTTTGGGATTTTTTTGTTTTGGAATTATATTAGGGTTTACTGGATTTAAACAAATGATCAAGCCTCTTCGTGAAATATGGGATTAAATTAACTACTGATTAAAACAATTCTCCAAATCATTTAATACTTTTCAAAGGAAACACACATACTGCATGTTTAGACAAATTGTAAATCAATAGGTGAGGCTACTGTAAATTTAAATGAATTTAATGATTGAAGCCAAATCTCCATTATCGATTCCACCAAAGTTGGGTATATTGATTCAAGGTTTTAGTTTTGCCTGCACCCATTTGTTCTTTGGCCTTCTTACTTTTGTGTTGCTTTTGCTAAATCATGCTAATTGTTGATTCCATTCTTGATAAATTGTTGCTGCCTATTTTTAGTATTAAACATTGTTATTTATATTGACAATTAAGTTTAAAACTAAAACCCTAATACTTAATTCGACGGTCGAAACAAAGTCCATCGTAATTAAGGAATTAATTAACCAAATTAGGGTCGTATTATTGGACCATGGCGAATTGGGAATTGCCAATTCGCATGGTAAGCCATCCATAGTGAATTGGGAATTGGTAATTCGCCATGGATGGCCATCCATGGCGAATTGGCTTTAGCTAATTCACCATGAAGGCCTTACTTTTTGGTCTGGTCCAGCTTATTTTTATATTTTAAAATTGAATCAAATCTATTTTAATTAATTAAATGATAAATCGGACTAGATTTAGGGCTTTAAAATCAAACCAACTTTATTTTTATGCCTTGCAAAACCAAACCGACCTATTAAAAGCTATGAACTAGGTCTTAGCTTTTTAAAATCTGATTAAATATGGCTTGGCCTTTGTTAATTGGAATCGAACTAGCTTAGGACCAAAATTAAGAGTCTATAATTTGTCACTTGCTTGAATGTTCTTAAATTTATTAAGAGAGTAAAAAGTAATATGACTTTAATGCAGATTTTGGACAAGGAATGAGATCCTGATTGAGTTTCAGACTAGAAAATAGTTTGGGTTCTAGACCGAAGATTGGATTTAGATTTTAGACCCGAGGTTGGTTTAGATTCTGGATCCGAGACTGGATTTGGGTTCTGGACCAGAGATTGGTTTGGGTTCTTTTTCCAAAATTAGATTTGGGTTCTGGACCTGAGAGTTGTTTGGTTCTTGTCCAGAGATTGGATTTGGGTTCTGGACCAGAGATTGGATTTGGATTTTGGACCTAAGATTGGTTTAGGTTATGAACTCAAAACTAGATTTGGATTCTGAAGTCGAGATTGCTTTGGATTCTGGACCTGAGATTAGATTAGGTTATGGACCAGAGAATGAATTTGGGTTCTGGACCCAGATACCTGCAAAAAGGTAATTGTAGTTAGTAAAGTATTTTTGCAAAAAATTTGGCTATTTTTTACCATATATAATACTTATGTACTCTTGCTCCCTGCATGTAAAAATATAATTTACTGCTTAAAATAAAATTTTAAACATGTATAAGATATGTGTTACTATTTAAAATTGGGCATGCATCAAAAAATAAATTACAATTATTCTTTTATTATAAAAGTAGTCAACTCATGTTGTCAATTATTGAATAAAGCATATGACTTACCTTTCAGATATAATAGGATTTTCTTTAATGCAAAGCAACAAATATGTAACGTGCAATCATTGTACAAATGCATCTTACCTTTTGGAAACTGTGCAAAGTATCAGTGCCATGCTTCTTGTGCTTATCCATCAATTACAATCCAAAGTACCTACACTATTCTTTGCTTTTCTTTTACTTTACATTTTGTCTTCTTATTTTGCTATTTAAATGTTCAGAAGCCTATAAAATTTGTAATTTATTCATTCAAGCTTAATCTTTAGCATTTGAGAGTTGTAGTGTGCTTTAAGCTCCTTTCTTCTTCATCTCAAACTTTCAGTATTAATCCATTGTAGCTTACAAATGGAAGATGTGCAGCATGCTTCAAAGACCAGACCTCGGTTTGATGCAGAACTACTAAACCATATCCGAGCACATGAAAATGGGGCAGTTGCTTTCCTAGCTGGGATGGATCTCCATCGTAGAACGGTTGAACGGTCTGAGGTAGGCATTATCTTGCTGCAATCTAAATACTTATTTGCACAAAATTAACTATTGTGTTTTATTAAAAATATGCATGAATTTAAATTTTGACAATAAAAATAGGTAAATATGCATAAATTTACATAATATATAAATAGATGAATGTACAAATTTTTATATACTTTTTATTTTTATTTATTTTTATATTTTATATATTTTTTTATTATTTTATATATATATTTTTGAAATATATGAAAGTAAATTTAAAATTTATGTAACAAATGCGTGAAAATGGTTTGACGGGAGTGATTTAACAAAAATACACAAAAAAGGAAAAGATAAATAAGATTAATATTTATGCATAAATTAAAAATTAATTTAAATAAGACAGTAATAGAATTTTGGTGGAATTTACTTACCTTGTTTAACTCACCTGTCCAATTACAGCATGATCCATATGTCGTTTGGGGGTGGAGGGTGTGTCTATAAAGCCCGCTAGTGGTAACCTCCCGTAAAAAGAATGATAGGGGAATGCGCTTTGATGATTTTGTCTTGCAATTGCTGACAAGAGGGTTTCAAATAGACAGGTGTGTAGTCCAAGCACTTGCAGAGCGATGGATGGACACCAGTCATACTTTCCATCTGCCCGTTGGAGAAATGACTATTGGTTCGGTAGATTTTGCTGTTATAACGGGCCTGCGATGCCATGAGATTCCGGTTCCTTTGACTAATAGCATTTTAAAGTTGGCTGAAATTTGACGATTGATTGGCATGATGCCTGAGTTCAAGGGTCCGTATAAGATCAAATATGAACCAATTCGGGAATACTAGATGAACTACACCAGACCAGTTGAAGGTGGACGAGCTAAGCAATATACTCGAGGGTTTTTATTGTATCTATTGGCATCGACCATTCTATGCAGTACCAAGGTTACTATCCATCTATCAGTGTTACGAGCCCTTTCAAGCCTAGAGCGCATGCCATTATATAACTGAGGAGAAGCTGATCTTGCATGTTTGTATCACAGCCTTGACAAACTTTGCAAAAGAAAGATATCATTTACTGGCTTCATGGTCATTGTTGAGGAATAAATTTCCATAACCGATGGTCCAAATAATGTGCATGTGTATATGAACTTGACTTTTCATTACTTCTGTAGGTTTGGGCATATGAGCATAACCTTGTGAAAGTACCTTTACTTGATGGAAAGGAGGTGTCGGGTAGTTACCATGTGCATTCTCAACAATATCACATGAGCCGTCTAACCTGGGACAAGGTAAAGATGAAATTAGTATTTTAGATTTTGTGGAAAGGATAACTTACCTTTTTTATGATTGTGCAGGTGGACATTGCTTGTGGAGGGACGATGATAGGACTGAATGGATTCTGATTTGAGTGCTGCATTGCCTTCACAAAATTCTCGTCGAGTCAGCAATACCCTAAATATCAAAAATTGTCAAGCTCGATACCCTTACTATCAAACTTGATAATTTTCATAAATTTTTGAATTTGAAAGGAAGCAAAATTGATGAACTAACGCATAAATTTTGAGTTGGACATTTAACTATGTCAAGTCGATATTTAAGTGTTAGATGTAACTTGCATCTACGTATAAAAGGTAGGTAGAATACACTATTTTTTAGGGGGGAAGGGGGACAATCTGGACATTTTCGAGAATTCCAAGTTACAAAAGAGCCACCAATCAAAATATTATATAACACACTCCAAACACCAATTAAAAACACCACATCACCCCAGCAGAAGATTTTGCTTGATCAAATCCCTTGGTTCAACACTTTGGAAACTTAGGTAATCTTTATTGGTGAGATACATTCTTCATTTCTTAGTTTTTTTTTTTGTTATGCATATGCATGCTAGATGTGATGAAATACATATGTGAGGAAAGAAAATAAACATAAAGTGATAGTAAATGGATTGAAAATGGTTAAAATAAAAGAAAATAGTAAAAATACATAAACCGTTAATCTCCAAACATTCTTATGTTATAGAATGTTTTTGTATATTCATATGAATAGTTTAGGATGTGCTGATGTGGTTAAGTTAATAGTATTATCAGTTTGAAATTTAACGCAAAATATTTGTGAATCGAATCGAGAAAGATAGTTTTTGTTTAGAACAAGCATATTATTAAGTATGACATTTTTTATGTTGAGCTCAATATTATTCCTATTTGAATCGACATTCGAAATAAAACAATGTTTTCAAAAGGCCATTTTCCTAAAATCAATTATTTTTTAATTAAAGGATATAACTTGTTAGGATGAATTCGATTAAAGTAATCATAAACGTATCTCCTCATACATAAAATCATAATTAGAATAAGAAAATGTTCAGAGTCATGATTCATGAATAACAAAATGATACAAAGATTAATGGCTCAACATTTTGATTATTGAGTTTGATAGTCTTATTATCGAATAGGCAATAAGGATGAATATAAGGCATGTCCTCCGGTTCTTCATGGTGAGGCCTCATACTTAACATTTCAACCATTGAGTTTGATAGTTGGATTTTTAAGCTCGATATTGTATGCCTTTCATGATATTATGATTCATTATTATTTATTTATTTATTTATTTTCTATGTCTATACTAACCCTCCTTTAGTTAAGTTTTTAAATGCATAATATGACATCTTATCTTACTACAATCATGCATACACATTTTTAGTAAAACCAATACAACTTGTCATTCATAAGCTGATGGACAAACAGAAGTGGTAAATAGGACTTTAGGATCTTTGTTGTGTTTTGTTATGGGTAAGAATTTGAAAACTTAGGAAGATTGTTTGCCATTAGTTGAGTTTGCATATAATAAAAGCATACATTCTTCTACAAGTTATTCACATTTTGAAATTATTTATGGTTTTAATCCGCTTACACCACTTTGATCTATTTCCTTTGCCATTAAATGAAATATCTATCTTAGATGGTGAAAGGAAAGCGGAGCTAGTTAAGAAAATATATGAGAAGGCACGAGCTAATCTTAAGAAGAAATATGAATCATTTGTCCATAATGCAAATAGAAGAAGAAAACATGTGGTTTTCCAACCCAGTGATTGGGTATGGGTTCATATGAGGAAGGAAAGGTTTTCCTAAACAAAGGAAATCTATGTTAGATGAAAGGGGAGATGGTCCATTTCAAGTTTTAGAATGAATAAATGATAATGCCTACAAAATTGATCTACCAGGTGGTATAATGTTTCAGCAACTTTCAACATTAGTGATATTCTCCTTTTGATGTAGGTTTAGATTTGAGGACAAATCTTTTTGAGCAAGGAGAGAATGATGGAAAACCGTAAGCAAGCTTGGTGAGTCTACATAATGCAACAAATACGTTGATGATATCATTATACTAAGTGGATCAATCACAATATCACAATGAAAGAAACTCCAACATGTGTTCCAACACTTCATTCAAAGGTTGATTGATGAAGAGAGAGACCAACTTGGATTGAATATGAAGAATTGTTAAGAATCTTTCCAAAAGTCACCATAATGCATAAAGAATTTTCCCACCAATATTATTAGAGTTATTAGCATGAATTTAGAAGAAAATATTGATGTGGATTAAATTATTAGAAACCTTCATTATTAATTAGTCTTGATCTCCAAGAATGACGAGATACATTGAATGCGTATTTATAGGTAATTAATGCTAGTGTGACCAGATTGTATGCATATTTCTATGTAATTAATGCTATAGTGACTAGAAACAATGAATATGGACTTTAGGGGTATGGGTACTTCATTTTCAGCCTTAAAAAGGGACTTTTGTAATGAATCAAGGGGAGATATGAATTTCAAATTATTTTCATTGTAATTTATGTGTTTCAAGTTTGAGAGGTTTTCTTCTTATTCTTGTTGCATGAAGAATTGGTTCTAACTTATCAAGTCTTACTTGTGGCATTTTAAATCAATTCATTTTCTTCATCCCAATCACCCAAGTTCTCAATTACAGGTTAGTTGTGAGTTTGGTAGGGAAGATTTATTTTTGAGTTCTAAGATTCTATGCTAGATGTATATGTGGGGTTCTAGATGTAACCTTTGATCCATGGGTTCCACATCATATACCTTAAATTATAGATTCTATGTAACATCCACATTTTCAATATACATTAGAATAACTAATATGGGAAGTTAACTAGTGTGTTGGAAGAGAGATATAAATGGTATATACCTAATGTATACAGAAGATATACATAAAATATACATTGGATATATATAATATATACATGATATATACCTAACATATACATTTTCACTAAAAGACAAAGTTAGGTAAAAAGTAAAAAGGTTAAAATTTAAATATAATAATAATAATAATAATAAAGAAAAAAAATTTGGATATGAAGAAGATTGAAAATAACTTAATATTATATTAATTAATTAATTAATTAGTTATTTAATTAATTATTTAAGTATATAAAGGATAAGGATGGGAAATAAAAATTAAAACACCATCTTCTTCTTCCTTTCCAACCTTGGCCGAATTTCTTAGGCTAAAAAAGAGAGGGGTTCTTTTCTCGAAATACTCCCAAATTCATTAAGAACCTAATTAAATCTAGGGTGTTTTGAAGAAAGATCAAGTAAGCTCTCTCCTCCCTTAAGCTTTGCTTTCTTTAATTTTAAGGTTATGTAACTATTTGGGTTAGAGAGAGAGAGTTGGTTTTAATTGTTAAAATTGATTGTTATTAAGCTAATATGATATATATATGATGATCTAGTGATTAATTAGTTAAGATGGGCTTGATTGGTGAAATTAGGGTTTATGGGTAAATATGTAAAATTTGAATTTTTAATGAAGGTGTTTATAATTGTTAAAATTGATTATTTTGAAGTTAATTTAATATGAATGTTATGATTTTATGGTTGAATAATAGAAATGAGTTGGTTATGGTGGAGTTTGAGAAAGGTAGTATGGAGAAACTATGGTTTTTGTTGGAAATTTGATAGAAATTGTGTAATTAGTTGTAGTTTGATATAAATAAAGTATGAATATGATTCTAATTGAATAATTTGGCTTGTTGTTTGGTTTATGTGTGTTTAGGGTTTGGTGGAAGTTAAGCTTGGAATGTGTTATTGAGTTGATTTTGGAAGCTAAGAAAGGTTTGTACATACTTTGAAAATATGTATTTTTAATGTTTATGTTTGGTATTTTATATTGTTAATATAAAATGTGGTTATTCACATAATCTATGCATTATTGCATAGTTATGTGATGAGTGTTGCATTGGCCATTTGATAATTGTAAAATGGCATTTGGACATGGCTTGTGTGAAGTATATTAATGATATGTAATGTGATGTGCAACATGGGTACATTTGTGAAATGTGATAAAATGTGAAAATAAGCCACATTGTGAAGTGACTCATGGTTATGCAATGTGATTGAAAAATAGTAAATGAGATGAAATGTGTGGTTACCATAAAAAGAGTTGATCACAGGTAAAATATGAAAATTGTAAGAAATGAAATGAATAATAGGATGGAAATGAATAAAATGTATAATGTTGATGTGTGTGTTAGCCTTGCATAATTACTTATTCCAAAAAGTTATTATTGGTATTGTTGAGTTGGCATGTCAACGATACGTCATGATATTTTATTTCGCCTTTGAGTGAGACACACTAATGTCGAAGAGGTGACCTTCGGGCGGTATTATATGACACTTGAACTCCGGTGTCGATAGGAGATTCACCTTCAGGCAATATGATATGACAGTTAAATCCCCAGTGTCAATAAGGGTCACGCCTTTGGGCAGTATGATATGATACTTAGATCTCCGGTATTGATGGGAGATGTACCTTCGGGCGGTATGATATGACACTTAGATCCTTGGTGTCACAATAGGCCAAATTAATTATTTTGAAACTTGGATATTGTGTAGGGACTTGTTGGGCCCAATGTATATGTTTGTGAGATGTTGATATATATATATGAGTTAATGGATGAGTAATGAACATTATATGGAAATGACATTAGATATTATTATGAGATAAATAATGTGTAAATGAGTGTTCCATGTGATGATAGCATGATGTTTTGTTAATCATGGGAGCTTGCATTAATTTTAAGAAATATTTTATGTTATCAAAAGATGTGCCACTAAGCTTCCAAACTTAGCGCGGTTGAAATATTTTGCACAGGTGACATAATTACAAAACAAGGGAGTTCTGGTAGACCTGAGCAAGTCTAGGCTCAGAGATTGATAGTAAAGGTAGGGTTATGCCATAAGACCAAGTTAGTCTTTGCTGCATTGCATGTATAATATTTGTTTTTAAAATACTCGAGTTTTTGTATAATAAAGTTATCAAGTGCAAATATGTTGGAAACAAATGATGTTTTGTAAAGTTTTTTATATTTATATAATGTGCATTAATTATATATGTAAATACTTAGATGTGAAATCGAAAAATGATGAATTTTGGACAAATTACTTTATGGGAGTGTGATTTTATTGCAGGTTGCGTTTTGTGATTTTGGGAATTATAGAAATTACAGATAAAATTTTGGTAAATTTTTTTTCAGAGATTTTCTTTTATAAATTAATCAAATTATTTTTGAATTATAATCATTCAATTGCAGTGCACATAATAATAATGTTGTACTTTAATATTATTAAATGAGAGTGTTACTAAGTTAATTACTGTAGCACTTTTGTATTCTATATATGTACTTTACGTATACGGGGTATATTTAAGGTATGTATATAGGGTATAAGAGTATTACATCATATCCTTCTTTGAGACTTATGCATAAATTATGTCAAGATGCTTTACCTTTACACTAAAATTTTTGATTGGTTCGTATCTTCAAGGGCAGGTGACTTATAAGTCACTTACTGTAGACCCTTAATTTTTTATCCAGTCCGGTCCGTTATAGTCCAAAATAATTTTTGTGGTATTTTAATTAAATAATATTTATTTTAATATTTATTATTTATAATTTTTAATATTAATAAAAAATAAATAAACAAAAATAAAAAATAATAATAATAATAAATAAATAAAAATCGGCGATGTAAAAATCGACGACGAAAAATTCATCGCCGAAAGTGGAATTGGCCAAGGCCAATTCCCCCGCAGGAATTTCCTACAGACGAAATGTCCTCCTGCAGCGAATTAGCTAGCCGCCCAGCCAATTTCGCAAATTTCTTCACCAGCTCTCTTAATTCTTGGCCAATGCTCGTAGTTTTTGCCAGCAAAATTTTCCAACGCAGTTTTTTCCGAAACCAAATTCTATTTGGTTTTGGATTCTTTTCCTAATTAATTTTAGTTTCCTTAAACAATTAGAAGTATGCTTATAATTTTTCCAATAAATAACACTTTAAAACTCAGAATTAAGGATCGAAAAAATTTGGTGTGATAAAAAATTAGACTTTTAAACTTGGATTGGATCGGAGTAAAGAAAAGACAGAAAACCCTAGCAAGAGACATTACCAATAAGCAAGCAATCAACAATTCATCAAAGGTAGCAACCTTGCCTTTGTCTTTGTTCATCCAGAAAGCAATTTTTTTTGGTGGAACCAAAGAATGGAGGTTTGAATCTCTATTTTCTTTATTTATTTCTTTACAGTAGCTTCATCATTCAAATTGAATTAATTGTTTCATCATACAAATTGATCAAAACCTTAAAAAACTCTAAAACGTTTCTTCTAAACCTTAAAACCCTAAATTGTTTCTTCTGTTTCCAAAACCTTAAAAACCCTAAAACGTTTCTTCTAAACTTTAAAACCCTAAAATTGTTTCTCTTCTATTTTCAAAACCTTGAAACCCTAAAATTGTTTCTCTTCTGTTTCCAAAAAATTTAAAACCATAAATTATTTTCCCAAACTATTTTCATCCAAACCATAACTTTTTGTCCAAAATCTCCAAATGTTTTCTTAAATCTCCAAACCCTAGTTCTCTTTACATTTTCTAAAAATCATAATTATTTTATAAAACTCTAAACTGTTTTCTTAAATCCTAAAACCAAATATGTTTTTAAAATACCAAAAACCCTAACTTTTTCAAAAAACCAAAACAGTAAACCCTAAGTTTTCCTAAACCCTAATTCAGTGAGCCTAAAACCCCAAACTAATTAATCTAAACCCTAAAGCCATAATCTAATAAAACTAAAATTACAATCCAGTAACCATGAATTACAAACTCTAAATGTCTTAAGATTCCAAAACCGTAATTTCATGATGTTACCCTTAAACCCTAATTTGATTAACCAAAAAAACCTTTCTACTTTCTTAAATTCATAAAACCCTAATCCATTTCATTTTTTCCAAACCTTTACAGTAGCCTAAACAAATAGCAATAATAATACTAAAATCCTAAAATCTTAAATGTTAATTAAAGAACTTTAAATAGAAACAATAAACCCTAATTTGTATCTTTACTTACTTTATTTAATTTTAGATTTGATGGATAGATGCTTTCTTTATTATTATTATTTGTTTGTTTTAGTATTAAAATTGTAAGAGGTATGTTTTCACTTTGTGGGTACCTCATTAGTTAAATATCATGTAATTTAAATTGCCTTTATATTTTGGACCAATGTAAAGGACATGTTTCTACCTTTCGATGGGTGTCCTATTTAGTTTAGACATTGATGATGTAAGGGCATGTTTCCATCCTCGAATGGGTGTCCATTTATTTGCTTTGTGTGGAAATTATTTTGATTTTAATATAATGATGCTTTATTTCAATTGTTGCGTGTAATATGGATAATATTGTTATACTTACGAATTTTATAATATTAAGACCTGCAAAGGAGGCCGGTTCCAATGAACCAGACATTGTGGGGGTGTTGGGCCATTTCTCACCTTCCCCACATGTACCCAACCTTCTGAACCCCTTAGGGGGTTGGGGATTCCTTAGGAATCGAGTCATCCACCCCTTTCTTTTTCCCGGCCCGTCATGGTGGCGACTCCATTTTCTCCAGACTTAGGTCCGTGTTCTCTAAAGCCCCGAGCCTAAACAGTGCCGAAGTCGCAAGAACCATTTCATCGGGAGTGGGGGCAAAAATCCCCGCTCACAGTGGCGACTCCAGTGGGGACAAGAGAAGTTGATTCCGTTGGTATTTATATTATTCTATTCTTTCTTATCATGATATTATCTATTGCATCATATTACATTGCATCATGTGCGTGAGTTAGGATGCCCGTGTTACCCGTGTTATGTTATATAAGGGATACCATACTTTTACTCAAGGTATAGAGATCGAGCATGGCATAACCACTCATAGCCTCGTATCATTTGGTATATACTTGCTATGGGAACTTAAACCTTTTAACCCAAAGACTAAAGCTCATGTAATTGGCCTAGTTATTTTCCTTAGGTTTTACCCCAAATGCATGCTGTTTGACTATGGTTAATTTATCTTGGCTTAAATCATGGCTTATTTGGTTTGTTTTTTTTTCTAATATGACCTAAGTACATTGTAAGCTCAAAATAAATTTTTCTTTAAAGTCCAAAAGACCGAAACTATTTTTAAAACTTTTCAAGAGGGTCTTTCGACATAAAACTTTTCTAAAAATAAATCAAAAATTTTTTTTTCTCATGACCCAAATACTAAGCCCAAAATCTATTTCTCTAAAATCTTTTTATAATGGGCTTAAAAATAAAATTGCTTTCATCCAACCTTTTCTTACAAAGAGCTTGCAAATTATTTAGATCAATTATGAAATACTAAAAATCAATTGTGAGCCTAGTTTATACTAAGAATAAATTAACCATGGGCTTGTTTTTGGCATGAATCATTAGTTACTTTTTCAAGTGAGAAATCTATCTATAATAAACCTCTTAATTTAGTTTTAATCCAATATAGCATAAAAGCTACTATAGTTGGTTGAATGGATTAAAACCTAATTAATGGGAATTGTTATGAACTGATTTCCATTTTCGAAAATATAACTATTGGTTGAAACGTCCGAGGGAAATATTCAAAAACAAGATGCCCCATGTTGGTATTTTGTTAACCATATACCTAGGAAAAGAGACTTGCCATTCGTGTGTGGATGTTATAAGGTTGGAAGGAACGTCCTAATTATCTTTCTTCATTGATTGTTTGTGCATACATGCATACGTTTGCATCTCATATCATTGATCCTCTCTGGCTCACAACCCTGGATTATGACAGTTCAAAAGCTTACGACAATCCGACCTACGTCGAAAGCAAAGAATCTAGCAATGACTCAATCACTTGCTCACCAAAAGCAATGGAGTTCGAACAAATTCAAAGAATGGTGGATGATGCCCTCAATGCCAAGATGGAAAAAATAAAAGAGGCCCTAGCTGAGACCATGAAGAACCAATTGACTGCAATTTTAGAAAATTATGTCGAAGCATCTGCTAGCACTAAGAAGCTAAAGGACAAAGGGAAGACTAAAGTTGTGAAGTGGTTTTTGATGATGAAAAGGTGATCATTGATGATGATGATGATTGGGCTCAATACTACCAAGATCCTCAAGACAAGAAGAAAGAACCAAAGATTGTTGAAAGATCAACTATGGAGAAAACTGAAACTTCTGATGTTGAAAAGATGATTGCGGACTTAGAAAAGAAATTTGAGAAGAAACTGAAAATCGAAGAAATGTTCGAAGTTGACAAATTATTTGAGCTAGATGAAGAAGTTCCGTACAAGTTCAAGATGCCATCTTTTGCGAAGTTTGATGAAACCGGAAATCCTCACCTCCATGTGAAGCAGTATATCACTGCTATGCAATCTGCCCGAGCTACTAAGGCTCAAACTTTAAGGTACTTTATACTCTCATTGGACCCTGTTGTCCAAAATTGGTTCAATACCTTATAAGAAGGAACACAAAAGAGTTAGGATCTGCTATACAAGGCCTTCAACCAACAATATAGATATAATATTGAAATGGAAGTTACCTTAATGGAAGTTGAGTCCATTAGGCAATGGCCAAATGAGAATTTTGTGGACTATGTGAAAAGATGGAGAAACAAGGCCGCTTTGCTCAAGAAAAGGCCCGATGAATCTAATTAAATAAGGATGATTGTGAGAGGGGTATTGCCTAGTCTTCGTGAAAGGATGTCTCATACACTCATACGTGATTTCAAAGATCTCCTCCAAGCTGGTCTGCAAATTGAAGAATGGGAAAGAGAGAAGAACCATTTTTCAACAAGAAGGAACGAGAAAGGAAACTATCAGTCTGGTAGCCAAAGCATGCAAAAGGCAGTCGGTGTTAATGCTACTAACCAAGGAACAAGAAGGCAGTTTTCAAAATTGGGGAAACCGATGTCTTGGGTTCTAAATAAGCTTCAAAGAAAGGGATTGTTACAACCCTTAAATCCTCGCCCTTTGCCTAACCCTCTCCCACCTAATTTCGACACTAAAGCATTTTGTCAGTTTCGTCAAATGCAAGGACATGACATGGATAGATGTGTGAGGTTGAGGCATGAGATCCAAAATTTAATTGATAGTGGAAAGCTGCCTAAGCCCAACAAGCCAAGCACCAAAGACAACCCATTACCAAAGTTCAATAGAGCACCACCACCAGCAACCTTCATAATTGGAGGAGGTTTGCATGAAAGTTTTGTCATGTCTTCTTTTCAAGATGTGGGTGGAGAAGCAACCAAAGAAGAAGAGGTATTTGGAAAAATTAAACAAGCTATGGTGGGTAAAGAAGCAGCAATTTGTGTTGTGAATGGGTTTTGGTATTCAAGCGATAGTGATGACGATCTTGTATCCAAGAAGGAAGAGTGGACTTGGTCTGAGCCTAAGGAAGATAAAGTAATGAACACTAGATCCGGTAAGCCTTATGCAAGGCCATCGCTTAAGGAGGTGGAAATTAATAAGGGAAAGAAAGTTGAAGTAGGGAATAAAGAAGAGGAAGATGATACCGTGCTCAAGTAATTGAAAAGAACCTAAGCAAGTGTTAGCATTTGGGACTTATTGGCTACTTCTAAAAAACACCGAGAGACTATGGCCAAGGCCTTGGCTAGCATGTCAATTTCTACCTCCACAACACTGGAGGAACTGATCAACTTCATAAAAATTGGAGGAGTAATGAAATGTGAAGATATTCAAGAGAAGAGTGAAGTTAATATGGGAGCGGTTTCTTTCTCAGATGCTGATTTACCGGAAGAGGGGAGAGATCACATCCGCCCTCTCTTTATCAAAATAGAAATCAAAGGGAAAAGGACTCCATGTGTAATGGTCGATGATGGGTCCACCATAAATGTTTGTCCACTTAAAATATTGCCAAAACTAGCCATGTCAATAAGGGATCTAAACCCGACCCAGGTAACCATTCGGGCTTATGACAACACTAAGAGACATGCTGAAGGAACTTTCAAAGTTGCTGTCAAGGTTGGTCCAATTGAATTTATTGTTGAATTTGTTGTTTTGGACATACCTGTTACCTTTGCCTTACTCTTGGGACAACCATGGTTTCATCCTCTTGGCGGAGTTCCTTCCACCCTTCATCAAAAGATTAAGTTCCCTAACAGAGATGAGACAATGGTCATCGAGGCCGAAGATAATGAGATTGTTAATGCTCTAATGATTGAGAGGCCTCTCAATGGTTTCCAAGTAGCTACAATTTCTGATAATGACGTAGTGGACTCCAAAGTCTTGAATATGATGAAGAGCATGAACTACCTTCCCGGAGCTGGTCTTAGAAAGGGAAAGGCCAGTCTGACAAAGCTGCCAGATTTTAAAACTCAAACATCCAAGAAGAGGTTGGGATATGATGAAGCCAACAATGTCCAGCCAAAGAAGAATGAGAAGATGAGCTTCCCACCACTTGAAGAGATCTTTGTCAAAACTCCAAACATGGGACCACTCCAAGGAAAGCCCAAGCCAATCATGTTCATGGGAAAGTTGATCCAGGTTTTAAAATTTTTGCAGATGTTGTCGAGCTAGTGGAGCAAGTGAAGAAAGAGCTCACCCTGCCAGCCAACAAGGAGTCCAATCCAAAAGAAAATAAGGAAGTTGTCCTAAAAGCCGAGAAGACTTCGGAGGAGATTGCTACCCTGGTTGAAGAAAAGTTTGAAGACATCCTGCCTTATGATTTTGAGAACAATGATTTTGATTTTAATTTGTCTGCTTTGTATGAGGATGATGATGTTTTCTTTTCTAAAATGAATGCAATAAAGTCTGATTTTGCTTACTTGTGTGATGTTTCTCCTGATGGTTGCATACATTCAAATAGCAGTTACATGAGCATCTTTAATATTAATTCTGTTGACACATAATCATTAAATTTAGGAACAATCAAAAATCCTAAAAACATTAGCATAGCGTCCGACCTTACTCCTGATGAGAGAGAGAGATTTGAAAAAATATTCAAAAAATATGAAGAAGTCTTTGCTTGGTCTTATGAGGATATGCTTGGAATAGATCGAGACATAGCCAAACATCTTATTCCTACTTACACTCACATGAAACCTGTCAAACAAAAGCTTAGGTGATTAAGACATGAATAGGCTGAATTGGTTAAAGAAGAGGTCACTAAACAAATACAAGTAAATTTCCTTGAAGTGATAGAATATCCAGATTGGCTAGCAAACATAGTACCTGTGCCAAAGAAAAATGGAAGAATAAGGGTCTGTGTGGACTATAGAGATTTAAGCAAGGCTTCCCCTAAAGATGATTTTCCTTTACCTCATATAGATGTTCTCATTGATGGAGCAGCCTCTAGCGTGCTACACTCGTTTGTAGATGGATTTTCTGGATACAACCATGTGTTAATGGCCCTAGAGGATAAAGCCAAAATTGTTTTCATTACTACATGGGGTATATTTTGTTATAGGGTAATGCCGTTCGGCTTAAAGAATGCTGGGGCAACCTACCAAAGGATGGCCACCACACTATTTCATGACATGATGCACAAAGAAGTTGAAGTATATGTTGATGATATGATGGTGAAATCTGATACAAGGGAACAACACTTCCAAAACTTAGAATTATTCTTCGATAGAGCATTGAAATATAAGCTAAGATTAAACCTGAAGAAGTGTGTGTTCGGGGTTACCTCAGGGTGGGACATGTGATTGGTCCGAATGGCATTAAGATTGATCTTGATAAAGCTAAAGCAATTAGGGATATGCTAGCCCTTAAGACAGAGAGAGAAGTTCAAAAATTTATTGTTAAATTACAATACATTAGCAAATTCATAGCAAAGCTCACAACAATCTGTGAGCCTATCTTAAAATTGCTTAAAAAGAATCAGTCAGTACTATGGAATGAAGAGTGTCAAAAGGCCTTTGAGCAAATAAAGGAGTATCTACTAAATCCACCTGTTTTGAAACCACCCAAACCGGTAAACACTTGTTACTATACTTAGCAGTGGAAGAAGAGTCAATAGGAGCCATGCTAGCCCAGGCAGATGAGTCAGGAATTGAGCGTGCAATTTACTATTTAAGCAAAAAGCTCCTACCTTATAAAATTAAGTATAGTATCATTGAAAAGACCTATATAGCCATGGTTTGGTCTTCTAAGAAGTTGCGGCATTACTTTCAATCATATAGTGTGCAAGCAATTTCCAGGTTGGATTCAATGAAATACTTAAGGGAGACACCCTCTTTGATTGGGAAGCATGGTCGCTGGCTGATAATATTAGAAGAATTTGAGATTGAGTATGTAACCAGGAAAATAAACAAAGGTAGAGCGGTGGCAGAATTCTTAGCCCAACAACCATTACCGGATAGTGAAGAGGTAGTCTTGAAATTTCCAGATGAACATTTAGAGGCCATTGAAGTACAAGGGTGGAAAATGCATTTTGATGGAGCAGTAAATAGGAAATGAGTAGGTTTGGGAGTCATACTAGAATCGCCTGAAGGGAAACTTATCCCTTTAGCCAAAAAGTTGAAATTCAGGGCAACCAATAATATGGTGGAATACGAAGCATGTATCTTTGGTTTGGAAACCCTAATGATTATGAAGGTGGATAAGGTGAAAGTTTTTATCGATTCATTACTAGTAGTATCCCAAGTAAATGGAGAGTGGGAGTTGAAAGAAGAAAAATTAAAACCATACCACCATTAGTTGACCATGATGAAGAAGAACTTTAAGGAGTGTAGGTTTATACACCTATCAAGAGAGGAAAATCAGATGGCTGATGCCCTAGCCACATTGGCTTCGGTATGGGAAAACCCTGTCAATTTATTCCTCAAGCCTCTAATTTTGACCAGTTTGTCAACTCCTTGCTATGAATATGAGACAATCATGGAAACTGATATAAACCATGATGCGTGGTATGATACTATAAGACGATTTTTAGAGGAAAGGGAATACCCGTCAGGGGCAACAAAGAAAGAAAAAAGAGCCATAAGGCGGTGGTCTTTACAATACATCACATTCCATGGAGATTTATATCGAAGATGGCCTGATGGGGTGCATTTGAGATGCTTGAGGAAGCCTGAAGTGGAGCATATCAGGTCAGAAATACATGCGGGAAGTTGCGGTCCACACATGAGTGGTTTGGCCCTAGTTAAGAAGATAATTCAACAAGGTTACTACTGGTTGACCATGGAGAGAGATTGTATTGAGTTTGTAAAAAAGTGCCAACAATGTCAGATGTATGGTAACTTGAATCATATGCCTCCTGAAGAATTGCATTCTTCACCCTGGCCTTTTGCTACCTGGGGTATCGACATTATAGGAGAGATACATCCGACAGCCTAAAACGGTCACCATTTTATTGTAGTAGCAGTAGATTATTTTTTGAAATGGGTCGAAGCCGAATCCTTCAATAAACTGGGCGCAAGTCAAATGGCTAGATTCATTGAAAAGAACCTCATCTGCAGATACGGGGTCCCGCACAGTGTGATATCAGACAATGGGGTATAGTTTTAAGGAGAAGTTAAGGATTTATTCTCGAAGTACCGAATCCATCATCACCGATCCTCTCCTTATAGACCAAAGGCTAATGGTGCGATAGAATCAACAAACAAGACAATTAAGCAAATTCTGTCCAAGATGACCAAGACTTACAGGGATTGATCAAAGATGCTTCCCTTTGCTTTGTGGGGATATAGAATAAGTGTGCGAATACTGACTAGAACGACACCGTTCTCCTTGGTTTACGGGATGAAAGCGGTGTTGCCAATTGAAATTGAGATCAAGTCATTAAGAGTGGTCTTGGAAGCTAAACTGCCTGAAACAGAATGGGTGGTGAGCAGATACACACAGTTAGCTTTACTAGAAGAAAGAAGGTTAAAGGCACTATATCATCATCAACTGTATCAAAGGAAGATAGCTCGGGATTATAATAGAAGAGTTAAGATCAGAAAACTCAAAGTCGGGGATTTAGTGTTGAAACAATGTAAGCCTAATGCATCTGATCCAAGAGTCAAGTTTAGGCCTAGCTGGGAAGGGTCATATGTTGTGAAACAAGTCATGAATAAGGGTGCAGTAAAGTTATTAGACATGGATGAAACGAGTTTAGTGAACCAGTGAATATTGACAGATTGAAGATGTTATATTATAAAAAAGAGAAAAAGGAAAAGAGCTCGCTGGGTTGAAAACCCAAAAAGGGCGGAACTTAGCTCGGGTCCAGAACCCAAATTACCCTTAGTTCCAAAACTTAGCTCAGGTCCAGAACCCAAATTACCCTTAAGTCCAGAACCTAAAATCTCTTTTAAGTCTAGAACTTAGCTCGGGTCCAAAACCCAAATTACCCTTAGGTCCAGAACCTAAAATTTTTCTTAAAAAGTCCAGAACTTAGCTCGTGTCCAGAACCCAAATTATCCTAAGGTCCAAAATCTAAAATCTCTTTTAAGTCCAGAACTTAGCTCGGGTCTAGAACCCAAATTATCCTTAGGTCCAGAATATAAAATTATCCTTGAGTCCAAAACTCAAACCAGGCCCAGAACCCAAAACCTCAATCATCTCAGAAAAATTAAGACTTATTGCTTTTCACCCTCTTTTACTAAAGTCTCAGATCGTTCAAGCAGGGAGCAAACTGTAAACCCTTAATTTTTTACCCAGTCCGGTCCGTTATAGTCCAAAATAATTTTTGTGGTATTTTAATTAAATAATATTTATTTTAGTATTTATTATTTATAATTTTTAATATTAATAAAAAATAAATAAACAAAATAATAATAATAAAATAAATAAATAAATAAAAATAAAAATTGGCGACGGAAAAATCGGCGACGAAAAATTCATCGCCGGAAAACCCTGCGGAGAAGGCAAATTGGCTGGCCGCCTAGCCAATTTTGCAAATTTCTTTGCCAGCTCTCGTAATTCTTGGCCAACGCTCGCAGTTTTCGCCAGAGAAATTTTTCAACGCAGTTTTTTTTCAAAACCAAATTCTATGTGGTTTTAGTTTCTTTTCCTAATTAATTTTAGTTCCTTAAACAATTAGAAGTAGGCTTATAATTTTTCCTATAAATAACACTTTAAAACTCAGAATTAAGGATCGAAAAAAATTGGTGTGATAAAAAATTAGACTTTTGAACTTGGATTGGATCAGAGTAAAGAAAAGATAGAAAACCCTAGTAAGAGACATTACCAATAAGCAAGCAATCAATAATTCATCAAAGGCAGCAACCTTGCCTTTGTCTTTTTTCATCCAGAAAGCAATTTTTTTGGTGGAACCAACGAACGGAGGTTTGAATCTCTATTTTCTTTATTTATTTCTTTACAGTAACTTTATCATTCAAATTGAATTAATTGTTTCATCATACAAATTGATCAAAACCTTAAAAATCTCTAAAACATTTCTTCTAAACCTTAAAACCCTAAATTGTTTCTTCTGTTTCCAAAACCTTAAAAACCCTAAAACGTTTCTTCTAAACTTTGAAATCCTAAAATTTTTTCTCTTCTATTTTCAAAACCTTGAAACCCTAAAATTGTTTCTCTTCTGTTTTCAAAAGCTTTAAAACCATAAATTATTTTCCAGAACTATTTTCATCCAAACCATAACTTTTTGTCCAAATCTCTAAATGTTTTCTTAAATCTCCAAACCCTAGTTCTTTTTACGTTTTCTAAAAATCATAAATATTTTATAAAACTCTAAACTATTTTCTTAAATCCTAAAACCAAATATGTTTTTAAAATACCAAAAACCCTAACTTTTTCAAAAAACCAAAACAGTAAACCCTAAGTTTTCCTAAACCCCAATTCAGTGAGCCTAAAATCCCAAACTAGTTAATCTAAACCCTAAAGCCATAATCTAATAAAACTAAAATTATAATCCAGTAACCATGAATTACAAACTCTAAATGTCTTAAGATTCCAAAACTCTAATTTCATGATGTTACCCTTAAACCCTAATTTGATTAACCAAAAATACCTTACTACTTTCTTAAATTCATAAAACCCTAATCCATTCCAATTTTTCAAAACCTTTACAGTAGCCTAAACAAATAACAGTAATAATACTAAAATCCCAAAACCTTAAATGTTAATTAAAGAACTTTAAATAGAAATAGTAAACCTTAATTTGTATCTTTACTTGCTTTTTTTAATTTTAGATTTGATTATGTAGTCTATTATATGCTTTGATGGTTGATTTATTTAATTTCAATGCTTGATTTATTTAATTTATCATGGATGAGTGTTTTCTTTATTGTTATTATTTATTTGTTTTAGTATTAAAACTGTAAGAGGTATGTTTTCACTTTGTGGGTACATCCTTAGTTAAATATCATGTAATTTAAATTGCCTTTATATTTTGGACCAATTAAAGGACATGTTTCTACCTTTCGGTAGGTGTCCTATTTAGTTTAGACATGAATCATGTAAGGGCATGTTTCCATCCTCGGATGGGTGTCCATTTATTTGCTTTGTGTGGACATTATTTTGATTTTAATATAATGATGCTTTATTTCAATTGTTGCGTATAATATGGATAATATTGTTATACTTAAGAATTTTATAATATTAAGACCTGCAAAGGAGGCCTGTTTCAATGAACCGGGCGTTGTAGGGGTGTTGGGCCATTTCTCACCTTCCCTACACGTACCCAACTTTCCGAACCCATTAGGGGGTTGGGGATTCCTTAGGAATCGAGTCATCCACCCCTTTCTTTTTCCCAGCCCGTCCGGGTGGCGACTCCATTTTCTCCAGACTTAGGTCCTTGTTCTCTAAGGCCCCGAGCCTAAACAGTGCCGAAGTCGCAAAAACCATTTCACCGGGAGTGGGGGAAAAAATCCCCACTCACACCTACCTTTGAGAATATGAATCGAGGGATTTTTTTGGTTAAAGATAAAGAAATCCCTATATAATTTAAGGAGTGACCTTAAAATAAAAAAATATGTATAGTTTTTTTTTTCATATGGGAATATACAATTTAAAAGTCCAATGAGAGTTTTATATTTCTAGAAGCATAATACCCTTTTGTTGGTATTTTCTTTAATAACAACAAAACCTAGGAAAAGAGACTTACTTAGCATATGTGGGAGCACTAAGGGTGGAAGATCTGTCTGTACAGTGTAGGATTAATTTTTTATATTTCTATATATTTGACATTCATACATTCATTACATTAATCCCACATGGCATTTCATCCCTTTCCTAATTTGTAGACTTGGAGCAGAAAAGTGCAAATGCCACCAATAACACCATCTTTAGGTATATCTCTTCAACAAACAATTTAATAGACTACACTTCCACCACCATGGATGAAGAAAGAACTAAGGCTCTGATTAGGGATATAGCTAGTTCTAAAATGTATGAAATTAAAACTCAGATGGTAGCTCTAATGAAAATGATGCAGGACATGGGGCCATCAAATGTCCAAGCTGCAGGGTCAGCCAATAACACCAAAAAGAAAGGAAAAAGGATCATTATTAAGGATGACAAGGATGAGGATGAAATGTATGATGACTTTGATGAGAACTACGACCTTGAGAGAAATATGATTGCACTTAGCAAACTCAAGTTAGGAGTGAAGATATTAAGAAGGAAGTTACTGATTTTGAGAAGTCGATGTTTGAAATGATCGAGACTTTAGAGAAGAAATATCAACAATAGTCTTCAAAGGCCAATGAGATGATCGAGTTGGACAAAGTGTTTATGGAAGATGAAGTCATGCCACCTAAGTTCATGCTACCTGATATTCCAAAGTTTGATAGTGCGTGTGATCCTGAAATTAATCTAAGCTAGTATGTGACCATCATGAAAACCCCTCGATCTTAAATGAGTAGATTCTGAAATGGTTCAGGTTGTCTCTAGTTATATATGATATCCACTGAAACAAGTCCTTGGATATTGCTACCAAGGAAAATTGGAAGTTACTTCACAATAACTTTATCAAGTAGTTTAGGAATAATACAGACATGGATGTGTTCCTTGATAGAATTGGAGTCTTTGAGGCAAAAGCAGAATGAGAACTTTGTTGATTATATGAAAAGATGGGCAAAGAAAGTTGCACTAGTCAAGGAGAGACCATCCAAGAAAGATCAAATTAGATTGCTTATTAAGGGCTTTCATTTAAAGAAAAAGATGAACTCTATGCTTATCAAGAATTTCCAAGATTTGTATGACTAAAGAATACAATGAAAAGAAGATGGAAGTATGGATGGTAATGGGTTGGGAATTTTCGATTAACCAATCCATCCCAATTCATTTATATATTATATATCTAATTTATAAATGGGTTTGAGCGTGTATGGGTAGTGTTTTTACTAGTGGGACGGGTTCAGGGCGGGTTTGGGCATACACATTTGGGTACCTAGTACTCGAATCTGGATATATATATTAATTATATTTTATTATATTTTAATTATATTTTATTATAATTATAAAATTATGAGGTATAAAACTATTTTTAATAAAATTATGTTACTATTAAATTTTTATTTATAATTATCTAATTGAAAAACTTATAATTTATATTTTAAATTTTATAATATTTTTAATTTTTATATTTAAATGGGTGATTAAATGGGTACGAACAGTAAACTGGTAGTGTTAAATAGGTTTGGGATGGATATGAATAATAAAATCATGATTATAATCGGGTCAAGTTCAGGTAATTTAAATTTAAACGGGTTCAAGTAGGCTGATTTTTATGCATACCTTACCCGTTACTACTCTTAGCTAAGAGAGAGGAAGGGAGACAAACTACCCAGCGAAAGACTAACTACTAGTTTGAAACCAATAACTCTAAAACAAATGAAATTAATATTGTTTTAACTTGAAGGTAGTTCTCAGACCTAGAAAGACCATTGTCCAAGGTCTTTGAATACTTAAAAACTCAATGCCTTCTGTCACCCCTTGAGTTAAAACCTGCACCAAATCCATCACCACCCAACTGGAACCCAAATTCCTATTGCCAATTCCATTAGATGCCATGACACGATATTGACCACTGTATGCACCTAAAATATGAGATCCAAAACCTTATAGACAACAATAAAATACCTGACCCTGCCAAACCCAACACCAAAAAAAAAAAACTCACTGCCTAGATACAACAATACTCCACCAACAATAGCATACCTAATCGACTCTGGCCGGATGAGTTAGTTGTAATGGCCTCCTTTTAGGATGTGCAAGGCCCTAAGGCCGTTTGCCAAATTGGAGAAAACTGAGAATTAAGTTATAATTATCGAGAACTTTTGGGATATGGTAGAAATCCAAGGAAATGCAGCTAAGAACACTATCATTAACGAAGACTCTTTTTGAGTGAAGGTAGATGCGGAAGGAGATGTACGAGTCATTAGATCTAGTAAGCCCCACGCCCGAGACTTAGTGTCACGACCGGCCATAGTAGGTATGTACAGTAATTACGTGTACAATATTCACACATGCTGACAAAGTAGGCATGCTAAAGAGATCCGGCTAACCCTAGACTGTTAAGCTATAATTCATTAAAGGACCGGGGTTAAACGTGAGTAATTAACGGCGATGGGTGACCAGTCTGGGAAGTCTTAATAATGTATGTGATAGTGTAATGAAATGGAAACTAGAGAAAAACCGGGTAAAAACTGTGAACTGTGACTTTCTTCGAAAACGTCCCGTTAGAGAGAAATGAAGACACGTAGACTAGGGGCATTTTGGTCATTATCAATTAAAATTTATACATGAATCCAGAGTAGGAAATATACACACGACTGCGTAGAGGACGTCGAGGGGTTGAATATGAAACGATTGTCAGTAGAAACGGAGCCTGGGCAAACCCGAGCAAAGAAAGAACCTAAAGGAAATTTTATAAAAAGTCGAGGGCTTATTGGTAAATTTTCAAAATGACTTGGAAACCTAAAATAGACCTTAAAAATGGAAAGTAGAGGTCGAGAGGGTCAAAACCATATGTGGTTCACTTCGTGGAACCACACGGTTTAAAAGTTACAGACAATCAATCGCCGGAGGGTATTTTGGTCTTTTCACATCCTAAATCATAAAATTACAGCAAAGGGAAGAAGAGGGGCCAAAATATGATTAAAAGAAAGCCCAATGGCTTGGGCCTTAAATAAATAAAAGAGAGAGACAATTGTACCAATGAAAAATGGCCATTTTGCCTTAAAGTGGACCAATTGGAATTAAGCATTTGTCTTAACACATTATTAGCCAAATTGGGCAGCCATTTGGACCAAAAACACATGAAAGAAGAAAGCAAAAACTCCCTCTTGAGAAGGAGGGTCGTCCAAGCCATAGGAGAAGGAAGAAAGGTGGTGATTTTCAAGTTTTACGGTTTATTATAAAAGGTTTTGGTGGAATCCAAGGTCCTAAACTAAGGTAAGTTCATTTCTAATCCTAATTTCAGGTTTTAATGAGTAATTTGAGAGATTAAAATTAGGGCTCTTATGGTGGATTTGGGAAAAACTTAAGTAGTGATGATATTGATTAATTAAATGGAAGAATTAAGGTTTCTAAGGTTTAATAAGGTTAGATTAGGACTTAATTTGAAAAGAAATGGAAGGGTAGTGGATGTTCTAAATTTCTAGGGTTTATGGTTGAGGTTGTGTTGTGAAATTTTTGTAGGCAAGGGTGGAAATAAGGAGAAGGAAGAGCTTGAAAGAGAAGGGAAAGCAAAAGGAAATTAAAATACAAGGTTTGGTACTTTACCTTGGAAGAATTAATTTTTCTTTCATTTTCTTGTCAAAAATTTATCTATGGAACTTTTGCTATGGATGCCTAAATGTGTTGTTTGAGTTTGAATTCAATTGTTGAGTGGTATTTTTGAATCCATGTGGTGATTGGGTTGTTTAAATTCAAATGAAATCTAATGTTTTCAATGATTTTGGTAAAAGAGTTTATGAACTTCATTTAGTCCAAATTGATTTAAACAATCAAGTTATTTTAAAAGGAAAGTGTCTAAGTCTTCATTACATTATTAGGGAAGTTTTGAAATGGGTTTAGAAAAAAAAATAATAATAATAAATAATTTTGCACCAAATGCAAGTGGGGGCCGAATTGGTGCCCTTTGGGAGCCAATTCTGGACCCAACTTTGGGCAGCCGGTTGAGGCAGCAAACGATGAAATTTTTCGACGAAATTTTACATGAAATTAGTCAACATATGAAATAAGTTTTCTGTAAAATTTCAGCCAAAAATAAGATCATTTACCTGGTCAAATGCATGACTGAAATTGACTGAAATTTAGACGAAAACCAGATTTTACTATTCATATGGTCATGCCATTTGCGTTGCCGATTTTACGCGTCGTGTTACTATTCTTTTGGTCATTTTTGGGAATTGTTCTAATGTGATTTGAAGTGTGTAGAAATGACTGGGAATGGTGGTAAACACTTGAAAATGAAACGGCCTTTAGCCACAGAGTTAGTACACGACAAAATGACATGACTTAGTAAAAATGAAAAGGGGTGTGCAAATCATTTGAAAATTTGTGAAAATCTTGGATTTGAATTTTAAACCCTTATGCTCTACTTGGTGGTTGAACTTGGTAGATAAGGGTATAGTGCACTATACTAACTTATGCAGTACTGCTTGATATTGTGATTGAATTGTTATTATCTGAACTCAATGGTGAGGGCCATTAGTTATAACCAGGATGGTGAGGGCCATTCCTGTGATTTGATATCGGTGGTGAGGGCCACCTGTGTTACAGTGGTGAGGGCCACAGCCTTATCGCTGTGGTTCTGCTTTTACCAGTAGAGCAAAAATTTACAAACTATGACACGACTATTTTATGGCATAAGTTGAATTGTGAATATTTTACAATTTTAGTTAAAATCTTTTGAAAAACTTGAAATTCTTTTTCGGGAAGTACGTTTTTATTTTTATTGAAGTGAGCTTTATATTTTATTACTTATAGTATTTAACATTCATATATTTTATTGCCTTGCTTGTACAAATACTCTTTACATTTATTTCCATGGGTAAAGTACCCACTGAGCGACATTGCTCAACGAGTTAAGTTTTCCTTGACTCGTAGGTTCGGAGCAGTAGCTAACTCTTGGGAAGCGACGACCAGACCCACAGCATCTCAGGGTAGATCTTTTAGTTTCCATTTTGAGCTAACTAGTTGTGACATGTATATATATATATATAATTGAGAATTACTATGTTATACTGTACGTTAGTAGTATGTCATAATAATAAACCTCTGTAACACCCCCATACTCTATATAAGTACTATACATATACTTGGTATACATACAATACGTATATAAAGTATAAGAATGTCACTCTTAGTTCCAATTTAAAAACCTTTATCCGAGTTCAAACAATATTACATCAATTTAAAGAACATTTACAAAATCATTATACTTTCAATGATCTTATATATATATATAATAATCTCATTCTTATTTATTAAAACTTCATTTATACATATGAATATATTCTTATAAAAAATACAACATAATTAAATCACACATGTATGCATCACCTTCTAGTTGGTCTCGAAACACTCTTACCCTTCTCGTGGCATAACAGCTGGACTTCCAGATCAACCGCATATCCACCTGCGCGATTACACAACCGCGCTAAGCCCGAGAGCTTAGTAATACAAATAATTCCTATAAATATACAATACAGAAAAAAATCATATTTTCATGATAACTTTATATGTCATTATTTTCTTACCAAGTCTTCCCATTTTGAATACACCTTTCCCATATACTTCTACTAATGTCTTAATTATATACATATACACGTATATTATTAACACAAATCACAACTCCATGACTTACTAAGATATTCATAAAAATATTCTCAATGTCTACATTCACATCCATATTTTACTTTCATGTTGTACTTTCATTTCTCATCATTCAACATAGTTCTTTTAATCCACATTCACTGTCAATAATTTACTTATGTATTATAACTATCACATAACATTATATCTCACTCCATAGGACATATTAAAGCAAAGACAACATATATCTCATTATTCATTTGTTTCACTATTCAAGAATCACATATCAACAAGCACAAGCATGGGCCCAAAAGAAACTAATATGCCATTCCACTTTCAGAGTTAATGTTTTGGTTTAATTATCACATTTATCATTATCATTATCCCAACTAGGCTTCAAGGATTTAGATTCAACCAAGCTTCAAGGGGAACAAAGCATGCTAAGTATCAACCCAACTTGGCTTCAAGAACCAATCCAACCTAGCTTCAAGGGTTGTAACATCTTAATTAGGCTTCAAGGATCAAGTCCAACCTAACTTCAAGAGATTGTTACTAATAGGCATGCCACCAATAACAAAACTCTGAAAATGAATAACATATTAGACACACAATTCATTTACTATTTCATTATCAATTTCATTTTCAATTCTCATCATCATGTAGGCAAGCATGCCCCATTTATCTCAATTGAATCATCATAGCCAATCACAATGGCTTCACATCTCATTTGAATCATCATAGCCAATCACAATGGCTTCACATCTCATTTGAATCATCATAGCCAATCACAATGGCTTCACATCTCATTTGAATCATCATAGCCAATCACAATGGCTTCACACCTCATTATGTCTCAATTTACATTATAATACCTCATTATTGAAATATACATAATCAAACACATTAAACATCCATTAAGAATGATCATCATTGATATACACATATATAATTCACCTTATTCTTAGATTTAGAATCCTCAATATACATTTGTTTAGGTCATCTTTGTTTTAAGTATATTTAAAGTGTAGATACAAAAAGACCTTGGGAGGATCCAACAATGTAAGAATAGTTAAGAATAAATATCAATAGCTAACACACTCAAGGGACACGGCCAAGCTTATGGCCGTGTCTCTCAACCAAAAGCTCCAACACGGCCAAGACTCCCTTAGCTTGGCCGTGTCTCCCTTAAATCCAAAGAAACCAAAATCAATGAAGAAATCAGGCAGTAGCGGACACAGTCAAGGGACACGACCAAGCCAGTGGCCGTGTCTCTCCAAAATTGATCCAACACGGCCAAATTTCCTTAAACTTGGCCGTGTCTCCCATAACTTGGCCGTGTCTCTCCTTAAATTTTGGCCGTGTCTCTCAATAATTTAAAAACCAAACACGGCCAAGCCTCCTTGATTGCATTAAATCACATTACACCCAATATAGCATGATTCAAATGGATGTAATCAATGTTCTAGACACATATATTACATGCTTATCACAATATTCACACTATTAGTACACATCAACAATGCATTAGATTCATTAACACATTTACAAATTAATGTAATTTGTACTTACCTTAAGAACCACTCACACCAATCTATACACTTTACCTTCCAAGAACTCTTCACCACTTAAATTAGGGCAATCCACTTCCTTCACAACCTAATTCAAATAAAATGATAAGATACATGAATTCCAATACAAGTATTCACTTATGAAACTCATTCTAAAACTTTAGATCACAACTCACAAATCACATCTCTCTCTAGGATCCAAACTCATGTATTTTATGTTTTCAACTTCCTTAAACACAAACATACATCAATCATATATCAATTATTCAATTCTCCAACTCCTTTATTAAACCCTTATTAAACAATTTCAATAATCCATCATCTAAATACCAATTCCACACATATATATACTTCAATCTTTATTACCATCACCATCACACACCAACCATATCAAATCCAAACTCAAACAATAGAAATCCATACAAGGAAATGAATACTTACTTGGATATTATGCCAAATCTTTAATAACCCTCTTCAATTCTCTCAAAATCCCTTTGGATTTGATGTGTATATTGATGAAATCATCTCTCTCTCTCTCTCCCTCGTGCAAGAAGAAGAAGAAGAAGAAGAAGAAGAAGAAGAAAGAAAGAAAGAAGATCTTCTCTTCTTTTCTCATACTTATCATATATATATATATATATAATTAATTCCCTTAACATCTCCACCATACACTTGTCCATTCTTTGACTTTCTTTTCTTCTTTTCCTTTTATTATTATTATTATTATTATTATTATTATTATTATTATTATTATTATTATTATTATTATTATTATTATTTAATTATATAACTTACTTTTCCTACACCATTTTATACATCATGTATATGTGATGTATATGTGGGTATATGTGTATTTTATATATATTGCATTTATATTTCCCATAGATACAACATATACATTCTCTTCACTTCAATATACACATTAAATCCAAATACAACAATAATTATTCCAAAACTTTTAGGGTGTATTTTGGGATATTACAATTCTCTCCCCTTTAAATAATTTCGTCCTCGAAATTATCTAGTATAATTGTAATCCAGTCATAATACAATACCATCTTAACTTCCATATGAAGTTAATTAAATTCTTAAGTTGTTATATCATCAAATCATATAATTTATACTCTCCCCCTTAGAGTTAATCAACTTCTTTAAATTTCATAATTCATCATTATACATATATATATATATATATCTTATTACTTCTTCAACAAAGCAATGAAAATATTTTCTCACATTCCCAATGAAATTACCTTTATACCAAAAATCAAATCATCTTATAATATACTTATACCTCGTCTAATCATTATCTTCAGAATATGTTATTACTTCATCTCTTTATAATTACTCTTTTAATTTAACCCTAAAAATCATTGAGTTAAATTTTAATATTAATTATCCCGTCATTACAATCACTTTCAAAATAAACATCTACTAAACCTTAATTGATAACAATAACCTTATTTATAGATAATCAATCTTTTCTCTTTTATCATTATTTACAACTAATATAACTTCTTTCATTCTTTTTCCATTCACATTTTAGAATTCTACATCATATACATATCATTTAAATTTTTATACTCTTAATACAACTTTACATATTAAATTTTCAATAATGATTCACAATTTTAAACTAAATCCAGATCAATTGATCTATCTATCACAATATACCCACGTTTCAATCTTGTTTAATTCAAATCAACAATTAATTTATTTAAACTTATCATGAAATTTCACAATATATATATAACCTAATTCCATTAGAACAAACTTATATTCAAATCCTAATCTCTTCAGATCCACATTCAGTAAAATTATCATGATTACAAATTACTTTAAATTATCTTTCAATATACACATAGTTTATTTTCTTCTATCTTAGTATAATTTCCACCAATTCTCATGATCATCTCATACCATACTTTCTATCCATAGTTCACTCACTTAAATCTTAAGCCCATCCACTTATTCACTTCATACCATAAACATATTCAATATAACTTTCAGTCATATTTTATAATTTCTCCCTTTTTAATATTTCTTCACATTTCATACCTTTACTATATTTACAATAATTGCCTTTTTATCACATTATCCATAACTCAAAACATTTTCGTAATTCTCTTTTCTTTCCTTACTTTTCATAATTATAAACAAATTTCTAACATAACATGATAAAGTATAACTTTACCAATCATAACTCTTGATCATGTTTCTAGAAACATAATTATCAATCTCACCAAAACTGCATTACAGTCATATTATCCCAATCCCAAAGCTGGGGATAACAAAGCTAATCTGTAATATCCCTAAGTGTGCCTAGAAGTTGTGATAATATTGTTATTAGTGAATTGAATGTGTGATTGATAAGTGGTAATTGTGTATGATTTATTTGGAGGATAATAGAAGTTGAGAAAATAATGTATATGTGTGTAGTTGGAAGGAATGCATTGTGTAGAGAGAAGTGTATATGTAGTGTATATGGTGATATATATAACATATAAGTTGGTCAAAGGGCTTGGTCAAGGGAAGAAGATATTTTATTTGTGATTTGTGAAATTACCTATATGGGTATATATGTGACAAAAGTTTAGTTAAATGGATGAGGGCATTATAGTAATTTTCTTTTGGATGAGTATTTAATGCATGTGGACTTTGTGTTTTCTTCATCATTTCTTCTTCTTCTCCTTGTGTTGGCCGGCTCCTTCATTGGCAAAGAAAAACAAAAGAACAAAGAAAGGTTTTGATGATTTTAAGCTCCAAAGTTGAGAGAGATTTCAAGTAGCTAAGTTGGATTTTAAGGAATTTTATCATCTTGGTAAGTTTTCTCTTGTTTACCTTGATTCTTTTTGAAGTTGTGTTTGGATTGAGTTATGTTTAGTAATAGTATGATTAAGTATGTTTGTAATTTGTTGAGAAGAGTTGAAATAGATTTGAAAAGGAGAAGTAAATTGGTGTTGGTGATGGAAGAGTAAGAGTTGTGTTTAGTGAATATTTTTCTGTTTTACAATTAGTAAAGGCTGTGACTTGTATGATTTTTAATTAATTATAGAAAAATGTTCTTGAAGTGAATTTTTGATATGTTGTGCCTCTATGAGTCTAGAATGACTGAAAAATATGTTGATTCGATTTTGGAATGGTTATGAGTTTAGAAAGATTATTTTTATTAGACCTGTTCCAGCAGGTACCTTAATTGAGACAGCTATATTTCGGGATTTTTAATAAAATGTAGAAAAATCATATCCATTTGAATTTTGGATATGTTGTTTCTTAGTGAGTCTAGTATTTGAGAAAAATAATTTGGAACCACGTTGATTGAATTTGATTTATGGAATTCACAAAGTTCAGAACTGCTGCCAGGATGCAGGGCAATTGGGGCAGTCTGGTTAGGTGAACTATTTGACCAAGATTTTGTGTTCAGTTTGATCTGAAATTTTAAAGGAATGATTTTAATATACAAAACTAAATTCTGTAAAAATTTTAGAATTTTTAGTCAAGTAGATTATTTTATACAATTTTTCAAAATAAGGATAAAATGGAGTCTAAAACCAGAATGTACGATTCATATGGTCATTTTGCTAATATTCCTTTTGGATTAGGTTGTGAAGAGGTTGAATTGCCCTAATTTGTGAAGTGAAGAACTATTGAGTGGAGAAGAGTTTAGAGTGGTGTGAAATGTTATTAAGGTAAGTACCAATGTTGCATGATTGCATTGTTAATGCATATCACTAATGTATTTTGATGTGTTTATATCATTAATGATATGTATATATATAATTGTGTTATGGGAAAATGAAAGATGTGAATGATTTGATGAATATTAATGTATGAGAATACAATTGATTGAGTATAATTAAATAATATTAGGTAAATTATTACATTGTTAATCTAATGTGACTTGTATAGTGTGAAAGAGAAGAGGATCATTCAACAAGGTATGAGCTATGCAAATTTATTATGATAAACATTTTTATGAAGAATTACTTTAATGTACTTTGTAATGTTATAGCAATGATGCTATATGTATAATGTGAATCATGTGATTGAATAATGATATGTTCATTTGGTTAATGTAATTGATGTTGAGTATTATAATGATGATGCACATGATACTATATGAACAATACTATGATTTGTGTATTATGAATCTTGTGAATTGTATTGTGCTATATGAATAAGGTACTTTGTAATGTTATAGCACTGATGTTATATGTATCATATGGATTGAGATATGATATGTTGTGAAGCCATTGTGATTGGCTATGATGATCTAATTGAAAGAAATAAGGCATGTTTGCCTAGATGATAATGAACATTGAGATTGAAATTGATAATGAAACAATAAGTGAAATATGTGTTTAATGTGTTATTCAGTTTTCAGAGTTCTGGGTTTGGAGGCATGCCTATAAAATGAAAAAGGTAACAGTCTTGCCGGGTTGATGATCTCTTCAAATTGAGTTGAATTGAGGTCCAAGAGACTGGGTCTGTTACACTATGAGAATTGTGAATATGAAATATATGATTGGTAACAGTCTTGCCGGGTTGAGGATCTTCTCATGATGAGTTGATGGTCCAAGAGACTGGGTCTGTTACACTATCCATGGATAGAAATATTGATATATGATGCCTACGGGCTTGATGATTATGATTATAGACCAAAGCAGTAACTCTGAACTCTGAATAACATAGTGGTGTCTGTTGGGCCCGAGTCTGTCTTTGTTGTCAATGTGATATACAAATGTTGAAAGAAATGGATAATGAAATCTTTGGTATATTTCATTGGACATGTGATTGATGATATGTAATATGTGCGTTGAAATATTGATTATGAGCACTAGTGATGAATCATTAATGTTGAATTGTGAATAAAGAAATGTTATGATTGGTATGATGTATAATGTGTGTATTAGCATTGATTGTGAATTCAATTGATGAATTGTGGTTGATGACAATGATTGTCTTAATTGGAAATGTGACTTGTGATAGGTATGATGTATAATGTGTGTATTGAGATGTTGATTGTGAATATTAGTGATGGGTTGGACTTGGTAGAAATGCTATGTTTATATGTGTATAAGATGTGAGATTAGTTGAAAGATATGAAAGGTGCAAATGAATAGGGATAAACTTAATAAGAACTAAAAATATATGGAATTGAGATATCTTTATATGTTAGTGTTTCCATGATATATGTTTGTATTTTATATTTGTACTACTAAGCTTTCGAGCTTAGCGCGGATGTATTATCGCGCAGGTAGCTTGGTGGAAGACATGAAGTCTTTTGGTATGCCACGAGAAGAGTAAGATTTTGTCGAGACCAACTAGAGGGTAATGCATACATGTATCCACTTTAAGTATGTTATATTATATGTATAAATGAAGTTTTGATAAAGACAATAATTTGTAAGTGTTCTTTAAATTGACCTATTATGGTTTGAATTTTGTTACAGGTATTGAAAGGTAAAAAGAAAAGTGGCATCCTTATACTTTAAATACTTACTGTATGTATACTAGGTATATGTATAGTATTTATATGGAGTATTGGGGTGTTACAATTATTTTGGTATCAGAGCTTAGGTTCGAGATTCTCGGCCTAAGTAAAATTAAAAAGAAAAAGTTTTGAAACGCTTAAAATGAATTAAAAAGAAGAGTTTTGAAAATGAAATTTGTAATACATGCATATGCATTCACACCTAGGTTGGTCTCGGAGGTGGCATTATATGATTTATAGTATATCTGTGTTATATGAAATGGATGTTAATGTGTGAATGATATGATGTTATGAGAAAACTGTTTTGTTGTAATGTGAGATGTTGAGGCATGATTACTTAACTTGCTTGTGAAAAAAGAAATGAATTAAAAAAAATATTGATAAGTTTAATGAACGGACCTATCTGTCTCCTGCGGAACCATGAGGACCCATTGGAATGGGCAACCGAACTTGGACAACCGACCTGGTTGGGGAAGGGTACGTATATAAAGTCATAGTTGTTGGCTATAATGATAAATTTAAATGAGTATAATGAATGATATGAATTTATATAAGTCTAATTGATAATTAAAAAATGGAAATTTATGCAAGTAAAGTGAAGTGTTAAATGTGTTGAAGCATAAAGAAATGAAAAGGAAAATAATATTGAATGAGTTGATTAGTAAAGACAAGGTATGATTATTTAAAGTTTGGGGTATATATATAAAGTCAAGGTATTATTTAAAGGAAAAAGAGATGATATTGGTTATGTAAGAATATAAATTGGTATGGTTATTTTAATGTAAACATTGTGAATTTAAGGTTAGAAATGTGAGATGCTTGGATATTGTGAAAGCTCATGGTAATGGTAATAATATGTGATATTTGAGATTTTTCGAAATGAGCTTAATAATTGGGGAAGAAATATGTGTTGATATTGCTTTATGATATATATATATATATCCGAGATGTTTTTAAAGTTGATTTTAAGAAAAGATGAGTTTGGTAAATTTAAAGTTTAAGCGAAGTAGTAAGTTGAAAAGTTAAAGTTCTACTAGAAACTGATAAAGATTGATTGGATATTGATGATTTAATGTATATTCAATACCTGAGCCAGGTGAAATGATTAATATTGCACATGAAAGTATTATGAATTAAGTAATGTGATTGATGGTATGAGAATTTGTTTTGAAGTAAAAAGAGAAATAGATAAGCAAATGAAAAGGAGCTATTTTAAGTCATTTTATTGCAAAAAAAAAAAGTTTTTTAGATATGGAAGTATATTAAATGTTTTTTTTTTAAAGATGAAAGTAAAGAGATGTCACATTGGGAATGTGACCAAGATGGATGTGAAGTGTTATTATAGTCAGAATATATATTTGTAGTGTGATTAAATACTTTTTATCATATTGGAAGAATGAGAATAATAGTATTCAAAAGAAAGTGATAAACACTAAATTTGTAGTGAATGTATGAAAAAGGAAAATAAAAATCAGAGCATATAATTAAGTGTATAGGAGCTATTAGGCTCAATGTGTATATTATTAGGTGTAATGTACATATGTATAAATATATGAGTAAAATATATATATACGTTGAATGGTAAACAAACGAATATAAAGATGATATATTAAATGCATTTCAAAATAAAGGTGAGAGAGATGTCACCTTAGTAAGGTGACTAAGAATTTGTGAAGTATTATTGTAGTTAGGAAATATATATGTGTTGAGTTGATAAATAATTTAAGTTATGTCAAAAAGGGGTAAGAATGATGTTGATTAAGGAAAAGTAATAAATGTTAAATTGTGTTAAAGATATGTAAAAGAGGAATTATATATAATTGTATGACTATGTGTATACATGTATGGAAAATGTGGAATGAGCTTTTCGATATGAATGTAAATGAAAATGTAAGAAATGTGGAAAGCAAGTCATATCGTGAATGTGACCTAAGTATGTGAATGTGATATAATTATTTGTTTAGTGGTGTGGAGAATAATAGGGCATGTATCAGTGGATCTATGAGAGAATAGGTTTTAACCTATGTAGAGTTAGATTATGGGATGAAATGGAGAGTGAGAAAGGACTCAAGTAACACTAGAAGATGAAATTGTTATGATAATAACTGAGTTAAACTATCATATAATGTTTCCTGGATTAAGGATTTTGTTTGTAGAAATTCTATATGTATAAGTATATAATAAAAAGGAAAGTATACTGTATGAAAAGTGTTACAAGAGATAAATTAGAAGTGGAGTAATAAATGGAATTTGTATATGATTAAATGTTGTGTATAAAGATGTTATAGATAATATTGTTGATGTGAGTTAGACTAATGATAATCGTATGTTCAAGAGAAAATTTATGGAGATGGAGTTGAAATGTGTTAACTCTTGGTGTAGTAAAAGTGTGGAGAATGGATATATAATTCTTGTGATACAACTAAATAGTGTAATTAAAAAGTTTGGATACAGAATAATCGAGAAACAGTATTGATTTATGAGTTACAGGTGTGTGACCATTCATCTCCTATGGCTATATGATTTGGTTAGTATGTGTAGCCGGTTAATTTTAGTATCCATAAATTTGGGACTGAGACAATATGACTGTAGTACAAATTGGTGAGATTGAAAATTTTGTTTAAGAAGCATAGTTAAATAGTTATTATAAGATTTGGTGGGAACTATACTAATATGATTTGAAGTGATTTGTTATCACAATAATTTGATTGAATATGGATTGGAAAAGATCAAGAAATTGTATATAAGTTTGCCCTAATTGACTTAGATCATATATACATATATGAATATGGTGCAATTTCATGATAAGTTATATAAATTAATCGTTGGATGGAATTGAACAAGATTGGAAAATGGATATATTGTGACAGATAGATCAATTGATCTGAATTGGACTAAGATTATGAAGTATTATTGAGATTTAATATGTATAGTTGTATTAAGAATGTAATTAATTACATGTCAATGTATATGATGTAAAATATTAAAGTAAGAATGGATAGGAATGTATGGAATTATAGTAATTATAAATTATGATAATAAGGGAGAAGATTGGTTATTTATAAAATAAATTGAAAGGCAATGTATTAAAATGTAAGTTAAGAGAAAAGCATGCTAAAGAGGTAACTCCAATTGTGGAAAATAAGGACCTTGTTATCCATTGAGGGTTGATAAATGTCTATTTAGACAGTGATTGTAATGACGGGATAATTAATGCTAAGATTCAAACCAATAATTGTTGAGGCTAAAGTTAAGAAAGTAATTACATAGAGGTGAAGGAACAAAATATATTGAATATAAAGATTGGATGAAGTATAAGTGTACTATAAAATGATTTGATTCCTGATTAAAAATGTTAATAGGAGATGTAATGAGTATTTTGAATGTTTGATCAAGGAAATAAGAAGGTATATAAACATATAGAACGATGAATTATGGAATTTAGAGGAGATTGTTGATTATAAAAGAAGGAATTGAAGTTATATGATTGGATGACATAATAATTTAAGCATATATTTAACTTCAGGTGGGAGTGAAGATAGTATTTTTGTTAAGAATGAATTGTTATGGCATGGATAATTTCGAGGACGAAATTATTTAAGGGGGAGAGAATTGTAATATCCCTAAGTGTGCCTAGAAGTTGTGATAATATTGTTATTAGTGAATTGAATGTGTGATTGATAAGTGGTAATTGTGTATGATTTATTTGGAGGATAATAGAAGTTGAGAAAATAATGTATATGTGTGTAGTTGGAAGGAATGCATTGTGTAGAGAGAAGTGTATATGTAGTGTATATGGTGATATATATAACATATAAGTTGGTCAAAGGGCTTGGTCAAGGGAAGAAGATATTTTATTTGTGATTTGTGAAATTACCTATATGGGTATATATGTGACAAAAGTTTAGTTAAATGGATGAGGGCATTATAGTAATTTTCTTTTGGATGAGTATTTAATGCATGTGGACTTTGTGTTTTCTTCATCATTTCTTCTTCTTCTCCTTGTGTTGGCCGGCTCCTTCATTGGCAAAGAAAAACAAAAGAACAAAGAAAGGTTTTGATGATTTTAAGCTCCAAAGTTGAGAGAGATTTCAAGTAGCTAAGTTGGATTTCAAGGAATTTTATCATCTTGGTAAGTTTTCTCTTGTTTACCTTGATTCTTTTTGAAGTTGTGTTTGGATTGAGTTATGTTTAGTAATAGTATGATTAAGTATGTTTGTAATTTGTTGAGAAGAGTTGAAATAGATTTGAAAAGGAGAAGTAAATTGGTGTTGGTGATTGAAGAGTAAGAGTTGTGTTTAGTGAATATTTTTCTGTTTTACAATTAGTAAAGGCTGTGACTTGTATGATTTTTAATTAATTATAGAAAAATGTTCTTGAAGTGAATTTTTGATATGTTGTGCCTCTATGAGTCTAGAATGACTGAAAAATATGTTGATTCGATTTTGGAATGGTTATGAGTTTAGAAAGATTATTTTTATTAGACCTGTTCCAGCAGGTACCTTAATTGAGACAGCTATATTTCGGGATTTTTAATAAAATGTAGAAAAATCATATCCATTTGAATTTTGGATATGTTGTTTCTTAGTGAGTCTAGTATTTGAGAAAAATAATTTGGAACCACGTTGATTGAATTTGATTTATGGAATTCACAAAGTTCAGAACTGCTGCCAGGATGCAGGGCAATTGGGGCAGTCTGGTTAGGTGAACTATTTGACCAAGATTTTGTGTTCAGTTTGATCTGAAATTTTAAAGGAATGATTTTAATATACAAAACTAAATTCTGTAAAAATTTTAGAATTTTTAGTCAAGTAGATTATTTTATACAATTTTTCAAAATAAGGATAAAATGGAGTCTAAAACCAGAATGTACGATTCATATGGTCATTTTGCTAATATTCCTTTTGGATTAGGTTGTGAAGAGGTTGAATTTCCCTAATTTGTGAAGTGAAGAACTATTGAGTGGAGAAGAGTTTAGAGTGGTGTGAAATGTTATTAAGGTAAGTACCAATGTTGCATGATTGCATTGTTAATGCATATCACTAATGTATTTTGATGTGTTTATATCATTAATGATATGTATATATATAATTGTGTTATGGGAAAATGAAAGATGTGAATGATTTGATGAATATTAATGTATGAGAATACAATTGATTGAGTATAATTAAATAATATTAGGTAAATTATTACATTGTTAATCTAATGTGACTTGTATAGTGTGAAAGAGAAGAGGATCATTCAACAAGGTATGAGCTATGCAAATTTATTATGATAAACATTTTTATGAAGAATTACTTTAATGTACTTTGTAATGTTATAGCAATGATGCTATATGTATAATGTGAATCATGTGATTGAATAATGATATGTTCATTTGGTTAATGTAATTGATGTTGAGTATTATAATGATGATGCACATGATACTATATGAACAATACTATGATTTGTGTATTATGAATCTTGTGAATTGTATTGTGCTATATGAATAAGGTACTTTGTAATGTTATAGCACTGATGTTATATGTATCATATGGATTGAGATATGATATGTTGTGAAGCCATTGTGATTGGCTATGATGATCTAATTGAAAGAAATAAGGCATGTTTGCCTAGATGATAATGAACATTGAGATTGAAATTGATAATGAAACAATAAGTGAAATATGTGTTTAATGTGTTATTCAGTTTTCAGAGTTCTGGGTTTGGAGGCATGCCTATAAAATGAAAAAGGTAACAGTCTTGCCGGGTTGAGGATCTCTTCAAATTGAGTTGAATTGAGGTCCAAGAGACTGGGTCTGTTACACTATGAGAATTGTGAATATGAAATATATGATTGGTAACAGTCTTGCCGGGTTGAGGATCTTCTCATGATGAGTTGATGGTCCAAGAGACTGGGTCTGTTATACTATCCATGGATAGAAATATTGATATATGATGCCTACGGGCTTGATGATTATGATTATAGACCAAAGCAGTAACTCTGAACTCTGAATAACATAGTGGTGTCTGTTGGGCCCGAGTCTGTCTTTGTTGTCAATGTGATATACAAATGTTGAAAGAAATGGATAATGAAATCTTTGGTATATTTCATTGGACATGTGATTGATGATATGTAATATGTGCGTTGAAATATTGATTATGAGCACTAGTGATGAATCATTAATGTTGAATTGTGAATAAAGAAATGTTATGATTGGTATGATGTATAATGTGTGTATTAGCATTGATTGTGAATTCAATTGATGAATTGTGGTTGATGACAATGATTGTCTTAATTGGAAATGTGACTTGTGATAGGTATGATGTATAATGTGTGTATTGAGATGTTGATTGTGAATATTAGTGATGGGTTGGACTTGGTAGAAATGCTATTTTTATATGTGTATAAGATGTGAGATTAGTTGAAAGATATGAAAGGTGCAAATGAATAGGGATAAACTTAATAAGAACTAAAAATATATGGAATTGAGATATCTTTATATGTTAGTGTTTCCATGATATATGTTTGTATTTTATATTTGTACTACTAAGCTTTCGAGCTTAGCGCGGATGTATTATCGCGCAGGTAGCTTGGTGGAAGACATGAAGTCTTTTGGTATGCCACGAGAAGAGTAAGATTTTGTCGAGACCAACTAGAGGGTAATGCATACATGTATCCACTTTAAGTATGTTATATTATATGTATAAATGAAGTTTTGATAAAGACAATAATTTGTAAGTGTTCTTTAAATTGACCTATTATGGTTTGAATTTTGTTACAAGTATTGAAAGGTAAAAAGAAAAGTGGCATCCTTATACTTTAAATACTTACTGTATGTATACTAGGTATATGTATAGTATTTATATGGAGTATTGGGGTGTTACATAATCGGCCAAATATACTAAACAAATCATATAACCATAAGAGATTAACGATTATGCCTGTAGCCTCATAATCAATTCTGTTCCTCTATTATTCATGTTCTAACCTTTCCAATTACAAAGCTAAATTAGATCACAGGAATTACATAGTCATTCTCTAAACTTTTGCTATATCAAGAGTTAACACACTCCAACTCCATTTCAACTCAATTTGCACTCATTTATGTGGTCATCACTAGCGTAATTCATGTTTCAACAATATTACTATTAACATCTCTTACATATATATATTCAATCATATACAATTCTTACACAATTTTTTTTTCACTCCATTTCGAATCTATTTCTAATCCACTTACAATCTCCTATTATACACATATACATAAAACCTTCCCACATGTAAATACCTTGGGACTCAAAATATTATATAATTATCAGATTCAGTGATTACCATAACAATTTCACCATCCAATATTACTCGAGTCCATTCTCACTCTTAATTTCATTACATAATCCATCTAGCTTTGCACAGTTCAAGACCTAATCTCTCTTAGGTCCACCAATACATGCAATATCATTCTTAATATCATTATACCAGTAATTATCACCTACATATTCAGAGGCCACATCCACAATGTGACTCACTTCCCATATTCCTTACATATTACACTTACCTTCATATCAAAGAACTCATCTCACATACCCTTTACATATATACACTTATGTATTTTTATTTAATTCCTCTTTCGCATACAATCTATACCAATTTAATGTTTATCATTTTTTTTTCTTTGAACATTATCATTCTCATTCTTTTGACATGATGTAAAGTATTTATCAACACAACAAATATATATATATATATACTCTACTCATAATCACATATCTAATGTGACATCTCTTTCACACTTATCTTTTAGTTCAAAATAAATTCTCATATGCAAGAATATGCATTGCAAATAGCTCATAAGTTTAATATCTAAATAATCTTTATCAACATTCCATCAAAATTCTAAATTCTCAAATCACTATTTCACTTAGACTTCAGCTTACAATTCTCATCTTTTCTTAATATCAACTTTAAAAACATCTTATATACATACCACAAAGCAACATCCAAACATATAATTTTCACAATTATTAAGCTTATTTCAAAAATCCAAATGTCACATATTACCACCATTAACATGAGCTTTCACAATATTCAAACATATTACATTTTTAACATTGAAATCACAATGTTGCATTAAAATAACAATACATACAATACCAATATATCTTTTTACTTAACCAACATCATCTCTTTTTCTTTTAAACAAAACTTTAACTTTATACACCCAAACCTTAAATGATCACATTTTGTTTATACCAATCAACTCACTTAATATTTTACCATACTCTCTTCAATTACTAACATATCTATCTATTTTAACAATCCAACAATATTTCCTCCCTCTAATAATCCAAACATAAGGTTTATTAGAAAGAGATCCAAACTATATAGAAAAGAGTACATACTTTAATCTTGATTTTCTTTTTAACTCATTTCCAACTATATTCTTCTATTCATTTCTTGATATTACAACCACATCTCAATAAGCAATATTTCAATATTTGCTTTCCTTAAGTAAACTCCTATTATTTATTTTATCAATTAAGCTTATATTAATTTTTCCATATCATTTCTTTCTTTAATTTTCCTTTCATGCAGAACTTTATCCACATGCTATTATTCATCTCATCTAATTCAATTACATTACAATTCACATAATGCCACATCCGAGACCAACCTAGGTGTGAATGCATATGCATGTATTACAAATTTCATTTCAAAACTTTTCTTTTTAATTCTCTTTAAGTTTTTTCAAAACTTTCTCTTTTTAATTCTACTTAGGCCGAGAATCTCAAACCTAAGCTCTGATACCAAAATAATTGTAACACCCCCATACTCTATATAAGTACTATACATATACTTTGTATACATACAATACGTATATAAAGTATAAGAATGTCACTCTTAGTTCCAATTTAAAAACCTTTATCCGAGTTCAAACAATATTACATCAATTTAAAGAACATTTACAAAATCATTATACTTTCAATGATCTTATATATATATATAATAATCTCATTCTTATTTATTAAAACTTCATTTGTACATATGAATATATTCTTATAAAAAATACAACATAATTAAATCACACATGTATGCATCACCTTCTAGTTGGTCTCGAAACACTCTTACCCTTCTCGTGGCATAACAGCTGGACTTCCAGATAACCGCATATCCACCTGCGCGATTACACAACCGCGCTAAGCCCGAGAGCTTAGTAATACAAATAATTCCTATAAATATACAATACAGAAAAAAATCATATTTTCATGATAACTTTATATGTCATTATTTTCTTACCAAGTCTTCCCATTTTGAATACACCTTTCCCATATACTTCTACTAATGTCTTAATTATATACATATACACGTATATTATTGACACAAATCACAACTCCATGACTTACTAAGATATTCATAAAAATATTCTCAATGTCTACATTCACATCCATATTTTACTTTCATGTTGTACTTTCATTTCTCATCATTCAACATAGTTCTTTTAATCCACATTCACTGTCAATAATTTACTTATGTATTATAACTATCACATAACATTATATCTCACTCCATAGGACATATTAAAGCAAAGACAACATATATCTCATTATTCATTTGTTTCACTATTCAAGAATCACATATCAACAAGCACAAGCATGGGTCCAAAAGAAACTAATATGCCATTCCACTTTCAGAGTTAATGTTTTGGTTTAATTATCACATTTATCATTATCATTATCCCAACTAGGCTTCAAGGATTTAGATTCAACCAAGCTTCAAGGGGAACAAAGCATGCTAAGTATTAACCCAACTTGGCTTCAAGAACCAATCCAACCTAGCTTCAAGGGTTGTAACATCTCAATTAGGCTTCAAGGATCAAGTCCAACCTAACTTCAAGAGATTGTTACTAATAGGCATGCCACCAATAACAAAACTCTGAAAATGAATAACATATTAGGCACACAATTCATTTATTATTTCATTATCAATTTCATTTTCAATTCTCATCATCATGTAGGCAAACATGCCCCATTTATCTCAATTGAATCATCATAGCCAATCACAATGGCTTCACATCTCATTTGAATCATCATAGCAAATCACAATGGCTTCACATCTCATTTGAATCATCATAGCCAATCACAATGGCTTCACATCTCATTTGAATCATCATAGCCAATCACAATGGCTTCACACCTCATTATGTCTCAATTCACATTATAATACCTCATTATTGAAATATACATAATCAAACACATTAAACATCCATTAAGAATGATCATCATTGATATACACATATATAATTCACCTTATTCTTAGATTTAGAATCCTCAATATACATTTGTTTAGGTCATCTTTGTTTTAAGTATATTTAAAGTGTAGATACAAAAAAGACCTTGGGAGGATCCAACAATGTAAGAATAGTCAAGAATAAATATCAATAGCTAACACACTCAAGGGACACGGCCAAGCTTGTGGCCGTGTCTCTCAACCAAAAGCTCCAACACGGCCAAGACTCCCTTAGCTTGGCCGTGTCTCCCTTAAATCCAAAGAAACCAAAATCAATGAAGAAATCAGGCAGTAGCGGACACAAGTCAAGGGACACGGCCAAGCCAGTGGCCGTGTCTCTCCAAAATTTATCCAACACGGCCAAATTTCCTTAAACTTGGCCGTGTCTCCCATAACTTGGCTGTGTCTCTCCTTAAATTTTGGTCGTGTCTCTCAATAATTTAAAAACCAAACACGGCCAAGCCTCCTTGATTGCATTAAATCACATTACACCCAATATAGCATGATTCAAATGGATGTAATCAATGTTCTAGACACATATATTACATGCTTATCACAATATTCACACTATTAGTATACATCAACAATGCATTAGATTCATTAACACATTTACAAATTAATGTAATTTGTACTTACCTTAAGAACCACTCACACCAATCTATACACTTTACCTTCCAAGAACTCTTCACCACTTAAATTAGGGCAATCCACTTCCTTCACAACCTAATTCAAATAAAATGATAAGATACATGAATTCCAATACAAGTATTCACTTATGAAACTCATTCTAAAACTTTAGATCACAACTCACAAATCACATCTCTCTCTAGGATCCAAACTCATGTATTTTATGTTTTCAACTTCCTTAAACACAAACATACATCAATCATATATCAATTATTCAATTCTCCAACTCCTTTATTAAACCCTTATTAAACAATTTCAATAATCCATCATCTAAATACCAATTCCACACATATATATACTTCAATCTTTATTACCATCACCATCACACACCAACCATATCAAATCCAAACTCAAACAATAGAAATTCATACAAGGAAATGAATACTTACTTGGATATTATGCCAAATCTTTAATAACCCTCTTCAATTCTCTCAAAATCCCTTTGGATTTGATGTGTATATTGATGAAATCATCTCTCTCTCTCTCTCTCTCGTGCAAGAAGAAGAAGAAGAAGAAGAAGAAGAAAGAAAGAAGATCTTCTCTTCTTTTCTCATACTTATCATATATATATATATATATAATTAATTCCCTTAACATCTCCACCATACACTTGTCCATTCTTTGACTTTCTTTTCTTCTTTTCCTTTTATTATTATTATTATTATTATTATTATATAACTTACTTTTCCTACACCATTTTATACATCATGTATATGTGATGTATATGTGGGTATATGTGTATTATATATATATTGCATTTATATTTCCCATAGATACAATATATACATTCTCTTCACTTCAATATACACATTAAATCCAAAATACAACAATAATTATTCCAAAACTTTTAGGGTGTATTTTGGGATATTACAACCTCTACTTTATTTTGTACTAAAAGTGTGAATTCTTCTTGCAGGTTTGTAGTTGAGGTTACAAGGGGGATTCATTGGGAGTGTATTGAGACTGATTGTGTTCGCATTGGTTTGTGTAAAAATGTTTTAAAAAAATCAGAAAAACCAGTTTTGTTGACACTTGGGACCCAATTTCTAGGCGAACCTCTGGCCAAATTGCTTTAAAAACCGGAACTAAAATTTGACTGAGTAAAATTGGTAGTAACATTAGGTTAGTGTGGCGCCTCTACTCGGCTTACACACGTAGGCCGGAAAGGGGTGTTACACTTAGGTGAAGAAAAGGGAAAAAAAGTTGATGAAGACAAGGGAGGTGGGGTTCTGCCAAAGAAAAATAAAGAGAAAGAAGTAGAAAAAGATGTTAAAGAAGAATAGAGAAAAAGAAGTAGAAGAGGATGTCATGCTTATTAACTTCTTTTTTTAATGGTTTTATTATTATTTTTAAAACAGAGAATAGTTAAGTATTTATCTATTTTAAAACAAATTTAAAAGTAAAAAATATATTTCAATTGATAAAAAATTAAACACTTAAAATTCAATTTTAAAATTTCTCAAACACATTGAAAATGTTTTTTATAATATGGGTGAAATTTGACTTTTGTTTTGTTTGTACTAAATAATTTATTAATAGTTTGCCTCTTTGCCAGTTTGCCTTACCAGCTAGAGCGCGAGAGTGGATGTTTCCTCGAGTTGATTTTGTGAATTAACTGTTGCTGTTAAAAGTGAACACACACAGAGTGTGTGTGACCTCCTCCATCAATCAATAAAAACCTTAAAAAGTTAAAACAACTACAGTACATTGAATTCATAACTATCCAATCCATCAATGCATCCACATTAGATCTCTCCGACTTCATACCCAAATCAAGCTTGGTGGATTGATAGATCATATACACAAATACGAAGATAGAGAGAAACAAGCAAAAATGTCGAGGAGATCAGGAGCTTGCTTGAGATGTTGTTTGGTGATTTTTGCAGTAGTTTCTGCTTTGGCTGTTTGCGGCCCTGCTCTTTATTGGAGGTTTAAGAAAACTATTGGATCCTCTCCTAAAATTTCTTGTCCTCCTTGTACCTGTGATTGCCCTCCTCCTTTGTCTCTTTTGAAGATTGCTCCTGGTATCACTCTCTCTTTTTGTATTTATGTATATATTCGGTTTTTGCATCTGGGTTTTCTTCAATTTTTTATTCTGATTGGTTATCTGTTGATTTTAGTGCAATTAATGGTTACCCTTTTCATCAATTTGTGGTTTGATCTGTTGGTATTCCTAATTTTGGATCCTCAGCTCTCTCTCTCTCTCTCTCTTTGCTTTGTTAATGGAATAGTTATATGCTCATTTGAGGGTGATTTACGGGGACCTGCTTTATTAATTTGAGCTGATAATTTTCCAAACGAAATGAAATCCATTCATTCTGGAGGGAAGCTCTTGCTGGGTGGTTTTCCCTTTTCGAGTTTAGCTTTCTATACTTGTATTTGTTATCTCTGGCTTGATATTTTATGGGGGAAGAAAACGATATATTTGTTTGCGATTTGCAAGTTAACGATATATTTGTTTGCGATTTGCAAGTTTGATGAACATACTTTCAGGCGGATGACATCATCAAGATCTGACCTTAGTTTCTTCATCTGATTTTTGTATGAATGGCAGTCTTTATTACCTGCCGTGTTGATGTTTTTCCATAATTGTGCATATTTTGCTGCATCATTATACATCAGTTAGTGTTTGAAGCTGTTACGAATATAATTTGAGGATAAAATTAAATGTGCAATCAGATTCCTAGTAATTGAAAGGTTTATTGTTCTCCTTTTGTTTTACAATTTTTATTTTGTTTTTTGGCCATATAATATAAACATAAATGTCTAAGTTTAGTCAAGTCCTGCAGAAATACTTGAATCACCAGGGATTATCACTAACCAAATGTTTGATACCAAAGCCTGATCAGTAAAATATTTTAGTAATCCGTTTGCAGCCTCAAAGCGATTTTTCATGTAATTGACTATTCCCTCTTCCAAATGTATTCATAAGGAACTTTGCACTTGCTTTGTTTCTTTACTTTATATCTCTTGATGGTAAATTATGTGATTTAGCTCTAGTCTAAAAATTAGTTGTATCATACTTGGTACTGTGAAGAAATTGATTTCATGTGATGAAAGGATTGTCATCTTCCTTTTTCTTACTCTTTTATGTTAATGCAGTTTCATGCCAATCCTGTAATTGCAATTGAACATTCAAGAGGTGGTGGGAAATATATAAATTAACATAGACATCTATTTTCTCAAGTTTTAGCTTTCCCATTAAGCTCGTGTTGACCTGTTTATTTATTCTTAGATCATTTTGATGCTAAGAATACCTCTGGGCACTTCATTTTTGTGGTTTATGCCAGAAACCTTAAAACTTAGTTTGGACTTGCAAAGTGTTATTCAGTAGGTCTTTTCCTTAGAATGTGATGGTGGAGATTTTTATGAATGTAATGAAATTGGACATCTTCCAGAATATTTCTAATTTAATGTTAGATGTGGGAACCTCTGGTGATCAGACCACTGAGAATCTCCTATATAGTGTAACATTTTGATGCTAAGAGCATCCCTGCGCCTGCATCTTTGTATGCCAGAACTTAGTTTGGATTGGCAAAATGTTATTCAGTAGGTTCTTTCCTTACAATGTGATAGTGGATGGTTTTATGAATGTGATGAAATTTGGACCGATCTTCCTGAATATTTCTAAAATGTTAGATTAAGTAGCCTCTGGTGATCACCACATATAAAATTTCCTATCTATTGTAAGTAAAAAATTGCAAAAACTCCTTCCATTTAGTTGGCCATTTGTTTTAGATTTTTATTTGATATGTACTAAATTGAGATTTTTAGTTAATTGTCAATTGAACTTCACTTGAAAATACATAAATGGATGGATGAATGGAAGTTGTTATCATAAGCGGAAATAATTCTACTCATTCTTAATTTTGTTTGAATGTGAATAAAACTCAAAAGATGATTTTATATCTGTGCTATTTTTTTTTTGTAGCCTTTTGTATAAGAAGTTTGTCCTTTAGGATATTACTTGTAGCTGAAAATTTAATGTGACAAAAAATATGTATGCCCGAGACAGTAAATCACCTCTCGAGACTATTGTTTCTTCTTTTGAAACTTTCTTTCATCCAGGAGATTAATATCCCCTTTTCTCTCTCTTTCTCTCAACATTCAAGAGTTTCAGAAATCTGAGAAGACTTCCTAATTTCTGTTGGTACATTAATTTTTTTTTAATAAGACTATCCTGATTGGGCCAAATTAATTTAAGTAAAACTGAAGCATTAGAGAATGTGTGTTAATGTGTGTTTGTTGCCATTTCTGGAACTCCGTTCAAAATAAATTCTGTTATGATATTTTATCAATTTCTGGATTCCCTTTGTTGCCCTTTTCTTCTTATCTCTTTTCATTTTCATTAGTATCACGCATCAATGCTGACTATGTTTTTTTGTTACACATTTGCATGACGTCATAATTAGTCCTTTTCAGGCTTTTATTGAGGTTTCCTTAAATGTCTATGGCTGTTAATGATATCTATACTATACATGGCTGGAGAAAGAGATATTGGTCTAGACTGTCCTGATGATAGGACAAGCAAATACTTGTGTTGTGTTGGAGAAAGAGATATTGGTCTACGATTTTTTTTCTCCCTGAATTTTTGATGGGCAGTTGATCACTCAGTTGTTGAATTTGACTTAAAATAAATACCATCTTTATGAAGAGAGAACAGCTTTTCTGTCTAGTTTATTGCTTTATGGTTCTTCTTCTCTCTTTTGTACATTTTACCATGTGTAGCTTTGTAAGTATCTGCTACTTCATACCAGAATAGAATTCCAGTTTAATCTAAATTTGCTTTCAAGGCAGGAGCTGTATGTTTTTATTGAATTGTGTTATTATTTTTACACTAATCCTTGGTAAATAACAAAGTTCGATGTTGAATTTTAAGTTTGGAAAAATCAAATTCATATGTTCTAATATTTGTTATCTCAGTGCTTTTGTTTTATGCTTGCAGGGTTGGGCAATCTCTCAGTCACAGGTTAGAACTCATATTCTATCACCCTGCTTGGTGAATAAGCTCATCTGGTATTTATTGTTTTAGAAAATAACTCTAGTTTTTCAGAAAATTTTCTAAAAGAAAATGGAAAATAGAATTTATTGTTTAGTTGAAAGTATTTTCTATTTAGAAAATTAGAAAATAGTTTTTTATATTTATTATCTAGTAGTTTAATTTTAGAAAACTAATTTTAGTTGTTTTCTAAATAGAAAACACGCCCTTAAAAATGATAAGAGAGTGATTTCTATTTTGATTCTTATAGACTCTTTTTTGTTTTTATTTTTATTTTTTTATTTAGAAAATAGTTAGAGAATGAGAATTTTAAAATTAGGAAACAGAAAAAAATAAAATAAAAAATAAAAATAAAAAATATTTTTCACAACTAAACAACCTCGTCACTTTTGCAATAGTTTTGCAAATTAATGCCAATCAAAGAACTATATGAAAAATAGAACAAAGCATATGATGGTTGTAGTTCTTGGGACCTATTCCAGCGTTTTCCTACATGCCCTGAGTTCAAGCTCATTGAGATTGTCAATTTAAGATAATTTAGCAATAAGTTCATGGTCATCAAAAGCTTCTTCCTCTGCTGTTCAGCATTTCCTCTTCTTGTTATTAATTGTTTCCAATTATAACTAGGATTTTTTTTTATCTCACTGACACAATAATTAACATATGGTAATATCACAGATTGTGGAAGTGATGACCCTGATCTTAGAAGGGAGATGGAGAAGCAGTTTGTTGACCTTCTGACTGAGGAGTTGAAATTGCAAGAAGCTGTTGCTGAAGAGCACGCGCACCACGTGAACATCACATTTGCTGAAGCGAAGAAGGTGGCTTCTCAATACCAAAAAGAAGCAGAAAAATGTAATGCTGCCACTGAAACATGCGAAGAAGCTAGAGAGCGGGCTGAGGCATTGCTGATCAAGGAGAGGAAAGTTACTTCCTCGTGGGAGCGACAGGCCCGTGAACTGGGTTGGGAAGGAGAATAATTTGTTGTACAATTAGCATATTTTTATTTTTTTTCCTTTCAGTTGGACTAGGGAATTACATCTGGCATTTATATAGGAGGAAGCAGAATGCTTGCGATGTCTTGCAAAGTCAAAATACTCCCTGTCAAGTTGTTCAAGTTGTCTTATGAAGGCAAGAAAATGATAAATATATTCTTCAATTTTACTTGTAATCAACATGTATTAGACTGGTAACTCTACCAGCCTTAGATGGTTTTGATTATTGGCATGACAATGGAAATGAGCTTATCACTTTATTTGAATTTCTAGTAGCGGAATTTAATTATATATAGTATTATATTGTAAGATACTGTAAATAATTTTTTTATTTAAAAAATGAAATAAAATAGTATGGATAAATAAAAATATTTTTATTTAAAATGATAATATTTTTAAAATTTTAATATATTATATATATAAAAAAGTATTTATTAGAATATACTTGATATTTAAAAAATTTATTTTTAGTGATTTAAAAATTTATATAAAATTATGATATTAGTACAGAAAATTAAATTATGAAAAATAAAAATAAAAAAATAAAAAATTAAATCATATCATTTGACTGACCGACAAATCAAGAAAAAACAAAGTGTAAAGTGCTTGTTTTAGTTATCTGACTTATCTTGCAATGCACGTGACTTATCCTTGCGGATAACCTTTACTCATCGCTAGTGTGGATATTCATACTCATTCCAGCCAAATCAAAGTACTTGCTGCTCCGCCGGTAACCGACAACTGTGCGTGTATTTGTATATATATATATATATATATATGCGTGTGTGTATATATATATATATATTAAAGCTGAATTAAAAGTGGGCAGATAGGCTATCAATTCTATAATTTGATTTTTTTTTGAAGAAATTTGATTTAGAGATGAAATTTATATTGAAATCTATTGACTGTTTCAAACTTTTAATTTTTTAATCTATTAAATATTTCTTGTGCAAACAAATTATATGTCATTAGATTTAGACATTTGTATCACTGAAATTCGCATTATGCTAATGTTATCAAAATTTTCATATTTTTAAGGAAATAAATAGAATGCAATAAAAAAAATTACAATTTATGCATTGCAAAAATATTAGAATTAAGAGCCTAATACACTTTAATAATCAAATTTCTAGTCTCCGACACAATAAATTTTATATAATAATAGATTTAGCAACTAAAAAAAATAGATTTCATTTTTCATGCTACAACCTCATCAATCCTAAAAAAATTATTTCACTTTTTCCTTTTATTTTGTTTTTTTTTAATTTTTTAATTTTTTAATCTATTTTAATATGAATTTTTTAAAAAATAACAAAAAAAATAAATACATATAAAAATAATAATTAAATATATCCCAGAACAGAATTATAACAATTTTATTATATCTGTTTTTAATATCTATTTTTAATTGTATATTAATAATTCAATTTAATGATATTATTTAATTTATATATTTTTTTTGGAGATTTTAAAAGTTGAGGGAACAAAAATGAAGGGAAAGAAAACAGAATTTGTCAACTCTTGTGACTGGGGTCGTTTGAGTGGGGCCCATTACTTGGCACCGCCACCATTTCACTTTCTTCCTCAAAGAGACAAAACAATTTTCATTATTATTTTATATTACTATTTTAGATCTGATCCAATAAAAGAAATCAACTCGATTTTGGATCTATTCTTACATTAACCCCTCTATCATTAAGAAAAAATATATATATTTTCCTGTTTTTTGGGTTCTGATATAATTTCTTTTGTTTTTTTGGGTTCTGAAATTTTGATTCTTTAACTTTTTACTTTGTCAGAGGAAGGAATCAGTTAAAATTAGTGGTGAAATCAGGACATCAGCAAAAAAGGGTCAAATTTTCAAGTAAAAAAAAATACATACAAATTTATATTTAATTTTATTTTCATATTAAAAAATTAATACAAATAATTGGTATTAATATTTGTATTCAATTTTATTTTTATATTAAATAATAAACTATTGAAATTTTTATTATTTTTATTTCAATATCTAAATTTTATTTTCAAAAATTACATAATATATATTATTTTTTAAATAATATTTATATATATTTTGAGATATTTTTTAAAAAATATTTAAACTAATTATTTTTGATAAATTTATATGATAGAATATTTTTTATAAAATAATTAACTTAATCACAAAACTTTAAACCCAATTCATAACCAAATTGTAAAATAATTAACCTAATAATAAAATTTTAAATTCTCATTTCATATCATAGTCAAATTATAAAATAAGTAACCTAATAATCAAAACTTAAATTCTAATTCATAATCAAATTCTAAAATAATTAATCTAATCATTAAAACTATACACTAAAACTAAAAAATTAAACTTTAAATTAAAAAATAATTATAAATAATTATAATAATAACATTATCAAAACAATAAATTAAAAACTAAAAATTAATCTTAAAGAAAAAAAATAAATATACATACACACACAAATATATATAACTACTATATATTATATTATATAAATATTATAAATTATATAAATATATACATAAATATTATAAATTTTATAAATATTATAAATTATATATATACATATACATATACATATATATATATGTATATGTATATAGGAACCAGGGGGGGTATACATATACATATACATATAGGAACCGGGGGGGGGGGGGGGGGGGGGGGGGGGGGTGCGCATGGAATTGTATGGTGATTTTCCGCCCATGGTTGAAATTATAATGTTTGTATGGTGAAGAAACACTCTGAAGCTTATTGGATTTTTTGGACACATTTTCTTTCTTGGTGATTTTGTAATTGGAAAGGCAGCTTAAGAATATTTGAATTTTGTTGAGTTTGTATGAATGGATGATTCAAGAGGCAGGAGAGTGGAGAAAAGAGGCTATGGCCGCAGGGGCGAAACCAGGACACCGGCAAAGGGGAGCCAAATTTTCAAGCAAAAAAAAAAATACATACGAATTTATATTCAATTTTATTTTCATATTAAAAAATTAATACAAATAATTGGTATTAATATTTGTATTCAATTTTATTTTTATATTAAATAATAAACTATTGAAATTTTTATTATTTTTATTTCAATATCTAAATTTTATTTTCAAAAATTACATAATATATATTATTTTTTAAATAATATTTATATATATTTTGAGATATTTTTAAAAAAATATTTAAACTAATTATTTTTTATAAATTTATATGATAGAATATTTTTTATAAAATAATTAACTTAATCACAAAACTTTAAACCCAATTCATAACCAAATTGTAAAATAATTAACCTAATAATAAAATTTTAAATTCTCATTTCATATCATAGTCAAATTATAAAATAAGTAACCTAATAATCAAAACTTAAATTCTAATTCATAATCAAATTCTAAAATAATTAATCTAATCATTAAAACTATACACTAAAACTAAAAAATTAAACTTTAAATTAAAAAATAATTATAATAATAACATTATCAAAATAATAAATTAAAAACTAAAAATTAATCTTAAAGAAAAAAAATAAATATACATACACACACAAATATATATAACTACTATATATTATATTATATAAATATTATAAATTATATAAATATATACATAAATATTATAAATTTTATAAATATTATAAATTATATACATATACATATACATATACATGTATATATATGTATATGTATATAGGAACCAAGGGGGGGCCATGGACCCCCCATGCCCCCCCTTGGTTCCGCCCATGCAAGTAGTAAATAGCCATACATCAGTTCCACAGTTGATCGAATTTCCATTTGTTCAGTCTGATCATAATGTGGTAACAACACTTCATAATCCACAAGCAGCACTAGCTGGTGGCATGAATCACTTGTCAGTTGGAACTCCTAGTGCTTATTTTTCAGGAGATTGGTCACGGCCAAGGAATGGGCAAGGATTAGAGGACTATTTTACAGAAGAAATCCAACTGAGGAGTTCGGAGATGTTAGAAAGTGATGATATGCAGAGACTTCTAAAAACATTTGGTATGGGCGTTGGAGTTGGAATGGGAAATGGTTTTGGTCATTCTGATGAGCCTCAGATGAATCAAGAATATGCACAGGAACGCAGTCGGGGGTCTGGGAAGGCTGTTGTGGGATGGCTTAAGCTAAAAGCAGCTTTACGCTGGGGGATATTTATAAGGAAGAGAGCTGCAGAGAGAAGGGCTCATTTAGTTGAGCTTGATTGAGTTGAATGTATAATTCTAATTTAACTTAACTGAGATTTGCACTCGTTTTAGGTGCATTTGAATTCTTTACTTCTTTTGATTGTTGATAAAACACGCGTGAGTATCTGAGTGTTTGAGGTTATGTAGATGGGATTTGAAAAGCCTGTTGCATTACAAGGTTCTGTTTGTTTGCCCACATTCTCAGTGGGCCAAAAATAGTAGAAGTGCATAACAAGCTTGCAAAAGTAAATAATGTAACACTCTTTTCTACCTCAAAATTTGTAGGTATTTATAAACCTACTCTCTTTGTTTTTACTCCTCGTTTTATAAGATTATGGTGCACATAAAGCAGGATATGACAATTCTCTTGAAAATCATGATCAGGCCCACATTTTTTTTTCATGTGCATGGGAGTTGGTACATGTTACTTTCTTTTCTTTACTTATTTATTTATTTTTACACACTGAAAAGGTTACTTTGAAGAAAAATATTAAAATGCACGATATTTAACTTCTTTTCTAAAAAAAAAAGTTCAAATATTTATTTTTGATTTTGGTTTCATCGACGCTGTTGGTACTTCTACTATGATCTGTATTAGTGTATAAAAAAATTAATCATTTATAAAAATAAATAAATAAATATTAAATTTAAAATCAGTGGTTGATGCAATTACTGATTCATAAAAAATTAACTGAGTGATCATTGCAAACTGATTTAGTTCATCATCAATTAATTAAGCTGATAATTATTAGCTAACTCTATATTTTCATGTTATAAGTGGGCAAGTCTGTGACTCATTCTAAAGAACCTTTAAGTTGCTATAATACGATATTAACCGAGGTCTTAATTAACATGGCTGGATGATATTTAAAAAATTTTTAAAACCACTATTATAAGTTTACTAATAAAAAGTTAAAAATATAATTTGATACTACCCCTTAGATATCGGGCTCAAAGACAGAACCTGACACTCTGCTAGCTTAAGACCGAACTCTCAAGAGATGATAAGCCTAGGCACCGAACCCCTAAAGACTGACCGAGCTTCTATGTCAGGGAGATAAGTTTTGACATAGCTACCGTTCGACATAGCTACCGTTCGGCATTGACATATTCAGAAAATCCACCACTATAGTTAGAGTTTGTCCTATCTCCTTCAATTATAAATAGGGGTGAACCCCCACAAGTAAAAGTTCTTTTCCCACTTCTCTTGCTCTTTTATATGCAGACCAATTGAGTTGATTTAGGTATCAAAGTCTTCCCACTGCAGTCTAGTCATTTTCTTTATCTTACTGGCAAGCGAGCTAAACCATTACACCTGAACTAAAAGTCTAGAGTCTACTGAGGTCCACCTGTCATCAGTAATGTAGTAAGCGTAGACAAACTAATCCCTAAAAATAGATAACATAACCCAAGACGTACCCCATGACACATATGATAACACCCATATACCACATAGTAGATTGCCCTTACCACTATATACACTCCCGTACCACAACACTACCCAGAGCATCCCACAAAACCTAAACACTTACCATCCGATTGGACCTTCAGCAGCTGGACACCCCATTTCTAGTGACGCAAACTGCCGGTATACTAAATCGAAGATCCTCTTGCCCTTGCATATGATATCAGTACCTTGGAAGATGAAATCCGATCCTTGCCAAGTCCACTACCCATTCCTAACCTATTGAAGAGAACCTTGGAATTAACCTATTACAAAGTAATTAACTTTGACAATAGAAACCCTTGATTCAAGAAGAAACCAAAAACAAGAGATGAAATCTCTTCCAAGAACAAAAGTTAACTTTTATTAATTCATCAAATTCTTATCTTAATACAATCTGAAATAAGAGGTATGTATAAGCTCTAATAATTAACCCTAAACCTAGTTATAAAATGATAAAACAAATCTTAACAAATTATTCAAATTCTAACAAAATAAGAAAAAAAATTAATCTAAAATTCATGTAAAATATTTGAAGCAAATTAACAATATGATAACATTTGATTCTAGGCTTGGTCTCTTTATTATAATTGTAGCTCTAAAAGTGTAGATAAATTTGTGTTTGAATCACTCAATTTGGTCTTTGGAAACTGAAGTTATGACTATTTGAAATAAACTAGTTCAAACTAAAATTTTGCTTCGATTTGCTTCCGAATTTATTTTCTAGATTTGAATTTGAACAACTTTTTGGAGGCTTAAACGAACTTGGATTTGCACAAACAAGACCATTCTAGAAATCTTGAGATTTCCTCTAAAACTTCATGAAGACTACTTCTTTATTATGGAAATCTAAGATCATCAAAGTTTCAATTAAATCTTCAAAGGTTAAATCTGTCCAAGTTTGAAAATTACATAATATGCTCAATTTATAATCTTTCACCTCCAATGCTTCCATAATTAACATTCCAACCCCATATTTGTATCATTCTCCCCTTCTTTTAAATTGATTTGTCCTCAAATCATGCATCAAGGTAGTGTAGGAGAATGGAGCTTCTCTTGGTAAGGCCATCTTTCCCTTATTGGTGTGAACTCGTTCTCTAACCTTGAAGTGCTGAAGGAAGAAATCTAATTTTGCACAATGTAACACCCTTATACCCTAAGTATGTATAATACATATCCCTATATGTAAAATACATATATAGGATACAAAGGTACTACATTACGTACATATAAATACCCTCATTTTAGTATTGAAATTAATAATAAGTTTATAAAAGATATTCTCTGGGAAAAATTCGTCTGAATTTTGTTTGTATTTTTAATAATTTTTAAGTCAACAAAACACAACCTGCATACAAAAGTATACTCCCAAATCTCACTTCATTCAAAATACTTCACTTTAGTAATTTTACATCCAATGACTTCATATTTAATAACATCAAAACCTCAAATACGTTTATATATACATAACATTCCAAAACAAATTTAATATACATATGGTATGTTTAGATTATACAAATCTAAAGTTCATATCCACAAAAAATTATACAGGTATACAACACCTTCGGAGTTGGTCTCGTGGCACACAAAGTCTCTAAATCTTAATCACAGTCTAGACTTCTCTAGTCTACACTTCTAAAACCTGCGTCGTGCTAAGCTCAAGAGCTTAGTGGTACATACTAAAACTAGACAACAATTTAAATAACACACATGTATAATTTTTTTAACTCATATTTTATCACCATACTATTAATACATACACTATTATTTTTGTATTTTCTTTACCTAATAATTCATATACACATAATTATTCATCACAAATCCTTCCTCTAATTCTTTAAATATATATATATATATATATATGAGTCTCACAATATCATCATCACAAAATTCATATACAAATATATCACAACCACACATACATATATTCATCAACTCAACATTTCGTTGCCACATTGCCAGAACATCACATTATTCAACTAAACTGATTTAATTCATCTCATCATTTCATTACAATATTACCAAAACTGTACAAAATACGACATCACATCACATATTAGGCCCAACTACTCCCTACACAATAATCAAATTTCAGAATAATTAATTTGGTCCACTGTGACACCTAGTGTCTAGCTCGTAGGCAAAATCATTTCAATTTCTCGATCCAGCTCTGTTGTGTCCTCAATCTCATGACCTAGCTCTACTCAGGTCATGGCCCAGCTCTGCTCGGGCTCGTCATCATATAATCCACAACATCAATTTTCTAGAACAAGTTATTATGCAGGGCAACACACACATCACATAATTATTCATCTCAATAAAATCATATTTTCATAATCTCATTTTCAGTATCAAGACTTAGCTATGCTCAAGTTTTTCAATAACTCATTTCTCATCATTTATCATATTTTCTCATCTCATATTCCTTCTCAGTAATTTGATTATGTATCGTGATCATATCATTCCATGATTACCATCATATATCCCATTTAACCATCGCAGGTTTTATATTCAATAGGTACCACAACATCACATTGCACATCATATATAACACATTCCAATATATTAACTCATTTATATATCTCTTTTTCCTCATTCCATATTCTTATCATATTTCTCATTTTCAATTCACTTTTCATAGCTTTTAACTACTTTCATAATTTATAAAAATCTTTAACTTAAGCCATAATTTAATGGCTTATCATAACATTCATCAAAAAATACACACAATTTGCACAAACATATACATATTACACATCATATTATATTTCACATTTCATCAAATTATCATATTTTAATCACATTTTCTCATTTCTCACAATTTTAACATTTTTCACATATTTAGCTATTTTCTACAATTTTAATCATATTTTATCTTTTCCCAAAATATTTTCATAATGCACACAACAATATCATTTCTTATTCTTTTTGACAATTTCCAATCTTTTAAAAACATATTTCTAAGCCACACTCACAATGTTGCCTATTTCCCCATTTCTAATACATATTATACACTTCTCACAAATTATACATAATATTGTCGTTAGTCATTCTATAATGGCTTGACTATTCACATTACATGCAACTCACTTACTTTTACTTAATACAAAGCACTTAACATACAATAACCAATATCAAAGTAGCATAACTCATTCACAAAATTACAATGTGTTATGCCAAATCAAATGCAATTAAAATATAAGCTTTCAAAGTATGTACTAACCTTGGAAATGTCAAAATCTAATGCCAATTTACCACCCAAGTTTTATTTCACCAATTACCCTCCCTCTCTTTGATTTTATAATTTCTCCTTACTTCATCCTAAACGACATTATAAATGGAAATATTCCATTAACAACACAATCCATGTCATTATAATCAACCAAATACAAATCATATTCATTCTTGCCAAAAATCCCATCAAAATCCTAATTAACCTGCCTACCTCTTTCAAACTACCACTTAACATATCCATTTCCATCATTTAACTATAAATTCATTACATATATATTAAAATGACATCAAAATAATTTACTTTAACAATTATAAACATCATCATCAAAAACCCTAATTTTACATAACTTCCCCATTAAATCTAACTTCATCAAAACTTACTCATATCCAACAACTAACCTTAAAATCATAACATATACATCCAAACAATATTAAATGAACCCATTACAATAATTATAAACACTCATACTAAAAATCATAATTTTACATATTCATTTCCAAAACCCTAACTTTACCAATCTTGCTCTTCTCAACCAAATGATCATCAAATCATCACATACACATCCACACAACTTAAAAACAATCATTATTAGAAAATTTAAAATCCTCCTTCAAAATCTCAAAACTCTCATAATCCAAAAATAAATAAATCAAACTTAAAAAATGAGAAATACTTACTTGAATCTTTGCCTAATCTTCAAAACCACTTCAAAACATTTGAGTTTCTTGTAAAATTTAAAATATTTGATGAAGCAAAACCTCATTTCTCTCTAAGAATTTCATTCAAGGGTGAAGGTAGAAGAAGAATAAGACTTTTTATTTTTATTTTCTTTCTTATTTCTCATCCACACACATATATATAATTAATTAATTATTAATTATTAAATATGTAAAATATCATCTTCCATCCATATTTCATTTTAAATTTTAAATTAATTTTTCCAATTTTATTTCTTTCTTTTTCCTATCCACTCATAAATATAATTATTTAATTAATATTTAATTAATATTTAACTTTTCCATCATCTTCCACTACCCAAGATTTATTTTAATTTTAATTTACTTATTTATTTATTTATTTTATTTGACTTTGACTTTGACTTTTCAACTCATTTTGTCTTTTATGAAAATGTATATATCATATATATGCAATGTATATGTAACATATATATAATGTGTATTTCTTGTATGCATCAAGTATATATTATGGGTATATCATGTATATATTATGTATATATCTCATATCTCTATCTTTCAACACACTATTCACACTCCAAATTAATTATTTAACAATATTTAAAATTCTACAGATGTTACACACAAGGTTGCCATCTTTCTTTTGTGATGATGTTAAGGACTTGAAGTATATGAGGAGTAAGGAAACCAACTAAAACAACATCAAATATATCATTGGGAATAACAAAATTTGTTAGTGAAGTTGGTAGCAAATCACAGTCTTCTTTGTTGTCATGAATAATAAAAGCAAATTTCTATTCATCTTCAACTTTATGTACTTTAGATTGAATCAACATTTCTCCATCAGCTTCTTCCACCTCTTCTTAAATCACATCCTTTTCTTCTTCAAGATCATCATCCACTTCACCTTCCAAATATATCAAAGAATCTTCATTAGGAAGTTCCAATGGAAGTAATTCTTTGTCTTGGCTTAGATCCTTAGCACATGCTAACTCTCCTTCAACCTCATCTTCACTCTTCGACTCTATTAATGAAAGCATGTATGCTTTTTCCTCTTTAAGTAGATCCAAAAGTTTTTCATAGCACTCCTCAAAAGATTTCTCCTTTGGAATTTCTTTAGAAATCTCGTGGGGCTTGCCCCATCTTTGCGAATAAGCAAGTGAATTATCATATTCATTATCTACTTGAATTATCCTTGGAAATCGCCTAGTATGCTGAATAGGAGCTTTGGTTGACTGCTTCCTTATCAGTGAATTCTCAATCCTATCCATCCTTCTAACCATTTTCCAAGCTTATTTTCTAGGGATTGCGCCTCATCCAACATAGCCTTAAAAGGATCTACATCACCTTGGAAATTTTTAGCTTGGCCTTTCACTTCATTCCCTTATATGTTTCACTCCAATGTAATTTTTAGGTCACTTGTGTTTAACACTCAATTTTTCTTGAACCAATCAATTTTATAAAATTGTTCATAGTCAAAGGTGCGACCGCAAAGGCTGTGGCATGACCGTTATGAAAGTGGGGTGACTGTTAAATTCCCTTGGCTATCTTCAACTTTAGACAGTAGGGTGCGGTGAGAGGTAAGACTACTAGGCCAAGTGAGCAATTGCAAGGAAGAAAGGGTGACTGTAATACACTTGAAAAGTAAAACTCAAAATTTTGGCAGTAAGGTTCACAGTGGTTGGCACGGTGAGAAGGGCGATCACTAGGACAATTGTGCAAACTGTAAAGAAGGAGGAGCGACCACTAGAAATAGAATGAACTAAGGTATAAAAAATTTCTAAGGTTTTCAACTTTTTTCAGCCAAATTGCAGTTTCTATGGTTTGGAAAATTTAACTTTGACAACTATAATACAACTAAACAAACTTTTGTGAAGATTTTGACTCAACAATGACCCTTTTTTTTAAATAAATTAAACAAAACAAAAGAACACAATGGTACTAAACAAAGTTGGGAACTAAGGACTTGAATTGCTTTATTGCAAAACATAAAAGAAGAACAAGGGTGAAAACAGAAGAAAATTAATTTTTAAAATTTTTTTAATAGGATGAACAAGCATAAACAAGGAACATAATCAAATAAGATAGATAATAGATAGATAGTATGTGGAACCTAATATCAAGTTTAGGCTCTGATACCAAACTGATGCGAACCACCAGTATACTAAACCGGAGAACTCCTTGCCTTTGTACATAATATCAATCTCTTAGAAGATGAAATCTGATCCTTGCCAAGTTTGCGACCCAATCCCATCCTGTGGAAGAGATCCTGGGAATTAAACTATCACAAATTAATTAAATTTGACAATAGAAACCCTTGATTCAAGAAAGAACAAAAATAAAAGATGAAATCTCTTCCAAGAATTAAAGTTCTTAACTTTTATTAATCCATCAAATTCTTATCTTAATAAAATTTGAAAGAAGAGGTATTTATAATCTTTAATAATTAACCCTAAACCTAGTTACCGAAGGATAAAAAAATCTTAACAAATTATTCAAATCCTAACAAAATAAGGAAATAGAATTAATCTAAAATTCATGCAGAACATTTGAAGCAAATTAATGATCTAATAACATTCAATTTTGGGCTTGGTCTCTTCATATCTCTGGAAGGTATGTGAATTTAGGCTTTTGAATCACTCAATTTGGGCTTCTAAAGCTCAAGCAATGGCCATTTGATGTGAATTGGTTCAAATTGAAATTCTGCTATGATTTGGTTCTGAATTTATTTTCCAGGTTTGAATTTGAACAACTGTTTGGAGGCCCAAAAGAACTCAAATTTGTACAAAAAAGACCATTCTAGAAAGCTTGAGATGTCTTCTGAAAGCTTTATAAAGATGCTTCTTTATTTTAGAACTCTAAGATATTTAAATTCTCAAGTAAAGCTTCAAAGGTTAAATCTACTTAGGTCTGAAAATTACATAATATGCTCAACTTACAATCTTTCACCTCCAATGCTTCCATAATCAACATTTCAACCCCATATTTGTATCATATGGACCTTTAAAAGTTACACCTTCCATGACCAACCCTCCCTCAGGACCCTCTACTCCATGCACCCCATTAGCCTAGATGGCCTATGCAATCCTACAATCGCAGGCCCTTACTGAACAAATAGCCTGGGAACTAACAACTACCCTTAAGGACTTCACCTCCCTTCTTAGACAACAAACTAGCAGAGTCCCAACACCACCACAACCTACACACCCATCAGACCAACAAACATAAACACCCCTATGCCCTTACTATCAAATACCACCGCCTCCACCAACTTATTACCAACCACCCCTCCACTTGAAGTCGAACCACCTTACTAAGTAGGAACTGCATCTCTTGAGCTGGAGCATGAAACTAGGTAGAGGTTCTTCACACCTGAGCCCTTCATATCCCAACCACAAAACCATTCAATCCCAACCCTATATGTGTTAAAGGGAAAGGATATCTTAATTTCACAAAGGAATCTTAATGCTCCAATTGATGAGCATATCAAGTGGATGCATAGGGGAATAACGGTAGAATATGATGCCACTTTCTACTCCCTGCTACCTTAAGTGATCCTCTAAGATGTACGCCCGAGCTCCCATGTGCCAAAGTTCAAAAAATACAATGGCTTATTTTACCATTGAGCACATATGCATAGCTTCTTTAATACTGCCTTGGTGTACACAAACTCATTCTCTACTTTACATAAACTCTTCCCCAAAACCCTAACAGGCAAACTTCAGATCTAATATAAGATCCTTGAGCCTCACTCCATCCACAGCTTCAGATAGTTCACCTTCATCAACAAATTTATAGCTGCAATTGACCCCGACCATGCTTCGGCAAACTTGCTTAAGATTGTATAGAAGCCAAAAGAGACATTTTGAGACTATATTGACATATTTAATAAAACTATGTCTAAGATCCCAAAGGTGAAATTTGAATAGGCCCTAGAGAAAATGATCAGAAACACTGAATGTGACAAGTTCTCAGACTCTCTGAGCAAGAGGTCACCAGAAGACTTTGTTGAGCTCATGGATTGAGCTCACAAGTACATCCGCATGGACGAAAACACCCACCTCCAAGAAGAAGTCGAAGCCTTATGTCAGGGCCAAGCCTTAAACACCCCATATGAAAGCTCCTAAACCAGAACCCCTTAAACCAGACTCAACTAGACCCTCCAAATGGGTTCTTCATGGAGAAACTATTGCTGCAATTTAGGCAAAACCCCTAACTACCAAAACTCCCACCGAACTTACCACATCTCAGATGCTCCCAAATAGTTCATTCCGTTAACTGCATCCTGAGCTAGCATTCTTAGGTCAAGTGGCCCAAGAAGATGAGGGAGGACCCTAACAGAGACCAATCTAGGTATTGGAACTTTTACAGAGATCATAGGCATAAAATCAACGAATGTGGTAAATTAAAGAGAGAGATCAAAAGAGTGATCTACGCTGGTGAATTGAAATAGTTTGTTGCCACATCTCTACCAAATGAAGAGCCTCGGTCAAACTTAGAGTCCTCCAAAAGAAGCTTCAAAAGGGCCCTTGCCGAGATAATTCATGTAATAGCTGGAGGTGAGCACTACAATGTAGATGGGTCAAAGAAATTCAAGCTAAGGAGGTATTCTCAGTGACAAAAATCCCTAAGTCCAAAAGCCTAATAGTGACCTTCCATCCTGAAGAGTCCCATCAGGTAACTGGTCTGCATGCTGATGCCTTAATAGTGGAAGCCATAGTACAAGATTATTTAGTCTAGTGTATATTTGTGGATACAGGTAATGCCATAAACCTCTTAACTCTGAAAGCTTACAAGAAGCTTGACCTATTCCCAAACACAGTCAAACTAGTGTCAGCCCCATTAGTAGGCTTATCTGAACATAGTGTCCCCATGGTAGGCTCGACCATGCTAGAAGTTCAATTGAGGGATGGTTCAATTGTTCGAGACTGTAGAGCTTATTTCATGGTGGTGGACATGAGCATTGCATATAATGCAATATTTAGGTGCTCATTGTTGCTTTGAGAGAACGCCTACATTTCATTAAAGAACTTGACAATGAAGGTACCAACTTGTCAGGGAGTAGCTATTATGAAGGGGAGCTAGTAGGTAGCATGGATTCATATGCAATACTCTTAAAATATGCCAACATGCTGCTCCCTGTTGACTCTCTCGACCTCCTCGAGAACTCAGGGTCCAGAGTTGAACCAACAGATATACTAAAGGATGTACAAATTGGGACTGATAGAAAGTTAAAGATAACGAGCTTCAGTAGAGCTGAGAAGGAGCTCGCCCTGGCCAAAGTCACAAATAGTATCAATATGTCTTTGAAAGGAATTTCGCTCAAGCTCATGATGCGCGACCTCTATATGGACCTTTGTGCTACCTCAATCAAGAAAATGAAGAGGAACCTCTAGCCAAAGAGACAGTTAGCTACTAACTAAGAAGTAGAGAAACTTTTATGGGTGATCTTTATCAAAGAGGGACTGTTCCCAAACCGGTTGGCTAAAAACCCTAATAGGAAGTGGAGAATTGTGTTGACTTTACTAACCTTAACAAGGTGTGCCTTAATGATTGTTATCCACTCTTGAACATTGATCATGTAGTTCACTCCATAGCTGGGTATGAAGAGTACAATTTCATTGATGCTTCATCAAGATACCACTAAATCCCACTAAAGCCCGAACATCAAGACAAGACTTCCTTTATAACTGTAAAAGATACATATTGCCACAATGTCATGTTGTTTGGCTTTAAAAATGTTGGACCCACCTATCAGAGGCTTGTCAATAAGATCTTGCAAGGGCAAATAGGTCAGAACATAGAGGTCTATGTGGATGACATGATAATTAAGTCCAAGACCTCGGTGGAGCACTCTAGAGGCCTAGCAGAAGTCTTTGAGATCCTCAGATGAGTATGAATGAAATTAAATCCAAATAAGTGCGCCTTTGGAGTCTAGTATAGGAAATTCCTAGGATTTATGATATCAAAGAGAGGAATATAAGCTAATGTAGAGAAAATCTAAGCTGTCATAGAAATGAAACCTCCTAAAAACATTAAAAAAGTTTAAAAGCTTAATGGGAGGATCACAACCCTCGGGCCTTTCATCTCATGCTTGGCCAGAAGTGCTTACCTTTCTATTAGCTCCTAAAAACCTAAAACAATTCAAGTGGATAGATGAATGCCTCTACATAGAGCTGAAGAATTTTTTGAGCTCCCCACCCCTTTTTAGCCTACCTATATAGGGTGACATATTATATTTGTATTTGTATTTATTAGCCTCCCCAACAATTGTGGTTTAGTTTTGATTAAAGAAGAATACATCTAGCAATACCCCAATCTATTACACTAGCCATGCTCTGAATGGCCTCGAACTTAGGTACTCACCTTCAGAGAAGTTGGCATTGGCCCTTAAGACTTAGAGAAGCTCTAAACCTATTTTGATGTGCATACCAACATAGTGCACACTAATACCATCATAGTGCACACTAACTCATGCTTGAAGAAGATTTTGCAAAGGTTAGAGACCTTAGGTAGACTCACATAGTGGGCCTTTAAGTTGGGATAATTTGATGTTGGGTATGAGCCTAGCCGAGCTATGAAAGCTCAAATTTTGGTTGATTTTTTTGGCATAATTGTAAAACCCTAAAAAAAAATAATAATAATAAAGAAGAGTAACGAAAAAGGTGGGAAAGGGAAGAGAGAGAAGAAGAAAAGAAACAAAGAAGAGAAAGGGCAAAGAAGAGAGAGAGAGAGAGAGAGAAAAGAGGCCACTAGAGAAAATCTCAGATCTACCATTGTCTGATGCTCAGATTTTGACATGCGCTGGACCAGGGAAACCACCACTCGATGATGCTTCCAATGCCACCAGTCTCTCCTCCAATGACCAGCGGATGGCGGCTCACACGCTGTCCGAAACTTCCTGTATAGTACCACCGCCGATAGCTTTAACTAAAATTTTGACCATTTATCAACCTCTTTAGACGCTTAATTTTGACCCTAAGTTGGTATGATCTTGATTAAAGAATGCCAAAATAAATTTGACCTGACTTTAAAAGATTTAAACCTAGTTTTTAAATTTTAAATAAGTTGATCCGATTTCAAAAGACATAAATTCAATTGATTAAAATTATAAAACCCTAAATTAAATTTGTTCAGCCCAAATAAAAACTTTTCGGTCTAGAAACTAAAAAATACAAGATTAATTTGCGTCGGGGCAGCCCAGGCGACTTGGACCATTGCTCATGTCAACCTGGAAGGCTCAGGTTGACATGAGTATGACTCATGTCGACCTGGCTACCCAGGTCGACATGAGCTAAAGGCTCATGTCGATCTTGTTGCCCAGATCAACGTGGCCTTAGCCCATATAGATATGGCACACCGGATCGACATGGTCATAAACTATTCTAAGTTTTGGCCGGCTGGTTTCTTAATTAGGCTAGGATTCATTTTAAAGATGGATTACACAGATTAGGTTTAAGGTTTTTTATGATGTATTGCCTATAAATAATAAGTTTTAATGCTAATAACATGAAGTAACAATGATTAAAGGAGCAGCAACAATCAATCAGCATAATTAATTAAAAACCCTAGCAGTCGTGGTTATTAAAGAGGCAAAGAGTTAGCAACAATCAGGAACTATCAAAGAAAGCAAAAGCATACCAAAAACTTAAAAAAGACACAACAACTGAGGAGGTAGGGACCATTGCCTCGATTTTGCTTTGTTCCAACAAAAAATAAAATTAATCCAAGGAGCAACGAGAGACATGCAGCTTGTTTCAACACTTTTAATTGGAAGGAACCAACAACGGTGGTTTGAATTCATTATTTATCTTCTTTTAAATTCACAGTAGCTATTTGTTTATCAATATTGTTTTTAAATCACAATAATAATTAAAATTTCCAATATTAGTGGGCAATAAGTCAGTTTAGTTTACAATAATCACATAAACCCTTTTGAATTTTCTTTGCATAGCAATATGTTAAGAGATCCAGTGGTAATTTAAAAAACATATCCAATATAATCACAAAGTAGAATTGTTTATTCAATTACAGTAACCCTAGTTTCCCAAAATACCAAAACCATAATCTGTTTTCCAAAACCCTAAACCCTAATACTGTTTTTCTAAAATTAAAACCCTAAAATCCTATTTTACATTTAAAATCCTATTTTAGGAAGAAGCCTAATCTGCATAAATATAAAACCCTAGTTTATGAAAAATACTAAATTCCCAATAAAACCATATCATATAAATCATCTACCTTTAGGGGGTGCTGCCCCCAATCCCCAGTAAGGAGCACTGCCCCTTTAACCCCACCTGCTAACCAGCTAGCAGGACTGCCGTAGGCGCGACCCTGGTCATAGTGCACTATATTTCCTTAATGGGAAATATTAAGATGTGTTTGTTTATTTTCTTTTTAATTATTCAATTATTTTCATATGTGTTGTATTATTTTTTTGTTGCTTTATTATTTTCCTTAGATTTATATGCATTTTTAAAGGGAGTTGTAAAAGGTATGTTTCCATCAAGCATGTGTGCCTTGTTTATTTAGTTTATGTAATTTAGTTTATTTCAAAGACATTGGGTTGATGTAAGGGGCATGTTTCCACCTATGGTGGGTGTACCATTTTATTTACTTTGTTTTCGTTCTGTGGACATTTGGACATTTATAAGGGCATGTTTCTATCGATCGATAGGTGTCCATTTAGTTATTTGTTTGATTTCAATACAATAAATATTTATTTTAATTTTCATGTAGTATAAATGATATAATAATTTTTAAGAATTTAATAATATATAGACCTAAAAAGGAGGCGACTCCAATGAACCGGGGGTTATGGGGGTGCTGGGCCATTTCTCACATTTCCTATACGTATCCAACTTTTCAAACCCAGTAAGGGGTTGGGGATTCCTTATGACTCAAGTCATCCACCCATTTTTTCTTTCCCAGCCCATCCGAGTGGCAACTCCTTTTTCTCTGAATTTAGGCCTGTGTTCTCTAAGACCCTGAGCCTAACAGTGCCGAAGTCGCAAGAACCATTCCACCAGGAGTGGGAAAAAAATCCATGCTCACAACCTCCTTTCATGGCGATTCAGGTACCACTAGACTCCTCTCCTCTTGAGCTTCATTTTCATATATCATTTGCAATTTTTGGAGCAAGTTTAAACTTGGCCGAAATTCGGCCAAGGTAAAAAATTTCTATCGATTTTTTGGCCAATTTCCAGCGAGTAAGGGAGAGTGACTTATATTTTTGGAATCCTCTCTTGAGACAAATGCATGGGTACCCAATTGGCTAAAAGAATCTTTCGGCAAAAATTTTTCGGCGAAACGCCGGTGAGAGAAATTTTGATAGAATTTGTTGGGCGTTAAATAATTATTTTTAGTGAGCATGAAATTATACAATTGCGAGATTATTAATTTAAAAATATAAGATGAAATTTAAGTTATTAAATAAATTAAATGATACCAAATATATTAATTAACCGAAGGTTCGGGGGCCCAATTTTACAGATAAATTATATTATTGGTTTGGTTAAATTTTAAATGCTCAAATAATTAATTAGAGAGTCTAAGATTGTCATCGTAATAATTGTATAGTGTTATTTTTTGTAGATTGTCCCGCACAATATTCTACTACCCCCGGGTCGGGCAGTTAACGGAGTCTATTTCCTTCGCCCAAACTGTGAGTAATACCTTCTAATATATTTTCTGCACTCACATTACATTAATATATGTATATAATAATAATATGCATTATTTATAACCTAGAAATTTAGCATTTGCTTGTGTTTGTACAATTATGTGATGCTGGATAAATGTGATTGCTGGATGGAAATTGAAATGATATGGGAACCATGGAGGATGAGATTTGAATGCGAAATTGATATGCAATATGATATTATGATGAGTTAAGGACTGGCATGATGGCAAGAGCATTCTATTACTCAGCACTGCTTAGCTTAGGCCATGACGACGAACCCTATATGTATTAGATTTCAAGAGATTATTTTGGAATAAGAGAGTCATATAGGGGGATCGACTCCCCATATTTGATGTTTAGAATGGTTCACATGGACTAAATTCAATCCTTGGATGATTAATTGATGATTTTATGTTGACATGATGCATGAGCATCCCTTGTACCGATATTAACATAGTAGTCAGGATAGGACACTAGGTGGGTATATTGGTCTATATTATTTACTAAGTTGAGATGCTCACTCCTATCTCACTATTTTTTTCAGGTTCCCAGAGTGAGCATTAGTATTATCTCCATCCAGTGACGCTACTTTTCATTTCCAGCAGTGAATTTATGTATAAACCTATTAAATATGTATTTTATGTGTATCAGACTATAATTCTACTCTTGAGACTCCATAAATTTTAATTTGTTTAAATGTTATGGATTTATTATTATTTCTGTTGATGGATGTGATGGTTTAAAAGTTACTATTTTTTATGTCAAATCAAGCTGACTGAGGGCTCTGGTGCCTTAGGTTTCCCACCCCTTAGTACTGATCATGTGCCCTAGGATCAGGTCATGACAAAGTTGGTATCAGAGCTTTTAGTTTATTTTCCTCAGACAATGAGATTTACGGAGTAGAGGGTCTTTATGCATCTTTTTGAGTTTTCATTGCTTTTCATATATGCGTTACTATTTTATTTTGTCGAGTCAGTTTGTTTTTTCGCCATCCTCATATGCCCTTATAATTTCATGTTGATTTATCTTGTTTGATTAAAGCTCTCTGCTCCTTTTCAATAAGATGAGTGACTGGACTACTAGAGCGGGTCCTAATAATTGGGACAGACGTAGATAGGCTAGGGAAGAGGCTCCTATTGGTGTATAAGTTATGCTCATAGGGTTTTAAAGAATTATTATGGCTGCTATGACATGGGTTGTTCCTCAAGTAGCCCCAACTGCAGCATCTGCACAGGTATCCCTAGAGTGTTTCATTAAGCAACATCCACTGATTTTTTCTGGTGATGAGGAGCAGGTTTATAACTTCTTGGATAACATTCGAGAGATTTGTTTGAAGTTAGGTTGTATGGACAACAAATCTATTTATCTGACTAGCCGAAGATTAGAGGGTCTTGCACAGGCATGATATAAGGATTACATACGGCCCTGGTACCAAGAGTTAACTTGGGATGATTTTAGGAGGCAGCTTTTGCTTGGTTTGTTCCCTTGGGATTTGTGCATCAGAAAATGATAGAATTAGAGAGTTTAAGGAAGGATGAGCATACTTCAATGGCATATTTTACCACTAAATTTTTATGGTTATGCCAGTTTGTCCCACTATGGTAGCAGATGATGAGCTTAAAAAATTCAGGTATGATAAGGCCTTGGGTGATGATTATACCTCCTTACTTAGTGGATGATAGGGCTGACCTTTTAGTGATCTAGTTGATGCTGCCTGGGACATAAAATTCACTTTAGAGTAAAGGAAAAAGAGATCTAGAGGATCTAGTCGACAAGGAGGTCAGGGCATTCATGGTTTTTCTAGTCCGAGTGATACCTTTCAGATGGGCTACTACAGTTCGAAATCATAGGGTTCTTTCAGATGTAAGGGCAAGACCAAGGGTGGTTCTAGACATGGTCGAGGTTACAATGGTAGTAGTGGGGGCTCCAGCTTTAGTGGATCATGTTTTGGTTCTGGTACCTCTATATGTGCTAGATGTGGTAAGGCCCATTAGGGTCAATGCATGTAGGTATCGAATGTTTACTTTTGGTGTTGCCAACCAGGTCACTTTGCTAAGGATTGCCCTTTATCGGGAGGATAGAGGATTCACAATCAAGGGTATACTCAGGGTTCCATGCCTAGTGTAGGCCAGCTGATGCAGACATCTTTTTCATCTTAGTCTGGGGGACGGATGAGTGGCCAACAGGGCCATGGTTTTGGAGGTAAGAGTAGAGGACAAAGTCAGGGTCAGATTTTAGGGTGTTCAGGCAGAGGTCAGAATCAAGGATAGGCTCAAGTTTTCACTTTTACTCAATAGGATGCTCAGGCTTCTAATGTAATGGTGGCAGGTAATCTTTTTGTATGTTCTTTTATAGTACACATGTTGATAGATCCGGGTGCTACACAATCCTTTGTGTCCCTTAGATTTGCAATAAAGCTTGATATTATGCCAACCGATTTGGATTGCCCCTTAATTGTTGCAACCATTATGAATGATTCCCAACTGGAAGATACAACGTTTCTATCATGTTCGGTTCTGATAGAGGGAAGAGTTTTACTTGCTGATATGATTTGTCTTAAGGTGATGGATTTTGAAGTAATTCTCGATATGGATTGGTTGTCAAGTCATTATTCCACACTTGATTGCTGCAACAAAGAGGTTGTCTTCCACATACTTGGTGATTCAGAATTTTTCTTTCAAGGGTAGTAGGACTACTACTCCATGTAGCCTCATTTCAGCTATCAATGCTAGAAAGATTTTAGGTCGTAGCTATCAAGGGTATTTAGTACCTATTAGAGATGTCTCTGTGGATGTTGGAAACTAAAAAAATGTGCCTGTTGTGAATGAATTTCCATATGTTTTTCTGAAAAGCTTCCAGGACAACCCCTTAAGAGAGAGATAGAGTTCTGTATCGACAGAGTTCCTGGTATGAATCTCATATCTATGCCTCCTTATAGGAAGACCCTTGTGGAATTAAAGGAACTCAAAGAGCAGCTGTAAGATCTTTTGAATAAGGGATTAATCTAGCCTAGCACCTCACCTTGGGGTGCTTCTGTGTTGTTTATGAAGAAGAAGGATGGTATTATGCACCTCTGCATCAATTACAGATAATTGAACAAGGTTACAATGAAGAATAAGTATCCCTTTCCTAGAATTGTTGACTTGTTTAACCAGCTTCAGGGCGCTTAGTGTTTTTCTAAGATTGATCTACATTCAGGGTACCATTAGTTGAGGATCTAAAAGGAAGAAATACTAAGACGACATTTAGAACTCGGTATGGTCATTATGAGTTTCTTGTAATGTCTTTTGGACTCAATAATGCACCAGCCGCATTCATGGATTTAATGAACATGGTGTTTAAGCTGTTCTTGGATCATCTTATCATCATGTTTATCGATGATATCCTGGTTTATTCAAGGTCACCGAAAGAGCATTCACAACACTTAAGAATGGTTTTATAAACTTTTAGGAACCACCAATTGTATGCTAAGTTTTCTAAGTGTGAATTTTGGTTGTATAGTGTGAGCATTTTGTGACATGTTGTTATTAAGAATGACATCATGGTAGACCCTAAGAAGATTGAAGCCATTACCAATTGGTCACAGCCTACTTCAGACACCGAGGTTTGGAGTTTTCTGGGGCTAGCATGATATTACCGTCGCTTCGTCCAAGATTTTTTAAGGATAGCAATTCCTTTAACTCGGTTAACCCACAAGAATGCCAAGTTTGTTTGGACTGAGGTGTGTGAGGAGAGTTTTCAGAGGTTGAAGGATTGCCTTATTTCTACTCCAGTGTTGGCTTTACTTTCAGGAACTGGTGGCTACACCATATATTGTGACACTTCTAGAGTGGATCTTGGGTGTGTACTGATGCAACATGGCAGAGTAACTGCTTATGCTTCTAGTTAGTTGAAGAGACATGAGAAGAATTATCCTTCCCATGACTTAGAGATGGCAGCTGTAATTTTTGCATTGAAGATTTAGAGGCATTACCTATATGGTGAGACTTGTGAAATATACATGGATCACAAGAGCTTGAAGTATATTTTTGACCAGAGAGACTTAAATATGAGGCAAAGAAGGTGGATGGAACTTTTGAAGGACTATGATTGCACTATCCTTTATCATCCTGGAAAAGCAAATATAGTGGCTGATGCATTGAGGATAAAATCATCTAGTAGCCTAGCCCATATTGTGGTGGAAAGACAACCCGTTGTTAAGGAGTTGTTAGAGCTGTTTGATGAGGGGGTTAGAGGTAAATGACACAGGTATGCTTTTGGCACATTTCCAGATTCATTCAATACTAGGAGAGTGGATCAAGGTGGCTCAGAGATAGGATCTACAGTTATGTAGAGTCATGGAAGAAGTACAAGAGGGTCACTCTAAAGACTTTGTGATTGATTAAAAGGGTTTACTTTGGAATGGTTCAAGGTTATGTGTTCCAGATGTAGACAATTTAAGAAAAGAGATTTTGGAAGAGGCACACCTTGCAGCAGACAATATGCATCTCGGTTCCACCAAGATGCATCGAGATTTGAGGAGCATATATTGGTGGAATGGTATGAAGAAAGATATTATAGAGTTCATTTCTAGATGCCACACTTGCTAGCAAGTAAAGTTACAACATCATAAGACTTCTAGATTATTGCAGCCACTCCCCATTCTTGAGTGGAAATGGGAAAAGATTACCATGGATTTTGTGACTGGGTTGATAAAAGTCACTTCTAGGTATTACTACATATGGGTTATTATGGATCAACTGATTAAATCAGTGCAATTTATTCTAGTAAAGGTGAATTACTTAGTGGTTAAGTATGCCAAGTTGTATGTGGGGAAGATAGTCTGTCTACATGGAGTCCCAATTTCCATTGTGTCAGATAAAGGGCCTCAGTTCACTTCTAGATTTTGGAAGTCATTGTAGGATGCTTAGGGTACAAGATTAGACTTCAATATAACTTTTCACCCTCAAACTGATGGGCAATCTGAGAGCACCATTCAAACTCTAGAGGATATACTTCAGATGTGTGTATTGGATTTTGGAAGCCATTGGGATTGGCATCTGCCGTTGATTGAGTTTGCTTATAATAATAGCTACCACGCTAGTATTTAGATGGCACCTTATGAGGCTCTTTATGGCAGGAAGTGTAGGTCCCCAATCTATTGGGAAGAAGTTGGAGAGAGGAAACTAGCAGGACCTGACCTAGTCCAAGTTAGCTCTGATAAGGTTTTGGTTATTTAGGAGCGACTGAGAATTACAGCTAGTAGTCAGGAGCATTATGCAGACCCTAGACATAGAGATGTGTTTTTTTGACATGGGTAACCTAGTCTTCTTAAAAGTTTTTCCTATAGGAGGAGTAATGAGATTCGGTAAGAAGGATAAGTTGGCACGAAGTTACATTAGACCATATATGATCATAGAGAGGGTATCCGATGTTTCATATCTCGATGTTAAGGAAGTATATTCCAGATCTTTTACACGTCTTGCAACCACAAGAAGTATAGATCTATGAGAATCTTTCTTATAAGGAGGTCCCTATAACTATTATGGACTTTCAGATTCAGAGGTTTCGTTCTAAGGAAATTCCCATGGTGAAAGTATTGTGACGGAATAATACCAACAAAGAATGCATATGGGAAATAGAAGTAGTTATGAGAGATAAATATCTGTATTTATTTGTATAAAGTTAGACTATTTTTTTGATTGAAAACTATTAGTTAATTGTTGTATGATCAGATTCATATTAAGTCCTTAATTGCTTTATTAAATTCAAGGATGAATTATTCTAACGGGGGAGATTGTAATTCTATAATAATAATAAGAATAAGAATAAGAAAAAAAGAGTAATAGAAAAAAGGGAAAGGGAAGAGAGAGAAGAAGAAAAGAAATAAAGAAGAGAGAGAAAAGGCAAAGAAGAGAGAGAGAGAGGAAAGAGGTTGTCGGAGAAAATCTCAGATCTACCATCCTCTGATGCTTATATTTTGATACACGCTAGACCAAGCACACGACGATGCTTCCAAAGTCACCAGTCTCTCCGCCAACGGCCGTTGAACGGCGGCTCACACGCCGTCTAAAACTCCCTGCTCAGTAATGCTGCTAACATCTTTAACCAAAAATTTTAACCATTTTTCAACTTCCTATCATGGCGATTTAGGTACCATTAGACTCCTCTCCTCCTGAGCTTCATTTTGGTATATCATTTGCAATTTTGGAGCAAGTTTAAATTTAGCCAAAATTCGACTAAGGTCAAACATTTTGAATGATTTTTTGACTAGTTTTTTGCGAGTGAGGGAGAGTGACTTATATTTTTGGAATCCTGTCTTTGAGACAAATGCATTGGTACCCAATATGCTACCAAAATCTTCCAGCAATAATTTTTCAAAGAAACATTGGCGAGGGGCCAGTGAGAGAAATTTTGACAGAATATGACGGGTGTTAAATAATTATTTTTAGTGAGCATGAAATTATAAAATGATAAAATTATTAATTAGAAAATAATAAGATGAAATTTAAGTTATTAAATAAATTAAATGACACCAAATATATTAATTAACCAGAAGTTCGGAAACCAATTTTATGGATAAATTATATTATTGGTTTGGTCAAATTTTAAATAATGAAATAATTACTTAAAGAGTCTGAGATTGTCATCATAATAATTGTATGGTGTTAGTTTTCATAGTTCATCCCACATAAGAGTCTACCACCCTCAGGTTAGGTAGTTGATGGAGTCTAGTTCCTTCGCCCAAACTGTGAGTGACACCTTCTAATATTTTTTTTTGCACTTCATGCATAACATTAATGTGTGTGTATATATATATATATTATTAATAATATGCATTTTTTAAAACCTAGAAATTCAGCATTTGCTTGTGTTTGTGAAATTATGTGATGATGAATAATTGTGATTGCTAGATGGAAAGTGGAATGATATGGGAACCATGTAGGATAAGATTTGACTGCAAAATTGATATGCTATGATGATATTATGATGAGTCTAGGACTGACATGATGGCGGAGGCATTCTAGTGCTTAGCGGTGCTTAGCTTAGGTCATGATGGCGGACCCTATATGTATTGGATTTTAAGAGATTATTTTGGAATAAGAGAGTTAGATAGGGGGACCGGCTCCCCATACTTGAGGTTTAGAATGGTTCCCATGGACTAAATTTCATGCTTGGATGATTATTTTATGATTTTATGTTGACATGATGCATGAGCATCCCTTGTACCAGTATTAGCATAGTAGTAAGGACAAGACACTAGGTGGGTATATTAGGCGATATCATTCACTGAGTTAAGATGCTCACCCCTGTCTCACTATTTTTTTTAGGTTTTCAGGGTGAGCATCAGTATTATCTCTATCTAATGACACTACTTTTCATCTCCGACACATAAATGAACCTATTAAATATGTAGTTTATATGTATCAGACTATAATTCTACTTTAGAGACTTCGTAAATTTTAATTTGTTTAAATGTTATGGATTTATTATTGTTTATGTTGATGGATGTGATGGTTTGAAAGTTACTGTTTCTTATGTCAAATCAAGATGACTGAGGGGTCTGGTACCTCAGGTTTCCCACCCCTTAGTGCCAATCTCATGCCCTAGGATCAGCACTAAAAGAAGCCTGGTTCCTTAATGTAGATGGGCCTCTTGTATTGAAGAGGGAAGGTGTTGAAGTAGTCCTCAAAGATTCAGAATGAATCCTTATCAGATACTCATTGAGACTTATCATCACAATATCTAGTAATGTGGCTAAATATGAAGTTCTTTATTTGGGGTTATAGATGGCCATGTAAGTGAGACCTGAGCTATTATAATTCTTCTTAGACTCTTAGTTAGCAGTCAACCAGCTAACTGGAAAGTACTCGATAACAGAGAGCCAAACATGGTTAGGTATAAAAAGCATATAGTCGAGCTCCTATCTGTCTTGGAGAGGAAAGGTTGTGGATGGGAGATCACTAGATAGTCAGGGGAGTGAATGAGCAAGCTGACAAGCTGGATAAAGCTTCTACAACTTGGGGGAGGGGGACTCCTAGTACAAAGTTCTCATTGAATCAATTTAGAAGCCTAACTATGAGAGCTTAGTTGTGATGGTAACTAAACCCATGGAAGGTTAGAGATTGCCAATCTACTAGTTCTTGAACTCAAGAGATCTCCCTGAGGACTCAGTGGGGGCCAAGAGAATCATTAAAAAATCCAGCAGGTATGCTATCCATGATGGACTCTTATATAGGAGATCATTCTCTCATCCCTTGAGTGGGTGTATATCCGAAGAAGAAGATGCTTATGTACTCAGAGAGATTTAAGAAGGCATTTGTAGAGCCCATGAAGGGGCACATGCAATAGCTTGGAAAGCACTGCTATAAGGGTATTTTTGGCTTTCCATTCATAAAGATGCAAAAGATCTAGTCCAAAAGTGTGACAAGTAACCTGCAACGATAACCTTTAACTGATTAGAGACCTAATAGAAGTCCATGGCCCTTTACTAAGTGGGGACTGGACTTCTAAGCACTTTTTCCATAAGCCACGGCCTAGAGGAAGTTCTTGGTAGTTGTAGTAGACCACTTTACCAAGTGGGTAGAACTAGAGCCCTTGCTTCTATCATTCCAACCTCCATTATCAAGTTCTTCCAAAAGGCTGTGATAACAAGGTTTGACATTCCCCATACTTTAATTACAGATAATGTCTAGTAGTTCAACTATAGATCATTCAGAGAGAACTATATTGAGCTATAGATAGAGCTTTGATTTACCTTTGTCTACCACCCTCAATCAAATGGTCGGACAGTGGTAACCAAATGATATATATGCATAGTATTGAAGAAGAGATCAGATGAAGCCAAAGATCTCTGGATTGAAGAACTTTATAATGTTCTCTAGGCTTACCGTACTTCACCAAGGATAGTTATTAGAGAAACTCCCTTCTTAGTGACTTATGGAACTGAGGTAGTTATTCCTATTGAGATCAGACTCCGTTAAGTATAACTTCCAGCTTTGTAGAAGATCAAGAGCCTTCCTCCAGGTATAACCTTGACATGCTTAAGTTCAAGAGAGAACAAGTAGGGATTAGGGAAGAATCCTATAAATCTTGGGTTGCTACCTTCCACAATAAAAGGGTAGCCATAAATAGGTCAGAAGATGAGAATTGGTACTAAGAAAATTCATCTCCACTCATGGGTTTACTAGGCTTAGAAAACTCGGTGCCAAATGGAAAGAAACCGAAGAGCCCAAGGCTGGTGCATACAAGCTTGAAACAACATATGGGAAAGAAATTCCAAGAACATGGAATGCCAATAACCTGAGGTTGTACTTCCAGTAGCTCACTATAGAATCATAGGCTTCCTTATGTAAATTTCCTATTTCTTTTCTCATATATAAAGACTGTACTTATACATATCATACAAAATGAAAAGAAGAAATGGCACCGCCAATACATTGACATGGCATTACATATTATTTGAGAAAAAAACACTTGTATGGAATGCACAAACACTAAGTGCTTCGCACAATCAATTCCAGACTGAGCATCAAACTTAGAAACATCACATAGAGCATTCTGACTATGCCTGCAGTATAAGCACTCTAGTTGTGTAATAACCTAAGCACTCTGATTGTACACTAGATGTAACCACTCAAACCATGGAATAATTTAAAGCACCTTAACCGTGCTCCCACTCAATTAAGCAATGCACTCTAACCATGCATTTAATAGAGATAATGTTCTTTAATTGTGCATCCAACTAATTAAAGCACTCTAGCCTTGCAATAATGTAAGCACTTTAATTACGCACCAAACTCTAGCACTCTAATCATGCATTGAATGGACTAACGCACTTTAACCATGCAACTTAATCGATATGAGCACTTTAATTATATACTCAACTAATCATCGCACCTCAAACTTGCAACATAATTAATTCGAGTACTTTAGCCATACACTAATTTCGACCAAGTGTTAAGTATGAGAATCATACATTGGCATCAAGTACAAATAGTATTCAAACAGATACATGATAATATTACAAGTAAATAAAGTTCATGCACCATATATTTCACGCAAAGTTTGGTATCTAAATTATAACAAACTATTAGCAATAAAGAAATAAAAGTGTGAACATTATAAAAGCAAGTTCATTACATTGAGTTAGAAATCAAAATTACAACTGTGGAGAGGCCATTCTTTCATCATTCTTAAATTGACATCATGTTAAGCTTCCCTATCTATCAAAAGTTGTACAAAAAATAAAAATATAAGCTCTCTACCGAGCTATACAAAAAAAAGAAGAAAAAAAAAATAAGAAGAAAGATCTATATCGAGCTATACAAAAACAAAATCGAGAAGGCAAGGAGCCCAAACCTATGACACCCCACCTTCCTCTTCACTGGAGACCTTGTTCCCCTCAAGCCCTACTGATTTGTCATAAATGAGGTTTGGATCTAGGTCCAAAACCCAGTTGAAGTCCTCATTGGGGAACTTCATTTGAAGCTCATTAGAAATTTATTTCTAAAATTTATAAATTCCCTGAGCCACCTTGTGTGCTTCCTGCTCCTAGAGTGCCAACATGGCCTCCCGCTCGTGAGCTAGTGAGTCATAGGTTTATTAAGGTCGAATGCAACTTCTACACCTCCTTGACATACAGCCTAGCTTCAGCTGCCTCCTTCTCTGCCCTAGCAACTTGACACTCCATAACCTTGGCTCGACGCTCGACCTCAGCTGGCTTTCCCTTTATGGCATTGAGCTCCTTCTTGGAATTCTTGTATGAGCTCATCACGTTGGAGAATTGATCTCCAATGTTGTAATACCCATAATTTTAAAAACTACTACTTCTACTAAAAATAATAGTAATAAGTTAAAAAAAAAAGAAAAGAAGAAAGTAGATGGATGGTGGAGATTTAAAGAGATATACATAATATATACATAACATATACACATATATATACATAGAAGTTCAAAAAAAAAAAGAAAGAAAAGAAAGCATACAAAAACGTGGGAAAGAAAAAAAATAAAAAATAAAAAATTATATATAGAAAAGTTAAACTTTTCTTCTTCATCATTTTCTTCTTCTTCTTGTTCTCATTTTGAAAAAAAAAAAGGAAGAAGAAGAGCACTCTTCATTTTCTACTCAATTTTCCACCAAAAATTAAAGGTTTTAAGTGGATTTTAAATGATAATCAAATATTCAAGTAAGAATTTCTCTTTTATGCTCGTTTTTATGATTTTTGGATTATGTAAGTTTATGGTTAGAAAGAGAAGTTGATTTATATTGAGAAGGAAGATGTTTATGAAGTGAATATAATGTATATATGTTGAATTTGTGATTCATGAAGTTAGGGTTTATAGATTTTTTGGATTTAAGGTTTTTGATGGCGTTTCATTAAGATTAATGTAATTAAGAGTTATTTTGAGTAATTTATGGATAAATAGGTGTTTAATTGAATAATTAAACCTTTTGTTGGTTTAGAAGCATTTTGGATAATTTGGTTCAAGTTGTGGATTTTAGGGTTCTTTGGAATTGATGTTTGGAAAGTGAAATTGGTTTGATTTTGGAGCCAATTGAGGTTTGTACATACTTTGGAAATATTTAATTAATATGGTAATTTTTTAACATAAGCTACCTTGCAACTTTTAAAAGTTAATGTTTAATTTTTTTCAAAGTTACTTTTGAATTCTATGAATTTTTAACAAAAATGTAATTTTAGTATTGATTTGAAATTTAAAAATATTACATTATGGTGGATTGAAATATTTTAAAATTTTTAATTATATTTGGAAAATTTTGTACATTTTGAATGTGATTATGGAAATGTGGTTTTATGATGGATTTTGAAAGATTGATAGAAATGTATTATGTTTCAATGCCCTACACATGTTCTTGGTTTGTAATATTGAGTTTGGTACTATCGAGTTGGCATGCAAATGATTATGGATTCAACATGACATGATTATTATATTATTCCTACGAGTGAGATACTACAATATCACAATGCTATGGTGTCAAGACACTATGATATCGAGGAGACTTGTGATATGATATTTATACGCTTGCGGGTGAGATCGTGACACTCTTTCTCCAGTGTTGAGACCTATGGGTCTTGATGGGTTGGTTCAATGATATTGAGACTTGGACATTTGTGTAAGGGCATAATTTAAGTAGGTTGAGATTTGAAATGTTTAAAATATGCATTTGTTTAAATTATGGTTGAAGTTTATGGAATCCTTTTAAAATTATGATTATTTTATTAATGAAATGATTTATGTTTAAATTGTTACAAACTGAGGTTTCCAATTTATTTATCCATCTATTTAAATATTTATTTTCAAAGTAAGTACCACTAGGCTATATAGCTTAGTGCGATTAACATGGCCAATTAAATATTAATTCAAATAAATGAAATACTCTAGTGTTTCACACAAACATGGCCGTGTTAAATATGCAAATGTTATATATGAATGTGTTTAGGTGATATACACACATGACTATGTTTAAATAATATGTGTTTTATATGTCCACTATATAAATAATTTATGTGATGACAACGAGAATCTTATTTATTTATCTATTTTATTATTAATTTTTTTAAATATTCAAATTATAAAGTGCTTTACTAAGGTCATATAGGATTAACAAATTAACTAAATTGAGATATAAAAGTTTCTTATATTTATTTGTTTAGCAAATGATCCAAATATTTAAAACGTAGCATATAACTAAACACATATGAGTAACTCAAAAATTTAATTATAATAACTTAGCTGGAAAATTTTTTAAAAATCATATATATATATATTTGTTGGTTGTCTTTAAAATAATTAAATTTGAATATAATTTTACAAGTGTAAAATCATTTTAATATTTCCTAATTATATGCAAATTTAGAGAACATACATATATATATATCATATAAATTTTCTTCATTCAGTCTATAATGTATTTTAACTTAATTGATAATAATATGTCGAAGTGTTATTATATAATTTTTTCAAGAGAAATTATATTATAATACAAGTATTAATTATTAGTATTAAAATTTATAGCAATTTAATACGAATGAAAATCATAAGCAAATAAATTAATAAATTAATTTATGCTTTAATTCAAGTTAGTAGCAAAAATTAATTAATTAAATATTAATTCAAATGTAAAACAATGGTTAAATTAATTGATATTGAAAAAACATTAATTGGCCATGTTAATTTATATGACTACGACTAATTGTTTGAACTACCACCAATCTAATTTAATATTAGTAATAATTTTGCTAGGATGGTAAAAGTTTTATATTTGTGAGAGCTGCGGCTAACAATACCAATAAATTTAACTTGCATGTTTAACATGACCATATCTACGTAAGATACTATAGTGTTTCATTTATATAGATCTCATATAAAATGCATATTAATTAAGCGTGGTCATGTGTGTTACGGACATGGCCATATATGAACATCACATATACATATTCATAAATAATATTTGTATGTTTAGCAAGACTATGCCAACATAAAATATTATAGTTTTTTATTTTATATGAATTTCATATTAAACACATTAATTAAATATGACCATGTATGGCCATGTTTATCACCTAAAAGTATACATATATAACATATGTATGTTCAACATGACTATATCTACATAAGACACTGTAATGTTTCATCTATATGGATCTCATATTAAACACATATTAATTGAACATGACCATGTGTGTTATGGGTATGGACGTGTATATCATCTAAACTCACTTATATATAACTTTTGTATATTCAACAAGACCATGTGTACATAAAATATTGTAGTATAAATTCTATGGATCTCATATTAAACACATATTAATTAATCATGACCATGTGTATTACGGATATGACTATGTAAAACACTGTAAAAGGAAAATATTGTTTAAATAAAAATGTATTTCAAGTAAATTAAAACCCACTAAACCCATTTAAAAAAGAAACAACAAACTCCAAAATAATATGTAAAAAAGGGAAAATTTTTATAAAAAACTATGTTAAAAACAAAAATTATACTTTTACACATAATACAAATTATTTAAACTACCAAACAAATTGCATCTGCATTTACAATAAAAAAGTAAAACATAGTAATATTGTAAAAATTCTAATGTTTCTTCAAAAATGATATTTGAAACTAATAATTTGTTGTTTACAAGTGTAATAACGATAGTTAGGAAGTGAGATAAAGAGTAAAAGAGTAGAGAATAGTAGCAGATCTAGGATTTTCAGAGAGCAAGAGAAAGAAAAAAGAACAAGAATGAGAATAAAAAATGAGAAAAATAAAAAGAAAGAGAAAGAGAACATAGGGTTTCTTCACTCTTCTTTAGTATCGTGTAAAAATGTGTAAAATGGCCTAATTATGGTGAATATGGTTTAAAACCCAATACTTGTTAAATTTTGGTACAACGACTAATTTTTTAGGCCAGTACTACACAATATGAAAACGTTACAAGCATAATGCATATAGGTCGGGTTGGCATGGCATGAACCAATTTCCATATATACTGTAACATCCCAATGGCCCTGGGCCTATGACTCAGTCTTTTCACTCAGCCCTCTTTAAGGGACTATGTAATATCCCAAATGATACCCTAAAATTTTGGAAATGCTAATTGTTGAATTGGATCAAATGATTTAAAGTGTGTATATTTGATTAAGTGAGAAGATAAAAAGAAGGTGTGTGTATATGTTGTATATATAGAGATATATACAACATATACAAGTCAATATTATTATTATAAGATCAAAGGATATTTGGATTAATTAAATATTAAACATTGTGAGTGGAAGATGATATTTGATATTTATAATATTAAAATATATTAATTGTTTGGTGGAAATTAAAAGAGGATTTTGTGTGGTTTAAGAGGTTTGTGAGTTTAGTGGTTGGTTTGACTTTTCATCTTCTTCTTTCTTCTTCAAGAGCTGGCCATCACCATTGTCAAAGGGAAAGAGAGATTTTGTTGATTTCTAACTCAAGATTTAAGGATGTTTCAAGTGATCAAGTTGGAGTTCTAAGGATTTACTTCACTTTTGGTATGTTTCCAACTTGTTTATTTGTTTTCTTTTGAGTTTGTGTATGTGAGCTTGGTGGATGGTTGGTGTAGTTGTGTGTATGGTTGGTTTTGGTGTGTTTGAGATTGTTTTGTTTTGTTAACATTGATTTTTGGGGTTAGATTGAAGAGAAAGGGTTAATATTGGTGAAAGAGACAAAAGTTGTGGGTGTTGTGACTTTGAGTTTTGAATTTTGGTTGTGATTGTGAGTTGATGCATATAATTGAGTTGTTTTGATGTTATGCAAGTTTATTTTGGTTTATTGATGGTTTTGGTTAAGTTTGTTTGGAGTGAAAAAGGGTAAAAGAAAGATGTTTGTTGGATGTCGCATTTTTGGTGTCGATTTTAGGTTTTTAGCTTGACACGCCCAGTAGCACGGTCATGTCTTTGGGCTTGTTGTTGGTTCTATTTTCTGGGTTAGTGACACATCCAGTGACACGCCCATGTCACTGAGCATGTCACAGCTTCTGTGTTGTTAGTAGATTGACACGTCCAGTGACACGCTAATGTCACTAAGCATGTCATAGCTACTGTGTTGTGGGAAGATTGACTCGTCCAGTGACACACCCATGTCACTAAGCGTGTCATAGCTTCTGTGTTGGGGGAGAATTGTTAGGTGCAGTGACACGCCCATGTCACTGAGCCTGTCAAAGCTTCTGTGTTGTGGGTTTAGGGCACGATCAGGGAAATGCCCGTGTTGTTGAGCGTTTCATGCGTATAATTTGCCCTAGATAGTTCTTATTCTTATTTTATTATGTGTATCACTAAGTGAGTATGTACAATCACCATTGGATTAGGTTTTGAAGAGATTTGATGTAACCAATCCAAGTGTTGAAGGATTCTTTGAAGAGGAGGTTGATAGATTGGTGCGTGTTGCTCTTAGAGGTAAGTACATACCTTACATGATTGCATACATTTACATGACTTTGGGACTTAACACATTTGGTTAGAAAATTTGTTAGGTTACCTATCATATTGTTGACATATGAGAATGGTGCTATGATTTGCATTATGTGAATTATGTGAATTATATGTTGAGGATTCAAAATATATGAATAATGTAATTTGTTATGTATACTCTAATGATGATATGTTAAGCCGCTGATGATGACTATAATGATGTAAATGAAATATTTGGGCATTGTGCCTAGAGGATCATGAGAAAATGAAAATGGATTTGATAATGAAATAATGAAAGAATTTCATGCCTAGTATGTTATTCAATTTTCAGAGTTTTATTGTTGGTGGCATGCCTAAAAGTAACAATCCTTTGAAGCTGGGTTGGGCTTGGTACTTGAAGCCAAGTTAGGTTGATGCTGAGCTCCCCTTGAAGCTTGGTTGGGCCTAGTCCTTGAAGCCTAGTTGGGATGTTACATATGAGGTAATCCTCATTGTGATAATGATTCGCCTACGGGCTAGATAAATGTGATTATTGGACCAAAACAGTAACTCTGGAATTTGAATGACATATTAGTTTCTTTTAGGCCCATGCTTGTCTTTGCTTAAATGTTAATCATGAATGATGAAACAATTGAACAATATAATGAAATGTAATGTTATGAAATATGATATCCTTGTATATTGTTTACAATTCTTGAAAGTTTGACATTGGCATTACATTGAATCATATTGTTATCATGGTTAGTACCACTAAGCCTATGGCTTAGCGCGATTGTGATTTATCGCGCAGGTGATAGGGTAGATCAGGTTGAACCGGAGAGTTCAGCTAGACTGAGTCAAGTCTAGGCTTGAGATTCCTTGTGAAGTGTTGTTTGTTGGACTTCAAGATCAGAGACAAGCTGCTAAGCATGTATAACTCTATATTTTTGTAAATATTGATTTTGATGTATACATATGTATATTTCGCTACATTTTTCGCTGCTTAGTAAACAAATATTTTGGATAAACTTTTAGGGTAATGAAGAGATATGTAAATGTATTTTAACAGGGAATATTTTATCTATTATGTTCTATAATATAAGTTAAATATTTTAAGTTTTCTCATATTGTTAAATTGAATGACTGGTTTGTTTAAAATAGACTGTGACATTCTTATATCCGGTATACATATATTACATACGTAGGTGTATGTGGTATATATATATTGGGTATAGGGTTGTTACAATTGTTTTGGTATCAAAGCCTAGGTTTGAGGTTCTCAACCTAAGTGAATTGTAAGAAAAAAGAAATTTAGATTTTTAAAATATGGTTTTTAAATAAGATACATGCATTGGCACTGGCAGATTCTAATCTTTGATGAGTTAATTTCTGTTGTGTTTGCAGATATAGGTAGTGATGGCATCTCAGTCACGTCAATCCATAGAGGGTAGTGCTGAGAGTGTAGATCCTGATGAGGGTAGAGATGGAGCTAGGGTTGAGATAGCTGGAGAGGCACCTGCTCCTGTGCCAGAGAGACCAGCAGCTGATGAAATTCTGTCGGTTTGGTTACGGCATATGGTAGAATTATTGAAACAGGCTCCAGTACAACAGCCGCCACCACAATCACAGCCGCAAGTACCGGTGAGGCAGTATGATAAATTGAGGAAGTTGGAAGCTGAGGACTTCTTTGGTACTACAGATCCTAAAGTAGCTGAGTAGTGGCTTGATAGAGTTTAGAGGGTATTCATTTAGTTGCAGGCTACTTCTGAAGAGAAATTTGATTATGATAGATCACTTCTGCAGAGAGATGCTTATGATTGGTGGAAGATGGTTCCACATGCGATGGATGATCCATCGACCCTGACTTATGGTGATTTTCTGCGGGAGTTTGAGCAGAAGTATACTCCGAGGGAGTATAAAGATGCAATGAAGATGGAGTTTCTGAGTTTGAGACAAGATAACCGGACAGTGACAGAGTATGAGATAGAGTTCATCCGATTGAGTCATTATGCTGGGGGAATTATTTCAGATGAGATTGACCGGTGCAGGAGATTTGAGGAGGGGTTGAGACCCTCTATTATGTGTATTCTTGCAGGCTCTCGGTACCAAGATTTTTCTCAGTTGGTTGCAGCTGCCAGGAGTGTTAAGAGAGCACAGGGTATTGCAACAGCTACTATTGAGGAGGAGACTAGAGTTAGAAGACTCCAGTTTGAGGCAGGGTCTTCAACTATGAAGAGAGGCAGAGGAAGTTATGTTCCGAGGGTTAGTAGGAGCGAGAGGCAACCTGAGCTACTGGAGGATAGACAGACTGATGCTGGAGCTTCTCTACCCAGTGTTAGAGGAGGTCGAGGGGGGTAGAGGTTTTAGTAGAGGTAGTCGACTCGGGTTTAGTCAGAGAGGAGGCTTTACATCTGGAGGCTGTAGGCCAGATGATGCTAGGTCATCTCAACGAGTGTATGTGATGCAAAGGTAGCCGAATGCTTTAGCAGTTATTGCGGGCACATTTTCTTTATTTGGCATTTCAGTTCTTGCTCTAATTGATCCAGGATCTATGCATTCATACATAAGTGCATCTATCTTGCCTATATCTGAATTACATTATGAGTCCCTAGGATTTGATGTCTTGGTGACAAATCCTTTCGGGCATAGTGTGGTAGTTAGCAAGGTGCACCGAAATAGTTCAATTGTGGTGCAGGATGAGGAGTTCTTGGGTGATTTGATTGAAATGCCTTTTAAGGAGTATAATCTGATTTTAGTCATGGATTGGTTGTCTAAGTATAGGGATGTGGTAGATTATCAGAATAAGTGTGTTACCCTAAGAACCTGTGATGGTAGGAGTGTGATGGTATCTAGTAAGCAGAGACAACTTGCATCTATATTTGTTTCAGCTATTGTAGTTAGGAGGATGATTCAGAAAGGGAGTGAGGCATATCTTGCTCATGTTATAGATACCAGGGTAGTGGGTTCTCAACTTGATAATGTACCCACAGTTGAGGAATTTCCAGATGTTTTTCCTGAGGAGTTGCCAGGAATACCCCCTGAGAGAGAGGTAGAGTTTGGTATCGATTTGTTGCCTGATACCACTCCTATCTCTATTACTCCCTATCGAATGGCACCTGCTGAGTTGTGAGAGTTGAAGGTGCAGTTGCAGGAGTTGTTGGATAAAGGGTTTGTTCGCCCTAGTGTGTCTCCGTGGGGAGCACCTATTTTGTTTGTGAAGAAGAAGGATGGTACTTTGAGATTGTGCATTGATTATAGGCAGTTGAATAAAGTGACCATCAAGAATAAGTATCCTTTGCCCAGGATAGATGATCTTTTTGATCAGTTGAAGGGAGCAGCAGTTTTCTCCAAGATTGATTTGAGATCAAGGTACCATCAGTTGAGAGTCAGAGCTGAAGATGTATCTAATACAACTTTTCGCACAAGGTATAGGCATTATGAGTTTTTGGTGATGCCTTTTGGATTGACGAATGCACCAGTAGTTTTTATGGATTTAATGAATAGGGTGTTTAAACCCTATCTAGATCAGTTTGTGGTGGTCTTTATCGATGATATTTTGGTGTATTCGCATAATGAGGAGGATCATGATAAGCATTTGTGGATTGTATTACAGACCTTGAGAGAGAAGCAGTTGTATGCTAAGCTGTCTAAGTGTGAGTTTTGCTTGATCAAGTGACTTTTCTCGGTCATGTGATTTCAATAGATGGTATTAGAGTTGATCCGAGTAACGTTGAAGCCATTTTGAATTGGAGTCCACCGAAGACAGTAACTGAAGTTAGAAGTTTTCTGGGTTTGGCAGGCTATTATCGACGGTTTGTGAAAGGTTTTTCTTTGGTAGCTACTCCATTCACAAGATTACTTCGAAAGAGGGTTAGATTCGTGTGGACAAATCAATGTCAAGCAAGCTTTGAGCGGTTGAAAGAGATGTTGTTCTTACCTTGCCTGTAGAAGATAAACCATATGTGATTTACAGTGATGCTTCACATAGTGGTTTAGGTTGTGTTTTGATGCAGGAGGGTAGAGTCATAGCTTATGCTTCTCGACAGTTGAAGCCGCATGAGTTGAATTATCTGACTCATGATTTTGAGTTGGCAGCCATAGTTTTTGCTTTGAAGATTTGGCGACATTACCTTTATGGGGAGAAGTGTTTCATTTATATAGATCACAAGAGTTTGAAATACTTGGGAGTTCAGAGAGAACTGAATCTTCGGCAGAGACGGTCGTTGGAGTTTATTACATACTATGACTATTTGATTGATTATCATCCTGGTAACGTGAATGTTGTTGTTGATGCATTGAGTCGGAAGTCTTTAGCAGGTTTGACTGCTTATTCGCTCTCGTTGCTTATTGAGTTAAAAGCGTTACATGCTAGTTTTGAATCATGTGATGATGGTGCTTTGTTAGCTCAGTTGCAATTGAGATCGGTGTTGTTGGAACAGATTAGAGAGGCTCAATTGGCATATGAAAGAATGCAGAAAGTTGTATTGGATTGCCAAAAAGGAGAGAGTAGAGATTTTCATGTGAGAGATGAAGGCAGCTGTAGACCCTTAATTTTTTAGTTAGTCCAAAATAATTTTTATGGTATCTTGATTAATTTTAATATTTATTTTAGTAAAAAATGGTGAAGTGAATAAAAATTCAAAAATAATAAAAAAATAACAAAATAACAAAAAAAAATCGGCGACGAAAAAATCGGCGACAAAAAAATCATCGCGGGCCCGTGGGCATTTCGCCCACAAGAAACTCCTGCTGGCGAAATGGCCCACAGGCCCGTTTCTCCCGCGCTGCCGTAGCCAACTGCGGCAGCTTTTTTGCCAGTGTAATTTTTCCGCAGCAGTTTTTTTTCGCCAGCAAAATTTTACCGACACAAATTTTTTGAAACCTAATTATATTAGGTTTCGGTTTCCTTTTCTTAATCAATATTAGATGCCGTGAATAACAAGAATTATACATAAAAATTCTTCTATAAATAATATAAAAAACAACACAAAAAAGGAGGAAGAAATCGGAGGAGAAATTGATCAAAAATTGGATCCGAAACTAAGTAGGAAAGGCAGTGAATCAACCTGATTTCTTTTTTTTTTGAGAGAAACAAACAATTCAAGCAATTTAAAGGCAGCAAAGCTTGTCTTTGAACTTGTTCATCCAAGAAGAAATTTTGGAGGAACCAACAAAAGGAGGTATGCATCAATTGTTTAACTCTATTTTTCACAGTAGCTAAATCATCCCATTCTTTCTTTTAATTCAAAAACCTAAGAACTCTAATTCACCTTTTCTAAAGTTTAAAAATCTTAATTCGTTGTTTTGTTTTCCAAAAAGCTTCAAATTATTTTTTTTGTTTCTTCAAAACCCCAAAACCCTAATTTGCTTTCCAAATTTTCAAAATCCAAAATTGAGTTTTGTTCTTTCCAAAAGCCCTAAAAACATCTTTTTTGGTTCTATAAACTTTAAATCATTTTGTTTATTTTCATAAAACTTCATAAAATTATCAATTGATTTTCCAAATTCTAAAAACTAATTTATTCTCCGAAACCCTAATTCAAGAATCCTAAAACCTAATTCAATTCCAAACCTAAAATCGTGAAACCTAATTCCCTTAAAATCTAAACCCTAAAAGTTTTCTAAACCCTAATCCTTTAAAACTTTAAAAAATCATATAAACATAAATGTTACAATTTTACACAGTAAAACTTAAAAACATAATGCAGTAACCGAAAATCATAAATCAAAGTGTTTTAAAGTGTCCAAAACCTAATTTCATGATTATACATTTCAAACTCTAATTTGATTAATCAAAGAACTTTACCAACTTTTTAAATCATAAAACTTTTGCTCCATTTTAATCCCATTAAAATCACAGTAGCTTCCAAAACCCTAAATACATGGAATCTTAAATAGAAACAGTAGCCCTAATTTGAATTTTTATTTATCTTATTCAATTTTATATTTGATTATACTTTGATTTATTTTATATGCTTCAATTTATTTAAGTTCAATGCTTGGTTTATATAGTTTATCATGGATGGATGTTTACTTTCTATTTATATTTAATACATTTGATGAATAATTTATTTATGATGAATGGTTATTTACTTTTATCAATTTATTTAGATTTCCAAATGTTGTAAGAGGTATGTTTCCACTTTGTGGATATCTCATTAGTTAAATATCATGTAATTTAAATTGCTTTTCTATTTTAGAACCAATGCAAAGGACATGTTTCTACCTTTCGGTGGGTGTCCTATTTAGGCATGAGATGTAAGGACATGTTTCCATCCTTGGATGGGTGTCCATTTATTTGCTTTGTTTGGACATTGCTTTGATTTTAATATAATGATGCTTTCTTTTAATTATTGTATGTAATATGGATAATGTTAATATACTTAAGAATTTTATAATATTAAGACTTGTAAAGGAGGCCGGTTCCAATGAATTGGGCGTTGTGGGGGTGCTGGGCCATTTCTCACCTTCCCTACACGTACCCAACTTTGCGAACCCATTAGGGGGTTGGGGATTCCTTAGAAATCGAGTCATCTACCCCTTTCTTTTTTCCTAGCCCGTCCGGGTGGCGACTCCATTTTGTCCGGACCTAGGTCCGTGTTCTCTAAGGCCCCGAGCCTAAATAGTGCCGAAGCCGTAAGAACCATTCCACCGGGAGTGGAGGCAAAAATCCCTGCTCACAGTGGGGACTCCACTGGGGATAAGAGAAGTTGATTATGTTGGTCTTTATAATATTCTATTCTTTCTTATAATGATATTATCCATTGCATCATATTAGATTACATTGTGTGCGTGAGTTAGGACGCCCGTGTTACCTGTATTGTGTTATGTAAGGGATACCATACTTTCACTCAAGGTATGGAGATCAATTATGGCATTACCATTCATAGCCTCGTACCATTTGGTATATACTTGCTATGGGAACCTAAGCTTTTTAACCTAAAGACTAAAGCTCATGTAGTTGGCCTAGTTACTTTCCTTAGGTTTTACCCCAAATGCATGTTGTTTGACTATGGTTAATTTATCTTGGCTTAAATCATGGCTTATTTGGTTTGTTCTTTTTCTAATATGACCTAAGTACATTGTAAGCTCAAAATAAAATTTTCTCTAAATCCAAAAGACCAAAGCTATTTTGAAAACATTTTCAAAATGGTCTTTGGACATAAAATTTTTCTAAAAATAAATCAAAAATTCTTTTGCTCATGGCCCAAATACTAAGCCCAAAATATGTTTTTTCTAAAACCTTTTTTACAATGGGCTTAGAAACAAATATATTTTCATCCAACCTTTTCTTACAAAGAGCTTGCAAAAATATTTAGGTCAATTATGAAATACCAAAAATCAATTGTGAGCCTAGTTTATACTAAGAATAATTAACATGGGCTTGTTTTTGGCATGAATCATTAGTTACTTTTTCAAGTGAGAAATCTATCTATAATAAACCTCTAAATTTTGCTTTAATCCAATATAGCATAAAAGCTATTTTAGTTGGATAAATGGATTAAAACCTAATTAATGGGAATTATCATAAGTTGATTTCCACTTTTGAAAATATAACTATTGGTTGAAACGTCCGAGGGAAATATTCGAAAACAAGATACCCCATGCTGGTATTTTGTTAACCATTTACCTAGGAAAAGAGACTCACCATTTGTGTGTGGATGTTATAAGGTTGGAAGGAGCGTCCTAATTACCCTTTCTTTGTCTATTGTTTGTGCATACATGCGTACATTTGCATCTCATATCATTGATCCTTTCTGGCTCACAGCCTTGGATTACGATAGTTCAAAAGCTTACGACAATCCGACCTACGCCGGAAGCGAAGAATCTAGTAGCAACTCAATCACTTGCACACCAAAAGCAATGGAGCCCGAACAAATTCAAAGAATGGTGGATGAAGCCCTCAATGCCAAAATGAAAGAAATAAAAGAGGCCATGGCCGAGACCGTGAAGAACCAATTGACTGCAATTTTAGAAAATCATGTCGAAGCATCTGCTAGCACTAAGAAGCCAAAGGACAAAGGGTAGACTATGGTTGGTGAAGTAGCTTTTGATGATGATAAGGTGATTATTGATGATGATGATTGGGCTCAATACTACTAAGATCATCAAGACAAAAAGGAGCCGAAGGTTGTTGAGAAGGCAACTATTGAGAAGACTGAAACTTCTGATGTTGAAAAGATGATTGTTGATTTAGAAAAGAAATTTGAGAAGAAACTAAAAACCGAAGAGTTGTCCGAGATTGACAAATTATTTGACCTAGATGAAGAAGTTCCGTACAAGTTCAAGATGCCATCTTTTGCAAAGTTTGATGGAATTGGAAATCTTCATCTCCATGTGAAGCAGTATATCACTGCCATGCAGTCTGCCCGAGCTACTAAGGCTCAAACTCTAAGGTACTTCATGCTCTCATTGGATCCTGTTGTCCAAAATTGGTTCAATACCTTAGATGATGGAACACAAAAAAGTTGGGATCTGCTTTACAAAGCCTTCATCCAACAATATGGGTATAATGTCGAGATGGAAGTTACCTTAATGGAAGTGGAGTCCATTAGGCAAAGGCCAAATGAGAATTTTTTGGACTATGTGAAAAGGTGGAGAAATAAGGCTACTTTGCTCAAGAAGAGGCCCGATGAATATGATCAAATAAGGATGATCGTGAGAGGTGTCCTGCCCAATCTCTGTGAAAGGATGTCTCACACCCTTATAAGGGATTTCAAAGATCTTCTCCAAGCTGGTCTGCAAATTAAAGAGTGAGAAAGAGAGAAGAACCATTTTTCAATAAGAAGGAATGAGAAAGGGAATTATCAGCCTAGCAATCAAAGCACGCAAAAAGAAGTTGATGTTAATGTGGCTGGTCAAGGAAATAAAAGACAATTCTCAGAATTGGGGAAACCTCTATCTTGGGTTTTTAGCAAGCTGCAAAATAAAGGGTTGTTACAACCGTTAACTCCTCGACCTTTGCCTAGTCCATTACCCCCAAAATTTGATACTAATGCATTTTGTCAATTCCATCAAAGGCCTGGACACAAAACGGACAATTGCATGAAGTTGAGGCATGAGATCCAGAATTTAATTGATAATGGCAAGTTGCCTGAGCCGGACAAGCCCAATACCAAAGGTAATCCATTTTCGAGGTTCAACAGGGTGCCACCACCAGCAATCATTATGGTGGGAAAAGGATTGGAAGAAAATTTTGTTTTATCCTCTTTTCAAGATGGGAATGTTGAAGATGTGAAAGGAAAAGAAGCTTAAACTCAACGAACTTTCCTTAGCTTGAATGTTGCTTTTTAATTTTACTTTCTTTAATATTTAAATTGGAACAATCTTGTTTTTCAAATTTAAAATTGCTTGAATAAATTATTTTCATCAAAATTTTTGTTAGTCTTTGTTCATTTTGGTATACAACTAATGAGGAATCTAGCTTGATAATTCATGAATTAATATATTTATGCATCATGACTTGAATGACTTTACTAGGTGAGAGAATTGCTCTATAGCATTGAGTTGTGTATACTTACTTAGAGAGAGCTCCTACATAATTACCTTTGTCTAGGTCCTAGTTAGTCTTAGAACATGCTTTGACAAACTTTCGAGGTAAAATTGAACTCTACTTATTTAAGGGAGAGATGATCTAGGCATTGTTTGGTTAGCCAACAACTAGTATCCACCTTATTAAATATCAATCCCTAGTTGTCCCTTTGAGCCTTCATGAAATTTTAGCTTTCTTTTCATTGGCATACAACCCCAACAACCTACCCTGAGCTGTTGTGATACTTTTGACAAGTCTTATGATCACTACGGTGAAGAGGCAAGAAGATCAAAGAAAGCAATGATTAGTCAAGATCATGAGGATAGTTGAAGTTCTCAAGACCATAAAGATAGTTAAAGTTCTCAAGACCATAAGGGTAGTTGAAGTTTTTAAGACCATAAAGGTAGTTGAAGTTTTCTTAATATCTCTAATATTTTATCCCTATTAAAGAAGATTTATACCACTCCACTCATCCATTATTGGAAACCCAAGTTGGTACAAACAAGATAACTTTGTTTGAGCTAGAACCAAAAAAGGAAAGAAAGAAAAAAAAAGAGGAAGAAAAGAAAAAAAAAGAAAAAAAAAAGAAAAAGGGACAAAAGAAAAAAAAAAGGGACAAAAAGAAAAGAAAAGAAAAACCTAAAAGACGGTTCAGAAAGCCAACTGAGTTCTCTTTTATCTAAAGTAGCAAAAGGCTTCCATTCGGTTCATAAGGATATTTTGACTTGAATTGGTCCAACCCAACCAAAATTGGAGGAAAAAAAAGAGGAAGACCATCCGGTTCTGGAAAGTTCTGTACTTGTCAGTCCTATAAAGAAGAAGGATAAAATAATAAAATGCTCAAAGAAAGGGAAGAGTAAGAAAAATAAAAAGAAAGAAAAGGGACAAGAAGAAAAGAAACAAATTTTGGTAACAAACTTTTTGCAAGGGCAAAGACTGCCCTAATCAAGATCTAGATTAATGCCAAGAAGATAGAAAGAATTTAGAGTCTAGCAAGATTGCTCCCAGCTGCTTAAAGTTCAAACAAGAAATTTGTAGTGTGAAGGTTTGTCCATTGTGTCACATCAGCTCCAACTTACAAATGGCCTTTATTTAATACAGGTCCCTTATAGACCCCATTTCAAGCCTATCAAAGACCCGTTAATCTCTTTTGGTAGGTAGAATCTATTAGTGGAGATAGTTTGAATAAGAATGCATATGAGATAGACCATATTCAAACTCAATGAGACCTTTGGCTAAGTAATGTGTATGTGCCTATCTGAAGTGCAACAATTCTTGCTTAAATAGAAATGATTCCCGAGTTTAGTATGGTAACTAGGGTTGCCATGTTATAGATATGTTAATTTGGAAAATCAAGTCCTGAGGTATATTGACATTAATTTGGCAAAGCCAAGATTTGATTTCAAAATCAAAATTCAAAAAAATCAAAAATAAAAAAAAAATAAAAAGAGTTTTGTCATATAAAGCCTTCAAGTTAAGGGAAGTATGTTGAACCTCTAAAGGACACATTGGGCAAAGGATATGATTATTGGCAAGGTCATGAAGAAGCTATCGACTGACATGCTGAAACATAGTTTGAAATGGATACATCCCTGACTCTGCTGCTTAGGGTCTCTACCACTCATGTTTTCAACATCTTCAAGATAAAAGCCACAAATGCAAAGCTTTCGATCATTCCAATGCATGATTTGAACAAGCTTCAAAATAGAACCAATGAGAATACTTCTGCTGATCACCTCAGACTGTGAGTCAATGGAACGACTGTAATTATTATTCATGTATATCATGCATACATGAGCATATCACATCGCACTTTCTTATCTTGTATTGTCTATTCTTTATCAAAGTGAACAGCAAACACCCTGTGAAGTAAAGAATCAAAAGAAGATATTGAATCAAGGGGGCATGGAAAGCCTATTCGCCTGTGGAAGCTCCAGTCATTTTGCAAAAGAAGAAATATGTGCTTGTGCGAAGAACTAGATGGCAAAAACATCAATCAGAGCCCGCATGGAAAAAATCTTTGGTTTGAGCCTACACAGGGGGCAAAGTTTCTCCTTTTCAATTTTTTAAGTTTATATACCAAACATTTTCAAACTCACTTGCAAATATTTCGCCACACAGGGGGCAGGAGAAGATATGAGAGACAACTAAAAATAGCTGAATTTATGCAAAAAGGAAGAACAAAAGAATGGAACATTAGAACTATCAAAAGAATGAAGATGCAAGAGACAAAAGATCAGTTCAACTAAAAGAGCTGAAGCCAGGGTAAAGACCCAACCACCAAAGGATGAAGATCCATTTGCAAGGGTGAAGACCTAATCTCCAAGGATGAAGATCCATTTGCAAGGGTGAAGACCCAATCTCCAAGGATGAATATCCATTTGCAAGGTTGAAGACCCGATCTCTAAGGATGAATATTCATTTTTAAAGGTGAAGATTCGATGCTAAGGATGAAGATCCAAGGTCCAACGACGAAGATCCATTCTGAGGGTGAAGAACCATCATGAATAGAACAGCCGGAGTAGTCAGACTTCTCACCTAAAAGGTTAGTCAAACTCATTCTTGGGTCCAAGTACCCTAAAATTAAGTTCAATCTTGGGTCCAAGTACCCAAATCCAATCCAATCTCGGGTCCAAGTACCCAAATCAAATTTAATCCTAGGTCCAAGTACCCATTCTCGGGTTCAAGTGCCCAAATCAAATCAATCTTGGGTCCAAGTGCCCAAATCAAATTCAATCTCGGGTCCAAGTACCCAATCTCGAGTCCAAGTACCCAAATCAAATTCAAATCTCAAGTCAAAGTACCCAGTTTAGGATCGAGTATCCAAATCTAGTTTAGGATCGAGTATCCCAATCCAAGTTAGGATCGAGTATCCCAATCCAAGTTAGGATCGAGTATCCAAATCCAGTTTAGGATCGAGTATCCAAATCCAGTTTAGGATCGAGTATCCCAATCCAGTTAGGATCGAGTATCCCAATCCAATTTAGGATCGAGTATCCCAATCCAAGTTAGGATCGAGTATCCCAATCAAATTTAGGATCGAGAATCCTAATCCAGTTAGGATTCAGTATCCCAATCCAATGTAGGATAGAGTATTAAAATCCAGTTTAGGATCGAGTATCCAAATCCAGTTAGGATCGAGTATCCAAATCCAGTTAGGATCGAGTATCCCAATCTAGTTAGGATCGAGTATCCAAATCAAGTTAGGATCGAGTACCCCAATCCAATTTAGGATCGAGTATCCAAATCCAGTTTAGGATCGAGTATCTCAATCTAATTTATGATCGAGTATCCAAATCCAGTTAGGATCGAGAATCCGAATCCAGTTTAGGATCGAGTATCCGAATCCAGTTAGGATCGAGTATCCAAGTCTAGTTTACAATCGAGTATCCAAATTTCTCAGGTCCAAAACCCAAAACCTCAACCGTCTCAAAAATTAAGTCTTATTGCTTTTCACTCTCTTTCACTAAATTCTCAGATCATTCAAGTATGGGGCAAACTGTAGACCCTTAATTTTTGACCCAGTTCGGTCCAATATATTTTAATTAGTCTAAAATAATTTTTATGATATCTTGATTAATTTTAATATTTATTTTAGTAAAAAATGGTGAAGTGAATAAAAATTCAAAAATAATAAAAAATAAAAAAATAACAAAAATAAATCTGCGACGAAAAATTTTGGCCAAAAGTCAGCGCGGGCCCGTGGGCATTTCACCCGCAGAATTTTTCTGCGGGCAGAATGGCTAGGCCATTTCGCTCGCAGGCCCGTTTCACCCGTGCTACCGCAGCCAGCTGCGGTAGCTTTTTTGCCAGCGTAATTTTTCAGCAGTATTTTTTTATTAGCAAAATTTTTCAGACGCAAATTTTTCGAAACCTAATACAATAAGGTTTCGGTTTCCTTTTCTTAATCAATATTAGATGCCGTGAATAACTAGAAATATACATAAAAAATCATTCTATAAATAAGATGAAAAAGAACACAAAAAGGGTGGAAGAAATCGGAGGAGAAATTGATCAAAAATTGGATCCGAAACTAAGTAGGAAAGGAAGTGAATATTTCTTTTTTTTTGAGAGAAACAAACAATTCAAGTAATTTAAAGGCAGCAAAGTTTGTCTTTGATCTTGTTCATCCAAGAAGAAATTTTGGAGGAACCAACAAAAGGGGGTATGCATCAATTGTTTAAACTCTATTTTTCACAGTAGCTAAATCATCCCATTCTTTCTTTTAATTCAAAAACCTAAGAACTCTAATTCACCTTTTCTAAAGTTTAAAAATCTTAATTTGTTGTTTTGTTTTCCAAAAAGCTTCAAATTATTATTTTTGTTTCTTCAAAACCCCAAAACCCTAATTTGCTTTCCAAATTTTCAAAATCCTAAATTGAGTTCTGTTTCTTTCCAAAAGCCCTAAAAACATCTTTTTTGTTTCTATAAACTTTAAATCATTTTGTTTATTTTCATAAAACTTCATAAAATTATCAATTGATTTTCAAAATTCTAAAAACTAATTTATTCTCCGAAACCCTAATTCAAGAATCCTAAAACCTAATTCAATTCCAAGCCTAAAACCGTGAAACCTAATTCCCTTAAAATCTAAGCCCTAAAAGTTTTCTAAACCCTAATCCTTTAAAACTTTAAAAAACCATATAAACATAAATGTTACAATTTTACACAGCAAAACTTAAAAACATAATGCAGTAACCGAAAATCATAAATCGAAGTGTTTTAAAGTGTCAAAAACCTAATTTCATGATTATACATTTCAAACTCTAATTTGATTAATTAAAGAACTTTATCAACTTTTTAAATCATAAAACTTTTGCTCCATTTTAATCCCATTAAAATCACAGTAGCTTCTAAAACCCTAAATACATGGAATCTTAAATAGAAATAGTAGCCATAATTTGAATTTTTATTTATCTTATTCAATTTTATATTTGATTATACTTTGATTTATTTTATATGCTTCAATTTATTTAAGTTCAATGCTTGGTATATTTAGTTTATCATGGATGGATGTTTACTTTCTATTGATATTTAACACCTTTAATGAATAATTTATTTATGATGAATGGTTATTTACTTTTATCAATTTATTTAGATTTTCAAATGTTGTAAGAGGTATGTTTCTACTTTGTGGATACCTCATTAGTTAAATATCATGTAATTTAAATTGCTTTTCTATTTTAGAACCAATGTAAAAGACATGTTTCTACCTTTCGGTGGGTGTCCTATTTAGGCATGAGATGTAAGGGCATGTTTCCATCCTTGGATGGGTGTCCATTTATTTGCTTTGTTTGGACATTGCTTTGATTTTAATATAATGATGCTTTCTTTTAATTATTGTGTGTAATATGGATAATGTTGTTATACTTAAAAATTTTATAATATTAAGACCTGTAAAGGAGGCCGGTTATAATGAACCGGGCGTTGTGGGGGAGCTGGGCCATTTCTCACCTTCCCCACACGTACCCAACTTTTAAAACCCATTAGGGGGTTGGAGATTCCTTAGGAATCGACTCATCCACTCCTTTCTTTTTTCCCAGCCCGTCCGGGTGGCGACTCCATTTTCTCCGGACCTAGGTCCGTGTTCTCTAAGGCCCCGAGCCTAAACAGTGCCGAAGTCACAAGAACCATTTCACCAGGAGTGGGGGCAAAAATTCCTGCTCACAGCAGCCTTTGTATAAAGATAGATTGTGTGTTCCTAATAATGCAAGATTGAAAAAGACTATTTTGGAGGAAGCACATCAGTCGGCTTTTGCTATGAACCCTAGGAATACTATGATGTATCATGTTTTGAAGCAACATTATTGGTGGTCAGGTATGAAGAGGGACATAGCGGAGTTTGTATCCAAATGTCTCAAATGTCAGAGAGTGAAAGCCAAGCACCAAGTTCCAACAGGGTTGCTCCAACCTTTATTAGTGCCAGAATGGAAATGGGAGAGAGTGACAATGGATTTTGTGACTGGTTTACCATTGATTCAGAGGAAGCATGATGCAATCTGGGTGATTGTTGATCGATTGACGAAGACAACTCATTTTCTTCCAGTCTAGATGGACTATCCTCTTGAGAAGTTAGCTGAGCTGTATATTAGTGAGATTGTAAGATTGCATGGAGTCCCAATTTCTTTGGTGTCGGATTGAGATCCCTGATTAACTTCGAGGTTTTGGAAGAGTTTGCATAATGCTTTGGGATCTCGGTTACATTTTAGAGCTGCTTTTGATCTACAGAAATATGGGTAGTCAGAGAGAGTGATACGGATTTTGGAGGATATGTTGAGAAGCTGTGCCATTGATTTCTCTGGAAGTTGGGATAGATTCTTGCCATTGATGAATTTTCCTATAACAGTAGTCACCAGTCCAGTATTAAAATGGCACCTTATGAGGCATTGTATGGTAAAAGATGTAGGACTCCTCTATATTGGGATTAAGTTGGAGAAGGTAAGTTGATTGGTCCTAATTTGATTAAAGAAATAGAAGAGAAAATGAAGATAATTCGGGATCGGTTGAAAGCAGCTTCAGACCGACAGAATTCTTATTCTGACTTAAAGAGAAGAGACATAGAGTTCAGTTTTGGAGAAAAAGTATTTTTGAAAGTGTCTCATTGGTAGAGAATTTTGAGATTTGGCCGCAAAGAGAAATTGAGTCCTCGTTTCATTGGACCTTATGAGGTACTGAAGAGAGCTGGACCAATTGCCTATCGACTCACTTTACCGCCTGAATTGGATCGAATTCACAAAGTCTTCCATGTCTCTATGCTGCGGAGGTACAGGTCAGACCCATCTCATATTTTGTTAGTGGAATCTATCGAGGTGAGTCCGGATCTAACTTTTAAGGAAGAACCAGTGGCTATTTTGGTACGTGAAGTGAAAGAGCTGAGAAATAAGAAAGTGCCACTTGTGAAGATTCTTTGGAAGAATCATACTAAGGAAGAGGCAACTTGGGAGAGTGAGCAAGTGATGCGAGACCAGTATCCCCAATTATTTTAGACTTGAGATTAGGTAATTTCGAGGATGAAATTTATTTGTAGAGGGGGAGAATTGTAATATCCCAAATGATATCCTAAAATTTTGGAAATGCTAATTGTTGAATTGGATCAAATGATTTAAAGTGTGTATAGTTGATTAAGTGAGAAGATAAAAAGAAGGTGTGTGTATATGTTGTATATGTTGTATATACAGAGATATATACAACATATACAAGTCAATATTATTATTATAAGGTCAAAGGATATTTGGATTAATTAAATATTAAACATTGTGAGTGGAAGATGATATTTTATATTTATAATATTAAAATATATTAATTGTTTGGTGGAAATTAAAAGAGGATTATGTGTGGTTTAAGAGGTTTGTGAGTTTAGTGGTTGGTTTGACTTTTCATCTTCTTCTTTCTTCTTCAAGAGCGTGCCATCACCATTGCTAAAGGGAAAGAGAGATTTTGTTGATTCCTAAATAATATGTAAAAAAAGGAAATTTTTTTGTAAAAAAACTATGTTAAAAATAAAAATTATACTTTTACATAGAATACAAATTATTTAAAGTATCAAACAAATTGCATCCGCATTTACAACAAAAAAGTAGAACATATTAATATTGTAAAAATTCTAATGTTTCTTCAAAAATGATAGTTGAAACTAAGAATTTGTTGTTTACAAGTGTAATAAAGATAGTTAGGAAGTGAGATAAAGAGTAAAAGAGTAGAGAATAGTAGTAGATCTAGGATTTTCAGAAAGCAAGAGAAAGAAAAAAGAACAAGAATGAGAATAAAAAATGAGAAAAATAAAAAGAAAGAGAAAGAGAAAGGGAAAGAAAGAGAACATAGGGTTTATTCACTCTTCTTTAGTATCGTGTAAAAAAGTGTAAAATGGCCTAATTATGGTGAATATGGTTTAAAACCCATCTTGTTGGGCCGTTACTTATTAAATTTTGGTACAACGACTAATTTTTTAGGCCAATACTACACAATATGAAAACATTACAAGCATAATGGATGTAGGTCGGGTTGGCATGGTATGAACCAATTGCCATATATACTGTAACATCCCAATGGCCCTAGGCTTACGACTCAGTCTTTTCACTCTGCCCTCTTTAAGGCACTGTGTAATATCCCAAATAATACCCTAAAATTTTGGAAATGCTAATTGTTGAATTGGATTAAATGATTTAAAGTGTGTATATTTGATTACGTGAGAAGATAAAAAGAAGGTGTGTGTATATGTTGTATTTATAGAGATATATACAACATATACAAGTTAATATTATTATTATAAGGTCAAAGGATATTTGGATTAATTAAATATTAAAAATTGTGAGTGGAAGATGATATTTGATATTTATAATATTAAAATATATTAATTGTTTGGTGGAAATTAAATGAGGATTTTGTGTGGTTTAAGAGGTTTGTGAGTTTAGTGGTTGGTTTAACTTTTCATCTTCTTCTTTCTTCTTCAAGAGCCGGCCATCACCATTGCCAAAGGGAAAGAGAGATTTTGTTGATTCCTAACTCAAGATTTAAGGATGTTTCAAGTGATCAAGTTGGAGTTCTAAGGATTTTCTTCACTTTTGGTAAGTTTCCAACTTGTTTATTTGTTTTCTTTTGAGTTTGTGTATGTGAGCTTGGTGGATGGTTGGTGTAGTTATGTGTATGGTTGATTTTGATGTGTTTGAGGTTGTTTTGTTTTGTTAACTTTGATTTTTGGGGTTGGATTGAAGAGAAAGGGTTAAGTTTGGTGAAAGAGAAAAGAGTTGTGGGTGTTGTGACTTCAAGTTGTGAATTTTGGTTGTGATTGTGTGTTAATGCATATAATTGAGTTGTTTTGATGTTATGCAAGTTTATTTTGGTATATTGATGGTTTTAGTTAAGTTTGTTTGTAGTGGAAATGTAACACCCCTATATCCCATATACGCACACTACATACTACTACATATGTAATATACATATATCGGATACAGGAGTGCCACGGTTTATATTAGACAACCCAATTCTTCTCTTCTGCATTAATATGAGAAAACTTAAAACATTTCATATATATATATATTTATATATATACATTATGGAATATAATAGGTAAAATATTTATTCATTATGCAGCGGAAAATGTAGTGGTATTTACATATATAAATACATCAAAATCAATGTTTACAAAACATAAAATTTATACATATTTGGCAGTTTGTCTCTGATCCTTAAGCCCACAATCAACACTTCAAAGTCTAGACTCGACTCGGTCTAGCAGAACTCTCCGGTTCTACCCTGTCACCTGCGCGCGACGAACCACAATCGCGCTAAGCCATAGGCTTAGTGGTACAAACCATAATAACAATATGCTTTAATGCAAATGTCAATATCATACTTTCAAGCAATAGAGACAATATTTAGAAATGCTGTATTTCATAACATTACATTTCATTATCTTATTCAATTGTTTCACCATTTATGATTCACATTGAAACAAAGACAAGCATGGGCCCAAAAGAATTTAATATGCTATTCAAAGTTCAGAGTTACTGCTTTGGTCCATAATCACATTCATCAAGCCCGTAGGCGATATATATATATATATATATCTATCCATGGATAGTGTAATAGACCCAGTCTCTTGGACCTCAACCCGGCTAGACCCTAGGGCCCCAGTCTCTTGGTCCTCAACCCGGCTAGACTGTTACAATTTTTTAGGATTACGACCCGGTCTTTTCACCCCAAAACATCATATTTCACATTTTTCAGCTGGGCTCGGCTTACGACCAGGTCTTTTCACTTGCCCAGCGATTCATAGGCATGCTGCCAAACCCAGAACTCTAAAAATTGAATAACATATTAGACACACAATTAATTCTTTTATCTCATTATCAATCTCTTTCACAATTCATTTCTCATAATCAAACTAGGTAACCATGCCCCAATTATTTCATTTGCATCATTATAGCCAACAACAACGGCTTCACATCTCATCATTAAAGTATACATAACCAATTGCATTGGACATACATTTTGAATGATCATCATATCTTTCACATTATGCAAATTATAACATTAATCAAATGTATTAACAATGTAATAAATTACTTAACACATTTACAACCAAATGTGTTAAGTCCCAAAGTCATATAATTGTATGCAATAATGTAGCGTTTGTACTTACCTCAAGAGCAACTCACACAACACCAAACTCCTCTTCCAAGAATTCTTCAACACTTGGATTAGGGCAACTCAATCTCTTTAAAAACCTAATCCAAAAGGAATAATACACACTCACTTAAAGATACACATGAGATAATAAGGCTAAGAACCAACTAGGGCAAACTCTACACATGATACGCTCAACAACACGGGCGTGTACCTGACCGTGCCCTAAATCCACAACACAGAAGCTTTAACACGCTCAGAAACACGGGCGTGTCACTGGATGTGTCATTCATTCTGTCTCATAGAAACATTGACATGTCCAACAACACGGGCGTGTTCATGGCCGTGTCAATTCTTCCTCAACACAGTACCTATGACATGCTCAATGACATGGGTGTGTCACCCATCCAGAAAACAAAACCATTGACATGCCTAAAGACCTGGCCGTGCTCATGGGCGTGTCAGGCCAAAAATCCTGATTTCGGCAACAAAAACATCACATCCAACAAACCTCTTACTTCTACCATTTTCCACTTCAAACAAACTTAACTAAACACACCCATAAACCATAATAACTTGCAAAAACACCAAAACAACTCAATACATACATCAAACACCAATTCACAACCATCACATACACACAGCTCAAACACAACACTTGCTCTTCCAACACCAAACTTAACTCTATCTCTTCAATCAAACTCCAAAATCAACACCAAGAAGATCACACACCCTCAAATACACCATAATCAAATATACACATACTATCAACAATCAAACACCAAACTCAAAACACAAACTTAAAAGAAAACAAGGGAATCAAGTGGAAAACTTACCAAAAGTGATGAAAACCCTTAGAATTCCAACTTGATCACTTGAAACATCCTTCAATCTTGAGTTTAGAAGAGCAAAATCTTTCTTTCCTCTCTATCTATGGAGATAGCCAGCCAACAAAGAAAGAAGAAGAAGAAGAAGAAGAAAGAAGAGCAAAGTCAACCACTCAACTCTTCTCTTAACCACTCAATCATCTCTTTAAATCTCAACCAAGCAAATTAAATAATAAAATATTCATAAATATCCTCATCCACTTCCTTTAATTTCCATTTTAATTAATTTAAAAATAAATAAAACTTCTTTTGACCTTCCATTTCTTTGACTTGTATATGTTGTATATATCTCTATATATACAACATATACACTCTTCTCCTTACCTCTTTTCTCTTTCCACTTAAACATATACACTTATAACATTTAATTCAAATATAATAATAAGTATTCCAAAAATTTTAGGGTATACTTTGGGATATTACAATTCTCCCCCTTTAAAAGAAATTTCATCCTCGAAATTACCTGATCTCAAGTCTGAAACACTTGAGGATACTGATCTCGCATCGCTTGCTCACTCTCCCAAGTTGCCTCTTCCTTCGCATGACTCTTCCAAAGAACCTTCACAAGTGGCACTTTCTTATTTCTCAACTCTTTTACTTCATGTGCCAAAATAGCCACTGGTTCTTCTTCAAAAGTCAGATCCGGACTCACCTCAATAGATTCAACCGACAAAACATGAGATGGGTCTGATCTGTACCTCCGCAGCATAGAAACATGAGACATTGTGAATTCTATCCAACTCAGGCGGCAAAAGCGAGTCGATAAGCAACTGGTCCAACTCTTTCTAATACTTCATAAGGCCCAATAAAACGAGGATTTAGCTTCCCTTTTTTGCCAAATCTCAAAATCTTCTTCTAAGGAGACACTTTCAGAAATACTTTATCTCCAACATTGAACTCTATGTCTCTCCTCTTCAAATCTGAATAAGATTTCTATCGGTCTAAAGCTTCTTTCAACTGATCCCGAATTATCTTCACTTTCTCTTCCATTTCCTTAATCAAATCGGGACCAACCAGTTTACCTTCTCCAACTTCATTCCAACATAGAGGTGTTCTGCATCTTCTTCCATACAATGCCTCATAAGGTGCCATTTTAATACTAGATTGATGACTGTTGTTATAAGCAAATTCTATCAATGGCAAAAATCTGTCCCAACTTCCAGAGAAATTAATGACACAACTTCTCAACATATTCTCTATAATCTGTATCACTCTCTCTGACTGCCCATCTGTCTGCGGATGAAAAGCAGTGCTAAAGTGCAATCGAGAACCCAAAGCACCATACAAACTCTTCCAAAATCTTGAAGTAAACCGAGGATCTCGATCAGACACCAAAGAAATTGGAACTCCATACAACTTCACTATCTCACAGATATACAGCTCAGCCAACTTCTCCAGAGAATAGTCCATTCTAACTGGAAGAAAATGAGCTGTCTTCGTCAACTGATCAACAATCACCCAGATGGCATCATGCTTTTTCTGAGTCAACGGCAAACCAGTCACAAAATCCATTGTCACTCGCTCCCATTTCCATTCAGGCACTGATAAAGGTTGGAGCAACCCTATTGGAACTTGATGCTTAGCTTTTACCCTCTGACAAGTGAGACACTTGGATATAAACTCCGCTATATCTCTCTTCATACCTGACCACCAATAGTTTTATTTCAAATCATGATATTTAACACCCCTATACCCCGTATACGCACACTACATACCACCATATATGTAATATACGTATACTGAATAAAGGAATGCTGCGGTTTACTAAACAAACAACTCACTCCTTTAAACAATAATATGGGCAAACTTAAAACATTTAAGTTATATCATAAAACACAATAAATAAAATGTTCATTCAATACGCAGCGAAAAATGTAGCTATATTTACAAATACATAAACATCAAAAATCAAATTTTACAAAACATAAAGTTTATACATGTTTGGCAGTCAGTCTTTGATCTTTAAGCCCACTATCAACACTTCAGAATCTAGACTCGACTCGATCTAGAAGAACTCTCCGGTTCTACCCTGTCACCTGCGCGATGAACCACAATCGCGCTAAGCCAACGGCTTAGTGGTACAAACTATAATAGCAATATGTCCCAATGCAATGGCAATGTCACACATTTCAACAAATAAGACAATATTCATATTGCTAACCCACATTCCATTACTTTATTCATTTGTTTCACCAATCATAAATCACATTGAAACAAAGACAAGCATGGGCCCAAAAGACACTAATATGCCATTCAACTTTCAGAGTTAATGTTTTGGTTCAATTATCACATTTATCATTATCATTATCATTATCCCAACTAGGCTTCAAGGATTAAGCTCAACCAAGCTTCAAGGGGAACAAAGCATGCTAAGTATGAACCCAACTTGGCTTCAAGAACCAAACCCAACCTAGCTTCAAGGGTTGTAACATCTCAACTAGGCTTCAAGGACTAGACCCAACAAAGCTTCAAGGGGAGTTAAGCATGCTAAACTTCAACCTAACTTGGCTTCAAGGATCAAGCCCAACCTAGCTTCAAGAGATTGTTACTATTAGGCATGCCACCAACAACAAAACTCTGAAAATGGAATAACACATTAGACACACAATTCATTCATTATTTCATTATCAATTTCATTCTCATTTTCTCATCATCATTTAGGCAACCAATCCTCAATTATCTCATTTGCATCATTATAGCCAACAACAATGGCTTCACATCTCATCAATAGAGTATACATAACCAATTGCATCAGACATATATCTCAAATTCATCATCATCTAGGCAAACATGCCCCATTTATTTCATTTGAATCATTATAGCCAACCACAATGGAATCACATCTCATCTTATCTCAATTCGCATTAAAGCAATTCATCATTAAAGTATTCATCATATCCAATTGCCTTACACATACATTTGAATGATCATCATATCTTTCACATTATACAAATCATAACATTAATCAAATTGTATTAACAATCTAGTAAATTACTTAACACATTTACAACCAAATGTGTTAAGTCTCAAAATCATGTAAATGTATGCAATAATGTAGGGTTTTTACTTACCTCAAGAGCAACTCACACCAATCTATACCCTTCTTCTTCCAAGAATTCTCAACACTTAGGTTAGGGCAATACAACCTCTTCACAACCTAATTCAAAAAGAATAATACACACTTATTTACAAATTCACATGAATTCCAATACAATTATTCACCTATTAGTCTCATACTAGACCCATAGATCACAAAATACAAACCAAACCTCTATCTAGGACCCCACGGTTGTGGCCTCACAACCCCACGGTTGTGGGTTAGCAAACGAAACTGTCCAAATTGCTTAACACCCCCATGGTCGTGGCATCCAAGGGCCACGGTTGTGGCATCCAAAATGCTTCTGTTTCGGACCAAAATCATGTATTCTATACTTTCAACTTCATTAAACTCAAACATATGGAAGATCTACCAAAAATAATTGATCAAACTTAATATTTACATCAATTACCAATTCAAAACCATAACATAAACACAACTCATACTCTTCCATTCTACTCCAAAATCACAATCAATTAAACCCAACACTTTCAAACACACCATAATAAAAAATATTCATGCTCTTGATAATCCAACACCAAACTCAAACACAACTTAAAATAAAACAAGGAAATCAAGTGGAAACTTACCAAAGTTGATGAAATTTCTCAAATTTCCAACTTGATCACTTGAAATCTCCTTCTATCACAAGCTTGGAAAACTCAAAAACTCTCCTCCTCTCTTACTTAGGTGATGCCCGGCCAACAAGGAAAAGAAAAGAAAAAGAAGAAGAAAATGAAGAACAAAGAGGCAAAGTCAAACATTTATTCTCCACTTAAACCTCCACCAAGCAATATATCATTAAAATATTTTAAAATATTCTCTTCCATTCACTTAATTTTCCATTTCCCACTAATTAATTAAAATCAATTATTTCTTCTTTTGACCATATAATAATTTGACTTGTATATGTTGTATATATCTCTATATATACAACATATACACATCTCTCTTCTCATCTTTAATCTTCCCACTTAAACATATACATTAAATCCAAATACAACAATAATGGAAAAACTTTTAGGGTATACTTTGGGATATTACATGATACATCTTAGTACTCCAAGGTGCATAGCAAAAACTGACTGATGTGCCTCCTCTAAAATAATCTTTCTCAAACTACCATCATTAGGAATACTGTTTTATTGGTTTTTGTTATAGATTTGTGTCTTGTTTATTATGATAATTATTGTTTTATTTAGGTATTTTGTTAGTTTTTATCGGTTTGTTTAGTGTTTTCAGTAATTCTGTTAGTTTTAGTTTATTTCAGTGTTTATATCATTTTTTATCTAATTTTTAGTATGTGTTTATGTTTTGTTGGTTAATGTTTATTTACTTCTTATTTACAATTTGTTTGAGTTTTATTTTAGGTTAAAAAAAAGCCAAGGAACCAAGACTGAAGAAAAAATGGACAGTAGCTGACACAGGCAGAGGACACGGCCAAGTCACTGGCCGTGTCCCATACCAAGCTGAAAAGAAGCCACAAGACACAGTGATGGACACAGGCAAGGGACACAGCCAAGTCAGTGGCCGTGTCCCTCCAAAAATGCTCAAACACGGCCAAGTCACCATCAACTTGGCCGTGTCTCACCTAAATCCAAAGCAAAGAAGAGCAATTCTCACAGTAGGTGACACATGCAAGGGACATGGCCAAGTCACTGACCGTGTCACTCCAAAATTGTCCAACTTGGCCGTGTCACCATCAACTTGGCTGTGTCTCTCCCTCAAATTCACCTCCAACATGGCCAAGTTCACTCTAACTTGGCCGTGTCACTCAAGGATCAATAAAGACGCATGGAGGTTTCGTATAAATATAAAAGTTAGGGTTTTTCTTAAAACGGTTGGCGATTTTGAGAGCAGATTGAGCCGTCAAAGAGATTAGGGTTTTGATAACTTTGTTTTCTTTTGATTTTGATTAAACTTTGGATCAAAACTAGCTTAGATTAGATTGTTCTAGCCATTGATACATCCTTCTTGCAAGATTTGAACAAGAGATTCTTCAGAAGCTTCAAGGAGTTTGTAACTTGGTTTTGTTCTCGAACTTATTCTCTTTATTTTCATTGAAATTGTATTAATGGATATTATCATGTCTAATTTGATTTCTTTGAACATTAATGAGATGAGTATGTTTGATATCATGATGAACTAATTTGATCTAGTCTAGGGTTTGTATGGATCTGCTATGATTGTATGAATTGGTTATTCTCTTAGCTAATAATTTCTTTAGCCTTGATTGAATGAAATATTGCTAATATATAATTGATTGGCCACCAATTATGTGTTTTAGGTATTAGATGATGGATTGAGAGATGAAGTCTAATGCTGGAACAATTCAATTAAGGACTTAGGTGAATTAGAGATATAACCTATTAAAAAGATTGTTCCAATTATAACAAGATTAGTTGTAAGAGGTTTGAATGCGAGAGCTTATTTCCTTGACTCAATTAATTAAGTTGTTTGAGATTTAATCTTTGAAATTAAATTAGTTAAGAGGAATAACCGTTCATACATATAAGTAGTAGAGAAGTGCAAACCCTAGACCTTTCTACCAAGTGAATCAAAACATCAGCTCTTGTTTACTTTTATTGTTTTAAACTTAAATTGAACTTTTTCATTAGTTAGCAATTTAAATTTATTCATTACTTGTTACTTTTAATCTGATAATCAATTAGCTACTTTAGCTTCCTTGTGAGACGACCTTGGGGCGATCACCTTTGCTACAGCTACCTCGTATACTTGCGAGTGACGCTTTGTGGTAGAGTTAATTTGAGCGCAACAAGTTTTTGGCGCCGCTGCCGGGGAGGCTAATTGGCGTAATTGTTTATTAGTTTTAGAAATTTTAGATTAATTTTCATTGTTTACTTTCGACTTTATTTTTCTTTTGTTTTTAATAATTTCTTTTTCTAGAAAAATTCTGTTTATGCAAGGCAGGAGATCACTCGAAGGAGAGCTACATCCATTCATTCCAGAAATTCAGAGAGTGAAAAGGAGCAGAGAAGAGTTTGAGCTCTACACCGGATTTGATACAGAGGAGGACACTTCTGAATTTGAGTCAGATTCTGCACAATCAGTTAAAATGGCTGAAGAAAGACAAAGAACCATGAGAGATTTTGCTAGACCTGTCATTGGAACTTCCACATCTTGTATAAGGTTGACAGATGCAGCAAGGAACTATGAGTTGAAGAACATTCATTACAACATGCTGCCATCATTCTATGGAGTTCCGAATGAAGATCCTTTGAACTTTATTCGGGATTTCTACTCCACTCTCAACACTTTTCCATTGGGAGGATTAACAGAAGATCAGTTGAGGATGAGATGTTTCCCTTATACATTGAAGATTAGGGCAAAGAGCTGGCTTATGATGTTGCCCGAAAACTCACTGACAACTTGGGAGCAAGTTTATAATAAATTCATGGGCAAATTCTACTCACATCAAAAGACAGCTGAGTTGAGAGGGAAGATTGCTACATTCTCTCAATTTGAGGGAGAGCCATTTCATGAGGCTTGGGACAGGTTTAAGATGCTATTGATCCAGTGTCCACATCATCACTACCCACTTCAACTTCTTAATCAGTTTTTCTATGATGGTCTAACCCAGCAATTTCAGAACACTGTTGACAATGCAGCTGGGGGAGCCATGGGAGAAAAGACAGCTGATGAGACTTATGAGATCTTTGAGATGTTGGGAGCTAATTCTCAACAAAAGAGTGTAAGGGGAAGAAGTAAAGGGGTGAATCAGTTGGAAGCCAATAGTGAGATGGTAAATCAGATAGCTGAGTTGACAAGGCAAGTGCAGATGCTGAACATGAAGAACAATATTTCTTCATCTACTCAAGAAGCGTGTGGAATCTGTAGAACTTTAGGGCATGGAGCAAACATTTGCCCCTCTGCATATGAATCATATGGGAATGAAGCTGAGCAAGTCAATGCCATGGGGGGATTTCAACCAAGAGCTCAGAATGATCCTTATTCAAATTCATACAATCCTGGTTGGCGGAGTCCCCCAAAATTTTCTTGGACAACAAATAATGCTCAGCAGCCTTTCCATTTGCTTCAGAGACAGAACCAACAGCAGGGCCAATCCTCAAATCAAGGGCAGTCTAAGATAGAGAGCTTGGAGGAAAGTTTACACGCTTTCATCAAAGTCAGTGTTCAAAATCAAGAGATGACTAATAAGAGGCTGGACTCATTAGAAGCATCCTTTAAAAAAGTGGAGACTCAAGTAGGACAACTTGCACAACAGATGCAGATTCAACAAAAGGGGAAATTCCCAAGTCAACCTGAGCAGGCACATTCAGTGACTGTTCTTAGGAGTGGTAAGGAAATTAACAATAATGTTGAAAATGATTTTGTGAATGCAGGCGACCAAGAGAACAAGGAGGAAGGAGAACCAGAGAACAAAGGTGATGGAGTTATATCAATGGAGAAGTCCCTTTCATCAGATTTACATAAGGCAAGAAATCCATACCGCCCTCCTATACCATTCCCTAGCAGGTTGAAGGATGATAAAAAAGATAAGCAATTTTCTAATATCTTCAACATGCTGTCTAAGGTAAGTATTAACTTACCCTTACTTCAAGCAGTAAAGAATATGCCGGCTTATGCCAAATTTTTCAAGGAGCTGATCACCAAGAAAAAGAGGTATGAGCCAAACGAAAAGGTGATAGTTTTCGAGGTAGCTAGTGCTGTTCTGCAGCATAAACTACCTCCCAAACTAAAGGATCCTGGTAGCTTTATAATTCAACTTTCTATAGGGAATGGAAAGGGGACTGAGGGCATGTGTGATCTAGGAGATAGTGTGAATTTGATGCCTTATTTTGTGTATAAAGAATTAGAACTAGGGGAGATCAAATCAACCAAAATGGTGTTGCAATTAGCTGATAGGTCTTTTAGATTCCCGAAAGGGGTTATAGAAGATGTGTTAGTTAAGGTTGGAGGGTTAATAGTACCTATGGATTTCATAGTTCTTGACATGGAAGGGAGTAACCCTGCACCATCAGCACACACTATATTGCTGGGTAGGCCTTTCATGGCTACTACCAACACCTTAATAGATGTTAAAAATGGTAAGTTGTCAATGACTGTCTTAGGGCAAACTGTTGAATTTTCTATTTTTAACACTTCTTCTATTCCTACAACTGCTTTATATGAGGAATGTTCTTTAATTAATTATGTTGAAGCAGTTGTTTCAGATGCTTTCTTGCAGACAGGTTCATCAGATAAATTGGAGCTGAAGCTGACCTTAGAAGAGGGGGCAAAACCAGTGAGGGAGACCCAAAGGTGCTCTAACCCAAAGGCGTATGAGAGCTCGAGGATTTACAAGGATCGCACAAAAGCACTTCATGACAGATTTATTGTGCGACAGACATTGAGTCCATGTATGAAAGTTTTACTTTTTAATTCTCGACTCAGTCTGTTTTCAGGTAAACACAAATCTCGATGGAGTGGTCCTTTCGAGGTAACTAAGGTATGTCCTTCTGATGCCATTGAATTGCTTAACTCTAGAACTAATAAGATTTTTAAAGCAAATAGACATAGAGTTAAACCATATAAAGAAGGATTTCATGAAGTGAGGATCATTGACAGTACTTTGATCCTTGCAGTGATGTCCAGCTTTATGACATTAAAGAAGCGCTAAATGGGAGGCAACCCATTAGTTTGAATTTCTTTTTAATAGTTATAATTTTATATTTTGCAATTTTGATTTTATGTTTAGTTTAAATAAATGGAAACCCTAAGCTCTCTTGCATCTTGTTTTTGAACATTTGTGTTTGTGATGGAAAGTTAGGGTTTTGCCTCACCAGGGTACGATGGAAGACAGGTTGTCCTTTAACTCTTTTTCTTTATTATTCTTGTTTTCCATTGAGGACAATGTAAATTCTAAAGTGTGGGGTAATCTTTTAGCTTTTCTTTAATTTTTGTTTTGTTTGTCTTGATGTGTTTATTGTGTTTGTTGTGCATGGCATAATTGTTGAAATCTTATTGATCTTTTCTGTGATTTTAGCATTATAGTTGAGACTTTAGTATCAACATAGAGATTAGCATTTGAATTCATTCAGGATCAATTTTCACATTCTGCAATTTATGACATATAAATCTTTGTAAACCCACCTGTGTGAGTTTTGAGCCTCATAATTTGATATTATTATCAGTTGATTTTCTTTTCTTAAGTGTGCACCTTCATGATTTTGCATCTCTAGAGTTTGCTTTTGCATACTAATTGAACTCACATTATGATTTAATCTCAAGTTTTAAAATGATGAAGGCAAATTAGGTTAGCCCTTTAGCTTAAAAAGACCTCCCTTAATATTGATTTCCTTAGTGAGCCAAGTTGAGCCTTTGACTTTTTCTTGTTTGATCAACACAATTCTCAACTTAACATGTTCTTATTATCATCATACCTGCATTAAGGAATGGAGTTTTATGATATGACAATAGGGTGGTTTGTTTCAAAGTGTGGGGTAAGCAAGTAAAAAAAAAAAGAAAAATGGAATTGCTAATTGGGGGTTGAAATGCATACTTTGCACATTGTATTTGATTAAGAGTCATTATTCTTTTCCTATACATTTTAAGCTAGAAGTTCCATGCAATTCTTAATTTTGTATATATATATATTAAAAAAATAAATGATAAAAGTAAAAAAAAGAGAGAGAAAATAAAAGAAAAGTTATATATATATATACAAAATTCATATATGTTTTAGCATTGGTTATCAAAAGAGGAATGTTGACTCATGTATTTTTATGCAAGTATGTAAGATTAATAAGGGATGGTGAGTATGCCATTTGAAGGAGTTATGAGTTTCTTAGCAAGAGTAGTGTCTAATTTAGATACTCCATTTCTTGATGCTCCAGCTTAAATGTCTTTTCTCACACCCTTACCTTAGCCCCATTACATCCAAATGAAAGACCTTCGGATTATTTCTTGAGAAAATCAGTGAGGGAGATTGGATAATTAAGCAAGTTTATGGTAGTATGCAGTCATGAGTGGTTTGAGTGATTAACCTTTGAAATCGAGTGAAACACTTAGATGAGAGATGGGATTTGTATGTCTGGATTAATGAATGAGTTAAGAAAATCCTTGATTGAATTAAATTGCAAATATTTATGGTTGAGTCTTAAAGTATTTCATCTTATATGCTGGAATTATAGTTAAGGTTGTTTGAGTTTTTAATTTATGCCATGTGAATTTGCTTGAGGACAAGCAAAGTTTTAAGTGTGGGGTAGTTGTTTTATTGGTTTTTGTTATAGATTTGTGTCTTGTTTATTATGATAATTATTGTTTTATTTAGGTATTTTGTTAGTTTTTATCGGTTTGTTTAGTGTTTTCAGTAATTCTGTTAGTTTTAGTTTATTTCAGTGTTTATATCATTTTTTATCTAGTTTTTAGTATGTGTTTATGCTTTGTTGGTTAATGTTTATTTACTTCTTATTTACAATTTGTTTGAGTTTTGTTTTAGGTTAAAAAAAGCCAAGGAACCAAGACTGAAGGAAAAATGGACAGTAGCTGACACAGGCAGAGGACACGGCCAAGTCACTGGCCGTGTCCCATACCAAGCTGAAAAGAAGCCACAAGACACTGTGATGGACACAGGCAAGGGACATGGCCAAGTCAGTGGCCGTGTCCCTCCAAAAATGCTCAAACACGGCCAAGTCACCATCAACTTGGCCGTGTCTCACCTAAATCCAAAGCAAAGAAGAGCAATTCTCACAGTAGGTGACACATGCAAGGGACATGGCCAAGTCACTGGCTGTGTCCCTCCAAAATGGTCCAACTTGGCCGTGTCACCATCAACTTGGCCGTGTCACTCCCTCAAATTCACCTCCAACATGGCCAAGTTCACTCTAACTTGGCCGTGTCACTCAAGGATCAATAAAGACGCGCGGAGGTTTCGTATAAATATAAAAGTTAGGGTTTTTCTTAAAACGGTTGGCGATTTTGAGAGCAGATTGAGCCGTCAAATAGATTAGGGTTTTGATAACTTTGTTTTCTTTTGATTTTGATTAAACTTTGGATCAAAACTAGCTTAGATTAGATTGTTCTAGCCATTGATACATCCTTCTTGCAAGATTTGAATAAGAGATTCTTCAGAAGCTTCAAGGAGTTTGTAACTTGGTTTTGTTCTCGAACTTATTCTCTTTATTTTCATTGAAATTGTATTAATCGATATTATCATGTCTAATTTGATTTCTTTGAACATTAATGAGATGAGTATGTTTGATAGCATGATGAAATAATTTGATCTAGTCTAGGGTTTGTATGGATCTGCTATGATTGTATGAATTGGTTATTCTCTTAGCTAATAATTTCTTTAGCCTTGGTTGAATGAAATATTGCTAATATATAATTGATTGGCCACCAATTATGTGTTTTAGGTATTAGATGATGGATTGAGAGATGAAGTCTAATGCTGGAACAATTCAATTAAGGACTTAGGTGAATTAGAGATATAACCTATTAAAAAGATTGTTCCAATTATAACAAGATTAGTTGTAAGAGGTTTGAATGCGAGAGCTTATTTCCTTGGCTCAATTAATTAAGTTGTTTGAGATTTAATCTTTGAAATTAAATTAGTTAAGAGGAATAACCGTTCATACATATAAGTAGTAGAGAAGTGCAAACCCTAGACCTTTCTACCAAGTGAATCAAAACATCAGCTCTTGTTTACTTTTATTGTTTTAAACTTAAATTGAACTTTTTCATTAGTTAGCAATTTAAATTTATTCATTACTTGTTACTTTTAATCTGATAATCAATTAGCTACTTTAGCTTCCTTGTGAGACGACCTTGGGGCGATCACCTTTGCTACAGCTACCTCGTATACTTGCGAGTGACGCTTTGTGGTAGAGTTAATTTGAGCGCAACAAATACACAATCTATCTTTGCACCAAACGCTGCCATCATCTCTCAAAAGAAAATCTCGGCTTCGTAACACCCCTTCCAACATAGAGGCATCCTACATCTTTTACCATACAATGCCTCATAAGGTGCCATTCCAATACTATATTGATGACTGTTATTATAAGCAAATTCCATAAGTGACAAAAATCTGTCCCAACTTCCAGAGAAATCAATAACACAGCTTCTCTGTAACACCCCTTCCCGGCCTACATGTGTAAGCCGAATAGAGGCGCCACACTATCCTAATATTACTACCAATTTTACTTAGTCAAATTTAGTTCCGATTTTTTCAGAAATTTTGCCAGAGGTTCGCCTAGAAATTGGGTCCCAAGGGTCGACAAAACTGGTTTTTCTGATTTTTGAAAACATTTTTACACAAACCAATGTGAACACAATCAGTTTCAATACACTCCCAATGAATCCACCTTGTACCCTCAACTACAAACCTGCAAGAGAAGTTCACACATCTAATACAAAATAAAGTAGAGATTTATTCTTATTACATACTACTAATGTACAGTATAACATAGTAATTCTCAATCTTATATATACATATACATGCCACAACTAGCTAACTCATAATGGAAACTAGGAGATCTACCCTGAGCTGCTGTGGGTCTGGTCATCACTTTCCAAGATTTAGCTACTGCTCCGAACCTACGAGTCAAGAAAAACTTAACTCGCTGAGCAATGTAGCTCAGTGGGTACTTTACCGATGAAAATATAGTTAAAACATGAAAGCATTTGAAATAAACAAAAATAATTAAATCATAAATCAACCAACATTAAACCAATGGAAATTATTGTACATTCAGTGTAAATATGCTTCCAACAAATGTAAAAACCATAATTCAAACTCATTTTGCATTACGTAGTTTAAAAAAATAATAACCGGACTTTGGCTCTACTGGAATATAGGGAACCATAGCGATAAGGCAGTGGCCCTCACCACTGTAACATAGGTGGCCCTCACCACCATTATCATATCACAAGAATGGCCTCACCATCCTGGTTATAACTAATGGCCCTCACCATTGGCCCCCAATGGCCCTCACCATTGAGTTCGAATCATAACAATTCAATCACAATATCAAGCAGTATTGCATAAGTTAGTATAGTGCACCATACCCTTATCTACCACTCCCAACTACCCAGTAGAGCACAAAGGTTAAAATGCTTCAATTTAAGCCTCAAACTTCATTTTAGAATGACTCGAGAAATTATTTTAATTCCCATCGCTCCTTGCCATTTACGCCGCGCACCACATTCTTTAGTCAAACCATTACCCTTTTTCACATATTTAACGTCCATAATAAACATATCAAACATTTCAAAGCATTCCTCAAAAGGTCACAAATTGACCAAATGAATAGTGTCGCGGCGCGAAAAATCGGCAACGCAAAATGGCATGACCAAATGAATAGTAAAATCTGGATTTTCGTCAAAATTTCAGTCCGTTTCAGTCATGCATTTGACCGGGTAAATGATCTTATTTTTGGCTGAAATTTTACAGGAAACTTATTTCATATGTTGACTAATTACACGTAAAATTTCGTTGAAAAATTCATTCATTTGCTACCTCAAACAACTGCCACAAAAAGATCCAGAAATCTGCCATTTTGGGACCATTTCGGCCCAAACATATGAAATACATGGGATAGTGTATTTTTCTTTTACAAATCAATATGAAGGCTTCTTTAATGATAAAGTGAAGATTCAAACACTTCCCTTTGATAACTTTTGCATGTTTAACTTAAATCAAACTAATTAAAGTTTATCAAATCAACTTGCCAAATTTTTCTCAAAACATTTGGTTTAAATTAAATTTAAACAACTCAGTTGCCATAAGAAACCAAGAACATAACTCAAAAATTTAATTTAAACTCAATCAATACATTTAAGCATCAACATCAAACATTCCATAAACCAAAGTTTGTAAGAAGAATAAAATTTCTTTTATGGTGAACTACCAAACCTTATTCTTTTAATTCCCTTTTTCTTTTCCTTCTTCTCCTTCTTTAATCTTTGTTTCTCCTTCAAGAAATTCAAGAACACAACCTTCAACATAAACCTTAGCAATTTAGAACAATAAGCTATCCTCCATTTCTTTTCAAATTAAATCCTAATCTAACCTTATTAAACCTTAGAAACCTTGATTCTTCCATTTAATTAATCAATATCATCACTACTTAAATTTTTCCCAATTCCACCATAAGAACCCTAATTTTCAATCTTCCAATAGATATATAAATACTTAAAATTGATACTAGAATTGAAATCTAAATGCTTTAAAACCTTAAAACTCACCTTGAACTTAAATCAAACTTGATAAAATTTAGAAATCCTTTGGTGTTCTTTCTATGGTGGCCGAAAGGTTGGAGGTGAGAGAGAGAGGTTTTGTTCTTCTTACTATGATATATATATAGGAGAAATGATGCTCACTTTTGGGTTGGATAAATGCCTTAGGGCCATTTGTCCACCTCTTTTTCTTTTCTTCTTTTTATAAAGGCTAAATGGCTAATTTCCATTAGTCCATTTGTCTCTTTCTTTTATTTATTTAAAACCCAAGCCCTTGGACTTTCTTTTAATTATATTTTGGCCCCCAACCTCCTTGTGCTGTAATTTTATGGTCTAGGGTGTGAAAAGACCAAAATACCCTCCAGCGATTAATCGATCGTAACTTTTAAACCGTATAGTTCCACGAAGCAAACTACATATGGTTTTGATCCTTTCGACCTCTACTTTCTATTTTTGAAGCCTATTTTAGGTTTCCAAGTCATTTTGAAAAATTACCAATAAGCCCTTGACTTTTTACAAAATTATCTTTAGGTCCTTTCTTTGCTCGAGTTTTGCCCGGCTCCGTTTCTTCTGACGATCGTTTCATATTTAACCCCTCGAAGTCCTCTACTCACTCTTATGTTTATTTTCTACTTTGGATTCATGTATAAATCTTAATTAAAATGACCAAAATGCCCCTAGTCTACATGTCTTCATTTCTCTCTAACGGGGCGTTTTCTGGAAAAACCGTTACGCGTCGTTGTGACCTGATTTTTCTCTACTCTCCATTTTTGGAGTCTGTTATGTGCACTATTAAGAACCTCCAATACAACTTTTTGGAAATTACAGTCACCTCCCCAAAACTTTACATTGTTTTCAATTAGGTCCCATTGATCCTATAGCCTTATCCGGGGCCATTGTCAGGAATTATCTTCTCCTTTCCCCTTCTCTCACTGTGCACGTGACTATTATGCATAAATGCGGTGGGCGGATGTGACAGTTCCTCCCTCGTTACTTTAGGCTTCGTCCCGAAGCCCACCAGGTGGAAATAAATATGGGTACTGCTTTCCCGTGTGGCTTCTTCTACTTTGTGATTCCTTCAAAGCACTTTGACCAATGGAATCTTCTTATTCCGCAAATCTTTGATTACCCGTGCTAAGATTTCTACCCTCATAGCACGTAGCGCTTGCATTGACTTCCTACTAAGTGCATCTGCTACGACATTCGCTTTGCCCGGGTGATAGTTAATCGTATAGTCGTAATTGGCTAACAATTGCATCCATTTTGGCTGTCGCAGGTTTAAATCTTTCTGCGTGGGTAGATACTTCAGGCTTTGATGATCCATATAAATGTAACACTTTTCCCCGTATAGGTAGTGCCTCCACGTCTTGAAAGCCAAAACAATCGCTGCTAGTTCTAAGTCATGCGTGGGATAATTCTTTTCGTGTGGCTTGAGCTGTCGAGAGACATACGCAATGACTTTGCCCTCCTATATCAATACGCAACCTAACCCGATGTGGGATGCATTGCTATAGATCACAAAATCTTTTCCTGATTCGGGTTGTATAAGAATGGGCGCTTCAGTAAGTTTTTGCTTCAGCCTTTCAAAGCTCCATTGGCAAGCGTCGGTCCACTGGAATTTGGCATTCTTCTGAAGTAGCTTGGTCATAGGTGCGGCGATCATGGAAAACCCTTTGACGAATCTCCGATAATATCCTGCTAACCCCAAGAAACTACGGACTTCCATTACTGTCTTAGGTGGCTTCCATTCCAATACTGCTTCTATTTTCTTGGGATCGACCCTTATTCCTTCTGCCGATACAATATATCCCAAGAAGGCTACTTCTTCCAACCAAAATTCGCATTTGCTGAATTTAGTGTATAACTGCTTCTCTCGCAGGGTTTGCAAAACAATTCTAAGGTGGCGATCATGGTCCTCTCGATTCTTTGAATACACCAATATGTCATCAATGAATACAACCACGAACTGATCCAAATACAGGTGGAAGATTCTATTCATCAGATCCATGAATACTGCAGGTGCGTTCGTTAATCCGAAAGGCATAACAATGAATTCATAATGTCCATAGCGAGTTCTGAATGCGGTTTTTGGTATGTCTTCGTCTTTGATCCCCAATTGATGATAACCCAATCGTAGATCGATTTTTGAAAAGACTCCACCACCTTTGAGTTGATCAAACAAATCGTCTATGCGAGGTAGTGGATACTTGTTCTTGATGGTTAGCTTATTGAGTTGACGGTAATCCACACAAAACCTTAGGGACCCGTCTTTCTTTTTCATGAACAATACTGGCGCTCCCCATGGTAACACGCTTGGCCTAATGAACTCCTTGTCTAAAAGTTCCTGTAGTTGTACCTTTAGTTCTTTTAGCTCCGCTGGTGCCATTCGGTAAGGTGCGATGGATACTAGTGCAGCTCCCGGGTACACGTCTATGGTGAATTCCACCTCTCGTTTAGGTGGTAATCCGGGTAAATCGTCAGGAAATACATCTGGGAAATCGCAAACAGTAGGTATATCTTGTAACTTCGGTGCCTCTTCTTTCGCTTCTAATGCGCATAAAAGGTATGCCTCACAACCTTTTTGTACTAACCTCTTAGCCGTCATAGCGGAAATAATGTTAGTTAGATAATCCTTCCTCTTTCCCACTAAGGTCACTTCGTCACCGTCTGACGTATGCAGAGTAACTCTCTTTCATTTACAGTCAACCAGTGCATCGTGTTTGGCCAACCAATCCATCCTAAGAATAGCGTCGAATTCTTGAAATGGTAGTTCAAATAAGTCTCCCCAAAAGATACGTCCGTGTATCTCCACGGGGCAATCTTTCACTACCTTCCTCGTAATCACCTCACTCCCTAATGGGCTAGTAACTAATATTCCCTCTTCCTCTAATTCTACCTTTAGGTTTCCAAGTTTTTCATTTTTCGTGCATATATATGAGTGTGAAGAACCCGGATCTATTAAAACGTAAAGCGAAACTCCAAACATAGACAACTGACCTGCAATCACGTCTTGCGCTTCTTCATCTTCTCGCCTCCTCATGGCATACATTCTAGTGGGAGCCCTCACTTCTGATCGATTCACCGTCTCAGACTGTACACGTGATGGATTTTTGCCCCTACCTCTGCCTCGGCCTCGCCCTGCTGCCACTTGTGATCCCTCAGTCTCCCTAGGTAGATTTTGCATTCGCTGGGGACACTCTCGCATAAGGTGATATAGAGATCCACATATGTAACATGCAAATGTCCAACCCCAACATTCTCCCATGTGGCGGCGTCCACAATGATCACAGAGTGGATTAGTATTTTCGCCTTCATTACCTCTCGAACCAGTAGAAAAGTTACCTCTGCTTCGTGTTATATCCTCTTCCTTGCCCTCTTCCGGATCGTCTGGTACTAGTGACTGAGGTGGCTTGACTTAGGCCATTGTGATTCGATCCCTGACTGTAAGCCCGACGTTGACCGCCTCCCGTGGAACCACTGCCTCGGAATCGCTTCCTTGATGATTGGTAGTTTCCCGAATAGTTTTGGGTACCTCTCTTCTGTTTCATCTTCTGTCTTCTATTCTGCTCATCAGACTGACATTGCTCTACTTCCAGACCCTAGTGACCAACTTGGAAAATTCCTTGATATTTGCAGCAATTAGCTGCATCCTAATCTCATTATTCAAACCATCCTGGAATTGTTTACACCTATCATGTTCATCTTCAATTGTCTTCTTGGCATACCTACTCAGCCTGGTAAATTCCCTCTCGTATTCGGCAACGGTCAATCGACCTTGCTTTAAGTGTAGAAACTCCTTTTTCTTGGCATCTAGGTATGCCTCTAATATAAACTTCCTCTTGAACTCATTCACAAAGAAATCCCACGTCCTTTGTTTAGGTGGAACTCGTTGTTGAACTGTGTCCCACCATATATATGCTTCTTCCACTAATAAGGAAGTAGTATATACCACTCGCTCTTCTGGCATACACTGTAACTGATCTAAGGCTCGTACTGTTCCTTTCAGCCAATATTCGACTGTAGAAGAATCATCGTCCCTTCGGGCCCTAAACTCCTTCTTCCCGTACTTCCTTATCTTTTCGATCGGGGGTTTCCTTTCCCCTCCTACAGCAGGTACTAGTACGGGTGCTGGCACTGGTGGTGGGGCTGGGGCAACACCAGCTATCTGCCGTAATACGGCAGCCATTTGTTGCAACATTTCGTTGGGAATAGGAGCATCTGCTGGTGGTTGCTCAGATGCAGGTATCTTTGATACCCGCGTTTCTACAGTTCGGGAGGCCTGAGACTCGACCTCCTCCTCTATATCACGCTGCGCTACTCGCGACATCTAAAGAACAGAGTAAAACGTATACACTCCCATCATCAATAACGACCCAGACCAATAGCGTTATATTACCCTAGGTGGCATGTATATTAAGATAAAGCTCTACCCAGAACCGACTAAACCGGAGCTCTGATACCACAAATTGTAACACCCCTTCCCGGCCTACATGTGTAAGCCGAGTAGAGGCGCCACACTATCCTAATATTACTACCAATTTTACTTAGTCAAATTTAGTTTCGGTTTTTACAGAAATTTTGCCAGAGGTTCGCCTAGAAATTGGGTCCCAAGTGTCGACAAAACTGGTTTTTCTGATTTTTGAAAACATTTTTACACAAACCAATGTGAACACAATCAGTTTCAATACACTCCCAAAGAATCCACCTTATACCCTCAACTACAAACCTGCAAGAGAAGTTCACACTTCTAATACAAAATAAAGTAGAGATTTATTCTTATTACATACTACTAATGTACAGTATAACATAGTAATTCTCAATCTTATATATACATATACATGCCACAACTAGCTAACTCATAATGGAAACTAGGAGATCTACCCTGAGCTGCTGTGGGTCTGGTCGTCGCTTTCCAAGATTTAGCTACTGCTCCGAACCTACGAGTCAAGGAAAACTTAACTCGCTGAGCAATGTCGCTCAGTGGGTACTTTACCGATGAAAATATAGTTAAAACATGAAAGCATTTGAAATAAACAGAAATAATTAAATCATAAATCAACCAACATTAAACCAATGGAAATTATTGTACATTCAGTGTAAATATGCTTCCAACAAATGTAAAAACCATAATTCAAACTCATTTTGCATTACGTAGTTCAAAAAAATAATAACCAGACTTTGGCTCTACTGGAATATAGGGAACCATAGCGATAAGGCAGTGGCCCTCACCACTGTAACATAGGTGGTCCTCACCACCATTATCATATCACAGGAATGGCCCTCACCATCCTAGTTATAACCAATGGCCCTCACCATTGGCCCCCAATGGCCCTCACCATTGAGTTCAAATCATAACAATTCAATCACAATATCAAGCAATACTGCATAAGTTAGTATAGTGCACCATACCCTTATCTACCACTCCCAACTACCCAGTAGAGCATAAAGGTTAAAATGATTCAATTTAAGTCTCAAACTTCATTTTAGAATGACTCGAGAAATTATTTTAATTCCCATCGCGCTTTGCCATTTACGCCGTGCACCACATTCTTTAGTCAAACCATTACCCTTTTTCACATATTTAACATCCATAATAAACATATCAAACATTTCAAAGCATTCCTCAAAAGGTCACAAATTGACCAAATGAATAGTGTCGCGGCGCGAAAAATCGGCAACGCAAAATGGCATGACCAAATGAATAGTAAAATCTGGATTTTCGTCAAAATTTCAGTCCGTTTCAGTCATGCATTTGACCAGGTAAATGATCTTATTTTTGGCTGAAATTTTACAGGAAACTTATATCATATGTTGACTAATTACACATAAAATTTCGTTGAAAATTTCATTCATTTGCTACCTCAAACAACTGCCACAAAAAGATCCAGAAATCTGCCATTTTGGGACCATTTCGGCCCAAACATATGAAATACATGGGATAGTGTATTTTTCTTTTAAAAATCAATATGAAGGCTTCTTTAATGATAAAGTGAAGATTCAAACACTTCCCTTTGATAACTTTTGAAGGTTTAACTTAAATCAAACTAATTAAAGTTCATAAAATCAACTTGCCAAATTTTTCTCAAAACATTTGGTTTAAATTAAATTTAAACAACTCAATTGCCATAAGAAACCAAGAACATAACTCAAACATTTAATTTAAACTCAATCAATACATTTAAGCATCAACATCAAACATTCCATAAACCAAAGTTTGTAAGAAGAATAAAATTTCTTTTATGGTGAAGTACCAAACCTTATTCTTTTAATTCCCTTTTGCTTTTCTTTCTTTTCCTTCTTTAATCTTTGTTTCTCCTTCAAGAAATTCAAGAACACAACCTTCAACATAAACCTTAGCAATTTAGAACAATAAGCTATCCTCCATTTCTTTTCAAATTAAATCCTAATCTAACCTTATTAAACCTTAGAAACCTTGATTCTTCCATTTAATTAATCAATATCATCACTACTTAAATTTTCCCCAATTCCACCATAAGAACCCTAATTTCCAATCTTCCAATAGATATATAAATACTTAAAATTGATACTAGAATTGAAATCTACATGCTTTAAAACCTTAAAACTCACCTTGAACTTGAATCAAACTTGATAAAATTTAGAAATCCTTTGGTGTTCTTCCTATGGTGGCCGAAAGTTTGGAGGTGAGAGAGAGAGGTTTTGTTCTTCTTACTATGATATATATATAGGGGAAATGATGCTCACTTTTGAGTTGGATAAATGCCTTAGGGCCATTTGTCCACCTCTTTTTCTTTTCTTCTTTTTATAAAGGCTAAATGGCTAATTTCCATTAGTCCATTTGTCTCTTTCTTTTATGAAGCCCTTGGACTTTCTTTTAATTATATTTTGCCCCCCCAACCTCCTTGTGCTGTAATTTTATGGTCTAGGGTGTGCAAAGACCAAAATACCCTCCAGCGATTAATCGATCATAACTTTTAAACAGTACAGTTCCACGAGGCAAACTATATATGGTTTTGATCCTTTCGACCTCTACTTTCTATTTTTGAAGTCTATTTTAGGTTTCCAAGTCATTTTGAAAAATTACCAATAAGCCCTTGACTTTTTACAAAATTATCTTTAGGTCCTTTCTTTGCTCGAGTTTTGCCCGGCTCCGTTTCTTTTGACGATCGTTTCATATTTAACCCCTCGACGTCCTCTACTCACTCTTATGTTTATTTTCTACTTTGGATTCATGTATAAATCTTAATTAAAATAACCAAAATGCCCCTAGTCTACATGTCTTCATTTCTCTCTAATGGTGCGTTTTCTGGAAAAACCGTTACGCGTCGTTGTGACCCGATTTTTCTCTACTCTCCATTTTTGGAGTCTGTTATGTGCACTATTAAGAACCTCCAGTACAACTTTTGGAAATTACAGTCACCTCCCCAAAACTTTTTGGAAATTATAGTCACCTCCCCAAAACTTTACATTTTTTTTCAATTAGGTCCCATTGATCCTATAGCCTTATCTGGGGCCGTTGTCAGGAATTATCTTCTCCTTTCCCCTTCTCTCACTGTGCACGTGACTATTATGCATAAATGCGGTGGGCGGATGTGACATTCTCAACATATCCTCTATAATCTGTATCACTCTCTCTGACTGCCCATCTGTCTGCGGATGAAAAGCAGTGCTAAAGTGCAATCGAGAACCCAAAGTACCATGTAAACTCTTCCAAAACCTTGAAGTAAACCGGGGATCTCGATCAGACACCAAAGAAATTGGGACTCCGTGCAGCTTCACTATCTCACTGATATACAGCTCAACTAACTTTTCCAGAGAATAGTCCATTCTAACTGGAAGAAAATGAGCTATCTTTGTCAACCGATCAACAATCACCCAGATAGCATCATGCTTCTTCTGAGTCAACGGCAAACCAGACACAAAATCCATTGTCACTCTCTCCCATTTCCATTCAGGCACTGATAAAGGTTGAAGCAACCCTGTTGGAACTTGATGCTCAGCTTTCACTCTTTGACAAGTGAGACATTTGGATACAAACTCCGCTATGTCCCTCTTCATACCTGACCACCAATAATGTTGCTTCAAATCCTGATACATCTTGATACTCCCAGGGTGCATAGCAAAAACTGATTGATGTGCTTCTTCTAAAATACTCTTTCTTAAATTAGCATCAACAGGAACACACAATCTATCCTTAAACCAAAGGCTACCATCACTTCTTACGTAAAAATCTCGGTTCTCCCCATTTTGGCAATCTAATACAATTTTCTGAATTTTCTCATCTACCAATTAAGCCTCTTTAATCTGATCCAACAACACCGGTCTCAAATGCAACTGAGCTAACAATGCTCCATCATCACATGATTCAAAACTAGCATGCAACGCTCCCAGCTCAACAAGCAACGAGAGCGAATAAGCAGTCAAACCTGCTAAAGACTTCCAACTCAAGGCATCAGCAACGACATTCGCCTTACCAAGATGATAATCAATCAAACAGTCATAATCTTTAATCAATTCCAACCACTGTCTTTGTCGAAGATTTAGCTCTCTCTGAACCCCCAAATATTTCAAACTCTTATGATCTGTGTAGATAAAACACTTCTCTCCATACTGTTTTATTAGTTTTTGTTATAGTTTTGTGTCTTGTTTATTATGATAATTATTGTTTTATTTAGGTATTTTGTTACTTTTAATCGGTTTGTTTAGTGTTTTCATTAATTTTGGTAGTTTTAGTTTATTTCAATGTTTATGTCATTTTTGATCTAGTCTTTAGTATTGTGTTTATGTTTTGTTGGTTATTATCTATTTACTTCTTGTTTAGAGTTTGTTTTGAGTTTTGTATTAGGCTAAAAAAAAGGCAAGGAAGCAAATTGAATGAGAAAAAAAGGCAGCAGCTGACACAAGCAGAGGACAAGGCCAAGTCACTGGCCGTGTCCCATACCAAGCTAAAAAGGAAGAGCAAGTCACAGTAGAAGACACAAGCAAGGGACACGGCCATGTCAGTGGCCGTGTCCCTCCAAAGAAGCCCAGACACGACCAAGTTGATCCAACCTGGCCGTGTCTCACTTGCATCCAAGGCAAAGAAGATCAATTCTCACAGAAGCAGACACAGGCAAGGGACATGGCCAAGTCAGTGGCCGTGTCCCTCCAAAAAGCTCCAACACGGCCAATTCACCTCTAACATGGCCATGTCACTCAACTAAAGAAGAAAGGAAGAAAAAGCAAGCAGTAGGTGACACATGCAAGGGACACAGCCAAGTCACTGGCCGTGTCCCTCCAAAGAGCACCCACACGGCCTAGTCACCACCAACTTGGCCGTGTCTCTCATGAACCCAAGCCGTAGCAAATTTTTAAAGCGGACGATTCATATAAAAGGAAAAAGAAGCTAAGGTTTTGGGAACTGTTGATAATTTGGAGAGCAGATTGAGCCGTCAAAGAGATTAGGGTTTTGATAACTTTGTTTTCTTTTGATTTTGATAAAACTTTGGATCAAATCTAGCTTAGAATAGATTGTTCTAGCCATTGATACATCCTTCTTGAAAGATTTGAACAAGAGATTCTTCAGAAGCTTCAAGGAGATTGTAACTTGGTTTTGTTCTCGAACTTATTCTCTTTATTTTCATTGAAATTGTATTAATGGATATTATCATGTCTAATTTGATTTCTTTGAACATTAATGAGATGAGTATGTTTGATAGCATGATGAACTAATTTGATCTAGTCTAGGGTTTGTATGGATCTGCTATGATTGTATGAATTGGTTATTCTCTTAGCTAATAATTTCTTTAGCCTTGATTGAATGAAATATTGCTAATATATAATTGATTGGCCACCAATTATGTGTTTTAGGTATTAGATGATGGATTGAGAGATGAAGTCTAATGCTGGAACAATTCAATTAAGGACTTAGGTGAATTAGAGATACAACCTATTAAAAAGATTAATTCAATTATAACAAGATTAGTTGAATGAGGTTTGAATGCGAGAGCTTATTTCCTTGACTTGTTTAATTGAGTTGTTTGAGATTTAATCTTTGAAATTAAATTAGTTAAGAGGAATAACCGTTCATACATATAAGTAGTAGAGAAGTGCAAACCCTAGACTTTTCTATCCAGTGAATCAATACATCAGTTTTAGTTTACTTTTATTTGTTTTAAACTTTAATTAACCTTCTTCTTTATTTAGCAATTTAAATTTCTTTAATTACTTGTTATTTATAATCTGATAATCAATTAGCCACTTTAGTTTCCTTGTGAGACGACCTTGGGGCGATCACCTTTGCTACAGCTACCTTGTATACTTGCGAGTGATGCTTTGTGGTAGAGTTAATTTGAGCGCAACAAGTTTTTGGCGCCGCTGCCAGGGAGGCTTATTGGCGAAATTGTTTATTAGGCAAAAATATTCTAAATTATTTTTCACTGTTTTCATTTTATTTTATTTTTCTTTTGCTTTTAATAATTCTTTTGTTCTAGAATTTTGTTTATGCAAGGCAGGAGATCACTTGGAGGAGAACTATACCCAGTCATTCCAGAAATTCAGAGAGTGAAAAGGAGTAGGGAAGAGTTTGAACTTTATACCGGATTTGATACTACAGAGGAGGACACTTCTGATTTTGAGTCGAAATCTACACAATCTGTTAAAATGGCTGAAGAAAGGTAAAGAACGATTAGAGACTTTGCTAGACTTGTCATTGGAACTTCCACTTCTTGCATAAGATTGACAGATGCAACAAGGAATTATGAGTTGAAGAACATTCACTACAATATGCTGCCATCATTTTATGGAGTTCCAAATGAAGATCCTTTGAATTTTATTCGGGATTTCTACTCCACCCTCAACACTTTTCCATTGGGAGGATTAACAGAGGATCAGTTGAGGATGAGGTGTTTTCCATATACTTTGAAGGATAGGGCAAAGAGCTGGCTTATGATGTTGCCCAAAAACTCACTGACAACTTGGGAGCAAGTTTATAACAAGTTCATGGGCAAGTTCTATTCACATCAAAAGACAGCTGAGTTGAGAGGGAAGATTGCTACATTATCTCAATTTGAAGGAGAGCCATTTCATGAGGCTTGGGACAGATTTAAGATGCTATTGATCCAGTGTCCGCATCATCACTACCCACTTCAACTCCTTAATCAGTTTTTCTATGATGGTCTAACCCAGCAATTTCAGAACACTGTTGACAATGCAGCTGGGGGAGCCATGGGAGAAAAGATAGCTGATGAGACTTATGAGATCTTTGAGATGTTGGGAGCTAATTCTCAACAAAAGAGTGTAAGGGGAAGAAGTAAAGGGGTGAATCAACTGGAGGCCAATAGTGAAATGGTCAGTCAAATAGCTGAATTGACAAGGCAGGTTCAGATGCTTAACATGAAGAACAATATTTCTTCATCTACTCAAGAAGTGTGTGGAATCTGTGAGACATTTGGTGTAATATCCTAATGCATGCCCTAGAAGTTGATTATGTTGTTGGTTTAAAATTTGATTTAATGTATATATTATGTGATAAGGAAAGAAATTGGTAAGAGAATATCTTGAAGAGTTTAGCTCAAATTGAAGAAAGATTAAGTGATCAAGTGTTGATTCAAGAAGTTTTTAACTAAGGTAAGTTCTTTCCTTTGATTTCTTTTATTCTTTTGAAGTGGTATTTGAAATTAATTAGGGCTTGTTGAATTGATGATGAGATGTAGTTGTGTTGTGTTTTCAAGTGTTAAATTTAGTTTAAGTTAAGAGTTTAAATAGGTGTTGTTGTTGGAAGTGAAGGATGTTGATTTTGGAAGATGGAGAAGGATGTTGGTTTTAGGGTTTTGAGATGGTATTTGTTTAAATGTTTTATTGATGTGTTTTAATAAGGAATATTGTGATAAACATGTAGAATTTGTGCTTAGAACATTGATTCCATTCATTTGAACCATGCTATATTGTGTATGATGAGTTGAGTGCAATTAGAGGAGACTTGTGTATATTAGGGTTTTGATCTTGAGTGACACGGCCAAAAGTAATAAGAGACACGGCCAAGACTTAAAATTCTTGAGAGACACGGCCAAGTCCATGGAATTTTGGCCGTGTTGGATTGGTTTTTGAGAGACACGGCCGTGTCCCATGCCAGCGTTTGTCACTGCCAAAATTTAGTTGAGAGACACGGCCACAAGCTTGGCCGTGTCCCTTGCCCGTGTTGCCTACTGTCAAATTGAGGTTGAGAGACACGGCCACAAGCTTGGCCGTGTCCCTCAAAGTGGGTGCTGCCCGTGTCCCTTAAATGAGTTACTTATTGTTTCTATTCTTTGTTGTTTTGCATGGTTTTGATTCTTCAAAGGTATTTTGGTACCTAAACCTAAACATAAACACTTTAAACATACTTCAAACAAAGAATGCCCTAATCAAATGGATGTGGAAGATCTTAAAACTATGAAAGATATAAATTGTTCTTTGCCCTAATTGCATGGTTGAGATTGAACAATGTTATGTTATGCACTGTGAATGGTAATGTGTTTCATGAGTAATGTATATTGAAATGTTATATCAAAGATGCTAGAATGATTCAAATAAGATATGATATGAGACAAGGCCATTGTGATTGGCTATGATGATTCAATTGAATGATATAAGGCATGTTTGCCTAAATGTTGATGAGAATTGAGAATGGAAATGATAATTGTATAATAAATGAATTATGTGGCTAATGTGTCATTCCATTTTCAGAGTTTGTTGTTGGTGGCATGCCTAATGATAGTAACAATCTCTTGAAGTTAGGTTGGATTGAGTCCTTGAAGTCTAATTGAGATGTTACAACCCTTGAAGCTAGGTTGGGTTGGTTCTTGAAGCCAAGTTGGGTTGAAGCTTAGCATGCTTTGCTCCCCTTGAAGCTTGGTTGAACCTAACCCTTGAAGCCTAGTTGGGATTATGATATTGATAAATGTGATAATAAAACCAAAGTATTAACTCTGAAAATTGAATGGCATATTAGTGTGTCTTGGGCCCATGCTTGTCTTTGTTTAGTGTTGTTCATGAATGGTCTAATGAGTAACTAATGAGGTATATGAAAAGATGTTATATTGTGATATGTCTACATATGTTGGATTATGAAATGTAAAGGTATATTGTTAGCTTTGCATATATGATGTTACATGTATAATATGGATTGAGAATTTACATTAGCATGAATTGTCTTACTAAGCCCTTGGCTTAGCGCGATAGTGTTTAATCGCGCAGGTGATAGAGTTGATAGAGTTGAACCCGAGAGCTCTTCGAGACCGAGTGAGAGTAGACGTTGAAGAGTTGATTTTGGGGAACTTAAAGATCAGAGAAGATTTGCCAATCATGTATAATTTCTTTATAACTTGTAAATATTGTTTATAATGTGAATATATGTATATTTGTAAATATGGATTTAAATGCTTTTATATATGTAACTATTTTATAAATTCTGCTGCGTACTAAATAAACATATCTATATTTACTTTGTTTTATTTTACAAGTTAATTACTTATTATCTAGATTGTATATACTTAAAAAGATTATGATATCATTTAAAAGGTGTTCTTGAATGTTAAGAAAAATCTGTAGCATTCCTATATTCGATACATGTATACTACATTGTGGTGTATGTAGTGTGTATGTATTGGATGTGGGGGTGTTACAATTGTTTTGGTATCAGAGCCTAGGTTTGAGATTCTCAACCTAGGTCACGTATAAGAAAAAGAATATTTTTACTTAAAAAGTGAATTTTTGAATAACATATGTGTTTGGGATTGGCAGTCTCTGATCTTTAATAAGATATAATCTGCTGTGTTTGCAGACATAGGTTGTGATGGACTCTCACTTACGTCAGTCTGTTGAAGGTAGTGCGGAGAGTGTTGCTCCTGAGGATAGAGCTAGAGTTGATAGTGCTGGGGAGGCACCTGCTTCGGTGCCGGGGAGACCAGCTGGTGAGGAGGTTCCACCAGTCTGGCTTAGGCATGTGGTAGAGGCTTTGAGGCAAGCACCAGTGCAACCACCACCACCCCCTCAGCCTTTGGTATCAGTGAGGCACTATGATAAACTAAGGAAGTATGGAGCAGAAGATTTCCTTGGTACTGTTGATCCAGCTGTAGCGGAGCAATGGCTTGATAAAGTACAGAGGATCTTTATTCAGTTGCAAGCCACCTCAGAGGAAAAATTTGATTATGCAAGATCATTGCTGCAGAAGGATGCCTACGATTGGTGGCAGACAGTGCCCCATTCTATGGATGATCCACCAACCTTGTCTTATGTGGATTTTCTGAGAGAATTTGAATTGAAGTATACTCCAAGGGAGTATAAGGACATGAAGAAGATGGAGTTTTTGAGCTTGAAGCAAGACAGCCGGACCGTTACAGAATATGAGGTTGAGTTTATTAGATTGAGCCATTATGCTGGGGGCATTATAGCTGATGAGATAGATAGATGCAGGAGATTTGAGGAGGGATTGAGGCCCTCTATCATGTGTCTAGTGGCTGGATCTAGATATCATGATTTTTCCCAGCTTGTGGCAGCAGCTCGAAGTGTGGAGAGAGCTCAAGTTATTGCAGCTGCTTCAGAGGAAGAGATTAGGGTGAGAAGGCCCCAGTTTGAGGCAGGGTCTTCATCTGCTAAAAGAGGTAAATGAAGCTTTGTTCCTCGGGTCAGTAGAAGTCAGAGGCCAGCTGGTAGGTCAGTGCAGTTTCAGAGGCAGAGATTTAGACCTGCAGCTTCAGTGGCGAGCGCTCCGACCCCAATGATTCAGAGATCCACCCTACCCATCTGCATTCACTGTGGTAGGCCACATGGTGGTCCTTGTTGGAAGACTGGGGTAGCAGGGGTATGCTTTAGATGTGGATCACCTGATCACTTTGTGAGAGATTGTCCTCAGAGGCAAGAGCAGATGTCAGTTGATACTGCAGCTTCTCGACCTAGTGTGAGGGGAGGTCGAGGAGGCAGAGGTGTCAGCAGAGGAGGAAGATCTGGGTTCAGTTCTAGAGGAGGTTCCACATCCAGGGAGAGTAGACCAGAGGAGGTTGGATCTTCCCAGAGGGTATATGTTATGCGGAGGCAGCCAGATGCTTCGGCAGTCATAGCTGGTACTTTTTCCTTATTTGGTTTTTCTGTTTTTGCTTTGATTGATCCGGGTTCCACACATTCCTATATTAGTGCATATGTTTTGCCTGTGTCTGATATGCATGCTGAATCCCTAGGATTTGATGTATTGGTGACAAATCCTTTAGGGCATAGTGTGATTGTTAGCAAGGTGCACCGAGATAGTGCAGTAATGGTGCAAGGTAAGGAATTCCTTGGAGATTTGATTGAAATGCCATTTAAGGAATATGATGTGATCCTAGGCATGGATTGGTTAGCTAGACATGGAGCTGTGGTAGATTGTAAAAAGAAAATTGTTACTTTGAGAACTGGTGATGGTAAAGATGTGATAGTATCTAATGAGCAGGAACAGCTAGCATCTTTGTTTGTTTCAGCTGTTGCAGCCAGGAGGTTGATTAGAAAGGGGTGTGACGCCTATCTTGCTCATGTAGTAGATACTAGAGTAAGAGGTTCTCTTATTGATGATATACCTACAGTTGCAGAGTTCCCAGATGTATTTCCAGAAGAGTTACCAGGATTGCCTCCTGAGAGAGAGGTGGAGTTCGGTATTGAATTATTGCCTGGTACCACTCCTATCTCTATTACTCCTTATAGAATGGCACCTGCTGAATTGAGGGAGTTGAAAGTGCAATTACAGGAGTTGTTAGATAAAGGATTTATTCGCCCTAGTGTTTCACCGTGGGGAGCTCCTGTCCTATTTGTGAAAAAGAAAGATGGTACTATGAGGTTGTGTATCGATTATAGGCAATTGAACAAGGTGACAATTAAAAATAAATATCCTTTGCCTAGAATCGATGATCTCTTTGATCAGTTGAAGGGTGCAGCTGTGTTTTCTAAAATTGATTTGAGATCAGGGTACCATCAGCTGAGAGTTAGAGCTGAAGATGTTCCTAAGACCGCCTTTCGAACCAGGTATGGGCATTATGAGTTTCTAGTTATGCCTTTTGGTTTGACGAATGCACCTGCAATTTTTATGGACTTAATGAATAGGGTGTTTAGGCCCTATTTGGATCAGTTTGTAGTGGTTTTTATTGATGATATTTTGGTGTATTGGTGTAATGAGGAGGAACATGACAAGCATCTGCGGATTGTGCTGCAAATTTTGAGAGAGAAGCAATTGTTTGCTAAGTTGTCGAAGTGTGAGTTCTGGCTTGACCAAGTAGCTTTTCTCGGTCATATAGTTTCAGCAGAGGGTATTAGAGTTGATCCGAGTAAAGTTGAAGCTATTCTGAATTGGAGTCCACCAAAATCTGTGACTGAAGTTAGAAGTTTTCTGGGTTTGGCACGCTATTACCGACGGTTTGTGAAAGGGTTTTCTTTGATAGCTACTCCACTCACCAGATTACTTCGAAAGGGAGTGAAATTTGTGTGGACAGATCAGTGTCAGGCTAGTTTTGAACAGTTGAGAGAAATGTTGACTCAAGCGCCTGTTCTTACTTTACCTGTGGAAGGTAAACCATATGTGATTTATAGTGATGCTTCACATAGTGGTTTGGGGTGTGTGCTAATGCAAGAAGGTAAAGTTATAGCTTATGCATCTCGACAGTTGAAATCACATGAGCTCAATTATCTGACCCATGATTTAGAGCTAGCAGCCATTGTGTTCGCATTGAAGATTTGGCGACATTATTTGTTTGGGGAGAAATGTTTCATCTATACTGATCACAAAAGTTTGAAATATTTGGGTGTCCAAAAAGAGCTCAATCTTCGTCAGAGGAGATGGTTGGAATTGATTAAAGACTACGAATGTTTGATTGATTATCATCCAGGCAAAGCAAATGTGGTTGCTGATGCCTTGAGTCGGAAGTCTTTAGCAGGTTTAACTGTTTATTCGCTCTCGTTGCTTGTTGAGTTGAGAGCATTGCATGCCAGTTTTGTATCTTGTGATGATGGTGCATTGTTGGCACAGTTGCAATTGAAGCCAGTTTTGTTGGATCAGATTAAAGAAGCTCAGTTGGCTGATGAAAAGATTCGAAAGATTGTTTTAGATTGCCAGAGTGGAAAGAGTCAAGATTTTATTGTGAGAAATGATGGGAGTCTCTGGTTTAAAAACAGATTGTGTGTCCCTGATGACGCTAATTTGAAAAGGATCATTTTGGAAGAAGCACATCAGTCAGTGTTTGCTATGCATCCGGGCAATACAAAGATGTATTATGATTTGAGGCAGCATTACTGGTGGTCCGGTATGAAGAGAGACATAGCGGAGTTTGTATCCAGATGTCTCACATGTCAGAAGGTAAAAGCAGAGCATCAAGTTCCAACCGGGTTGCTTCAACCTTTGTCAGTGCCTGAATGGAAGTGGGATAGAGTGGCAATGGATTTTGTGTCTGGTTTACCATTGACACAAAGGAAACATGATGCTATTTGGGTGATTGTGGATAGATTGACTAAGACAGCTCATTTCCTTCCGGTTCGGATGGATTATTCATTGGATAGATTAGCTGAGTTGTATATCCAAGAGATTATAAAGTTGCATGGTGTCCCAATCTCTATAGTGTCTGATTGAGATCCTCGGTTTACTTTCAGGTTTTGGAAGAGTTTGCATAGTGCTTTGGATTCTCGACTGCACTTCAGCACTGCTTTTCATCCACAGTCGGATGGACAGTCAAAGAGGGTGATATAGATTATTGAGGATATGTTGAGAAGCTGTGTTATTGATTTTTCTGGAAGTTGGGACAGATTTCTACCGCTCGTGGAGTTTGCTTATAACAACAGTCATCAATCCAGCATTGGTATGGCACCATTCGAAGCATTGTATGGCAGACAGTGTAGGACACCTTTATGTTGGAGTGAACTTGGTGAAAGTAAGTTAATTGGTCCTAATTTAGTTAAAGATACTGAGGAGAAAGTGAAAGTGATTCGAGATAGATTGAAAGCAGCTTCAGACCGACAAAAGTCTTACTCAGATTTGAAGAGGAGAGACATAGAATTCGATGTTGGAGATAAGGTATTTTTGAAGGTATCTCCTTGGAAGAAGATCTTGAGGTTTGGTCGGAAAGGGAAGCTGAGTCCTCGTTTCATTGGGCCATATGAAGTATTGGAGAGGGTTGGACAAGTTGCTTATCGGCTTGCTTTACCACCTGAGTTAAGCAGAATCCATAATGTATTTCATGTTTCTATGTTGAGGAGATACAGATCGGACCCATCTCATGTGTTGCCGATTGAATCTATCGAGGTAAATCAAGATCTGACATTTGAAGAGGAACCAGTTGCTATCTTGGCACGTGATGTGAAAAAGTTGAGAAACAAGAGTGTGCCATTGGTGAAAGTTCTATGGAGGAATCATGCAAAAGAAGAAGCAACTTGGGAAAGTAAGCATACAATGCGAGATCAGTACCCTCAGTTATTTCGGACTTGATATCAGGTAATTTCGAGGATGAAATTTCTTTTTAGAGGGGGAGAATTGTAATATCCTAATGCATGCCCTAGAAGTTGATTATGTTGTTGGTTTAAAATTTGATTTAATGTATATATTATGTGATAAGGAAAGAAATTGGTAAGAGAATATCTTGAAGAGTTTAGCTCAAATTGAAGAAAGATTAAGTGATCAAGTGTTGATTCAAGAAGTTTTTAACTAAGGTAAGTTCTTTCCTTTGATTTCTTTTATTCTTTTGAAGTGGTATTTGAAATTAATTAGGGCTTGTTGAATTGATGATGAGATGTAGTTCTGTTGTGTTTTCAAGTGTTAAATTTAGTTTAAGTTAAGAGTTTAAATAGGTGTTGTTGTTGGAAGTGAAGGATGTTGATTTTGGAAGATGGAGAAGGATGTTGGTTTTAGGGTTTTGAGATGGTATGTGTTTAAATGTTTTATTGATGTGTTTTAATAAGGAATATTGTGATAAACATGTAGAATTTGTGCTTAGAACATTGATTCCATTCATTTCAACCATGCTATATTGTGTATGATGAGTTGAGTGCAATTAGAGGAGACTTGTGTATATTAGGGTTTTTATCTTGAGTGACACGGCCAAAAGTAATAAGAGACACGGCCAAGACTTAAAATTCTTGAGAGACACGGCCAAGTCCATGGAATTTTGGCCGTGTTGGATTGGTTTTTGAGAGACACGGCCGTGTCCCATGCCAGTGTTTGTCATTGCCAAAATTTAGTTGAGAGACACGGCCACAAGCTTGGCTGTGTCCCTTGCCCGTGTTGCCTACTGTCAAATTGAGGTTGATAGACACGGTCACAAGCTTGGCCGTGTCCCTCAAAGTGGGTGCTGCCCGTGTCCCTTAAATGAGTTACTTATTGTTTCTATTCTTTGTTCTTTTGCATGGTTTTGATTCTTCAAAGGTATTTTGGTACCTAAACCTAAACATAAACACTTTAAACATACTTCAAACAAAGAATGCCCTAATCAAATGGATGTGGAAGATCTTAAAACTATGAATGATATAAATTGTTCTTTGCCCTAATTTCATGGTTGAGATTGAACAATGTTATGTTATGCACTGTGAATGGTAATGTGTTTCATGAGTAATGTATATTGAAATGTTATATCAAAGATGCTAGAATGATTCAAATAAGATATGATATGAGACAAGGCCATTGTGATTGGCTATGATGATTCAATTGAATGATATAAGGCATGTTTGCCTAAATGTTGATGAGAATTGAGAATGGAAATGATAATTGTATAATAAATGAATTGTGTGGCTAATGTGTTATTCCATTTTCAGAGTTTGTTGTTGGTGGCATGCCTAATGATAGTAATAATCTCTTGAAGTTAGGTTGGATTGAGTCCTTGAAGCCTAATTGAGATGTTACAACCCTTGAAGCTAGGTTGGGTTGGTTCTTGAAGCCAAGTTGGGTTGAAGCTTAGCATGCTTTGCTCCCCTTGAAGCTTGGTTGAACCTAACCCTTGAAGCCTAGTTGGGATTATGATATTGATAAATGTGATAATAAAACCAAAGCATTAACTCTGAAAATTGAATGGCATATTAGTGTGTCTTGGGCCCATGCTTGTCTTTGTTTAGTGTTGTTCATGAATGGTCTAATGAGTAACTAATGAGGTATATGAAAAGATGTTATATTGTGATATGTCTACATATGTTGGATTATGAAATGTAAAGGTATATTGTTAGCTTTGCATATATGATGTTACATGTATAATATGGATTGAGAATTTACATTAGCATGAATTGTCTTACTAAGCCCTTGGCTTAGCGCGATAGTGTTTAATCGCGCAGGTGATAGAGTTGATAGAGTTGAACCCGAGAGCTCTTCGAGACCGAGTGAGAGTAGACGTTGAAGAGTTGATTTTGGGGAACTTAAAGATCAGAGAAGATTTGCCAATCATGTATAATTTCTTTATAACTTGTAAATATTGTTTATAATGTGAATATATGTATATTTGTAAATATGGATTTAAATGCTTTTATATATGTAACTATTTTATAAATTCCGCTGCATACTAAATAAACATATCTATATTTACTTTGTTTTATTTTACAAGTTAATTACTTATTATCTAGATTGTATATACTTAAAAAGATTATGATATCATTTAAAAGGTGTTCTTGAATGTTAAGAAAAATCTGTAGCATTCCTATATTCGATACATGTATACTACATTGTGGTGTATGTAGTGTGTATGTATTGGATGTGGGGGTGTTACATTTGGGCTTGGAGCAAATATATGCCCCTCTTCATATGAATCTTTTGGGAATGAAGCTGAGCAAGTTAATGCTATGGGGGGATTTCAACCAAGAGCCAGGAATGATCCTTACTCCAACACTTACAATCCTGGTTGGAGGAGTCACCCCAATTTTTCCTGGACAACAAATAATGCTCAACAGCCTTTCCATTTGCTCTAGAGAGTGAACCAACAGCAGGGCCAATCCTCAAATCAAGGTTAGCCTAAGAGAGAGAGTTTGGAGGAAAGTTTACAGGCTTTTATCCAAGTCAGTGCTAAAAATCAAGAGATGAACAATAAGAGGCTGGATTCACTAGAAGCATCTTTTAAGAAGGTGGAGACCCAAGTGGGGCAACTTGCTCAACAGATGCAGATTCAACAAAAGGGGAAGTTCCCAAGTCAACCTGAGCAGGCACAATCAGTGACTATTTTTAGTAGTGGCAAGGTAATTAATAATAATGTTGAAAATAACTCTGTGAATGTAGGTGAGCAAGAGAATAAAAAGGAAGGAGAACTAGAGAACAAAGGTGCTGAAGAAAGATCAATGGAGAAGTCCCCTACAGCAGATTTGCACAAGGCAAGCAATCCATACCGGCCACCTATACCATTCCCCAGCAGGTTGAAGGATGATAAAAAAGATAAGCAATTTTCAGATATCTTCAACATGTTGTCTAAGGTAAGTATTAACTTACCCTTACTTGAAGCAATTAAGAATATGCCGGCTTATGCTAAATTCTTCAAAGAACTGAATACCAAGAAAAAGAGGTATGAGCCGAATGAAAAGGTGATAGTTTCTGAGGTAGCTAGTGCTGTTTTGCAGCATAAACTACCTCCTAAGCTAAAGGATCCTGGAAGTTTTATTATTCAAATTACTATAGGGAATGGAAAGGGTACTGATGGCATGTGTGATTTAGGAGCCAGTGTGAATTTAATGCCTTATTCTTTTATCTTGAGTTAGAACTAGGGGAACTTAAACCAACAAAAATGGTGTTGCAATTAGCTGATAGATCTCTTAGATTCCCGAAAGGGGTTATCGAAGATGTGTTAGTTAAAGTTGGTGGTTTGATAGTACCTGTGGATTTCATTGTTCTTGACATGGAAGTAAGTAACTCTTCACCATCTGCACACACCATTCTGCTGGGTAGGCCTTTTATGGCAACTACCAACACTTTGATAGATGTTAAAAATGGTAAATTATCAATGACTGTCTTAGGACAAACTATTGAATTTTCTATTTTTTAACACTTCTCCTATTCCCACAACTGCTTTATATGAGGATTGTTCTTTCATTGATTGTGTTGATGCAGTTGTTTCAGATGTTTTCTTGCAGACAGGTTCCTCTGATAAATTGGAGATGGCATTGACCTTGGATAGTGATTTGGAAATTTTTGATGCAGAAATAGCCAGTTGTCTTGAGACCATAGAAAGTGCTGAAATAGAGGAACTTAAGGAGGACCCAGTTTGTGAGCTTCCCTCCATTCAAAAAGAAGAGAAGAACCCCTCACTAGAGTTAGAGCTGAAAGAGTTACCTAAGAACCTGAAATATGTGTTTTTAGGAGATCACAACACTTTACCTGTGATAATATCTAGTGAACATAGTGAAGGGGAGGAGATGAGATTGGTGAGTGAGCTTAAAAGATTAAAGAGAGCAATAGGATGGGGATTGAGTGACATCAAGGGTATTAGCCCTTCCATGTGCATGCATAGAATCACTTTAGAAGAGGGAGCTAAACCTGTGAGGGAGACTCAAAGGTGCCTTAACCCAAATATGAGTGAGGTGGTTAAGAAGGAAGTGCTCAAATTGCTGGATGAAGGAGTAATTTATCCAATTGCTAACAGTGAGTGGGTGAGCCCAGTACATGTAGTTCCTAAGAAATCTGGAATCACTGTGGTGAAAAATGAGAATAATGAATTGGTTCCTACTAGGACTACTACTTGGTGGAGAATGTGCATCGATTATAGGAAGTTGAACAATGCTACAAAGAAAGATCATTTCCCTCTTCCTTTTATTGATAAGATGTTAGATAAACTTTTTGGACACTTACATTATTGTTTTTTGGATGGCCTTTCAGGTTACTATCAGGTGCCAATTGCACCAGAGGATCAGTCCAAGACTACCTTTACTTGCCCTTTTGGGACTTATGCATTTCGACGTATGCCCTTTGGCTTGTGCAATGCACCTGCAACTTTTTAGAGATGCATGATGTCTGTCTTCTCAGATATGATAGATGATTTTATTGAGGTATTTATGGATGACTTTTCTGTCTTTGGTAATTCTTTTGATAATTGCCTCAATAAACTTGTTCTTGTGCTTGAGAGATGCATTGAATGTAACCTCACTTTAAGTTGGGAAAAGAGTCATTTTATGGTTACTCAGGGCATTGTCTTAGGTCATGTGGTGTCAAGTAAAGGGATTGAGGTGGATAAGGCTAAAGTTGAATTGATTGCTAAGTTACCCCCACCTACCTCTGTTAAGGGAATAAGAAGTTTCTTAGGGCATGCAAGTTTTTACAGGAGGTTTATTAAGGATTTTTCCAAAATAAGCCAACCATTGTGCCATTTGCTAGGGAAGGATATTCCATTTGAATTTACAGCACAATGCATGCAAGCTTTTAATTCCCTTAAAGAAAAATTGACTAGTGCACCAGTAATAGTAGCTCCTGTTTGGTCTTTACCATTTGAAATCATGTGTGATGCCTCTAATCATGCAGTAGGAGCTGCTCTTGGGCAAAGGGTTGATAAATACTTGAGAGTAATATATTATGCCAGTTTGACCCTGAATAGTGCACAAATGAACTACACCACAACTGAAAAGGAAATGTTAGCTGTTGTTTTTGGTTTAGACAAATTTAGAGCATATTTAATTGGGTCAAAAATTATTGTGCATTCTGATCATGCAGCTCTTAAATATCTGTTAACAAAACAACATGCTAAACCGCGCTTAATTAGATGGGTGTTGTTATTGCAAGAATTTGATTTCCAAATCAAGGATACTAAGGGTAGTGAGAATGTTGTTGCTGATCATTTATCCAGATTACCCTTCTTTAGTGAAAATCTTGCATCTGATAGCATTCATAAAAATTTAGAAGCATTTCCTGATGAGCAGCTTTTTATGGTATTTGATGCACCTTGGTTTGCAGATATTGCTAACTATCTTGCTTGTGGAATATTGCGTACTAACATGTCATTTCAGGAAAAGAAAAGGTTTTTACACTTGAGTAAGTTTTTATTTTTGGGATGAACCTTATCTATTCCGGATATGCAAAGATGAGATAGTTCGCAGGTGTGTATCTGAGGAAGAACAACTGAGTGTTCTTCAATTTTGTCATGACCTTCACTGTGGGGGTCATTTTAGAGGAAGAAAGACTGCAGAAAAGGTGCTACAAAGTGGTTTTTACTGGCCTACCTTATTTAAAGATGCTCAAGAGTATTGTAAACACTGTGACCATTGTCAAAGAGTAGGTAACATTGGGAGGAGGAATGAAATGCCCCTTCAATCATATATTGTTGTTGAACTGTTTGATTTGTGGGGAATAGACTTCATGGGTCCTTTCCCCAAGTCTTTTGGATATGAGTATATTTTAGTTGCTGTTGATTATGTTTCCAAATGGGTGGAGGCAATCCCCACCCGTACTAATGATGCTAATGTAGTTGTTAAATTTGTGAAGGAAAATATTCTTAGCAGATTTGGTACGCCAAGGGTGATAGTCAGTGATGGGGGAGCCATTTTTGCAACAGGCTTTTTGAGAAGTTAATGCACAAATCTGGTGTTAAGCACAAGGTGGCAACCCCATATCATCCACAGACTTCTGGACAAGTGGAAACATTCAACAAGAAGATTAAAGGAATTCTGGAGAAAACAGTCAACTTATCAAGGAAGGATTGGGCAAGTAGATTGCATGATGCACTATGGGCATATCGGACTGCTTTCAAGACTCCTCTAGGTATGAGTCCATACCGATTGGTGTTTGGAAAAGCTTGTCACTTACCAGTGGAGTTGGAGAACAGAGCATATTGGGCAATCAAGACTCTGAATTTGGACTTGGACAAAGTGAAGAGAGAACGATTTCTGCAAATTTCAGAGTTAGATGAGCTGAGAAATGAGGCGTATGAGAGCTCGAGAATTTACAAGGATCACACTAAAGCACTTCATGACAGAATTATAGTGCGAAAGACATTGAGTCCAGGTATGAAAGTTTTACTTTTTAACTCTCGACTCCGTCTTTTTCCAGGTAAACTCAAGTCTCGATGGAGTGGTCCTTTCGAGATAACTCAGGTGTATCCTTCTGGTGCCATTGAATTACTTAACTCTCGAACAAGTGAAACTTTTAAAGTAAATGGACAGAGAGTTAAGCCATACAATGAAGGATTTCAGGAAGTGAGGGTCATTGACAGCACTTTGATTCATGATCCCTAGGCCTTGCATGATGTCCATCTATATGACATTAAAGAAGCGCTAAATGGGAGGCAACCCATCGGTTTGCATTTATTTTTCATAGTTGTAATTTTAAATTTAGCAAGCATTGAGTTTATGTTTAGTTTAAATAAATGGAATGGTGCTTTGATCGGTTTTTATTTTGTGTTTCAGGGTGGTTTAAAGAAGAATTTGCAAAATCTTTAAGAAATAAAAAAAAATTTGAAAATGGCAGAAGGAGACACGGCCAAAGGACTTGCCCGTGTCCCTTGGCCGTGTTACTTAGACACGGCCAAGCCTAAAATTTTATTTTGTGCACTTAGTCACAGTGAGTGACACGGCCAAAGGACTTGGCTGTGTCCCTTGGCCGTGTCACTTGGACACGGCCAAGCTTCACCAGCGACTCAATTTTCTTTCGATTTTTGCAAATTTTTGTACAGAAGAGGACACACCCATGGGACACGGCCAAGTCACTGGCCGTGTCCCTCCATGAGCATCAGACACGGCCGTGTCACCTAGACTTGGCTGTGTCTCTTCACTTTCACACACTAGACACGGCCGTGTTGCCCACAACTTGGCCGTGTCCCTCACTTTTACACTTTAAAAAAAACACGATTTTGCCCAGTTTCTTTCCATTAAATCCCTAATTCATGTTTCTTCATCTCTCTCACTCTCTCGCTCTCTGTATCGTAAACTCCATTCTTTTTTATTCCAAGCTCCAAATCTTCCTTTAATCCTCAAATCTCTTCACCAAAACTAGAAATAATCCATTAAAACTTCTTCTTTTCTCATAAAATTTTGATTTGATCAAGTTTTGGTTTGAATTTTTCAGATTTCTAGAGATGCCAAGAACGAAGATTGTTTCACACCGCAAGACGAAGAAGTCTACAACCGAAGGAGCTTCTTCCTCTTCATCAACTTTATCTTTGAAGAGAGCAAGTCTTTTGGCTCGGGGTTTTTTCCCGACAAGGTATGTTAATGATGAATCTCTTGATGTCCTGCAAATTAGGACTAATTTTGATCAATATGTGCAATTTCTTGGGTGGGAGACTCTAGTCTCCTTGAGACCTTTGCAGTTTGAGGAGCTTACTTTAGAATTTTTGACATCTCTCAAGGTTGAAAGAGATGATAAGAAAATCTGCACTAGAATGATGTTTAAATTGCTGGGTAAATCATTTGTGCTTAATATTGACCAGTTAAATGATATATATGGTTTTCATCAGCATGGGGAAAGGTCGGTACCCAAAGAATTTAAACAACAATTTGCTTGGGGAGCTTTAGGCTCGGGTACTTATGTGGCCAAATCGGCCAAAGCATCTAAATTAAGAAATTCCACTTTGAGGTATTTGCATAGGTTTATGTCTTGCGGATTCTTTGCTCGGAAGGAGAGTCCGGGTGTGGTTGAATTGAGTGAACTATTTTTCCTGGATTGTGCTTTGAATGCAATGCATGTTAGTACCGGCTATTGGTTAGCCGATATTTTTGATACTATGGCTAATAAAAGGAAGGGGGCAATTTGTGTTGGAGGGTTGATTACCACATTAGCAGTAGCCCTTGTTGAGGATTTTGACCCGAGTACTAGTCGCATGACTAGAATTTCGGGTAATGACTCTTTGGATTTAGCTACACTTGAGAAGATGCACATGGTGGTGCATAGGAGAGGGACTTATGTGATGCCTTCAGATGAGCCTGAAGCACCGGGGGACAGGCAGAAGAGAGCACGGGTCTAAGAGGAGTCCGACTCGGATTCTCTTGACCTAGATGAGGATGCTCCGGTTTTGAAAAGTCAAGAGGTACTTCTGAGGATTGAGGCCCTGGAGGGCAAAGTGGATCGACTGGATGGCAAGGTGGACCGTAACCATGCTGAGGTTTTGCAGCAGTTGGAACAGATTAATAGCAACCTTGCGAAGATCTTGAGTCTCCATCCCTCGGCTGCATCATCTTCACGCCCGCCTTTTCCATAGATTTTGAGTTCCTTGCTTTATTTTGTTTAGTGTATTTTTGTTATTATTTTTCGTTTTTATTTTTCATGTTAACATTTTATATTTAGTTATTTTATTTTTATATATTGTACTTTTGTTTTTGAACTTTTGTGTTTGTGATGGAAAGCTAGGGTTTTGCCTCACCAGGTACGATGGAAGACAAGTTGTCCTTTAACTCTTTTTATTTATTATTCTTGTTTTCCATTGAGGATAATGTAAATTTTAAGTGTGGGGTACTCTTTAAGTTTTTTCTTTAATTCGTGTTTTGTTTGTCTTGATGTTTTTATTGTGTTTGTTGTGCATGGCATAATTGTTGAAATCTTATTGATCTTTTCTGTGATTTTAGCGTTATAGTTGAGACTTTAGTATCAGCATAAAAATGAGCATTTGAATTCATTCAGGATCAATTTTCACATTCTGCAATTCATGACATATAAGTCTTTGTGAACCCACCTGTGTGAGTTTTGAGCCTCATAATTTGATATTATTTTCAATTGATTTTCTTTTCTTAAGTGTGCACCTTCATGATGTTGCATCTCTAGAGCTTGCTTTTGCATACTGATTGAACTCGCATTATGATTTAATCTCAAGTTTTAAAATGATGAAGGCAAATTAGGCTAGCCCTTTAGCTTAAAAAAGACCTCCCTTAATATTGATTTCCTTAGTAAGCCAAGTTGAGCATTTGACCTTTTCTTGTTTGATCAACACAATTCTCAACTTAACATGTTCTTATTATCATCATACCTGCATTAAGGAATGGAGTTTTATGATATGACAATAGGGTGGTTTGTTTCAAAGTGTGGGGTAAGCAAGTAAAAAAAAAGAAAAAAAGAAAAATGGAATTGCTAATTAGGGGTTGAAATGCATACTTTGCACATTGTATTTGATTAAGAGTCATTATTCTTTTCCTCTACATTTTAAGCTAGATGTTCCATGCAATTCTTAATTTTGTATATATATATATATATTAAAAAAAATGATAAAAGTAAAAAAAAAAGAGAGAGAAAATAAAAGAAAAGTTATATATATATAAAAAATTCATATATGTTCCAGCATTGGTTATCAAAAGAGGAATGTAGAATCATGTATTTTTATGCAAGTATGTAAGATTATCAATTGATTGTGAGTATGCCATTTGAGGGAGTTATGAATTTCTTAGCAAGAGTATTGTCTAATTTAGATACTCCATTTCTTGATGCTCCAGCTTAAATGTCTTTTCTCACACCTTTACCTTAGCCCCATTACATCCAAATGAAAGACCTTCAGATTATTTCTTGAGAAAATCAGTGAGGGAGACTGGATAATTAAGCAAGTTTATGGCAGTATGCAATCATGAGAGGTTTGAGTGATTAACCTTTGAAATCGAGTAAAACACTTAGATGAGAGATAAGATTTGTATGTCTGGATTAATGAATGAGTTAAGAAAATCCTTGATTGAAGTAAATTGCAAATTATTTATGCCGTGTCTTAAAGGATTTCATCTATATACTGGAATTATAGTTAAGGTTGTTTGAGTTTTTAATTTATGCCATGTGAATTTGCTTGAGGACAAGCAAAGTTTTAAGTGTGGGGTAGTTGTTTTATTAGTTTTTGTTATAGTTTTGTGTCTTGTTTATTATGATAATTATTGTTTTATTTAGGTATTTTGTTAGTTTTAATCGGTTTGTTTAGTGTTTTCATTAATTTTGGTAGTTTTAGTTTATTTCAATGTTTATGTCATTTTTGATCTAGTCTTTAGTATTGTGTTTATGTTTTGTTGGTTATTGTCTATTTACTTCTTGTTTAGATTTTGTTTTGAGTTTTGTGTTAGGTTAAAAAAAAGGCAAGGAAGCAAATTGAAGGAGAAAAAAAGGCAGTAGCTGACACAGGCAGAGGACACGGCCAAGTCACTGGCCGTGTCCCATACCAAGCTAAAAAGGAAGAGCAAGTCACAGTAGAAGACACAAGCAAGGGACACGGCCAAGTCAGTGGCCGTGTCCCTCCAAAGAAGCCCAGACACGGCCAAGTTGATCCAACCTGGCCGTGTCTCACTTGCATCCAAGGCAAAGAAGATCAATTCTCACAGAAGCAGACACGGGCAAGGGACACGGCCAAGTCAGTGGCCGTGTCCCTCCAAAAAGCTCCAACACGGCCAAGTCACCTCTAACATGGCCGTGTCTCTCAACCAAAGAAGAAAGGAAGAAAAAGCAAGCAGTAGGTGACACATGCAAGGGACACGGCCAAGTCACTGGCCGTGTCCCTCCAAAGAGCACCCACACGTCCAAGTCACCACCAACTTGGCCGTGTCTCTCATGAACCCAAGCCATAGCAAATTTTTAAAGCGGACAATTCATATAAAAGGAAAAAGAAGCTAAGGTTTTGGGAACTGTTGACGATTTGGAGAGCAGATTGAGCCGTCAAAGAGATTAGGGTTTTGATAACTTTGTTTTCTTTTGATTTTGATAAAACTTTGGATCAAATCTAGCTTAGATTAGATTGTTCTAGCCATTGATACATCCTTCTTGCAAGATTTGAACAAGAGATTCTTCAGAAGCTTCAAGGAGATTGTAACTTGGTTTTGTTCTCGAACTTATTCTCTTTATTTTCATTGAAATTGTATTAATGGATATTATCATGTCTAATTTGATTTCTTTGAACATTAATGAGATGAGTATGTTTGATAGCATGATGAACTAATTTGATCTAGTCTAGGGTTTGTATGGATCTGCTATGATTGTATGAATTGGTTATTCTCTTAGCTAATAATTTCTTTAGTCTTGATTGAATGAAATATTGCTAATATATAATTGATTGGCCACCAATTATGTGTTTTAGGTATTAGATGATGGATTGAGAGATGAAGTTGTTGCGCTCAAATTAACTCTACCATAAAGCGTCACTCGCAAGTATACGAGGTAGCTGTAGCAAAGGTGATCGCCCCAAGGTCGTCTCTCAAGGAAGCCAAAGTGGGTAATTGATTATCAAATTAAATGTAATATCCTCATATATTCCCTAGAAGTTGTGATTATGTTGTTGTTGTTGTTATATAATTGGATTGAATATATGTGTTAAATTACAAGAGAAAAGAAATAGAGAAAAGAATGTTTATGTATATGTGATTTGGGAAAGAATTTAGGGTTTAGAGAGAATGGTATATGTTGTGTATATGATGATATATATAACATATAAGTTGGTCAAAATGAAGAGTCAAGGAAAGAAGATATTTATTTTTGTTAAGTGTGAAGTTACTATAAAGGGCATGTAATGAATGGTAATCAAGACAAATGGTATAAGGGTGTTTAGGTAATTACTCTTGTTGAATCACTTGGTGGAGATTTAAAGAGGTGATATTTTGTCTTTTCTTCATTTCCTTCTTCTTCTTCTTCTCTTCTCCACGTTGGTTGGCTCCTCCTTAGACAAGAGAGAGCAAAGTGAGATTTGTTTAATTCTAACATCAAATTGAAGGGAGAATCAAAGGATTTAATTGAAGATTTGTGGAATTCAACAACTTAGGTAAGTTCTTTCTCTTGATTTTCCTTTGTTCTTTTGAAATTGTGTTTGGGATTGGTGAGTTGATATGGATGGTTGATGGAGTGTGTAAAAGTGTTGAAATGGAATTAAAGATAAGAAGCTAGGTTGGTGTTGGTGATGGAAGAGTAAGAGTTGTGTTTAGTGAATTTTTTTCTGTTTTACAATTAGTAAAAGCTGTGACTTGTATGATTTTTAATTAATTATAGAAAAATGTTCTTGAAGTGAATTTTTGATATGTTGTGCCTCTATGAGTCTAGAATGACAGAAAAATATGTTGATTCGATTTTGGAATGGTTATGAGTTTAGAAAGATTATTTTTATTAGACCTGTTCCAGCAGGTACCTTAACTGAGACAGCTATATTTCGGGATTTTTAATAAAATGTAGAAAAATCATATCCAATTGAATTTTGGATATGTTGTTGCTTAGTGAGTCTAATAGTTGAGAAAAATAATTTGGAACCACGTTGATTGAATTTGATTTATGGAATTCACAAAGTTCAGAACTGCTGCCAGGATGCAGGGCAATTGGGGCAGTCTGGTTAGGTGAACTATTTGACCAAGATTTTGTGTTCAGTTTGATCTGAAATTTTAAAGGAATGATTTTAAGATACAAAACTAAATTCTGTAAAAATTTTAGAATTTTTAGTCAAGTAGATTATTTTATACAATTTTTCAAAATAAGGATAAAATGGAGTCTTAAACCAGAATGTACTATTCATATGGTCATTTTGCTAATATTCCTTTGGATTAGGTTTTAAAGAGATTGGGTTGCATTAACCTAAATGTGGAGAATTCTTGGAAAGAAAAGAAATGTATAGATTGATGGGACTAGTTCTTGAGGTAAGTACCAATACATATGATTGTATTTAATTACATAATTTGAGGCTTAACACATTTGTTTGCAAATGTGTTAAGTGATCTATTATATTGTTAACATAATTGGACTAAGGTGATGATTGAATGATGTGAAGGATGTGAAGATCATTAACCAGGTAAGCATAAACCCTATTTGATTGTATATCCTTATATGTCTTTGAACATTAACACATTGGGATGAAAGTGTTAAATAAGCTATTATATTGTGAATGTAAATGAAGAATATATATAAAGGATGAAATATGAAATGGGAAAGGTAGGAAGAAATGAGGATCATTCTTAAGGTATGTGCAATTTGTTATGATAAATGCTCTAGTAATGAATGATGTTAATGTGTTTTGAGAAGTGAGAAAATGTTATGTTATATGCATTGTGAATCTTGTGTATGGCAATGTATTATATGAATAATATACTTTGAAATGTGATATCAATGATGCTATATGTATCATATGGATTGAGATATGATATGATATGAAGCCATTGTGATTGGCTATGATAATTCAATTGAAAGAGATAAGGCATGTTGGCCTAATTGATGATGAGATTGATAATGAAATAATAAATGAATTGTTTGTTTAATATGTTATTCAGTTTCAGAGTTCTGGATTTGGGTGGCATGCCTAAGAAATGATGAAAGGTAACAGTCTTGCCGGGTTGAGGATCTCCTCATATGTGTTGAGTTGATGGTCCAAGAGACTGGGTCTGTTACACTATGAGAATTGTGAATATGAGATATATGATTTGTAACAGTCTTGCCGGGTTGAGGATCTCCTCATATGTGTTGAGTTGATGGTCCAAGAGACTGGGTCTGTTACACTATCCATGGATAGAGATACATGTATATACATTGCCTACGGGCATGATGATTGTGACTATGAACCAAAGCAGTAACTCTGAACTTTGAATAACATATTAGTGTTTTGGGCCCGAGTCTGTCTTTATTGTCAATGTGAATTGCAAGTATTGAAATATTGATTGTGAGTATTAATAATGAATTATGCTTGGTGAATTGTGAATAATATAATGTTATTAAGTGTAATATGTAAATGAATTGTGGTTGATGATAAAGGTTGTCTTTATTGTAAATGTGATTTATGATTTGTATGATATGTAATTTGTGTATTGCAATAATGATTGGTATGGTATATATAATGTAGGGGTATTAATATATTGGTTTTGAGTATTGGTGATGCATTGGGGTTGGTGATAATATTATGTATATATGTACATCATATTTGAAATTAGCTAGGATATATTAAAGATGAAATTAAAAAGAAAAGAAGATATGATAAGAACTAATTATATATTGAATTGATGTATCATTATATGTCAATACTTCTATACTATATGTTTATATTTTATAGTTGGACTACTAAGCTCTTGGGCTTAGCGCGGGTGTTTATTCGCGCAGGTATATAGATGGAAGATATGAAGTCTTTTGTTATGCCACAAGAAGAGTAAAGTTTGTTGAGACCAACTAGAGGGTAATGCATACATGTATAAACTTTAATTATGATGTATTTCTGACGAGAGAGTATTTATATGTATAAATGAAGTTTTTGATAAAGATAATGATTTTGTAAATGTTATTTAAATTAATGTATTATGGTTTGAACTCTGTTACAGGTTTTTAAAAGGTAACGAAAAGTGACATCCTTATACTTTATATATTTACTGTATGTATACTAGGTATACGGATAGTACTTATATAGGGTATCGGGGTGTTACATTAAAAGTAACAAGTAATTAAAGAAATTTAAATTGCTAAGTAATGCAAAGGTTTAATTGAAGTTTAAAACGATAAAAGTAAATAAAAGCTGATGTTTTGATTCACTTGATTAAAGGGTCTAGGGTTTGTACTGCTCTACTACTCATATGTATGAACGGTTATTTCTCTCAACTAATTTAATTTCTAAGATTAAATCTCAAACAACTTAATTAATTGAGTCAAGGAAATAAGCTCTCGCATTCAAACCTCTTACAGCTAATCTTGTTATAATTGAAACAATCTTTTTAATAGGTTATATCTCTAATTCACCTAAGTCCTTAATTGAATTGTTCCAGCATTAGACTTCATCTCTCAATCCATCATCTAATACCTAGAACACACAATTGGTGGCCAATCAATTATATGTTAACATTATTTCATTCAATAAAGGCTAAAGAAATTATTAGCTAAGAGAATAACCAATTCATACAATCATAGCAGATCCATACAAACCCTAGACTAGATCAAATTAGTTCATAATGCAATCAAACATATTCATCTCATTAATGTTCAAAGAAATCGAAATAGACATGATAATATCCATTCAATAAAAATAAAGAGAATAAGTTCAAGAACAAAACCAAGTTACAACTCCTTGAAGCTTCTGAATAATCTCTTGTTCGAATCTTGCAAGAAGGATATAACAATGGAATTAACAATCTAATCTAGCTAGTTTTAATCCAAAGTGTAGTTGAAATCCAAGAAAACAAAATGATAAAACCCTAAAACTATCTCTGACGGCTCCAACTTTGCTCTCAAAATCGCAACAGTCATTTAACCTAGCTTCCCTCTTTCCTTTTATACGAAACGTCTCGTTTGGTTCATGAGGGACACGGCCAAGTCAGATGTGACTTGGCCGTGTGAGTGACTTTTGGAGGGACACGGCCAGGTGACTTGGCCGTGTCCCTTGCTGGTGTCCACCACTGCTTGCCTTTTCTTCTTTTCTTCTTTGTTGAGTGACACGGCCAAGTCAGAGGTGACTTGGCCGTGTTGGAGCTTGTTGGAGGGACACGGCCAGGTGACTTGGTCGTGTCCCTTGCCTGTGTCTGCCTCTGTGGAATTTGCTTCTCTTTGCCCTTTGGAATGGGTGAGACACGGCCAAGTCAAGGTGACTTGGCCGTGTTGGGCTTCTTTGGAGGGACACGGCCACAAGACTTGGCCGTGTCTCTTGCATGTGTCTGCTACTGGGACTTGTTCTTCTTTTTAACTTGGTATGGGACACGACCAGGTGACTTGGCCGTGTCCTCTGCCTGTGTCAGCCACTGCCCCTTTCTCATTCAATTTGTTTCCTTGCCTATTTTTACCTAACACAAAACTCAAAACAAACTTTAAACAAGAAATAAATAGACAATAACCAACAAAACATAAACACAATACTAAAAACTAGATAAAAAACAACATACACACTGAAAAAACTAAAACTATCAAAATTAATGAAAACACTAAACAAACCAATTAAAACTAACAAAATACCTAAATAAAACAATAATTAACATAACAAACAAGACACAAAACTATACAAAAACTAACAAAACAACTACCCCACACTTAAAACTTTGCTTGTCCTCAAGCAAATTCACATGGCATAAATTAAAAACTCAAACAACCTTAACTAAAATTCCAGCATATAGATAAAATACTTAAAGAGTCAGACATAAATAATTGTAATTTCCTTCAATCAAGGATTTTCTTAACTCATTCATTAATCCAAACATACAAATCTTATCTCTCAACTAAGTGTTTCACTCGATTTCAAAGGTTAATCACTCATACCACTCATGAGTGCATACTGCCATAAACTTGCTTAATTATCCAATCTCCCTCACTGATTTTCTCAAGAAATAATCCGAAGGTCTTTTATTTGGATGTAATGGGGCTAAGGTAAGGTGTGAGAAAAGACATTTAAGCTGGAGCATCAAGAAATGAAGTATCTAAATTAGACACTACTCTTGCTAAGAATTTCATAACTCCTTCAAATAGCATACTCACCAACCCTTAACAATCTTACATACTTGCACACTAAAAGAAAAGTAATGAGTCAAAATTCCTCTAAGGCTAGAAAATATATGAACTTTGTATATATATATATATCTCCTTTTTTTTATTTTCATTTTTTTTCTTTTTCTTCTTCTTTGTTTTTTTTATTATTATTTTTTTATTTTTATCAGCATCATTTTTTTTAATATATATATATACAAAGTATAAACTTGCATGGAACATCTAGCTTAAAATGTAGAGGACAAGAATAATGACTCTTAATCAAATACAATGTGCAAAGTATGCATTTCAACCCCAATTAGGAATTCCATTTTTTTTTACTTACCCCACACTTGAAATAAACTACCCTATTGTCAAATCATAAAACTCCATTCCTTAATGCATAGGTATGATGATAATAAGAACATGTTAAGTTGAGAATTGTGATGATCAATCAAGAAAAGGTCAAAGGCTCAACTTGGCTCACTAAGGAATTCAATATTAAGGGAGGTCTTTTTAAGCTAAAGGGGCTAACCTAATTTGCCTTCATCATTTTAAAACTTGAGATTAAATCATAATATGAGTTCAATAATTATGCAAAAGCAAACTCTAGAGATGCAACATCATGAAGGTGCACACTTAAGAAAAGAAAATCAATTGACAAAAATATCAAATTTAATGAGGCTCAAAACTCACACAGGTGGGTTCACAAAGATTTATATGTCATGAATTGCAGAATGCGAAAATTAATCCTGAATGAATTCAAATGCTCATTTCTATGCTGATACTAAAGTCTCAACTATAATGCTAGAATCAAAGAAAAGATCAATAAATTTTCAACAATTATGCCATGCACAACAAACACAATAAACAAAACAACCACAATAAGCAAAACAAGAATTAAAGGAAAGCTTAAAGAGTACCCCACACTTAAAATTTACATTGTCCTCAATGGAAAACAAGAATAATAATAAAAAGAGTTAAAGGACAACCTGTCTTCCATCGTACCTGGTGAGGCAAAAACCTAGCTTTCCATCACAAACATAAAAGTTTAAAAACAAAAGGACAATATATAAAAATAACATATCCAAATATAAAAACGTTAACATGAAAACAAAAACGAAAAATAACAACAAAAATACACTAAACAAAATAAAACAAGGAACACAAAATCTATGGAAAAGGCGGGCGGGAAGATGATGCAGCCGAGGGATGAAGACTCAGGATCGTCGCAAGGTTGCTGTTAATCTGTTCCAACTGCTGCAAGACCTCAGCATGGTTATGGTCCACCTTGCTATCCAGTCGATCCACTTTGCCCTCCAGGGCCTCAATGTAATATCCCAGAATCTACCTTAAAAGTTTTGGAATTATTACTGTATTTGGATTCAATGTATTTGTTTAATTGGAAAGAGGATAGAAGTGAAGAGAGTGTGTATGATATATATATTGCAATATATAAGATATATAAATATACCAACATATGCCTCACATATGCATAGAGTATAAATTGGTGTTGGAAAGGTGAATTTAGATAATCAACAATAATAATAGAAAAAGAAGAAAGAAAGTTAAAAGATGGATTGTGTGGTAGAGGATTTTTGGGATGATTATTATTAGTATTATTATTATTATTATTATTATTATTATTATATATATATAAGATAAGAACAAGGGAAAGAAGGAGAACCTTCTTTCTCCTTCTTCTTCTGTTTCTTCTTCGTGGACAAGAGAGCACGAGAGAGAGAGAGAGAGAGAGAGAGAGAGAGAGCACGAGAGAGAGAAAGAGATGTGATTATACATCAAATTTCTTGAGGATTGAAGATAGAGATGAAGATTTGATAAAGGATTCCAGTAAGTATTCATTTCTTTGAGTTGATTTTCATTGTTTGAGTTGGATTTGATATGTTTGTTGGGTGATGATGATGATATTGAAAGATTGAAGTACATATGTGTGTTGATTTGGTAATTAGATGATGATAATATGATTATTTGTGAAGTTGATGATGAATTGTTGAGTAAGGGTTTAGTTTAATGAATTGGGGATTTGATTTAATTGATGTATGGATGATGTTTATAATGATGATTGGTATGTGTTTTGAGTGGTGTTGGTGTTTTTGGTAAGTTTGTTATGGTTTTGGGTGTGTTTGATTGAGTTTGATTAAAGTAAAAGATGAGGAAAAATGGTTGTTTATGGGTTGAGTTGTTGTTTTGGCCGGATTCTGGATTTTTGGCCTGACACGCCCAGGGACACGGCCAGATTGTTAGGCGTGTCGTTGGTTCTGTTTTCTGGAATGAGTGACACGAGCAGTGACACTCCCGTGTTATTGAGCGTGTCACAAGTTCTGTGTGACAGTAGAATTGACATGGTCAGTGACACGCCCGTGTTATTGAGCGTGTCATAGCTACTGTGAGTTTGGAGAATTTACACGGCCAGGAGCGCGTTCATGATGTTGGACGTGTTGATATGTTTGAGATACAGAAGGTATTACACGCCCAGTGACACGCCCGTGGTTATGAGCGTGTCAATGTCTCTGTATTGTGGAGTTAGGGCACGATCAGAAACACACCCGTGTTGGTGAGCGTGTCATGTGTAGAGTTTGCCCTAGTTGATTCTTATTTATATTATCTCATGTGTATCTCTAAGTAAGTGTGTATGCTCACTTTTGGATTAGGTTTTAAGAGATTGTATTGCCCCTAATCCAAGTATTGAAGGATTCATGGAAGAAAAGTTTAGATGGATATGAGTTTCTTCGGAGGTAAGTACAAAACCTTATTTGATTACATATATTTATATGACTTGGAATCCTAATACATTGATTATAAATGTATTAAGTAATCTACTATATTATTGGTAAAAATATATATATATGAAAAATGTATATGCTATGATATATGAGATATATGAGGGTATAACAAAGTATGGGAAATGTGAAAGCTTACAATACATATATAAATGTTATGAAAGGTGAAAGATGTGATGATATTAATTGTAAGATGTGAATGATATGAGAATGCAATTGATTATGTATACTTGAGTGATGAATTGAATTGATCAATATGATTTGATGATAATGTTGATAGTATATGAATTATGTTATGTTTTATGCATTGTCAATCTTATAAATTGTATTGTGATATATATATATAGATTGATGATGCATATGAATAATGATATATTGTGTACAATGTGGAATATCATGAGATAAATTGTGATGAATTACCTTAATATTATGATTGAGGCTTGTTTGCCTAATTGATGATATAAATGTGCTTTTGAATAATGAAGTGTTATATAGTGAAATGTTATAATATGATGTGAAGCCACTGTGATTGGCTCTAATGATGCAAATGAGATATTAAGCCATTGTGATTGGCTAAGATGATACAATTGAAAGAAATAAGGCATGTTTGCCTAAATGATGATGAGAATTGAGAATAGAAATGATAATGAAATAATAAATGAATTGTGTGACTAATGTGTTATTCCATTTTCAGAGTTTGTTGTTGGTGGCATGCCTATTAGTAACAATCTCTTGAAGTTAGGTTGGATTTGATCCTTGAAGCCAAGTTGGGTTGAAGTTTAACATGTTTTACTCCCCTTGAAGCTTGGTTGGGTCTAATCCTTGAAGCCTAATTGAGATGTTACAACCCTTGAAGCTAGGTTGGATTAGTTCTTGAAGCCAAGTTGGGTTGATACTTGGCATGCTTTGTTCCCCTTGAAGCTTGGTTGAACTTAATCCTTGAAGCCTAGTTGGGATAATGATAAATGTGATAATTAAACCAAAGCATTACTCTGAAAATTGAATGGCATATTAGTGTGTCTTGGGCCCATGCTTGTCTTTGTGTAATGTGAGTCATGAATGGTAACATGATTAATAAATAGGATATATGGAAACAATGTTGAAATAAATGAATAATGAGATCTATGAATGCTCTTGATGGAAGTGTGATTCATGATTGATGAATTATGAATAAAATGATGTTGTGAAATATGATTTTTGTAATATGTGTATTGATATATTGAAAGTGAACATGGCTTGATGAGCTTTGATGAGTTACGAGCTTATGAAAATGTGGTATAATGGGGAACATGTATGTGAATGTGTAATTTGTAAGATTTGTTTCCATGAAAGTTTGGATATGCCAAAGAAGGGTGATTTGTTGAAAATGATGCATATATATATATGTATATAAGATAGAAATAGTAAGTACCATGTTAATGATTGTTCTACCAAGTTATGGAATTATGTTGATTGTAATGCTATATATGTATATGTATGTAATGTATGAGATTAATAGGAATATATGAAGAATGCATTGAAAAAGGGGAAAACAGAATAAGAAAACATGATGCTAAAAATATGAGGTATGTTTATTTTGTAATGTATATTTTAGTATTAATTTGTACTACTAAGCTTTCGGGCTTAGTGCGGTTATATTAATCGCGCAGGTAAATAGGTGATGGAGCTGGAGCTAAGCCAATATGCCACTAAGAGAGCAAGTGTAGTTCGAGACCAACTAGAGGGTGATGCATACATGTACAAGTTAAAGATTTTACATTTTCATGAGAATGTATTCATATGTATTAATGTTCATTAAATTAAAGTAATTTGATTTGAACTCAGTTACAGGTTTTTAAATTGTAACAAAAAGTGACATTCTTATACTCTATATACGTATTGTATGCATACCCGGTATATGTACAGTACTTATATAGGATATGAGGGTGTTACAATTATTTTGGTATCAGAGCTTAGGTTTCGAGATTCTCGGCCTAAGTGAAATTTAAAAGAAAAATTTTTGAAGAGTTAATTAAGAATTGAAAAGAAGATTTTTGAAATGCAATTGGTAAGACATGCATGTGCATTTACATCTAGGTTGGTCTCGAACGTGGCATTATTTGAAATGTGATGTATTTGAATTACATGAGATAAATGATAGTGTGTAAATGAGATTTCATATGAAAGCAAATTTTGAAATGTTGATAATAGAGAGGTGATTATGATATAAAGAAATGATATGGAAGGAATAAGTAAAAAGTTTGATAATTGATATCTGTTGATATATAAAGAAATGGCTAGAAGAGTAAAGTTGGAAAGGAATTAGAATCAAATTAAGATTTAAAGTATTTAATCTTTCCTCTAATATTTGAATCATTTTCCATGAAACTTTATGTTTGGATTCCTATAAAGAGGAAATATTGTTGGATGGGTAATGTGGAAAGATACAATATATGAATACAAAGAGTACAGTGAATTATTGAATGAGTTAATTGGTAAAGATTAGGTGTGATAATGTAAGGTGTGGATATGTAAAGTTAAGGTTGGTTTAAAAGGAAAAAGAGATGATGTTGGTTAAGTATGAAGTGAGATGGGTGTTGTTTGTATTATTATTATTTTTAATGTAAACATGGTGATTTCAATGATAGAAATATGATATATTTGAATATTGTGAAGGCTCATATTAATAGTGGAGACATGAGACATTTAGATTTTCTTTGGAATAAGCTTAATAATTGTGAAACATAAATGTTTTGATGTTGTTTTGTGGTATATGCATATAAGAGGTTATGAAGAGTATGAGATGAGTAAATTGAAGTTTAAGTAAATTAGTAAGTTGTGAATTTATAGTGTTAATGGAATTTGGATAAAGATTATCTTGAACATTGGCAGTTTAATATAAGTTAAACTTGTGATCTATGTGGAATGAATATTACTGTATATGAAATCACTATTAAATTGGGTAATGTGATTGATAGTGAGAATTGGATAGACCAATGGTGATTCAAGAAGTTGAGATTTATAATAACTAGAATTGGAAAGTGTATAGAGGTTATTGGGGCTTAATGTGTATATGATTGGATGTAATGTACATGTGTACAAATATGTGAGTGAGATGTCACCTTAGTAAGGTGACTAAAATTTTGTGAAGTATTATCATGGTTAGAATGTATATATGTGTTAAGTTGATAAATAATTTAAATCATGTCAAAAGGGATAAGAATGATGTTGTTCAATGAGAAGTAATAAGTGTTAAATTGTGCTGAAAATATGTAAAAGAGGAATTAAATATAATTGTATGATTATGTGTATACATGTATAGAAATGTGGAATGAACTTTTCAATATGAATGTAATAGTAACATATAAGCAATGTGGAAGGTGAGACATCTTTTTTAGGTGATCTATGAATGTATATATATATAGTATAACTATTGGTCAAGTGATATTGGGAATGATATTATATGTAGTAGCGGACCTAAGATAAATTAGGCCTTGAATTATGCAAAAACAGATCATGTGATGAAATGGAAAATAAGAATTGATTTGGGAAATAGTGGACAGTAGTATTGTTATAGCAATAACTGAATTTGGCTATCATAAATGTTATGAGCCAAAGTATTTGGGTGAGGAAAGGTTCTATGTATATAGATATATAAGAGATTATAAGGGAAGAAGAAAGTATAAAGAATGAAATTTGTGTAAGACTTGTATATGATTGAATGATGTGCATAATAGAGGTTAAAGATAATATTGTTGTATATGAAATATGCTAATAATGATCAAATAATTAAGAGTAAATTATGTTGGGATAGAGTTGAAATGTGTTAATTTTTGATGTAGTAAAGTTTGGAAAAGTTGGAAATAGAATAATAGAAGAACAGTTTTGGTTTATAAGTTTCAGATGTAACCATTAACCTTCTATGGCCATATGAGTTGTTTATTGTAATTGGCCGGTTAATTTTGTTACCCACAGAATTGGGAAAATATGACTGTAATACAGCCTTGGTAAGATTGATAATTATGTTTCTAGAAACATGGCTAAAGGTTATGATTGGTGAAGTGTATTTTATAATTCTTGTGTTAGCAATTTAGTTATAAATAATGTGAGAATAAGATAAGTATGGTAAATATAATAATGATATGAAAAGTGAAAAGATATTTAAGGGGAGAAATTGCAAAATGTGATTGAGAGTTATATTGAATGTGTTTATGGTATAAAGTGAATAAGTGGATGGATTTAAAATTTAAGTGAGTAAACTATGATGAATAAGTATGGTATGAGATTATTATGAAAATTTGGTGGGAATTGTACTAAGATAAGTTGAAGTGGATTGTTGTTGATGATCATAGTTTCAAAAAGCTGAGTATATATATACATTTGAAGAGATTCAAATTTGAAAATAAGTTGACCTAATGGAATTAGGTTATATATAATTATATATTGGGAAATTTAATGATAAATTTAAATAAGTTAATTGTTGGTGTGAATTAAACAAGATTGAGATGTTAGTATATTATAGAAAATAGATCAATTGATCTGGATTGTTGTTATAATTGTGAATTATTATTGAGATTTATTGTGTATAGTTGTACTAAGAGTATAAGATATAAATGACGATGTGTATAATGTAATATTCTGATAGATGAACGGACATGAATCCATTGAATTATATCAATTATAAATGATGATAAAAAGGAAAAAAATTGATTTCCTGTAAGGTAAGTTCAAAAGTATTGTATTAATATTGATGTTAAGTGAGAAAATACTAAAGAAGGAATTAAGTGTATGAAAAATAAGAATATTATTATCAATTAAGGTTTGATGAAAGTCTGTTTAAGGAATGATTGTAATGATGACATAATCAATATTAAAAAAAAATAATAAAATAAGTCAATGTTTTTCAAGATTAAAGTTAAGAGAATAATTATAAAGAGATGAAATGATAAAATATCTTGAATGTAATAAGAGATAAAGGTATATGTCATGACAAGTTATGGAATTGAAAAATATGATTGACTCTAAGGGGGAAAGTAAAAATTTTGTGATTTGATGAATTATAAGGTAGGTATACAATTAATATCATATGAAAATAAGATGGTGGAATTGTTAAGAATGGAGTGTTATGGTATTGAATAATTTCGAGGACGAAATTATTTAAGGGGGAGAGAATTGTAATATCCCAGAATCTACCTTAAAAGTTTTGGAATTATTACTGTATTTGGATTCAATGTATTTGTTTAATTGGAAAGAGGATAGAAGTGAAGAGAGTGTGTATGATATATATATTGCAATATATAAGATATATAAATATACCAACATATGCCTCACATATGCATAGAGTATAAATTGGTGTTGGAAAGGTGAATTTAGATAATCAACAATAATAATAGAAAAAGAAGAAAGAAAGTTAAAAGATGGATTGTGTGGTAGAGGATTTTTGGGATGATTATTATTAGTATTATTATTATTATTATTATTATTATTATTATATATATAAGATAAGAACAAGGGAAAGAAGGAGAACCTTCTTTCTCCTTCTTCTTCTGTTTCTTCTTCGTGGACAAGAGAGCACGAGAGAGAGAGAGAGAGAGAGAGAGAGAGAGAGAGAGAGAGCACGAGAGAGAGAAAGAGATGTGATTATACATCAAATTTCTTGAGGATTGAAGATAGAGATGAAGATTTGATAAAGGATTCCAGTAAGTATTCATTTCTTTGAGTTGATTTTCATTGTTTGAGTTGGATTTGATATGTTTGTTGGGTGATGATGATGATATTGAAAGATTGAAGTACATATGTGTGTTGATTTGGTAATTAGATGATGATAATATGATTATTTGTGAAGTTGATGATGAATTGTTGAGTAAGGGTTTAGTTTAATGAATTGGGGATTTGATTTAATTGATGTATGGATGATGTTTATAATGATGATTGGTATGTGTTTTGAGTGGTGTTGGTGTTTTTGGTAAGTTTGTTATGGTTTTGGGTGTGTTTGATTGAGTTTGATTAAAGTAAAAGATGAGGAAAAATGGTTGTTTATGGGTTGAGTTGTTGTTTTGGCCGGATTCTGGATTTTTGGCCTGACACGCCCAGGGACACGGCCAGATTGTTAGGCGTGTCGTTGGTTCTGTTTTCTGGAATGAGTGACACGAGCAGTGACACTCCCGTGTTATTGAGCGTGTCACAAGTTCTGTGTGACAGTAGAATTGACACGGTCAGTGACACGCCCGTGTTATTGAGCGTGTCATAGCTACTGTGAGTTTGGAGAATTTACACGGCCAGGAGCACGTTCATGATGTTGGACGTGTTGATATGTTTGAGATACAGAAGGTATTACACGCCCAGTGACACGCCCATGGTTATGAGCGTGTCAATGTCTCTGTATTGTGGAGTTAGGGCACGATCAGAAACACACCCGTGTTGGTGAGCGTGTCATGTGTAGAGTTTGCCCTAGTTGATTCTTATTTATATTATCTCATGTGTATCTCTAAGTAAGTGTGTATGCTCACTTTTGGATTAGGTTTTAAGAGATTGTATTGCCCCTAATCCAAGTATTGAAGGATTCATGGAAGAAAAGTTTAGATGGATATGAGTTTCTTCGGAGGTAAGTACAAAACCTTATTTGATTACATATATTTATATGACTTGGAATCCTAATACATTGATTATAAATGTATTAAGTAATCTACTATATTATTGGTAAAAATATATATATATGAAAAATGTATATGCTATGATATATGAGATATATGAGGGTATAACAAAGTATGGGAAATGTGAAAGCTTACAATACATATATAAATGTTATGAAAGGTGAAAGATGTGATGATATTAATTGTAAGATGTGAATGATATGAGAATGCAATTGATTATGTATACTTGAGTGATGAATTGAATTGATCAATATGATTTGATGATAATGTTGATAGTATATGAATTATGTTATGTTTTATGCATTGTCAATCTTATAAATTGTATTGTGATATATATATATAGATTGATGATGCATATGAATAATGATATATTGTGTACAATGTGGAATATCATGAGATAAATTGTGATGAATTACCTTAATATTATGATTGAGGCTTGTTTGCCTAATTGATGATATAAATGTGCTTTTGAATAATGAAGTGTTATATAGTGAAATGTTATAATATGATGTGAAGCCACTGTGATTGGCTCTAATGATGCAAATGAGATATTAAGCCATTGTGATTGGCTAAGATGATACAATTGAAAGAAATAAGGCATGTTTGCCTAAATGATGATGAGAATTGAGAATAGAAATGATAATGAAATAATAAATGAATTGTGTGACTAATGTGTTATTCCATTTTCAGAGTTTGTTGTTGGTGGCATGCCTATTAGTAACAATCTCTTGAAGTTAGGTTGGATTTGATCCTTGAAGCCAAGTTGGGTTGAAGTTTAACATGTTTTACTCCCCTTGAAGCTTGGTTGGGTCTAATCCTTGAAGCCTAATTGAGATGTTACAACCCTTGAAGCTAGGTTGGATTAGTTCTTGAAGCCAAGTTGGGTTGATACTTGGCATGCTTTGTTCCCCTTGAAGCTTGGTTGAACTTAATCCTTGAAGCCTAGTTGGGATAATGATAAATGTGATAATTAAACCAAAGCATTACTCTGAAAATTGAATGGCATATTAGTGTGTCTTGGGCCCATGCTTGTCTTTGTGTAATGTGAGTCATGAATGGTAACATGATTAATAAATAGGATATATGGAAACAATGTTGAAATAAATGAATAATAAGATCTATGAATGCTCTTGATGGAAGTGTGATTCATGATTGATGAATTATGAATAAAATGATGTTGTGAAATATGATTTTTGTAATATGTGTATTGATATATTGAAAGTGAACATGGCTTGATGAGCTTTGATGAGTTACGAGCTTATGAAAATGTGGTATAATGGGGAACATGTATGTGAATGTGTAATTTGTAAGATTTGTTTCCATGAAAGTTTGGATATGCCAAAGAAGGGTGATTTGTTGAAAATGATGCATATATATATATGTATATAAGATAGAAATAGTAAGTACCATGTTAATGATTGTTCTACCAAGTTATGGAATTATGTTGATTGTAATGCTATATATGTATATGTATGTAATGTATGAGATTAATAGGAATATATGAAGAATGCATTGAAAAAGGGGAAAACAGAATAAGAAAACATGATGCTAAAAATATGAGGTATGTTTATTTTGTAATGTATATTTTAGTATTAATTTGTACTACTAAGCTTTCGGGCTTAGTGCGGTTATATTAATCGCGCAGGTAAATAGGTGATGGAGCTGGAGCTAAGCCAATATGCCACTAAGAGAGCAAGTGTAGTTCGAGACCAACTAGAGGGTGATGCATACATGTACAAGTTAAAGATTTTACATTTTCATGAGAATGTATTCATATGTATTAATGTTCATTAAATTAAAGTAATTTGATTTGAACTCAGTTACAGGTTTTTAAATTGTAACAAAAAGTGACATTCTTATACTCTATATACGTATTGTATGCATACCCGGTATATGTACAGTACTTATATAGGATATGAGGGTGTTACACTCAATCCTCAGAAGCACCTCTTGATGGTCCGAGACCGGAGCATCCTCATCTAGGCCAAGAGAATCCGAGTCAGACTCCTCTTCGACCCGTGCCCTCTTCTGCCTATCCCCCGGTGCTTCAGTCTCAGCTGACGGCATCACATAAGTCCCTCTCCTATGCACCACCATGTGCATCTTCTCAAGTGTAGCTAAATCCAACGAGTCATTCCCCAAAATTCTAGTCATGCGACTAGTACTCGGGTCAAAATCCTCAACAAGGGCTACTGCTAATGTTGTGATCAAACCTCCAACACAAATTGCCCCCCTCCTTTTATTAGCTACAGTATCAAAAATATCGGCTAACCAATAGCCGGCACTAATAGTCATTTCATTCAAAACACAATCCAAGAAAAATAGCTCGCTCGACTCAACCACACCCGGGCTCTCCTTCCGAGCAAAGAACCCACATGACATAAACCTGTGCAAATACCTCAAAGTAGGGTTCCGTAATTTAGATGCTTTGGCCGATTTGGCCACATAAGTACCCGAGCCTAAGGCTCCCCAAGCAAATTGTTGTTTAAAGTCTTTGGGTACCGATCTTTCCCCATGCTGATGAAAACCATAGATATCATTCAACTGATCAATAGTAAGCACAAATGATTTACCCATTAATTTAAGCATCAGTCTCCTGCAGATTTTCTTATCATCTCTTTCCACCTTAAGAGATGTCAAAAGTTCTAGAGTAAGCTCCTCAAACTGCAAAGGTCTCAATGATACTAAAGTCTCCAACCCAAGATATTGCACATATCTATAAAAAGCAGTTCTAATTTGCAAAGCATCTAGAGATTCGTCATTCACATACCTTGTCGGGAAAAAAACCCTGAGCCAAAAGACTTGCCCTCTTGAAAGATAAAGTTGAGGAAGAGGAAGAAGCTCCTTCGGTATTAGATTTCTTCTTCTTGCGGTGTGAGACAGTTTTAGTTCTTGGCATCTTGAGATCTGAAAAAAAATTAACACCCAAAACTGAATTAAATCAAAATTATATGAGTAAAGAGGAAGTTTTAAGTGATTATCTCAAGTTTTGTTGAAGAAATTTGAAGTTTTCATGGAAGAATTGGAGTTTTGAAATAAAAATCACTGGTTTTGGCAATACAGAGAGCGAGAGAACGAGAGAGACGAAGATAGAAAAGTTTAGGGATTTATGAAAAGAACTGGGCAAAATCGGGTTTTTAAAAGTCAAAAATTGAGGGACACGGCTGTGTTGGTGGATATTTGGCCGTGTCTGTGTGTGAAAGTGAAGGGACACGGCCAAGTCAAGGTGACACGGCCGTGTCTTATGGTCTTTGGGGGACACGGCCACAGGACTTGGCCGTGTCCCTTGCCAGTGTTCGTCTCTGTGAAAAAAAGATGCAAAAATAAAAATCAAGAACAATTTTGGTAAAGACTTGGCCGTGTGTGACACGGCCAAGGGACACGGCCAAGTCCTTTGGCCGTGTCTCTCACTGTGACAACATGCAAAAATATCAAATTGGTGAAGTCTTGGCCGTGTGTGACACGGCTAAGGGACACGGCCAAGTCCTTTGGCCGTGTCTCCTTCTGCCACTTTTTAACTTTAACTCTTTTTTTTATTATTATTATTTTATATCACCAAATATATAAAAAAAATTTTGCAACCTTCTTCTTCAAACACCCTGAAACACAAAATAAAGAAAAATCGATCAAAGCACAGTCCATTTATTTAAACCGAATATAAAATCAATACTCGCTAAATTTAAAACTACAACTACGAAAAAAAATAAATGCAAACCGATGGGTTGCCTCCCATTTAGCGCTTCTTTAATGTCATAAAGCTGGACATCATGCAAGGCTTAGGGATCACGGATCAAAGTGCTATCAATGATCCTCACATCTTGAAATCCTTCATTGTATGGCTTAACTCTCTGTCCATTCACCTTAAAAGTCTCACTTGTTCGAGAGTTGAGTAATTCAATGGCACCAGAAGGATACACCCGAGTTATCTCGAAAGGCCCACTCCATCGAGACTTGAGTTTACCTGGAAAAAGACGGAGTCGTGAGTTAAAAAGTAAAACCTTCATACCTGGACTCAATGTCTTTCGCACTATAATTCTATCATGAAGTGCTTTAGTGCGATCCTTGTAAATTCTCGAGCTCTCATAAGCCTCATTCCTCAGCTCATCTAACTCTGAAATTTGCAGAAATCTTTCTCTCTTCGCTTTGTCCAAGTCCAAATTCAGAGTCTTGATTGCCCAATATGCTCTGTGCTCCAACTCCACTGGTAAGTGACAAGCTTTTCCAAACACCAATCGATATGGACTCATACCTAGAGGAGTTTTGAAAGCAGTCCGATATGCCCATAGTGCATCATGCAATCTGCTTGCCCAATCCTTCCTGGATGTGTTGACTGTCTTCTCCAGAATTCCTTTTAGCTGCTTGTTTGATGTTTCCACTTGTCCAGAAGTCTGTGGATGGTATGGGGTTGCCACCTTGTGCTTCACACCAGGTTTGTGCATTAACTTCTCAAAAAGCCTGTTGCAAAAATGGCTCCCCCCATCACTGACTATCACCCTTGGTGTGCCAAACCTGCTAAGAATGTTTTCCTTCACAAATTTAACAACCACATTAGCATCATTAGTACGGGTGGGGATTGCCTCCACCCATTTGGAAACATAATCAACAGCAACTAAAATGTATTCATAACCAAAGGACTTGGGGAAAGGACCCATGAAGTCTATTCCCCACACATCAAACAGTTCAACAACAATATATGACTAAAGGGGCATTTCATTCCTCCTCCCAATGTTACCTACTCTTTGGCATCGATCACAGTGCTTACAATAGTCTTGAGCATCTTTAAATAAAGTAGGCCAGTAAAAACCACTTTGTAGCACCTTTTCTGCAGTCTTTCTTCCTCCAAAATGACCCCCACAGTGAAGGTCATGACAAAATTGAAGAACACTCAGTTGTTCTTCCTCAGATACACACCTGCGAACTATCTCATCTTTGCATATCCGGAATAGATAAGGTTCATCCCAAAAATAAAACTTACTCAAGTGTAGAAACCTTTTCTTTTCCTGAAAGGACATGTTAGATCGCAAAATACCACAGGCAAGATAGTTAGCAATATCTGCAAACCAAGGTGCATTAATTACCACAAACAAATGCTCATCAGGAAATACCTCTAAATTTTTATGAATGCTATCAGATGCAAGGTTTTCACTAAAGAAGGGTAATCTGGATAAATGATCAGCAACAACATTCTCACTACCCTTAGTATCCTTAATTTGGAAATCAAACTCTTGCAATAACAACACCCATCTAATTAAGCGCGGTTTAGCATGCTGTTTTGTTAACAGATATTTAAGAGCTGCATGATCAGAATGCACAATAATTTTTGACCCAATTAAATATGCTCTAAATTTGTCTAAAGCAAAAACAACAGCTAACATTTCCTTCTCAGTTGTGGTGTAGTTCATTTGTGCACTATTCAGGGTTAAACTGGCATAATATATTACTCTCAAGTATTTATCAACCCTTTGCCCAAGAACAGCTCCTACTGCATGATTAGAGGCATCACACATGATTTCAAAAGGTAAAGACCACACAGGAGCTACAATCACTGGTGCACTAGTTAATTTTTCCTTAAGGGAATTAAAAGCTTGCATGCATTGTGCTGTAAATTCAAATGGAACATCTTTCCCCAATAAATGGCACAATGGTTGGCTTATTTTGGAAAAATCCTTAATAAACCTCCTGTAAAATCCTGCATGCCCTAGAAAACTTCTTATTCCCTTAACTGAGGTAGGTGGGGGTAACTTAACAATCAATTCAATTTTAGCCTTGTCCACCTCAATCCCTTTACTTGACACCACATGACCTAAGACAATGCCCTGAGTAACCATAAAATGACTCTTTTCCCAACTTAAAGTAAGGTTACATTCAATGCATCTCTCAAGCACACGAACAAGTTTATTGAGGCAATTATCAAAAGAATTACCAAAAACAGAAAAATCATCCATAAATACCTCAATAAAATCATCAATCATATCTGAGAAGACAGACATCATGCATCTCTGAAAAGTTGCAGGTGCATTGCACAAGCCAAAGGGCATACGTCGAAATGCATAAGTCCCAAAAGGGCAAGTAAAGGTTGTCTTGGACTGATCCTCTGGAGCTATTGGCACCTGATAGTAACCTGAAAGGCCATCCAAAAAACAATAATGTGAGTGCCCAGAAAGTTTATCTAACATCTGATCAATAAAAGGAAGAGGAAAATGATCTTTCTTTGTAGCATTGTTCAACTTCCTATAATCAATGCACATTCTCCACCCAGTAGTAGTCCTAGTAGGAACCAACTCATTATTCTCATTTTTCACCACAGTGATTCCAGATTTCTTAGGAACTACCTGTACTGGGCTCACCCACTCACTATTAGCAATTGGATATATTACTCCTTCATCCAGTAATTTGAGCACTTCTTTCTTAACCACTTCACTCATATTTGGGTTAAGTCGCCTTTGGGTCTCCCTCACAGGTTTAGCTCCCTCTTCTAAAGTGATTCTATGCATGCACATAGAAGGGCTAATACCCTTGATGTCACTCAATCCCCATCCTATTGCTCTCTTCAATCTTTTAAGCTCTCTCACTAACCTCATCTCCTCCCCTTCACTAAGTTCACTAGATATTATTACAGGTAAAGTGTTGTGATCTCCTAAAAACACATATTTCAGGTTCTTAGGTAACTCTTTCAGCTCTAGCTCTAGTGAGGGGTTCTTCTCTTCTTTTTCAATGGGGGAAGTTTCAAAAATTGGGTCTTCCTTAAGCTCCTCTATTTCAGCACCCTCTAAAGTCTCAAGGCAACTAGCTATTTCTGCATCAAAAATATCCACATCACTCTCTAAAGTCAATGCCAGCTCCAATTTATCAGAGGAACCTGTCTGCAAGAAAACATCTGAAACAACTGCATCAACACAATCAATGAAAGAACAATCCTCATATAAAGCAGTTGTAGGAATAGGAGAAGTGTTAAAAATAGAAAATTCCACAGTTTGTCCCAAAACAGTCATTGATAATTTTCCATTTTTAACATCTATCAAAGTATTGGTAGTTGCCATAAAAGGTCTACCCAGCAGAATGGTGTGTGCAGATGGTGGAGAATTACTTACTTCCATGTCAAGAACAATGAAATCCACAGGTACTATCAAACCACCAACTTTAACTAACACATCTTCTATAACCCCTTTCGGGAATCTAAGAGATCTATCAGCTAATTGCAACACCATTTTTGTTGGTTTAAGTACCCCTAATTCCAAATCAAGATAAACAGAATAAGGCATTAAATTCACACTAGCTCCTAAATCACACATGCCATCAGTACCTTTTCCATTCCCCAGAGTAATTTGAATAATAAAGCTTCCAGGATCCTTTAGCTTAGGAGGTAGTTTATGCTGCAAAACAGCACTAGCTACCTCAGAAACTATCACCTTTTCATTCGGCTCATACCTCTTTTTCTTGGTATTCAGTTCTTTGAAGAATTTAGCATAAGCCTGCATGTTCTTAATTGCTTCAAGTAAGGGTAAGTTGATACTTACCTTAGATAGCATGTTGAAGATATCTGAAAACTGCTTATCTTTTTTATCATCCTTCAACCTGCTAAGGAATGGTATAGGTGGCCGGTATGGATTGCTTGCCTTGTGCAAATCTGGTGTAGGGGACTTCTCCATTAATCATTCTTCAGCACCTTTTTTCTCTAATTCTCCTTCCTTTTTGTTTTCTTGCTCACCTGCATTCACAGAGTTATTTTCAACATTATTATTAATTACCTTGCCACTCCTAAGAACAGTCACTGCTTGTGCCTGCTCAGGTTGACTTGGGAACTTCCCCTTTTGTGGAATCTGCATCTGTTGTGCAAGTTGCCCCACTTGGGTCTCCACCTTCTTAAAAGATGCTTCTAAGGAATCCAGTCTCTTGTTGTTCATCTCTTGGTTTTGAGCACTGACTTTGATGAAAGCTTGTAAACTTTCCTCCAAACTCTCTCTTTTAGGCTGACCTTGATTTGAGGATTGGCCCTGCTGTTGATTCTGTCTCTGGAGCAAATGGAAAGGCTGTTGAGCATTATTTGTTGTCCAGGAAAAATTGGGGTGACTTCTCCAACCAGGATTGTAAGTGTTGGAGTAAGGATCATTCCTGGCTCTTGGTTGAAATCCCCCCATAGCATTAACTTGCTTAGCTTCATTCCCAAAAGATTCATATGCAGAGGGGCATATATTTGCTCCATGTCCAAATGTCCCACAGATTCCACACACTTCTTGAGTAGATGAAGAAATATTGTTCTTCATGTTTAGCATCTGAACCTGCCTTGTCAACTCAGCTATTTGACTAACCATTTCAGTATTGGCTTCCAGTTGATTCACCCCTTTACTTCTTCCCCTTACACTCTTCTGTTGAGAATTAGCTCCCAACATCTCAAAGATCTCATAAGTCTCATCAGCTGTCTTTTCTCCCATGGCTCCCCCAGCTGCATTATCAACAGTGTTCTGAAATTGCTGGGTAAGACCATCATAGAAAAACTGATTAAGGAGTTGAAGTGGGTAGTGATGATGTGGACACTGGATCAATAGCATCTTGAATCTGTCCCAAGCCTCATGAAATGGCTCTCCTTCAAATTGAGAGAATGTAGCAATCTTCCCTCTCAACTCAGCTGTCTTTTGGTGTGAATAGAACTTGCCCATGAACTTGTTATAAACTTGCTCCCAAGTTGTCAGTGAATTTTCAGGCAACATCATGAGTCAGCTCTTTGCCCTATCCTTCAAAGTATAAGGGAAACATCTCATCCTCAACTGATCTTCTGTTAGTCCTCCCAAAGGAAAAGTGTTGAGGGTGGAGTAGAAATCCCGAATAAAATTCAAAGGATCTTCATTTGGAACTCCATAGAATGATGGCAGCATGTTGTAATGAATGTTCTTCAACTCATAGTTCCTTGATGCATCTGTCAGTCTTATGTAAGAAGTGGAAGTCCCAATGACAGGTCTAGCAAAATCTCTCATGGTTCTTTGTCTTTCTTCAGCCATCTTTATAGATTTTTCAGATTCCGACTCAAAATCAGAAGTGTCCTCCTCTGTATCAAATCCGGTGTAGAGCTCAAACTCTTCCCTGCTCCTTTTCACTCTTTGAATTTCTGGAATGAATGGATGTAGCTCTCCTTCGAGTGATCTCCTGCCTTGCATAAACAAAAAAATTTCTAGAAAAAGAAATTATTAAAAGCAAAAGACAAAATAAAATGAAATGAAAACAATGAAAAATAATCTAAAATATATATATTTTTTATTTTTTTAAATAAACAATTACGCCAATTAGCCTCCCCGGCAGCGGCGCCAAAAACTTGTTGCGCTCGAATTAACTCTACCACAAAGCGTCACTCGCAAGTACACGAGGTAGCTGTAGCAAAGGTGATCGCCCCAAGGTCGTCTCTCAAGGAAGCCAAAGTGGGTAATTGATTATCAAATTAAAAGTAACAAGTAATTAAAGAAATTTAAATTGCTAAGTAATGCAAAGGTTTAATTGAAGTTTAAAACGATAAAAGTAAATAAAAGCTGATGTTTTGATTCACTTGATTAAAGGGTCTAGGGTTTGCACTTCTCTACTACTCATATGTATGAACGGTTATTTCTCTCAACTAATTTAATTTCTAAGATTAAATCTCAAACAACTTAATTAATTGAGTCAAGGAAATAAGCTCTCGCATTCAAACCTCTTACAACTAATCTTGTTATAATTGAAACAATCTTTTTAATAGGTTATATCTCTAATTCACCTAAGTCCTTAATTGAATTGTTCCAGCATTAGACTTCATCTCTCAATCCATCATCTAATACCTAGAACACACAATTGGTGGCCAATCAATTATATGTTAACATTATTTCATTCAATAAAGGCTAAAGAAATTATTAGCTAAGAGAATAACCAATTCATACAATTATAGCAGATCCATACAAACCCTAGACTAGATCAAATTAGTTCATAATGCAATCAAACATATTCATCTCATTAATGTTCAAAGAAATCGAAATAGACATGATAATATCCATTCAATAAAAATAAAGAGAATAAGTTCAAGAACAAAACCAAGTTACAACTCCTTGAAGCTTCTGAATAATCTCTTGTTCGAATCTTGCAAGAAGGATATAACAATGGAATGAACAATCTAATCTAGCTAGTTTTAATCCAAAGTGTAGTTGAAATCCAAGAAAACAAAATGATAAAACCCTAAAACTATCTCTGACGGCTCCAACTTTGCTCTCAAAATCGCAACAGTCATTTAACCTAGCTTCCATCTTTCCTTTTATACGAAATGTCCGCTTTAAAATTTGGTGCGCGTTTGGTTCATGAGGGACACGGCCAAGTCAGATGTGACTTGGCCGTGTGAGTTACTTTTGGAGGGACACGGCCAGGTGACTTGGCCGTGTCCCTTTGTAACACCCCCATATCCAATGCACACACACTACAACCACAACAATGTAGCATAAGTGCACCAAACATAGGGATGCTACGGTTTTCTTAATATTCAAAACACTTTAAACTTGATACAATACCTTTATCATTACACATTATAGAAAAGTAAATCATTTACTGATAAAACAAAACATATTAGTTATATATATATATATTTAAATATTACACAGCGGAAGTTATAAAATATGTACATATTTACACATTAAACATTTCTTTACAAAATATACAGAAGTATACATGATTGGCAATTCTCTTCTGATCTTTAAGTTCCCAAAATCAACTCTTCAAGGTATACTCTCACTTGGTCTTGATGAACTCTCGGGTTCAACTCTATCAACTCTATTACCTGCGCGATTAAACACTATCGCGCTAAGCCAACGGCATAGTAAGATAAAACATGCTAATGGTATGCTTTAATGTAATGCAATTTCACATATGTTAATGATAAGATCAACATCATACATATAAAGTTAACCACATAATTATGCATTTCACAAATCATAGTCATATGAGCATACCACATTTCAACATCTTTCCACATTCAACATTAATCAATCATACTCAATAAACAACATCCCATTTCATTAGCTCATAACATTATTTAGGACATTCATATAACCTTGACACCTATGGGCCCAACAAGTATTTAATACGATATTCAGAGTTCAGAGTTACTGATTTGGTTCATAGTCACAATAATCACGCCCGTAGGCAATGTATATACATGTATCTCTATCCATGGATAGTGTAACAGACCCAGTCTCTTGGACCATCACTCAACACATATGAGGAGATCCTCAACCCGGCAAGACTGTTACAAATCATATATCTTATATTCACAATTCTCATAGTGTAACAGACCCAGTCTCTTCGACCATCAACTCAACACATATGAGGAGATCCTCAACCCGGCAAGACTATTACCTTTCATCATTTCTTAGGCATGCCACCCAAATCCAGAACTCTGAAACTAAATAACATATTAAACAAACAATACATTTATTATATAGTTACCATTTCCATTCTCAAATTCTCATCATCATAGCCAATCACAATGGCTTTACATCACATTTCAAATCACATTACAATACTTCATCTTTCCAATACACCATCATATCCTCAACATATCCATCACATTATACATATAGCATTATTAATATAAACATAACAAAACACATTACTCATCACATAAGTCACAATACATGAAATATCACATTAGAACATTTCTTCACATCTTTTGTATATAATGTCACATTGCATTATCATATAAGCAAACATGCCTTAACCATCTTACTTACATCATGAGCCATCAATCATGTTAGTTCACACTTGATTACTCAAGTATACATAATCAATAGTCTTAACATACATTACATATGCTTATCTCAATATTCACACAACATTAATAATGTGCTTCAACAATGCATTAATGTTCTTAGCATCTTAACACTCATATGTGTGTTAAGTTCCCACATCTTATAAATGAATGTAATAATGTAATTGTACTTACATTATGAACACTCATACAACCCTAAGCAATTCTTCCTTCCAAAGAATTCTTCACTTCACAATTAGGGCAAATCACTTCTTAACCTTATCATAGACCTTTAGAACACTAAACAAAACTCAACAACCCTAAGCAAAGCCCACGGCCGTGGTCACCTCCAACCCCCACGGTCGTGGCTTTGAGAACAATTCTGTCCAAAAGTGGTCACCTCCCCCACGGCCATGGCTACCAAAAGGCCACGGGCGTGGGATCCCAAACGCTACTGCCCCTTTCCAAAATTACGTGTTCTTCACTTCTAAAACCAATAAACACCAACAACTCAAAGATTAACAAGAATAACCAATCAAACATAACAACAACATCACTTATCAACTCAAAACCCTAACTCAAACTCAACACAATCACTTCCAACACCTTCACCAACTCAACTTCTCATCTATCAAGCAAAATCAATACTTAAAATCACACCATAAGCAACTTAATCATACCATCATCAAATCACAACTCAACTCAAGCATAACTTCAAAAATAACAAGGGTAAACAAGAGAAAACTTACCAAATAATGAAATTCCTTGAAACTCCAACTTGTAACTTTGAAAACTTCCTTCACTTTGAGCTTGAAATCATCAAAACCATCACTTGTTCTCTTGCTCTCTTGTCTCTTTGATGAGCCGGCCACACAACAACAAGAAGAAGAAGAAATGATGAAGAAACACAAAGTCAATAGGCATTAAATACCCATCCAAAAGAAAATTACTATAATACCCTCATCCATTTAACTAAGCTTTTGTCATATCTATACCCATTTAAGTAATTTCACAACCAACACAAAAATATCCTCTTTCCTTGACTTTCCATTTTGACCACTTTATATGTTATATATATCATCATATACACAACATATACCATTCTCTCTAAACCCTATTTTCTTTCCCAATTTCTTTTCTCTTGCAATAACACATATATTCAATCCAATATAACAACAACAACAATAACAACAACAACATAATCAAAACTTCTAGAGCATATATGAGGATATTACACCCTTGCTGGTGTCCACCACTGCTTGCCTTTTCTTCTTTTCTTCTTTGTTGAGTGACACGACCAAGTCAGAGGTGACTTGGCCGTGTTGGAGCTTGTTGGAGGGACACGGCCAGGTGACTTGGCCGTGTCCCTTGCCTGTGTCTGCCTCTGTGGAATTTGCTTCTCTTTGCCCTTTGGAATTGGTGAGACACGGCCAAGTCAAGGTGACTTGGCCGTGTTGGGCTTCTTTGGAGGGACACGGCCACAAGACTTGGCCGTGTCCCTTGCATGTGTCTGCTACTGGGACTTGTTCTTCTTTTTAACTTGGTATGGGACACGGCCAGGTGACTTGGCCGTGTCCTCTGCCTGTGTCAGCCACTGCCCCTTTCTCCTTCAATTTGTTTCCTTGCCTGTTTTTACCTAACACAAAACTCAAAACAAACTTTAAACAAGAAATAAATAGATAATAACCAACAAAACATAAACACAATACTAAAAACTAGATCAAAAACAACATACACACTGAAAAAACTAAAACTATCAAAATTAATGAAAACACTAAACAAACCAATTAAAACTAACAAAATACCTAAATAAAACAATAATTAACATAACAAACAAGACACAAAACTATACAAAAACTAACAAAACAGAAGTCTAATGCTGGAACAATTCAATTAAGGACTTAGGTGAATTAGAGATACAACCTTTTAAAAAGATTAATTCAATTATAACAAGATTAGTTGAATGAGGTTTGAATGCGAGAGCTTATTTCCTTGACTTGATTAATTGAGTTGTTTGAGATTTAATCTTTGAAATTAAATTAGTTAAGAGGAATAACCGTTCATACATATAAGTAGTAGAGAAGTGCAAACCCTAGACCTTTCTATCCAGTGAATCAATACATCAATTTTAGTTTACTTTTATTTGTTTTAAACTTTAATTAACCTTCTTCTTTATTTAGCAATTTAAATTTCTTTAATTACTTGTTATTTATAATCTGATAATCAATTAGCCACTTTAGTTTCCTTGTGAGACGACCTTGGGGCAATCACCTTTGCTACAGCTACCTCGTATACTTGCGAGTGACGCTTTGTGGTAGAGTTAATTTGAGTGCAACACATACAAATAGTATCGCCAAATCTTCAATGCAAACACTATAGCTGCTAACTCCAAATCATGCGTCGGATAATTAAGCTCATGCGGCTTCAACTGCCTAGAAGCATAAGCTATAACTTTGCCCTCTTGCATCAAAACACAACCTAAACCATTATGTGAAGCATCACTGTAAATCACATATGGTTTATCTTCCATAGGCAAAGCAAGAACAGGCGCTTGAGTCAACATTTCCTTCAACTGCTCAAAGCTAGCTTGACACTGATCTGTCCACACAAATCTAACTCCCTTTCGAAGTAATCTGGTGAGTGGAGTAGCTATCAAAGAAAAACCTTTCACAAACCGTCGATAATAGCCTGCCAAACCCAAAAAACTTCTAACTTCAATCACAAACTTCGGTGGACTCCAATTCAAAATAGCCTCAACTTTACTCGGATCAACTCTTATACAATCTGCTGAAACTATATGACCGAGAAAAGTCACTTGATCAAGCCAAAACTCACACTTCGACAGCTTAGCATACAATTGCTTCTCTCTCAAAGTCTGCAATACAATTCGCAGATGCTTGTCATGATCCTCTTCATTACGTGAATACATCAAAATATCATCAATGAAAACCACTACAAACTGATCTAGATAGGGCCTAAACACCCTATTCATCAAATCCATAAATGCTACAGGTGCATTCGTTAACCCAAAAGGCATCACTAAAAACTCATAATGCCCATACCTTGTGCGAAAAGCTGTTTTAGGAACATCTTCAGCTCTGACTCTCAACTGATGGTACCCTGATCTCAAATCAATCTTGGAAAACACTGCTGCTCCCTTTAATTGATCGAAGAGATCATCGATCCGAGGCAAAGGATACTTATTCTTGATAGTCACTTTGTTCAATTGCCTATAATCGATGCACAATCTTAAAGTACCATCCTTCTTCTTCACAAATAGCACAGGAGCTCCCCACGGAGAAACACTAAGGCGAACAAACCCTTTATCCAACAACTCCTGCAACTGCACCTTCAACTCTTTCAACTCAGCAGGTGCCATTAGATAAGGAGTAATAGAGATCCATGGATAGTGTAACAGACCCAGTCTCTTGGACCTCAACCCTGCTAGACCCTAGGGCCCCAGTCTCTTGGTCCTCAGCCCGGCTAGACTGTTACAGTTTTTGAGGCTTACGACCCGGTCTTTTCACCCTAAAAACATCATATTTCACATTTTTCAGCTGGGCTCGGCTTACGACCCGGTCTTTTCACCTGCCCAGTGATTCATAGGCATGCCGCCAAACCCATAACTCTGAAAATTGAATAACATATTAGACACACAATTAATTCATTTATCTCATTATCAATCTCTTTCATAATTCATTTCTCATAATCAAACTAGGTAACCATGCTCCAATTATTTCATTTGCATCATTATAGCCAACAACAATGGCTTCACATCTCATCATTAAAGTATACATAACCAATTTCATTGGACATACATTTTGAATGATCATCATATCTTTCACATTATGCAAATCATAACATTAATCAAATGTATTAACAATGTAATAAATTACTTAACACATTTACAACCAAATGTGTTAAGTCTCAAAGTCATATAATTGTATGCAATAATGTAGGGTTTGTACTTACCTCAAGAGCAACTCACACAACACCAAACTCCTCTTCCAAGAATTCTTCAACACTTGGATTAAGGCAACTCAATCTCTTTAAAAACCTAATCCAAAAGGAATAATACACACTCACTTAAAGATACACATGAGATAATAAGGCTAAGAACCAACTAGGACAAACTCTACACATGACACGCTCAACAACACGGGCGTGTACATGACCATGCCCTAAATCCACAACACAGAAGCTTTGACACGCTCAGAAACACGGGCGCGTCACTGGATGTGTCATTCATTCTGTCTCACAGAAACATTGACACATCCAACAACACGGGCGTGTTCATGACCATGTCAATTCTTTCTCAACACAGTGACTATGACACGCTCAATGACATGGGCGTGTCACTGATCGTGTCACCCATCCAGAAAATAAAACCATTGAGATGCCTAAAGACCTGGCCATGCTCATGGGCGTGTCAGGCCAAAAATCCTGATTCTGGCAACAAAAACATCACATCCAACAAACCTCTTACTTCCACCATTTTTCACTTCAAACAAACTTAACTAAACACACCCATAAACCATAATAACTTGCAAAAACACCAAACCAACTCAATACATACATCAAACACCAATTCACAACCATCACATACACACAACTCAAACACAACACTTGCTCTTCCAACACCAAACTTAACTCTATCTCTTCAATCAAACTCCAAAATCAACACCAAGAAGATCACACACCCTCAAATACACCATAATCAAATATACACATACTATCAACAATCAAACACCAAACTCAAAACACAAACTTAAAGAAAAAAGGGAATCAAGTGGAAAACTTACCAAAAGTGATGAAAACCCTTAGAATTCCAACTTGATCACTTGAAAAATCCTTCAATCTTGAGTTTAGAAGAGCAAAATCTTTCTTTCCTCTCTTGCTATGGAGATAGCCGGCCAACAAAGAAAGAAGAAGAAGAAGAAGAAAGAAGAGCAAAGTCAACCACTCAACTCTTCTCTTAACCACTCAATCATCTCTTTAAATCTCAACCAAGCAAATTAAATAATAAAATATTCATAAATATCCTCATCCACTTCCTTTAATTTCCATTTCAATTAATTTAAAAATAAATAAATCTTCTTTTGACCTTCCATTTCTTTGACTTGTATATGTCGTATATATCTCTATATATACAACATATACACTCTTCTCCTTACCTCTTTTCTTTTTCCACTTAAACATATACACTTATAACATTTAATTCAAATAAAACAATAAGTATTCCAAAACTTTTAGGTTATACTTTGGGATATTACAGGAAAAGGGTAAAAGAAAGATTTTTGTTGGATGTGGCATTTTTGGTGTCGATTTCAGGTTTTTGGCTTGACACACCCAGTAGCATGGCCATGTCTTTGGGCATGTCGTTAGTTCTATTTTTTGGGTTGGTGACACGTCCAGTGACACGTCCATGTCACTGAGTGTGTCATAGCTTCTGTGTTGTTAGTAGATTGACACGTCCAGTAACACGCCAATGTCACTGAGCGTGTCATAGCCATTTTGTTGTGGGAAGATTTGTAACACCCTTATACCCTATATACGTACAATACATATTTCCGGCATATGTAAAATATGCATATACGGTACAAAAATGTCACAGACTAATTTAATAAAAAATTTTACATTTTTTTAAAAAATTTTAAATACTAAATATATAAAATTAAATAATATATAAATATTCTTTACTTGCTATAGTAACCCGAAAAAACATTTTATATAAAAATCTCTAGGAAAAATTCGACAGAGTTTTGTTTGTAATTTGGACGTTTCCAAAATTTAACAAAACACAACATGCATAAAACAAACACTCCAAATAAAATCAATTCACCATTTCACCAATACTTCTCAATTTCTCCATATTTTCTCAAAATACTTATATATATAGGTATGTATATCAACATCACATATAAGATCCCATCTTAAACAAATTATTCAAATCATTCTTTACAATTTGCATTATATACTTCAAAAAAATATCATAACATATATAATATCAAAATATACTGTAATATCAAATATCTACATGCTGGCAACTGGCTCTGATCTTGATATACTGAAAAACTCTTCAAGCTCAATAAATACAAACCTAGACCCGACCAGGTCTAGTAGAATTCTCCGGCTCTACCAAAACATCCATGACACCTGCGCGACGAATTACAATCGCTCTAAGCTGAAGCCTAGTGGTACAAACTTTGATAACAATATAGTCTAAATGTAATGTCAATGCACAATACTTATCTATATCACAACTCATTACATTATATCTCATTATATTGCTTAATTGTATCACAATTCATAATTCACATTAAAGAAAAGACAAGCATGGGCCCAAAAGGATCTAATATGCTATTCAAATTTCAGAGTTACTGCTTTGGTCCATAATGACACCTTGTGTCTAGCCCTGTAGGCAATATATCCATGGATAATGTAATAGCCCCAGTCTCCTGGACCTCAACCCAGCTAGACCCTTAGGCCCCAGTATCTTGGTCATCAACCTGGCTAGACTGCTATAGTTTTTAAGGCTTATGACCCAGTCTTTTCACCCCAAAACATCATATTTATCAGCTGGCCTGGCTTACGACCCAGTCTTTTCACCATTCTAGCGTTTAGCCCGTAGGCAGTCATAGGCATGCTGCCAAACCTAGAACTCTGAAAATTGAATAACATATTAGGCACACAATTTATTCATATTTCTCATTATCAAATTCTTTCATAATTCCTTTATCAAAACTTTTCTCATTTTCTCATGATCAAACTAGGCACATTGCCTTATTATATCATCTTTTTCTCAATTTTTTTTTCATTTATTAATTTTTCTCATTATTAATCACCTTCTCATTGTCACATATTCAATCTAGGCACATTGGCTTATTTTCACATTTTTTTTTCTCATTTTTCTCATTTTCACATCTTTCACATTTTTCTCACTTTTCTCACTTTTCTCATTTTTCTCATTTTTATCAATATCAATTCATTTCATTATTCCACATATCTCATTTTTGCATTCACAGCACATTACCCAATTACTTTGGGTATTTTCACATAATATGCATATTTCACATTTTACACAATTTAGCCATTATTAATGGCTTTTCACAATGCATTTAACACATATATGCCATTACAGATGTCATAGCACATTATTCATTCACAATCAATGAACCAAGTAGCTTAACATATTTTTCAACAAAAATGTGTTAAATCTAAATGTCATGCAAATATAAACAATATATTCAAAGTTTGTACTTACCTCTACTAGCAACCCAAAGCAAGCTTAAAACAACCTCCAATCCTATCCTTCCAACTTGCCCTTCACCACTTGGATAAAGCAAATCAACCTCCCTCAATGCCTATATCAACTGTGATCATAAACAATCATTTAATATCACATTCTAAGGCATTCCCAACATCAAACCATAATTTAACAACATTCCTACAAAATTTCAAAAATTAAGTCTTTCCTTACTTTAACTTAGCAAATCCATATTAACCCATTAAATTATTGTTTTGAGTTTATTTATATCATTACAAACATATTTTAACATGTTTAAACCAACTACATTAATTAACCACATGCTTATGTTCAAAACACTAAAATGGCATAACCTTCACCATTGAAGGATCTCCATTCCAACTCAATCCAATTATCATTTCAATCTTATTTGCACCACTTATATCATTAAATAACAAATAAAAAAAACATCATTCATATCCAATTACGCAATTAAATCATGCTACTATGAAATCCAAAAATTCACATAATACACTTTTCCATAGAATAGGCAAAGTTGGTAAAGAAGCTTACCAATTTATGAAGAATCTTCTAAAACTTCACTTAAATCCTTGAAATCTCATCAATTATGTTGCTTGGAAGAAGGAAAAATCCTCTCTTGAAGCCATGAAAGTTGGCCTTGAAGGAAAGAAGAAGAAGAAGATGAAAAAAAAATTTTCTCTTTCCTCCCACTCACATTTTCAACCTTATATATATTATTATTTTAATATATTTTTAATTAATTAATTATTTAATTAATTAAAATCCCAAAAAATTATCTTCCATCCAAAATTATTTATTTTTGAATTATTTTATTAATTTTTAATTTATAAGATTTAATTACCAAAATACCCTTTTACTTTGACTTTTCTTTTAAAAAGTATTGACTTTTATATGTTGTATATATTTTACATATATATTCCACTTTTTCATTTAAAATCCCTTCATTTTTCATTTAAAACCATTAATTTAATTTATCCATTTTAAATTATAATTTATTTTTTAAAATTTTCAAAAATTAGAAATTTTCAAAAAATTTGGGATATTACACATATGCACAAGTAATGTGTATCTTATATATACATCAAATGTACCTTATATGTGTATTAAATATTAAGTATGCAATATATTAATCCAACATATACAATTAATATACCATATGTATATGTTTTATATACTCTAGATATATATATTGAGAATATACAATTTATATCTCTAAATACTTATTTAATTTCTCCAAAATCACGGATGTTACAAAATTAACATGTCCAGTGACATGCCCATGTCACTGAGCATGTCATAGCTTCTGTATTGGGGGAGAATTCACACGTGCAGTGACACGCCCATGTCACTGAGCATGTCAAAGCTTCTGTGTTGTGGGTTTAGGGCACAATCAGGGACACGCTCGTGTTTTTGAGGTTGTCATGTGTATTGTTTGCCCTAGATAGTTCTTATTCTTATTTTCTTATGTGTTTCACTAAGTGAGTGTGTACAATCACCTTTGGATTAGGTTTTGAAGAGATTTGAGGTAACCAATCCAAGTGTTGAAGGATTCTTGGAAGAGGAGGTTGATAGATTGGTGTGTGTTGCTCTTAGAGGTAAGTACAAACCTTACATGATTGCATACATTTACATGACTTTAGGACTTAACACATTTGGTTGGAAAATGTGTTAGGTTACTTATCATATTGTTAATATATGAGAATGTTGCTATGATTTGCATTATGTGAACTATGTGAATTATATGTTAAGGATTCAGAATATATGAATAATGTAATTTGTTATGTATACTCTAATGATGATATGTTAAGCCATTGGTGATGGCTATAATGATGTAAATGAAATATTTGAGGCATTGTGCCTAGATGATCATGAGAAAATGAAAATGGATTTGATAATGAAATAATGAAAGAATTGTGCGCCTAGTATGTTATTCAATTTTTAGAGTTTTGTTGTTGGTGGCATGCCTAAAAGTAACAATCCCTTGAAACTGGGTTGGGCTTGGTCCTTGAAGCCAAGTTGGGTTGATGCTGAGCTCCCCTTGAAGCTTGGTTGGGCCTAGTCCTTGAAGCCTAGTTGGGATGTTACTATGAGGTAATCCTCATTGTGATAATGATTCGCCTATGGGCTAGATAAATGTGATTATTGGACCAAAACAGTAACTCTAGAATTTGAATGGCATATTAGTTTCTTTTGGGCCCATGCTTGTCTTTGCTTAAATGTGAATCATGAATGATGAAACAATTGAACAATATAATGAAATGTAATGTTATGAAATATGATATCCTTGCCTATTGTTTATAATTCTTGAAAGTTTGACATTGACATTACATTGAATTATATTGTTATCATGGTTAGTACCACTAAGCCCATGGCTTAGCGTGATTGTGATTTATCGCGCAGGTGACAGGGTAGATCCGGTTGAACCGGAGAGTTCAGCTAGACCGAGTTGAGTCTAGGCTTGAGATCCCTTGTGAAGTGTTGTTTGTTGGACTTCAAGATCAGAGACAAATTGTCCAGCATGTATAATCTCTATATTTTTATAAATATTTATTTTGAAGTATACATATGCATATTCCGCTACATTTTCCTCTACTTAATAAACAAATGTTTTGGATAAACTTTTAGGGTAATGAAGAGATATGTAAATGTATTTTAACAAGGAATGTTTTATCTATTATGTTCTATAATATAAGTTAAATGTTTTAAGTTTTCTCATGTTGTTAAATTGAATGACTGGTTTGTTTAAAATAGACTGTGATATTCTTGTATCCGGTATACGTATATTACATACGTGGGTGTATGTGGTGTATTATATTAGGTATAGGGGTGTTACAGACTGGTACAGTACTGCTTTCCCTCACGGTTTCACAGTAGGATTTGTTTATTTAGCCCAAGTCAAGGGTCGCCTCCTTCGTTTTGATCCCAAGACCTCACCCATAAGAGAGTCTTTTTCACTCAATGAGTACCATTTCTTCTAATATCCCAAAATTTTGAAAATTTTAATTTTTGGAAATTAAATAAATGATTTAAAAATATATATATATTTAAGTGAAAAAGTAAAATATGTATATAATATATATATGTAGATATGCATAACATATACAAGTCAATATTTTAAATTGGTAAAATGTTATTTTAAATTATTAAAAATTATTTATGTAGTTAGTCAACGATGTTTTTCTTAATATTAATTAATTAATATATATTTTACTTGGTGGAAATTTAAAGTGGAGAATTGTGTGGTTAAAAGAGTAGTGGTTGGTTAGAGATGAGTTTGGGGATCATCTACTTCTTCTTCTTTCTCCATTGAAGGCTGGTTATCTCCATTAAAGTAAAGGAGATATTTACTTCTTCCAAGCTCAAGTAATTGAAGGATTTCAAGTGTTCAAGTTGGAGTTTTGGGGATTTTCTTCATATTTGGCAAGTTTTCAACTTGTTTCCTTGATTTCTTCCATGAAAGTTTGTATATGTGTGAATTGGATGTTTGATGTCGTATCTGTTAATGGTTGGTATTGGTATGTATGAAGTTGTTTTGAGTAGTTAACTATGATTTTAGGGTTGGATTGAAGAAATGGTTAAGTTTGGTGAAAAGAATAAGAGTTTTGGGTTATGTAACTTTTGAGTTGTGAAGTCATGGTTTTAAATTGTGTATTTTGCTTTTAATTGAGTTGTTTTGATGTATATACAAGTATTTTATGGTAAAATGATGGATATAGTTGAATTTGAATAGAGTTAAAAAGGGAAAAGAAAGATAACTTTGGATGTGACAATTATGTGTTGATATCAGGATTTTGGCTTGACACGCCCGGTGATACGGCCATGTCTTTGGGCATGTCGATGGTTCTATTTGTAGTGTTAGTGACACATGAAGTGACACGCCCATGTCACTGAGCATGTCACAACTTTTGTAATGTTATAGCATTGACACGTGCAGTGACTGCCGATGTCACTGAGTGTGTCATAACTACTGTGTTGTAGGAGTTTTGGCAAGGGCAGGGACACGCTCATGTCTTTGGACGTGTTTTATCTATTATAATACAGAGCTTAGGACATGGTCATTGACACACCCTTGTCACTGAGCGTGTCAAAGCTTTTTTGTTATGGGTTAAGGACACGGTCATTGACACACCCGTGTTGTTAAGCGTGTCATTTGTAGATTTTGCCCTAGATAGTTCTTTTCCTTATTTTCCTTTGTGTTCCTTATCCTTGTGTTGAGAGGTTTTGTATATGCCTTTAAGTGTGTGACTAAGTGATTATTTATAATCACATTTGGTTTAGGCTTTGCGGAGACTTGAGTTGCCCAATCCAAGTGTTGACGGATATCTTGGAAGAGGAGGTTGGAAGTGGTGTTTGAGCTTGTTTTGTTGCTTTTAGAGGTAAGTACAAACTTTGAATAATTGATTATATTTTCATGACATTAGACTTAACACACTTTGGTTACTACATTGTTTTTGCATGAGTAATATGCTATGACTTGTATAATGTCATAACTGCATTATATGTAATGTGAACTATGTGCAAGATATAATAATGACCAAAAATGTTTGGGTAATGCAATTTGTTATATATACATTAAAGATGTTATATAAAGCCATTGGTGATGGCTATATTGATATAAATGATATAATTGAGGCATTGTGCCAAGCTTGATCATGAGAAAAGGAGAAAGATATTGATAATGGAAAAATGAAATAATTGTGTGCCTAGTATGTTATTCAATTTTCAGAGTTCTGTATTTGGCGGCATGCCTATGACGTAGTAGTCCCTTGAAGCTAGGTTGGGCCTAGCCCTTGAAGCCTAGTTGGGATGTTACATAGGAGGTTATCCTCATTGTGATATGATTTGCCTTCAGAGCTAGCTTTTAAGCAATTACTTGATTTGCCTTTGGGGCTAGACACATGGTGTTAACTTGGACCAAAATAGTAACTCTGGGATTTGTATGGTATATTAGATCCTTTGGGCCCATGCTTGTATTTGTTTTTATATGAATTATGAATTGTGGAACAATTGTGCAATATATTAAGATAAAGTGTTATGAGATATAATATCCTTATGCATTGTGCATAGGCATAGCATTTGAACTTTATTGTTATCAAAGTTTGTATTACTAGGCTTTTGACTTAGTGCGATTGTGATTCATTGCATAGGTGACAGGATAGATCCGATTGAGCTGGAGAGTTCATCTAGACCAAGCCAGGTCTAGGCTTGAGATCTTGAGTGCAAAGTTGATTGTTGGACATCAAGATCAGAGACAAACTGCCAGCATGTACATATTTTATATTTTTATACATATTGGCTTCATGTATATTATATTTTGATGTATATATATGTATATATCGCAAACTATCAAAAATGTTTTGGATAAACATTTGGTAATGAAGTTATGTATGTGTTTTAGCAAGTAATATTTTATCTATTATTTATATTATATTAGTTAAATGACTTAAGTTTATACAGATTCAAAAAGTAAGAGTTTTTTTTTTATTAAAATGGGTTGTGGCATTCTTGTATCATATATTTGTATATTACATATGTTGGGTGTATGTATTGTACATATATAGGGTATAAGGGTGTTACATTTATTTTGTTATTAGAGCCTAGGTTTGAGATTCCCAACCTAGGTGGGTTGTGAGATAAAGAAAATGGAGATTTTTAAATATTGTTTTTAATTATGATACATGCATGGGCACTGGTAGTTTCTAATCTCTGATGTGGCAATTTCTACTGTGTTTGCAGATATAGGTAGTTATGGTATTTCAGACGCATCAGTCTATAGAGGGTAGTGCAGAGAGTGTGGCTCTTGTTGAGGGTAGAGATGGAGCTAGAGCTGAGATAGATGGAGAGGCACCTGCTCCTATGCTAGAGAGACCAGTAGCTGATGAGATTTTGCCGGGCTGGGTACGACATATGGTGGAGCTGTTGAGGCAGGCTCTAGTTCAGCAGTTGCCACCACCCCAACCACAGCCGCAGCCACAATTATTGACGAGGAAATATGATAAGCTGAGGAAGTTTGGAGTTGAGGACTTTATTAGTACTACATATCCTATTGTAGCAGAGCAGTGGCTTGAAAGAGTTCAGAGAGTGTTCATCCAGCTGAGGCTACTCTAGAGGAGAGGTTTGATTATGCCAGATCTCTTCTGTAGAGGAATGCATGTGATTAGTGGAAGACGGTTCTACATGCTCTGGATGACCACCAGTTCTGACCTATGACGATTTGTTGCGGGAGTTTGAGCAGAAGTATACTCCGAGGGAGTATAAGGATGCAAAGAAGATAGAGTTCCTGAGTTTGAGACAAGATACCAGGAAAGTGTCGGAGTATGAGATAGAGTTTATCTGGCTGAGTCAGTATGCTGGTGGAATCATTTGTGATGAGATTGGCCAGTATCAAAGGTTTGAGGAGGGACTTAGACCCTCTATCTTGTGTATTATAGCAGGCTCCTGATATCAGGATTTTTCCTAGTTGGTTGCAGCTGCCAGTAGTATTGAGAGAGCATAGGGTCTTGGAGCAGCTGCTAGGGATGAGGAGACCAGAACTAGGAGATCCTAGAGTGAGGCAAGGTCTTCATCAGTGAAGAGAGCCCGAGGAGGATATTTTCAGAGATTCAGTAGGATTTAGAGGTAATATGGCATGTTAGTACAATAGCAGAGACAAAGATCAAGACCTACAGTTTCAGTAGCTAGTGCTCTAACCCCAGTAGTTCAGAGGCTAGTTCCATATAATTGTGCCATTGTGGTAGAGCACACGGTGGTGCCTGGTGGAGGACAGGTGCACCAGTAGTGTATTATAGATGTGGGTCACCAGATCACTTCTTCAGAGATTACCCAGAGCCACCAGAGGATAGACAAATAGATACTGCAGCTTCTCGACCCACTGTTAGAGGAGATCATAGTAGGAGAGGTTTTGGTAAGGGTGGTAGATCTGGGTCTAGACAGAGAGGAGGTTCTATAGTTAGAGGTCGACCAAATGAGGCAGGGCCATCACAGCAGGTATATGGGATATAGAGGCAGCCAAATGCTTCAACCGTTATTGCTGGTACTTTTTCTTTATTTGGTACTTCAGTTCTTGCTTTGATAGACCCTGAGTCGACTCATTCATACATTAATGTATCCATCTTGCCTGTGAATGATTTGCATTTAGAGTCCCTAGGATTTGACATTTTGGTGACAAATCCTTAATGGCATAGTGTTATGGTTAGCAGGGTGCACCGAGAGAGTCCGATTGTGGTTCAGGATGAGGAATTCCTCGGTGACCTGATTGAGATGCCTTTCAGGGAGTATGATTTGATTTCAGGCATGGATTGGTTATCCAGGTATGGGGCTGTGGTAGAATGTCAGCAAAAGTGTGTTACCCTGAAAACCTGTGATGGCAGAAATGCGATGGTATCTATTGAGCAGAGACATCTTTCATCCATGTTTGTTTCAGCTATTTCAATGAGGAGGATGATTCAAAAGGGATGTGAGCCTTATCTTGCTCATGTTGTCGATACCAGAGTAGTGGGATCCCAGCTTGACAGTATACTCACAACTATCGAGTTTCCAGATATTTTTTCTGAGGAGTTGCCAGGGATACCCCCTGAGAGAGAGGTTGAGTTTGGTATCAATTTGTTGTCTGGTACCACTCTCATCTCTATTACTCCTTATCGTATGGCACCTTGTGAGTGGAAATTTTCACCCCCACTCTCGGTGGAATGGTTATTGTGATTTCGATACTATTTAGGCTCAGGGCCTTAGAGAACATGAGCCTAAGTCCGGAGAAAATGGAGTCGCCACTCGGATGGGCCGGGAAAAAGAAAGGGGTGGATGACTCAATTCCTAAGGAATCCCCAACCCCCTAATGGGTTTAAAAAGTTAGGTACATGTGGGGAAGGTGAGATACGGCCCAGCACCCCCACAATTCCCAGTTCATTGGAACCGGCCTCCTTTGCAGGTCTTAATATTATAAAATTCTTAAGTATAATAATATTATCCATACTACATGCAACAATTAAAATAAAGCATCATTAAATTAAAATCAAAGCAATGTCCAAACAAAACAAATAAATGGACACCCATTCGAGGATGGAAACATGTCCTTACATCGTCCATGTCTAAAACTAAATAGGACACCCATCGAGTGGAAACGTGTCCTTTACATTGGTCCAATAAAATAAAATAAATTACATGAAAATTAATTAATGAGGTACCCAAAATATGGAAACGTACCTCTTACAATGTTTTGAAATCAAAACAAATCAATAAAAGTAAACATATATTCATCATAAATAAATCATTCATTAAAAACATCAAACATCAATCAAAATATATATTAAGTATTTATCCAATTTAAATAAAATAGTAAGTATATAACTTTAGGGTTCATCCATCAAGTAGGGTTTCTTGGGTATTATGTTTAACAATTAGAGTTTTGCATATACTAGTTTAATTAGTTAAAAAACATTTTAAAGAAATAACATGGCTACTGGATGTTTGAATTTCAAGATTAGGTTTGAAATAAATTAGGGTTTGAATCTAAAGAATGGATGTTTTGGATTTAGGGTTTTGGAAGTTGTATAAAAATAATATTAAAATTTAGGGTTTAAATAAAAAAGATTGAAAATAATGAAAATTGGTTTTTTTAGATTAGGTATTTGAAAAAAAAATAAGCTACTATGATTTTAGAAAAATAGATTTGGTTAGGGTTTTAAAAAAATAAATTATTGTGGTTTTTAGAAGAATATAATTTAGGGTTGTAGATTTTAAAAATATGTGTCATGGGTATTAAGGTATTAGGGTTTTTGAAGAATTATTAATAGGGTTTCAAATAAAGTTTGGATGGTAAGTAGAATATTTGATCAAATTATATGATGAAGCAATTAATCCAACTTGATGAAGCTACTCTAAACATAAACAAAGAAATAAATATTCAAACCTTCTTTGTTGGTTCCACCACAATCTTTGAATTCTGGTTGAACAATAATAAAGACAGTGTAGGCTGCCTTTTAAAGGATTGTTGTTTCTTTCTCACTGCCTCTTGCTCCTTCAAGCTTGAGATTGGCCAAAAAAATCCAAGAGTCCAAAGTTCGATAAAAAATTTCAGCTCCTTCATTCAGTGTCTTTAATTCGGTATTTATAAAAAAAATAATAAATCTAATCCTAATTGGCTAAAAAAAATAAAAACCTTTTAGGAAATAAAATTAGAAACCATATAGAATAGGGTTTTGGCAAAACCATGCGCGGGACGGGCGTGCGAAAGTGCGCTGGCGAAAAAATTACTGCAGGCACTGGGAGTGGCCGAGCCAATTCGCCGCAGGAAAATCGTACGGTGAATTGGCCTATGGCCATTTTCCATCGCCGATTCTTCCATCGCCGATTTTTATTTATTTATTTTATCTTTTTTTTACTGTTTCCTTTTTATTTTTATTAAAAATGAATATTATAAGTAATGAATATTAAAATAAATATTATTTAATTAAAATACCATAAAAATTATTTTGGACTATTTTTTTATAAAAATATTGGACTAGACTTGTAAAAAAATTAAGGGTCTGCAGTTTGCCCCCTTGTGAGTGAAAATTTTTGCCCCCACTCCCGATGGAATAGTTCTTGTGACTTCGGCACTGTTTAAGCTCAGGGCCTTAGAGAGCACGAGCCTAAGCCCGAAGAAAATGGAGTCGCCACCCGGACGGGCCAGGAAAAAGAAAGGGGTGGATGACTCGATTTCTAAGAAATTTTTAACCCCCTAAAGGGTTCGAAAAGTTAGGTACGTGTGGGAAAGGTGAAAAATAGCCCAACACCCCCACAATGCCTGGTTCATTGGAACCGGCCTCCTTTGCATGTCTTAATATTATAAAATTATTAAATATAACAATATTATCCATACTACATACAACAATTAAAATAAAACATCATTATATTAAAATCAAAGCAATGTCCAAACAAAGCAAATAAATGGGCACCCATCCGAGGATGGAAACATGTCCTTACATCGTCCATATCTAAAACTAAATAGGAAACCCACCGAAAGGTGAAAATGTGTCCTTTACATTGGTCCAAATAATAAAAGCAATTTAAATTACATAAAATTTAACTGATGAGGTACCCATAAAGTGGAAACATACCTCTTACAATTTTAATACCAAAACAAACAAATAATAATCATAATAATAAAGAAAATATTCATCCATGATAGATTAAATAAATCAAGCATTGAAATTAAATAAATCAAAATATATAATGAACTACTGTAGACCCTTAATTTTTGACCCAGTCCGGTCCAATATATTTTAGTTAGTCCAAAATAATTTTTATGGTATCTTAATTAATTTTAAAATTTATTTTAGTAAAAAATGGTAAAATGAATAAAAATTCAAAAAAAAATCGGCGACGAAAAAAAAGTCAGCCGGGCCCGTGGGCAATTTGCCCGCAGGAGTTTCCTGCAGGCGAAATGGCCCAGGCCATTTCTCCCGCATATTTTTTCTGCAGGCAAAATAGCCCAGGCCATTTCGCCAGCAGCTGCGGCAGCTTTTTCGCAGGCTCAATTTTTCTTGCGGTAGATTTTTTCGCTAGCGCAATTTTTCCGCAGCAGTTTTTTTTTTACCAGCAAAATTTTTCCGACGCAAATTTTTTAAAACCTAATGCAATTAGGTTTCGGTTTCCTTTTTTTAATGAATAAAGATGCCGTGAATAATTAGGAATGAAGGATATAAAACTTCTATAAATAAGGTCTAAACAACATAGAAAAAGGAATCAGAAATTGGGGACGAAAATTGGAAAAGTGGAAACCGAATCTGTGAAGGAAAACTTTAATCAAATTTGACTTTTTGAGAGACGAAGAAGAAAAGAATTAAGAAATCATCAAAGGCAGCAACTGCCTTTGTTTTTGTTCATACAAGAAAAATGATTTTTGGAGAAACAATAAAAAAGAGGTATGTATTAAAAATTTTTTTCATAGTAGCTTAATTAATGAAATTGTGTTCTTTTAATTCAAAAATCCCAGAACCTAAACCCCTTTATTCAAAGTTTAAAAATCTTAAATTGTGGCTTTATTTTCCAAAAATTTAAAGCTATTAGTTTTGTTTCTTCAAAACCCCAAAACTCTAATTTACCTTCCAAATTATCAAAACCCTTAAATTATATTTTGTTTCTTTTCAAAAAGCCCTAAAAACATATTTTTTATTTATAAAAACTTTAATTCGTTTGGTTTACCTTCATAAATTTCATAAAATTATCAATTGATTTACAAATTCTATAAACTTAGTTCTAAAGAATACTAAACCCTAATTCTAGAACACTAAACCCTAGTTCAACTTTAGAATCAAAACAAGTGAACCCTAATTCCTTTAAAACCTAAATCCTAATTTTTCTAAGCCCTAATTCTTTAAAAACTTTAAAAACATATTTTGACACAGTAAGCTTAAATACCCTTATTCATTAACCGTAAATCACAAAATCTAAGTGTTTTAAAGTGTTCAAACCCTAATTTCATGATTTTATATCACAAACACTAATTTTGTTAATCGAAGAACTTTATCAACCTTTTAAATCATAAAACTTTAATTTATTTTAATTCTCTTAAAATCACAGTAACCTAAATTTCATAAATTCCAAAACCTTAAACACACAAAATAAAGAGCCCTAAATGGAAACAGTAGCTATAATTGGAATTTTATTTGCTTTATTCAATTCTATATTTGATTATGCTTTGATTTATTTCTTTATTTAAGTTCAATGCTTGGTTTATTTAATTTGTCATGGATGGATGTTTACTTTCTATTGATGTTTAACACCTTTGATGAATGATTTATTTATGATGAATGGTTATTTACTTTTATCAATTTATTTAGGTTTCAAAATGTTGTAAGAGGTATGTTTCCACTTGGTGGGTACCTCATTAGTTAAATATCATGTAATTTAATTTGTTTTTCTATTTTAGAACCTATGTAAAGGTCATGTTTCTACCTTTCGGTGGGTGTCCTATTTAGGCATGTGATGTAAGGACATATTTCCATCTTTGAATGGGTATCCATTTATTTGTTTTGCTTGGACCTTGCTTTGATTTTAATATATTGATGCTTTCTTTTAATTATTGTGTGTAATATGGATAATGTTGTTATATTTAAGAATTTTATAATATTAAGACCTGTAAAGGAGGCCGGTTCTAATGAACCGGGCGTTGTGGGGGTGCTGAGCCATTTCTCACCTTCTCCACACGTATCCAACTTTCCAAACCGATTAGGGGGTTGGTGATTCCTTAGGAATCGAGTCATTCACCCCTTTCTTTTTCCCGGCCCGTCCGGGTGGCGACTCCATTTTCTTCGGACTTAGGTCCGTGTTCTCTAAGGCCCTGAGCCTAAACAGTGCCGAAGTCGCAAGAACCATTCCACCGGGAGTTAGGGCAAAAATCCCCGCTCACAACTACATAATTAAATCTAAAATTAAATAAAGCAAATAAAGATACATATTTAGGTTTATGTCTCAATTTAGAGTTCTTTAATTAATATTTAGGGTTTTGGGATTTTAAAATTATTATATTTATTATTTAGGCTACTATGAAGGATTTTAGAAAAATGAAACTGATTAGGGTCTTATAATTTTAAGAAAGTAATAAGGTTTTTGGTTAATTAAATTTGGGTTTAGGGCTAACATCATGAATTTAGGATTTTGGATCTTTAAGATATTAGGGTTTAGGGCTCACGGTTTTAAATTAGGGTTATGATTTCAAAGAAAACTAACACTATCATATTTACTTTTTAAAAGAAGAGGCTACTGTGAAGATTTTGGAAAATTGATTTAATTAGGGTTTGGGACTAACATCATGAAATAGGATTTTTAGGGTTTTTAAATATGAAATATGGCTTATGGCTATTAAGGTTTACTATATTGGCTTAAGAAAATAGACTATTGTTTTGAGTTATTTAAAAATATGTGATTGAGATTTTGATAAATAAGCTACTGCATAAAATCATATTTTGAAACGTTCGAGGGAATATTCAAAAACAAGATGCCCCATGTTGGTATTTTGTTAACCATATACCTAGGAAAAGAGACTCGCCATTCGTGTGTGGATGATATAAGGTTAGAAGGAACATCCTAATTATCCTTGTTTGTTAGTTGTTTGTGCATACATGCATACATTTGCATCTCATATCATTAATCCTTTCTGGCTCACAGCCCTGGATTACGATAGTTCAAAAGCTTACAACAATCCGACCTACGCCGGAGATGAAATATTTAGCAATGACTCAATCACTTGCTCTCCTAAAATAATGTAGCCCGAACAAATTCAAAGAATGGTGGATGATACCCTCAATGCCAAGATGGAAGAAATAAAAGAGGCCATGGCCAAGACCATAAAAAATCAACTAGCTGCAATATTAGGAAACAATGCCGAAGCATCTGCTAGCACTAAGAAAGGCAAGGGGAAGACTAAAGTTGATGAAATAGCTTTTGATGATGATAAGGTAATCATTGATGATGATGATTGGGCTCAATACTAACAAGATCTTCAAGACAAAAAGGAGCCGAAGGTTGTTAAGAAGGCAACTATTGAAAAGACTGAGACTTCTGATGTTGAAAAGATGATTGCCAATTTAAAAAAGAAATTTGAGAAGAAGCTGAAAACCGAAGAGATGTCCGAGATCGACAAACTATTTGAACAAGATGAAGAAGTCCCATACAAGTTCAAGATGCCATCCTTTGCAAAGTACAATGGCACCAGAAATCCTCATCTCCATGTGAAGTAGTATATCACTGTCATGCAGTCTGCCCAAGCTACTAAGGCTCAAACCCTAAGGTACTTTATGCTCTCATTGGACCCTGTTGTCCACAATTGGTTCAATACCTTAGATGAAGGAACACAAAAGAGTTGGGATTTGCTATACAAGGCCTTCATCCAGCAATATGGGTATAATGTCTAGTTGGAAGTTACCTTAATGGAAGTTGAGTCCATTAGACAAAGGCCAAATGAGAATTTTGAGGACTATGTGAAAAGGTGGAGAAATAAGGCTGCTTTGCTCAAGAAGAGGCCCGATGAATCTGATCAAATAAGGATAATCATGAGAGGTGTCCTGCCCAATCTCCATGAAAGGATGTCTCACACCCTTATAAGGGATTTCAAAGATCTTCTCCAAGATGGTCTGCAAATTGAAGAGTGGGAAAGAGAGAAGAATCGCTTTTCGGCAAGAAGGAATGAGAAAGGGAATTACCAGCCTAGTAATCAAAGCACACAAAAAGAAGTCGATGTTAATGCGACTGGTCAAGGAAATAAAAGACAATTCTCAGAATTGGAGAAACCTCTATTTTGGGTTTTTAGCAAGCTGCAAAAGAAAGGGTTGTTGCAACTGTTAGCTCCTCGACCACTACATAATCCACTGCCACCAAACTTCAATGCCGAGGCCTTCTGTCAATTTCATCAAATGCGAGGGCATGAAACAGATAAATGTGCTCATTTAAGGCATAAGATCCAAGATTTAATCGACAGTGGTAAGCTATCCGAGCCGGATAAGCCCAATACCAAGAACAACCCTTTGCCTAAGTTTAGAAGAGTACCTCCACCGGCAACCTTCATGGTGGGAAACGAATTGGAAGAAGATTTTGTTTTATCATCCTTTCAAGAGAAGGGAAAAGAAGCTTAAACTCAATGAACTTTCCTTAGCTTGAATGTTGCTTTTCAATTTTACTTTCTTTAATATTTAATTGGAACTTTTTTATTTTTCAAATTTTAATTTGTTTGAATAAATTTTTGTTGGTCTTTGTTCATTTTGGTGCTCAACCAATCTAGCTTGATAATTCATGAATTAATATATTTATGCATCATGACTTGAATGACTTTACTAGATGAGGGAATTGCTCTACAGCATCGACTTGTGTATGCTTACTTAGAGAGGGCTCCTGCATAATTACCTTTGTCTAGGTCTTAGTCAGTCTTAGAACATGCTTAGACAAACTTTCGAGGCGAAATTGAACTTTAATTATTTAAGAGAGAAATGATCTAGGCATTATTTGGTTAGCCAACAACTAGTATCCACCCAATTAAATATCAATCCCTAGTTGTCCCTTTGAGCCTTCATAAAATTTTAGCTTTCTTTTCATTGGCTTACAAACCCTAATAACCTACCCTGAGCTGTTGTGATACTTTTGACAAGTCTTATGATCACTAATGTGAAGAGGCAAGAAGATCAAAGAAAGCAATGATTAGTCAAGATCATGAGGATAGTTGAAGTTCTCAAGACCATAAAGATAGTTGAAGTTTTCAAGGCCATAAAGATAGTTGAAGTTCTCAAGACAATAAGGGTAGTTGATGTTTTTAAGACCATAAGGATAGTTGAAGTTCACCTAATATCTCCAATATATCAAGACAACATTAGAGTAACAAATGATTTATCCCTGTTAAAGAAGATTTATGTCACTCCACTCATCCATTATTGGAAGCCAAAGTCAGTACAAACAAGACAACTCTATTTGAGCTAGAACCAAAAAAGGAAAGAAAAAAAGAAAAAAAAGAAAAAAAATAGAAAAGAAAGGAAAAGAAAAAAAAACAAAGGAAGAAAACAAAAAGGAAAAACAAAAATAAAGCCTAGAAAGGCGGCTTAGAAAGCCAACTGAGTTCTCTTTTACCTAAAGCAGCAAAAGGCTTCCATTTGGTTCATAAAGACATTTTTAGTTGAATTGGTCCAACCCAACCAAAGATTCAATCAAAATTGGAGAAAAAAAGGAGGAAGACCATCCAGTTCTTGAAAGTTCTGTACTTGATAGTCCTACAAGAAAGAAGGACAAAATGATAAAAGAAAGGGAAGAGTAAGGAAAGAGAAAGAAAAGGGAAGAGTAAGAAAAATAAAGAGGAAAGAAAAGGGAGAAGAAGAGAAGAAATGAATTTGGGTACCAAACATTTTTCAAGGGCAAAAAACTGTCCTAATCAAGAAGTAGATTAATGCCAAGAAGATAGAAGAAATTTGGAGTCTAGCAAGATTGCCTCCAAGCTGCCTAAAATTCAAACAATAAATTTATAGTGTGAGGGTTTGTCCATTGTGTCACATCAGCTCCTATCTCAAAATGGCCTTCATATAACCTATGTCCCTCATAGACCCCATTTCAAGCCTATCAAAGACCTGTTGATCTCTCTTGGTAGGTAGAGTCTATTACTGGAGATAGTTTGAATAAGCATGCATATGAGATAGACAATATTTAAACTCAATGAGACCTTTGGCCAAGTAATGTGTATGTGCCTATCTGAAGTGCAACTGTTCTTGCTTAAATAGAAATGATTCCCAAGTTTAGTATGATAACTAAGGTTGTCATGTTATAGATATGTTAATTTGGAAAAATCAAGTCCTGAGGTATATTGACATTGATTTGGCAAAGCCAACATTTGATTTCAAAATCAAAAATTCAAAAAAAAATGTTTTGTCATACAAAGCCTTCAAGTTAAGGGAAGTATGTTGAACATCCAAAGGACACATTGGGCAAAGGAAATGATTATTGGTAAGGTCATGAAGAAGCTATCAGCTGACATGCTGAAAAATAGTTTGAAATGGATGTATCCCTGACTCTGCAACTTGGGGTCTCCACCACTCTTGTTTTCAACGTCTTGAAGATAAAAGCCACAAATGCAAAGCTTTTGATCATTCCAATGCAAGACTTGAACAAGCGTCAAAAGGGAACCAATGAACACTTTTTCTAATCACCTCGGTTTGTGAGTCGATGGAACCACAGTAAGTGTTATTCATGCATATCATGCATACATGAGCATATCACATCACACTTTCTTTTCTTGTGTTGTCTATTCCTTGTTAAAATGAACAGCAAACACCTTGCGAGGTAAAGAATCAAAAGAAGATATTGAACCAAGGGGGCATGGAAAGCCTACTCGCTTGTGGAAGCTCCAGTCATCTTGTAAAGAGAAGAAATACGTGCTTGTGCGAAGAACTAGACAACAACAACATCAATCAGAGTCCGCATAGAAAAATCATGGGTTTGAGCCTACACAGGGGGCAAAGTTTCTCCTTTTCAATTTTTTGAGTTTATATATAAAACATTTTCAAACTCACTTGCAAATATCTCGCCATGCAGGGGGAAAAGGAGAGGATATGAAGGCTAGCTAAAAAGGGCTAAATTTTTTGCAAAAGTGCAAAGGAAGAACAAAAAGAATGGAATAAAAAAAGAAAATTAGAATTCTCAAAAGAATGAAGATGCAAAAGACAAAAGATCAATCCAGCTAAAAGAGCTAAAGCTAAGGTAAAGACCCAACCTCCGATGGATAAAGATCCATGTTTTAAGGGTAAAGACTCGATGTCAAAAGATGAAGATTCATTTTCAAGGATGAAGACCTGATCTCAAAGGATGAAGATCCATTTTGAGGGTGAAAAACCACAATGCATAGAATAACCGGAGCAGTAAGATTTCTCAAATGATAAAAAGGTCAGTCAAACCCATTCTCGGGCCCAAGCACCCATTCTCGGGTCCAAGTACCCAAATCAAATCCAATCTCGGGTCCAAGTACCCAAATCAAATCAATCTCTGGTCTAAGCACCCATTCTCGGGTCCAAGTACCCAAATCAATTCAAACTCGGGTCTAAGTACCCAATCTCGGGTCCAAGTACCCAAATCCAATCAATCCCAGGTCCAAGTACCCAAATCTAATTAATCTCAGGTCCAAGTACCCAAATTCAAACTAAATTAATTCAATCTCGGGTCCAAGTACCCATTCTCGAGTCCAAGTACCCAATCTCGGGTGTAAGTACCCAAATCAAATCAATCTCGGGTCTAAGTATCCAATCCCGGGTCTAAGAAATTCAATTCAAGCTCTGGTCCAAGTACCCAATCTCGGGTCCAAGTACCCAAATTAAATCAATCTCGAGTCCAAGTACCCAATCCCGGGTCCAAGTACCCAAAATCAATTCAAGCTCGGGTCCAAGTACCCAATCTCAGGTCCAAGTACCCAAATCAAATTCAAGCTCGGGTCTAAGTACCCAATCTCGGGTCCAAGTACCCAAATTAAGTTCAATCTCAGGTCCAAGTACCCAAAACAAATTTAAATCATCATTTCAAAAATTAAATCTTATTGCTTTTCATTCTCCTTCACTAAAGTTTCAGATCATTCAAGCAGGGGGCAAATTATAGACCCTTAATTTTTGACCCGGTTCGGTCCAATATATTTTAGTTAGTCCAAAATAATTTTTATGGTATCTTAATTAATTTTATTATTTATTTTAATAAAAATGGTAAAATGAATAAAAAAAAAAAATCGGCGACAGAAATCAAGTCGTAGGCCCATTTCGTTCGCAGCTGCGGCAGCTTTTTCGCCAGCGCAATTTTTCCTGCGGCAGATTTTTTTGCCAGCGTAATTTTTCCGCAGCAGTTTTTTTTCGCCAGCAAAATTTTTTCGACGCAAATTTTCCGAAACCTAATGCAATTAGGTTTCAGTTTCCTTTTCTTAAAGAATAAAGAATGAAGGATATAAAACTTCTATAAAAAAAAGGTCTAAACAAACACAGAAAAAGGAATCAGAAATTGGGGACGAAAATTGGGAAAGTGGAAACCGAATCTGTGAAGGAAAACTTTAATCAAATCTAACTTTTTGAGAAATGAAGAAGAAAAGCATTAAGAAATCATCAAAGGCAGCAACTGCCTTTATTTTTGTTCATCCAAGAAAAACGATTTTTGGAGAAACCATCAAAAAGAGGTATGTATTAAATTCTTTTTGTTATTTTTTTCACAGTAGCTTAATTCATGAAATTGTGTTCTTTTAATTTAAAAATCCCAGAACCGAAACCCCTTTGTTCAAAGTTTAAAAATCTTAAAACGTGGCTTTATTTTCCAAAAATTTAAAGCTATTAGTTTTATTTCTTCAAAACTCCAAAACTCTAATTTACTTTCCAAATTATCAAAACCCTTAAATTATGTTCTGTTTCTTTTCAAAAAAGCCCTAAAAACATCTTTTCTATTTATAAAAACTTTAATTCATTTTGTTTACCTTCATAAACTTCATAAAATTATCAATTGATTTACAAATTCTAAAAGCTTAATTCTAAAGAACAACAAACCCTAATTCTAGAACACTAAACCCTAGTTCAACTTTAGAATCAAAACAAGTGAACCATAATTCCATTAAAACCTAAATCCTAATTTTTCTAAGCCCTAATTCTTTAAAAACTTTAAAATCATATTTAGACATAGTAAGCTTAAATACCCTTATTCATTAACCGTAAATCACAAAATCTAAGTGTTTTAAAGTGTTCAAACCCTAATTTCATGATTTTATATCACAAACACTAATTTGGTTAATCGAAGAACTTTATCAACATTTTAAATCATAAAACTTTAATTTATTTTAATTCCCTTAAAATCACAGTAACCTAAATTTCATAAATTCCAAAACCTTAAACACACGAAATAAAGAGCCCTAAATGGAAACAGTAGCTATAATTGGAATTTTATTTGCTTTATTCAATTCTATATTTGATTATGCTTTGATTTATTTCTTTATTTAAGTTCAATGCTTGGTTTATTTAATTTGTCATGGATGGATGTTTACTTTCTATTGATGTTTAACACCTTTGATGAATGATTTATTTATGATGAATGGTTATTTACTTTTATCAATTTATTTAGGTTTCAAAATGTTGTAAGAGGTATGTTTCCACTTGGTGGGTACCTCATTAGTTAAATATCATGTAATTTAATTTGTTTTTCTATTTTAGAACCTATGTAAAGGTCATGTTTCTACCTTTCGGTGGGTGTCCTATTTAGGCATGTGATGTAAGGACATATTTCCATCTTTGAATGGGTATCCATTTATTTGTTTTGCTTGGACCTTGCTTTGATTTTAATATATTGATGCTTTCTTTTAATTATTGTGTGTAATATGGATAATGTTGTTATATTTAAGAATTTTATAATATTAAGACCTGTAAAGGAGGCCGGTTCCAATGAACCGGGCGTTGTGGGGGTGCTGAGCCATTTCTCACCTTCTCCACACGTATCCAACTTTCCAAACCGATTAGGGGGTTGGTGATTCCTTAGGAATCGAGTCATTCACCCCTTTCTTTTTCCCGGCCCGTCCGGGTGGCGACTCCATTTTCTTCGGACTTAGGTCCGTGTTCTCTAAGGCCCTGAGCCTAAACAGTGCCGAAGTCGCAAGAACCATTCCACCGGGAGTTAGGGCAAAAATCCCCGCTCACAACTACATAATTAAATCTAAAATTAAATAAAGCAAATAAAGATACATATTTAGGTTTATGTCTCAATTTAGAGTTCTTTAATTAATATTTAGGGTTTTGGGATTTTAAAATTATTATATTTATTATTTAGGCTACTATGAAGGATTTTAGAAAAATGAAACTGATTAGGGTCTTATAATTTTAAGAAAGTAATAAGGTTTTTGGTTAATTAAATTTGGGTTTAGGGCTAACATCATGAATTTAGGATTTTGGATCTTTAAGATATTAGGGTTTAGGGCTCACGGTTTTAAATTAGGGTTATGATTTCAAAGAAAACTAACACTATCATATTTACTTTTTAAAAGAAGAGGCTACTGTGAAGATTTTGGAAAATTGATTTAATTAGGGTTTGGGACTAACATCATGAAATAGGATTTTTAGGGTTTTTAAATATGAAATATGGCTTACAGCTATTAAGGTTTACTATATTGGTTTAAGAAAATAGACTATTGTTTTGAGTTATTTAAAAATATGTGATTGAGATTTTGATAATTAAGCTACTGCATAAAATCATATTTTGATAAATAAACTACTATGATCACTATATATTTGTATATAAATTAAAAGTCAAAAGAATGAATTTTAAACAAAGAAAGTTTGATAGATGAAACAATAATAAGTTATTTCAATATAAATTTAAATGAATAAAGTTAGAAAGACACACCTCCGTTTGTTGGCTCCACCAAAATAGTTTGAACGAAATTCTGGATGAGCTTTGATAAAGACAATGCTTACACTGCCTTTGTATTTGTGGGTTGAATTGAGAACAAGACAGTGAGCTAAGCCACTGCCTTGTTGATTGCTTTTCTGCTTGATGTTTCAGATTCGTTGCCTTCTGTTCTGTGTTGTTGTTTTGGATTTCTTCTTGCTTGCTAGGGTTTGTTTTGGATGAAAGAATTCAAGAGTCCCAAGTCCAGTTAAAAAATTCAGTTCCAAAATTTCTTGCCCCCTTTTTTTGTGTTTTAATGTGGTATTTATAGGAAAAATAAAAAACCTACTTCTAATTTCTAAGGAAATAAAAACCATTTAGGAAAAGAAATAAAAACCAAATAGAATTGGGTTTCGAAAAAAACTACGCTGGCAAAAATTGTTGCGGGCTACGGATGGGCCAGCTACGAGAATGTGCGAGAATTGCATGCGAGCTGCAGGCACGGGCCAGCCAATTCGCCGCAGGAATTTCCTGTGGTGAATTGGCCTATGGCCATTTCGCTGTAGGATTTTCCTGCAGCGAATTGGCTTGTGGAAAATTCTCCTAAGGTTTTCCCTTCAGTGAATTGGCCCAAGCCAATTCAACTTCGGCGATGAAAAATTTTCGTCGTCGATTTTTATTTATTTATTTATTATCTTTTTTACTGTTACCTTTTTTATTTTTACTAAAAATAAATATTGTAAGTAATGAATATTAAAATAAATATTATTTAATTAAAATACCAAAAAATATTTTGGACTATTTTAAAAAATATTTGAGCGATCTGAGACTATAGCAAAAGAGAGCAAAAAGCAATGTGATTTTTGACTGGATTTAGAGCCATACTGGATTCCACATCCAAGGTTGGTTTGAGCTCTGGACTAAAAAATAATTTGGGTTCTGGACCTGGGGTAAGTTCTGGACATAAAAATAATTTGGATTTTGGACCCGAGGTAAGTTCTGAACTTAATTTGGATTCTGGACCTGAGGTAAGTTCTGGACTTAATTTGGGTTCTAGACCCAAGGTAAGTTTTGGACTTAATTTGGGTTTTGGACCCGAGGTAAGTTCTGGACTTAAAAATAATTTAGGTTTTAGACCCGAGACTGACCTTTTATCAGTTGAGAATTCTGGTTGTTCCATTCTTTAATGGATTGTGAGTCTTCACTCTCAAAATGTATCTTCATCCTTGGACCTTGGATCTTCATCCTTGGCATCGAGTCTTCACCCTTGAAAATGGAATTTCATCCTTTGGACTTCTGGTCTTTACCCTTTGAAATTAGATCTTCATCCTTGGAATCAGGTCTTCACCTTTGAAAATGGATCTTCATCCTTGGAAATTAGGTCTTCACCCTTGAAAACGGATCTTCATCATTTGGACTTCGGGTCTTCACCCTTTGAAATTGGATCTTCATCCTTGGAATCAGGTCTTCACCTTTAAAAATGGATCTTCATCCTTGGAAATTGGGTCTTCACCCTTGAAAATGGATCTTCATCCTTTTGACTTCGGATCTTCACCCTTTGAAATTGGATCTTCATCCTTGGAATTAGGTCTTCACCTTTGAAAATGGATCTTCATCCTTGGAAATCGGGTCTTCACCCTTGAAGACGAATCGTCATCCTTTGGACTTCGGGTCTTCACCCTTTGAAATTGGATATTCATCCTTAGAATTAAGTCTTCACCTTTGAAAATGGATCTTCATCTTTGAAAATCGGGTCTTCACCCATGAAAATGGATCTTCATCCTTTGGACTTTGGGTCTTCATCCTTTGAAATTGGATCTTTATCCTTGGAATTAGGTCTTCACCTATGAAAATGGATCTTCATCCTTGGAAATCGGGTCTTCACCCTTGAAAGTGGATCTTCATCCTTTAAGCTGGATCTTCATCCTTGGAGATTTGTCCTATATTGGCTTCAGCTCTTCTAGCTGGACTGATCTTTTGTCTTTTGCATCTTCATTCTTTTAAGAGTTCTAATTTTCTTCTTTCTCCATTCTTTTTTTGTTCTTCCTTTGCACTTTTGTAAAGAAAATTCAGCCATTTTTTTTAGCTAGCATTCATATCTTCTTCTTGCCCCCTCCATGATTGTTCTATGCGAGCTTTGGTTGATGTTTGTAGATTATCTAGTTCTTCGAATAAGCATGCATTTCTTCCTTTCTTTTGCAAAATGACTGGAGTTTCCTGAAGCAATGGGTCTTCTATGCCCCCTGATTCTATACCTGCTTCATCTTTGCTTCATAGAGTGTCCGTTGTTCACTTTGACAAAGAATAGACAATACAATACAAGAAAATGCAATTGGATACGCTCATGTATGCATGATATGCATGAATAACAGTTATAGTGATTTCGTCGACTCACAGACCAAGGTGTTCAGCAGAAGTATTCTCATTGACTCCTTCAAGATGCCCATTCAAGTCTTGCTTTGGAATGACAGGATGCTTCACATTTATGGCTTTTATCTTCAAGATATTAAAAACATGAATAATGGAGGCCCCAAGCAGTAGAGATACATCTATTTCAAATTATGATTTAGTAGCTTCTTCATAACCTTGCCATTAATCATTTCCTTTGCTCAATGTGTCCTTCGAGGTTCAATAGTTCAACATACTCCCCTTAACTTGATTTTTTTTTGAATTTTCAATTTTTTTTGAATCTTCAATTTTGAATTTTGATTTTGAAATCAAATGTTTGCTTTGCCAAATTAATGTCAATTTACCTCAGGACTTGATTTTTCAAATTAACATATCTATAACATGATAACCCTAGTTACCGTACTAAACTTGGGAATCATTTCTATTTAAGCAAGAATTTTTGCACTTTAGATAGGCATATATACATCACTTGGTCAAATGTTTAAGCAAGAATTGTTGCACTTTAGATAGGCACATACACATTACTTGGTCAACGATCTCATTTGAGTTTGAATATTGTCTATCTCATATGCATGCTTATCCAAACTATCTCCACTAATAGACTCTACCTACCAAGAGAGATCAATAGGTCTTTGATAGGCTTGAAATGGGTTCTATAAGGGACACGGGTTTAAGTGAAAGCCATTTTAAGATTAGAGCTGATGTGACACAATGGACACACCTTGAACACTACAAACTGCTTGTTTGAACTTTAGACAGTTGGGAGCATGAAAAGATAGAGCTTTGAGTGTTCTCCCATCTTCTTCGTATTAATCTGGATTTTGATTAGAATAGTCTTAGCCATTGCAAAAAGTTTGGTACCCATATTCATCATCATTTTTTCTTTTCTCTTTCTCTTTCTTTTTCTTAATCTCCCTTTCTTTGAGCATTTTGTTCTTTTTTCCCTATACGACTGTCAAGTATAGGACTTTTAAAACTAGATGGTCTTTCTCCTTTTTCTCTGATTTTGATGGTTGGATCAATTCAAGTCAAACTATCTTTATAAATTAAATGGAAGCCTTTTGCTGCCTTAGGTAAAAGAGAACTCAGTTGGATTTCTAAACCACCTTTTTAGGTTTTTTTTTCTTTTTCCTTTTTTCCTTTTGTCTCTTTTTTTCTTTTTTTCTCTTTTTTTCTTTTCTTCTTTTTTTTTTCTTTTTTTCTTTTTTTTTCTTTTTTTGTTCTAGCTCTAAAAGAGTTGTCTTGTTTGTACTAACTTGTATTTCTAATAATGGATGAGTGGAGTGGTATTGATTTGCTTCAGTCCTGACTTTATTTGTGATATTTGGTCTAATTCAGGTAAACTTCAACTACCCTTATGGTCTTGAGAACTTCATTCCTTTCTTTGATCTTCTTGCCTCTTTATCTTAGTGATCATAAGACTTGTCAAAAGTATCACTGTAACACCCCTTCCCGACCTACGTGTGTAAGCTGAGTAGAGGCGCCACACTAACCTAATGTTGCTACCAATTTTACTTAGTCAAATTTTAGTTCCAATTTTTATAGAAATTTTGCCATAGTTTCACTTAAAAATTGAGTCCCAAGTGTCGACAAAACTGGTTTTTTTTTTTTTGATTTTTGAAAATATTTTTACACAAACCAATGCAACCAAAATCATTCTCAGTACACTTCCAATAAATCCCCCTTATAACCTCAACTACAACCTGCAAAAAGGATTTACACTTCTTGTAACACCCCCATATCCAATGCCCACACACTACAACCACAACAATGTAGCATAAGTGCATCAAACATAGGGATGCTACGGTTTTCTTAATATTCAAAACACTTTAAACTTGATACAATACCCTTATCATTATACATTATAGAAAAGTAGATCATTTACTTATAAAACAAAACATATTAGTTATATATATATACATTTAAATATTACCCAGCGGAAGTTATAAAATATGTACATATTTACAAACACTTGATTACATATTTAAATATATCCATACTTTTACATTATAAACATTACTTCACAAAATATAAAGAAGTATACATGATTGGCAATTCTCTTCTGATCTTTAAGTTCCCAAAATCAACTCTTCAAGGTCTACTCTCACTTGGTCTTGATGAACTCTTGGGTTCGACTCTATCAGCTCTATTACCTGCGCGATTAAACACTATCGCGCTAAGCCAAGGGCTTAGTAAGATAATTCATGCTAAAATGCAATGTCACAAATTAATTACATATATCAATCAAAAGCATATTATTTATTCAATATGTTGCTTTGTTCAATGTCACATCAATATTCATATAATAGCACCATTCATTATACTCATTTAAATTTATCATTATAGCCAACAACTATGACTTTATATACGTACCCTTTCCCAACCAGGTCGGTTGCCCTCCAATCCCAAGGGTCCGCAGGAGGCAAAAAGGCACGTATAACATTATCAGTAACATACCTTTCCCCATCCAGGTCGGTTGTCCAAGTTCGGTTGCCCATTCCAATGGGTCCGCATGGTTCCGCAGGAGGCAAATAGGTACGTATAATACTGACTATATCGAACCTTCCTCCTACCAGATCGGTAGTCCAAGATCGGTTGCCCAACCCACTGGGTCCGCATGGTTCCGCAGGAGACGGATAGGTCCGTTCATTAAACTTATCAATACCTTTTTAATTAATTTCTTTTTCACAAGCAAGTTAAGCAATCATTATATACAATATTCATTACATTATCTAAACACTCACATTATTATTCAATCCTATCATCAATGCATGCTTCAATCATTTTTCATTTGAATCACTATAACATCTTTGGTATAACATTTCAATGTGCATTACTCATGAAACACATTACCATTCACAATGCATAACATAACATTATTCAATCTCAACAATGCAATTAGGGCAATTCAACCTCTTCACAACCTAATCCAAAAGGAATATTAGCAAAATGACCATATGAATAGTACATTCTGGTTTTAGACTCCATTTTATCCTTATTTTGAAAAATTGTATAAAATAATCTACTTGACTAAAAATTCTAAAATTTTTACAGAATTTAGTTTTGTATCTTAAAATCATTCCTTTAAAATTTCAGATCAAACTGAACACAAAATCTTGGTCAAATAGTTCACCTAACCAGACTGCCCCAATTGCCCTGCATCCTGGCAGCAATTCTGAACTTTGTGAATTCCATAAATCAAATTCAATCAACGTGGTTCCAAATTATTTTTCTCAAATACTAGACTCACTAAGCAACAACATATCCAAAATTCAATTGGATATGATTTTTCTACATTTTATTAAAAATCCCGAAATACAGCTGTCTCAGTTAAGGTACCTGCTGGAACAGGTCTAATAAAAATAATCTTTCTAAACTCATAACCATTCCAAAATCGAATCAACATATTTTTCAGTCATTCTAGACTCATAGAGACACAACATATCAAAAATTCACTTCAAAAACATTTTTCTATAATTAATTAAAAATCATACAAATCACAGCCTTTACTAATTGTAAAACATAAACAATTTCACTAAACACAACTCTTACTCTTCCATCACCAACACCAACCCAACTTCTCATCTATCAAGCAAAATCAATACTTAAAATCACACCATAAGCAACTTAATCATACCATCATCAAATCACAACTCAACTCAAGCATAACTTCAAAAATAACAAGGGTAAACAAGAGCAAACTTACTAAATAATGAAATTCCTTGAAACTCCAACTTGTAACTTTGAAAACTTCCTTCACTTTGAACTTGAAATCATCAAAACCATCACTTGTTCTCTTGCTCTCTTCTCTCTTTAATGAGCCGGCCACCCAACAACAAGAAGAAGAAGAAATGATGAAGAAACACAAAGTCAATAGGCATTAAATACCCATCCAAAAGAAAATTACTATAATACCCTCATCCATTTAACTAAGCTTTTGTCATATCTATACCCATTTAAGTAATTCACAACCAACACAAAAATATCCTCTTTCCTTGACTTTCCATTTTGACCACTTTATATGTTATATATATCACCATATAAGCAACATATACAATTATCTCTAAACCCTCTTTTCTTTCCCAACCACCATACAAAAACATTCTCTTCCCATTTCTCAATTCAAACCAACAACAACAACAACAAAACTTCTAGGGCATGCATAGGGATATTACAATTCTCCCCCTCTAAAAAGAAAATTTCGTCCTCGAAATTACCTGATATCAAAGCTGAAACAACTGCGGATATTGCTCTCGCATGGATTGTTCACTCTCCCAAGTCGCTTCTTCTTTTGCATGATTCTTCCAAAGAATCTTCACCAATGGCACTTGCTTGTTTCTCAATTCTTTCACATCATGTGCCAAGATAGCAACTGGTTCCTCTTCAAATGTCAAATCTGGGCTCACTTCGATAGACTCAAATGGCAACACATGAGATGGATCCGACCTATATCTCCTCAACATAGAAACATGGAATACACTATGAATACGATCCAACTCAGGTGGCAAAGTAAGTCGATACGCCACTGGCCCAACTCTTTCTAACACTTCATACGGCCCAATGAAACGAGGACTCAATTTTCCTTTCCGACCGAACCTCAAAATCTTCTTCCAAGGAGACACTTTCAGAAATACCTTATCTCCAACATTAAACTCTATATCTCTTCTTTTCAGATCTGCATAAGATTTCTGTCGGTCTGAAGCTGCTTTTAACCTGCCTCGAATCAACTTTACTTTTTCTTCAGTTTCTTGAATCAAATCAGGACCAACCAACTTATTATCTCCAAGCTCATTCCAACAAAGAGGTGTCCTACACCGTCTGCCAAACAATGCTTCAAACGGTGCCATACCAATGCTGGATTGGTGACTGTTGTTGTAAGCAAACTCCACAAGAGGTAAAAACCTATCCCAACTTCCAGAGAAATCGATGACACAGCTTCTCAACATGTCCTCAATAATCTGTATCACCCTCTCTGACTGTCCATCCGTCTGTGGATGAAAAGCAGTGCTGAAGTGCAGTCGAGAACCCAAAGCACTATGCAAACTCTTCCAAAATCTGGAAGTAAACCTGGGATCTCGATCAGACACTAAAGAAGTTGGAACACCATGCAGTTTCACAATCTCATGGATATACAGCTCAGCCAATCTCTCCAAAGAGTAATCCATTCGAACCGGAAGGAAATGAGCTGTCTTAGTCAATCTATCCACAATCACCCATATAGCATCATGCTTCTTTTGTGTCAATGGCAAACCAGACACAAAATCCATTGTCACTCTTTCCCACTTCCATTCTGGCACTAACAATGGTTGAAGTAACCCGGTTGGAACTTGATGCTCTGCTTTAACCTTCTGACAAGTGAGACATTTCGACACAAAATCTGCAATGTCTCTCTTCAACCCAATCCACCAATAATGCTGTCTCAAATCATGATACATCTTCGTATTACCCGGATGCATAGCAAACACTGATTGATGTGCTTCTTCTAAAATGACTCTTTTCAATTCAGCATCATCGGGTACACACAATCGGTTTTTAAACCAGAGACTCCCATCGTCTTTCACAACAAAATCTCTTGTCTTCCCATTCTTACAATCTGAAATAATCTTCTGAATCTTCTTATCGGCCAACTGAGCTTCTTTGATCTGATCTAACAAAATCGGCTTCAATTGCAACTGTGCCAATAATGCACCATCAACACAAGGTACAAAATTGGCATGCAATGCTCTCAACTCAACAAGCAACGAGAGCGAGTAAACTGTTAAACTAGCTAAAGACTTCCGACTCAAGGCATCAGCAACAACATTTGCTTTACCTGGATGATAGTCAATCAAGCAGTCGTAGTCTTTAATCAATTCTAACCATCTCCTCTGACGAAGATTGAGTTCTTTCTGGACACCCAAATACTTCAAACTCTTGTGATCAGTGTAGATGAAACATTTCTCCCCAAACAGATAGTGGCGCCAAATCTTTAATGCAAACACAATGGCAGCCAATTCCAAATCATGTGTCGGATAGTTAAGCTCATGCGGTTTCAACTGTCGAGATGCATAAGCTATAACTTTCCCTTCCTGCATCAATACACACCCCAAACCTCTATGTGAAGCATCAATGTAGATCACATATGGTTTGCCTTCAACAGGTAAAGTAAGAACAGGCGCTTGAGTCAACAACTCTCTCAACTGCTCAAAACTAGCCTGACACTGATCTGTCCACACAAATCTCACTCCCTTTCGAAGTAATCTGGTGAGTGGAGTAGCTATCAAAGAAAACCCTTTCACAAACCGTCGGTAATAGCCTGCCAAACCCAGAAAACTTCTAATCTCTGTCACAGACTTGGGTGGACTCCAATTCAGAATAGCTTCAACTTTACTTGGATCAACTCTAATGCCTTCCGCTGAAATAATATGTCCGAGAAAAGCAACTTGATCCAACCAGAACTCACACTTCGACAATTTGGCAAATAACTGCTTCTCTCTCAAAATCTGCAACACAATCCGCAGATGCATATCATGTTCCTCTTCATTCCGCGAATACACCAGTATATCATCAATGAAGACCACTACAAACTGATCCAAATAGGGCCTAAACACCCTATTCATCAAATCCATACAAGCTGCAGGTGCATTCGTTAGACCAAAAGGCATAACTAGAAATTCATAATGCTCATACCTGGTCCGAAAGGCAGTCTTCGGAACATCCTCAGCTCTGACTCTCAGCTGATGGTACCCAGATCTCAAATCAATTTTAGAAAACACAGCTGCACCTTTCAATTGATCAAAGAGATCATCGATTCTAGGCAAATGATATTTATTTTTTATAGTCACCTTGTTCAATTGCCTATAATCGATACACAACCTCATAGTACCATCTTTCTTCTTCACAAATATCACAGGAGCTCCCCAAGGAGAAACACTGGGGCGAATAAATCCTTTGTCCAACAACTCCTGTAATTGCACTTTCAACTCCCTCAATTCTGCTGGTGCCATTCTGTAAGGAGTAATAGATATAGGAGTGGTACCAGGCAACAATTCAATACCAAACTCCACCTCTCTCTCAGGAGGCAATCCTGGCAACTCCTCTGGAAAAACATCAGGGAACTCTGCAACTGTGGCAATACTATCAATGGAAGAACCCTTCACTCTAGTATCTACCACATGAGCAAGATAAGCTTCACACCCCTTTCTAATCAACCTCCTGGCTGCAACAGCTGAAACAAATAAGGAGGCTAGCTGTTCCTGCTCATTAGATACTATCACCTCTCTACCATCACCCGTTCTCAAAGAAACAATTTTCTTTTTACAATCCACCACAGCTCCATGTCGAGATAACCAATCCATACCTAAGATCACGTCATATTCCTTAAATGGCATCTCAATCAAATCCCCAAGGAACTCCTCACCCTGCACCACTACTGCACTATCTCTATGCACCTTACTCACAACCACACTATACCCTAATGGATTTGTCACCAACACATCAAATCCTAGGGACTCAGCATGCACATCAAATACAGGCAAAACAGATGCATTAATATATGAATGCGTGGAACCCGGATCAATCAAAGCAAGTACTGGAGTATTAAATAAAGAAAAAGTACCAGCTATGACTGCCGATGTATCTGGCTGCCTCTGCATAACATACATCCTCTGGGAAGATCCAACCTCCTCTGGTCTACCCTCCCTGGATGTAGCAACTCCTCTAGAATTGAATCCTGGTCTACCTCCCCGGCTGGCACCTCTGCCTCCTCTGCCTCACCTCACACTAGCTCGAGAAGCAGCAGAATCAACTGGCATCTGCTCCTGCCTCTCAGGACAGTCTCTCACAAAGTGGTCAGGTGATCCACACCTGAAGCATACAGCTGGTCCACCACTCTTCCAACAAACACCTCTATGATAACCCCCACACTGAGCACATCTAGGTGGAGCGGATCTCTGAGTCATAGGGATCGGAGCACTTGCCACTGAAGCTGCAGGTCTAAATCTCTGTCTCTGGAACTGCACAGACCTACCAGCTGGTCTCTGGCTCCTACTACTCCGAGGAACAAAACTTCCTCTACCCCTCTTCGCAGAAGAAGACCCTGCCTCGAACTGGGGCCTTCTAACCCTAACCTCTTCTTCTGAAGCAGCTGCAATAACTTGAGCTCGCTCTATACTTTGAGCTGCTGTCACAAGCTGCGAGAAATCCTGATATCTGGATCCAGCCACTAAGCACATGATCGAGGGCCTCAATCCCTCCTCAAACCTCCTGCATCTATCAATCTCATCAGCAATGATACCCCCAGCATACTGACTCAGTCGAATAAACTCAACTTCATACTCAGTTACGGTCCGATGATCTTGCTTAAAATCTAGAAACTCTCTTTTCTTCCCATCTTTATACTCCCTAGGAGTATACTTCAACTCAAATTCCCTCAGAAAATCAGTGTAAGACAGTGTTGGAGGATCATCCATAGAATGGGGCACCATCTTCCACCAATCGTAGGCATCTTTCTGCAGCAAAGATCTTGCATAGTCAAATTTTTCCTCAGGGGTAGCTTGTAACTGAATAAAGATCCTCTGTACTTTGTCAAGCCACTGTTCTGCTACAGCTAGATCAGTAGTACCAAGGAAATCCTCCGCTCCATACTTCCTTAGTTTATCATAGTGCCTCACAGATACCAAAGGCTGAGGGGGTGGTGGCACTGGTTGCACTGGTGCTTGTCTCATAACTTCCATCATATGTCTAAACCAGGCTGGCGGAACCTCCTCTCCAGCTGGTCTACCCGACACCGAAGCAGGTGCCTCCTCAACACTATCAACTCTAGCTCCCTCAGCAGGAGCGATACTCTCGGCACTACCCTCAATCGACTGACGTGAGTGAGAATCCATCACAACCTAAGTCTGCAAACACAACATACTACATCTTATTAAAGATCAGAGGTTGCCAATCCCAAACATGTATATTATTTCAAAACCAACTTTTTAAGTAGAAAAGGTCCGTTCATTAAACTTATCAATACCTTTTTAATTCATTTCTTTTTCACAAGCAAGTTAAGCAATCATTATATACAATATTCATTACATTATCTAAACACTCACATTATTATTCAATCCTATCATCAATGCATGCTTCAATCATTTTTCATTTGAATCACTATAACATCTTTGGTATAACATTTCAATGTGCATTACTCATGAAACACATTACCATTCACAATGCATAACATAACATTATTCAATCTCAACAATGCAATTAGGGCAATTCAACCTCTTCACAACCTAATCCAAAAGGAATATTAGCAAAATGACCATATGAATAGTACATTCTGGTTTTAGACTCCATTTTATCCTTATTTTGAAAAATTGTATAAAATAATCTACTTGACTAAAAATTCTAAAATTTTTACAGAATTTAGTTTTTTATCTTAAAATCATTCCTTTAAAATTTCAGATCAAACTGAACACAAAATCTTGGTCAAATAGTTCACCTAACCAGACTGCCCCAATTGCCCTGCATCCTGGCAGCAATTCTGAACTTTGTGAATTCCATAAATCAAATTCAATCAACGTGGTTCCAAATTATTTTTCTCAAATACTAGACTCACTAAGCAACAACATAACCAAAATTCAATTGGATATGATTTTTCTACATTTTATTAAAAATCCCGAAATACAGCTGTCTCAGTTAAGGTACCTGCTGGAACAGGTCTAATAAAAATAATCTTTCTAAACTCATAACCATTCCAAAATCGAATCAACATATTTTTCAGTCATTCTAGACTCATAGAGACACAACATATCAAAAATTCACTTCAAAACATTTTTCTATAATTAATTAAAAATCATACAAATCACAGCCTTTACTAATTGTAAAACAGAAACAATTTCACTAAACACAACTCTTACTCTTCCATCACCAACACCAACCCAACTTCTCATCTATCAAGCAAAATCAATACTTAAAATCACACCATAAGCAACTTAATCATACCATCATCAAATCACAACTCAACTCAAGCATAACTTCAAAAATAACAAGGGTAAACAAGAGCAAACTTACTAAATAATGAAATTCCTTGAAACTCCAACTTGTAACTTTGAAAACTTCCTTCACTTTGAACTTGAAATCATCAAAACCATCACTTGTTCTCTTGCTCTCTTCTCTCTTTAATGAGCCGGCCACCCAACAACAAGAAGAAGAAGAAATGATGAAGAAACACAAAGTCAATATGCATTAAATACCCATCCAAAAGAAAATTACTATAATACCCTCATCCATTTAACTAAGCTTTTGTCATATCTATACCCATTTAAGTAATTCACAACCAACACAAAAATATCCTCTTTCCTTGACTTTCCATTTTGACCACTTTATATGTTATATATATCACCATATAAGCAACATATACAATTATTTCTAAACCCTCTTTTCTTTCCCAACCACCATACAAAAACATTCTCTTCCCATTTCTCAATTCAAACCAACAACAACAACAACAAAACTTCTAGGGCATGCATAGGGATAATACAATCACAACAGCTCAGGGTAGGCTCAATGAAAAGAAAGCTAAAATTTCATGAAGGCTCAAATGGACAACTAGGGATTGAAATTTAATTGGGTGGATACTAGTTGTTGGCTCGTCAAAAAATGCCTAGATCATCTCTCCCTTAAACAAGCAGAGTTTAATTTCGCCTTAAAAGTCCATCAAAGCATGTTCTAAGACTGACTAGGATCTAGACAAAGGTAATTATGCAGGAGCCCTCTCTAAATAAGCATACACAACTCAATGCTATAGAGCAATTCCCTTACCTATTAAAGTCATTCAAATCATGATGCCTATACACATTAATTTATGAACATCAAGCTAGATTCCTCATTGGTTGAGCAACAAAATGAACAAAGACCAATAAAAATTTTAATGAAAGTAATTTAGTCAAACAACTTTAAATTTGAAAAACACGATTGTTCCATAAAACATCAAATAAAGAAAATAAAACAAGAAAACCAATCAAGCCAAGGGAAGTTCATTGAGTTAAGCATCTTCTCCTTTCACATCTTCAATATTCCCATCTTGAAAAGAGGATAAGACAAAATCTTCCTCAAATCCTTTTCCTACCATGAAGGTTGTCGGTGGAGGTACTCTTACAAATTTTGGCAAAGGATTGTTCTTGGTATTAGGTTTGTCCGGCTCAGGTAGCTTACCATTGCCAATTAGATCTTGTATCTCATGCTTCAATCAAGTACATCTATTGGTCTCATGTCCTTGAGTCTAATGAAACTCACAAAAGGCTATAATATCAAATTTTGGGGGTAAAGGATTCGACAAAGGTCGAGGGGCCAATGGCTGTAATAGTCCCTTCTTTTATAGCTTGTTGAAGACACAAGACAAAGGCTTCCCCAGATCTGAAAACTGCCTTCTATTTACTTGACCAGTTGTATTAACATCAACTTCTTTTTGCGTGCTTTGATTGCCCGACTGGTAGTTCCCTTTCTTATTCCTTCTTATTGAAAAGGGATTCTTCTCCCTTTTCCATTCTTCAATTTACAGACCAGCTTGGAGAGATCTTTGAAATCCCTTATAAGGGTGTGAGACATCCTTTCACGGAGATTGGGCAGGATGCCTCTCATGATCATCCTTATTTTATCAGATTCATCGGGCCTTCTCTTGAGTAAAGCAGACTTATTCCTCCATCTTTTCACATAGTCCACAAAATTCTCATTTGGCCTTTGTCTAATGGACTCAACTTCCATTAAGGTAACTTCCATCTTGACATTATATCCATATTGTTGGATGAAGGCCTTGTATAGCAGATCCCAACTCTTTTGTGTGCCATCATCTAAGGTATTGAACCAATTTTAGTTAATAGGGTCCAATGAGAGCATGAAGTACCTTAGAGATTGAGCCTTAGTAGCTCGGGCAGACTGCATTGCAGTGATATACTGCTTCACATGGAGGTGAGGATTTCCAGTTCCATCAAACTTTGCAAAGGATGGCATCTTGAACTTGTATGAAACTTCTTCGTCTAGCTCAAATAATTTGTCAACTTTGGACATTTCTTCGATTTTTAGTTTCTTCTCAAATTTCTTTTCGAAGTTCGCAGTCATCTTTTCAACATCTGAAGTTTTAGTTCTCTCCACAGCTGATCTTTCAACAACCTTTGCCTCTTTCTTCTTGTCTTGAAGATCTTGGAAGTATTGAGCCCAATCATCATTATCATCAATGATCACCTTATCATCATCAAAAATCACTTCACCAACTTTAGCCTTCCCCTTGTCCTTTGGCTTCTTGGTGCTAGCACATGCCTTGACATTATTTGCTAAAATTGCAGCCAATTGGTTCATCACAGTCTCAGCCAGGGCCTCTTTTATTTCTTCCATTTTAGCATTGAGGGCATCATCCACCATTCTTTGAATTTGTTCGGGCTCCATTGCTTTTGGTGAGAAAGTGATTGAGTCGTTGCTAGATTCTTCATCTCCGGCGTTGGTCAGATTGTCGTAAGTTTTTAAACTGTCGTAATCCAGGACTGTGAGCCAGCAGGGATTAATGATATGTCATGTGATGCATGTATGCATAAATAATAAACAAACAAGGATAAATAGGACGTTCCTTCCAACCTTATAACATCCACACGTGAATGGCAAGTCTCTTTTCCTAAGTAATATGGTTAACAAAATACCGACATGGGGTATTTTGTTTTCGAAAAGTTTCCTTGGACGTTTCAACCAATAGCTATATTTTAAAAATGGAAATTAGTTCATGATAATTCCCATTAATTGGGTTTTAATCCATTGAATCTTAACTAAAATAGCTTTTATGCTATATTGGATTAAAATTAAATTAAGAGGTTTATTACAAATAGATTTCTCACTTGAAAAAAGTAACTAATGATTCATGCAAAAAACAAGCTCATGGTTAATAATTCTTAGTGTAAACTAGGCTCACAATTGATTTTTGGTATTTCCATAATTGACCTAAATAATTTGTAAGCCCTTTTAAAGGTTGGATGAAATACAAAAATAATTTTGTTTGAAAACCCATTGTAAAAAGATTTTTAGAAAAAATGAATTTTTTGACTTTGTATTTGAGTCATGAGAAAAGAATTTTTAATTTATTTTTAGAAAAGTTTTATGTCCAAAGACCATTTTGAAAAGTTTTGAAAAAAGCTTTGGCCTTTTGGATTTCAAAGAAAAATTTATTTTGAGCTTACAATGTACTTAGGTCATATTAGAAAAAGAACAAACCAAATAAGCAATGATTTAAACCAAGATAAATTAACCATTTTCAATGTAATATCCCAAACTATACCCTAAAATTTTTGGAATACTTAATGTTGTTTTTGGATTAAATGATATAAGTTATAAATGTTTAAGTGGGAAGATAAAAGATGAAAAGAGAAGTGTGTATATGTTGTATATATAGAGATATATACAACATATACAAGTCAATTAATGAATGGGTCAAAAGAAATATTTAATTGTAATTAAATTAATTAAAATAGAAATTGAGTTAAGTGGAAGAGGATATTTGTAATATTATATTATTAAAATTGCTTGGTTGAGATTTAAAGAGAAGATTGAGTGGTTATTATGTTGACTTTGCTCTTCTTTCTTCATCTTCTTATTCTTCTTTCCTTGTTTGACCGATTAACTCCATAGCAAGAAAGGAAAGAGAGATTTTGCTCATCCAAACTCAAGATTGAAGGGTGTTTCAAGTGATCAAGTTAGAATTCTAAGGGTTTTCATCACTTTTGGTAAGTTTTCCACTTGATTCTTTGATTTTCTTTTGAGTTTGTGAATTGAGGTTGTTGATTGGTTGTTGATGATATGTGTATGTTTGATTGTGGTGTGTTTAAGAGTGTTTGGTCTAATTGATTTTGATTTTGGGGTTGGTTTGAAGGAAAGATTAAGTTTGGTGAAAGAAAGCAAGTGTTGTGTTTGGGTATATGTTGAGTTGTGATGATGGTTTTGATTGGTGTTTGATGTATGTTTGAGTTGTTTTGGTGTTTTTACAAGTTTATTATGGTTTATTGGTTTGTTTTGGAAAGTTTTTTTGGAGTGGAAGATGGTGAAAGTAACAGATTGGTTGGATGTGGTATTGTTGGTGTCGGAATCAGGATTTTTGGCCTGACATGCCCATGAGCATGGCCAAGTCTTTAGGCGTATCAATGGTTCTATTTTCTAGATGGGTGACATGACCAATGACACGCCCCTGTCACTGAGTGTGTCACAGCTTCCGTGTTGGAGTAGTATTGACACGTCCAGTGACACTCCCATGTCACTGAGCATGTCATAGCTACTGTGATATTGGTGGTTTGACACGCCCATGTCACTGAGCGTGTCAAATCTTCTATGTTGTGAGTTTAGGGCACGGTCAGGGACACGCCCGTGTTGTTGAGCCTGTCATGTGTAGAGTTTGCCCAAATTGGTTTTTATCTATATTATATCATGTGTATCTCTAGGTGAGTGTGTATGATCACCCTTGGATTAGGTTTTGAAAAGTGTTGAGCTACCTTTATTCAAGTGTTGAGAGTTATCTTGGAAGACGAGTTTGGTGTGGTGTGAGTTACTTTTGAGGTAAGTACAAACCTTACATGGTTGCATACATTTACATGACTTTGGAACTGAACACATTTGGTTGTAAATGTGTTAAGTAATCTATTACATTATTGATACATTTGATTAATGTTATGAATTGCATAATGTAAAAGATATGATGATCATTCAAAATGTATGTTAAATGCAATTGAGTAATGTATTGTATATGAAAAGAAATGTGGAAAAATGTGATATTGAGATGAAATCGAAGAATGAGAAAAATGAGAAAAGATTATAAACTAAGGCAATGAGCCTAGTATGAGTATGAGAAATGAAATGAGAAATGAATTAATTATGTGCCTAGTATGTTAGTCAATTTTCAGAGTTTTGGGTTTGGTCGCACGCCTATGAATCGCTAGGCAGGTGAAAAGACCGGGTCGTAAGCCGAGCCCAGCTGAAAATGTGAAATATGATGTTTTTGGGGTGAAAAGACTGGGTCGTAAGCCTCAAAAAACTGTAACAGTCTAGCCGGGTTGAGGACCAAGATACTGGAGCCTTAGGGTCTAGCCAGGTTGAGGTCCAAGAGACTGGGTCTGTTACATTATCCATGGATATATTTATATATCACCTACGAGCTTGATGAATGTGATTATGGACCAAAGCATTAACTCTGAACTTTGAATAGCATATTAGATCCTTTTTGGGCCCATGCTTGTCTTTGCTTAAATGTGAATCATGAATGATGAAACAATTGAATTATATGATAAAATGTAATGTTATGAAATATGGCATTTTTGAATATTGTTTCTATTACTTGAAAGTATGACATTGGCATTACATTAAAGCATATTGTTATTGTGGTTTGTACCACTAAGCCGTTGGCTTAGCACTATTGTGGTTCATTGTGCAGGTGACAAGGTAGAACCGGAGAGTTTAGCTAGACCGAGTTGAGTCTAGACTTTGATGTGTTGATTGTGGACTTAAAGATCAGAGACTAACTACCAAACATGTATAAACTTTATGTTTTGTAAATATTGATTTTGATGTATATATATATATATGTAAATACCGCTACATTTTCCGCTGCTTAATGAACAAATGTTTTATCTATTATGTTCCATAATATATCTGAAATGTTTTAAGTTTTCTCATATTATTGCTAAACTGAAAGATTGGTTTGTTTAATATGAATCGCGACACTCTTGTATCCAGTATATGTATATTACAGATGTGGTTGTATGTAGTGTGCATATATGGGGTATAGGGGTGTTACATCTGTTTTGGTATTAGAGCCTAGGTTTGAGGTTCTCAATCTAGGTGAATTATAAGAAAAAGAAAATTTTGATTTTAAAATATGATTTTTAAATAAGATACATGCTTTGGCATTGGCAGTCTCTGATCTTTGATGAGGTATATTATGGTGTGTTTGCAGATATAGGTAGTGATGGCATCTCAGTCACGTCAGTCCATAGAAGGTAGTGCTGAGAGTGTATCTCCTGAAGAGGGTAGAGATGGAGCTAGGGTTGAGAGAGTTGGAGAGGCACCTGCTCCGATGCGAGAGAGACGAACTGCTGATGAGATTTCGCCGGTTTGGTTATGGCATGTGGTAGAATTGTTGAGGCAAGCTCCAATGCAGCAGCCGCTACCATCACCACAGCCGCAAGTGCCAGTGAGGCATTATGATAAATTGAGGAAGTTTGGGGCTGAGGATTTCTTTGGTACTATAGATCCTGCAATAGCTGAACCGTGGTTGGATAGAGTTCAAAGAATATTTATCCAGTTGCAAGCCACTCCTTAAGAGAAGTTTGATTATGCTAGATCTCTTTTGCAGAAAGATGCTTATGATTGGTGGAAGACAGTTCCCCATGCCATGGATGATCCACCGACTTTGTCTTATGGTGATTTTATGCGGGAATTTGAGCAGAAGTATACTCCGAGGGAGTATAAGGATGCTAAGAAGATAAAATTTCTAAATCTGAGACAGGAGAATCGGACAGTGACAGAGTATGAGATAGAGTATATCCGATTGAGTCACTATGCCGGTGGGATTATTTTAGATGAGATTGATCGGTGCAAGAGATTTGAGGAGGGGTTGAGGCCCTCTATTATGTGTATTGTTGCTGGTTCTCGGTACCAAGACTTTTCTTTGTTGGTTGCAGCAGCTAGAAGTGTTGAGAGAGTACAGGGTATTGCAGTAGCTGCTACTGAAGAGGAGATGAGAGTTAGGAGACCCCAGTTTGAGGCAGGGTCCTCATCTATGAAGAGAGGCAGAGGAAGTTTTGTTCCGAGGATCAGTAGGAGCCAAAGGCAGTCTGGTAGGTTAGTTCAGTATCAGAGGCAAAGACCGAGACCTATAGTTTCTGTAGGTAGTGCTCCAACTCCAGTGGTTCAGAGGTCTACTCCACCTACATTTGTCCATTGTGGTAGGATACATGGGGGTGTTTGTTGGAAGATTGCTGGATCAACTGTGTGTTTCAGATGTGGATCGCCTGATCATTTCATCAGATATTGTCCTGAGCTACAGGAGCATAGGCTGGCAGATTCTGCAGTTTCTCGGCCTAGTGTCAACAGAGGAGGTCGAGGGGACAAAGGTGTTAGTAGAGGTGGTCAACCCGGGATTAGTCAGAGAGGAGGCTCTACATCCGAAGGCAGTAGGCCAGATGAGGCTGGATCATCTCAGCTAGTGTATGTGATGCATAGGCAATGGGATGCTTTAGCAGTCATTGCGGGTACATTTTCTTTATTTGGCATTCAATTCTTGCTCTTATTGATCTAGGATCTACTCATTCATACATAAGTGCATCTATCTTGCCTGTGACTGAATTGCATTCTGAGTTCCTAGGATTTGATGTCTTGGTGACAAATCCTTTAGGGCATAATGTCGTTGTTAGCAAGGTGCACCGAGATAGTTCAGTTGTGGTGCAAGGTGATGAGTTTTTGGGTGATTTGATTGAAATGCCTTTTAAGGAGTATGATTTGAACTTAGGCATGGATTGGTTGTCTAAGCATGGAGCTGTGGTAGACTGAGAAGTGTGTTACCTTGAGAACCAGTGATGGTAGAAGTGTGATGGTATCTAGTGAGAAGAGACAACTTGCATCCTTATTTGTTTCAGCTGTTGCAGCTAGGAAGTTGATTAGAAAAAGGGTTTGATGCTTATCTTGCTCATGTTGTGGATACCAGAGTAGTGGGTTCTCAACTTGATAGTATACCCACAGTTGTTGAATTCCCAGATGTGTTTCCCGAGGAATTGCCAGGGTTACCCTCTGAGAGAGAGGTTGAGTTTGGTATCGATTTATTGCCCGGTACCACTCCCATCTCTATTACTCCCTATTGAATGGCACCTGCTGAGTTGAGAGAGTTGAAGGTGCAGTTGTAGGAGTTGTTGGATAAAGGGTTTGTTCATCCTAGTGTGTCTCCGTGGGGAGCACCTGTTTTGTTTATAAAGAAGAAGGATGGTACTTTAAGGCTGTGCATTAATTATAGGCAGTTGAACAAGGCGACCATCAAGAATAAGTATCCTTTGCCTAGGATAGATGATCTCTTTTATCAATTGAAGGGAGCAGTAGTGTTTTCCAAGATTGATTTGAGATCAGGGTACCATCAGTTGAGGGTCAGAGAGGAAGATGTTCCTAAGATAGCTTTTTGCACAAGGTATGGGCATTGTGAGTTCTTGGTGATGCCTTTTGGATTGACAAATGCACCAGCAGTTTTTATGGATTTGATGAATAGGGTGTTTAGACCCTATCTAGATCAGTTTGTAGTGGTCTTTATTGATGATATTTTGGTGTATTCGCATAATAAGGAGGAGCATGACAAGCATTTGCAGATTGTATTGCAGACCTTGAGAGAGAAGCAATTGTATGCTAAGCTATTGAAGTGTGAGTTTTGGCTTGATCAAGTGACTTTTCTGGGTCATGTGGTTTCAGCGGATGGTATTAGAGTTGATCCGAGTAAAGTTGAGGCCATTTTGAATTGGAGTCCATCGAAGTCAGTGACTGAAGTTAGAAGTTTACTGGGATTGGCAGGCTATTATCGACTCTTTGTGAAGGGTTTTTCTTTGATAGCTACTCCACTCACCAGATTACTTCGGAAGGGAGTTAGATTTGTGTGGATAGATCAGTGTCAAGCTAGTTTTGAGCAGTTGAAAGAGATGTTGACTCAAGCTCCTGCTCTTACTTTGCCTGTGGAAGATAAACCATATGTGATTTATAGTGATGCTTCACATAATGGTTTAGGTTGTGTTTTGATGCAAGAGGGTAGAGTCATAGCTTATGCTTCTCGGCAATTGAAGCCACATGAGTTGAATTATCCGACGCATGATTTGGAGTTAGCAGCTATAGTGTTTGCTTTGAAGATTTGGCGACACTACTTGTATGGAGAGAAGTGTTTTATCTATACAGATCATAAGAGTTTGAAATACTTGGGGGTTTAGAGGGAGCTGAATCTTCAGCAAAGACGGTGGTTGGAGTTGATCAAAGGACTACAACTATTTGATTGATTATCATCCTGGTAAGGCAAATGTTGTTGCTGATGCCTTGAGTTGGAAGTCTTTGGCAGGTTTGACTGCTTATTCGCTCTCGTTGCTTGTTGAGTTGAGAGCGCTATATGCTAGTTTTGAGCCTTGTAATGATGGAGCTTTGTTAGCTCAGTTGCAATTGAGACTGGTGTTGTTGGATCAGGTTAATGAGGCCCAATTGGCTGATGAGAAAATTCAGAAAGTTGTGTAGGATTGCCAAAATGGGGAGAGCTGAGATTTTCTTGTGAGAGATGATGGTAGCCTTTGGTTCAAGGATAGATTGTGTGTTCCTGATGATGCAAGATTGAGAAAGATTATTTTAGAGGAAGCACATCAATCGGTTTTTGCTATGCACCCAGGAAGTACTAAAATGTATCATGATTTGAAGCAAAACTATTGGTGGTTTGGTATGAAAAGAGACATAGCGGAGTTTGTATCCAAGTGTCTCACTTGTCAGAGAGTGAAAGCTGAGCACCAAGTTCCAACAGGGTTGCTCCAACCTTTATCGGTGCCTGAGTGGAAATGGGAGCGAGTGACAATGGATTTTGTGACTGGTTTGCCATTGACTCAGAAGAAGCATGATGCCATCTGGGTGATTGTTGATCGGTTGACAAAGACAACTCATTTTCTTCCAGTTAGAATGGACTATCCTCTAGAAAAATTGGCTGAGCTGTATATCAATGAGATAGTAAGATTGCATGGAGTCCCAATTTCTTTGGTGTCTAATCGAGATCCCCGGTTCATTTCAAGGTTTTAGAAGAGTTTGCACGCTGCTTTGGGTTCTCGATGGCACTTTAGCACTGCTTTTCATCTGCAGACAGATGGGCAGTCAAAGAGAGTGATACAGATTTTAGATGACATTTTGAGAAGCTGTGTCATTGAATTCTCTAGAAGTTGGGACAGATTTTTGCCATTGATGGAATTTGCTTACAACAACAGTCATTAATCTAGTATTAGAATGGCACCTTATGAAGCATTGTATGGTAGAAGATGCAGGACACCTCTATGTTGGAATGAGGTTGGAGAAGGCAAATTGGTTGGTCCCGATTTGATTAAAGAAACAGAAGAGAAAGTGAAGATAATTCGAGATTGGTTGAAAGCAGCTTCAGATTGACAGAAATCTTATTCAGATTTGAAGAGAAGAAATATAAAGTTTATTGTTGGAGATAAAGTTTTTCTGAAAGTGTCTCCTTGGAATAAGATTTTGAGATTTGGCCGAAAAAGGGAAGTTAAGTCCTCATTTTATTGGACCTTATGAGGTATTGGAGAGAGTTGGACCAGTTGCTTATCAAATCGCTTTGTCTCCTGAGTTGGATAGAATTCACAATGTCTTTCATGTTTCTATGCTGAGGAGGTACAAATCAGACCCATCTCATATCTTGTCGGTTGAATCTATTGAGGTGAGTCTAACTTTTGAAGAAGACCCAGTGGTTATTTTGGCACATAGAGTGAAAGAGTTGAGAAATAAGAAAGTGCCACTTGTGAAGGTTCTTTGGAAGAATCATGCTAGAGAAGAGGCAACTTTGGAGAGTGAGCAAGCGATGCGAGATCAGTATCCTCAATTGTTTCAGACTTGAAATCAGGTAATTTCGAGGACAAAAGTTTTTGTAGAGGGGGAGAATTGTAATATCCCAAACTATACCCTAAAATTTTTGGAATACTTAATGTTGTTTTTGGATTAAAGGATATAAGGTATAAATGTTTAAGTGGGAAGATAAAAGATGAAAAGAGAAGTGTGTATATGTTATATATATATAGAGATATATACAACATATACAAGTCAATTAATGAATGGGTCAAAAGAAATATTTAATTGTAATTAAATTAATTAAAATGGAAATTGAATTAAATTAAATTAATTAAGTGGAAGAGGATATTTGCAATATTATATTATTAAAATTGCTTGGTTGAGATTTAAAGAGAAGATTGAGTGGTTATTATCTTGACTTTGCTCTTCTTTCTTCATCTTCTTCTTCTTCTTTCCTTGTTTGGCCGATTAACTCAATAGAAAGAAAGGAAAGAGAGATTTTGCTCATCCAAACTCAAGATTGAAGGGTGTTTCAAGTGATCAAGTTGGAATTCTAAGGGTTTTCATCACTTTTGATAAGTTTTCCACTTGATTCTTTAATTTTCTTTTGAGTTTGTGAATTGAGGTTGTTGATTGGTTGTTGATGATATGTGTAGGTTTGATTGTGGCATGTTTAAGAGTGTTTGGTCTAATTGATTTTGATTTTGGGGTTGGTTTGAAGGAAAGATTAAGTTTGGTGAAAGAAAGCAAGTGTTCTGTTTGGGTATATGTTGAGTTGTGATGATGGTTTTGATTAGTGTTTGATGTATGTTTGAGTTGTTTTGGTGTTTTTGCAAGTTTATTGTGGTTTATTGGTTTGTTTGGGTAAGTTTGTTTGGAGTGAAAGATGGTGAAAGTAAGAGATTTGTTGGATGTGGTATTGTTGGTGTCGGAATCAGGATTTTTGGCCTGACACGCCCATGTGCACGGCCAAGTCTTTGGGCATGTCAATGGTTCTATTTTTTGGATGGGTGACACGACCAGTGACACGCCCATGTCACTGAGAGTGTCACAGCTTTTGTGTTGGAGTAGTATTGACACGTCTAGTGACACGCCCATATCACTGAGCGTGTCATAGCTACTGTGATGTTGGTGGTTTGACACATCCAGTGACACGCCCATGTCACTGAGCGTGTCATAGCTACTGTGATGTTGGTGGTTTGACACGTCCAGTGACACGCCCATGTCACTGAGAGTGTCATAGCTACTGTGATGTTGGTGGTTTGACACGTCCAGTGACACGCCCATGTCACTGAGCGTGTCATAGCTTCTTTGTTGAGGGAGGATTGACACGGCCAGTGACATGCCCATGTCACTAAGCGTGTCAAAGCTTCTGTGTTGTGAGTTTAGGGCACGGTCAGGGACACACCCGTGTTGTTGAGCTTGTCATGTTTAGAGTTTGCCCTAATTGATTTTTATCTATATTATATCATGTGTATCTCTAAGTGAGTGTGTATGGTCACCCTTGGATTAGGTTTTGAAGAGAGTTGAGATACCTTTATTCCAGTGTTGAGAGTTATCTTGGAAGAAGAGTTTGGTGTGGTGTGAGTTGCTTTTGAGGTAAGTATAAACCTTACATGGTTGCATACATTTACATGACTTTGGGACTTTACACATTTGGTTGTAAATGTGTTAAGTAATCTATTACATTATTGATTCATTTGATTAATGTTATGAATTGCATAATGTGAAAGATATGATGATCATTCAAAATGTATGTTAAATGCAATTGAGTAATGTATTGTATATGAAAAGAAATGTGGAAAAATGTGATATTGAGATGAAATTGAAGAATGAGAAAAATGAGAAAAGATTATAAACTAAGGCAATGAGCCTAGTTTGAGTATGAGAAATGAAATGAGAAATGAATTAATTGTGAGCCTAGTATGTTAGTCAATTTTCAGAGTTCTGGGTTTGGTGGCATGCCTATGAATCGCTGGGCAGGTGAAAAGACCGGGTCGTAAGCCGAGCCCAGCTGAAAAATGTGAAATATGATGTTTTTGGGTGAAAAGACTGGGTTGTAAGCCTCAAAAAACTGTAACAGTCTAGCCAGGTTGAGGACCAAGATACTGGAGCCCTAGGGTCTAGTCGGGTTGAGGTCCAAGAGCCTGGGTCTGTTACATTATCCATGGATATATATATCGCCTATGAGCTTGATGAATGTGATTATGGACCAAAGCAGTAACTCTGAACTTTGAATAGCATATTAGATCCTTTTTGGGCCCATGCTTGTCTTTGCTTAAATGTGAATCATGAATGATGAAACAATTGAATTATATGATAAAATCTAATGTTATGAAATATGGCATTTTTTAATATTGTTTCTATTGCTTGAAAGTATGACATTGGCATTACATTAAAGCATATTGTTATTATGGTTTGTACCACTAAGCCGTTGGCTTAGCGTGATTGTGGTTCGTCGCGCAGGTGACAGGGTAGAACCGGAGAGTTCAACTAGATCGAGTTGAGTCTAGACTTTAAAGTGTTGATTGTGGACTTAAAGATTAGAGATGAACTGCCAAACATGTATAAACTTTATATTTTGTAAATATTGATTTTGATGTATATATATATGTAAATACCGCTACATTTTCCGCTGCTTAATTAACAAATGTTTTATCTATTATGTTCCATAATATATCTGAAATGTTTTAAGTTTTCTCATATTATTGCTAAAATAAAAGATTGGTTTGTTTAATATGAATCGTGACTCTCCTGTATCAAGTATACGTATATTACAAATGTGGTTGTATGTAGTGTGTGTATATGGGATATAGGGGTGTTATAGTCAAACAACAAGCATTTCGGGTAAAACCTAAAGAAAGTAACTAGGCCAATTACATGAGCTTTAGTCTTTGGGTTAAAAGGCCTAGGTTCCTATAGCAAGTATATACCTAAAGGTACAAGGCTATGAGTGGTTATGCCATGCTCGATCTCCATACCTTGAGTAAAAGTATGGTATCCCTTACATAACACAACACGGGTTACACGGGCATCCTAACTCACGCATACGATGCAATCTAATATGATGCAATGGATAATATCATGATAAGAAAGAATATAATAATAAAAAGACCAATGGAATCAACTTCTCTTATCCCCAGTGGAGTCGTCACTATGAGCGGAGATTTTCATCCCCACTCTTGGTGAAGTGGTTCTTGCGACTTCAGCACTGTTTAGACACAGGCCTAAGCCTGAAGAAAATGGAGTCGCCACTCGGATGGACTGAGAGAAAGAAAGGGCTGGTAACTCGATTCCTAAGGAATTCCCAACCCCTTAATGGGTTTGAAAAGTTGGGTACGTATGGGGAAGGTGAGAAATGACCTAGCACTCCCACAACGCCCGATTCATTGGAACCACCTCCTTTACAGGTCTTAATATTATGAACTTCTTAAATATATCAACACTATCCATACTACATGCAACAATTAAAATAAAGCATCATTATATTAAAATCAAAGCAATGTCCAAATAAAGCAAATAAATGGAAACCCATCCGAGGATGGAAACATGTCCTTACATCGTCCATGTCTAAAACTAAATAGGACACCCACCGAAAGGTGGAAACATGTCCTTTACATTGGTCCAAAATATAAAAGCAATTTAAATTACATAAAATTTAACTAATGAGGTACCCACAAAGTGAAAACATACATCTTATAATTTTAATACCAAAACAAACAAAAAATAATTATAATAATAAAGAAAATATGTATCCATGATAAATTAAATAAATCAAGCATTGAAATTAAATAAATCAAAACATATAATAAACTACGTAATCAAATCTAAAATTAAATAAAGCAAATAAAGATACAAATTTAGGTTTATGTCTCAATTTAGAGTTCTTTAATTAACATTTAGGGTTTTGAAATTTTGAAATTATCATATTTATTATTCAGGCTAATGTGAGGGTTTTTGAAAATACAGAATTGATTAGGGTTTTATAATTTTAAGATAATAATAAGGTTTTTGGTTAATCAAATTAGGGTTTAGGGCTAACATCATGAATTTAGGGTTTTGGATCTTTAAGATATTAGGGTTTAGGGCTTACGGTTTTAAATTAGGGTTAGGGTTTCTAAGAAAACTAACACTATCATATTTATTTTTGAAATAAAAGGCTACTATAAAGATTTTGAAAAATTAATTTAATTAGGGTTTGGGACTAACATCATGAAATAGGATTTCTAGGGTTTTTAAATATGAAATATGGCTTACGGCTATTAAGGTTTATTGTATTGATTAGGGTTTAAGAAAATAGACTATTATTTTGAGTTTTTTAAAAATATATGATTGAGATTTTGATAATTAAGCTACTGCATGAAATCATATTTTGATAAATAAACTAGTATGAATACTGTATATATTTGTATATAATTTAAAAGTCAAAAGAATGAATTTTAAACGAAGAAAGTTTGATAGATGAAACAATAATAAGTTATCTCAATATAAATTTAAATGAATAAAGTTAGAAAGGCACACCTCCATTTGTTGGCTCCACCAAAATAGTTTGAACAAAATTCTGGATGAGCTTTGATAAAGACAATGATTACACTGCCTTTGTATTTGTTGGTTGAATTGAGAATAAGACAGTGAGCTAAGCCACTGCCTTGTTGATTGCTTTTCTACTTGATATTTCATATTCGTTGCCTTCTGTTCTGTGTTGTTGTTTTGGATTTCTTCTTGCTTGCTAGGGTTTGTTTTGGCCGAAAGAATTCAAGTGTCCCAAGTCCCGTTAAAAATTTCAGTTCCAGAATTTCTTCCCCCCTTTTTTCTGTGTTTTAATGTGTTATTTATAGGAAAAATAAAAAACTTACTTCTAATTGTCTAAGAAAATAAAAACCATTTAGGAAAAGAAATAAAAACCAAATAGAATTGCGTTTTAGAAAAAATTGCACTGGTAAAAAATTGTGCTGGTAAAAATTGCGCTGGCAAAAATTACTGTTGGCTACGGATGGGCAAGCTACGAGAATCTGTGAGAATTGAGTGCGAGCTGCGGGCGAGGGCCAGCCAATTCATCTTCGGCGATTTTTATTTATTTATTTTTATCTTTTTTTACTGTTACCTTTTTTATTTTTATTAAAAATAAATATTGTAAGTAATGAATATTAAAATAAATATTATTTAATTAAAATATGACAAAAATTATTTTGGACTATTTTAAAAAATATTCGACCGGACTGGATCAAAAATCTGCTTAAGCGATCAGAGACTACAGAAAAAGAGAGTGTAAAGCAATGTGATTTTTGACTGGATTTAGAGCCATACTGGACTCTGTACTCAAGGTTGGTTTGAGCTTTGGACTAAAAAATAATTAGAGTTCTGGACCCAAGGTATGTTTTAGACTTAATTTAGGTTCTCGACCCGAGGTAAGTTCTGGACTTAATTCAGGTTCTGGACCAGAGGTAAGTTCTAGACTTAATTTAAGTTTTGGAACCGAGGTAAGTTTTGAAATTAATTTAGGTTCTGGACCTGAGGTGAGTTCTAGACTTAATTTGGGTTCTAGACCCGAGGTAAGTTTTGGTCTTAATTTGCGTTCTTGACCCGAGGTAAGTTCAGGACTAAAAAAATTTGAGTTCTAGACCCGAGGTAAGTTCTAGACTTAATTTGGGTTCTGGACCAGAGGTAAGTTCTGGACTTAAAAATAATTTGGGTTCTGGACCCGAGGTAAGTTCTGGACTTAAAAATAATTTGGATATCTGCAAAAAATGATTGTAGTCAGTAGGATTAAAAATAGTAATATTTACCTTTTTTTCTGAGAATACTGTTCTTTTCTTTATATTTTTGTCTTTTTCCTTTGCAATTTTTCTATATAAACCTCAGCTCATTTCTACCACATTCATTCACACTCACATATTTTGATAGATAAATTAGAGAGTTTAGCATAAAGTTGAGGAGGAAATGCATGTTTCGAGATCAGGACCCCGATCCAATGTTGAGTTATTGGAATTTATCTGACAGCATGAAAATGGAACTGTAAGTCTGCTAGCTGAGATGTAGCTTCATCGTAGTTTAAGTCAAAAAACTAAGGTAACAATGCAATTTAATATTTTAACAGCACAAATATGTATATTTTTTTTTATTTTTGTTTTGTTTTTTTAAGATTTAGGAAAAATAAATTAATTAGATGGCTATATTTTAGAATTTAATAGACAAATATATAGATAGATTAAAATAGAATATAATGAGTAAGTTTAGTCTATAAATCAGTGGTATTGGTATGATGATATACTTACCTTGTGTTAACTTACCTGGCTCCGTGTTAGCACGATCGTTGTGTTATCCAGGGTAGAGGATGTGTCTATAAAGCTCGATAATGGTATGATGTAGCACCTTTTCAGGTAAAATGGATTGTTCAAGATTGCGGTTTTGAAAGCTTTATCTTGCAATTACCATATGAGGAGTGTCCGATAGACAAGAGTGTAGTTCAAGCATTGTCAGAGTAGTGGATGGACACGACCCATACTTTTCACCTACCTATAGGAGAGATGACCATTGGCCCAATTGATTATACGGCCATAACTGGTATCCGGTACTATGGCCTTTCGGTCCCTATTACCAATGATATTCTGACATTCGAAGAAGTCCAACAGTTAATTAGTATGGAACCATCATTAAAAGGGCCTTTCAAGATAAAAATTGAGCTGATTCGGAGTTATTGGATGAGCCACGAAGGATGGGTTTTGTAGGAAAATAGCCAAACAATATGCTTGAGGATTTTTACTGTATTTGCTCAGGTCGATCATTTTATGCAGCACCGAATCTGCCATCCATCTATCGGTGTTGAGGGACCTCATTGATATGAGTATGGTAATGCTTTACGGCTGGGGTGAAGCTGGCCTTTCCTGTCTCTATCATGGACTAGACAAGATTTGCAGAAATAAGAAGTCTTTCATAGGTTTCATGGTGGTTGTCAAGGCACTCTTCTTTCACCATTGTCTATTCCATTCTTATTCTTTCATGAATTTGATTTTTATTATTGTTGTAGGCATGGACATATGAGTATAATCTTGTGAGGGTGACTGGCATTTCCAGAGAGAGAGTAGGGTATCTGAGATTGAATTTTTTGGTTGACTAATCATGTAGCAGTTCCCAGCTCTCACCATGTGCACACCCAGCGCTATCTCTTGAGTTACGTAACCTGGGGCCAAGTAAGATAGTATTAGTATACTTTAAAATTTATTTAAAAGTTAACTTAACTTATTTCATTTTGTAGGTCAATTTGGCTTGGTGGAACACAGAAGAGCGAATGAACTGGACTTCTTCCATGAATGCCACATTGCCTTTTCAATATACCCGCTGAGTCATTGCCGGCCTTGTGTCTAGTGGCTGGTTTCTCGGAGAGAAAGTGTATGAGGGGTTCCTTGGTTGGAGGATCCAGATGAATTGCCCAGAGTATACTTTAAATATCACATCAATGCCAGAGAATGCATGGTAGTTAGCTCGGCACGGTTATGATGTTGAAATCTTTCTCTATCCACCAGGTGCATCATATACCCAGTTTATTTGAGTAGGACTCTTGAACTTTGATGTATCTCCTGTTGGTGCCTGGGAGTTTCCTGAGGAAAAGGAGAATAATGATGAAGAGGAATATCATAGAGAGGGAGGAGGGTCTGTCCCGCATTCCGGGGCTAGCACTTCTCAGGTAAACTTTTACCATTTTGCCATTACAATTACTTCTTTCTTAACTTGTTTTGACTGTTTCAAGAAACTTCAAGAAGAGTTAGCTACTAGTCGTCAACAGGTTGTCCATTTTGAAAAATTATATCACCAGTCAGAGCAAGATTTTTGAGACTTCCGATTTCAAGGGGAGAGAAATCCTGGTGCTTCGTCATCTAGAGGACCCCAAGCTGATGACCATGAGATCCTTTCGTCTACTTTGTATGAGGACCATTACAAATCTGAATTCTAAGGTAATAGAGATTTAGGTGCTCCTGCTTCAGGAGGACTCAGGATAGGTCATATGCCTCCTCCTTCAACAGGCGATGACTTTTTCAGGGCTTTATTTGATCATGATCCATCACCTCCTTCTCAGTGATCTATCATTATTGTATTAATTGAGGAAATATTGTATAGTAAAAATAATGATAAAAATAATAATGATGATATATGATTTGCACTTTTACTGTAATTTTAACTTTTTTTTCACATTTCTATCATCATTATTATTCCTACGATACAATTATTGGTCTTTCCTCTGCACATTCAAAATTTCCACACTAGCACTAATTCATAAAAAAAACAATGTGGCATCTCAAAACCTTTTCGTTGCCAATTTCCTATCCTTTCGCGTCTCGGTCTCAAACTATTCCTTGTCAATTTTAGAATAGCCAATCATCCCATATAAATCTCTTTTCATGCCATGATCTCATACAGAAGCAGAAAAGTTTTCCACTTTAGCATCAAAATTCCTTTTAATAATTCCAATTTCCCTTCAATTGTCAACAATGACCGAACTCAATTTGAAGAAAATAAAAGGTCTATTTAAAAATATGAATGCCATTCATTGGAAAAAAATATCTTGGTTTAAAATTGATACTTTGAAGTGTTTTCAAAATATTAAATTGGACCATTCTTTTTTACATGCCATGGCTTCTTTTTGGAATGTGAATTCTAGGACATTTGAGATTAATGGCTTTGAGATATGTCCCATGATTGAAGAATTTGAGGCCATCCTTGGATATCCAAGTAATCAACCAATGGCATTACCTATATTGATTTCCAAGACTCAACAAAAGATGTAAATGTTATTTCAACTTTCAAAGCCTGAAGTTCTACAGTTGATGAGAGGTGAGAAAATTCTGCTCGGTCCCTTAATTGACTTTTGCCTTTCTCACTTGGCTCCTAATAAGACATGGGGACGTATGCTTTGTCTATGCTTACTTGGCCAATTTTTTCTTGTTTCTTCTGATGTCTTTATTGATTCATGAGTATTGGATATCATGTAACAAATGGAAGTTGGCTTGTCACTGATACTCGTGATCTTAGCTGAGACTAGTTGGACTAGACCAACTTAAATCAGGATTATCAAAGAGATTGTCCGGGAGTTAATTGTTGCTTCAAGTAATTAGCTAAACTACCCTCTCGGGTTTTCAATTTAGGTTTTTTTAATATTACACTAATTTTTGCCTAGTCCGCCCTTGTGGGTTTTTAGAACTAGCAAGCTGTCCTAATTTTTGCCTAAGCTGCCCTTGAGGGTTTCAAACTTAGCGGACCCCTTTCTTTTAATATTTTTTTTAATTTTTTTTACAGATTTGGCTTCAAGAGTGTCTCTGCTTGCTCGATACTCCATCTATGGATTTTGCCAAATATCTGCCGCGACATCACTCTGCTAGGAAACTACTCCACCCTGCTTCTTCATATGCCGACTAGGTTGACTGGATTCGTTCTCATGCTGAAATCAACATCCATTGGTTAGTACCTTGGTTGAAGATTTCTCGTATCACCATTCAGATGTACTTGATGTATGTTCCTCTTGCTGCTCTTTATTGAGGTACTTGCTATGATCCTCGCCGGCTTGACCGTCAGTATGGAGCTGAGTCTCGAGATTCTGATTTTACTCTTGATTTGGTCATGCCTTGTCTGACTGAAGCCTACTTGGATTGGCTGAAACAAAGCTGGTCTGAACGTTACACTTATCGTCTGCCATAAATTTTACATTTGTCAATTTCTTTAGAAAGAGTATTGTTAGGATGAAAATAATAAAATTAATAATAAGAGATGTTTCTTTTCTTTTTATAATTTGTCATCACCTTTTGCTATTGTGTTTATTTATTTCATCCATATCTTGTCAAATACTTACAACAGTTTACATGGAACAATTTTAATATTAATTCTAGTTTATTAAATTGGGGAACAACCAAACATAAATCCAGCATACACAAGATCACTCATGCTGCCAACTAGCCCTTTCGAATTTTCTAATTGATAATTTTCTCTCACTTAGCCCTAATTGCTGCCTAGCTCGCCCTTTCGGGTTTTCAAAACCAGTGAACTGCTCTAATTTTTGCCTAGGCTGCCCCTTTGGATTTTCAACCTAGTGAGCTCTTTTTTTATACATAAAACCTCTTCAACCTGTTAATGTTCACTGGCTCGCTAAACTCATTCCCGTCCATGTCTAATAACTTCACTGTACCCTTGTTCACGACTTGTTTCACAACATATGGCCCTTTCCAACTAGGTCTGTAATATCCCAAAATATACCTTAGATGTTTTGGGTTTTACTATTTTTATAATTGGATTTATTGTATATGTTTTATTGGAAGAGAAAAGAGTTTTTAAAGAGAGTGTATATGTGATGTATATTTGAATATATATAACATATACCTAGGTCAATGGAAAGTCAAAGAATGGAGATAGTGGAAGAAGATATTTGTTTGTGTTTGATTTTATAATTAATTAATAAGGAAATTAATGAATGGAGGAGGTTTATTTGAATTGTTTAATATTTTAAGTGCTTGGATGAGAGAGTTTTAAGGAAAAAAGGGAGTTTGACTTTGGGTTTATTTTCTTCTTTCCTTCTCCTTGCCGTGGATGATTTTCTTCTTCATTTCTTTCCATTGTTTGGCCGGTTATCAAAGGGAAAGAGAGAGCAAGAGAGGTCTTTTAAATTCTAAGCTCAAATTGGAGGAAGAATCAAAGGATTAAGTTGAAGATTTGTGGAATTTCTTCAAACTAGGTAAGTACTTTCTTGTTTCCCTTTTGTTATTGTTGAAGTTTTGTTTGAAGTGAATTTTGATTTCTTGAGATTATGATTTGGTGTGGTTGAAATGTGTTTATAAGTGGTGAAAGTAATTATAAGTTAAATTGGTGTTGGTTTTGGTTTGGAAATGGTAAGTTGAGTGGATATTGAAATTGAAAGAATAAGAATGATGTTGGTTTAGGGTTTGAAGTGGTATGTGTTTAAATGTGTTGTTAATGATTTGTTAATGAGAATATTGTGATGAATAGGTAAAATGAGTGTTAGTAATATTGATTATGTCCATTTGGATGAGGTGGTGTTGTGTATAATGTGTTTTAATGCAATTGAAAGAGTTTTGGCCATTTTAGGGTTTTTGTTCATGTGAGACACGGCCAAACCAAAGAAGGAACACGGCCAAGACTTAATATTTTTGGGAGACACAGCCAAGTTGAGGGAAGTTTGGCCGTGTTGGATGAGTTTTGGAGAGACACGGCCATTGGCTTGGCCGTGTCCCTTGAGTGTGTCTGCCACTGCCTGACTTTTGTTGAGAGACACGGCCGTGTCCCTTGCCCGTGTCTGCCTCGGGAAATTTGGTGTTGAGTGACACGGCCACAAGCTTGGCCGTGTCCCTTGAGTGTGTTGGTTAAGGTGTTTGTTCTTTGCTCTTCTTGCATTGCTTTGATTCTTCAAAGGTTTTATTGCACCTAAACCTAAAAGTAAACATTCTAAACACACTTAAAACAATAATGATATGTGTGTTTAATTAATGTAAATGATGTTGTGTATTATGATGATTAGTGAAAGAAAAAGTATGTGCAATGCCATTGATTATGTATACTTGGGTTATGAGTTGATCAATGTGATTTGAGACATAAAGAGTTGTGAAGTAAATGTTATGAAGTATGACATGTAATTTGTGATATGTATAATGAGGAATTGTTTTGATGTTAACGTATATTATAATATGAATTGAAACATAATGATGTGAATGTAATGAGAAGCCAATGTGAATGCCTATGATTATACAAATGATATTGTTGAGGCATGTTTGCTTATTTGGTAATGATGGAAATGAATTGAGAAAGTAATGGTAAGAGATATAAATGTGTGAACCTGTATGCCTCCTGCGGAACCATGCGGACCCATTGTGTTGGGCAACCGATCTTGGACTACCGACCTGGTTGGGGGAAGGTTCGATATAATTAGTATTACGTATCTATCTGCCTCCTGCGGAACCATGCGGACCCTATGGAATGGGCAACCGATCTTGGACTACCGACCTGGTTGGGGGAAGATTCGTTACTGATAGTCTTATACGTGCTTATCTGCCTCCTGCGGACCCCTGGGATTGGCAATGGCCTAAGGCTCAGTGGGCAATCGACCTGGTTGGGGGAAAGTTCGTATATGAAGCCATAGTTACTGGTTATATTAATAAACTTTGAATGAGTATAATCGATGATGATATAATTATTGAGATAATGAAATGTATATTAATAAGTATGATTCTTATTGATTGACTGTATGATATTGATATTAATATTGTATACTATTATTATGGTTTGTACTACTGAGCTGTGGCTCAGCGCGATAGTGTTTGATCGCGCAAGTGACAGAGTTGAACCTGAGAGCTCTTCGAGACCGAGTGAGAGTAGACATTGAAGAGTTTTTTGTGGGACTTAAAGATCAGAGTAGAGCTGCCAATCATGTATATATTCAGTATTTTATGTTTTGTAAACTTTGATTTATAACATATTGTAATAACTTCCGCTGTGAAATAATAAATGTTTTTATATATATGGTTTCTTTTGGATTTCTTTTAAATTTTTTAGATTGGTTTCATTTATTTACAAAGATATTTGTTATGTCTTTTTAAATTGTGGCATTTTCTATATTCGGTATACGTATGTTACGATCGTTTAAGCATGCTTGGTACGTATATGGGATATAGGGGTGTTACAAGGTCTAAATTTCCCTCTTGGATCATGTACATTAGGCTTACATTGTTTCAACACTAAATCCCCGACTCTGAATTTTTTGATCTTAACCCTTCTACTGTAGGCCTAAACTATCTTCCTTTGATACAGTTGATGATGATACAGTGCTTTTAACCTTCTCTCCTCTAGTAAAGCTAACTGTGTGTATCTGCTCACTACCCACTTCATCTCAGGCAGTTCAGCTTCCAAGACTACTCTCAATGATTTGATCTCAATTTCAATTGGCAATACTGCTTCCATCCCGTAAACCAAAGAGAGCGGTGTCATTCCAGTCGGTGTTCACACACTTGTTCTGTATCCCCACAAAGTAAAAGGAAGTATCCTTGACTGATCCCTGTATGTCTTGGTCATCTTGGACAGGATCTGCTTAATTATCTTATTGGTTGCTTCTACGACACCATTAGCCTTTGGTCTATAAGGAGAGGATCGGTGATGATGGATTTGGTACTTCGAGAATAAGTCCTTAACTGTAGGTATGGGATCCCTATTTTGAAAAATAATCTACGGCTACTACAATAAGATTCTTTTCAATAAATCTAGCCATTTTTCTTGCCTACAGTTTGTTGAAAGATTTGGCTTTGACCTATTTTGAAAAATAATCTACGGCTACTACAATGAAACGGTGACCGTTTGAGGCTGTCGGATGTATCTCTCCTATAGTGTCAATCCCCTAAGTGGCAAAGGGCCAGGGTGAAGACATAGAATGTAATTCTTTAAGAAGCATGCGATTCAAATTACCATACATCTAACTTTGCTGGCACTTCTTTACAAACTCAATACAATTTCTCTTCATGGTCAACCATTAGTAACCTTGCCAAATTATCTTTTTAACTAGGGCTAAACCACTCATATGTGGACCACAACTTTTCATGTGTATTTCTGACATGATATTCTCCACTTCAGGCTTCCTCAAGCATCTCAAGTGCACCCCATCAGGTCATCTTTGATATAACTCTCCATGGAAGGTGATGTATTAAGGACCACCGCCTTATGGCTCTTCTTTCTTTCTTTGTTGTCCCCAACGGGTATTCCCTTTCCTCCAAAAACTGTCTTATAGTATCATACCATGCATCATGGTCTATATCAGTTTTCATGATTGTCTCATATTCATGGCAAGGAGTTTATAAACTGGTCAAAATTAGAGGCTTGAGGAATAAGTTGATAGGATTTTCCCATACCGAAGCCTATGTGGCTAGGGCATTAGCCATCTGGTTTTCTTCTCTTGGTAGGTGTATAAACCTGCACTTCTTAAATTTCTTCTTCATCATGGTCAAGTAATGGTGGTATGGTTTTAATTTCTCTTCTTTCAACTCCCACTCTCCATTTACTTGGGATATTACTAGCAATGAATCACCAAAGACTTCCACCTTATCCACCTACATAATCATTAGGGTTTCCAAACCAAAGATACATGCTTCGTACGCCATGAATTTCAACTTTTTGGCTAAAGGTATAAGTTCCCCTTTAGGCGATTCTAGTATGACTCCCAAACCAGCTCCTTTCCTATTCACTACCCCGTCAAAATACATTTTCTATCCTTGTACTTCAATGGCCTCTAAATGTTCATCCGAAAATTCCAAGACTACCTCTTCGCTATCTGGTAATGGTTGTTGGGCTAAGAATTTTTCCACTGCTCTACCTTTGATCATTTTTCTGGTTACATACTCAATTTCAAATTCTTTCAATATTATCACCATCACCCATACTTCCCAATCAAAGAGGGTGTCTCCCTTAAGTACTTCATTGGATCCAACCTGGAAATTGCTTGTACACTATAAGATTGGAAATAATGTCGTAACTTCTTAGAAGACCAAACCACAGCTATACAGGCCTTTTCAATGATACTATACTTAATTTCATAAGGTAGGAGCTTTCTACTCAAATAGTAAACTGCGTGCTCAATCCCTGACTCATCTGCTTGGGCTAGCATAGCTCCTATTGTCTCTTCTTCTACTGCTAAGTATAGTAACAGGGATTTACCGAGTTTAGGTGGTTTCAACACAGGTGGATTCAATAAATACTCCTTTATTCGCTCAAAGGCCTTTTGACACTCTTCATTCCACAGGCTCGGCTGATTCTTTTTAAGCAATTTGAAGATAGGCTCACAGATTGTGGTGAGCTTTGCTATAAACCTGCTAATGTACTGTATTACCAATGAATCCCCAAAATTTTTTCTCCGTCTTGGGGGGCTGGCATATCCCTGATTGCTTTAACTATTTCGGGGTCAATCTCAATGCCATTTGCACCAATAAATGTCCCAACAATTTGCCTGAGGTAACCCCAAATACACACATCTTCAGGTTTAATCTTAAATTATACTCCAATGCCCCCACTCCCGGTGGAATTATTCTTTTGACTTCTGCACTGTTTAGGCTCAGGGCCTTAGAGAACATGGACTTAAGTCCGGAAAAAATGAAGTCGCCAATTGGACGGGCCGGGAAAAAGAAAGGGGTGGATGACTCGATTCCTAAGTAATCCCCAACCCCCTGATCGGTTCAAAAAGTTAGGTACGTGTGAGGAAGGTGAGAAATGGCCCAGCACCCGTACAACGCCCGGTTCATTGTAACCAGCCTCCTTTATTGGTCTTAATATTATAAAATTCTTAAATATAACAATATTATCCATATTACATGCAACAATTAAAATAAAGCATCATTATATTAAAATCAAAGAAATGTTCAAGCAAAACAAATAAATGGACATCCATTCGAGGATGGAAACATGTCCGTACATCATCCATGTCTAAACTAATAGGACACCCACCAAAAGGTAGAAACATGTCCTTTACATTGGTCTAAAATATAAAAGCAATTTAAATTACATGATATTTAACTAATGAGGTACCCACAAAATGGAAACATACCACTTACACTTTTAATACTAAAACAACCAAATAATAACCATAATAAGAAAGAGAAAATCCATCCATGATAAATTAAATAAATCAAGCATTGAAATTAAATAAATCAACCATCATAACATATAATAAACTACACAATCAAATCTAAAATTAAATAAAGTAATATATATATAAATTTAGAATTTGCATCTTAGAATAGGGTTTTTTGAATTAGGGTTTTTGAAATTAGGATTTAAATTGAGGTTTCATCATTTAGGGTTTAGGGTTTTTTTAAAAGCTTTTGGAAATAAGAAAAACACTTTAAGGTTATTGGAAACAAAAGGAACGATCTAGGGTTCTAAAGTTTTGAAGAAACAGAAAAGTGATCTTAAATTTTATAAGAAACAGAAAAATAATCTTTAGGGTTTTTGAAAATAGAAAAGACGATTTAGGGTTTTGGGAATTAATAAAATGATTTAAGGTTTTGGAAAATTGGAAAGCAGAATAGGGTTTTGGGAATTAATAAAATGATTTAAGGTTTTGGAAAATTGGAAAGCAGATTAGGATTTATCAATTAATAAAATGATTTAAGGTTTTGGAAAATTGGAAAGCATATTAGGATTTATCAATTTATACTATTGAATCAAAGTGATAAAAAAATAAACGAAAAATCGTAAGAAAAAAAAAATGATATAACAATTGAATGTTTAAGCAAATTCAAGATTAAGACACAAAACCTGCGTTGAAGGCTCCTCCAAATTATTTTCTGGATGAACAATAACAAAGGCAGTCTTGCTGCCTTTGATGGATTGATTATTTGATGAGTGTTCGTTGTTGCTGCCTTCTTTTTTTCCTCTCAATTGCCACTCTCTGCCTTTCCTTTTTTTTTCCTCCCCCCTTTTGTTCTTGTTTTAATGTGGTTTTTATAGGAAAATAAAGAGTCATAATCCTATTTTAATAAGGAAATATGAATTGTTTAGGAAAAATTAGGAAACCGGGTAAAACAAGGTTTGGTAAAAAAATTGGCAGTACGCGGGCTGTCGAGCCCGTGGGCTGTGTTGGCAGAAATTGCACTGGCAAAAATGAGCGCAGCGGGCCAATTTGCCCCCAGATGCCATCTGCTGCGAATTAGGACAGCCCAATTCGCCCCCAGATGCCATCTGCGGCGAAATTGGGACAGCCAATTCGCCACCAGATTATTTCTGCGGCGAATTGGGCTGCCGCGTGCCAACGCAGCAGCGCTTCAGCGCGACGCTCGCCTATCCGCCCGATTTTTTATTTTTTCATTTTTTTAATATTTTATATATTTTTTATTTTTATTAAAAATAACTATGAAATATTTTTAGTAATTAAAATATAATTAAAATAAATAAAATACCACAAAATTTACTTTAGACTATCGAATTTGAATGGGTTAAAAATTAAGGGTCTATAGTTTGCCCCCTGCTTGAATGATCTGAGACTATGGTAAAAGAGAGTGAAAAGCAATAAGACTTAATTTTGATGAGATGGTTACTTGAATTTGATTTTGGTACTTGGACCCGATGCTGAACTTGATTTGGGTACTTGGACCCGAGGCTAGATTGAATTTTGGTACTTGGACCCGAGACTAGATTGAATTTGGGTATTTGGACCCATGATTGGGTACTTGGACCCAAGATTGATTTGATTTAGGTACTTGGACCCGAGATTGGGTACTTGGACCCGAGATTGCTTTGATTTGGGTACTTGGACCTGAGAATGGGTACTTAGACCCGAGACTGAATTGAATTTGGGTTCTTGGACCAGAGAATGGGTACTTGGACCCAAGATTGATTTGATTTGGGTACTTGGGACCTGAGATTGGGTACTTGGACCCGAGACTGAATTTGAATTGGGTGCTTGGACCGAGACTGAATTGAATTTAGGTACTTGGACTTGATAATGGGTATTTGGACCCGAGATTGATTTGATTTGGGTACTTAGACCCGAGATTGGGTACTTGGACCCTAGACTGAATTTGAATTTGGGTGCTTGGACCCGAGACTAGATTGAATTCGGGTACTTGGACTAGAGACTAGATTGAATTTGGGTACTTAGACCCAGGATTGGGTACTTAGACCCGAGATTGAGTTGATTTGGATACTTGGACCCAAGATTGGATACTTGGACCTGAGACTGAATTTGATTTGGGTACTTGGACCTGAGATTGAATTTGATTTGGGTACTTGGACCCGAGACTGATTTGATTAACCTTTTATCAGTTGAGAAGTCTGACTGCTCTGACTGTTCTATGAATTGTGGTTCTTCACCCTCAAAATGGATCTTCACCTTTGAAAAATGGATCTTTATCCTTGGAGATTGGGTCTTCATCCTTGTAAATGGATCTTCATCCTTGGAGATCGGGTTTTCACCCTTGTAAATGGATCTTCATCCATGGAGATCAGGTCTTCACCCTTGAAAATGGATCTTTATCCTTTGGAAATCGGGCCTTTACCCTTGAACTATGGATCTTTATCCATTGGAAATTGGGCCTTTACCCTTGAAATATAGATCTTTATCTAATGGAGATCGGGTCTTTACCTTTGAAACATGGATCTTTGTCCATTGGAGATCGGGTCTTTACCCTGGCTTCAGCTCTTTTAGTTGGACTAATCTTTTATCTTTTACATCTTTATTCTTTTGAGAATTCTAATTTTCTTCTCTTTTTTTTTTCGTTCTTTTTTGTTCTTCCTTTGCACTTTTGCAAAAAATTCAGCCCTTTTTAGCTAGCCTTCATATCCTCTCCTTGCCCCCCTGCGTTGTAAAATATTAGAAGTGAGTCTCAAAATGTTTTGTTCATGTATAAACTCAAAAATTGAAAAGGAGAAACTTTGCCCCCTGTGTAGGCTCAAACCCATGATTTTTCTATGCGGGCTCTGATTGATATTTTTGTTGTCTAGTTCTTCGCAAAAGCACGCATTTCTTCTCTTTGCAAAATTATTAGAACTTTGTCAAGCAATGGGCTTTCCATGCCCTCCTGATTTGATATCTTCTTTTTTAACTTCACAGGGTGTTTGTTGTTCTCTTTAATAAGGAATAGACTATATAAGACAAGAAAGTGCAATGTGATATGCTCATGTATGCATGATATGCATGAATGATACTTACAGTCATTCTATCGACTCACAGACCGAGGTGATCAGCAGAAGTGTTCTCATTGGTTCTTTTTAGATGCTCTTTTAGGTCTTGCATTGGAATGACACAAAGCTCCACATTTATGGCTTTTATCTTTAAGATGTTGACAACATAAATAATGGAGGCCTCAAACAGCAGAGATACATCCATTTCAAATCATGATTTAGTACGTCAATTGGTAGCTTCTTCATGACCTTGCCAGTAATCATTTCCTTTGCCCAATGTGTTCTTCGAGGTTTGATAGTTCAACATACTCCCCTTAACTTGAAGGCTTTGTATGACAACTTATTTTCTTATTTTTTGAATTTTGTTTTTGAATTCAAATGTTAGCTTTACCAAATTATTGTCAATGTACCTCAGGACTTGATTTTTCCAAATTGACATATCTATAACACGACAACTGTAATATCCCAAAGTATACCCTAAAAGTTTTGGAATTATTGTTGTATTTGGATTTAATGTATATGTTTTATGGAAAGAGAAAAGAAGTAAAGAGAGAGTGTATATGTTGTATATATAGATATATATATAACATATACAAGTCAAAGAAATGGAAGTCAAAAGAAGATAAATTAATTATTTCAAATTAATTAAAAGGAAATATTATAAGAGATAGATGTATATGAAGGATGATATGTATATATATGGTATTTGAATAATATGGGAAATATAAATACAATATATAAGAGATATACATATAGCAACATATACATCACATATACATGATGTATATATTGGTGTAGGAAAAGTAAGTTATAATAATAATAATAATAATAATAATAATAATAATAACAAGAGAAGAAGAAGAAAAGAAAGTCAAAGGGAAGGACAAATCTTGTGGTGGAGAATTTTTATGGATATTTAATTATATTATTATATATATATATAAGATAAGTTTGAAAGGGAAAAGAAGATTTTCTTTATTTCTTTCTTCTTCTTCTTCTTGAACGAGAGAGACAGAGAGAGAGAGAAGGAGAGAGAGAGATGTGATTTTGTTGGCATACACTTCAAATTCTTAAGGGCTTTAAGAGAATTGAAGGTGGATATTGAAGATTGGGCAAAGAATTCAAGTAAGTGTTCATTTCTTTGTGTTGATTTATATTGATTGTGTTTATATTTGATATGGTTAGTGTATTTAGGTGATGATAATATGGTTATTTATGAGGATGATGATGGATTGTTGAAATTGTTTAGTAAGGGTTTAATATAAATGAGTTAGGGAAATTGAATAATTGATATATGGATGATGTATATAATGATTATTATTATGATATGTTGAAGTTGTTTAAGTGTTAAATAAATAGGTGATTAATATAAATATTGAGTTTGATCCATTATTATCTTGGATTTTCTATATGTTTGTGTTTATTGAAGTTAAAAACACAGAATACATGAGTTTGGTCCGAAACAGAAGAAAAATGAATGCCACGATCGTGGCCCTTGTAGGCCACGACCGTGGGGGGTTTTGAAGCAAGTGGACAGATTCGTTTGCTATCCCACGACCGTGGGGTTGTGAGGCCACGACAGTGGGGTTGTGAGGCCACGACCGTGGGGTCCTAGATAGCCGTATTGGCTTATAATTTGTGATCTATGGGTCTAGTATGAGACTAATAGGTGAATAATTGTATTGGAATTCATGTGTATTGTTTTATTGGTTTTTGTTATAGATTTGTGTCTTGTTTATTATGATAATTATTGTTTTATTTAGGTATTTTGTTAGTTTTAATCGATTTGTTTAGTGTTTTCATTAATTTTGTTAGATTTAGTTTATTTCAGTGTTTATGTCGTTTTTGATCTAGTTTTTAGTATGTGTTTATATTTTGTTGGTTATTGTTTATTTACTATTTGTTTTTAGTTTGTTTGAGTTTTGTTTTAGGTTAAAAAAGCCAAGGAACCAAAACTGAAGGAAAATGGACAGTAGCTGACACAGGCAGAGGACACGGCCAAGTCACTGGCCGTGTCCCATATCAAGCTAAAAGGAAGAGCAAGTCACAGAGAGAGACACAAGCAAGGGACACGGCCAAGTCAGTGGCCGTGTCCCTCCAAAGATGCTCAGACACGGCCAAGTCACACCAACTTGGCCGTGTCTCACTTGGTTCCAAAGGAAAAGAGAAGTCAATCTTCACAGAAGCAAACACAGGCAAGGGAAACGGCCAAGTCACTAGCCGTGTCCCTCCAAAATAGCCCAACACGGCCAAGTCAAGCTTCAGCTGGCAGTGTCACTCAACCAAAGAAGAAAAGAAGGAATTCTGAGACAGAAGTGAGCACATACAACTTGGCCGTGTCCCTCCAAAGAGCACCCACACGGCCAAGTCACATGCAACTTGGCCGTGTCTCTCATGAACCAAAGCCGTAGCGGATTTTAAAGCGGACGATTCATATAAAAGGAAAAGAAAAGCTAGGGTTTTGGGGAGTTGACGATTTGGAGATTGAATTGAGCTGTCAAAGAGTGAAGTTAGGGTTTTAACTTTGATTTCTTTGATTTTGATTACACTTTTGGATTAATCTAGCTTAGATTAGATTGTTCTAGCCATTGATACATCCTTCTTGCAAGAATTGAACAAGAGATTCTTCAGAAGCTTCAAGGAGTTTGTAACTTGGTTTTGTTCTCGAACTTATTCTCTTTATTTTCATTGAAATTGTATTAATGGATATTATCATGTCTATTTTGATTTTTTTGAACATTAATGAGATGAGTATGTTTGATAGCATGATGAACTAATTTGATCTAGTCTAGGGTTTGTATGGATCTGCTATGATTGTAAGAATTGGTTATTCTCTTAGCTAATAATTTCTTTAGCCTTGATTGAATGAAATATTGTTAATATATAATTGATTGGCCACCAATTATGTGTTTTAGGTATTAGATGATGGATTGAGAGATGAAGTCTAATACTGGAACAATTCAATTAGGGACTTAGGTGAATTAGAGATATAACCTATTAAAAAGATTGTTTAAATTATAACAAGATTAGTTGTAAGAGGTTTGAATGCGAGAGCTTATTTCCTTGACTCAATTAATTAGGTTGTTTGAGATTCAATCTTTGAAATTAAATTAGTTAAGAGGAATAACCATTCATACATATAAGTAGTAGAGAAGTGCAAACCCTAGACCTTTATACCAAGTGAATCAAAACATCAGCTCTTGTTTACTTTTATTGTTTTAAACTTCAATTACACTTTGTCATTAGTTAGCAATTTAAATTTCTTTAATTACTTGTTACTTTTAATCTGATAATCAATTAGCCACTTTAGCTTCCTTGTGAGACGACCTTGGGGCGATCACCTTTGCTATAGCTACCTCGTATACTTGCGAGTGACGCTAGAGTTAATTTGAGCGCAACAAGTTTTTGGCGCCGTTGCCGGGGAGGCTAATTGGTAATTGTTTATTAAAAAATATATATATATATATATTTTAGATTATTTTTCACTATTTTCATTTTATTTTATTTTGTCTTTTGCTTTTAATTGTTTCTTTTTCTAGAAAATTTATGTTTATGCAAGGCAGGAGATCACTCGAAGGAGAGCTGCATCCATTCATTCCAGAAATTCAGAGAGTGAAAAGGAGCAGAGAAGAGTTTGAGCTCTACACCAGATTTGATACAGAGGAGGACACTTCTGAATTTGAGTCAGATTCTGCACAATCAGTTAAAATGGCTGAAGAAAGACAAAGAACCATGAGAGATTTTGCTAGACCTGTCATTGGAACTTCCACTTCTTGCATAAGATTGATAGATGCAGCAAGAAATTATGAGTTGAAGAACATTCACTACAACATGCTGCCATCATTCTATGGAGTTCCAAATGAAGATCCTTTGAACTTTATTCGGGATTTCTACTCCACCCTCAACACTTTTCCTTTGGGAGGACTAACAGAAGATCAGTTGAGGATGAGATGTTTCCCTTATACTTTGAAGGATAGGGCAAAGAGCTGGCTTATGATGTTGCCTGAAAACTCACTGACAACTTGGGAGCAAGTTTATAACAAGTTCATGGGCAAGTTCTATTCACATCAAAAGACAGCTGAGTTGAGAGGGAAGATTGCTACTTTATCTCAATTTGAAGGAGAACCATTTCATGAGGCTTGGGACATATTTAAGATGCTATTGATCCAGTGTCCACATCATCACTACCCCCTTCAATTTCTTAATCAGTTTTTCTATGATGGTCTCACCCAGCAATTTCAGAACACTGTTGATAATGCAGCTGGGGGAGCTATGGGAGAAAAGACAGCTGATGAAACCTATGAGATTTTTGAGATGTTGGGAGCTAATTCTCAACAGAAAAGTGTAAGGGGAAGAAGTAAAGGAGTGAATCAACTGGAGGCCAATAGTGAAATGGTCAGTCAAATAGCTGAGTTGACAAGGCAGGTTCAGATGCTAAACATGAAGAATAATATCTCTTCATCTACTCAAGAGGTGTGTGGAATCTGTGGGACATTTGGGCATGGAGCAAATATATGCCCCTCTGCATATGAGTCTTTTGGGAATGAAGCTGAGCAAGTTAATGCTATGGGGGGATTTCAACCAAGAGCCAGGAATGATCCTTACTCCAACACTTACAATCCTGGTTGGAGGAGTCACCCCAATTTTTCCTGGACAACAAATAATGCTCAGCAGCCTTTCTATTTGCTCCAGAGACAGAACCAACAGCAGGGCCAATCCTCAAATCAAGGTCAGCCTAAGAGAGAGAGTTTGGAGGAAAGTTTACAGGCTTTTATCCAAGTCAGTGCTAAAAATCAGGAGATGAACAACAAGAGGCTGGATTCCTTGGAAGCATCTTTTAAGAAGGTGGAGACCCAAGTGGGGCAACTTGCTCAACAGATGCAGATTCAACAAAAGGGAAAGTTTCCAAGTCAAACTGAGCAGGCACAATCAGTGACTATTCTTAGGAGTGGCAAGGTAATTAATAATAATGTTGAAAATAACTCTGTGAATGCAGGTGAGCAAGAGAATAAAAAGAAAGGAGAACTAGAGAACAAAGGTGCTGAAGAAAGATCGATGGAGAAGTCCCCTATAGCAGATTTGCACAAGGCAAGCAATCCATACCAGCCACCTATACCATTCCCCAGCAGGTTGAAGGATGATAAAAAAGATAAGCAATTTTCAGATATCTTCAACATGTTGTCTAAGGTAAGTATCAACTTACCCTTACTTGAAGCAATTAAGAACATGCCTGCTTATGCTAAATTCTTCAAAGAACTGAATACCAAGAAAAAGAGGTATGAGCCGAATGAAAAGGTGATAGTTTCTGAGGTAGCTAGTGCTGTTCTGCAGCATAAACTACCTCCTAAGCTAAAGGATCCTGGAAGCTTTATTATTCAAATTACTATGGGGAATGGAAAAGGTACTGATTTCATGTGTGATTTAGGAGCTAGTGTGAATTTAATGCCTTATTCTGTTTATCTTGATTTGGAACTAGGGGAACTTAAACCTACAAAAATGGTGTTGCAATTAGCTGATAGATCTCTTAGATTCCCGAAAGGGGTTATAGAAGATATGTTAGTTAAGGTTGGAGGGTTAATAGTACCTGTAGATTTCATTGTTCTTGACATGGAAGTAAGTAACTCTTCACCATCTGCACACACCATTCTGCTGGGTAGGCCTTTTATGGCAACTACCAACACTTTGATAGATGTTAAAAATGGTAAATTATCAATGACTATTTTGGGACAAACTGTGGAATTTTCTATTTTTAACACTTCTCCTATTCCTACAACTGCTTTATATGAGGATTGTTCTTTCATTGATTGTGTTGATGCAGTTGTTTCAGACATTTTCTTGCAGACAGGTTCCTCTGATAAATTGGAGCTAGCATTGACTTTGGATAGTGATTTGGAAATTTCTGATGCAGAAATAGCCAGTTGTCTTGAGACCTTAGAAAGTGCTGAAATAGAGGAACTTAAGGAGGACCCAGTTTTTGAACTTCCATCCATTCAAAAAGAAGAGAAGAACCCCTCACTAGAGTTAGAGCTGAAAGAGTTACCTAAGAACTTGAAATATGTGTTTTTAGGAGATCACAACACTTTACCTGTGATAATATCTAGTGAACTTAGTGAAGGGGAGGAGATGAGATTGGTGAGTGAGCTTAAAAGATTAAAGAGAGCAATAGGATGGGGATTGAGTGACATCAAGGGTATTAGCCCTTCCATGTGCATGCATAGAATCACTTTAGAAGAGGGAGCTAAACCTGTGAGGGGGACTCAAAGGCGCCTTAACCCAAATATGAGTGAAGTGGTTAAGAAGGAAGTGCTCAAATTGCTGGATGAAGGAGTAATTTATCTAATTGCTAATAGTGAGTGGGTGAGCCCAGTACATGTAGTTCCTAAGAAATCTGGAATCACTGTGGTGAAAAATGAGAATAATGAATTGGTTCCTACACTACTGGGTGGAGAATGTGCATCGATTATAGGAAGTTGAACAATGCTACAAAGAAAGATCATTTCCCTCTTCCTTTTATTGATTAGATGTTAGATAGACTTTCTGGACACTCACATTATTGTTTTTTGGATGGCCTTTCAGGTTACTATCAGGTGCCGATTGCACCAGAGGATCAGTCCAAGACTACCTTTACTTGCCCTTTTGGGACTTACGCATTTCGACGTATGCCCTTTGGCTTGTGCAATGCACCTGCAACTTTTCAGAGATGCATGATGTCTGTCTTCTCAGATATGATAGATGATTTTATTGAGGTATTTATGGATGACTTTTCTATTTTTGGTAATTCATTTGATAATTGCCTCAATAAACTTGTTCGTGTGCTTGAGAGATGCATTGAATGTAACCTTACTTTAAGTTGGGAAAAGAGTCATTTTATGGTTACCCAGGGCATTGTTTTAGGTCATGTGGTGTCAAGTAAAGGGATTAAGGTGGATAAGGCTAAAGTTGAATTGATTGCTAAATTACCCCCACCTACCTCTGTTAAGGGAATAAGAAGTTTCCTAGGGCATGCAGGATTTTACAGGAGGTTTATTAAGGATTTTTCCAAAATAAGCTGTAACACCCCTTCCCAACCTACATATGTAAGCTGAGTAGAAGCGCCACACTAACCTAATGTTGCTACCAATTTTACTTAGTCAAATTTTAGTTCCGATTTTTACAAAATTTTTGCCATAGTTTCGCCTAAAAATTGAGTCCCAAGTGTCGACAAAACCGGTTTTTTTCTTATTTTTAAAAACATTTTACACAAACCAATGCAAACAAAATCATTCTCAGTACACTCCCAATAAATCCCCCTTGTAACCTCAACTACAACCTGCAAAAAGGATTTACACTTCTAGTACAGCATAAAATAAAGGTTTTGGGACAACCCCCAAATTTAAATATTACACAGCGGAAGTTATAAAATATTTACATATTTACAAATTCATATACATCAAAACTCAAGTTTTACAACACATAAAATTTATACATGATTGGCAAGTCTGCTCTGATCTTTAAGCTCCCAAAATGGATTCTTCAAGGTCTACTCTCACTAGGTCTTGATGAACTCTCGAGTTCAACTCTATCCACTCTACTACCTGCGCGATTAAACACTATCGCGCTAAGCCAACGGCTTAGTAAGATAAAACATGCTAACTGTATGCTTTAATGAAATGCAATGCCACATATGTTATTGATAAGATCAACATCATAAATATAAAGTTAACCACACAATTATGCATTTCACAAATCATAGTCATATGAGCATACCACATTTCAACATCTTTTCACATTCAACATTAATCAATCATACTCCATAACCAACATCTCATTTCATTAAACTCATAACATTATTTAGGACATTCATATAACCTTGACACCTATGGGCCCAACAAGTATTTAATACGATATTCAGAGTTCAGAGTTACTGCTTTGGTTCATAGTCACAATAATCACGCCCGTAGGCAATGTATATACATGTATCTCTATCCATGGATAGTGTAACAGACCCAGTCTCTTGGATCATCAACTCAACACATATGAGGAGATCCTCAACTCGGCAAGACTGTTACAAATCATGTATCTCATAGTGTAACAGACCCAGTCTCTTGGACCATCAACTCAACACCTATGAGGAGGTCCTCAACCCGGCAAGACTGTTACCTTTCATCATTTCTTAGGCATGCCACCCAAATCCAGAACTCTGAAACTGAATAACATATTAAACAAACAATTCATTTCCATTCTCAATTCTCATCACATTTAGGCAAACATGCCTTCTTTCTTTCAATTACATCATCTTAGCCAATAACAATGGCTTCACATTTCATTTCATAATATAACATCTCATTATTCAAGTATATATATATATCTCATCCATGATCACATTATATCTCACATAGCATCATTCATAAATATCAACATTTCATTCCATATTACTCATGAAACACATTACCATTCACAATGCACAACATAACATTGTTCAATCTCAACAATGCAATTAGGGCAAAGAACAATTGATTATAACATTCATTGATTCAAGTGTGTTTAAAGTGTTTAGGGTTAGGTTTAAGGACCAACCTACCTTTGGAGAACCAAAGCAATGCAAGAAGAACAAAGAATTAAAACCCTAACCATAAATAGTACATTCTGGTTTTAAACTCCATTTTATCCTTATTTTGAAAAATTGTATAAAATAATCTACTTGACTAAAAATTCTAAAATTTTTACAGAATTTATTTTTGTATCTTAAAATCATCCCTTTAAAATTTCAGATCAAACTGAACACAAAATCTTGGTCAAATAGTTCACCTAACCAGACTGCCCCAATTGCCCTGCATCCTGGCAGCAGTTCTGAACTTTGTGAATTCCATAAATCAAATTCAATCAACGTGGTTCCAAATTATTTTTCTCAAATACTAGACTCACTAAGAAACAACATATCCAAAATTCAATTGAATATGATGTTTCTACATTTTATTAAAAATCCCGAAATATAGCTGTCCCAGTTAAGGTACCTGCTGGAACAGGTCTAATGAAAATAATTTTTCTAAACTCATAACCATTCCAAAATCGAATCAACATATTTTTCAGTCATTCTAGACTCATAGAGGCACAACATATCAAAAATTCACTTCAAGAACATTTTTCTAAAATTAATTAAAAATCATAAAAGTCACAGCCTTTACTAATCCTAAAACAGAAACAATTTCACTAAACACCAATCTTACTCTTCCATCACCAACACCAACCCAACTTCTCATCTATCAAGCAAAATCAATACTTACAATCATACCATAAGCAACTTAATCATACCACTTCAAAAGAATTGAAGAAATTAGAGAAAAGATCTTACTTTAGTTAAAAACTTCTTAAATCAACACTTGAACACTTAATCTTTCTTCAATTTAAGCTTGAAATCATCAAAACCATCACTTGTCTCTTTCTTTCTCTTTGGCTATGGAGGGCCGGCCATCAACAAGAAGAAGAAGAAGAAATGATGAAGAAAACACAAATCAAACCTTCTTTAAATATCCACCATGTGATTTTATCCAAGCAATTACCAAAGTGCCCTTATTCACATAATTATCTTTTTGTCTTATATGTGCCCAATTAAGTAATTTACCAATCTCAAATAAATATCTTCTCTTGCATTGACCAAGCCTTTTGACCACTTTATATGTCATATATATTAACATATACACAACATATAAATTTGTCTCTAAACCCTATTTCTTCCCAAAATACATATACATATACTTTCTCTTCTCAATTTCTTTTCTCTTACAATTTAACACATATATTCAATCCAATATATAACAATAACAACAACAACAATATGCAAAACTTCTAGGGCATAAATGAGGATATTACAATTCTCCCCCTCTAAAAAGAAAATTTCGTCCTCGAAATTACCTGATATCAACTCTGAAACAATTGCGGATACTGTTCTCGCATGGATTGTTCACTTTCCCAAGTTGCTTCTTCTTTTCCATGATTCTTCCAAAGAATCTTCACCAATGGCACTTTCTTGTTCCTCAATAACCTGTATCACCCTCTCTGACTGTCCATCCGTCTGTGGATGAAAAGCAGTGCTGAAGTGCAGTCGAGAACCTAAAGCACTATGCAAACTCTTCCAAAATCTGGAAGTAAACCTGGGATCTCGATCAGACACTAAAGAAGTTGGAACACCATGCAGTTTCACAATCTCATGGATATACAGCTCAGCCAATCTCTCCAAAGAGTAATCCATTCGAACCGGAAGGAAATGAGTTGTTTTAGTCAATCTATCCACAATCACCCATATGGCATCATGCTTCTTTTGTGTCAATGGCAAACCAGACACAAAATCCATTGTCACTCTTTCCCACTTCCATTCTGGCACTGACAATGGTTGAAGCAACCCGGTTGGAACTTGATGCTCTGCTTTAACCTTCTGACAAGTGAGACATTTCGACACAAAATCTGCAATGTCTCTCTTCAAACCAATCCACCAATAATGCTGTCTCAAATCATGATACATCTTCGTATTACCCGGATGCATAGCAAACATTGACTGATGAGCTTCTTCTAAAATGACTCTTTTCAAATCAGCATCATCGGGTACACACAATCGGTTCTTAAACCATAGACTCCCATCATCTTTCACAACAAAATCTCTAGTCTTCCCATTCTGACAATCTGAAATAATCTTCTGAATTTTCTTATCAGCCAATTGAGCCTCTTTGATCTGATCCAACAAAATCGGCATCAATTGCAACTGTGCCAATAATGCACCATCAACACAAGGTACAAAACTGGCATGCAATGCTCTCAACTCAACAAGCAACGAGAGCGAGTAAACTGTTAAACCAGCTAAAGACTTCCGACTCAAGGCATCAGCAACAACCTTTGCTTTACCTGGATGATAGTCAATCAAGCAATCGTAGTCTTTAATCAATTCTAACCATCTCCTCTGACGAAGATTGAGTTCTTTCTGGACACCCAAATACTTCAAACTCTTGTGATCAGTGTAGATGAAACATTTCTCCCCAAACAGATAATGGCGCCAAATCTTCAATGCAAAAACAATGGCAGCCAATTCCAAATCATGGGTCGGATAGTTAAGCTCATGCGGTTCAACTGTCGAGATGCATAAGCTATAACTTTACCTTCTTGCATCAATACACACCGCAAACCTCTATGTGAAGCATCACTGTAGATCACATATGGTTTGCCTTCAACAGGTAAAGTTAGAACAGGCGCTTGAGTCAACATTTCTCTCAACTGCTCAAAGCTAGCCTGACACTGATCCGTCCACACAAATCTCACTCCCTTACGAAGCAATCTGGTGAGTAGAGTAGCTATCAAAGAAAATCCTTTCACAAACCGCCGGTAATAGCCTGCCAAACCTAGAAAACTTCTAACCTCTGTCACTGATTTAGGTGGATTCCAATTCAATACAGCTTCAACTTTGCTCAGATCAACTTTAATGCCTTCTGCTGAAACAACATGTCCGAGAAAAGCTACCTGATCCAACCAGAACTCACACTTCGACAATTTAGCAAACAACTGCCTCTCTCTCAAAATCTGCAACACAATCCGCAAATGCATATCATGTTCCTCCTCATTCCGCGAATACACCAGTATATCATCAATGAAGACCACTACAAACTGATCCAAATAGGGCCTAAACACCCTATTCATCAAATCCATGAAAGCTGCAGGTGCATTCGTCAGACCAAAAGGCATAACTAAAAATTCATAATGCCCATACCTGGTCCGAAAAGCGGTCTTAGGAACATCTTCAGCTTTGACTCTCTACTGATGATACCCAGATCTCAAATCAATTTTGGAGAACACTGACGCTCCCTTCAACTGATCAAAGAGATCATCGATTCTAGGCAAAGGATATTTATTTTTAATAGTCACCTTGTTTCATTGCCTATAATCAATACACAACCTCATAGTACCATCTTTCTTCTTCACAAATAGCACAGGAGTTCCCCAAGGAGAAACACTGGGGCGAATAAATCCTTTGTCCAACAACTCCTGTAATTGCACTTTCAACTCCCTCAATTCTGCTGGTGCCATTCTATAAGGAGTAATAGAGATAGGAGTGGTACCAGGCAACAATTCAATACCGAACTCCACCTCTCTCTCAGGAGGCAATCCTGGCAACTCCTCTGGAAACACATCTGGAAACTCTGCAACTGTGGCAATGCTATCAATGGGAGAACTTCTTACTCTAGTATCTACCACATGAGCAAGATAGGCTTCACATCCCTTTCTAATCAACCTCCTGGCTGCAACAGCTGAAACAAATAAGGAGGCTAGCTGTTCCTGCTCATTAGATACTATCACCTCTCTACCATCAACAGTTTTCAAAGAAACAATTTTCTTCTTACAATCTACCACAGCTCCATGTCGAGATAGCCAATCCATACCTAAGATCACATCATATTCCTTAAATGGCATCTCAATCAAATCCCCTAAGAACTCCTCACCCTGCACCACTACTGCACTATCTCTATGCACCTTACTCACAACCACACTATGCCCTAACGGATTTGTCACCAACACATCAAATCCTAGGGACTCAGCATGCAAATTAGAGACAGGCAAAACAGATACACTAACATATGAATGCATGGAACCCGGATCAATCAAAGCAAGTACTGGAGTATTAAATAAAGAAAAAGTACCAGCTATGATTGCCGATGTATCTGGCTGCCTCTGCATAACATACATCCTCTGGGAAGATCCAACCTCCTCTGGTCTACCCTCCCTGGATGTAGCACCTCCTCTAGAACTGAATCCTGATCTACCTCCCCGACTGGCACCTCTGCCTCCTCTGCCTCCCCTCACACTAGCTCGAGAAGCAGCAGAATCCACTGGCATCAGCTCCTGCCTCTCAGGACAGTCTCTCACAAAGTGGTCAGGTGATCCACACCTGAAGCATACAGCTGATCTACTGTACCTCCAACAAACGCCCCCATGTCTTCCACCACACTGGTCACACACAGGTAAGGTGGATCTCTGAATTCCAGGAGTAGGAGCACTCGCTACTGAAGCTGCAGGTCTAAATCTCTGCCTCTGGAACTGCACTGACCTACCCGCTGGTCTCTGGCTCCTACTACTCCGAGGAACAAAACTTCCTCTACCCCTCTTCGCAGAAGAAGACCCTGCCTCTAACTGGGGCCTTCTAACCCTAACCTCCTCCTCTGAAACAGCTGCAATAACTTGAGCTCGCTCTACACTTCGAGCTGCTGCCACAAGCTGTGAGAAATCCTGATATCTGGATCCAGCCACTAAGCACATGATCGAGGGTCTCAATCCCTCCTCAAATCGCCGACATCTATCAATCTCATCAACAATGATACCCCCAGCATACTGACTCAGTCGAATAAACTCAACTTCATATTCAGTTACGGTCCGATGATCTTGCTTCAAATCTAGAAACTCTCTTTTCTTCCCATCTTTATACTCCCTAGGAGTATACTTCAACTCAAATTCCCTCAGAAAATCAGTGTAAGACAGTGTTGGAGGATCATCCATAGAATGGGGCACTGTCTTCCACCAGTCGTAGGCATCCTTCTGTAGCAAAGATCTTGCATAGTCAAACTTCTCCTCGGAAGTGGCTTGCAACTGCACAAATACCCTCTGAACTCTATCAAGCCACTGTTCTGCTACAGCCGGATCAACTGTACCAAAGAAATCCTCTGCTCCATATTTCCTTAGCTTATCATAGTGCCTTACTGGTACTGAAGGCTGAGGGGGTGGTGGCGGTGGCTGTGGTTGCACAGGTGCTTGTCTCATAGCTTCCATCATAGGCCTAAACCAGGCTGGCGGAACCTCCTCCCCAGCTGGTCTACCCGACACCGAAGCAGGTGCCTCCTCAACACTATCAACCCTAGCTCCCTCAGCAGGAGCAATACTCTCGGCACTACCCTCAATCGACTGACGTGAGTGAGAATCCATCACAACCTAACACTGCAAACACAGCAGATTATATCTTATTAAAGATCAGAGACTGCCAATCTCAAACGTATATGTTATTCAAAACCACTTTTTAAGTAAAAATATTCTTTTTATTACATTTTACCTAGGTTGAGAATCTCAAACCTAGGCTCTGATACCAAAACAATTGTAACACCCCTTCCCAACCTACATATGTAAGCTGAGTAGAAGCGCCACACTAACCTAATGTTGCTACCAATTTTACTTAGTCAAATTTTAGTTCCGATTTTTACAAAATTTTTGCCATAGTTTCGCCTAAAAATTGAGTCCCAAGTGTCGACAAAACCGGTTTTTTTCTTATTTTTAAAAACATTTTACACAAACCAATGCAAACAAAATCATTCTCAGTACACTCCCAATAAATCCCCCTTGTAACCTCAACTACAACCTGCAAAAAGGATTTACACTTCTAGTACAGCATAAAATAAAGGTTTTGGGACAACCCCCAAATTTAAATATTACACAGCGGAAGTTATAAAATATTTACATATTTACAAATTCATATACATCAAAACTCAAGTTTTACAACACATAAAATTTATACATGATTGGCAAGTCTGCTCTGATCTTTAAGCTCCCAAAATGGATTCTTCAAGGTCTACTCTCACTAGGTCTTGATGAACTCTCGGGTTCAACTCTATCCACTCTACTACCTGCGCGATTAAACACTATCGCGATAAGCCAACGGCTTAGTAAGATAAAACATGCTAACGGTATGCTTTAATGAAATGCAATGCCACATATGTTATTGATAAGATCAACATCATAAATATAAAGTTAACCACACAATTATGCATTTCACAAATCATAGTCATATGAGCATACCACATTTCAACATCTTTTCACATTCAACATTAATCAATCATACTCCATAACCAACATCTCATTTCATTAAACTCATAACATTATTTAGGACATTCATATAACCTTGACACCTATGGGCCCAACAAGTATTTAATACGATATTCAGAGTTCAGAGTTACTGCTTTGGTTCATAGTCACAATAATCACGCCCGTAGGCAATGTATATACATGTATCTCTATCCATGGATAGTGTAACAGATCCAGTCTCTTGGATCATCAACTCAACACATATGAGGAGATCCTCAACCCGGCAAGACTGTTACAAATCATGTATCTCATAGTGTAACAGACCCAGTCTCTTGGACCATCAACTCAACACCTATGAGGAGGTCCTCAACCCGGCAAGACTGTTACCTTTCATCATTTCTTAGGCATGCCACCCAAATCCAGAACTCTGAAACTGAATAACATATTAAACAAACAATTCATTTCCATTCTCAATTCTCATCACATTTAGGCAAACATGCCTTCTTTCTTTCAATTACATCATCTTAGCCAATAACAATGACTTCACATTTCATTTCATAATATAACATCTCATTATTCAAGTATATATATATATATATATCTCATCCATGATCACATTATATCTCACATAGCATCATTCATAAATATCAACATTTCATTCCACATTACTCATGAAACACATTACCATTCACAATGCACAACATAACATTGTTCAATCTCAACAATGCAATTAGGGCAAAGAACAATTGATTATAACATTCATTGATTCAAGTGTGTTTAAAGTGTTTATGGTTAGGTTTAAGGACCAACCTACCTTTGGAGAACCAAAGCAATGCAAGAAGAACAAAGAATTAAAACCCTAACCATAAATAGTACATTCTGGTTTTAAACTCCATTTTATCCTTATTTTGAAAACTTTTATAAAATAATCTACTTGACTAAAAATTCTAAAATTTTTACAGAATTTATTTTTGTATCTTAAAATCATCCCTTTAAAATTTCAGAGCAAACTGAACACAAAATCTTGGTCAAATAGTTCACCTAACCAGACTGCCCCAATTGCCCTGCATCCTGGCAGCAGTTCTGAACTTTGTGAATTCCATAAATCAAATTCAATCAACGTGGTTCCAAATTATTTTTCTCAAATACTAGACTCACTAAGCAACAACATATCCAAAATTCAATTGAATATGATTTTTCTACATTTTATTAAAAATCCCGAAATATAGCTGTCCCAGTTAAGGTACCTGCTGGAACAGGTCTAATGAAAATAATTTTTCTAAACTCATAACCATTCCAAAATCGAATCAACATATTTTTCAGTCATTCTAGACTCATAGAGGCACAACATATCAAAAATTCACTTCAAGAAAATTTTTCTAAAATTAATTAAAAATCATACAAGTCACAGCCTTTACTAATCCTAAAACAGAAACAATTTCACTAAACACCAATCTTACTCTTCCATCACCAACACCAACCCAACTTCTCATCTATCAAGCAAAATCAATACTTACAATCATACCATAAGCAACTTAATCATACCACTTCAAAAGAATTGAAGAAATTAGAGAAAAGATCTTACTTTAGTTAAAAACTTCTTAAATCAACACTTGAACACTTAATCTTTCTTCAATTTAAGCTTGAAATCATCAAAGCCATCACTTGTCTCTTTCTTTCTCTTTGGCTATGGAGGGCCGGCCATCAACAAGAAGAAGAAGAAGAAATGATGAAGAAAACACAAATCAAACCTTCTTTAAATATCCACCATGTGATTTTATCCAAGCAATTACCAAAGTGCCCTTATTCACATAATTATCTTTTTGTCTTATATGTGCCCAATTAAGTAATTTACCAATCTCAAATAAATATCTTCTCTTGCATTGACCAAGCCTTTTGACCACTTTATATGTCATATATATTAACATATACACAACATATAAATTTGTCTCTAAACCCTATTTCTTCCCAAAATACATATACATATACTTTCTCTTCTCAATTTCTTTTCTCTTACAATTTAACACATATATTCAATCCAATATATAACAATAACCACAACAACAATATGCAAAACTTCTAGGGCATAAATGAGGATATTACATAAGCCAACCATTGTGCCATTTGTTGGGGAAAGATGTTCCATTTGAATTTACAGCACAATGCATGCAAGCTTTTAATTCCCTTAAAGAAAAGTTGACTAGTGCACCAGTGATTGTAGCTCCTGTTTGTACTTTACCTTTTGAAATCGTGTGTGATGCCTCTAATCATGCAGTAGGAGCTGTTCTTGGGCAAAGGGTTGATAAATACTTGAGAGTAATATATTATGCCAGTTTGACCCTGAATAGTGCACAAATGAACTACACCACAACTGAAAAAGGAAATGTTAGCTGTTGTTTTTGCTTTATACAAATTTAGAGCATATTTAATTGGGTCAAAAATTATTGTGCATTCTGACCATGCAGCTCTAAAATATCTTTTAACAAAACAACATGCTAAACCGCGCTTAATTAGATGGGTGTTGTTATTGCAAGAATTTGATTTCCAAATCAAAGATACTAAGGGTAGTGAGAATGTTGTTGCTGATCATTTATCTAGATTACTCTTCTTTAGTGAAAATCTTGCATCTGATAGCATTCATAAAAATTTAGAAGCATTTCCTGATGAGCAGCTTTTTGTGGTATTTGATGCACCTTGGTTTGCAGATATTGCTAACTATCTTGCTTGTGGTATTTTGCGTACTAACATGTCATTTCAGGAAAAGAAAAGGTTTTTACACTTGAGTAAGTTTTATTTTTGGGATGAACCTTATCTATTCCGGATTTGCAAAGATGAGATAGTTTGCAGGTGTGTATCTGAGGAAGAACAACTGAGTGTTCTTCAATTTTGTCATGATCTTCACTGTGGGGGTCATTTTGGAGGAAGAAAGACTGCAGAAAAGGTGCTACAAAGTGGTTTTTACTGGCCTACTTTATTTAAAGATGCTCAAGAGTATTGTAAGCACTGTGATCGTTGCCAAAGAGTAGGTAACATTGGGAGGAGGAATGAAATGCCCCTTCAATCATATATTGTTGTTGAACTGTTTGATGTGTGGGGAATAGACTTCATGGGTCCTTTCCCCAAGTCTTTTGGATATGAGTATATTTTAGTTGCTGTTGATTATGTTTCCAAATGGGTGGAGGCAATCCCCACCCGTACTAATGATGCTAATGTAGTTGTTAAATTTGTGAAGGAAAATATTCTTAGCAGATTTGGTATGCCAAGGGTGATAGTCAGTGATGGAGGGAGCCATTTTTGCAACAGGCTTTTTGAGAAATTAATGCACAAATCTGGTGTTAAGCACAAAGTGGCAACCCCATATCATCCACAGACTTCTGGACAAGTGGAAACATCCAACAAGCATATTAAGGGAATTCTGGAGAAAACAGTCAACACATCAAGGAAGGATTGGGCAAACAGATTGCATGATGCACTATGGGCTTATCGGACTGCTTTCAAGACTCCTCTTGGTATGAGTCCCTACCGATTGGTTTTTGGAAAAGCTTGTCACTTGCCAGTGGAGTTGGAGCACAGAGCGTATTGGGCAATCAAGACTCTGAATTTTGACTTGGACAAAGCGAAGAGAGAATGATTTCTACAAATTTCAGAGTTAGATGAGCTGAGCCTATGAGAGCTCGAGAATTTACAAGGATCGCACTAAAGCACTTCATGACAGAATTATAGTGCGAAAGACATTGAGTCCAGGTATGAAGGTTTTACTTTTTAACTCACGACTCCGTCTTTTTCCAGGTAAACTCAAGTCTCGATGGAGTGGTCCTTTCGAGATAACTCAGGTGTATCCTTCTGGTGCCATTGAATTACTTAACTCTCGAACAAGTGAGACTTTTAAAGTGAATGGACAGAGAGTTAAGCCATACAATGAAGGATTTTAGGAAGTGAGGTTCATTGACAGCACTTTGATTCATGATCCCTAGGCCTTGCATGATGTCCAGCTATATGACATTAAAGAAGCGCTAAATGGGAGGCAACCCATCGGTTTGCATTTATTTTCCATAGTTGTAATTTTAAATTTGGCAAGTTTTGATTTTAATGTTTAGTCTAAATAAATGGAATTGGTGCTTTGATTGGTTTTTCTTTATTTTGTGTTTCAGGGTGTTTGAAGAAGAAGGTTTGCAAAATCTTTAAGAATTGAATAAAAAAAAGAGTTAAAAGTTAATAAAAGGCAGTAGGTGACACGGCCAAAGGACTTGGCCGTGTCCCTTGGCCGTGTCACGCATTGGACACGGCCACGCTTCATCAAATTTCTTTTGTTTTTGCAAATTTTTATACAGAAGAGGACACACCCATGGTACACGGCCAAGTCACTGGCCGTGTCCCTCCAAGAGCATCAGACACGGCCGTGTCACCTTGACTTGGCCTTGTCTCTTTACTTTCACACACCAGACACGGCCAAGTTCACCCCAACACGGCCGTGTCCCTCATTTTTACACTTTTAAAAACTCGATTTTGCCCAGTTCCTTTTCATTAGATCCCTAATTTCCTGTTCTTTGTCTCTCTCGCTCTCTCACTCTCTGTATCGCAAAATTCATAGCTTGTGATTCAAAACTCCAAATCTTCCTTTAAACATCAAATTTCTTCACCAAAACTAGAGATAATCACTTAAAACTTCTTCTTTGCTCATATAATTTTGATTTAATCAAGTTTTGGGTTTGAATTTTCAGATTTCTAAGGATGCCGAGAACTAAGACTGTTTCACACCGCAAGATGAAGAGGCCTACAACCGAAGGAGCTTCTTCCTCTTCATCAACTTTATCTTCGAAGAGAGCAAGTCTTTTAGCTCGGGGTTTTTTCCCGACAAGGTATGTTAACGATGAATCTCTTGATGCCTTGCAAATTAGGACTAATTTTGATCGATATGTGCAATTTCTTGGATGGGAAACTCTAGTCACCTTGAGACCTTTGCAGTTTGAGGAACTTACTTTAGAATTTTTGACATCTCTCAAGGTTGAAAGAAATGATAAGAAAATCTGCACTAGAATGATGTTTAAATTGCTGGGTAAATCATTTGTGCTTAATATTGACCAGTTAAATGATATATATGGTTTTCATCAGCATGGGGAAAGGTCGGTACCCAAAGAATTTAAACAACAATTTGCTTGGGGAGCTTTAGGCTCGGGTACTTATGTGGCCAAATCGGCCAAGGCATCTAAATTAAGAAATTCCGCTTTGAGATATTTGCATAGGTTTATGGCTTGCGGATTCTTTGCTCGGAAGGAGAGCCTAGGTGTGGTTGAAGTGAGTGAACTATTTTTCCTGGATTGTGCTTTGAATGCAATGCATGTTAGTGCCGGCTATTGGTTAGTCGATGTTTTTGATTCTGTGGCTAACATAAGAAAGGGGGCAATTTGTGTTGGGTGGTTGGTTACCACATTAGCAGTAGCCCTTGTTGAGGATTTTGACCCGAGTACTAGTCGCATGACTAGAATCTCGGGTAATGACTCTTTGGATTTAGCTACACTTGAGAAGATGCACATGGTGGTGCATAGGAGAGTGACCTATGTGATGCCTTCAGCTGAGCCTGCAGCACCGGGGGACAGGCAAAAGAGAGCACGGGTCCAAGAGGAGTCTGACTCGGATTCTCTTGACCTAGATGAGGATGCTCCGGTCTGGAAAGTCAAGAGGTACTTCTGAGGATTGAGGCCCTGGAGGGCAAAGTGGATCGACTGGATAGCAAGGTGGACTGTAACCATACTGAGGTCTTGCAGCAGTTGGAACAGATTAATAGAAACCTTGCGAAGATCTTGAGTCTCCATCCCTCAGCTGCATCATCTTCACGCCAGCCTTTTCCATAGATTTTGAGTTCCTTGTTTTATTTTGTTTAGTGTATTTTTGTTTTTATTTTTTGTTTTTGTTTTCATGTTCACGTTTTTATATTTGGATATTTTATTTTTGTTTTTGAACTTTTGTGTTTGTGATGGAAAGCTAGGGTTTTGCCTCACCAGGTACAATGGAAGACAGGTTGTCCTTTAACTCTTTTTATTTACTATTCTTGTTTTACATTGAGGACAATGTAAATTTTAAGTGTGGGGTACTCTTTAAGCTTTCCTTTAATTTTTGTTTTGTTTTGCTTATTATGTCTGTTGTGCATGGCATAATTGTTGAAATCTTATTGATCTTTTCTTTGATTCTAGCATTATAGTTGAGACTTTAGTATCAGCATAGAAATGAGCATTTGAATTCATTCAGGATCAATTTTCACATTCTGCAATTCATGACATATAAATCTTGGTGAACCCACCTGGGTGAGTTTTGAGCCTCATAATTTTATATTATTGTCAATTGATTTTCTTTTCTTAAGTGTGCACCTTCATGATTTTGCATCTCTAGAGTTTGCTTTTGCATGCTAATTGAACTCACATTATGATTTAATCTCAAGTTTTAAAATGATGATGGCAAATTAGGTTAGCCCCTTTAGCTTAAAAAGACCTCCCTTAATATTGATTTCCTTAGTGAGCCAAGTTGAGCTTTTGACCTTTTATTGTTTGATCAACATAATTCTCAACTTAACATGTTCTTATTATCATCATACCTACATTAAGGAATGGAGTTCTATGATATGACAATAGGGTGGTTGGTTTCAAAGTGTGGGGTAAGCAAGTAAAAAAAATGGTATTGCTATTTGGGGGTTGAAATGCATACTTTGCACATTATATTAGATTAAGAGTTGATTATTCTTTTCCTCTATATTTTAAGCTAGATGTTCTATGCAATGTTATACTTTGTATATATGTATTAAAAAAATTATATATGATAAAAAAAAGGAGAATAAAAGAAAAGTTATATATATATACAAAATTCATATATGTTCTAGCATTGGTTATCAATAGAGGAATGTCGACTCATATATATTTTTCTTTAAGTATGCAAGTGTATGAAAGTATCAAGGGTTGGTGAGTATGCTATTTGAAGGAGTTATGAGTTTCTTAGCAAGAGTAGTGTTTAATTTAGATACTCCATTTCTTGATGCTCCAGCCTAAATGTCTTTTCTCACACCTTCACCTTAGCCCCATTACATCCAAATGAAAGACCTTCAGATTATTTCTTGAGAAAATCAGTGAGAGAGATTAGATAATTAAGCAAGTTTATGGTAGTATGCAGTCATGAGTGGTTTGAGTGATTAACCTTTGAAATCGAGTGAAACACTTAGATGAGAGATAAGATTTATATGTCTGAATTAATGAATGAGTTAAGAAAATCTTGATTGAAGGAAAGTGCGATTATTTATGCTGTGTCTTAAAGTATTTCATGTATTTGTAAATAAGTGTGTATTATTCCTTTTGGATTAGGTTGTGAAGAGGTTGAGTTGCCCTAATCCATATAGTGAAGAATTCTTGGAAGAGGAAGTGTATAGATTGGTGTGAGTTATTCTTGAGGTAAGTACAAACTTACATGGTTGTATTCTTTTAAATGATTTTGAGACTTAACACATTTGGTTATAAATGTGTTAAGTAATTTACTATATTGGTAATACAAGTTGATTAATGTTATGATTTGTATAATGTGAAAGATATGATGATCATTCAAAATGTATGTGCAATATAATTGGTTATGATGAACACTTTAATGATGAATTGCTTTAATGTGAATTGAGATATGATGTGAGATGTGATGCCATTGTGGTTGGCTATAATGATTCAAATGAAATAAGTGGGGCATGTTTGTCTATATGATGATAAATTTAAAATATATGTCCAATGCAATTGGTTATGTATACTCTATTGATGAGATGTGAAGCCATTGTTGTTGGCTATAATGATGCAAATGAGATAATTGAGGCATGGTTGCCTAAATGATGATGAGAAAATGAGAATGAAATTGATAATGAAATAATGAATGAATTGTGTGTCTAATATGTTATTCCATTTTCAGAGTTTTGTTATTGGTGGCATGCCTAATAGTAACAATCTCTTGAAGCTAGGTTGGATTTGATCCTTGAAGCCAAGTTGGGTTGAAGTTTAGCGTGCTTAATTCCCCTTGAAGCTTGGTTGGGTCTAGTCCTTGAAGCCTAGTTGAGATGTTACAAACCCTTGAAGCTAGGTTGGGTTTGGTTCTTGAAGCCAAGTTGGGTTGATACTTAGCATGCTTTGTTCCCCTTGAAGCTTGGTTGAGCCTAATCCTTGAAGCCTAGTTGGGATAATGATAATGATAAATGTGAAAATTGAACCAAAATATTAACTCTGAAAGTTGAATGGCATATTAGTTTCTTTTAGGCCCATGCTTGTCTTTGCTTAAAGGTGAATTATAAATAATGAATTAATTGAGTAATATAATGACATGTAATGTTATGAAGTATGATATGATTACAATACATAAGTAAATTATTGAAAAGAAATGTGGCCTGAGAAGCTATGCTGAAAGATGAGATTATAAAAATACAATATGATGTGTAATATGTATATGGATGTGGACATTGTGAGTATTATTTTATGAATGTTCTAATAAGTCATGGAATTGTGGTTTGTGTTAATGATATATGTGTATATGTATAATATCCTCATATATGGCCTAAAAGTTTTGATTAAGTTGTTGATGTTGTTGTTATTGTTGTTGTAGTGATATATTGGATTGAATATATGTGTTAAATTGCAAGAGAAAAGATATTGGAAAGTGAATGCTTGTGTATATGTGTTTTGGGGGAAAGAATTAGGGTTTAGAGAGAATGGTATATATTGTGTATATGATGATATATATAACATATAAATTGGTCAAATATAGAGTCAATATAAGAGGATATTTTTATGGCATGTGAAATTACCATAATGGGCTTATAAGAGACAAGAGTGTTGGTTTTTGATTGAGGGTGTTTTGGTAATTGCTTGAATTGAATCACATGGTGGAGATTTAAAGAAGGATTGACTTTGTTCTTCATCATTTTTCTCTTCTTCTTGATGGTAGTGGCCGGCTCCTCCATAGACAAAGGAAAGCAAGAGGTGAAGAGAGGATCTTGATGTGTTGAGCTCAAATTGAAGGAAGATTGAAGTGATTAAGTGTTGATTCAAGAAGTTTATAGCTTTGGTAAGTTTTCTTTTGGATCTTTTGCTTGTTTGAAATGATATGTGGATTGGATAGATGATCTAAGAGTGTGTTGCTTGATTTTGTTATATTCAAATGTGTTTGATTAGTTTGATCTTGGATTTTAAGGATGAATTGATGAATGAAGTAAGTTGATTTTTGAAAGATGGAGAAGGAGGTTGGTTTTTAGGGTTTTGAGGGGTTATGTGTTAAAGGTGGTGTTAATGTCTTGTTAAATTGATTTGTGTAATAAATATGTAAGATATGTGTTAATAATGTTGATTAGAATCATTTGATTGAGATTATTGTGGTGTATGATGTGTTATAATGCATCTAGAAGAGTTTGGCCATAATTAGGGTTTTGGTTTTGAATGACACGGCTAAAGGCATTGAGAGACACGGCCAAGTCATGAAAATTTTGGATGTGTTGGATTGTTTTTGAGAGACACGGCCGTGTCCCATGCCAGTGTTTGTCACTGCCAAAATTATTTTGAGAGACACGGCCACAAGCTTGGCCGTGTCCCTAGCCCGTGTTGCCTACTGCCAAATTGGATTGGGAGACACGGCCACAAGCTTGGCCGTGTCCCTCAAGGGTGCTACCCGTGTCCCTCCAATGTGTTGGTTAGGGTTTTATTTCTTTGTTCTAATTGTATTGTTTTGGTTCTTCAAAGGTGGGTTGGTCCCTAAACCTAAACATAAACACTTTAAATATACCTAAAGCATGGAAAGCCCTAATCAAATGGATGTGGAAGATCATAAAGCTATAAATGATATAAATTGTTCTTTGCCCTAATTGCATTGTTGAGATTGAACAATATTATGTTATGCAATGTGAATGGTAATGTGTTTCATGAGTAATGTATATTGAAATGTTATATCAAAGATGCTATGTATTGGGCATTGTGAGACTTGTGAATGGTGATATGTGTTATGAATAATATACTTTGAAATGTGATATTAATAATGTGATATGCACAATATGAATTGAGGTATGCAATGCTATAAAGCCATTGTGATTGGCTATGATGGTTCAATTGAAAGAAATGAGGCATGTTTGCCTAATTGATGATGAGAATTGAGAATGAAATATAAATGAATTGTGTGACTAATGTGTTATTCCATTTTCAGAGTTTGTTGTTGGTGGCATGCCTAATAAGTGTAACAATCTCTTGAAGTTAGGTTGGATTGAATCCTTGAAGCCTAATTGAGATGTTACCACCCTTGAAGCTAGGTTGGATTGATTCTTGAAGCCAAGTTGGGTTGAAGCTTAGCATGCTTTGCTCCCCTTGAAGCTTGGTTGAACCTAATCCTTGAAGCCTAGTTGGGTATATGATATTGATAAATGTGATAACAAAACCAAAGCATTAACTCTGAAAATCGAATAGCATATTAGTGTGTCTTGGGCCCAATGCTTGTCTTTGTTTAGTGTTGTTCATGAGTGGTTTAATATGATTCATGAATGGGTAAATGAATAACTAATGAGGTATGTGAAAAGATGTTGAAATGTGATATGTATATATATGATGGTTTATGAAATGTAAAGGTATGTTGTTAGCTTTGCATCTATGATGTTGCATATGTAATATGGACTGAGAATTGACATTTCATTACACTAAAGCATATCATTAGCATAATTTATCTTACTAAGCCGTTGGCTTAGCGCGATAGTGTTTAATCGCGCAGGTGATAGGGTTGATAGAGTTGAACCCGAGAGCTCTTCAAGACCGAGTGAGAGTAGACGTTGAAGAATTGATTTTGGGAATCTTAAAGATCAGAGAGGACTTGCCAATCATGTATAACTCTTTTAATATTTTGTAAAGTATTGTTTATAATGTAAATATATGTATATTTGTAATTATTTTATAAACTCCGCTGCGTAATAACTAAATGTATCTATATATCTATTCTATTTTGTATTATAAGTTGATTACTTATTATCTATAATGTATATTGATAAAGAGGATGGTATTATATGGAAATGTTTTTATTTGAATGTAAAGAAAACCGTAGCATTCCTATGTTCGATGCATGTATAGTACATTGTGGTGGTTGTAGTGTGCTTGTATCGGGTGTGGGGGTGTTACAATATGTATATAATTATGAGATTAGTAGAAATATATGAAAAGTGTAATTGAAAATGGAAAACATGATAAGAAAATAATGATACATGAAGTTAATATATGAGCATGATTTTCTGTAATGTATGTTTATAATATTTATTTGTACTACTAAGCTTTCGAGCTTAGCGCGGTTGTGTAAATCGCGCAAGTGAGTAGGTGGTTGATCTGGAAGTCAAATCGTTATGCCACGAGAAGGGTAAGAGTATTTTGAGACCAACTAGAAGGTGGTGCATACATGTACAATTTATTATGTTGTATTTTGATAAAAATGTATTCATATGTATAAATGAATTTTGGTAAAGACAATATAATTATATAAATGTAATATCATCAAAAGTATAATGATTTTGTAAATGAAATGTAAATAAAATCTATTATTGTTTGGAACTAAAGTAAAGGTTTTTAATCTGAAATGAAAAGTGACATTCTTATACTTTATATACGTACTGCATGTATACAAGGTATATGTATAGTACTTATATAGAGTATGGGGGTGTTACAACAACCCTAGTTACCGTACTAAACTCGGGAATCATTTCTATTTAAGCGAGAATTGTTGCACTTCAAATAGGCACATACACATTGCTTAGCCAAAGGTCTTATTTAGTTTAAATATTGTCTATCTCATATGCATGCTCATCCAAACTATCTCCACTAATAGACTCTACCTACCAAGAGAGATCAATAGGTCTTTGATAGGCTTGAAATGGGGTCTATAAGGGACATGGGTTAAATGAAGGCCATTTGTAAGTTGGAGCCGATGTGACACAATGTACAAACATTCACACTACAAACTTCTTATTTAAACTTTAGGTAGCTTGGAGGCAATCTTGCTAGACTCCAAATTCCTTCTATCTTCTTGGTATTAATCTAGATCTCGATTGGAACAGTCTTTGCCCTTGCATAAAGTTTGGTACCCAAATTCATTTCTTTTCTTCTTCTCACTTTTCTTTCTTTTTATTTTTCTTACTCTTCCCTTTCTTTGAGCATTTTATCATTTTGTCCTTCTTCCTTGTAGGACTGTCAAATACAGAACTTTCAAGAACTAGATGGTCTTCCTCCTTTTTCCTCCAATGTTGATTGAATCTTTGGTTGGGTTGGACCAATTCAAGTCAAAATGTCCTTATAAACCAAATGGAAGCCTTTTAATGCCTTAGATAAAAGAGAACTCAGTTGGCTTTCTGAACCGTTTTGGGTTTTATATTTTTTTTCTTTTTTTTTCTTTTTTTCTTTTGTCCTTTTTCTTTTCTTTTCTTCTTTTTTTCTTTTCTTTTTCTTTTATTTCTTTTCTTCTTTGGTTCTAGCTCAAACAGAGTTGTCTTGTTTGTACCAACTTGGATTTCCAATAATGGATGAGTGGAGTGACATAAATCTTCTTTATTTGTTACTCTAATGTCATCTTGATAGATTGGGGATATTAGGTTAACTTCAACTACCCTTATAGTCTTGATAACATCAACTATCCTTGTAGTTTTGCTATGCATTCCTTTCTTTGATCTTCTTGCCTATTCATCTTAGTGATCATAAGACTTGTCAAAAGTATCACAACAACTCAAGTTAGGTTGTTGAGATTTGTAAGCCAATGAAAAGAAAGCTAAAATTTTATGAAGGCTCAAAGGGACAACTACGGATTGATATTTAATAGGGTGGATACTAGTTGTTAGCTAACCAAGCAATGCCTAGATCATCTCTCCCTTAAATAAGTAGAGTTCAATTTTTCCTCGAAAGTTTGTCAAAGCATGTTCTAAGACTGACTAGGACCTAGACAAAGGTAATTATGTAGGAGCCCTCTCTAAGTAAGCATACACAACTCAATGCTATAGAGCAATTCCCTTACCTAGTAAAGTCATTCGAGTCATGATGTATAAATATATTAATTTATGAATATCAAGCTAGATTCCTCATTGGTTAAGCACTAAAATGAACAAAGACCAACAAAAACTTTGATAAAAGTAATTTATTTCAGGCAACTTTAAATTTGAAAAACAAGATTGTTCCAATTAAATATTAAAGAAAGTAAAATCGAAAAGCAACATTCAAGCTAAGGAAAGTTTGTTGAGTTTAAGCTTCTTTTCCTTTCACATCTTCAATATTTCCATCTTGAAAGGATGATAAAACAAAATCTTCTTCCAATCCTTTTCCTACCATGAAGGTTACTGGTGGTGGCACCCTGTTGGACCTTGGAAATGGATTACCTTTGGTATTGGGCTTGTCCAGCTCAGGTAACTTATCATTATCAATTAAATTCTGGATCTCATGCCTCAACTTCATACAATTGTCCATTTCATGTTCAGGCCTTTGATGGAATTGGCAAAATGCATTAGCATCAAAGTTAGGTGGAAGAGGATTTGGTAAAGGACGAGGAGTCAAGGGTTGTAACAATCCTTTCTTTTGTAGCTTATTGAGAACCCAAGACAGTAGCTTACCTAATTCTAAAAATTTCCTTATTCCTTGTTGACTAGTGGCATTAACATCAACTTCCTTTTGCATGCTTTGATTGCCCGACTGGTAGTTCCCTTTCTTATTCCTTTTTATTGAAAAGCGATTCTTCTCCCTTTCTCATTCTTCAATTTGCAGACCAGCTAGGAGAAGATCTTTGAAATCATGGATGAGTGTATGAGATATCCTTTCACGAAGACTAGGCAACACCCCTCTCACAATCATCCTTATTTGATCAGATTCATCGGGCCTCTTCTTAAGCAAAGCAGCCTTATTTCTCCACCTTTTCACATAGTCCATAAAATTTTCGTTTGCCCTTTGTCTAATGGACTCCACTTCCATTAAGGTAACTTCCATTACAACATTATACCCATATTGCTAAATGAAAGCCTTGTATAACATGTCCCAATCTTTTTGAGTACTTTCCTCCAAGGTGTTGAACCAATTTTGGACAATAGGTTCCAATGAGAGCATGAAATATCTCAGAGTTTGAGCTTTAGTAGCTCGGGCAGACTGTATGGCAGTGATATACTGCTTCACATGGAGATGGGGGTTTCCAATACCATTGAACTTTGCAAAGGATGGCATCTTGAACTTATAAGGGACCTCCTCGTCTTGTTCAAATAATTTGTCGATCTCGGACATCTCTTCAGTTTTCAGTTTCTTCTCAAATTTATTTTCTAAATCAGCAATCATCTTCTCAACATCAAATATCTCGGTCTTTTCAATAGTTTCCTTCTCAACAACCTTGGGCTCCTTTTTGTCTTGAGGATCTTGGTAGTATTGAGCTCAATCATCATCATCAATGATCACCTTATCATCATCAAAAGCTACTTCACCAACTTTAGCCTTCCCTTTGTCCGTTGGCTTCTTGGCGCTAGCGGATGCTTCGACATTATTTCCTAAAATTGCAGCCAATTGGTTCTTCACGGTCTCGGCCATGGCCTCTTTTATTTCTTCCATCTTGGCATTGAGGGCTTCATCTACCATTCTTTGAATTTGTTCGGGCTCCATTGTTTTTGGTGAGCAAGTGATTGAGTCATTGCTAGATTCTTCGCTTCCAACGTAGGTCAGATTGTCGTAAGCTTTTGAACTATCATAATCCAGGGCTGTGAGCCAGAAACGATTAATGATATGAGATGCAAATGTATACATGTATACATGTATGCAAAAACAATAGACAAAGATAAGTAGGACGTTCCTTCCAACCTTATAACATCCACACACGAATGGCGAATCTCTTTTCCTAGGCATATGGTTAACAAAATACCAACATGGGGTATCTTGTTTTCAAATATTTCCCTCGGACGTTTCAACCAATAGTTATATTTTCCAAAATGGAAATCAGTTCATGATAATTCTCATTAATTAGGTTTTAATCCATTTAACCAACTAAAGTAGCTTTTAGGCTATATTTGATTAAAACTAAATTAAGAGGTTTATTATAGATAGATTTCTCACTTGAAAAAGTAACTAATGATTCATGCCAAAAACAAGCCCATGGTTAATTATTCTTAGTATAAACTAGGCTCACAAATGATTTTTAGTATTTCATAATTGACCTAAATAATTTGCAAGCTCTTTGTAAGAAAAGGTTGGATGAAAATAATTTTATTTCTAAGCCCATTGTAAAAAGATTTTAGAAAAAGTAGATTTTTAGGCTTAGTATTTGGGTCATGAGCAAAAGAATTTTTGATTTGTTTTTAGAAAAGTTTTATATCCAAAGACCATTTTAAAAAGTTTAGAAAATAGCTTTGGTTTTTTGGGCATTAAAGAAAAATTCATTTTGAGCTTACAATACACTTAGGTCATATTAGAAAAAGAAAAAACCAAATAAGCCATGATTTAAGCCAAGACAAATTAACCATAGTCAAACAACATGCATTTGGGGTAAAACCTAAGGAAAGTAACTAGGCCAATTACATGAGCTTTAGTCTTTGGGTTAAAAGGCTTAGGTTCCCATAGCAAGTATATACCAATAGGTACGAGGCTATGAGTGGTTATGCCATGCTCGATCTCCATACCTTGAGTGAAAGTATGGTATCCCTTACATAACATAACACGGGTAACACGGGCATCCTAACTCATGCACACGATGCAATCTAATATGATGCAATGGATAACATCATTATAAGAAAGAATAGAATAATATAAAGACCAACGGAATCAACTTCTCTTATCCCCAGTGGAGTCACCACTGTGAGCGGGGATTTTTGCCCCCACTCCCGGTGGAATGGTTCTTGCGACTTCTGCACTGTTTAGGCTCGGGGCCTTAGAGAACACAGACCTAAGTCCGGAGAAAATGGAGTCGCCACCCAGACGGGCCGGAAAAAAGAAAGGGGTGGATGACTCAATTCCTAAGGAAACCCCAACCCCCTAATGGGTTCGAAAAGTTGGGTACGTGTGGGGAAGGTGAGAAATGGCCCAGTACCCCCACAACGCCTGGTTCATTGGAACCGGCCTTCTTTACAGGTTGGTAGCTTATGTTTTCAAATCATAGGATGAATGTTTAAAGTGTGTATACTGGAATTATTGTAGGAAATCAAGAAAAGCTAAAGGAAAAAGAAGAAAAAGATCAAAGATGAGGTAAGGAAAGCAAAGGGGAAAAAGGTTTGGTACTTTAACCTTCTTGAATTAGTGATCTCTATTGCCTTTGCATTTGGATGTGTAATTGCTATAATTGTTCATGTGCTTGAGTTGTGGTGGTTATGTGGTTGAGATTGATGATGAGATAGAAGTGTTTGTTGTGTATTGATTGATTTTGGGGTTGAGGTTATAAGGGAGGTAAATATGGGAGTGCTATGTTGTGTTGTTTTGTTGCAGCCAGCCATGTGTCCGGCATTTTTCTGGATATTCAACCGAAATTTAGACTAGCAAAATAATAGAACTAGAACTTGACAAAGAAGACTTAATTATTCTCCATTAATTCAGTAAACCATATGCTTTGGAACCAACTCATTTGCATGTGTGGAATGAAAGTTATGATCAAAATGATACCAGTCGTACAAACTGAAAAACTGAGATTCCTCAGTCAGTAACCTGTGAATTGAGACTACGTTTAGGTGACCTTAATGACACATTTAGAAGCTGTGAAAGAACACTTAAATGTACCCTTATGTGTTAGGAAACTATAGAATTTGGAATTTCCTAAATCCCACTTGTAGATAAAAAGATATGATCAAAAGATTATAACTCATGTACACTGGAATTGTGTAACCGGACAGACAGAGATTTGTGACTTGAGTCCAGGTGACCTTAATGACACATTTAGAAGCTATGAAAGAAGACTTAAATGTACCCTTATGTGTTAGGAAACCATATAATTTAGAATTTCCTAAATTACACTTGTAGATAAAAAGATATGATTAAAAGAGTATAACTCATGTTCACTGGAATTGTGAAACCGGACAGACTGAGATTTGTGCCTTGAGTCCAGGTTTTGGTCCACTTACCTAAGGATTTAGATGTTGTGATAGAAGATATAAATGAACCCTTGTATGTTAGTGAATCATAGGTGTTGGATTCATCTCGATTGGACTTAAAATGTAGAAGTGACACACGAATGAGCGAACCATGTGCAGGCAGACCCTAGCAGACTGCAGGGATGAATTAGAAATTATGCTAAATATCACGTGTTGCCTATTTTAAGATGAAATATTTACTGAGTATATCATTATGTGTCTAGTTTAATTTAAGATAAGAATCGTCTCAATCCGAGTTGCGTAGTTAAAGTTATAAATGAAATAGTATGCATTGCGCAGACTTGAGTAACCAATTGGCCAGGGAAGAGTTCAAGGAGTCATCAAGAATTATGTGTAACAAATTTAAATCTAGAAATTTAACCATAAGGACTCATATGAGTCTAGTTCTAGTGAAAACAAGAATTTTTATATTCGGATTAGTAGAACAAAAGTTATTGGGGAAATAAGATAACAAGGTACATAAGAAACTAAATGCTAGAATTCACTGTTCATTTGGTAAGAAGTAAATGAGGTATAATTGAGATAAAATATTCATTTGGAATGAAATAAATTATCAAAAATATGCTCTTGAAAGCTTGACCAATTAGGAACAAGATAGCATTTTTTTTTTTGAAAATCACATCCCAATTGTGTTTTATTTATATTTTAAAGCCCAACGAGGGATTTTTGCAGTGTTGTAAAACCCGGTGTGGCCTAAAAAGTGCAGTCCGGCCCAAAGGTCCGGAATGAAAACTTTGAATTATAAATTAGTTCTATTGAGCTATTTTAGGATAAAAATAGATAGATTCCTAATCACTGGTGCCCTATAAATTTTTAATAAAATAAATTTCGAACCGTCAAAATATTAAACTCGGTAAAGGGTAATAAACATTATTCAGTTGGTTAATTTCTTATATGACTTATTCAAACCTTAACAAATATATGTGAACTTAATGAAAGGAGCATATGAAAACATGAATAACCATTCATGCCAAACTACCGAAGGAAAGCATAGGACAAAGATAGTGAATACACACCTTTAATTCATGCATAAGTTATTTAACAAACGAAACTCAAAACAAGAGAGTATTGGGCCTGCAATGATAAAGAAATTATAATGCCATAAAATACAAATACATAACCATCAGATAGGTAATCAACAGCAATGTTAGGCAACTAACAAACATAGGATGAGAAACCATCCAGTGCAGTAAATCAATAGAAATGAATAGCATACTGTCATAAAAGCTTAACAAATAATAGGAGAAATATAATAAGAACCTGAGAATGTTTATATTGATGATTGGGTTGGTTGTGCCATATCTGTAACATTGTGTGGTTTGCATCTAATTTCTATTTAACGGTTAAAGTACCCACTAAGCTATATTCTTAGCGAGTTTAGTTTTCTAAACTCGTAGGTTATGGAGTCCAAGCTGACAAATGGGAAGCTACAAAGGAGCACTAGAGTGCGCAACAGGAGGCGAAGTGAGGAGCAAAGCAAAGTTTAGCTTGGCATGTACTGTTAAGGACTTTCAAAATGTAATTATAACAATTAAAGAAATGTGTAAATTATTATTATTTGTAATAAAAAGAAAAAAAAATTTATTTAGTGCATGTTCTGTATACCATATTGCATATACTATAGCACACTTGGCTCGGCTAGAAATAGTCGGGTTAAGGGTTGTTACACTGCAGGAAATTCCTGCGGGCGAAATCACTGTGCTATTTCCCACGCAGAAATTTTCTGCCTGCGAAACAGCTTACGGGCCCGCTCGGATCGCGCTGCCGCAGCCAGCTACGATACATTTTTTTGCCAGCACAGTTTTTTTGACGCAAATTTTCGGACGCAAATTTTCCGATGCAAATTTTTCGAAACCTAATCCAATTAGGTTTTGGTTTCTTTTTTTTATTAATATAACTTACCTTAACTAATTAGGAATAAACAAACTCAAACCACTATAAATAAGGACCAAAGAAAATTAAAAAAGGGGAGGCAAAAATCCGAGTGTAGTTTGGAAAATTTGAAACCAAATCAAGGAAGGAAAAGAAGAAATTCCATTCAAATTTTTTCTGGAACAGCAGCAGCAAGATTTAGAGGATTCAAAGGCAAAAAAGGCTTGTCTTTGAAGCTAGTTCATCCAAGAAGAATTGTTTTTGGAGAAATCATCAAAAGAAGGTATGTGTTAATTAATTTTCTTTAATTGTTTTTTTACACAGTAGTAAATTTATGAAATCAAAATTAAAAACCTTTGAACTTTAATTTAGTTTTTCTAAAGTAAAAAAAAAAAAACCTTATTTCGTTGGTTTATCTTCCAAAAGGCTTAAAATTGGTATTTTTTCTTCTTAAAAACCTTAAAACTCTAATTGAACATATTCTTCAACAAAACCAAAATCAAATTCTATTTCTCTCAAAACTTTAAACTCGGTACTTTTTCCTTCAAAAAGTCTTCTAAAACATCTTTTCTAGTTATAAAAACTTTAATTCACTTGTTTAAATTCATAAAATTCCATAAAATATTAAATTGTCTTCCAAACCCTAAGATTAAAATTCACCACCCGTGATCCTACTTCCAAAATATCAAATCCAAATTCAACTTCCAAAATTCAAAATAATGAACACTAACCCTTTTAAAACCTTAAACCCTAATTTTTCTGAACCCTAATCCTTTCAAGGGGGTACAATTTCAAGGAGATGTTAAGGATTTATTCTAGAAGTACCGAATCCATCATCATTGATCCTCTCTTCTTAGACCAAAGGCTAATAGGGCGGTAGAAGCAACAAACAAGACAATTAAGCAAATTCTGTACAAGATGACCAAGACTTACAGGGATTGGTTAGAGATGCTTCCCTTTGCTTTATGGGGATATAGAACAAGTGTGCGAACACCTACTGAATGACACCGTTCTCTTTGGTTTACGGGATGGAAGCAGTGTTGCTAATTGAAATTGAGATCAAGTCATTGAGAGTAGTCTTGGAAGCTAAACTGCCTGAAATAGAATGGGTAGCGAGCAGATACATGCAGTTAGCTTTACTAGAAGAGAGAAGGTTAAAGGCACTGTATCATTATCAACTGTATCAAAAGAAGATAGCTCGGGCCTACAATAGAAGAGTTAAGATTAGAAAACTCAGAGTCGGGGATTTGGTGTTGAAACAATGTAAGCCTAATGTATGTGATCCAAGAGGGAAGTTTTGGCCTAGCTGGGAAGGGCCATATATTGTGAAACAAGTCATGAACAAGGGTGTAGTAAAGCTATTAGACATGGACGGGAATGAGTTAGTGAGCCAGTAAACATTGATAGGTTGAAGAGTTTTTATGTATAAAATAAAATATAAAAAAAAAGAGAGAGCTCGCTAGGTTGAAAACCCAAAAGGGCAGCCTAGGCAAAAGTTAGAGCAGTCCGCTAGTTCTGAAAACCCGAAAGGGCAGGCTAGGCAACAATTAGGGCTAAATGAGAGAAAATCGTCAATTAGAAAACCCGAAAGGGCTAGTTGGCAACAGGAGTGATCTTGTGTATGCTGGCTTTATGTTTGGTTGTTCCCCCGATTTAATAAAAAAAGATTAATGTTAAAGTTGTTCTAAGTGCACTGTTATAAGTATTTGACCAGATATGGATGAAATAAATAAACACAATAACAAAAGGTGATGACAAATTATAAAAGGAAAAGAAGCTTCTTTTATTACTTTAATTGTTTTTTTTCATCATAACAATACACTTTCTGAATTGACTAATGTAAAATCTATGGTAGACAATAAGTGTAACGTGCAGGCCAGCTTTGCCTCAGCCGATCCAAGTAGGCTTAGTCAAGCAAGCCATGTCTAAATCGGGAGTGAATTCAGAACCTCGAGGCTCAGGTCCATACTGATGGCCAAGTCAGCGGAAATCATAGCAATTACTTTGACGAAGAGCAGCAAGGGGAACGTACATCAAGTATGTCTGCATGGTGATGTAGACCCTTAATTTTTTACCTAGTCTAGTCCAGTATATTTTAATTAGTCCAAAATAATTTTTGTGTTGTCCAATACATTTTATTTAGTCCAAAATAATTTTTGTTATATTAATTAAATAATATTTACTGCAGTATCTAATTTTTATTAATAAAAAAGTAAAAAATATTAATAATAAACAAAAAAAATAAAAATCGGTGATGAAAAAATCGTCGCCAAAAATCAGCGTGGGACGAAATGGCCGTGGGTGATTTTGCCCATAGGAGTTTCCTACAGGCGAAATGGCCCGCAGGCCAATTTTCGCCCCGCTGCAGCAACTAGCTGCGGAAGAGTTTTTGCCAGCGTAATTTTTCAGCAACAGTTTTTTTCCCCAGCACAATTTTTCCGCAGCAGTTTTTTTTCGACGGCAAAATTTTTCCGATTCAAATTTTTTCGAAACTAAATACAATTAGGTTTCGGTTTCCTTTTCTTAATTAATGTTAGATTCCGTGAATAACAAAAATTAATCATAAAAATCTTTTATAAATAAGGACTAAAACAACACTAAAAGGGATCGAATTTTGGAGAAATTTTTTGAGACCGAAATTGAGGAGGAAAACTTTGAAAGATTTGAAGAATTCCTTCTGGCAGTGAAATCGATCAGATTTTTGAGAGAGCAAATAAGCAATTCAATCCATCAAAGGCAGCAAAGCTTGTCTTTGTTCTTATTCATCCAAGAAGAAAGTTTTGGTGGAACCAACAAACGGAGGTATGAATGTCTAACTTCTTTCACAGTAGCTTAAATAATCCAATTATCTCTTTTGATTCAAAAACCCTAGAACTTTAATTTACCTTTTCTAAAGCTTAAAAACCTTAATTCGTCTCTTTGTTTTTCAAAAATCTTAAAGTTGTTATTTTTGTTTCTTCAAAATCTCAAAACACTAATTTGCTTTCCATTTTTCAAAACCTTAAATTGGATTCTTTTTCTTTCCAAAAACCCTAAAAAATATCTTTTCTTTTTTTTAAACCTTAAATTATTTTGTTTATTTTCATAAAGTTTCATAAAATTATCAATTGATTTTCAAATTCTAAATCTAATGTATTCTCCGAAGCCCTAATTCTAAAATTCTAAAACCCTAATTCAACTCCAAAACCCAAAACAATAAACTCTAACTCCCTTAAAACCTTAAACCCTAATTTTTCTAAACCCTAATCTTTAAAACCTTAAAACCATATAAATTTAAATGTTATAATTCTATACAGTAAGTAACCGTAAATCATAAATCCAATGTTTTAAAGTGTTCAAACTCTAATTTCATGATTTCACTCCTCAAACACTATTTTGGTTAATCAAAGAATTTTATCAACCTCTTAAATTATAAAACCTTAATCCATTTCAATTCCTTTAAAACTCACAGTAACTTAAACCCATAAATTCCAAAACCCTAAACACATTAAATAAAGAATCTTAAATAGAAACAGTAGCCCTTATTTGAATTTTTATTTGCTTTATTCGATTTTATATTTGATTATGTAGTCTATTATATGCTTCAATTTATTTTCAATGCCTTATTGATTTATTTAAGTTCAATGCTTGATTTATTTAGTTTATCATGGATGGATGTTTATTTTATATTTTGATTGATATCTTTGATGAATGATTTATTATGATGAATGGTTATTTACTTTTATCAATTTATTTAGATTTGCAAATGTTGTAAGAGGTATGTTTCTACTTGGTGGGTACCTCATTAGTTAAATATCATGTAATTTAAATTTCTTTTCTATTTTAGAACTAATGTAAAGGACATGTTTCTACCTTTCGGTGGGTGTCCTATTTAGGCATGGATTATGTAAGGGCATGTTTCCATCTTCGGATGGGTGTTCATTTATTTGTTTTGCTTGGATATTATTTTGATTTTAAATATATCGATGCTTTATTTTAATTATTGTGTGTAATATTGATAATGTTGTTATATTTAAGAATTTTATAATATTAAGACCTGTAAAGGAGATCGGTTCCAATGAACCGGGCGTTGTGGGGGTGCTGGGCCATTTCTCACCTTCCCCACACGTACCAAACTTTTCGAACCCATTAGGGTGTTGAGGATTCCTTAGGAATCGAGTCATCCACCCCTTTCTTTTTCCCAACCCGTTCGGGTGGCGACTCCATTTTCTCAGGACTTAGGTCCGTATTCTCTAAGACCCCGAGCCTAAACACTGCCGAAGTTGCAAGAACCATTCCACCGGGAGTGGGGGCAAAAATCCCCGCTCACAGGTTTTACGAGAAATCTTCCACCCAGGTGCCAACCAACGGATGTTGACTTCAGCGCGTGAGTGGATCCAGTCAACCCAGTAAGCATATGAAGAAGCAGGATGGAGTAGCTTCCCAGCGGAATGATGTCATGGCAGATATCTAGCAAAATCCATGGATAGAGTATCAAGCAAGCAGAGATGCTCCTAAAGCCAAATCTGTGAGGGAAAATTAAATTTAAAAAAAAGGAGTCAGCTAAGTTGAAAACCCGCAAGGGCAGCTTAGGCAAAAATTAGGATAGCTCGCTAGTTCCAAAAACCCACATGGGCAGACTAGGCAAAAATTAGAGCAATATAAAAATATAATAAAAGAGGTCCGCTAAGTTGAAAACCAGCAAGGGTAGCTTAGGCAAAAATTAGGACAGCTAGCTAGTTCCGAAAACCCGCATGGGCGGATTAGATAAAAATTAGAGCAATAAAAAAGGAGAGAAAGAAGAAAGAGAAAACCTAAATTCAAAACCCAAAAGGGTAGTTTAGGTAATTACCTGAAGCAATACTTATGGTCTTTGATGATCCTGATTTAAATCGGTCTAATCCAACTAAAGTTTCGGCTAAGATCACGTGTATCGGCGACAATTGTCCTTCCATTTGGTCCATGATATCCAATACTTGTGGATCAATATTGCCATCAGAAGAAACAAGCAAGAATTGGCCAAGTAAGCAAAGACAAAGCATGCATGCCCATGCCTTAGTAGGAGCCAAATGAGAGATACAAAAATCAATCAAAGGAGCAAGTAGAATTTTCTCACCTCTCATCAATTGTAGAACTTCGGGCTTTGAGATTTGAAATAACATCTGCATCTTCTGTTGAGTCTTGGTAATCAATATGGATAATGCCATTTGTTGATTATTTCATATCCAAGGATGGCCTCAAATTCTTCATTCAAGGGACATATTTCAAAACCATTAATTTTAAATGTCCTAGAATCCACATTCCAAAAAGAAGCCATGGCATGTAAAAAGGAATGGTCCAATTTAACTTTTTGAAAACACTTTAAAATATCAAGTTTTGACCAAGAAATTTGCTTCCAGTGAATGGCATCCATATTCTTAAATAGAATTTTTATCTTCTTTAAATGAAGTTCGGTCATTGTTGATGAATGAAGGAAAATCAAAATTGTTACAAGGAGTTTTTACGTTGAAGTGGAAAATCTTTTGGTTTCTGTATGAAATTATAGCGTGAAGATTAATTTATAGAGAGGAAACATGCTTTTCCAAAATTGATAAGGAAAAGATGATAAGGAAAAAGAATAAGACCGAGATACATGAGGAAAAGAATTGGCGACGAAAGTTTTTTAATTTGCCGCATTGCATTTGGCTTTGTAGTGATACAAAGAGGAAAGTATAATAATTGTGGCGCAGTAATAATGATATAAAAAAAAGAGAGAAAAGAAAAAAAAAGGGAAAAATTTGTAGTAAAATTAACATTATATATTATCATCATTATCTCTATACTTATTGTACAATGTTTCCTCAAATGATACAATATTTATACATCACTAAGAAGGTGGTGGTAGGTCATCGAATATGTAACACCCCGATACCCTATATAAGTACTATGCGTATACCTAGTATACATACAGTAAATATATAAAGTATAAGGATGTCACTTTTCGTTACCTTTTAAAAACCTGTAACAGAGTTCAAACCATAATACATTAATTTAAATAACATTTACAAAATCATTATCTTTATCAAAACTTCATTTATACATATAAATACTCTCTCGTCAGAAATACATCATAATTAAAGTTTATACATGTATGCATTACCCTCTAGTTGGTCTCGACAAACTTTACTCTTCTTGTGGCATAATAAAAGACTTCATATCCTCCATCTATATACCTGCGGGAATAAACACCCGCGCTAAGCCCGAGAGCTTAGTAGTCCAACTATAAAATATAAACATATAGTATAGAAGTATTGACATATAATGATACATCAATTCAATATATAATTAGTTCTTATCATATCTTCTTTTCTTTTTAATTTCATCTTTAATATATCCTAGCTAATTTCAAATATGATGTACATATATACATAATATTATCACCAACCCCAATGCATCACCAATACTCAAAACCAATATATTAATACCCCTACATTATATATACCATACCAATCATTATTGCAATACACAAATTACATATCATACAAATCATAAATCACATTTCCAATAAAGACAACCTTTATCATCAACCACAATTCATTTACATATTACACTTAATAACATTATATTATTCACAATTCACCAAGCATAATTCATTATTAATACTCACAATCAATATTTCAATACTTGCAATTCACATTGACAATAAAGACAGACTCGGGCCCAAAACACTAATATGTTATTCAAAGTTCAGAGTTACTGCTTTGGTTTATAATCATAATTATCAAGCCCGTAGGCATCATATATCAATATCTCTATCCATGGATAGCGTAACAGACCCAGTCTCTTGGATCATCAACTCGGCTAAACTCGAGGTGATCCTCAACCCGGCAAGACTGTTACCAATTTCTCATAGTGTAACAGACCCAGTCTCTTGGATCTCAATTCAACTCAAAATGAAGAGATCCTCAACCCGGCAAGACTGTTACTTTTTTTTTTCATTTTATAGGCATGCCTCCAAACCCAGAACTCTGAAATCGAATAACACATTAGTTACACAATTCATTTATTATTTCATTATCCATTTCAATCTCAATTGAATCATTATCTAGGAAAACATGCCTCATTTATCACAATTGAATCATCATAGCCAATCACAATGGCTTCACATCTCATTTGAATCATCATTGCCAATCACAATGGCTTCACATCTCATTTGAGTCATCATTGCCAATCACAATGGCTTTATATCACATTTAAATCATCATTGCACATTTGAATCATCATATCACATTTCATTCATTATATCACATTTGAATCATCATAGCCAATCACAATGGCTTCACATCATACACATCATTATTGATATATATATATATGCAACACCAATTACATTAGCTACACGAACATGTCATTATTCGAACATACATCATTAATTTCATTGCATATGTATCTTAAATTCATCGTCATATAAACAATATGTCTATTTATTTCATTTCAACCATTTCTCAAGACACATTAACATCATTCAATATTAAAACGTTTATCATAACAAATTACATTGTACGTACCTTTTTGAATGATCATCGCCTCTTTCGCGCTATATAAGTCATAACACTAGTCACGTTATGCAAACAATATAATACATTACCATTCACAATACATAATATAACATTGTTCAATCTCAACAATGATGTTAGACAAATGATCTCTATTTTGATCCTTGACAACTCATATGGATGATCTATTTAACATGTATTTGAGAATCTTGTTACAAAATTAAATTGCTTCAAATAAAGCAGAACAAAACACTTCTAGCGGTCGCGCCTCACCTGAATACGACCGCGCCATACAGTTACACGATGAAACCTTATCACAGTAGGTTTCGCGGTCAGAAGTCCGACCTAAGTCGCGACCGCACATGACTAAATAGCGACCGCCCATGACTAGTAGCGACCGTTCCAAATTACGTCTCTCATACATAAACCCTAAATGTAGCCAAACTTCTTTTGGTTAACTTAAAACACATTGTACACAACATAACCTCATTCAAATGGACATAATCAACATCATTAGCAATTATTTTACATACTCATCACAACATTTTCATCACCAACATATAACAATCAAACTTTCAAACAACTTCAATTAGCAAGAGAAACAAGTGTGTACTTACCTTAAGCACCACTTCTAAACACTTCCTTTTCCAAGACTTCTTCACTTCCCAAATCAAGGACAATTCACTTCCTTCAAAACTTAATACTTAAAAACACATCACAAACACACTTAATCAACCATCCATATCAACTCACCAATCCCAAACACAATTTCAAAAGAACAAAGGAAAATCAAGAGAAAGAACTTACCTAAGTTGTTGAATTCCACAAATCTTCAATTAAATCCTTTGATTCTCCCTTCAATTTGATGTTAGAATTAAACAAATCTCACTTTGCTCTCTCTTGTCTAAGGAGGAGCCAACCAACGTGGAGAAGAGAAGAAGAAGAAGAAGGAAATGAAGAAAAGACAAAATATCACCTCTTTAAATCTCCACCAAGTGATTCAACAAGAGTAATTACCTAAACACCCTTATACCATTTGTCTTGATTACCATTCATTACATGCCCTTTATAGTAACTTCACACTTAACAAAAATAAATATCTTCTTTCCTTGACTCTTCATTTTGACCAACTTATATGTTATATATATCATCATATACACAACATATACCATTCTCTCTAAACCCTAAATTCTTTCCCAAATCACATATACATAAACATTCTTTTCTCTATTTCTTTTCTCTTGTAATTTAACACATATATTCAATCCAATTATATAACAACAACAACAACATAATCACAACTTCTAGGGCATATATGAGGATATTACAATTCTCTCCCCCTTAAATAATTTCGTCCTCGAAATTATCAGTACCATAACAATTTATTCTTAACAAAATACTATCTTAACTCCCATATGAAATTAATTATACGCTTAAGTCATTATATCATCAAATCATATAACTCCAACTCTCCTCTTTAGAATCAACCACCTTCTTTAAATTCTATAACTCATCATTCTATATGTTTATACATCTGGTTACTTCCTTAATCAAACATTCAAAAGATCACATTACATTTTCTATTAATATCTTTATACCAGAATCAGATCATCATATAGCACAATAATACTTTGTCAAATCTTTATATTTAATATATTTTGTTCTTTCACTTCTGTATAATTACTCTCTTAACTTTAACATTAAAAACCATTGACTTATATCTGAACATTAATTATCCCTTCATTACAATCACTGTCTAAATAGACATTTATCACTCTCAATAGATAACAAAATCCTGATTTTTCATAAATGGAGTTATTTTTTTGGCACGCTTTTCACTTAACTTACATATTAATACATTATCTTTCAACTTATTTTATAGATAACCAATCTTTTTCTCTTCTTATCATGATTAACAATTACTATATTCCACTCATTCATGTCCAATCATACTTTAAAATTTACATCATATACATTATCATGTAAATACCTATTTTCTTAATACAACTATACACAATAAATTTCAATAATGATTCATAATCTTAGCCAATTCTAGATCCATTGATCTATCTGTCACAATATATCCATATTCAAATCTTATTCAACTCCAACCAACAATTAATGTAGTTGACTCATCATAAAATTTCACCATATTCATATATGTATATATATAACTTAATTCCATTAGGGCAAACTTATTTTCAATTCCTGAACTCTTCCGATCCATTTTCAGCCAATTCATCATGATAACAAATTACTTCCAATTATCTTTTAATATACACATAGTTTATTCTTTATTATCTTAGTATAATTTCCACCAATTTTCATAAAAATGTTATATCATATTTAATATCTATAATTATTCACTCAAACTTTGAGTTCATTCCCTTAAACCTCAAGTTACATACCATAAACATATTCAGTATAACTTTCATTCATATAATATAATTTCTCCCTTTTAATATCTCTTCACATTTCAAATTATTGTTATACTGATTTCAATTACCTTTTCATATTATTCATAACTCACCATATTTCCATAATTTCTTTTTTTTTCTTTATCTTCACCATTATAACCAAGTTCTTAACATAAAAAAATAATAATAATAAGGTACAACCTTATTCATCATAACTTTTAACTATACTTCTCAAACAAAATTGTCAGCCTCACCAAATCCGTATTACAATCATTATATCTAAGATCCAAATCCATGGATAACAAATTAATCGATCCAAAATACTGAACAAAACACGTGACTTTAAGAGATTAATATTCAAACCTAGAACTTTCAAATCAATACTGTTCTTTTATAATTCTATTCTCAATCTTTACAAAAACAAAGCTAAGGTGTATTTTAAAAAAAATTATATAATCCTTCTTTACATTTTTAGTATAACAGAAGTTAACACATTCCAACTTCGTTTCAACCAATTTGTACTCGCTTATATGATCCTTATCAACTTAACTCATGCTTCAAAAATATTACTATATACATATTCAATCATATACAGTTCTTATACAATTTCTATTCATCACTTCATTTCTAATCCATCTACAATCTCTTATAATATAATTACATAGAACTTTTCATATGCGAATACTTTGAAACTCTAAATATAATATAATCATCAAGTTCAATACTCATTATAACAATTTCCACTGTCCAATATTACTCAAGTTCTTTCCATTCTCACTTCCATCACATAATCCATCTAGCTTTACACAGTTCAAGACCTAATCTCTCTTAGGTCCACTAATACATATAACATTGTTTTTTCCATATCACAAATTCTATAATTATACCACATACATCTTCATAGGTCATCTACAAAACATGATTCACACCTTTATGTATATATATATATAATTTCATTCACATGTCATATACATGTACACACTTAATTTATATGCTCTTATAGTATTTTCCTTTTTCATACATTCAATACAAATTTAGTGTTTATCATTTTCTTTTAAACACTATCCTTCTCATTCCTCCAATATGATATAAAGTATTTATTCACACTACAAACATATATATTCCGACTATAGTAACACTTCATATTCATCTCAGTCACATTCCCAATGTGACATCTCTTTCACTTTCGTCTTTAAAAATATTTAATACACTCCCATATTCATTCTTACCCTGTTCAGTAAAATGACTTAAAATAACTCATTTCTATTTTCTTATCCACTTCCTTGATTATTTCAACACAAATTCTCATACTATCAATCACATTACTCAATTCATAATACTTTCATATGCAATACTAGTCATTTCACTTAGCTCATGCATTGCATATACAGTTAACTATCAATATCCCAATAATCTATATCAAATTTGACTAAAACTTTAACTTTTCAACTTACTATTTCACTTAAGCTTCAACTCGCCAAACTCTTTTTTTTTTTTATCAACTTATTTTCTTACTTAACCATATCATCTCTTTTTCCTTTAAACACAACCTTAACTGTATACACATCCCAACTTTACATAATCACACTTTGTCTCTACTAAACAATTCATTCAACATTCCACCATACTCTCCTCATTTAAATAACTTAACTTTCAATTTTAACAATTCGATATCATTTCCGCTGTCTAGCAAATTCAACATTAACAAAACCAACATAAACTTTATTATAAAGAGGTTCAAAGTATAGAAGAAAAAGTACATACTCTTATCCTGATTTGATTTTCAACTCATTTTCAAATTTATTCTCCTTTTCATTTCTTTATGTTTCAATTCATATTATGTCCTACATAATATTGCTCATAAACATCAACATTACATTCCATGTTGCACACAACATGACATTTTCATATGCATCATCAATATACATATATCATATTACATTTCACAATTAGTTTCTCATAATCAATTAGGCACTATGCCTCAATTATAATTCATTTCCAACATCATTGTCAACAATCATAATTTCTCATCACATCAAAATAGTATACACATATATCATCAACTATATTGAACATCTCATATAACACAAATATTCTATAATTCATATAATGCCACATCCGAGACCAACCTAGGTGTCAATGCATATGCATGTATTACAAATTTCATTTCAAAACTTTTCCTTTTTACTTTTATTTAAACTTTTCAAAACTTTTTTTTTCTTCACTTAGGCCGAGAATCTCGAACCTAAGCTCTGATACCAAAATAATTGTAACACCCCGATACCCTATATAAGTACTATGCGTATACCTAGTATACATACAGTAAATATATAAAGTATAAGGATGTCACTTTTCGTTACCTTTTAAAAACCTGTAACAGAGTTCAAACCATAATACATTAATTTAAATAACATTTACAAAATCATTATCTTTATCAAAACTTCATTTATACATATAAATACTCTCTCGTCAGAAATACATCATAATTAAAGTTTATACATGTATGCATTACCCTCTAGTTGGTCTCGACAAACTTTACTCTTCTTGTGGCATAATAAAAGACTTCATATCCTCCATCTATATACCTGCGCGAATAAACACCCGCGCTAAGCCCGAGAGCTTAGTAATCCAACTATAAAATATAAACATATAGTATAGAAGTATTGACATATAATGATACATCAATTCAATATATAATTAGTTCTTATCATATCTTCTTTTCTTTTTAATTTCATCTTTAATATATCCTAGCTAATTTCAAATATGATGTACATATATACATAATATTATCACCAACCCCAATGCATCACCAATACTCAAAACCAATATATTAATACCCCTACATTATATATACCATACCAATCATTATTGCAATACACAAATTACATATCATACAAATCATAAATCACATTTCCAATAAAGACAACCTTTATCATCAACCACAATTCATTTACATATTACACTTAATAACATTATATTATTCACAATTCACCAAGCATAATTCATTATTAATACTCACAATCAATATTTCAATACTTGCAATTCACATTGACAATAAAGACAGACTCGGGCCCAAAACACTAATATGTTATTCAAAGTTCAGAGTTACTGCTTTGGTCTATAATCATAATTATCAAGCCCGTAGGCATCATATATCAATATCTCTATCCATGGATAGCGTAACAGACCCAGTCTCTTGGATCATCAACTCGGCTAAACTCGAGGTGATCCTCAACCCGGCAAGACTATTACCAATCATATATCTCATAATCACAATTTCTCATAGTGTAACAGACCCAGTCTCTTGGATCTCAATTCAACTCAAAATGAAGAGATCCTCAACCCGGCAAGACTGTTACCTTTTTTTTTCATTTTATAGGCATGCCTCCAAACCCAGAACTCTGAAATCGAATAACACATTAGTTACACAATTCATTTATGATTTCATTATCCATTTCATTCTCAATTGAATCATTATCTAGGCAAACATGCCTCATTTATCACAATTGAATCATCATAGCCAATCACAATGGCTTCACATCTCATTTGAATCATCATTGCCAATCACAATGGCTTCACATCTCATTTGAGTCATCATTGCCAATCACAATGGCTTTATATCACATTTAAATCATCATTGCACATTTGAATCATCATATCACATTTCATTCATTATATCACATTTGAATCATCATAGCCAATCACAATGGCTTCACATCATACACATCATTATTGATATATATATATGCAACACCAATTACATTAACTACACGAACATGTCATTATTCGAACATACATCATTAATTTCATTGCATATGTATCTTAAATTCATCGTCATATAAACAATATGTCTATTTATTTCATTTCAACCATTTCTCAAGACACATTAACATCATTCATTATTAAAACGTTTATCATAACAAATTACATTGTACGTACCTTTTTGAATGATCATCGCCTCTTTCGCGCTATATAAGTCATAACACTAGTCACGTTATGCAAACAATATAATACATTACCATTCACAATACATAATATAACATTGTTCAATCTCAACAATGATGTTAGACAAATGATCTCTATTTTGATCCTTGACAACTCATATGGATGATCTATTTAACATGTATTTGAGAATCTTGTTACAAAATTAAATTGCTTCAAATAAAGCAGAACATAACACTTCTAGCGGTCGCGCCTCACCTGAATACGACCGCGCCATACAGTTACACGATGAAACCTCATCACAGTAGGTTTCGCGGTCAGAAGTCCGACCTAAGTCGCGACCGCACATGACTAAATAGCGACCGCCCATGACTAGTAGCGACCGTTCCAAATTACGTCTCTCATACATAAACCCTAAATGTAGCCAAACTTCTTTTGGTTAACTTAAAACACATTGTACACAACATAACCTCATTCAAATGGACATAATCAACATCATTAGCAATTATTTTACATACTCATCACAACATTTTCATCACCAACATATAACAATCAAACTTTCAAACAACTTCAATTAGCAAGAGAAACAAGTGTGTACTTACCTTAAGCACCACTTCTAAACACTTCCTTTTCCAAGACTTCTTCACTTCCCAAATCAAGGACAATTCACTTCCTTCAAAACTTAATACTTAAAAACACATCACAAACACACTTAATCAACCATCCATATCAACTCACCAATCCCAAACACAATTTCAAAAGAACAAAGGAAAATCAAGAGAAAGAACTTACCTAAGTTGTTGAATTCCACAAATCTTCAATTAAATCCTTTGATTCTCCCTTCAATTTGATGTTAGAATTAAACAAATCTCACTTTGCTCTCTCTTGTCTAAGGAGGAGCCAACCAACGTGGAGAAGAGAAGAAGAAGAAGAAGGAAATGAAGAAAAGACAAAATATCACCTCTTTAAATCTCCACCAAGTGATTCAACAAGAGTAATTACCTAAACACCCTTATACCATTTGTCTTGATTACCATTCATTACATGCCCTTTATAGTAACTTCACACTTAACAAAAATAAATATCTTCTTTCCTTGACTCTTCATTTTGACCAACTTATATGTTATATATATCATCATATACACAACATATACCATTCTCTCTAAACCCTAAATTCTTTCCCAAATCACATATACATAAACATTCTTTTCTCTATTTCTTTTCTCTTGTAATTTAACACATATATTCAATCCAATTATATAACAACAACAACAACATAATCACAACTTCTAGGGCATATATGAGGATATTACAATTCTCTCCCCCTTAAATAATTTCGTCCTCGAAATTATCAGTACCATAACAATTTATTCTTAACAAAATACTATCTTAACTCCCATATGAAATTAATTATACGCTTAAGTCATTATATCATCAAATCATATAACTCCAACTCTCCTCTTTAGAATCAACCACCTTCTTTAAATTCTATAACTCATCATTCTATATGTTTATACATCTGGTTACTTCCTTAATCAAACATTCAAAAGATCACATTACATTTTCTATTAATATCTTTATACCAGAATCAGATCATCATATAGCACAATAATACTTTGTCAAATCTTTATATTTAATATATTTTGTTCTTTCACTTCTGTATAATTACTCTCTTAACTTTAACATTAAAAACCATTGACTTATATCTGAACATTAATTATCCCTTCATTACAATCACTGTCTAAATAGACATTTATCACTCTCAATAGATAACAAAATCCTGATTTTTCATAAATGGAGTTATTTTTTTGGCACGCTTTTCACTTAACTTACATATTAATACATTATCTTTCAACTTATTTTATAGATAACCAATCTTTTTCTCTTCTTATCATGATTAACAATTACTATATTCCACTCATTCATGTCCAATCATACTTTAAAATTTACATCATATACATTATCATGTAAATACCTATTTTCTTAATACAACTATACACAATAAATTTCAATAATGATTCATAATCTTAGCCAATTCTAGATCCATTGATCTATCTGTCACAATATATCCATATTCAAATCTTATTCAACTCCAACCAACAATTAATGTAGTTGACTCATCATAAAATTTCACCATATTCATATATGTATATATATAACTTAATTCCATTAGGGCAAACTTATTTTCAATTCCTGAACTCTTCCGATCCATTTTCAGCCAATTCATCATGATAACAAATTACTTCCAATTATCTTTTAATATACACATAGTTTATTCTTTATTATCTTAGTATAATTTCCACCAATTTTCATAAAAATGTTATATCATACTTAATATCTATAATTATTCACTCAAACTTTGAGTTCATTCCCTTAAACCTCAAGTTACATACCATAAACATATTCAGTATAACTTTCATTCATATAATATAATTTCTCCCTTTTAATATCTCTTCACATTTCAAATTATTGTTATACTGATTTCAATTACCTTTTCATATTATTCATAACTCACCATATTTCCATAATTTCTTTTTTTTTCTTTATCTTCACCATTATAACCAAGTTCTTAACATAAAAAAATAATAATAATAAGGTACAACCTTATTCATCATAACTTTTAACTATACTTCTCAAACAAAATTGTCAGCCTCACCAAATCCGTATTACAATCATTATATCTAAGATCCAAATCCATGGATAACAAATTAACCGATCCAAAATACTGAACAAAACACGTGACTTTAAGAGATTAATATTCAAACCTAGAACTTTCAAATCAATACTGTTCTTTTATAATTCTATTCTCAATCTTTACAAAAACAAAGCTAAGGTGTATTTTAAAAAAAATTATATAATCCTTCTTTACATTTTTAGTATAACAGAAGTTAACACATTCCAACTTCGTTTCAACCAATTTGTACTCGCTTATATGATCCTTATCAACTTAACTCATGCTTCAAAAATATTACTATATACATATTCAATCATATACAGTTCTTATACAATTTCTATTCATCACTTCATTTCTAATCCATTTACAATCTCTTATAATATAATTACATAGAACTTTTCATATGTGAATACTTTGAAACTCTAAATATAATATAATCATCAAGTTCAATACTCATTATAACAATTTCCACTGTCCAATATTACTCAAGTTCTTTCCATTCTCACTTCCATCACATAATCCATCTAGCTTTACACAGTTCAAGACCTAATCTCTCTTAGGTCCACTAATACATATAACATTGTTTTTTCCATATCACAAATTCTATAATTATACCACATACATCTTCATAGGTCATCTACAAAACATGATTCACACCTTTATGTATATATATATAATTTCATTCACATGTCATATACATGTACACACTTAATTTATATGCTCTTATAGTATTTTCCTTTTTCATACATTCAATACAAATTTAGTGTTTATCATTTTCTTTTAAACACTATCCTTCTCATTCCTCCAATATGATATAAAGTATTTATTCACACTACAAACATATATATTCCGACTATAGTAACACTTCATATTCATCTCAGTCACATTCCCAATGTGACATCTCTTTCACTTTCGTCTTTAAAAATATTTAATACACTCCCATATTCATGCATACATATAGCATAAGTTACCATGGAACAAGAAAGCTTACTAGGTAATTCATATCAATACCCTGCGAATGAGATGGCATATCTGGCGGACTAGAATGAGCAAATGAGGGAGCAGTAAAAGAAGGTCCAACCTCATGATCAAATAAGCCAGCAACCTACAACAATCATTAAAAAAAGTCAAAACAAGTTAAGAAAGAAGCTATTGCAATGAAAAAATGGTAAAAGTTTTACCTGAGAAGTGCTAGCCTCGAGATATGGAACAAACTCTCCTCCCTCCCCGTGATGTTCCTCTTTATCTCTACCCTCATTTTCTTCGGGTATTTCCCATACACCAACAGGAGATACATCAAAGTTCAAGAGCCCTATTTGAATAAAATGGGTATAAGGTGCACCCGGTGGATAGAGAAATGTTTCAACATCATAACCATGCCGGGCCAACCACCATGCATCCTCCGGCATTGATGTAATATCTAAAGTATATTTCAGACAATGCATCGAGATCCTCCACTGGTCGAGACCAAGAAACCACTCATATGCACTCTCTCTGAGAAACCAGCCACTAGACACAGGGCCAACGATGACTCGGCGAGTGTGTTGAAAAGGCAGTGCAGTGTTCATGAAGGAAGTCCAGTTTGTCTGCTCTTCTGGGTTCCACCAAGACAAATTGACCTACAAAATAACATAAGGTAAGTAAACTTTCACATAAATTTTAAAGTATAATAATTCTATTTTACCTGGTCCCAGGTTAAGCAGCTCAAGATAAAGCGTTGGGTATGCACATGGTGAGAGCCGGGAACTTCTATACGCTCTGACAACCAAAAATTTAATCTCAGATACCCGACTCTCTCTCGGGAAATACCAGGCACCCTCACAAGGTTGTGTTCATATGCCTATGCCTACAACAATAATAAAGATAAAATTCATGTAAGAATAAGAATGGAATTGACATTGGTGGGAGAAAAGTGCCTCGAAAACCGCTATAAAGCCAACAAAAGACTTCTTATTTCGGCAAACTTTGTCAAGACCATGGTAAAGACAGGCAAGACCAGCTTCACCCCAGCCATAAAGTGGTACCATCCTAAAATAAGTAAGGGCCTCAACACTGACAAATGGATGGCAGATTCAGTGCTGCCTAAAATTGTCGACCTAAGCAAATATAACAAAAATCCTCTATCATATTGTTGGGCTGTGTCTCTATGGACCCATCCTTCATAGTTCATCCAATAACTATGAATTGGCTCAATTTTTATCTTAAAAGGCCCTTTATATGATGGTTCCATACCAATTAATTGTTGAATTTCTTCAAATGTCAAAATATCGTTGGTAAGAGGAACCGAAACACCATCATACCGAATACCGGTTATAGCAGTAAAATCGACCGGACCAATTTTCATCTATCCAATGGGCAAGTGAAAAGTATGAGTTGTGTCCAACCATCGTTCTGTAGTGCCTGGACCATGCTCTGGTCTATCGGATACTCCTTGGATGGTAGATGTAAGATGAAGCTCTCAAAACTGCAATCATGGATAATTTGCCTTACTCGAAAAGGTGCTACATCATACCATTGTCAGACTTTTTATATACACCCTCCGGCCCGAATAACGCAACGATCACGCTAACACGGAGCCATGTAAGTTAACATGAGGTAAGTATATCATTATTCTATCTACTTAAATTCTTAAATTAATATATTTTCCCTAAATTTTCTTAAAAAATAGAAAATATGAAAAATAAACAAACAAAAGAAAAAAGAAAAATAATAAAGATATTAAAAAAAACAACATAAAAACAACGAAGAAAAAAGAAAAAAAAAACAAAAAATGTAACACACTAATACCCTATATACGTACAATACATATTTTCGATATATGTAAAATACACATATACAGTACAAGAATGTCACAGACCGGTTTAATAAAAAAATTTCACATTTCCAATTTAAAATTTCAAATTCTAAATATATAAAAATTAAATAGAATATAAATGTTCTTTACTTGTTATAAGAACCCAAAATAAATAATATATATATAAATCTTTGGGAAAAATTCGCTAGAGTTTTGTCTGTAATTTAGACATTCCAAAATTTAGCAATTACTCAACCTGCAAAAAGAAAACACTCCCAAATAATTTCCAACCACCATCTCAACCATACTTCTCAATTTCACCAAGTTTATCAAACATTTATATATATAGATATATATATAATGTAAAACATACTTACTCTCCCATTTCAAATACATTGACCCAAACATTATTTATAATATATAAGACGTAAAATCCAAAACATAATATATTATGCATAAAACTAAAAAATGTACAATAACATAAAAATATATACATGCTACTTGTAGTGTTTCTGATCTCGATAGCAACTCAATAAGCTCAACTACAAGTCTAGACTCGACCTGGTCTAGAAGAACTCTCTGGCTCAGCTGGGTCTACCCTTTCACCTGCGCGATGGAAACAATCGTGCTAAGTGGAAGCCTAGTGATACAAACTTTGATAATAACAATGTAACTCAATGCAATACCAAATGCACAATGCATATATAAGTCACATCAATCCAGTTTCTTATATTTTTCAAATATTTCATAAGCACAACTCATAACATTATATTGCTCAATTGTATCATAATTCATAATTCACATTAAAACAAAGACAAGCATGGGCCTAAAAAAGATCTATTATGCTATTCAAATTTCAGAGTTACTGCTTTGGTCCATAATGACACCATGTGTCTAGCCCCGTAGGTAATATATATATCCATGGATAATGTAACAGCCCCAACCTCTTGGACCTCATCACGGCTAGACCATTAGGTCCCTGTATCTTGGTCCTCAACTCGGCTAGACTGCTACAGTTTTTGAGGATTATGACCCAGTCTTTTCACCCCAAAAACATCATATTTATCAGCTAGCCTGGCTTACGATCCAATCTTTTCACCATTCCAGCGTATAGCCCGTAGGCAATCATAGGCATGCCGTCAAACCCAAAACTCTGAAAATTGAATAACATACTAGGCACACAATTTATTCATATTCCTTCAACTCTTTGCCTCAACTATTGAGAGGTATTGTTCTTTTGGAGGCGATCATTATGCCCTGTTTGAGATTTTAATAAAATTTTAATCAGATTGTTTAAAAAAAAAACTCTTTCTCATTTTTACATATTCAATCTAGGCACATTGCCTTATTTTTACTTTTTTTTTCTCACTTTTCTCATTTTTCACATCTTTCTCATTTTTCTCACTTTTCTCATTTTTATCAATATCAATTCATTTCATTATTCCTCATATCTCATTTTTGCATTCACAACACATTACCCAATTACTTTGGGTATTTTCACATAATATGCATATTTCACATGTTACACAATTTAGCTGCTAGTCTCACAGGCACAGAAACAAATGCCTCACCAGCAGATACAACTCTAGCTCCATCTCTACCCTCATTTTGAGCCACACTCTCTTCACTACCCTCAGCAGCCTGATGTGGCTGAGACACCATAACTACCTTTATATGCTGCAAACAAAGTAGAAAAATACTATATCAGAGATTAGAAACTGCCAGTGCCAATGCATGCATTACAATTAAAAACTATTTTTCAAATCCTCCATTTTCTCTCTCAATCATCCCACCTAGGTCGAGAACCTCAAACCTAGGCTCTGATACCAAAACAAATGTAACACCCTATATACGTACAATACATATTTTCAGTATATGTAAAATACGCATATACGGTACAAGAATGTCACAGACCGGTTTAATAAAAAAATTTCACATTTCCAATTTAAATTTTCAAATTCTAAATATATAAAAATTAAATAGAATATAAATATTATTTACTTCATATAAGAACCCAAAATAAATAATATATATAAAAATCTCTGGGAAAAATTTGCCAGAGTTTTGTCTGTAATTTGGACATTCCAAAATTTAGCAATTACTCAACCTGCAAAAAGAAAACACTCCCTGTAACACCCCATCTTAGCCTACGTTTATAGACCAAGATGGACTGTTATCTCATGGTGGTTGTGTCTTAATATTTTACTTAGCCAATTTTAAGAGCAGATTTTTTTTTTATAAAAATTTTGCCATAACCTCCCCTAAAAGTGGAGGTCCCAAGTGTCGACAAAACTTATTTTTCTTATTTATGAAAAACATTTTTGTTTCACAATTCAATACAAGCACACTCCCAATAATCCACCCTTATAACCTCAACTACAATCCTACAAGAAGAATTCACACTTCTATATTCACAACCCAACTCAATTCAAAATCATACAGTTATTATACATTACTAGATTTACATGCTACATCAAGTTATCTCTTTGTATTGTTCAAATAAGTACATGCCAGTTTCTAATACCAAAATATAAAATAAAGAGCACCATCTAAGTTTGTTGATGACCGACAAATCTCAGGACTCCTGTACTCGCTACTGGCTCCTTGCTAATAACCTACGAGTTTAGAAGAAACTAAACTCGCTAAGCATTGCTTAGTGGGTACTTTAACCATTGCCGAATATAAATAATGCAAGGAAGGTTGTTGAAACACATATAAAAGTAGAATACTGCATAATTAAACTATTTTCATACAATCATCATATTTATATTTTCTAATTAAGTTAAGATTCACATTCTGTATGTAAACAACATGTAATATAACTTCATTATAATTACGAGTTAATCTGCTCCACTAGGTAATTATGAATACACCGATCTCGAAATGAGGCCTCGTATAGAGGTACGTGTGGTCTTGACCTCACACGACTAATTGCCATGGTCTTGGTCTCACACGATATAGAATATACAACATAACTGCGTGGTCTTGGTCTCACATGACTAGTTGCCATGATCTTGACCTCACACGATATAACCGCGTGGTCTTGGTCTCACACGACTAGTTGCCATGATCTTGACCTCACACGATATAACCCCATTCCAGACCGGTTTTACCCATTTACCGAGTAGAGCATAAATAACATTTCATATATACCCATTCACTTCGTATATATACCACATATTCTCCATGTATATACAATATATATTTACACAAATATCACATATACTCACATATGTATCATACGTATTCACATATTTTCCATCTAATTTATTCTTCATATCATACTTAAACTCAATACCAAAATAAAATGATAAAACACCCACACCAAGTTTTTGACCAAGTTAATAATGAAAAATTACCATATAAACAATAAACTCTGGTTCTTGACCCAA